>OU452210.1:11888293-13310567 GCA_911728435.2 Apoderus coryli
AATCATTTACTATTTTGTGACATTCATCAGATAGTGTCCAAAAAAGAGAATCGACCATTTCTTCAAATTAAAATAATTGCAAACTTACCTATTTGATTTATTTATTGTTGTTCCCTTGCTTTTTTGTATTGTTCCGGAGATAAATTAGTATTTCTCAACGAAATAATATTTAATCAAATACTTCTAAAATCTCCTAATCATGTTTTAGAGTGTGAAAAGCAGACAATGCGCTAGCAACAGAGGTTTAATCAAACCTTTAAAATTCCTCATGTAAAACTGAATAGTTTTAACTACTGATGATGGAATTATCACAATCTGAAACATGTTAGTTTGGAGAAACTTGATTAAATCTTATTTGGTGAAGAAAGGCTTTAATACCATATCCAGAATTAATTATCAGACTATTTCTTCAAATTTTTTGTATTGTTTTTCTAACTTTATGTTAGATTGTGGTTCATTTATTTATTTATTGTCCATTCGTAACAATAGTGGGTATAATGATTTATGTATACCCAGATATATTAGCATATTTTTAAGAATGAAAAATATCTTTTAAATCTTGTTTATTTTTCTCTCAAAAAAACATATTGTACAAATAAAGTCGCCTTTGATAATTCTCAAATATTGTTTAAAATTCTCTTCCTTTTCCAGTATAAAAGATTTGTTTTAATTTTTAACATGTCAACCCTGCGGGAGACTTCTGCAAAGAACTGTGTGAGAGAACCGAGTAGATAAAATATTATCTTTCGGAACCGATGTTTCTCTAAATGTCCAAACACAAATACAATATAGTGTAAAATATATTTTGTCTCCTATATTTTATATAGTAAAATTTTCTAGGTCAAGCTCAAAAATATTAAGAAATTTCATATGCAGGGCAGCAATTAAGTATCCTTTTTTATTCGATCAGAAAAATATTTGTAATAAATTTAAATCGGTGTTGGTACCATTTATGGCGAAAATCAGTGATTCTCAACATTTTTGATTATGTAAATCAAACAGACATAAAAAAGGTTGAAATATTATTATAATTATTATCGAAATTCTATAGTGTTAAAAATATCTTTCCGTTGTACTTTGTAATGTCTAACGTATAATGAACATTAATTGTGTTCTTAACTGTTCTAATCATTAATTGCCTCACATCATCTGTCCTGTTTCGATCTTACTTTTATTTACTTAAATATTATAGATGGCAACTTCTAGGCAGATATTTTTAGAACTTTAGTCTGCTTACCGGAGGGCAACGTCTGTACTGCAAGATATTGCCCACAATATTTAGGATGCGATTCCGGTATTCGATTTCACAATATTAACATATTTGATCTCTCTCGAATTTATGACAAACCCCTCTCAGATTATGAAATATTTCAACACCCAATATTGTTTCAAGTTTAGTGTCGGGACGTATAGGCCATTTATTTATAGCTTAGGCCTAGGCAAATTTTTAAGACATTTTATTAGAAAATTATCCATGATTATTAAAAATGTGTGTATTCGGACACTACGTCTTCCATAAATCGAAATTCAAGAAAACTGAAAAATAATATAGTGTTCTAGTTAGTATAATTTGTTATTGTTTTTTCTTTGTTTATAAAATGTTTAAAACTATTTGAAAATTTTTAAAATATAGTGTTTTGTAAAGCAGCTGGACACTAATTGTGTATTTCAAAATTGTTTTGCATTTAATTAATAATAAGCACTTACTTACTAATTACAGATGAATAACTAAAAAAGTTAATAAAACGTATTAAAATTGCTTTTATATTCCACGCAAGTTACTGCATTCGACCAAGAATTTAAACAATGATAGTAACAAAAGGAACATGAATTAAAATTAAATAGATCAAAGAGACAATGTAACTGACTCACTGACCCAAAACGCTACTAATCAGAACAGAAAGGGGGATAGCATTAATGTCCAATTCCCGACAGCACCAATTAAAACATTTTATACAATATTAGTTCTCGCGCAATAAACGACGACAGTCATTTTGAACTAAAACTTCGTAATCTACACCATTTCGGGGATAAATATTATCAGTTTTGTATGTAAAATATTTAGGGAGGTCTCTCTGAATTTACTCATGAACATTGTTCAGAAGATTCTAAATAAACGTTGCAAAATGCAACCTAAGGTTGAGAAACATTTCATGCTATAATATCATTGAACATTGCCTTTACTTTGATGAACAAAAGTCATTTTGGAGATCCCCTTGCATAGGTAACCACATTGCATTTAAAAATATTAAGGTGAAGTTTATTAACTCCACACTCACTCAAACTCATCAAGTCGAGCTCAAGATAGTCAAGCAATATAAAATGTTTTAGTTGCTATTATTTTATAATCATGATATCCAAATATAAAACAAAAATTTATACATTAAATAATGGGGTAATCAAAATTCCATGTGTCTCGTCAAATGCCCCCATATAAATTATTTAGAACTGCGCAATTTAAATATAAAATGTGTATTTGATCTGGGCCACCCAGCATATTTATATAATGTATTTGATTAAATCCAATAAATATTTATCAAGCCACTGTATCTGCACACAGGTATAATATTGAAAATCCATGTACGTCATAGGAATTAGTTTATTATTTTCCTGAAAATATAGGTGTGAAGTGTGAATATATCGATTACACATACCTACTACAAAAAATGATACCGAAATGTTTATAAAAGGAAACTAAGGTGTTAACTGATATTGATTTTGCATATAACAACCAGGGCCGGGGGGATACTCTTTTACTATTTACACTATTTATCACTTATAATTTTAGCACCTGAATCTGAGGGAACGTTATCACTCTAAATTTGCTTTGGTTATTGTTTGGGTCTTAGGTCAATACAATTATGTTTCAAATAACTTTATTTTATATATTTTTAACTTTGCTGGTATTTACATAATAGTCTGGCGCATTGGGCACCAAATCAAGTTCGCCTCTCCAGATAACAATTGTGATATATTTTTATTTAAGACTTGACGACTATTTTTGATTTAACGTTTAGACGCAACAGTAATCTATCAAAAAAGAAATCTGAGGTAGGACTAAAGAGTTAATCCATGGCGCCAAAATACTTATTTTTTGTTGATATTTCTACTGTTAGTAAAAGTAAATTAATCTATTGTGATAAATTGTCTTTATACAAACGCCGGTATTCTCATTTTTAATATTAAGTATAAACAAACAGCTATATTATTAAATACACAATCAGTGGTAGAGCTTAAAAAATAATTACCTATCTCTACAATGAATTTTTATATATTTTTTGTTTTGTTTTTTTAAACGATCTTTATTTTTTTGAGCGGGAGCATGGCCAAGCAAATGAGACACGGACCCAAGGAGAGTAGAAATATCTTTAAAAACGCGAAACATCCATGTTCACTATATAATTAATTCTAGATACATTTTGTGAACAAGCGATAATATTATTGAGAAGTTTTTTAAATATTCCAAAAAATTGATGCAGGAAAAACTTTCAGCAGGCTGGCGGGAAGTACCTTTGTTTTGTCTGTTATTTTAAGTTTTTCGTTATTTAACAAATTCACCATAATTCCGAGGAATCTAACCCTATACCTACTGCGTTGTAGAATTTTAAACGACTTCGTCTCAGATTCTAAAATTAAATTTCACTTAGTCTGCTTTGCTGCCATTATCACTCTTGAATTATTTAGAATCGCAGAGTGTTCTCACTTAGTGATTCTAGGAGTGATAATGGGGCAGCTACGGAGCTGCGATTCCGGAATTCAATTTAAGAATCTGAGACGAATCTATGTACTCGTAGAATTCAACAATGTAGTAGGTGGCCACATGATTAGATTCCTTGGACTTCAGCTGGAGCTGAATTTTATAGAATCGTAGCGAAACAAACTTAATACTTCCGTAATCGTAGTCTAAATCATGATCCATACTATTCGGTGAAACAGCTTGCATGTTTATCAAATTGCCTTGAAATCTTATACATATAGGTATTATTTGTACAAGATAGAAAATATAGTTTATCAGATATTTACTAATAGTTAATACAAATGATACAATATTTTAAAAGTAAATTTTGTTAGTGCGATTAATTTTAATTAATTTGACATTGAAGACATCAACTTTTTAGCATTAATTTGCAACCTATACTTTGTATATATATAGACGTGTAAATGGAAAAAATAAGTACTTGTGTATAGTCTTGAAACTTTTATTGAGAACTTAGTTGATAAAAGTATTGTGTGAAAATGATATGTTGATTGATAAATATTTATTTTATGCTGTTTCTTGCTTTGAGCTCTAATTAATTTGAAAACACGCGAAAACCACTTATTTCGAAGGAAACAGTTTCTAAGTTTTAATATGTATTATTCTTATGCTAACTAGGTGAATAAATAGAAAATTTAACATTAGTAGGCTATAACTAGTAAAAATGTTGATTTCTATCTATACTGAACATATTTTTAATTAAACAGTGGTTATCGGAATTATGACAAATTTCCACTTAAGGCTCTTAGTCGGTTAACATTTAATGCGGATTTTCATTCTATAAGAAGAAGTTTATGATTTCTATAAAGTACCTAACATCCTGATATTATTTTATATTTTTGTTAATAAAAGCCGCAAGTAGAACTATAAAATTCTTCGAAATTACTTTAGTTGTAAACAATAAATATACTCTATAGATAAAATCAGAGCTTCTTGTTATATCTTTATTATTATAGTTATTTAAATAACTTTTTTTTTATTAGCGTTTGCATAGATATTTACACCCTTCAGCAAGGCCAATCCTTTAGCCGTCACTGTACGTTAATTTACATTATAAAAATTGTAAACTTGCAGATGAAAGACAAATTCCGCCTCTCGCTGCATCTTTGCTTGAGAGTTAGCCTGATTTAAACTCTTGTAATTTTATTCTAATCACTTACTTGAAGAATTTATTTGAAATTTAAGCGTGAATTATTTTCGATAAATAATGTACCGAAATAGTTTAAATTGTATATATAAAATGAGACATCATTCCACCCCCTATTATAGAAAACTCAATTAAACCAAAAGTGTGCTATAGAACTGCATACGCATCCGTCGAAATGTTACAGCGGTTGTTTCGTACATCATGATGTTTTTGGGTAGATCACCTGGATCAGGTGATACCGAGATACGTTTGCAGCTGTTTATTGCAAAAATGAGGAACCATATGGTAGTATTGAAAATGTTAAATCAAATTAAAGCCACGTGCCTAAAACCATTTATATTCTTTTTTCATATTATTAACCATATCGCATTGGCCTAATTTCCGATAGGTACCTATAGTAGGTATTTTATTATAAAGTTCAATAAACATACTGTAATCCCGTAAACTATAAAATTGATTAATATTAAATCAGGTATTGATTTATTCAGGATTAATCTTTTTAAAAAGCTTATTTTCTTAATACTATTAAATCTTATACAGGGCTTTCGAGAGTAGCAAATTTATGAGCTGTGCACGAAGAGCTTTTGTTGTTTACAAGTATGGCATTTTCATGAATTTTCTTTAATTCATCACACTAGACGTTTAGAGTACGACAAGTCAATTTTCTCAATATTTTTTGTAACACTTCAAAATTTCTCATGGATGTTATTATTTTGCAATTAATGGATTAACGTCTCGCCCTGTGCATTATTATTACATTTCGTTTTTGTGGACAAAAGAATTTCCTGTCTGCAAAGAGAGGTTCGTGAGGCCATGGTCTTGATCTTCCGGACTCCGGTCCGAGAACCACGAATTAGACTATCGTCTTGAACAATATTTTCTAATTTTCTATTCGCAGAATTCTCTATTATCACAAATGCAACGTTTCGCATGTTATATTGCCGCTTCTTCAGACATTTCTAAGATTTTCTAAAAACATTTTGTATTATATTAATCAAAGGATAAGAAATCAAAAAGAAATGTATTTGTTTTATTTGGAAAATATGTCAAATGGAACCGATAAGCAAAAAAAAAATAGATTTTATGAGAGATTTTCAAGAAGTATTATTGTTTTATAAATCTAAAAGATATAAAAATACTAAGCTTGTCTTGATCTTGACGTCGGCGTCGAAATTAAGACCACGGCTGTTCTTTTGTGACCAAGACTGAGTCCAACCTAATCTCGGTTTCGCGATCGCCTAATTGGATACCACGGGTTTTTGAAAATCTGGAAATGTATAAGTCAAAAAGAAGACTGAAATTCAAAAGTTAGTTTTATTGGTATTTGTCTTTATAGATAAATCATCCAAACTTTGTTTAAATAGATGCGTTGCCGTTTAACATACCCAAATCGTCGAAAACATAAAGATAAAAAGTTTCGAAATTTTAGTTTAATATAAAATATAAATTATGGTTAATTAATCTTAAACGAACTGAAACAAATGTAACAATAAAATAATTACCAAATGGTAATTATCTATTTAATTTCACCAGTTGTTATATGCATAATACTCATATAATGATCGTGCATACTTAAGGATGGTTTAACGCTTTTCTAAGCTATAAAATATCAAAACCGCACATTATTCACATATTATTATATGTATTATGAAAGTGAGATTACGAAATAATCAAAATTAGCAAAACGTAAATAATATGTATGTATGGTGCTTTATAATACATACATACAATTTGTTGTATGGCAAAAATTATAGAATTAAACTTTTAGATCGGTTAAAATGGTTATAATCATTATTTAATATTGTAATACTATACATAAATTTGTATTAATTTCATGAGATCTTTTGTATGGAATGCATCAAAAAGGTTTAATCACATTCAGATATTCTGTTTTATTATTCGTATATTCTTTGTGATATTGGTTTGCGATTTGTATTTATATTAATTCTTATAATAGATATATAGAAAATATCCTGTTTCTTCTACGTACATTGAAATTAAATAATCTTTACTATTGAACGTTAGCAGATTCACCTTGTAGTACTTTCTCGATTTGGCTTATAGTAATTTGAAATTTGAAAAAAACTTGCAAATTTTTGCTTTTAGGAAATAGGAAAAATCGCAGGATTTTATATGTCGTAGTTAACTGGACTGATTGTTCAACTTGTATTTAGAAATTTCGTTTCCTAAAATAAAACCTTCCTCATCCAATCATAATAGTATTAAGATCTGCCAAGGAAATTGATTAGTATGCACAAGTAATGCTTATCTTATTTGAAATGGATAGTCTACATTGTAACAAATCAAAGCTTTAATCACTGTCATTGATTTGCATGTTTTGAAGTACCACATCCTAAGATTCCTAGCAACTAAGGGTACCCAGGATTTGGTTGGTTCAAGTTGATAATTTAAATGACGAAGTTCAAATTGAAGTTGATTTTTTTATATTTTAATGTTTTACTAGGCACAAATACCTACCTACTAATTCCTTTGATATTTGGAAAGACACCACACGTACACAGATATCTTTAAGTGAAATCACTTAAACGATAAAAAGGGAGTAATGTAATAATACATAATCTTTTCTTAGAAAAAGGGAACTCATAAAAACAACATTCCTCGAATATTACTGTTCTGATAAATTCAGTAATAAAACGAAATATAACACAACACAGTAATTTTTTTCCAAGAATTCTTTGTGTTCGTCCACAGCAAATACAATAAAGTGTATATAATTTATTTTCATTACTCTAATTTATTATTAAACACAACAATTAGTTGTTCTAATCACCCTAGTACTATACCAACATTTACGACTTGCCCTGCCTACTAAAAGTTTCCGCAAAATCGGCTTCAATAAACTCCCAATACGTGTTGTAGGAATGTTTTTGGTCTCAGAAAGTTTCCTGCAAAATTAACGAACTGAAATGGTTGCGTATTGAGAAAAATGTTAAATATCATTAATTAGTTTCTATGTTTCGTCTTCTTGGTTCTTCTAATCCTCCATATCTTCGGAATAAACTGTAATTCAAGCACAATATACATAATATCGCTGTAATATGTGTTTAAATAAAGTCATTTATTATTTTTATTATCTTGTGCTTATCCTTCCTATTATCATTTCCTTCCTATTCTTAATTTTTGGGATAAACTTTGCGTCTGTATAATATTTTAGTTTTAGTACCCAGGCTTTGCTTCCTTTTTGGAAGTAAAAGTTCGTAAACCATCAAACACATTGATAGCTCGTATGTCAATAGCATCACAAACTGCTTTGTTATTATTACCCCGGTCTTTGTTAAAAAAAGGTTGTCCGTGTGTGTTCTGTGTATAATATAAAAACAACATAAAACAGCATGCATACATATTGTGTTTATGTAAGAGCTTGAACGAAGACCGACTTCAGCTAGCCACCTTCATTATATAGGATCTACACCAGTCCCATTTATCCTCCTGATTTTATTTTATAAATGTCCACCCTTTGCGTAAACGAGGGTGTAAACTCAAAAAAAATATTATTTATTTTTCTTAATATAACTTTCACTGTAAACTTGGTTATGATTTCAAGGTCTAGTCATTTTTTTAAATAATAAAAAGTTCAGAGTTTCTGGTGTTATTTCGTTCCAAAATTTTAATTGTTATTTAAGAATTTATTTTTCTTTCATGAGCTTATAATGGTCTTAATCTTAAAATAGCTGGGGTTAGTTTTAATGTTTAATTAAGGTCAGGCAGAACTAAACATTTGACGTGAATTTCAAAAAATTTGCTATTCTGTTGTGCGGGTTGAGAACAATTGGGACTGATCCATTTCCGTTTCACATACTAGATCCTATTTTAGCGGTAATAAAGATTGATATTCAAAAATATAGCAAAATACAGGTTTTTGGTTCTTATACATAATGAAGATCTACAATAAAAATAATTAGTTTCCATTTGAAAAAATCGTGGTGGTTTAACTGAGTTTTTTAACTTCTGCCACTGGCTCAAACACTAGATGCCTCTTTCTCCATTCCTTAATTAACGTTCAGCTGCTATAACCGCTTTCGAAATTGAGAATTGGCTCACACATTTGTTGCGTGTATCTCTGATAAGTCGCAGATAAACAAAACGACTGTCTGAAATCAAATTCCCAATATAAAAGTCTTGTTACAGTCTCTTGCCATACAAATTTGTATTTGTTTTGAATATCCAATTCCCAACAATGTTCTGTATCGAATAAATTTTTCAAAGAAGAAATAATTAAGAATGTGGATTAAATTTATTGATGATGAAGTTTCAAAGGATCAAACCCTGTTTTAAAGCTTGGGAGGAAAATAAAATGCATAATGGCGAGTTCATAATATGAACGGAATTAATTCGTCAATGACTCTCATGCCTATGCCTCAGTTTAATTATTGTAAGTATTATATTTGAGGCTCTAATTATTTAAAGAAAATCCTCTATTTACATAAAGCCATTTATTTTGTCGGCTATGCCACAACATTCTTTCTCCTTCAAGTTATTTACTGAAGCAAATTATTTTTGATGTTATACAAAAATTTCAAATTTGGGTGGATAAAACATATTTCTGATCATAAATTTGTTTGGTACGCCAATTTAAATATTTTATGGTGGGTAATGATAATTTTGTGTCTGTACCTCTCAAAGGTTTGTGTAGATTGTAGACGATTCTCGTACTCGTACTTTTTATAAATACTTTCGGGCCCAGTACAAAGCTTAAGTTATGTTAGATATAAGTATTAATTCTTCAGTTGTAATTAAAATAATAAGATTTATTCTGTTTATTACAGGTACTTGCATAATAAGGAATCACGATATGAAAAAGGTAATTAAATTTTCCATTTTTAGTATTTATTTGGAAAGTGAGTGCATATGATTAAATAATTGCTCACTTATCCAGTAGAGATTATTTGTTTTCTTTCCATATTTGCATTTACGCTTTCCACAGTAGCAAATATTTTATTGTCTCGCGTCATAATAATAAAGTACATATTTGTTCCGCATAAATGTAGCATAAGATTTTTCTTTTTTCTGTATTTGTAACAGGTAAAGCATAGTGTTTATCATTATTTTTTATGTTTGCAAATAATTTAATATATATTTACTTGTCAATTCGTTAGAGGTTTACTAAACACGTACAAAAGAAGTCTATGGTAGATATTGAAAAGAGAGAGATGAAACATTGCATTATAAACTTTTAGATATGAAAAACCAATATATTCCTATCCACCACATAGCAATGAATTCAAATTGAAATTTATAGCAAAGCCTATGCGTGCGTGTAAAAATATGGCGATGGAGTACTTAAATTGAATACATAATTTTAACTGTACTACAAATTATGACACTAATAAATGCCATTTTGTTCAAAAATGTTGACAACTGCAATTTATATTTCAGGCCTATGCGGGTGAGTCCTCACATAACAACAAGTTATATACTAACTATTACAGAAAGGTGTATTGTACTTATTTGACACGTTGTAGACCTATATCTTCAATTAAAAATAGTAAACACACTACACATCAATTAACTGATCACGTATGTGTTACGCATTACAAGCATTCTTTTTGTTTTTACTATTTTTTACTTAGGTTTTGTTCCAGTTCCTTTCTTCAAACAAAAACAATTCACATAATTATCTCCTTTAGAAATGCTTCTTGTATATGGGTACTGGTGTGTTTCATTTTTAAATACATTGGCGGGTCTGGATTAACATATGGGGCACTCAATTTTCGTTTAGCTGAAAAATATTTGTTTATTTAGTATTTCGAAGCCTTCCCAAACAGAAAGTTTTCCGCGGCACATTCAAAAATCCTTTTGCGGAAATATAAAATTTTTATGTATTGATAAAATATTGAAGAAATCGGACTTAATAAGATCGATCTTTAATAAATCGATATTTTGACTTTTAATATGTTATATCAGCTCCTGGCTTCTGTATAAAAACGGCAAACCCTATTCGAAGCTTAAATGTTTTGCGAGGCTTCTCGCCGGCTTGTTAGTTGGTAATTATATGGGGTTTTCCAATAAGAGTCATATGATTTCTTTAAAAAAAAAACACACTTATTGTTAAGGAAATTCAAAAGTATTTTATTGAGTGTGAAGTACAATCGATACAATTAAGTTCTAAATAAACCGTCATTCAAATGGCCTCCACGACTTCTTCTGCAGGAACGAATTCGATGAACCCAATTTTCGAGCACTTTTTCCACTAAATCAAGTCGTATGTCATGAATGGCACGTTCAATATTGACTTGTAAAGCTTGAAGAGAGTCTGGTTTATTTCGAAAGACCAATGACTTCAAATAACATCACAAGAAATAGTCTAATGGTGTTAAATAACAACTTCTTGGAGGCCATTCAATATCACAATTGTTTGAAATAATCGAATCTCCAAACTTTTTTCGCAATAATTTAATTGTTGTATTTGCTGTGTGGCCCGTAGTCCCGTCTTGCTGAAACCAAATGTTGTCAAGATCAACTTCTTCCAAAATCGGCCATAAAAAGTTGGTTCTCATCGATCTATACCGCTCTCCATTTACAGTAACGGTGTTACCAGCATTATTTCGAAAGAAGTACGGACCGATGATTCCACCAGACCAAAAACCACACCAAACTGTCAATTTAGGTGAATGTAATGGTTTTTCATGAATAATTTGTGGATTTTCTTCGCACCAGAATCGACATGTTTATTTACCGCACCACTCAGATGAAAGTGTGCCTCATAGGAGAAGATGATTTTCTTAAAAAATCGTTATCGTTTTAAAGTTGATCCAAGGCAAAATCAGCAAATTCACGACGTTTACGGTGGTCCAATGGCTTCAGTTCTTGAGTGAGAACAATTTCTTTTCAAAATCCGCCAGGTTGTGCTTTGAGACAGTCCCAATTGTTAAGAACGTCTTGGAATCGACAAATTGCGGTCTTCAGCAACACTTGCCTGAACGGCAGCAATATTTGCATTACTTCGGGCGGTTCTTTGTCTTATTGGCACTTGAACATTATGTAAAGAAAATGTACGCTCAAAATTTTCAACAAAAACTGAATAATTTGTAAACGTTGTTCTTGCGTATATCTCGCTGTATACAGTTTTAAAAGGTATTAGAAAAATTTATTTTCGAGTCTAGTAATGTTTTTATCTCAAATTCAGTATATTCGTGTGGATCTTATGATTCTATATCTCCAATCATGATTTTAACCGACGCTACGCCGACGACGTGAGAAGTATATTAGCCAGTCTCAAAATACAATAGTGATGATCAACCTTAGATCCTCACACAACAAATGCATGAAAATCTATATCATCATCATAGTAATATATTGTGGTGTTAAAAGTATTGTAAATGGCTTTCGAAACAAATAAAATAAATGATAGTTAGATCATAAACAATGACAATAGAAAGTGGTTTCTTGTAAAACTGTCAGCGTCATTAGTGCTGGATAGTCAAAAGTCATTAAATTTGTATTTCTGTGATATGGTGGCCATCCAAGGCAGTAGAAATTGAGACTTGATACAAAGCGTAGCCGTAGCTCGGTAATAGAATGTCTTGGTTTGTCCTATATGTTACTTTAACAGTTAACTATCGATATATTGTCAGCCTCAGACTAGTAACTGTGGTATCCTGTTTTGCACTTCATAACATGAAACAAATAATATATTATCGATATTGGTCTAAGGTAGTTTTCGTTTGCCACAATTATTTTATTTCAACTTCTTGTTTGCTGCTGTTCTTACATCTGGCATATTTATCAGGTGCGTCAGTGACCCACTGTGTATATATGTTTACATTCTATGATTATGCATGTGTAAGCGTTTTTATAGCTTTTTTCATCTCTCATTTAAATATTAATTTAACCGAATGATATTTAAACCACAAGAACATGACATAATATAATTGAAATAACAAAAAATATACATCCATTATATTTAGTGACATAAGAATATTCATTTTAAATACTTGTAATGTGACGTTATAAGTAAATCTAATACTATTAAATGTAAAATTAAATATTTGTTTAGAATATTAGTAACAGCGACCAAGCTTTTCAATAAATTAATGTTTTGTGAAGGTGAGACAAGTGGTTGTAAAAATTACACATGACGTAATGCTTATTGTTAGCAAAACGAGTTTTTTCTTTTAAAAGTTGCCATATAAATTTTAAGTGCCAAAAAAAATCTCCTCCCTTTTTTATTATTATTTAAACATACAATGATTTATTGGTCTGGTAATAGTTTTACTGGATTTAGCGATGTCGAAACGTCTGTAAATTTTATTATCTTTGCACAGACGCGCATCTTTTGTTAGTATTTATTTTGATTCTCCCACGTTTTGATAATCAACATTATTTTAATACAAATTTTGTTATTGTGGTTAGTATAAAATAACTGCCTATACCACAGCTCTAAATGTCTTAAAATTGGCATGATGTAAAATTTAGTGGAAGGTCTGTTTAATAATTGTAGAAAAAAATGTAGTGCGATTCATTAAGAAATAAACTATAATTAAATCAACATTGCACGTTTTTACATTGTATTATTATTCAAACGTTCATAACATTCAAGTTTTAACATCTGAAATGATTTTTAGTGAAATTTTTCATTTTTTACAATTTGAATATCAACACTGGTGGAAATTAATAATAATAGTCTTTATTGAGGAGTTAACAGAGGAAATTTATTATACAGGGTGATTCATTATTGTTGCAACAAACGAAAACTGGAGATTCCTGAAAGTAATTTAAGCATTTTTTGCTATTCAACATATGTCCGCAAATGCTTCGTTATCGAGATACACGGTGTCCAAATTTAGTGGTCAAATTAACTTTTTTGTTAATTTCTCAAAAACTAGCTAACCGATTTTGACAAAATTTTACATGCATTTAACTTAAAATAATCTGCATTATTTTGGGGTTCATTAAGTGTTTATTGGCGTAGATATAAATTAATTAAAGACAGCTTTGACAAGGTTCATTATTTTAAATTATTACTTTTGTAAAAAGAGCAACTTATAAGCTACAAAAAAGTTAATTACGTCGATGTTGTGATTTCTACCATTTTTATGGAAACCGATAAATTGCAAGTTAATGGTAGATTTAAATTAAAATAACGTTTACCAGAAATCGTGCTATTGGGCCGCGAAATTTTCAAGTCCGTTTTAGTGTCAATGTTTGGGGTGGCATGTTTAACAATCAATTATTGCCGTTGTAATTAATGGGCATTTAAACTCAAATCAATACACTAATTTTCTACAAAACCGCCTACTCGAATTTATTGAGGGTGTACCTCTGAATATTGTTCAAAACATGTGATATCAACATGACGGAGCCCCTGCGCATCGTGGTAGACAAGTAACAGAAGTTTTAACTCAACTGTTTGGAAACAATTAGATTGGTTTGGGAGGTCCCATTGAGTGGCCTCCAAGATCACCGGATCTGAATCCGCTCGACTTCTTTTTATAGGGGTACATGAAACAATTAATTCACAGTGTACCAATTATAAATGAAAACCAACTACTCGAAAGAGTTCATGAAGCTGCTATTATAGCTACAAATTCATTAGTTGAAAGATGTAGAATGTGCATTACTGTCAATGGATGGCAATTTGAATTCGTGAAATACTTCTGACGCGAAATTTCTGTCATGGTCGGAATGAAGTTTTAATGGAACGTCAAATCTGCAGATGAAATTTTTTGTACCAAGACTTCGGATACTGTTTTAGCCGCTTGATTTGGGTATTGCATAGAATTGCGGCCATTAACTGATTATTATTTCTTTTCCAGTCGATAACGTAGTTAAGTACGCCATCTTCTTGATATTTTTTATGATCTCTGGACTCCATTCACTACTGTAGGTAATTGTAACTTGTTTCACCGTATATATTCTTCTAGAAACTGTATCCATCGTGTTAGTTATCCAGGATACAGAAACCACTTTAACGCTGAATGGTCTGTTCGAAGAACAAATGGATGAAATTAATCATAATAATTTTTTGCACGGTAAGAGGAATAGATTTTCCCTAATATTTTGACAAAATGCATTTAGGAATTTTATTTTTGCATTTTAATCTAGTATCAGTTGTATGCTGTATCTGGTACTTCCAATGGTATAAATTAAGTAATAAAAACACATATATTTTTTTAATTCAGAAACCTTATATCACAGCAGTAAACCACTCATAAATTCTATTTTGGAATACATTAATAAATTAACATTTTGATATCTGTATGTATGTACCAAGGATCACCAACCGAAGAGAAAATGTACTTTCAGCTGTGCACTTTTATTATTATTATTATGTATTATTATTTACATCAGTAGGTATGTACTTTCAAAATAAGGTGGAATCGCACATCTGACAACCAGTGGCCTATAAACTTAACAATACATTTTGGTACCCCTACGACAATTACAACTACTTATTTATGTTAAAGGATTAGTAAAGATTTCACGCTTAGAGAAAGATTTGTTTAAAAGGGCGCGGGCGTATGGAAATATATCGAGATGGCACTGGGAAACGCAATGTTACAAAGAATTTTTTGATCTGACTTACCTCACAATACCTGAACTGAAAAACTGATCAACTCCGTGAAGATCAACCATTTTGCTCAGTCAATTTTTAATTCAATTCGTTCAGTCTGGGAAAAGTCGACTGCTTGATACTCAATATAATCAATACAATGTGTTTCTGAATATTTAGTTTTGAGCATCCTTATACTTAGTGTGTATTTGTTGTAATTTGTCTGAAAAAAACTGACTGGAATTGTGGTGAATATTATTGATAATATTGATTTGATTTATTGACATCCTAATATTTTTCCAGAATACACAAATTTATTCTTTATATGTTATGTATTTCATCTAGAACAATGGTTGTAGGTTGTTGGTGTTAGCCGGGGAGACATGCCTAATAAAAACTGGGTTGATGAATGCATTTGACGCTAAATTTTGAGGAAAACAAATATATTGCGTTTAGTTGTAATAACGCTAGGGTCCTTCAACCCAGGAGTTGAATCTTGGGCATATTACAGATAAAGTTACTACTTCTGAAACGTCATTTATAACATACCTTGGCACTGAAATAAATGTTTAAAATAGAAAAACAGTGAAAAGCTGTCAAAAGCAAGAGCCAACCTTCATTTGTGATTGTTCCCGAAAAATTAGAAACATCGGAAATACAGTGAAATTAAAATGAAAATAAAATAATGGATATTAATTATTTCTACTTTTAACATCAACAGCCAATTTACAAATTTATTTATTATTCGTTCGCATGTGCTGGTTTATCGTTGTGTTTAATTCTTTATTTTTCATTTGTTTTTATATGCATATGCTGTTATTGTACTGTATTTTTTGTTTTTTGGGCTGAAATTATGTAATAATTGAATTATTTTGGTTCAGTGGTTTTTCATTCATTTCCCGGGTAGCAAGTAAATACTATAATTTGTTTTTTAGTACTGGAAATCAATTAATATTTTTGTTATATCTTGGTTTTGCAGTTTTAACCCCTTTGGTCCTATTTGTTAAAAAATGTTTTGTTTGATTGTAGATCTTCTGGATTCTTTCTAGACTCAACATATTTTTCTTAACGAAATTATCCAAAACTCTGTTTTTGACAAACTACGATATAATAAGAATTGTACTATTTAATTCTGTTCTGAATTACACTTGTTATTGTTTACATATTCGTAGTTTTTGAACAAGCAGCAAATTGCAGTTGATTTTAAATTAAACAAAACATTTTTTGGAGACACAATTCTTAGAAATATAACAAACATATTTGGAAACACCGAATAACTATAGTTCAGCTAGATATTGTTAAAATTAAAGTTTTTTTTATAGCAAAACTAAGTAATTAGTGAATTTAACTTTTTAATGGTTGTTTCTTAATGGCAATCGATTGGACGTAAGCAAGCAATTTCAGATCGCAATTCTAATAAATATATACGGCAAAATTCTCGTGATAACCTCAATTCTAACCCATAGAAGTTGTTTATTGGCAAGATGAGTTCTCTTTTCAAGAACCTCTTATTTATTTTTCTCTAAACAAGCAAAACATCAGCAGTTAGTTACATTGTAAATCTTTTGATATGGATTAAACAATGTCGAGCATAGTTATTCACAAATTTAAAACAGTGGAATTATCTGTATCTGCCATTTGTGGAGGTTATCTTCCAAAGTAACCCATTGGTCTTCGGGGTGCGAGCCGAAATTTTACGTGACTTATATATGTGTATCACTTCAAGGTTATACATTCATGTTTACTATCTGTGTAGATTGTAATCGTGTATCCTGTTATGCATAATATTCGTTTAAGCAGTTTTTACGGTGTGATCTTAAAATATAAAGAAACTAGCGCGAAACATTTAAACTGATAAATATCATTTTGTTTTGTGTCAGTAACTTTAGATATCGCACCCTAACTCGGCAGAATTTGACTCTATACTCAAGACACTGGCTTATTTTGTATGAAATGCTAACGAATGAGGGTGCCGACTCCTTATTTTTATTGGAAAACAGTATAACAAAATTAATCAGCTTTTCCATAATATGCGAGTACATGCTACTGTAAATTAATTTCAATGTATATACTTAGTTCCCCTAATATATAAAGTAATGATGTGTTTGCACATGAAACCATAATATTTATACTATATTTTAATGTAACGCCTTCTATTTTAATAATGCTTAATGGCAAAAATGCAAATTTTAAATTTATGTCACTTCAAAAAGTAATTACAAATTCGCGGAAGGAATACTTTGTAACATAAATCGTAATAACTTTTTTTATGGCTATTTTTACTTTTAGTTGCCTATTTATTTTATTTTCCCGCACTGGCTATACCATTTTGAAGTTCCCTGAGACGATTAAGACCATTTGATGGAAATCTGTTTGTCTGTGTATGTGTGTGTGTCTGTATGTATTCTTCTACGATAGGTTTAACCAATTGAGCTCAATTTTGGTGTATAGGTTTAGGGGAGTCCTAGGATGAACCTATTAGTTTTTGGTTAAAATCGCTTCAGCCCTGTGATAGGGGTGGACACAACCACTAAATTTTCAAATAGCAGTAATGGTCGGTTACTTTTGATATTTGCCTCCATGATTCTCGAGAAAATTGCGTTTCAAATTTCACCAGTTAGGTAGTTAGAACCAAAATTCTTAATAGAATATATAATTAATAAATTTAATAAGTATTTTTGGTGTGCTTTGCATGCGGAAGGTGCTGAGTCTCTGGCAACTTTTTTTTTATTTCTAATTTTTGAATAAAGTAGTGAGTTTGTTAGGTTAGTTATTTCTTGCCATAATAAAGACATTTTACGCCAAAACTTTGGGTGCAGACAGGTGTTTCGCCAACGACACTAAATATACGTTGTCGCAATATTATAATAGCTAGTTGCTAACTTAAAATCAAATTAACTGTTCATTTGTGTCTTTCAAGGCTTTTAGAAAACGTTATAAAATCAATATTATTATTTCCACATTAAGTACATTTAATTTATGATTCACTTCTTAAATGTGTAATTAATGTAATGAAATTTAAACATTAATAATTAATTTCTATGGTTTTGGTACATTTTAAAGTGACTGGTGGAATTTATGAAAATATATAACTTTTTAAAAAAGATTAGTATATCAGCATAACCACAACATTAAATAAATATTTGCTGATTATAACCGAGATAAAAAGAAGTAGTTAGGATTTCGTTTTTTTTCCTTCTCTCTTTATTCAACAAAATTTATCCACTTATAAGCATATACCACATCTAAAAAAGGCAAAAACAACGTGATATAAATAAAATTAACAACAAAATGACACACTAAAGTTTCCCAATTATGGCGTAAAATCTAACCAGTCGTGCCAATAAGTGTGTGTACTAACACCACACGATATTCTCAGGCAGTCAATTTGGTTTAGAAAATAACCTTTTTTTCAATTTTTACAATCGAAAATATACGCAACGTTCTTTACAATTGAAAATGTTTAAAACGATCGGAAGTGTCTATCTCAAAATTAATAGGCAATTTCAGTTCAAACATTTTTGAATGTTGTGTATTTTAAATTCACGAAACACACTCATATTCGGCAGTAAACACAACCAACTTTTTAGTTTTAATAAGACTCTCGGAATTTTTTAAGATTTTTTGACTCGATTTAACATATCATTTGAATAGGGTGAATTAAAAAACCAAGTTTAAAATTCAACAATAAAATATGGCAATAATGTATGTAAAACTTATCTTCTGTGTGTGTTAGTAAAACTGAGGGTATCTTCAACCATTCAAAAATTAAAACACCTTTGTTACCTGGTCAACTGAAAATATAATGAACTTTATGACAATTTCATTAATCCGTCAAAAATGACACTACAATAATGTTTTTGACGTTTGGTTGTTGTTGATTTAGACCAATAAAAATTAGGAAAATGGCTTTGGCTTTTAATAATTTATACTTGTGGATTTAAAGTGGCTTAATATGAGGAACGCTCTCTGTCTCTAACATAAAATAATCTTGAATAAAACACCACCTTACTTGTTTAATAAAATAAAGTTTCGTACAGATGGTCATCGTTCGATCTCGTGGTCTCATAACTCCTCCTCATATGATGTTTCGAAACAGTATAATTCCTTACCGGCTGGTCTGAAGTTGATGAAATTGGCTGAGTTTAGATACTCTGTTTATCAATATTTATATCAACAACTTTGGATTTGTTGTGCTCATAGTAGGTACATTGAATGCTATTTATTTTGTCTTGTTTTTATATATCTTAAATTTAAATTTATTTAGTTTATTTGAAGGAGCACATTTAGTGCATAAAATTTATCAATTTGGTGTAAGGCTTGATATTGATTTAAGTTATGTTAAACTCTTGAACCTCTAAGTTGTTTAAAATTCCTAAAGTTTGTGAACACATCCTGTAGCCCTCCATTTTAGTGGTTTTAATTGATACAGATATGTTGTATTATAAAGTTAACTTATTTTGGATATACTGCGTATGTTTTTAAATTAGAAACAGAGTTGTTGATAACTCATCTATTAATTTCATTTTGTTGATATTGAATATGCTAATAAAGCTTTAAATAATTAATTAACTATTATTATTACGTTTCGATTTTTGGTGTCAATCATATGTGAGAAATTTCCATTCATTTTAAATTTATAACTGCTTATTAGAGATTCATAATTTTTACAAATTACACCTTAATCAAATATATTAACGACATTAGGTACTAAAATTTTCAAAGACAAGCAGGTCATCAAATCAATTATAATAGTGTTGTGCAATATTAAAACCGAACCTATAATATATGATAGTGTAAAAAACTTGTTTTTTTCTTCTTTTAATGAACTGGTTTACTTGTAAGTTTTGTACTAGATTGTGATGAATAAAAAAATTATACATTTATTATCTTAAAATCATAAACCAATCAACGGAATAATTATGTGAAATAATATATAGCTATTCAAACAATAAAATAAATAATATGTAATGTTAGTAGGCACTTTGAAGGTAGAAAGTTATTTTATTTATCGTAATTGCAAAATAATTCATTATTATTTGTTTTTCAATTACATTTTTTTAATAATAAAATATAAAGAGAGATGTTGATAAATAAAGATCCAAAACGTTTAAAATCAAATCTGTATATTATATAAAAAATAAGAATTGATATCAACTTCCAGGGTAGTATGATGTATGATAGACTATGACGACATATCAATGGCTATTTGTAAAAGGAACAGGTTGAGATAATATTAGTGCGAATATGTTACAGCGCAGAAATTTAATTTTTTGTATTTAAACTTTGAACCACATTTTTCACAATTTAATAATTTACTTAATGCATTTTGGTTAGTCTACTTGTTAATGTAACTCATTTGCTGCAAGAACTGCCGGTCTAGCATTTTCTTGGTGTTTTGTTACCAGCAATTTAAAAAGGGACAGGATTGATTGCTCGTGATAAACCAGATGTTTAATCATCTTTTCATTTTAATGTCTGCATAATCATTATGGGTTTGTAGGGAGAAATCCATAAAAAATATATAATTTTAGGGAAAATCAGATAAGATGTTTCGTGATATTTAAAGTTCTTTTTGTGTAAGCGATGTCTTGATCTGTACTTCGGACGGACCTGGTATATGTATGTATAATATTCAAATTAGTATAAATCTAGATTGCTTTTCTATATCATGGGAAACAAAATCGTGTAGGTATATAAGTAAAATTTTGCTAAATATTTGTATAGCCAAATGACCTCAACATCTATAGAAACGACCTTCTCCTAAAGAACCGTGTTAAATAGTTATGTAAACATAAGCTTAAATTCCAACTGTTATTATAGAATATTCTAAAGATGTGGTACGTTATTTATACAAAATATAAACAACGAAATATTTCTTATTATCTTTTTTTATGAATCCAATACAGACGATTTATAATTCAAATTAACATTTTATTCAGTATAATATTAGGCTGATAAAAACACTTTTCTAATTATAATTTTCATCACCGTAAGAAACTTATGGATAAACAATGATCCTAACGCATTTTATTATTGATAATTAGCGAACAAAATTTTTACTCTGTCATTCAGACGTGTTCAAAAAATTTTTTATATAAAATAAAAGTTAGCATCTATCCTATTGGTGATCTCCTATATATTGTTTAATTCTTTTTCCAAAAGTTACTTAAACTTAATCTTTTGTTATGACTTGCTAAACCACCAACAAATACTTTAATATTTGAGAGTTTGTATATCACCATACCATATTCACCAGCAGAAGTTTCGTAAAGATGCTTATTGCTAATGAATATAGCGACATATATTGTTGCAGGCATTAGGGTATCAAGAAGATGTTGTGGCGAGGATCTGACCATTATTAAAAAATCATATTTTCTACATTATATTGGAAAATTAAATCATAATGGATATATAGTGCGTTTGTAAAGAAATAGAGGTAATTAAACGACTCTCAAGAAGCATGATATATATAATTTGGTCGTATCAAAGTAAAACTAGTGTCCAATAGGGGTTCCCCCTTCAGGGTTTAAAACGCACTCTAAAATACAAAACAAGGTTATTTTTCACAAACGAAACTGTTCGAAAATAGCTGCACATCATCACTTCAGACGTATATACTCATTCATTAGTTAAATAAAAGGAGTAAAACGAGTAAACCTCATTTGGGTACCATGGCATCTGCAGCTGAGGACAAGCATAGGTTCCACGTCCATAATAATATAAAAATATTGCAAGGTAGGGTATCTCTGTAGATACTGTAAAATATACGAAAAAAAAATAATTTATTGAGCTATTAAAATTACATAAAATCCAATTCTTCAGAGTTAGTGTTTTTTATTTATTGTTGAAACTGGAGTTATGGGTATTTGGGACCAAATTATTACTTTCACGTTTAGATACGATATTTACCAGGTGAATTGTTGCCTAAGGATACGCCTTGTAGCTTCATAGTTATTATTCAAAATGTGACACTTAAAATTTGATTGGAACGTTGTACAAATTTTCAAACTCTCTGGATGGTCAAACGAGTAATAAATTTATTAAAAAATTTCTATAAATATGTTAAAGCGTATAGTATATTAATTAAAAATGTGTAAAATATGAAAAAATACGATTCTATTGGAATTTCCATGGGAGCAAAGTAGTTACAAAACAAGTTGTCATGGATATATATTGTTAAACTTATAACATGGGTACGGAGTTCTCCGAAAACAGGAATATTAAATAGATGCCTAATGTGTTCGTATATTATAACTAATGTAATACGGCACAACACTTTTATATGAAGGTCAACATGTATTTAAGAAAATAAAAATAAAAATTTTCAATATTGGATATTTTTATTTATGTTTATTATTTACTTTATGATCCTGTTATCGAAAAGCAAATATATTTTTCGCATTTTTTTTCTCAATCTTAAACAGCTTTTACATTCTGTGGATGCAGAATTTTAAAGATTATGTTATATAGGTATCAGTTAACACCTGAAATGTTTTATAAATAAATATGTTTTAATAAATCAATATTGTGAAGAACAATTTAGGTGGTCAATTGTCTGATTATTTGAGTGAGCACCTGTGCTCAATATTTATTATTGTCAAAGAAGCTTACTGATATTCTTGATTATTAATTATTCTCTCATAAATAAGATATACCAGTTTTTTTTCATGTGTATTTCTTTAACATTAATTTCTATGTTTTGCTCTGATATAGCCATTAAATTGATTCCTATTGCCAGTGGCGGCACTAACTGAGATTTTGCTCAGTATTTTGTAATACACTTTAAATATTTTTATGATATAACTCTAACATAAGTTTAGCGGTTCCTTTAAAAACAGTATAGACTTTTCTAAACGTTTGGCAAGTGTTCAGATTTATCGGTTTGAACATGACCTTTAAGTGCTAATTCAAATGCACCACAAAATCCAATAAAATCTGTTGTGCCCGACACCACGTACAGGTTTTTCGTTACCTTCTCGTTAAACTTTTAAATTAAAATTAAAATTTGCTCCGTAATATTGACCGAACCTAATAAGGTGTATTAAATTTGATTGCGTGTATAGGACGCTTTAATTCTTCAGTAGATCAAATCGGTAACACCAACCTACGCCCATGCTTTTTCACCGCCAAACAGTACTGCATGCAAGCAAAAACGACAATTCCCTTTGTCACATATCTAATTATTTTTCTAATAAGAAAGAATTATTAATATTATGTATTGTATAGAATTTTCTACGACGAGAAGCACTTTTTATCAATAATGTACAGCATTGAACACTCATTTATTTATTTCGACGTATACTTTTCGAACACTGATATATTAACATACATGGCCTGATAGTTTGTTTGAAACGACCCCCGTATTCCCAGTTTTTTGGATTCTTTCATTTTTTTTTCTAATAATCCTCTTCCTGAGAAATAATTTGAGCCTAGTGAGAATGTCTGACACCTTCTGGGTTACGAGCTTTAAATATATCAACGGTCAGTGTGTCTGCAGCTTGTACACTTTCTGAAAATTCAGGAAATAGGAATAATAAGTACTATGCTAATAGATAACTAGCTGAAAATAAAAAAAACTTCTACACATTTTAAGTATTTATGTGAAAAATGTTTACCACATGTTATTGATGATAATTTTAGGAAATTATATACAGTGCTTCAGAATCTGTGAAATACGTTAAAGAGAAACAAATATTTTTTTCTTTAGTTATATAAACACGTGTAATTTGATCTTAAGCGGATAAGCTGCACAAATGTAAACCAAATGGGTATTATTTTTCTCTTGCATAATTGTTGTATATTAACTGTGAATATAAGTTAATAATATCTTATAAAAAAGTGGTTCAGTATTTTAAATAGATATTAATAAAATTTGTGGATGGCCAGCATGCTATTTCTTCTTAGTTGTATTAATTAATATTTCTGTAGATTATATATTGCAGTATATTACCAAAATTTATTTCTATTTTACTATTTTAATGAACCAATTATTCTGAAGTTGGTTTCTGTTCAAACTAAATGTTGTTTGTGGCTTTTTTTTAAATTATTCAGTTTTGCCAGTGGCGGCTTTAGGATTTAAACTTGATGGAAGCGCATCCCCAAAGGTCAACTTTTAAACTATATTGAACATGCTTGTAAAATTTTCACGTATGATTATACGAATTTATAAAATATGTTATTGATCAGGCGTGACCAGGAACATTGAGTTAAAATTAAAAGGAAATACGTTTGTTAACTTTTTTATAGGTATATTAAAAGAAACTAAACAATTCTAAATTCGAAGGAAAAAAACACAAACAAAACTGAAACAACTCGTATATCACACAAAAATAACATAATGGGTTTATTCTATTTCCTTTTTTTGTGTCGAATAAGGACACCCACTTTCCAATAAGTTTTGCAAAATTTTATTAATAAGCGTATGTTGGACGTCTTCGTTCCTCACGTCCTCGTTTGGTATGAATTGAAAAGGGGAATTCATATTGTGGTTCAGGAATCCAATGATTTTTCAATAAATTATATTTGGTGATGTGAGGGCTGGTATCAATTTTCGTTAAAAACGCGCCTGTATCCATGAACTCTGTATTTTGATTTTGAGTTGAACTAGAAGCTACTGCAACATCGGTTGGTTGAACAACTCTATTTTCATTTTCTGCTCTTTCCTCTGTTTTTGATTTTTTAAATAATTTAAAATATTATTTGCGACTCTCTTACTCGACATATTGAATTATTATTTATTATTACCGCCTATGTACATCAGTCTGATGTAAAATTAAGTTAATTTTGGTTATTCTAACTAAGAATCCAAGTCAGAAATAAATAAATACAAAATGCCCAATATCACCGAAGAACGAAGCCGACAAAAAATTAAAACTAAACGAAATAAAAATAAAACTGCAAAGGCTTTTTAAAGAAAATATTGTTATCCATCTTACACTTCCTGTGACATTTATTGCGGCTTCTTTAATATGGGATAAGAAATTCATTTAGGTTATTTATTGGTTTTCCATCGACCTTGGATGCAAGTCGAGTAGAAAAAATGTATAAGACACCCTATGGAGGCCGCAAAATTCTTCATTACTTGGTAGCGGCAAATTTCCGAATTGTTTCACATGTATTCTATTTTAATTGGAACCTCATCCTAAGAAAAAATTATCTTATCAGAAAGTTATAGATGATTGTTATACTTTATCCGAAACATCTACTGCAATGTTTACTTGTTAATGCAAGGACATTCCTTGTTTTTTTTAAATAATTTGTACCTATTTTTGGCTTGCCTTTTCATTTCTCATATGAAAAATCTGGTTATTTTTAGCATTAATTATATACTCGATATTATTATTAATACGCCAATGGTACCTACAGATTCTACTCTCCAAATCAGAAACTGAATATTATGAAATTTAAACTTTATCAATATGAATGAAATTTAAGCAATTTTTTTGGGTATATGAAAAAATATTCAGTACGATCCTGTTACTTAAACGTTGTCCCCATTTCAAATTTAAATAGAATTCCAAAATTCGTTTTTGTGTTGTCTGTTTTACATATGTCTCGTTGGTGAACAAGGGTCCTCTTATTGGATCCTTCTCTTTATTTTTTCACCATATGAGGCTCTTTTAATAACAAAAGGATGTTACTGATACAGATAGCAAGACTGTCTACCACCCATTAAGAACTAAAATAAACTTGAAATTAAATACTATTGTTATACAAAAAGAGCCGAAAAAACGTATGTTTATAAGATACCGGTTATATCCAATTGAGAATAAAAGAATAAAAAAAAGGAGTCTGTGGATCCTTTTTTACAATAGGTGTTAAAAGGACAATTCTGGTTTTATTTTTAACACATTGGTTTCTTCTCCCATTGATTTAGTATTTTAACATTTTATTGTTAAAGGATCGAATTTATATTAGTTTCTTTTATTATTTTTTTAATTTGTTTTATTTCACCTATAGACTTTTATGAGCAGAGGTCCTGTATACACAGACTATATGTTTTTCATTATTCTTTGATTGTATATAATTAATTAAAAATCATAAAAAACTATTTGTAGTTAAAAGTTGATAATAAAAAGTTACATCCATTTTAAGATCCAGAATTTCTAAACAAATGAAAATGTTAATTGTGTACAATCTTTTCTTGCGTAAATATTAATAAAAACAAGCTATGTCATAACATTTTTTGTTGTCAAATTTTATGTCATCTAGACATATGGTATTTTCAGCTGTGTGCCCTTAGAAATGTTTAGGCACAAACGTGGTATGTCTTCTTAATTTACAACACAACATACTCTATTATTACGTTTGGGATTAGCCTAGATTAAACAATTTCTTGGAATATTTCTTTGTATGGGGGCTTTTTCTTGTTGCTATACCCAGTGTCGTAACTACTTTATATGCAATGGTTATTTGTTGGAATGTCTGAACAGAAATTAAACCATCAAACACAATTATTTATTTTTTATTAATACATGTATTATTAATCCTTATACAAAACTTTGTCAATTTCTTGAAGTTTTTTACCACATTGCATATTTTTCTACCTTGCTGCATGATCAATGTATGTCTTCTAATTATGCTGGCATTTAGTCCAGTAGCATATCCTGTGAGAATGATTTATGAGTTGAGCAAACGGGGCGGCAATTGTGCCTTTCTTTTACACGGGATCTCGAAGGAAGTCAGATGTCGAAGAAATCTTTAGGAGTATAAGAAGAATAGACTTATCTGCTGTCTAAGAAGCTATCTACTTTGAATTAACATTACATTAAATATACTAATTAAAGATAGAAACATGATTTTGTAGTATAAAATCTATTTGAGTAATATTTACAAAACACAAATAAAGTGACAAAAGTGATGTCATCTATACAATCTTTATGTAAAATATGAATGTTAAATGGTCAAAGTTAAAGGTGTGTATGTCTCATTGTTCGCGTAACAGTAGATATTGGACAAATAGTTATCTATTAAATTAGGTAATGTAATGACTCATTTCTACTTTTCCTGATTAAAACGTTTTCTTTATATTTTAAAAGCTTTTTCAGCATAGTGCTTTTTACTATCCCACTGTGAAACGCATATTTTAAACTGTTTTAAGGTTCATAGTAAGGCCACTAATTAAAGGAATCTGATTGGAGAAACAGGTAGACCACTAAAAGTTAGAACAAAATGACTTCCACAAGGAACCAAACGCAGGTCATTGGATTTTCTGGGACAATATCGAAATTTTAAAATACGAAACTAACTCCACAAAAAATTAAATAAAAAACTATACGTGTATAAAGGCTGGAAAACAATGTTTATTATTATTAACATTATATGCTACAAGCGTCAAATTAATTAGTTGAAAATGTTAATACGAACATATTTTAAATAGGAGAAATTTCACCATTTAAACTCTGACGATGGGAGGAGATTTGTTCTTGAAACGTTAGGATTCATATTGGTGCAACAGGCAGTTCGGGCTCTTTGATTTGCGCTTTTATGTAGTAAAGGTTGAAGAGAAAGAAAATTTATTGTATTTTAATCTTGGTTAATTATATTGCTGTTCTCGTATAAAGCATAGGTGGGAATTTTCTAAATAACAATATTGATGATTGATTTGACTTTAAGTTAATTAATTAAATGAATAAATTTCACAACTTCTTTTTTTTTATTGTGACGTGGTGGAGGAAAAAGTAAATTGAATGGTTAAAATGAAATAAAACAATAAATTGTAGTTATAGTTATCTGTTTTAATTTTCATTAGTTTAATTTGTCATCAAAATAGTTCATTGAACGCATCTGTGTTAGTATGCGGGAGAGCTTCTTTCATAACTAAACGTCAGACAGCTACTGTATATATTTATTTGTTGCAACGTGCCTCAATGCAGAATTTTTCACTCAGAATTTCTACGAAAACTACCTAAACTACCTATATACCTATATTTTGTTATACAAAATAAATACTTTTAAAGGTTTCTCAAAGTGATCAATCAAAACTGACCAACAACGTTATAAAATAACAAAAAAATGTACAAGATAATTTAACATTTTTATGTATTACGAAACTGATGGCTGTCACTTGATACTTGAAACGTTTAAATGTAATTTAAAAAATACAAAAGTATAAAAAATAAATGATATAAAATAAGTGATATAATGACACTTTTTTTAAGTTTCACATTACAGAGTATCTATACACCACGAACTATTGAAACAAAACGGTATTCTTTTTAAACCGTAATAGATCATAACAAAGCTAAAAGAAAGTTATTTAACAATAAAACCACAATACGGTGTTTTAAAACCGATTTTAAAACCATTAACCTATTTTATATAAGGAACGTCTAAAATAAGTATTTTATTAACAATTATATTTGCCTAAAATGTGATTTTAATAACTCTCTTTACTATTTTGAAATGTGTAAAAATGTACCATAAAAGCAAATAGTTAAATAAACAACAAATAGACACAAAAATGATCTCATTTTATGAACATAATGTTTATGTTTTTTTTTTGTTTTCCTATTATGTAGTAATTTCAGTGGCGTAACAAGAATTGCTGGTATAAATCGGCTAATTTTTTCATTTAATTCAACTCAGCTCTAAACAAAACTGTTGTAGAAGATCCATCCTCATTAGTTTAAATTCTATTGAAACATAGATTGCATACAGAACAAAAAATTGATTTCAGTTTCTAGTAAAGCTTGATATAACTGCTGTTACTTATATTAAGAAAAAGAAAAGCCAAATAATAAAGAAAATATATCGGTCATCTTTTTCATTTGTTCTATGTTCGCCGCCAAGTCGTTGTCTGTTTTAATATAGACGTATTTGAGATATTTTCTCTAGAAATCAGTGGCTTGAAAGTGGCACTCGTATAAGACAAATCATTTATCTCATTAATTGAGTAGTTTTTTTAATCCCTAATTCCGCATGGATTTTAAATACTATCATTATTATATAGATTTGCGTTTAAAAATTACCGCAGCTCTTTTTTAAAACCGAGTCGGTTTATTTGGATATGATCTACGTGGAACATACTACGGTAATATATTTTAAGTAAATATAGTTGTATTCACAAATTGCTTAATTTGGAAGTCCACAGCAATTAGAGTGGTCGGTTTACCAAAAATGATGCTGTATTGCTCTACCACCCATAATGAATAATATATACGTAAGGTGGTCCGTCAACGAGCCTAAAATCAAAAGCCAGTTTTCAAAGAAATTTTATATTTTGAATTATTCTACTGAACGAAGATAAATTTATATTTTCTTTAAATACTAAAAAGGCAGAAAACAACTTACAACTTATACTGGTTGAAATACTTAATTTTAATATATTACGATCGCTTTGTGACCTTTTAATGAATTTATCGAAAAAGGTTATAAATAATATGATATTCCATCTACATATTCTAATAAAGTATTCATTTTATACGTTCGATGATTACTATAGCTTTCTGACATAGATATATTTTCTTAAAATTTTCACACAAGATGTCGATCAATTATATTAAACATTGTTTTTTTGGAATTATAATTGTTTTATAATGTATAATCTTTCCGCAGCAACAATGCATAGGTAGTTTATACTTTTTTACCAACATTCCCAGAAATAATTAAAATTAAATTAAGCGCAAATAAAATGATGCAAAATTGCACTTACCTATAATATGCTATTAGACAAGAAAAAGATAATAATAAAATAAATTGTACATAGCTTTATTGTTATAAATTCTATAGGTTTTCATAATTAGTACATTATACTTCATTAGTTCAATTTGTAAGTTTGGGCTTAAGAAATAAAAACATCATGTGAAATTAATGGATAATAATTATCAAATATTTTCTCTCGCCCGATTTGAATTCCATTTAATGAATTTATTCTAAGACATGTCATTAAAATTTGATTTTTCTTTTGTTTGAAAATATTTTTGTGGCATATTATTTTGTTCACACGTAAGTCTGTGGTAAACTGTTTATTAGAATGACAACGTTTTTTGTCATTAACAACGTAAAGTAATCTTAAATATAAGGTGTCTAAAAATTATTATTAAAAATTGCAAGCTCTAAGACATATTTTTTATTTTGAAATCAAATATTTTTTCCATGAACGTCCCTATCGTACGTGCAGCTCTCCCAAAGTTAAAGAATCAAGCGGCGTACTAAGCTGTAAGGTCCTAAGTTACTACTGTTGTGTTTGTGTGTAAACAATATATTTCTTTTTTAAGTATTAGGCCCTAGAAATTCTTGGTCTGCTTTTGACAAGAAATGATTAACACCATACCAAAATTGCATAACTCAGTTAGCAACACAACTATTTTTTCTCATGTAAAAAAATAGTGATTTAGACACACCCGGCAAAAATACAATATGTCACTTCAAAAAAAAAAAAGAATTTATGGTTCCATTTATAAGACCTTTGACCTATCTATCACGTTTTTTTTTCTCACTATACTATCTAGATAACAAATTACATGTTGATGTTGTATTAACGTTTTATTAATGAGCTTATTGTAAATGTTACAGGATTTTTGTATAACAGTCTAATCAAAAAATAATATCCAATGACAAGGATCTCATTTTTATTTTCTCTCCTTTACAAAAAAAGAATATGATGTGTCATTAAAGCTCTTCATCAATCAATGTCTATTTTTGAAATGCATTTTTGGGAGGGGTTATAATCTATCCCCAACTACTATTGTTGCTTATTTATATATTAAGGTTTTAATAATAAGATTCATTTACATAATATGATTATTTTCAATAGGCATATGAATTTTTTCATATGCCATAGTTATTTATTGTATATATATATGATGTAAATTGAATACATCGTAAAATAAACAAATAAACTAACTTACTAGGCTGTAGGTCGAAAGAAATGGAAGCTCACAACAAACATTTGTTAAACTGTACTGTCAGAAATAATGGAAGATTCTCACTCAGAGGGTTTCTGGCAATTCAGAATTTATCAGTGTTAGATGTTCCAACTGGAGCAACTCGTATTTCAAAAGCACCAGCATTTTGATCGGAATTACAAAAATTAATCTTTTATGAAAGTAATGAGTTTTTGTTTTGTGTGTTGAATATTTGGAGGCGATGAAAATTGGACAAACATTTGGAAGAAAAGATTAAAAAACTTGAAAATTCTCCAAACCATAAATAGAGTTTAGTGATTTTTCAGTTTTTAAATAAATAAATATTCATAATGATTAATGAACAGTAAGGTCATATAGTGTATAATAGTATTATGAGGTGATTAATTAGAATCGAAGGTTCGTTGACAAAATTTTTAGTGTCACTTATTTTTTGTGTTTTGCAGCTTTTATGTTCAATGAACTATTTTGATGTAACGTAAGAGTTGATGCAACAATTTTTCAAAATCTTAAATATTGCAGATTTAAACAAAAGTGTTTGTAATAAAAAAATAATATTGGTGTTTATGTAATACTTGAATTACATAAACACCAATATTATTTTTTTATTACAAACCCTTTTGTTTAAATCTGCAATATTTAAGATTTATGTTGATAACGAAACTAATAAGATTTAGAAGAGTACCCAAGAGATTTTTTTTACACTCAAAACTAAAAAATAAAATTTGTGTTACTAAAATTTACAAGTTTAGAGGTAGATTTCAATTTCAATTTCTTTTTTTTGCCACTTTGGTTTTAATTTGACTGATGACTTTTATATTTTCTTAATTTTTTTTAGTTATTCACTAACAAATAATGCGTTCTTAGTACGAACCTGTTCTTCAAATGCATTGTCCACATTGAGGACTTAAAAATACTTTTGTTGTTTAATTTCTGTTAATTTATAGCTATTTTAGTGAAAGAATAAAATGAAAATGTAGGTAAAATTGCTTTTATCCAAGCCCAAATTTATACCATATGAGTATCTTATTGTCACAATACATAGAGAAGAATTTACATATTAAGATTAGTTATTACGATGAGTATGTGCTCATTCCATATGTAAATTAGACGAAGGCTAATTTGTGTGTCGCAAATTTGGCATGTGTTTTATTCATATAACCTATAAAATATTGTATGCCACTACAAATTTTATTGCGCCAAACGCATTTTAAAAATGAATACGAGGTTTATACTAATACGGTTACGAATACGTTTAACCATGACGTGTTAAAACATTGAACTTCAGTTTTTAAACATAACTCTTTTCAAAACTACGGAAATAGTTAGTCTGCCCTGGAAACATTAAAACTAAAGTTACATTTCGAACAATTTTTGGTTAATAACATGATCTCTCTTGGATTTGCCTTTTTTTGTTTAAATCGAAGTTAACAAAGTATCGCAGATAATTTGTCTTCGACTCAACAAAACTTTCTTGTGATATTCGCAGGACATTCCAGGGAAATACAGATCAAGGACCTAGCAGATCTAAAAATGATTAATTTTGATAAACTGTAACGAATACACACTTCTTTGAATATTTAAGTTTATCGTAGCCTTACCTACTCGTTTTTGGGGTTTAAACCCAAAATCTTAAACGAATAGAACTTGTTAAAAAATGAACGAACAGCTTAGCAATAACTAATAGGTACAACAGAAATTGGAAAATAATAATAATAAACTTACGCGGCTTACATGGAACAATCCACGGAATTGCCGTTAGTGTAAATAGCTACGAGTAGCGGTGATACAGAGGCAAAAATATGGACGCGGAGACATAGATTACAAACCATAATTAATGTCTTTCTCCATTCATTCATGAGATCTCGTCCTACAAGAGACGCTTACACTAATTTAGCGGTGGTTATGTTGTCAAAATCTATGTAGCAAATCAAATGATATAATCGATAAAGGAATTAGATCCAGAATGTGGTGAACCAGTAAAAGTCAGACAAGCTTGTATTTGCAGAGTAGACAAATTTGCTCGGGCCTTTCGTTGTAAGTAATGCTCTAAGCTCTACTATTATTCAGTCAGTTGAAATCAGCTTCACCAAGAAGATATTCGAAAATTAAGTGCAAAACTGTGCTTTTAGTTATTTTATCTCTAACTTAAGCTTGGAATTCTTTGATAAAGTTGAAAGGTGGGCATAATGTATAAACAATGCCATGCACAATTATTAACGATAACGATAATATTATAACACAATGGCATTTCACTTTGATTAAAATTGCTCTTATTGTAAAATAATATTTACTATAGTTTTTTTTTTGTAAATACCGACATGCCAACAATGTTCAAATCCTCACGAGGAATAATCGACATTTATAGAAAGGATTTTGGTAAATTACTAATCTTGGAATAGACTTTTATATTTACATCTATCTACAAAAATCTGAGGAGGTATTTCATCATACATCATATAAACAAAATAAATGAAATCGTGTTTCCAAAAATGTGGACCACCACGAAGGTCTGATAAAAACATTTTTTAACACACAAACAAAAAAGTTTAACGAAAAAGGAAAAACGTTGTTTTCTAAAACACTGTAATTTTACACTAATTTTATAGTATTAACGTCACGTAAATACTATAGCGTTACACATGTAGATTTTTTTGTATATTTTTTCAAAATATATTTGCTACGCTTTCTTTTTGCATAATATTATTATTATATATACTGTACAACATGCACCTACAGGGTGTCCTTCATTACTGTTGGTATGTCGAGGCTCATCATGTGAGTGTGATGATATAAAGTGTTTTATTGAAAACATAAAATGTGCTAATCCGCATAATTGTTGTGAGAACATTTAGAAGATATGTAAGTAATGTTAATTATTTAGATAAACATAAGTCACATTTTTTTCACCCAATGCGTTCTTTTGTTCCATATAACTATATAGGAAACAATAGGAAAATATTTAAGAATTTTATATTATTTTAAGATAGGGAATAGTTCCTGTGATATTTATAGTTCTAGTTAATATATTATTCACAACTTCCACAACAGTTAAAAAAAAAGACATTCCAATTTTTAGTCTAGATTAATTCAAGATATCCAATTTAATCATATCCAGTTTAACATAATATATATTATTATAATATAACGTTTGAAGACTTTACTAAATTCATTTAAATTAAAAGAAATTATGTGACAACATTGTTAAATATCGAATCCCGCAATAATGTCAACTTTTTTTTCATTTCTAAAATAATAGCTACATTAATTTCCAAATGGTAAGTCGATAGAATAATATTCTAAAAGCATTACTTAGCCTCAAAGCTTCAAGAAGCCGAACTCAAATGTTGCAACTCCAGTTTGTTTGTCACCAAGGAAATATGACCTAAAACTTATTTTTTAGTTGTTCGAAATTCACATTTATTTGCTAAATTTAGACTAAGATATAAACTGCATTTTTTGTTAAAAATGATGTCCGCCAGCGATGGCATGTAAGTAAGATATTAAGTCAGATAAATCAGAAGCAGAGGGAAATTTGTAATTACAAAGGTGAATGCATATTATGTTCCTTATTTTCGTGTGCGCAGGCACTTCTTATATTTGAAAATAACAGGTCATTCAATAACTCCGTATTCATTTTATTTGAAAGAGCACATACAAACTAAAAATACGCCAATCACACTTTCTTTTAAATTAAATACAAAGTTTAAATAGAAAATATGAAAATGTTAAACAAAACAATTTTTAGCTGTATTTTTATTAGCTTGCTGATTTACTTCACATTAACACCCATTCATCATAATCTGGCAAAAGAAAGTGTAAAATTATTACATTAACTTAAATTAAAGACCAAAAATATTATTACACATACCGACAGTTTAACATAAAATATTCTGCTATGCATTAATATTTACCGAATCACTTTCATTAGGATTGTCAGATAAGAAGAAATTTGAACTACGCCTTGAAAGTTGAAAACAAACTAGATATAGAGGGTGTTATCAAGGCACGTGGCCAAACTTCAGGAGGTGATTCTTTGAGTAATGGTAAGTTGAAAAGTTCATATAAACATAGGTCCAGAAATGCTTCATTTTCCAGATACATGGTATCAAACTTTGGATTAGGTTGAGTTGCATGTTTGTGACAATTAAGTTTTTATTAAAACAAATCAACATAAAATAATTACATAACTGTCGTCTAATTTTAATTCCTTCATTAGTTTGGTGGTAGCCCCTTATTACGATTTCCCAAAATGAATTGAAGGAAGAAGAATTGCAACATTTTTTTACTCTCATAGAGTCAAATTGATTGGTTGATGTTGATTTGTGACCGATAACTAGTCCTAAAGTAAAAATTAAGCATTTAATAAAGATTAAATTGTAGTGTAGTGCCATCGTTTCATTTTGATAAATGCATCCAAAACAAATTTGGTTCAATTGTTATTGATTTCTGTTGCGTAAATTTTGCTAAACTATACTGTTTCCTCCTATTATCTGTTTATCTGCTACACTTCAAGTATTTGAATCAAAATTATTTGTATCTGCAACCTTAGTTGTAGTGAGATCATTTTTATATCACATTGTATAGAATGTAAATGGTATTCCACTTTTTTCATTCAAATTTGTGATTTAAAATCGGCATAGTAATAATTCTTGTAAAAATTTATAACTTGAGAATGCGTTGTCATTACATTTGGCAGATGTTTTTTCAAAATGAGTGCGTCATTGACTTACGAAACGAGTCTAAAGAATGGATAAATAAATAATAATGAATGAATGAATAAAAGAAAACAAAGTAAACGACATCAGTAGCCGAGACAAGTAAATACAGTATTTTCCATCAGTTTCTATACACATGTCATGAAGGCAAAATCCTACATATCGCAATAATACATGTCATTAGCATAAAATAGTACGCAATAGAAATAGACTTCTGCTATTATTGGGTGTTAACCGAGAGTACCTTATATTATTCCCTAATTGAAAAAACAAAAATTGTAATTCTAAAAGTATCAAATTTTAAATGAAACTCTTAGAAATAATTATGGAACGACTATATTTATGTATTTGAGTTGAGAAACAATAGTAAAATAAAGTCTACTGCGTTGAAAAAACTTCTGGCCGAAGTCGATGCTCTTCTGGTGTCTGAAGGTTGGTATCAGGTTTTTGCAGTTTATTTCCGTGACACATCTACTTCGCGGGACGATTGAAAACAGCAATCGCTGACATCTGTTTTCTTGTTGCTGACCAATAGACCTCATACTATTACAATTGCATTTTTTTGTAGAAATAAACATAAGGGATGCTGATTGGTTCCAACTTATGAACGGTGCTGCAATTTTTATGACATATTTCCCAAATACTTATTTATTTTGTGCCGATTACAGTTATATAAGCATCCACACAATATTTACCCTTATTTTTAAAGAAAATCCCACTCTGAACTTACCTAAAACAACCCTCTATTGGATGCTGAAGAACTTCTGCAACTTGGACATCACGAAAGATCAGTTACAGATCATATTCTTTCAAATAAGGAGATAAGGATGGCTTGCTGGCCACTTCTTACCGAAGACGAAATCTGGGCTCATAATGATGAACCTAGATTTCGCACTGGCATAAAAAGGGGTTTCCAAAAATGAAAAACGAACTTCGTGGAAATAAATTTAATGGCTTGCTGGCCACTTCTTACCGAAGGCGAAATCTGGGCTCATAATGATGAACCTAGATTTCGCACTGGCATAAAAAGGGGTTTCCAAAAATGAAAAACGAACTTCGTGGAAATAAATTTAAGACTGCTGAAGAATTTAAGGAAGCACTTTCGGCGAAAGAAGTTTTTTTATGGAGGTATAAACAAATTAATTGATAGATGAGATGATATAGCAAAATAAAAATAATATTGCATTTTTGATTTCTACCCTTATGCTCTATTCCGCGGAATTAAAAACTCCCCCTCGTATATGATGTGTTATCGATTTTTATTTAGTCCGATCCCTAATAGTTCTTGAACATGAAAGACTTATAACAATTTGTTGTTCATTGAAGAATTTTAATGAAAATTCATTAAATTCGCTTTCCCCATTTTAACAACTTTCTATGACTAAAAATAGAGGTAAATAATAAATATACTGATTTGCCATACTAACATGCTTTAATAAAAGAAAAACTCAGTCACAACGCATGATTTTTTCCGTGCTGTTTAAATTATAACTACTTATATTGCCAAAGGTTGGTTTTGTATCTGTTTTTCTCTTCAATTATGTTTTGTACCAAATATATTTGTCACAATTATTACTATTTGCCCCGGCGACTATTTATTATATCTCGTCTATGACTGTAGGAATCTGGCAACGGTACACCGGAAACATATTTATTTTTTTGTTTAAACACCATGTACTTAGTTCGTTCCTACATTGCAGTTAAAAATTAAAGTTATTCTAATGATGGTTGGAATTGTTTGATGTGACTGACATTAGATCGTTCGAGGTATGGACACAAGAGTTCTTTTGTTAGAAGCCTTTCGTTTCCAGCATGGGTTGATTGATTTTTATGGCTTTAATACTTTCACATTTGCATTATCGTCTACATTTATTTAGAATTTAGAAACATATCTAGATCTTACAGTTATTCAGTCAATTTCAAGGTGTGTAACTGTATAATATAACCTGGAGAAGGACTGTAGGGAACGCAATATTGCAAACTATTCTGGTTTGCTACCATCGTCAACTCAGAAATTTTATGGGAATGCCTAGGCAAACTTAACGAATTGGGGAGATGTATCTTAGAACAATCTTCAAGAGCCAAGGAGAAAATATTTTCATTGAGTTTCGATATAAGACTAGTTATTGACTAATTATAAATATCAGCTATTTGTTAATACGCTGTGATCGTTTACTAAACCTGATTGTTTAGAAAAAGAGTAAAGTAAAGAATAAAATAAAAGAAACACAATACCTATAAATCATTGTTGTTTACTTTAAGAATTGCTCTGGTATAAATAAAATGTGTCGGAAAGTTCTAACTTATAAAATTGCAAACCGCTTTAAACTAATTAATTACTCGAATCACTATTATGCTGTAATTGGTAAATTTAAAACAAATAATAATGATTTCGCTTGTGGTTATAAAATAGTTGGGCGTATTAGTTCGTAATATTTATGTTAGTCACTCATTTTCAGAAGTAATTAAAATGATCAATGCTCACAGATAAATGTTCATTATTTTTTATTTTTGTTTGTGTGTTTATTATGTGGTATTGAAATTCACGCTAATTTAATTTCTGTTTCATTTCATCTGTAGTATGTTCATAAATGTAATAGAAAATAAAATTATAGCACTTATTTTATGTTACAAGGTTAATAGATATGGCACATTTTGCACGAGTGGAAAGTTAAAAAGTTACTTAAAATTTTCTATGAGAAGACGTGCTTCCCAATTTTAAATCTGTAATCATTATATTTAATCATAATTAGTAACTAATCATCACTTATTATGTGGTGTATAGGAACACCATTATTGCGTAGCTGGATCTTGAGTAGGGCTCAGTACATCAACAAACAACTTTACATTCGTAAACGGGAACATTCATTTTGATGAATATCTTGAAGAAGTCTATATTCTGCGTCACTTCTAATTTGATTTAGTTACAAATTTTTAAGTAGAAATAATTTTTTTAATGCATAATTAAAATCAAGGAATTATAATATTTTTCAGAGGATAGTTTCGTAAAATGTTTCCAAGTATATATTTCAGGAATTGCAGTTAATACTATTATTATTATACTCGCATCTTACTTGAATTATTACTTCAATTCTCACTGAAACTATACTTCTGGATAAATCCTGCGTCAAATTTAAACTAGCTAAGGTTTCGCTGATCATCCTGTCAGCTTCTTCTTTGATAGTAGGACGGGCGTTCTACTATCAAAGAAAAATACGAGAGGCAATAGAAATTTTCAAACAACCAATAAACTTCAAGCGCCTGTGGAAGTTTTTTGTCTAAAAAACTTCAATTCTCATAAGACTTCGCCCTCATCTGGGATTTGCGACATCCAAGCTCTATTACTATTATGGTGGGAGGCTTTCTGAGTGAATGTACTAGGCTAAGAATGCTTACCAACAATTTATTCTCAATACCTATTCATAGCTTAAACCGCCTAATAATTCAAAATCGAATTAATCTGTCTTCTTCAAAAGCAAAATATTGAAAGCCCTATAACAGTTCCTTAAACTGTTCGTTATTCGCCAGCGATCCTTCGGGAAAACGAACTTACTCTTACCCTGACGTGAATACACTCTTGCTCGACAGTAGACCGAATGACTCATCTTTAGGTGGACAGATTAATTGTTCCACAATTTGTACTGCAGAAGTAGGATCGAGGATGATATTTGATATTCCTTTATTATATGTAGTAAGTTTTGTTTATGCAAGATCATTTCGCTTCGGCTGTGAAGAAGTTGGAGAACTGTATAACTACACTTCTGGAAATAACAACTGTATATTTATCAGTTTCTAAGTCTAATAGTATTTTTTTATAATTCATATAAATAACTTAATCACGCACTCAGTGAGAAGAAGAAAAAGTAAAAATATCCATAAAATGTAGTACGTGACGAAATTTACGTTGGTTTTGGAAATGTTAAAACTTCTTCATGTATATACTTCTAAAAGATTCTAACGAAAGATATGCTGCAGCTATTTTTATTTTTATAATATTTTTGTTTAAAGAAAATTTCATTCAGATACCGCTTGGTGTTATTGTAGTTATATTTGTACCTAATATTTATTTATTCATTTCAATGTTGAAATCAACGATATCGAAGTTTAAGTAACTCTTATAAATGGACTAATATGGTTATAATGGGTGTATCAACATATTACATCAAAGGCAAATTATGAATTCTTTCAGCAAATGAGGTTCTTACTGGTGATGTAATATTCTTGTATCTCACAAATTAATTACGTTTTGTGAGCTCATTTATGACCACGAATCATAATTTATATATACAATGGAAATTGGACAAATTAAATTACAATTATTACAAACTTTTTTTAGATCATAAAATTTTCGTAATATTCTATTTTGGCCAATTTTCTGGCGACTAAAGGGTCAGTATATTTTATGGAATAGATACTGAAATTAAACCGCGCTCACGCAAAGTTGCTCTGGAAAAGCTGACAGGATGGATATCACCAAAACGTTAGCAAGTATAATTATATTAGTTACTTGTATTCGTCTTCAACACACTTTTAACTTTTTGCATGCATGATTTTTTATATAATTATCAAAATAAATAAATTTTATTAAATCAAGACAATATTTTGGATAAAAAATAGTGTAGGTACCAATTGGTCTTGATTCTTTCCTGAGGATGGTAACAGTGTTAGCGAAAGCCGCCTCGAGATTTAAAAAAGGGTTTTTTGGTGAAGTGGTAAAACGTGTTATTCTACTCCTATTTATTATAAAAATTGTTTAACTGTTTCTGTACAAATCATTTTTGAAATATGATTAATAGCCTACGATTATCAATACTATTCGATTTTGGAATTTTTCTTCAAATTGTTTTATTTAACTTATTATTAATATATTAATTATCCATTGTGAAATCAAACCCGAAGTATATAGAAGAATATCTTGCCAAAGTTTAGTCTTCTTTATCATAAAATCTGTGTTAAGACACGAGATTTTTCGTCAATCAATAATTATCGTAATTCATAATCATAAAGCTTTAAGTCGAAACTAGAGCAAAAAATGTGATAGTTTAGTAAAAACACCTGAATAAATTTAGGAATACAATAGAAAGAGAACATTTTATTAAAAAAATATATGCCACCCTTATTTAACTACCCTGTGTGATTGAAAATATGTTTCAAATGTGCTCTAAATGAACCTGCATATTGTAGCTGCCACATAAATCTAAACGTAAAAAATATATCTAGTTTCTCTATAAACCTCCGTGGCCGTACGTGATGATTCAACCTGTATCACTAAAATTCTACAGCATACACTTCTTTCCATTATTATTTTAATCCTTTTGAATAAAGTGGAAGGGTAAAGGTATTAAAACATCACCTATTGTCATTATTTGTGCAGAAGAAGAAGAAGAGTAAAACTATTTTTAGACTCAATATGAAATATGAGGCATAGAGGGGTTTTACATATTTAAATTTATGTGCCACAAAAATTTTAATACAACCATATATTTAAGTTATTTAACACCCGTATATTCTAGGATAAATTCTACAGCTTAGTATTATTATAATAGTACTATAGTATTCTAGTAGACTAAAATAAGTAAATATATCTTCTGTTTGTCATTATAAAACTATGCAAATGAACTGTGAGAAGCTATATAAGCATTTTATTGGTTAATTTCCATATTAGTAGTAAATGAAACTTAATTTGATAGTTAACTTAAATACCAATATAAATTGGACAGATATATGTATACTGAGTGGCATAGAAAAATGTCCACAAACGACGCAAGAAAATATCCTATTTTCATTATGGAAACTAGATTAGGTATACTTATTTCCTGAATAAAATTGTTAGCGAAACGCATGTTGACATTTAAATATGCTGCGGTGGTAAAACCGATTTTCTAATAGTTTAAATTGCCATAAACATTACAATACATTAAAACTGCAGTTAAAAATGTAAACTCAGAAAAGAGAGCGTTGGAAATTTTAATTTAAAGTGCTAAATATATGTTTCTCGTAATTTCTAGAGAATAATTTGAAACAACTTTCCTGGACGTTCTTGTTAAATGATACAAAGTATCGTGGATATCAATATGACAAATCAAAATTATAGATATGCTTCTAATTAATAGTTTATTTTCTACACCATTTAGTGCATTATTTCTAAAATATTAACAACACTCTGGTTAAGGTACGATATTTTCAAAAGACAAAAAGTTGAAATTTAAAGATACCACACCTTATATTTATATACTTGAAGAGATAAAGTACAAGAACAAAATTTTCGCATTGTTAGAAACAATGGTGATCTAATCTCGTAAGAGTCAAGACAACTAGGATAGATAAATATAAATGGCACTAAAGTTTGTATGACAAGTACTTGTCTTGATTTTATGATCAAGATTCTGGCATTTTTAACGACATGTATTGGATATTATTGAAAAACATATATGTATTTTGATTCTGTTTAGTTTTTGTTTTACTTTCAGCATGTGTTGTCAGTCAGAGACGTAGTTCAAAATTTTCAAAAATTTTAACAAAACAGTGTTCTTCTTTTACAGTCTATTTGATTCAGTTTGATATCTAGCAGAATACTAAGTAAAAGTTGTTAGTTGTTTCTTTATTATAGATACATTTTTTTCAAATTAAAATTTCAAAGTTTTATAGGGTCGTCTCGAGTGATTCCGTACCATGTTTGTCCGTGGAAGGATTCCCCGTAAACTAATAACAACTCTTCCATAATGGTTTGGACAGACTTTCTTTGCTTAGTTCGATTTACTCTATGTCTTTACTTTTCTTTCCGAAACATGTCCCGACTAAAAATATCCTCACCACTAACTTCCATCCCCAGCATTCCATAAAATTAAAAAGGTGTCCTCGTATATTTATTTATTTTGATTATTAATTGATAATTTTAAAATAATTCTATTCAGTGGCAATTATATCCTTAAAAATAATATAAACATGATGTATGCTGATTTTAAAAAGCAGGCAAAATAAAATATTCCTGCCATGACTAAAGTATGGATAAAAGCTACCTGCAATCATTAGGAACAACCAATAGGAGAGCATAATTAACGTTTGTGGCTCCATGGATTTTACTTAGTGCAAACTGAAAAATCACGGGGCGTGACAGCGGTTTACCCGTTTTCTTAAATTATATTATAAAGGCTTTAAAGGCGTAGAAAACTTTACCGTTATTATATTACCACAATTCTAGATAATATTTATAATGGAAAAATAAGTTACTAGACACTGCATTAATACATATTTCAGGCCGTAATATAAATCCGATTTGAATGTGCAAGAAAGAAATTATTCATAGTACGTCCTTGCTCAGAATTGGCAAATGTTAAAAGTAAAGTGTGCACACCTATTGAAGAGTTATTATTGAAATTTAAGACTTCTTTAAACTGCTCAATTATAGGTGTTTTGTTTATTGTTTGTGTATTGGTTACAGACCATTACATTGTGAAAAATAACACGCACGTATTGGGTAATTATTTTTCGAAAAAAATTGTTTTAAAAAAGTAATGAAATGAAAAGCAACACATTTTGTTTATGTGTGCACATACCAATGTTGATTTCCTTTCAGTATATTCTCATTAATTTAATAAATTTTATACAATACAAACAATGGATATTATGTTATGTATTCCAAGTAATAAAAAGAATTAATATGCTCTAGTGGCAATATGGTACACTTTTTTGTAATAAAACTTGTATTCTGAAACGCATAACTAAATGATAAAACTGTAATTGAAACATGTCAAACGTATGTCTACAAAATATAGCACGATAAATTATTTTTATATAGGAACGTAAATGTACTAACACCCTTTTATAATAGGATGAATGTAAATTATACGACTTATTAATTTAACCGTGAAATCTTGATTATTACGCACGCCTTTTCACTAAATTTTCATTTTAGAGCTGATTATACATGACTGTTATAGGAATGCAACACATTATTTTCATTTCAAAGTCTAAGCATACCATGCTAAGCTTTATGCATGCACTCACGTGGTACTTCAATTATTTTCAAAATATATTTTCTCCTTGAAAATTAAACAACTACAGAACTTTTTATGTAATTTGAAATAATAGAAATTTAAGTTTCCTGCTGTGTTCTGGAACAAATTAATGCACAGAAGTTGCCATCCAAAAGGTGGGACGCATTCTGTGGTGGTTCCTGCATCACATGAGTCTGGATCAAGTAAATAGTGTCTGGGGTATGCCCACAAATATAGCTTCTCTTTTCAGTCATTTTACACGTTTTTGAGATTTGTGTGTTGTGGTTAAAAAAGCTAACGTTGTTGTTTCTCTTCAACTTGTGTCCAATATAGGAATCAGAAAATTATTGGCTTGAACTGAATATGGTTTGAATAAATAATAGTAATGTCGCACCAGTTTTCTGGAAGAACGACATTGTATTAAAATCTTTTGGGTACCACGATCATCAGGACCATACCAGACCGTTGGAGTTCCTACCAAGAGTGACGACCGACTCTCCGACAAGGGAGGGGGCTGAACGGGAATTTATGGCACCGCAGAACCTGCACTTGTGGCAACAACATTCGAAATGGTTTATTAATCCATCGAAATCAAGAAACCAAGCGTAACCAAGGCTCTCAGAACTTAATAAAATTATTTTTTAAATACTAATTATTATTGAATTTTGAAAATAATTATAATTTGTTTTTAAATTTTTTTCCAGTAATGGCAATACTGGGCATTGTTGTTTGAATAATTATTTTTCAAAATAGGGCATTTCGAAAAATTCCGAATACCGCCTATGCGTGAGGCATGATCATGGAACATCAGAACGAAATTATATAAAAAATAACGAACGCCAATTAGATAATTTGTTCAATTATAAAAATATCATTCAAAATAGCGTTATAGAAGTTTTGGGAATATCAAAATCATCATTTAGTGTAACTAAAATAGTTTGACACACTCAAGGAGCCTTCGCCAATACCATAATTAGTAAAATACTACTAAAAATTAATATCAATTAAGTTAAAAATAGTATTTGAATTATCTAATAAAACCAATTTTCGTAAGAATTTATAATATTATTCAGTTGAAAGAAACATGTAATTACTTATCTAATACGTTTATTTACGTTTGAATTTAATTATTTTTTTAACTCACGAACAATCGGTATCATTAATTGTATTTAATTACTAAATGCTAGTTATGTTTTATAATAAAATCTAGAAAAATAAACTATACACAACCTGAATGATTAGATTTATATAGAGTAATCGGCAAATGTATTCGAACAGCAGCAAGCTCTTTTGAAACTAAATCTTTTAATTTATGTCAATATTAACGCAACATCTTGTAATTGCGATATTAAAATAATTAATAATTAATTTATCATTCGATACTTTTGTCTATACATCATGACCGAACACGACAGAAGCAACAGAGTTCAAATAAAATTGAGTCGAGGATTCGCACCCTTTTATAGCTCTAGCATGTGTTGTTTGTTTTAGAAAAACATACTAATTTTTACTTTTTAAACAGTTTTCCAATTACATTGTAATTGTAATTACAATGACAATCACAAAATAGCATTAAAACCAAAAAGATCGGGTAAATCACGGTTAATGTGAGATTTTACACTTTCTTTTCACACCTGAAGGAGGTACAAATTCGTACTGAAACGTAGTGTTTTAGTTTTGTATTGTTAAATAAATTGTTTTTACATGTGAACCAACAACCCTAGATAAGAAGTTTTGTATTACTATGGCTTTACTTAAAATATATCCGAAGCATCCTCACTAACTACTATAATACTATAAAAGAAATACAAGTTCAAGAAATCAAATGAATCACAAAAGAAGATAAAGCATGCAAACTTAAATCCGGTTTTCAATATAATAATTTATAATTTTTATCAGTTTGAAAACTTGCCTGTTTGCATTTATTAAATAATGTATCCAGTACTTCTTTTGTGTACTGTACAATTATTAATTAAAAAAGTATTTGTGTGTGTGGTATGTTACGTATAATAAAATCATAATTAAGTAATTAGAATGATCGACTCGTATCAGACTCAATAAATTATTTGTTATGACGCTCCTATACAGAACGACTCGTGCTTTTAAATTGCGTTTTAAAATTCGTCATTATTTTAGCATTCTTATACTGTTACAGACTCTTAATGTACCATTATAAATATTTCATCCCGTTGTTCTTGTCTCAAAAATGTATCATTCATAAGAGCACCACGCGACAAAAAAGTCCAGCGTTGGACTGAAATTTGTATGCATAATCTTTGGTATGAGTATGGGCTAAAAAGTTTTAAACCCGACATACATAGCCGCAGAATATAAGACTGGAATAAAAAAAGACTATGTAATAGATTGGTTTAATATTCTTTAGATATAAAAGACGTAGGCTTTCAGTTTCCTGATTTTTAATAATGATAATACTTGGTCTTTATTGTATCAAATAACAATTAACACAAAGGACGAAGTTGAGACAAACTTAACCAGACTATCTAAAAATTTATATTTAAGAAAACAAAACTAATTGAACGAAACATTCCCAAAACACATCTACAAAATTTGTGTAAGCTTGTCCTTAGAAATGAAGGCACTAAATAATATGTTGGATCTGTTATTAGCTGTAACCTACGCATTGGTAATCTAAATTTTAATAAAAACATGGAAAATATTTTACGAAAAATTGCGAATATGACTTGATCTAACACTCTTAGTTATACAAGGTGTTTCAGAAATGTATGCCAATATTTCTAGGCCGTATAGTAAATCAAAAAATAAGTGTAGTACTTATACCTTAGAAATAGACTCGCAAAATCGTTTTTGGAATTTTCTATTCTATCTATCAATTTAATACAACGTGTAACCATAAGTATTTTGAAAAGTAATTTCCAAAACTTGAAAAATATTTCTACATTCAATTGCAAATTACTCGAAAACCGTTTTAACTATAGAATCCCTTTTATGTATGAATTTTGATACATTTGCCTATACCTAAAATTCGTCGTAAAAAACTACGAAGACTTCGAAGAAAATGTCAAACAAAAATATTTCTGAGGGGCTGTAGCTCCTTGGCGGTGCATTTCTGGACATCGTTTTATTATTAGGCAAACTACACTTATTTTTGGATTTACTATAAATTGTAGAAGAAGATAATTCAGTGTAACTATCATGGAAATCAGATATTGACATTTGTTACTACTCAACTAATTAATCAAAATTTAAACACATTTTGTTCAAAATTGGACTCTTTAATTTCATGTGTGTTCCAATACCGTGGCAAATTATTTCAATCAGACTTGGATAATAAACGGTGTTTAGACTAATGTACTGCAGTTAAGATTTTTATAAATACCCTATATCAATTTGGTTATATTTCAGTTGTCAAATATAGCGGCACACCTTTCATAAAGTATATAACGGTTACTTAACTATTTCGTTTTTAATTAATGATGTAGAGACCAACATGCTGAAAATGGTATTTATAAAAGACACACTCGGATATTTAGAATATTTACAGAAATAGTTGTACTAAACCGATAAATTAGCAATGTCAATTGTGTCATGAGGCGAACAATTATTGTAGTTGGTCATAATTTACATTGAAACGGAATGCATAGACGGCTCAAGGGAAGGTACTGCAATACTTATCAGGGCCTGATCAGGTTATCATTCATTGTCAGAAGGCTAAAACAAATAATTCAGATCATTTGGATATTTATGAATAATATACAAAATAGGTATGTACATTCATATCAACTGGAAGAAGACTTAGCCATCTCATTCAAAACACAATTTTCGGGAATATGAAAAGCCTCTTTACATGTCTTCACAGCGGTATCTTTTGTGGGCCTCCTTTGAAAACAGACATGTCTGATATTTTTCTTAAATCGTTTGTCCACTTCATGAAAGCAATTTAAACAGAAAATCAAATATATTGCATGTTATTCCTATGAAACTTACTTACTCATTTACTGCCTTTGTAAGATAATAAAAGTAATCTTGTATCATAAGATAAATTATTCAGGTTTGTTTAACAAAACAAGATTTTAATACTCGAGAGTTTGTCTGTCAAACACTGTACTTTCGACGATTGACGACTCATCAATGATAATTGGTCAGTATTTGACAGCTAGACTCTCGATTTAGCCGTGGTATATATCCAAGTTAATCACTAGATGTCACCAAATACATTTGTTGTACACATATCGATACATAGTTTAACGTTACGGGATCAGCAGTCCAGATACAGAGCAAAAACCTCAATATTGTAAAAATAATATAAAAATCAAAACTCTCGCTAGGATGATACTATTTTACGTATTCGGTTGGCTCACACTGAGCTAATGCATGCATTAGGTCGCCAGTTTTAATTGCTGTAGTATAATTACAAAAATAAAAATTTACTACGTGGGTAAAACTATCGAACAACATTATATCAAGGTTTGTTTATTAGATCATTTATACAGTATTTGTCTTTATTTGATATTTGATGCCTTTGATCTCCTAATTCACAGTGAAGGTAAATCCGAAAAAATGTCGTTGTCTAGCTTCATTGAATCGTGACTAATCCAAACCTGCTAAAATTATACTTCAATTTTTATCGATAAGATACTTATAGAAAATATGATGGCATCTTCAATTTGAAGTATTAAAGCAGAAGAAAAATTATTTAAAAAAAAATAATTAAATAAAAAAAAATATTTTCTAAATAAGAATGGAAGAAAAGTCACAATTGTTAAAAATAATTTTATTCCAAACTTAAATATTTTAATGTGTTTTCCCGAAATGTTTCATATATGTATATATTTAGGAATATCTATTTCGCAGTTTTGCCATCGAAATCCAAGACATACAAAATTGGGGAAAAAATCCTCTGCAAAACTATATTGAGATAAATTATGTTCAATAGGTTATAGGGTAGTAAAACCTATAAAAACTCATAGTTCGATTTTGAGTTTGGGTCGTAATTTAAGTTTTTTTTGCTAATCTATTTCTAGTTGAACTTACATTAGTAACATCTTTTAAGTTCGGGTAGCACTGATTACTTTTATAAGATAAGATTAGTGCTTTCACTGAATTGGCGTCAATCTCCCCCATCTACGGAGGAACCAAAACGCCAGACTAAAAGAAAAAAACCAATAATCTATTGCCGGAACCTTAATAACTTTTTTGTTTTCATTTTGCAAATCAAACCGAACCAATATTTCCTATATTGGGTCATCGACATAAAAATTCAAGAAAAATTGCAACTTTGCAAAAGCCTGTACGGATGTACGTTGGTAATATTATAGTATTTTTATAAATAATAAGAATATCAGCAAAAATATTTCAATAATCTAACTTAATATTTTGTATTAAAACCGGGTGTAACAATATAATATTGTATCCAGTGTAACGCCAGTTATCATGCGCAGTGACATAATACTAGCAGGACTAATTTCGACATTGGATGGCCCCCATTAATAGGTTTGTTTATTGGCGACATCCTGGAATATTGGTAATGTAATTGTGATTTCGAAACGGTGGCTAAAATATAATTCTGATCACCGAAACGAGAGAGTACACGAAAAAATATTTACTCTTACCTCCAGTGTCTCACCTTAGTTATATTAAAATCATTGTTGTATTAAATTACAATTTTTTTATACACAACTGATTATTCTAAAAAAGCCACGTCAATTTGTTTGACGCATTTTCATTGTTTACACTATATTTCCGATATTTGAATTTCGGTTTATACTTCCCTATTTCATCACAATTTAATTTTAATATTTAGGTGTATTTACAGTAATAACGCTTAGGTTTTGAAAAAAAAGTAGGTCAAATCTATAAAATTTAGTTCAAGCTTTAATAAATTTAAAACGTTTGGTTTTAACAAATAAAAATTTGAAATGTGATACAATAATCAAGTTGAATAACGAAGATACTTGTTGCTTTTATGCATAAAAATAAAGTTTTATTTGATCTATTTGATTATCCGTATTTTAATGTTAAAATCATAGTCGAAATAATTATTTCAATCAAAAATAATATCCATAAAGCTAGTATAACCATTATTTTTCGTTTAATAAAATTTACTTACGCTTGCTTTTTATAGACTAATACCCATAAAAATTAAATAAAAAAAGGTACACGTTCCAATTTCCATTATGCTTGTGTAAACCAATAAAAGTTTCTTCAAATTTAAAAGAGATTTTACTTATGCCAAAACGGTGGATGGTGTGTCTGCCTTTTTCTTGCTCGAACAAGATTTAATATAGTTAACGGTAGTCAAAAATCAAGAGCCATGAAAGTTTTTTTCGTTGTTGTGTATGTATACATGGTATTGAAAAGATAAACAACACGAATTAAATCTTAATGAGAGATTTTATGTCAGATTTGTTATAATTTTATTCTCTAATTTGAACAAGACCTTGAGATTAAGGTTTATTTTATTTATTTTTCTTATTTTAAACAGAAAACTTCCACAGGCAACTGGACAGAAGCATTGTTTATAGTTTCTATAGATTTTTTCTTTAAGAAGTCGCTTTTCCATTGCATCCTTCAGTTGATCTCGACAGATAAATCAAATTCTAACTATTCTAAAGATCTTTGAACAACATAAAAAGGTTCTAAAGAGAAAGAATTCAATCGAACTCGTTATTAATATAAACAAAATTGGTTGCCTAGTCAGTGACTTGATTTTATATCTGTTTTATCTATGCTGTAGTTAAATTACTTTTCAACCTTTAAATTTCGTGTAAAAGTGTAAATTCGAATTGATAAACTACCGATATTTTTATGTATGGTGGTATCACCGTAAATTGATATGAACACAAAAAGAAATTGTTAACTTCTTAAACCAACTATAGGTTATGCTAATTTAGTTATATATTTCTTGCCTAGGATTCACACCCAATTACAAAGTAAACACTTAACAAACATTAAATAGTTAAACAATTTATTAACAAATTTAATTTAAAAAAATAAAAAACTAATTAAGAAAACCAATTAGAATAAATAATATTAAATGAGAATCACACACTAATCATTAGAACTCTACAAAAAACCGAGAAAACTGATTCCTTAACTTTTTCAAAGGTTGAACAAAGTAATCGACTTCACCGCTGATTCCGCGCGTATTGCACAGCTGTAGCGCTCTAAACAGAGGCGTCCTAGAGTCATAGTTGGTGCGGAATGTATGAATATGGAACAGTCTAGAGTTTCTGACAAAAAAACTGTGGAATTAAATGAATCTGGTGCAGTAGTTGAGAACAGTCATTCAAACCATTTATCATTTTATTCAAAGTACTTGCAAACTTGCATTTGTCTATATTCAGTGGTAATTTGTTAACACGGCACCACGGCACCACGGCTCAAGCCTCGGCAGATCATCCTATAACAAATCGCAATCATGGTTATGCTGAATAGTTCGGTAAAGCTTAAAATCATCTGCAAAGATCAGATAATTGCTAGAAAAACTATCCGATATATCATCATTAATAAATATCGAGAAAAATTAACGGACCCACAGATAATTGCCCTATGGGTCATTGCAATGCGTCCCAGATATATGTAAATAAACTACAAGTAGCGGCACATGGTAAAGGTTTTTGTTAATACCGACGATGTCTATAGATTACAGATTTTGCGTATAGTTATCATCATATCATAGGGTGTAGATTATGACAAAATCTAAAATTTAGATTTTTTTTTTCGAGACAGTTTTCGGACAACTAACTGTTTAACGGCGGTTTACGGATTTTTGATATTAAAAAACCTATTGAATAAATGTTTTAATTGATTTCAGAGACTATTTGTTCTGATTCTGTTCGTTATGTATATAAAAAAGATAATGGCTTTGGTTTTATTGAATAACTAACTTAAATTAAAATAAAACCATTGAGCCCAATAAAAATGAAAATGCATTTAAACATTGTTCTTGAAGTTGCTGCTAATAAACAAGTATTAAAACTCTTTTTGTTGAATCGAAATATTAACTAAAGTACCTAATTATCGGTGCTTTTTCTGTATATAAAAATGTTGTCGATCCGTCACTGTTTAGCGGCTATTTGAAGTGGTAGAATTTCTTCGGCTGTGAATGTAAGAACCTGATACATTTCGTATAAATGAAAGAAGTGGTTTCATTGAAAACAATTTACTGGAAAAGATGTGTATATAGTAGTTGAAGAAGCCAGTCGCAAATGTGACTGGCATGCTAATGCACAACCACTATAATATGAAATGAATGCTCTCAATAGGTTTTTATTTAAAAATTAAAAAAAAAAAACAACAGCAAGAATAATGAAGGAATTTATTTAGTGCGAAGCGACATTTTCTTAATTACAAAAATACTGGTTTCAGGTGAACTTGTAGTGTATATCTAACAATGTAGAATATAATTTGTATTAATTCAATGTGCAGAAAAACGTCTATTTTTCTCTGTCAGAAACATCCTAAAGGTATACGAAATTTAAATCACTTTTTAAAAAAGTGTGTTACAAAATTTTTTATTATTTATATGTTCCCAAAAATGGAAAAACAACTCCGTGGGAAGAAATTTGCATTTTTATTTTCTACCCTTATCCCGTATAGCAGTACTATTATCCTCAATTTATTGAAAAATAATTTTAGTTTCATCGTTGGTGTATATTTAAAATTCCAAATTAAACAACACAATATAACGTTAAAATTACGCGTATTTTATTACTATCTTGTACTATTCTTTCTGTGTCGTAATAAAATTTTACCTGTGACACGGCTTCCTTTCAAAGTTAAAAGAGTTCCTTACCCTTAAATATATAATGAGAACGTGTTTTGACTTTTATTTAATTGAACGTAAATAGCATATCAATGTCTTTTTGAATGTTTTTACACTTATTCATACCGTTAATATATTATTTGTTATTATTAATAGCTGTCTTTGTTTCAGGCATACACAGAAAAAAAATAACAGCAAAAATAAAATGAGTAGCAGAATAAAATGAAAAATGAACGGTGGCGATCACTACAAAGATCTCTGGCTTTATCTTGAGGAAACCGAGGTAAGTTTTGTTCAGGTATTTATTTTAATTCAATTGTAACGACACAATTTTTCTGTTGTATGAGCTTTACATTACAGATTAATTAAGTTTATGCTTCTGTGACTATATTAACTATATTATTTGTCATAAAATGATTAAGCTGCCATATGAAATGTGTAAATTTGTATATATATATTTATATAGTTACTTACAATTAATTATAGCCGATTTTAAATAACCTTTGGTTGAGGAAAAATGATCAATGAAGTATATAGCTACCTTTTTTTGCCAACCCTGCGGTTACTGTTTCTTTTTTAGGCTGGGGTTAATATAAAGTTCCACTCCTTTTAAGAATCATTATAAATAATAATTATTAAAAACCAAGAATAGTGTATTTATTGATTCTGAAATGTATACCTATACAGTTTGTATCCATCTACACCACTGGTTAATGGTCACTATTTTGTTCATATACATTTGCGAAATTCATAAAACGAAAAAGAATATCATAGGTATAATTCTTCAAATTGTTCTGCTTTAAGCTTATAGTTAATGTATTCTAATTAATTTCAATGAAGCGAAAGAGTAGTCCATATCTCTCAGTGATGTTTTAATGATTGTAAATAAATCACTCAGTAGACTCCACTAATTATAAAATCAAAATGAATTGAACACGTTTTGAAGTTATTTGTTACTATCATCAATGCTAAAACGCTTGAACAACTCCTTGCATATTACAATAAATTGTTCATGTATTAACCAATTAAAGTATACTTTAACTACATGTTCAAGTAATCTATTTTAGCAATATTTTTATAATTATTGAAAACCAATATTTTATGTTTTCTATCTAGTTATACAGTAGATATTCACATAAAATTTCAATCCGCTATTTTTCAAACACAAGGATTTTGTTATTAGTTGATTTTCGAATTTCTTCAATAGATTTACTCAACTATTAATCTACTAGCCCGCATCTAAATTGAAATTTTAAATGCTGTTTTTTAGGAGTTGGAAAAGTTAAAAAAATTCATTATCCTTAACGTGAACAGATTTTTGATATCTCTTTTTATTTTTGAGATATTTTGGTTTTTCGAATTTCTATTTTTAAATTTCTTGATCTAATTGTGTACAGGTTATATTTTGGTAATTATATTTGTTGTATTTGTTTTAATTCGTATTAATATAGATTATTCAATTGTTGTGTTAATTATTTTTCAATTTTGTATATCAAAATACTATATTAAGCATAGGCATATTTATTCTGTATGTTTGTAATTTATCATATTTGTTCACTGGTTTACACATAATAATACGAATGTGAGTGTCGCCAGTTAAAATAAAGTGTTTTTTTTTATTATTAAATCAGAGGAATTATAAGACGGTTGCGAAAACTTTGTACACTTTATCATTGCAATATATAAAATTAATTTAAAAAACTGTTAATTGTTAATAAAGGAAAAATCATTTTGTGGCATAGCGGACAAAATTATTATCTCTTTAATATATTTACGGACACAAATGCCTTTTATAATGGTAAATTTCTACTTTTGCAGTCGGCTCTTTTCACCTGTCCATTTTTTACTGTGATATACCTAAGTATCATAAAAATTGGTCAGACAATAGCATTTCTCAAGGATCTAGATTCCAAAATGATCCCCGACACTAAAACATTCAGTTTTAATTAATTGCTAATGTTCATTGTTGACCACTGTTCCGCCGCTGTGTGTTTACCACTTGAAGTTAAAATGGAATTCGGGCTAGATAGTAGTAGGTAAAAATAATTTGAGTATGATAATAGGCTATTAGGTAAAATACAGATTACAATTTTTATATAAATGTACTTTATTATAAACAATTTGGAATTTGATTAATTAAATCAAATTGATTAATATAAGAATTCTTGAACGGCGTAAGCTTCATGATTTTATTTAAAGTTTGTCAACAAAATGAATATATTTTAATGTATCTACGAATAGTAATATATTTTGTTTATATATTGAACATTATTCTGCTTTCTTTCCTCTCGCTGCAAAAAACGCGGGATCTTCATATTCGTAAGGTAAAATAATTCTTCTATGTCTATTCCGCATGATATTGTTATACCAATATTTCAGTCCTTTCAGGTTGAATTCTTTTTTACCTCTTGATGTATAAAATGGTTCATTTTCTGGATTTTTCTTAATTAAAACCCATCCGGGATCGTCAACGTAGAACCGATCTTCATAATATGTTGGATCTTTTTTGCCTCTATTTGCCCAAAATGGTCCTGTATCCTCCTTATTTATCATCCGTTTGAAGCACGTGTGTACAGTGCAAGAAATGTCTTCTTCATCTGTCGTATCTATTATAAGGCGTTTTCTAGGATCATCACCCTTTAAAAAATTATTAAAATGTACTACATAAAAAATATACCGTATCAAAAATAATGTCTATATTTACAAAATAAAGCCGTAAATTATTTAATTTACAGCTTTGTTAATTAAAATTAATTAATTAAAAACTGTTGAATAAGATTATTTTGTGTTTAAATAATTGCGTTTGTGGTCGTCATGTTTCTACTATAAATGTTGATTAAGTAATTTTTTCTTTTCATCTCTAAATCATGTTTCATGAGTTTTGCCATCAAGGCTTAAGTATATAATTATTTTTGAACATAATATTACTGATGATGGAGATTTATACTTCCGAAATATGATTAATTTTTTATTTGTATTGTTTTAATAAAACCTGTTTGGCGGTGATGTGTTAATAATTCCTACTTAGATAGATACTTACTATGTGTTTGATATTAAAATTTTCAAAGTGAAATATTTTAAAACAAAATTTTATTCTAATAAATATTTGGAGGTCATCAGCGCCAAAATCAATAAATTAAAAGTTAAATTGGTAATAAGTAAGTATTTGACAAAAAAAAAAATCATAATCATATATTTGGGTATTTCGCCACTATTTAAAATTCTAAACATTATCACAATAATTCTAATGCATTATTAATTTATTCTGAGAACCTTTTTGTTTTTAATTCAGAATGGTAAGTGATGGTTTCATGAAGTAAAATTTATTCCTTGCAGTTTATACGAGTTTCCTGAAGAGCACTGATGATGTGCATATATGCTACATGTGTGATACTCAATCATAAGTATTTATAATCACATTTTGAGTAGACATCATAACCGCCGCCACAATTCGTGTAGCTTCTTATATACATTTTTGACGAAAAGGCCTTCCTTTTATTTTTTCTAACTAATCGTTTTTTTCCGAAGAGTACCTTTTTGGTTGGGTAATAAACGAGCTATCATTTTTTGTAATACCCAAGCATAGAATAACAACTATAGACAAGAAGGTCCACAAGACGCTGAAAACGGCATGAACTCGTCGCATTTCCAGCTACATTTCTGGCCCGCTACTATATTATACTATATCTATATATACTATATGATACTATACTATAACTATACGGGCGGCGAATTTCTTTATAGACATGAAGATGAAACGTTCCGACACGATGAGAGCTAACTGTATATTATTTTAACTGTGACCCAAGTCTGTAAAGTAAACTTCAAAAAAGTTATGAATGCAAATGCAAATAATGCATTGTGTGACTAGCGCTCTCTATGTTTTAAAGGAACGTGAGTATTTTTAATCGACTCTGCGACCCCAAAACCATTCATATGAAAAAATTGAGACCGTTATTTCTAATAAGTCATAGTCAGAAAAAATAGTAAAAATAATATATTTTTGAACTCACTGTATCTCGAAAAAAAGGCTCCTTCGGCAAAATTTATATAAAAAGCGACACTTATTTTAAGCATTTCTATCACCTCTAACGATTTGACCATGTCTTTCTGAAACACCCTGTATATTACTGTAGATGCAAATTTTAACTACTCTTGCAAGGTTTAATCCTCTTCTAAGTATAATAACATTGCTAATTGGTAACAAAACGCGCATCAACATTTATTAATAAATATTTGGGTGAACTTCAGTTTCTTTACAAAGAATATTAATTTACTGATTTATTTTTCTGGAATTAATAGGAAGCACAAATTAACAAAATAGATAAATAAAACACTCACTAGTACTAAAGTCAGCATTAGTAGCGCCCAACTCACGTTTAGTCTCATTTGAAAATGTGTTGAATTTTTGACAAAAACTGAAACAAAACTAAGCAGCTAGATGGTCATTTCGGAGTTTAAATAGATTATGGTGGTTTGTAGAGCAGAAAATGTAAGATAGCCGAAGGAGTTTTTGGGATTAGAATAGGGAATAGGGAATTCTACTAATATGTCACTTTTATAATAAAATTATATTTTTCATATTATGTTTGTTTCTCGTACCTAGTATTTCAGCAAATAGTAATCACATATTGTGCTTTTGAAACATAAACTTATATAGGATGAGTGAAATCAATCTGCTCCAAAAAATAAATATATTGTGGAGCAGAATTATTTCATTCATCCTATTCAACACTACCCCTCGTCAAATAGATTATTCATAAAATAAACTTATATATTGTTATATTGTGTAAATTGTTATTTAATTTTAGTATTATAACCTGACGTTGCCGAAACGTTAATTATATACTTATGGCAAACAAACCTCTCTATTCAGAAAAAATAAAAGTAATCCTATTATTATTATAGACATAATATTTTATGATAAATTCTATAAAATCATTTCATTCTTTGTTACAGAATGCGATAAGCCAGGCATTCGAAAAAACTACCGACCGTAAACCCAAAAATGACAACCATACTTCAGACCAAACAAAGTCAGACATCGAAGATATCAATTTAAATTTGGAATTTCTAATACAACTTAATGAAACTATTAAATCGGATATATCGGAGCTGTTAGCGAAGAATGAATTCAATGAAAGAAACATAACAGATTACAATATCTATAATGGCAATGTGACTAACAGTAGCCAGAATAATCTCAATGGGTACAATAATAATATCATTAATTATCCATATTATGATATCGACAAGTTGTATGATACCAGAACAAACAATATTGAAACTGATATATTATCGGACGCCACTGGATCAGATTCTATCAGCGATTCAGTAAGTAGTTAAGAAATTATCCTTTTTCTATGGTACAGTGTGTCAGTGTTGTTTGTACTTTGTACTTTATATGTATCTAATTATTGTTCTAAAAGTACTGTAATAATTAGTGAATACTATTTGATCCATTCAAGTACTTTGGCCTAGTTTATCTAATATTAACATTTTAAATGATATATCATTTGCAAATCGTTTATTACTATTTGTAAGCATTCTCGTGCAAAAACATACATTACAACGGTTTTTATTTGTACATGGATTTGAGGTATTAAAATTCGATGTGTATTTAAAACAGTTTGAACCTGTTTGACCTCCATACAATTTTTGACAATCTTCAACTCTTCGAGGCGTAGTGAATGAGATGTTCGATGTCTAATTGTCCTTCAGATTCCCCTAGGATAATCTAGTTTCATGACGTAATTATTGTTCAAATAAATAAAATGAGGTAATTCATTGTGGATACGCACGCCAGTGAGCTTAAAGCTACTTCTTTTAAGATATCCGTATTTCACCTACAAAATTTTCAAATTTAGAATTGGAATGGAGTTGGCGCTAACCATCCAACAGCTTTCATTGAGAACAATAAGCTTAAAACTTTGATATTTCCTCAAGGACTGTATTGAACGGATTATTTTATTCACACACTCACACTCTGTATATACGCAATTATTTTAGGACTATATTGAGAATCATCAGGGTTAATTTCTGGAAATCCTATATATTAAATAAACAGGTTAAATATATAAATGAATGTCTGAATACACCTTCGTATGTTTATATTTTCAGCTGATACTAACCGAAAGCATATCAATAAATGCCGCTACTCAAACATCACCGTCTCTCTCGCCAAGTTCAACAAATCTAACATGGGCTTCGGAATGTTCATCATCTCCTTGTTTAACATCCACATCAGATAGTGATCTTCTAGATGAAGAGACACAGTCAACTTCATCAACAGATGGAAGAGATCATCACAATCTATTAAGAAATAATCATCTATTGTTGGGTAGTAACCACAATTTCTTGGGCACTGATCAGCACTTATTGAATGCGTTGCCCTTGAGACAGAATTGGCAACAAGTGTTAAATGCTAAATCATCTTCAGCACCTGTTTTGAAGAAGGTGTTACCTAAAGTAAGTACAGCATGTTTATTAAACAAGAACGATTTAAACGATTTTCGTTCTGAGAAATATTTACTTATATCAGTTATTGTTATCTTTAATAATATGCTTCTTTTATTTAAAATCATTACTAGTCAAGGGCAGTTCAAGTACGAGTTTTGCCGAACGGACAGTAATTAGTTACCATTTGTAAAAAATTAAACGTATTTTTTCTTGTTTTTTTAACCTTCAATCATTCTAATATTTCATGGATTGACTTGCAATGCAATATATAGGAGAGAGAGAGACTAAATTAGTCAATAAACCGTTGCTCTCAGATGTAAAATACAAAAGATCTTGCTTTGCTAAAAAACTAGGTAATAGGATGGTTATTTAAAATTTATAGGAGAATTTTTATTTTTCCACATACAAAAAAACCAATCTTAACAGGTTGGAAGGCCAGTTGATAGTACCTTGACAAAAAATCCATTTACTCGGAAATAACTGGTTCAGAGCTTCAGTCGATTGGGCAGATGTTTTTGTGCCCAAAAATATCTTAGCATTTCCTTGCTATTGATAGTGATTGCTTCGTCACTTTTTCGTGGAAATAAGGATTGATAATTTCACAGCCATTGTACCCATAAAATCTTTTTAGAGGTCGTTCTTGCTTGCGACGTATAGAGCAATTATTCTGGTCACACTTGAGAATTCATGTTGCAGTCAAAAAATATGAACTTTTGAGTTTTTCCAAATAAGTATAACTTGCTTTAGATTTTTAGCATTGAAATCCTATTTTCCAACATCCGATACAAACGTTGATTGGTTACTACACCACTATTGCAATATCTAGGGCAATGTATCCATGGATGCAACTAAGATTATTACACAAAGTAGTCTGCGTCACTGTTACTAACCCTAGTTGCCACGACTTTGGATAGTTTGTATGTTAATTAAGAATTGAAAGCATATCTTGACAAATCTATTGTCTAATAATTATTCAAATTTCCAATGGAAATATGTTTCAAAAATGTTCATTATAATCCGTTAAAGTTAAGTTATTGTACATTCCACATTAGACACAGTTATTTTCTTTCATTGTTAAAATACATCGATTTAATTTAACGTACGTTGTGTTGCAGCCCAAATGAGGATGCATTTTTTTTTTCGTAAAGCCTTTTAAAAATAAAAATTGTTCAATTAAACTTCATTGTCTTTTTCAGTATAGCAAACTCTAAAAATAAAACTAAGTATTAGAAATAGCAAAAAAAAAACACTTTTTACATTTTATGAAGTTTAATGAATTTATCTGTTGAAGTTAACTATAAATATTTTTTAACTTTTTAACTCGTTTTGTAGCAAAGAAGATGAAACAATAAAGTTTTATTGAATGAATTGTTTGAAAATTTGAACAAACTTCTAAAGAAACGATATGTTTTAGGTTAAATTTTATGTTTAACGAAATAAAACAAAATGATAAATGAAAATGATTCATTCATTTTTTCATTAAAAAAATATATTTGAAAGTACAAAAACTTCTAAAAGCCCAAATTGAATTTCTTCCGCTTAGCTTATTGTTAAAAACCTGAAGAAGTGTTGTCCTATATTTTTGTTTAAAATGTAAAAGTTAAAATTAAAACTACACCCACATTGTACTCCACCCGCATTAACTGATTTTTTCTAATTTGGACAAGTACTCCATGATAATAGTTTAGACAAGAATAGAAAGCAACTCTAATCTAATCTAGAATCGAATAAAATCAGCAGTAAATTGTAACTTCTAGAAAATCCTTCTGTGGAACTCACTACCCCAGCAGGTTTTTCCTGAAAAACTTCAACTGTTTAATATTAGGATTTTCTCTCATGGTGAAATAGAATGAATCGAATCCAAAAATTTCTTTTTAACGTAAATGAAGCAATTATTAAAGAGACGACACTGTATATTACTTAGTTATTTATGTAATTCCAGTATCTGGTATTATATATAAGAAATTTTTGCATTTTAGTCATAGGTATAGTAAATTGTGCGATAATTTGTGCTGACATACTGTTTTGTTTACAAACCGTTCTAATCAAATACGTTTTAATGTGAAAAATGTTTGATATCTCAGAAATTCTTATTAAAACATGACTTTTCAATTCATTGTAAACAAGCATTAGTTGGTTAGGTATCTAATCACAGTTCATTTTTCTACCTTTTATCAAATGGTTATAAATTCTAACAAACTGCATTTACATAATTGAAGGCTTTTTCCTTTAATGGTTAACATTTATATCAACATTTTATATTTTAGTCTCTTCATGAAGTAAATCACTGACGATTATTGAACGTTTTTTTAATAAGTATAAATCAAGTCAAATAAGAAAACGAACATTTTATTTATGATATTGACATATATGATAATGGATATGTATTTTTATTTAAATATTTGATTTGTGACGTTTAGTTTTGCAGTGAAATAGTACACTGCAAAAACTAAACGTCACAAATCAAATATCAGTTATTATTATAATCAATATTATCAATTAGGAACAAATCTATATGAACTTGTTCCTAACCAGCCTAGAGCATACAATATTTAACACGTTGAGGGAAACATAAAAAAATACATAATTAAAAACAATTTTTTAGCTTTTATTGGATTTTATTTTTGTTCTCTACAAGAAAATATGCAGTGCGATATTCTTCTCGACTCTCTAACCACGAAGTATTTTTGCCTATGCATTGGACTGCATGAGTTGATTGTTTCTCTTTTTGTAGCAGAACCTGAGAACTAAAACACAGATTGTCCAGAATTTAGAATGAAAAAAGGGTCAATACTATGACCGATAATATATTATCTCCCAATTATTCTATAATATTCTTAAATCGAAAGGTGTTCGAGACACTAATTAAAAAAACATTCCGTCTTTCTTCCATTAAGAACCATGTGATTTGTTTGTAACTGTTTGTGAAACTGATTGCTGTTGCTGAAAATGAAGCAAATAGCTAAATTTTTGAATTTACAAAAAGCAATTATCTGATTTGTATTACTTAGGGTGTCAGTTTTTTTGATTAGGCTATAGTCAACTGATAAATTACCGATCACAATTTACCTCTCACTTATCTAACTAATAAATATTCCGCCCTATGTGTTTGTTATTTTTGATTTAGATCTATTTTATATTAAAATATTCGCGACAACCTTGAACTGTTATCTATAAATTTGTCATCTTCTAGCTATCTACAGCATAACGTTCTTAGTTGTGGTTTTTTAGTATATTATGTTGCAAATAACATTTTTGCACCCTATATAATGATAATTCAATACGTATTAGCATATACAAGGCTCTTATATTTTGAAGAACTGTTGTGAAAATATCACACAGACGTAGCTCCATTTAATAATGCAGGTTTCACCTAAATATAACTAAATATTAATTAAAAAGTCGAAAATGCTAATAAATAAAATATAGGAGATTCTACAACAAATATGTCGGCACTATTCAAAAATACAATAATATACAATTTTTTATATTTGTTTGTTCTTTTACCTTGTATACAGCGATTGATTAAGGGTTTTCTTAATTAAACTTTAACTTTTTTTCCCTACAAATTTACAGAACCAAAAACCAAACTCAAACATACATTGAAAAGGTGCTTGGTTATGATACTGATTTTTTTATGATAAGGTTGATATCCGTTTGATGAAACCGTTCGGTATAATAAATATTTTGAATTGTTTTATATATACTCGTACATTATTATATTGGAATTTTAATTCAATCATCAATGTCGGTCTTAATTCAAAACAGTATCGATGCGTTTTATATTGAATGCTGTATCGTCTTTGAACTTGAAACTTATTAATCTCAGATGGGTGGCCATGCATAATTGATGTGGTGATTTCAGGTGAATAAGCAATGCCGTTCGCAGTCCGACCGACACCTAGCTGGTGAGTAGTTTAGCTAGCTAGTATAGCTAAAACGGATTTGTTATATATTATTTTTGTTCAATATGTATGTGTGGTTATTTAACTATTAACAAATTCGGTGTGAATGTATTTTAAAAATAATAACAATAACAATTTCTACACATAACACCAAATATTTTTTGATGTAAAAGATAAATAATAATATTAGTGATATTACTCTATGTAGTGTTCCAGCTACCAAAGACAATATCAGAGCTAAAGTATTAATTTACAGAAACACGCAATTCAATTCACGAAAACAAAATCGTTTTATTAAATAATTTTAAGCATTCCTCTTATATTTTGCTATTTGTTTTTTGGGTCCCATTTCCTGAACCATTGCTAATTTTTATATTTTTTTCTAATAGAAAAAAAAATAGATTCTTACTTAATTACTTTATAATGAGCTCTCTAAGAATCATCGTGCGTTTTTTACCTTTGACGACTAATACTATTTTGGAATTTTATTGTTTGCTAAATATTGCGGTTGTCTTGATAATTAAATCGCCCTGTAGCAAGAAAGAACGCGACAAGTGAATAGAACAGGTCTTAAGCTTAAGTGGTTGTATTTTTGCAGATAAATTTGTGATGTCATTTAACATATAACAAACATACCAATTTACTGGTTAATTTAAATTCAAGACATTTAGCTAAATATGTCTATTCGGGTCAAAGAGTACAAGTTCTTTCGTAGTCTAAGTGTTAAAGTTAATGATAACTGGCCAGTAAGGAAAGCTGAACAATTATGGAAATTAATGCGCACACATAAAATTGCAGGTTTGAACATTATGGATTTCCCTGTTAACGAACTTAATCTTTAACCCTTTTATCTTTGTGATTGTTACTGTCCTAATTTTGTTCCTAAATATATGTACCTAATAAACCCTTTGGTCTATGTAAAAATACAGTTCATTATTTGTTTGGAATAACTCCTACCCTAGATTTGTTTACTGTTTGAATATAAACAATTGCATGATTTTTATATATAGATTTATTCTAATTCACCACATTATACAGCATGTAATGATCTAAAATTCCCGTGGAAAAAATTTGAATATAAATGAATAAAAACTTGTTGAGTGAAATGTCAATGTATAATGATGTCTAATAATCTTGAAACTACATTGTTAGAATGTCTGTTCTAGTAGGAACTCCTTTTGCCATATATCTATGATGTGTGCAACTTAAACAAATAAGTTAACTCGAGTATGCAAACTCCTATCAAAGCCCCCTTAAAAGTATATTGTTTACTACTACACTACTGTTCTAATTATTTCCCTAATATTTTTTGACACAATCACATTGTAGATATGAAATTATCTTTATTTTATTTAGACTGCAATTTCTGTTCAGTGATAAGGCGCATCTTTTTGAGAGGGTACCTCACCGGGTATCCGCTTCGTATTCCTCCAGTAGGACTTCAATTGTTCTTTTGTCCATTTACGTAATTCCTTCATCATATGGCTCTTTGAAATTCCAATAAAGATAAGTTCCCAACCGGAAAACGAAGTGTTCGCCCCCACTTTTGTTAGTTGGTCAACCGGTTCGTTTCCCTCTATGCCTTCGTGTACTGGCACCCAAGTCAGAGTAATTCTGTTTTGTTAATCTGCCAGTTACTTTAGAAACATAGATCGTCTACAGATTTGCTGGCGGCGGACTCTTCAACCTTCGTAGACTGCAAGCTGGGACGAAGATCGTATCCACATCAGCCATTGAGCTTCAATACGCGGATGACAACGTTGTTCTAGCTGCCACAGACGAGGATTTCCAATATATACTAAATGTATTTAACAGCGCATACAGGAGTATTGGGTATAATATAAAGAAAACACAGTTTATCTACCACCAAACACGAGAGTTTCTCTTACCTCGGCAGCATTCTCGTGGCGAACGCAAATATCGATGATGAAATTCAGCATCGTATCAGATGGGCAAGCGCACCTTTTGGCCGACTGAGGACGAGAGTCTTCGATAATCATAACATCAACGTTCGAACTAGAATGCTATTGTAGTTCCTACCCTTACGTATAGCTGTGAGTCTTGGACCACTTATCGGAGGCATTTAAAAACCCTAGAGAAGTACCATCAACGATGAGAGAACTCTTGGAATCAAATGGCAGGACCGACGAACAAACATTAGCGTTCTGGAGGAAGCTGAATCAACTGGCATTGCCAACGGAACGCCTTCCAAAGAGAATCCTTTATTCACAGCTTAAGGTCGGCTCACGAAATCAGGGAGAGAAGCAGGATGTTCTTAAGACCAACATGAAGAAGTGCGGCTTAGATGTGAAGAGCAATTGGGAGCAGGTCATCAAGTTTTTGAAGAGCAGCGTCGACGACATGAAGATCGAAAGAGACAGCGTCGATGGGGCAGCGCACCTAGAACAGCCGGTAAATCGTGGTGATTGGATGTGTCAATTTTGTGAAAAGGTTAGGGGCTCGAGGATCGGTCTGTTTCGCCATCTTAGAGGTCACAACAGAAATCCCTGAGTAATTCATACTCGTTAGCGAGTGAATCCTGATGATGATGCTTCTGTTTTGGTACCAAATAAATATGTTTGTTTCATTAACAATATTAGCAAAATGTTTGCAAGTAAGATTCTCGCGTAGATTTTTTACAATAATTGTCGATAGTTTTAAAGAAAGAGTGATTGTATAATACGTATTTCACAACTAATTTTAGAAATGTCTCGGAAAAAGTAAAAAACAACACCCTCATCTTTTTTAAAGTAATCCTTATATATATAAGAATACAAAAAAGTTGCAAAAAAATTTCGTAAAATAAATTTTGCCTTCCCTCTCTGAACAAATTCCTCAGGCATTTATCAGTTTTAATAAGTTCTATTCACACGGTACCAAAGTGGTGACAATTTTTAAATAATTTAATAATTACATATCGCATTTTACATAACTACTTGCTTCAAGAATTTTGCATTAATTTCTATTAATTTTAAACGTAAAACCATTTACAGTACGATTAAAATGCCATTAATTTAGTATTGACAACGTTAATTAGTTATTTATTAAAAAATGTAAGTATCGTAAAAAGCAATAATGTATCATACACTAGTACATTATTGTAATAAACATCATAAATGTATAGAGTATAGATGCTTCGCAAAAACAAAGTTTGTAATAGAAAGCAGTCTCGTTGACCAACATTTATACCTCTGTCAATATATTGATTACTTAAAAATGGATCAGTAAAACACAGTAGTAAGCTTTCTTTACAAGGAAAAATTAATTTCATACATGAGGTATTTTTCTATACATTTAACTTTTATTATTATTAAATGAATGCTTTTAATCGCGATTTTATATTTATGGAGGAATTAATATTATAAACACTGGCATGACCAGCATAAATGTATTTGTTGATAATCTTAATTATTCAATATATATCTACTCAATGTCAGTTTAAGCCATCAGAACAAATTACTGTGCTCTCAATACTTTTATCACAAGTTGTAAGTGAAAAGTAAAGCATAGCGCAAACCCGCGATCGCAGTCGCGGGCGTAAGTGCGGTAGCGATGAATATGAACGATTTATTACCAACATACACAGGCTATATTACAGTTGAGTTATACCGGATGTCCAAAATTCATTCATACTTTTTACCAATTTCAAACTAGTTTTTCTTATTCTTTTTTTTTTTTTCAAGTAAAATATCCTGTATATTATTTCACTAAATAGTTTGTATTTTTATGTATTATTTCATTGATTTTCCTAAATTTATTATCAAATAGTTAATCTAATGAATATCATTGTGATATTTTGTTGGAGGCCAAGAAGTATTTTTTTTTTCTATATGTTCCGATAGATTAGATCTTTTTCCCGGTTATTTTGTTCTCGTTAAACGAACGATTTAAAATTTAACTATGCAACTTTATTTTTATGGGAATATTCTATTCTAATTTTTCAAGTACAATGCTCCATAAATTTAAATAAAATAGGTATTTAGTTTTACAACAGAAAATCGTGGTTAAACGTATTTATTTCTAGAAACAATACAATAATATATTTTGAAATAAATTACCAGCCACTTTTTCAAATGTTGTTTTTGATAAAATACGTATAACTAATACTACTTAAACAATTTATTCTAAATTAATTCCCAAAACCTTGAAGCTTGTGTATGTGTGAATAAAATAACATGTTGCGCAATTTTATTTATTTGTTTATGATGTATATAATATATTAATACTAGTAATAATAAAATAATGCATACTTTTTTCTTTTTGACACACCCAAATTTATTTTATTAAAAATTTTTATGCAAAATTTTATCATATTTTATTTACAGAAATTGAAGCTGCTGAAGCGTGCAAATGGCTGAGGGCAACAGGTTTTCCTCAATATGCTCAGATGTACGAAGGTATAGTATGTTTCAAATTTTTACATAATGAAAAATCCACCAATATCTCTCAGTAAATTATTATTTTATGCACAAATATTAAATCATTGTATCATCCAGCTTGGAGTTCGCGAAATATATTGCAAGAACAGTCTTATTTAGATCCAAATCATAAAATAGTGTTTTTTTTTTGCTTTTACTATCAAAAAACTTAATTGTCATAACTAATAATTATAATTAAGCATTCCACGAAGGCGATTTAAGTACTTTGTGGTTTTTTAAAATTATAATGCTATGCTTTTTGTTGTTTTCCAATAGCGAAACCTATTTTAACTTTTTTTTTTTTACTTTGAGGTGCAGTTGCACTAAATTAAATCCTTATGCTCCAATTGTTAATGAATTAGTAAATTAATATTACATTCAATACAGAAATTTACAATGAAAACATTACATACAAATTTTATTGAGACAGACTATATTTGAGGGAAATGATTTTATCTTTAATAAAGTATTTCTTTTTGTTATACTGGATTATGTTTTGACGAGCCATCGAATTATCATATCATATAATCTTAAGTAATCGTAAGACTTTATACTTTCTTTTAAAGGTGGTACTCTACGAGAAATCTGAGTTTTTTATTATTATTTAATCTATTTATTTTCACTCTCAACATTTTTAAGTAACAATATATGAAGTCTCAAAATCTACAGTTGTGAAATATAAAAATTGACGATTATAAGAGATTTATTAAATTGAATTTCACGCCTTGGTTGTCGGTTACAATTATTATTATAATGTAAATTTTGATGAGTGGATTTTCGAAAGAGATTTTAAACACAGTAATTGATACTTGAACCTTACTTATAATTACATAATCGACTTTGCGCTTTGGTATGATTAAATATAAATTACTTTAAATTACACGAATTTCCTTATTTAGGTTAATATTTAAAATAATTTGTTCTTGGTAGCCGTTTATTTTAGAGCACTATTAAAGATTTACTTAAATTTATTAACGATAACGCACATTCTAGGAGTGTTCGCAATATGCTTTGTCGGTTTAATTCTGTGAGTAAAGAGTTTCTACTGTAAGAGGCACTAGACAATCTGTATTTATGGGTCTGTTGGTTCTGTTTGGCTAAATGAAAAAAAAAGTCTTTTTTGTTAAATTATTTTATTGATTAGATTCTCGAAGATTGTACATTTTTACAGGAGGTACGTAGATAATGTTTCCCTAATTTTATAAACATTTTGCATGCAAAAATAATGTTTACAATTGAGAAAAACGGAGTTCTTCCTTTTTGGATCTTCTACCCTCTAAAAACGGAAAAGAATATTGTTTCAATTATATAGAAAAAACAACGGCATCGGATGATATTATTCATCGTGACCAAGTATACTCAAAATTTCACATGTGTGTAAAAAAGTCTAAAAATCTAATACTCCCTGCGAAATTGTATTAGTCTATTATTGTAGTCAGGATTCTATTTTCTTTAACAATGAGTATATATTATTATAACAATATTTACGTACCTATACAAATTATTCCAGACATTTAATTTTGAACTGGTTTATTCTTTATCTGTATAAATTACTGTCGCATTCTGTTCCCTTGTTGTTTAAGATGCTTTCGATCAGTTAAATTCGTACATATTAATTATAAACTTTTGTTATCTAGATATGCAATTTCCCATCGATATATCAACAGCGGCACAGGACCACCCTTTCTTGGAACCAGACGTACTGCATTCACTTTTCCGAAGGCTGCAAATATTGAACAGTTGTGCTCACCTACATAATCAACAGCGGGTTACCCATACTGATGACTCTGAGGACGAATATTGTGCTTTAAGCGACAAATGGACTTATCAGAGCGATATTCGGAGATGGTCAAGAACGTGTGCGAAACTACCTATACGTAAGTACCTACCCAATAATCTATATCTCTTGTTTGTTTAATTATTATTGTCTTAGTTTGTTTTTTACATTACCCGCGAAAATACTATTTACCAAGTTTTAGTGGCAAATTATTAACGTGCTATTAAATATATATTTCAAATTTAAAAAAACATCAATTTAAAAGGATTAGAAACATGTTTTAATAAAATTACTGATTTACTTTTGTACGGGGTGTAACACATTGTTTTTGATTTAATACAAGGTGTGTAAAAATAGTGTATTAATAGTCGGCCAAAATGAAGACAAACAAGGATACAGGGTGTACAAATAATGTTGAGGATAATGTATTCTTTTCTTATTTTAGAAGTTAAAAAGGGTTTGAACAGGATCGGAACACTCTACATTCATTTTTAACATTATCTAAAGAAAAACAAAAATTGCATTTGCAAAACTCATGAGTCGTAGACGATTGTAAGCTAGAATAACCAAATACGCGTATCAAACAGGTTATAAATGGTGGACAGTGTCTCTCAGAATTTAATTTAATATTTTACAAGTATAAAAGCATGTAGATAAAGCAAATTATTTATTACCAATGTCAAATTATTAGTTGACAAATGTCAGTGAGAACACATTATTAAAAGTTCATACGAAGCTGTTGTCATTAATAATATAACGTTAGGAATTGAGTAAAATATAAACCGTTGACAAGTTAAATGTTTTCTTCGTATTAAGGCAACTATAACAACAAATAATGAGTCGTAATCATATAGCTCAATAACAAACATATTGAAACAAAATATAAGTTGACTTTATGACCAAGGCAATATTTTAAAAATCGTTTTACGTATAAAGCTGTCCTAATCGGTGCATTCTGTATTTTTCGTCAATTATTCCTACGAATTATTTATTATGCCTTAGTAGTGTTAAAATGGTCAAATTTGTAAATACATTTTGGACACCCGGTATATTATTACTTAAACTAGATAGCTGGCTTTTGATCTTTGCTTAAGTAATATTTATATGCGACAGACGGGATATAGGAAACCCTAAGAGATACAAGTTTTGTTATTAAATGGAGGAAATTTACACATTTTGGTGCTCAATTAAATGTCGCTTTGCATTCTGAATTCAACAGTTGTGGGAAGGTTAATTTTTGACTTTTTTAGTACTATTAAAAGAACCTATTACAGCTACTGGCGTAAATAACCGTCCTAAAGATGCGATTATTATTATTTTTTTAAATACTATTCATGGTGCTTCTTTCTTGGATCTTTATAGTATCCATTTGGTTTCAGAAAATTTAGAAGAAACAAGCAGACAACACGCCATCGAAAAATCATCACAAGAAAAAGATGAAATTTTCGAAAAATGTACACAAAGCCCGAAAGACAAATTAAGACGTGCTGGTTCAACAAAATTTCGGCGACGTAGGGATGGTGTATTTTTTAGTGAACGGGACAATGTTTTAGAAACAATTTCGCAACAACTTAATAAAATTAAATCGAGTGAAGTGAATCATGTATCGGATTCGGAAATAACACCAAGACATCAAAGGCGTTCACGGACGAAATCCTTTGATAAAACGGAAACGTGGTCACATCCAGCCAGCACTACTGAACAGTGAGTTCAAATTACATTAGATAGGTTGTCCTTTTCCTTTGAAAACATTCAATGTTTCGTGCAAGGATTCAACATTATTTTCATACAGGCGACACTCGAACTTTATTTTAATAATTATATTAAATGTTATATATCTTAGCCAATACTACTCTGCAGAGATTATTAATTCTTATTTATAGTTCGTTATAAAGAAAACATAAAATTTAACTATGCAAAAATCAATATTTATTTGGCCTCTCATAAAATCTTGAGTAGGATTTTTTTAATATCATTTCTACCACGTGTTTTTATGCACTTCATGATTATAATAACCGTATCGAACTTAGTGAGCATAATATAGGTGCTTGTCATGTACATACAGAGAAAGCATTTTATATATAATTGGGGAATGATTTATAGCCAGCGTTCTTTGCTGGTATTATCACATTGTAATTTTGGCGATGGTGTTTACCACGTTTTGTTAGTTTTTTTGCGAACGCGGGAGTCAATTGCTAACTTATAAAGCATGTTTGCCAAAATTCTTGATGGGCCTCAGTTTGTTCATTTACAAAATGAAGAAGTAGTTCACTTTTATACTGCAGTGAATTAAATACATTAAACGTCAAACCCTACAAAAATATCTTAATTTCAAAAATATTCAACCTCTACTCGCTTTACCTAATTTTAAAAAATTAATGATGTATGTTCATCCATGGGCGTCGCCACAAAAAGACAAGTGGCACTCCTGCCATATTTTCAGTAAAAAAGTATAACGAATATTTTTATTCCTGGTTTTTCTTGATTTCTTTTAAACAATATATAAAATTGTTCATAATATTATAAATTATTAAAGAATGATATAATAATCAGAGTTTCACAGAAGTACCAAAAATATTCATAAAATTTAAAACTACTTGAAAGTTCCGCAATATTTTACATGTAATAAGTACACCACTGGTACTGCTGGAAATTTATTTTAATTCGAATTTTGAGCTTTTAATGCTTTTCTATGCTATTTATGCAAACTAGTACTAACCATTATGAACGCAGAGGAAATTCGTAAAAACCTTATGTACCTATAATATTTTCTATTTAGGAAACAAAACTGTAACAGATTTTATTACTTATACAACTGCCTGTAGTTAAATACAGAACAGTTAAGTATGTGTAATATTTTGAAAACAAAGAAAATCTTTCATAAAATTTACAATATCTGAACTAAAATTTGTTTTGTCAATAATTTCAAAAGATATTAATCGGCATTTGCCAAACAGAGGGTCTCAACGTATTGAAAAATATTTTAATGCTGCACTGAAGCTTTTGGTTACAAATTGGTTACTTTTTTTAGATTTTAAGGTTACTGTCAGATTTATCGGACAGACTAGGCGTATTTAGCCAAATTTCGGAGGATAAGTTCAATTCTCTATTCTCAATCACATTAAGTTTCGGATTTCGAAACATCATGGATGTTAAAAATAAAGAATTTTAATTTGTTGTAAAATTAACATACCAAAATTCATTCACTGAAACAACTTATTATACAACATTTATGTTTAAACCCTTGCTAACTCCTTTTTGTTAATGGTCACAAGCATACCCGAGTATGAAGAAATTTTTCGATTTTGCTACCGCAGTTTGCACGATCATATCGCAACTACAGCTCGAAGACCACATTAAGATATTTTACACAATTATTGAACAACTCTGTATATATTAAATGCACTTGAATTCTTGTTGATTGTTTCCTAAAGAGGTAAATTATGTGCTTCCAGATCATCTTGTAATTTTGTATTGTTTATAGTGTGATATGGCAAAAATTACCGGAACAAGATGTGTCATCATCAATGAAAGAACAAGAAATGCCAGCGGAAATAACCGGTCCAATAATTTCTCAATTATCAGCTACACAATTACAAGTATTAAGAAAACTAGCTTTATTAAAATTAACTGCACATATGGAGAAATATTGCCCGTCACATAGGACGGGGTGGAATTGGGATTTACCCAAGTTCATACGAAAAATTAAAACACCAGCTTACAAAGGTTGGTTAAAAAATTAATATTTAAGGATTAAAGGATTCATACACCCGTACTAAGTTTAAGTGACTAAAATCAAATGAAAGAAAAAATATAAAACAAGTTTGTTAAAACTTTTACAAGGCATTAAATATTGGAGTCGAATCACTTAATTATATTTCGTTAACACCCTTTTAATAATTAAATCCCAAAGTAAAAGTTATGATGATTGGGAATTTTTAACAAACAACAACTAATATCAATTCATTTTAGATAATTTTTACCTGCTTTAATTAATTCAGTCTCGGGTCTGTACTGAATAACATCGAAATGCAAGCATTATTTTTGAATGTATTTTATTTATTTTATGTAGTCTTGTAGTTAATTGACTTAAATGGGCTTGTATCAATTATTTGAAGCTATTTTAACGTAGACGGTGAGCATGAATTTTGATTTTGTCCCAAATTGAAGGATTTTGCAGTATCTCGAAATCCAAACGAGATGGACAAAGAAGTAGTCAGAATGTCATGACCTATTTTTTGATAAAACTAACGATGAGTGATAGATAAAGTTTTTTTATCAGTTATTTAGTTTTCGAGGGACCGGGTGTTCAGATTTCGTTATGTAATTGCGGGGTAGCTCTGTTATTGTGAAAGTGTTTCTAGTTTTTTTGTAAAAACTCACGATGCCCTAATCCTAGTTTAGATAACACATGTAGTTTTCGAGATATAATTCAAAAAAATCACTTTTCTGCCCCTCGTGTATCTCGGAAACTGTAACAGAAAATATAGAATCGGTGTTTGATAGCTTTTTTGTGGCGTCTATAGTCCCAATTTCAATTCAGTTGATGGTAAGGCATCAGATCAACAATGTTTATTAAGATAAACAACAAAGAAACGATGCGTAAACTTATATTTCTAAAAGAACAAAGAAACATTTTTTTTTTGAACCTATATAGATATTATTTTTTATTTTAAAGAATAATAACATAAACGATAATCGCGACAGAATTTAACACTATAACAAAATTACAGGGTGTTCAAAAAACCTCATTACAAATAAATTTTTCTATAACGCTCTCGATTTTTGAAAGAAAAAAAAATGTAATTTAAATCGGTAAAAAAAATCAGGTTGGTTCCATATGTTTGGTTAATATTTTGAAACTGAGACCAAACAAAAATATTATCGATACGCCTATGGACTCCACATGAAAACGTCTATCAAACACCGATAAGAGAGGGATCCGAAAAGTGATTTTTATGAATTCAGGCCCCTATCTCGAAAACTAATGTGTTCCCCAAAAAAAATAATAGCGCATCGTGGGTTTCCTATAAAAGTAGAAATGTGTCGCGAAAACCGCATCCCGCTAACTTTCACAATAACAGACCAGCCCGCAATTACAACGAAGTCAGACGAAAATAATCGAAATTTACTCTATCAAAGAACTTCCTTATTTTAATAATAACCATAAAAAGCTAAAGGAACTTTTTATAGATACGGCAAATAGGAATACAGTGACGTCCTTAGAAATTTCGAGGGGCGGCTAGTTCAGGAAATATGATATAAAGTTATGTAAACTCAGTACATTTTAGGCAATTTTTTTAAATCTCTTGCACACAATATATATCCTTCATCTCAGTCTTAAAATTGGTTACAGGGTCAATTAAAATGACGTCAAGTTTAATTAAAAATGAAAGTAGTTGATTGCTTATTATAACAATTGTTGAATATGTATGAAATAAAATCTCGATTCAATAAAAAAATTATTATTAACAACTTGCAAATAGATAGATACAATAAAAAATGTAACAATTTCAAAATAGAAACCATAAATCTTGAAACAATGGACTAAAAATGCAAGATTACAAAATTAAATGCAAAAAAACTCCGATTAACCACACTATTGATTTTTTTTCGAATGCACTAACTCACTGTCTATTATTAATATCATTGTTATAAAATTGATCTCTTAAAAATCCCCAAAGGGAAAAATTTAGAGCAGTTACAAGCGGTCTCGTCGCCCCAGCACATCAGCAACTGTTGAAAGACAGACATGGCCTCATGTGACTTCTTTGTGTTTCCAAAAATCAAAAGAAGCTCATCGTCTTACAAGCATAGATGAGATTAAAAGCTATCCCAAAGAATGAGAATGTTCGATAGTAGAAATTCCGGTATTTTTAATTCCTGGATAAAACAACCTCCACCCTTTGTATTTTCTAATTAAAATTATAAATCAGTAATGACAAAACACACTTAATGTTAAATATTTCGTATAAGAGGTAGCATAGAATATTAGTACAGCTTTAAACGGGTGTATAAATCTTAACAATCGATATAAATGTACCTACACCATTCACATTGATTGATGTATAACATGGTATTATCTATTCTCCGTCTTTCAGATAAAAACGTATTCGGTGTGCCCTTAACAATAACTTTGCAGAGAACTGGGCAGGTATTACCAAGAAATATTGAAGAGGCGTTGCGTTGGCTGCAGCAAAATGCTGCTGATCAAGTCGGTATATTTCGTAAACCTGGTGTCAAATCCAGAATTCAGGCACTTAGAAATATGGTTGAATCGAATAGAGATATTGATTTTGCTGAACAACAATGTTACGATGTGGCTGACATGGTTAAACAATACTTTAGAGAATTACCGGAAACTTTGTTAACCAACAAAATGTCCGAAACGTTCATACTAATATTTCAGTGTAAGTTATTAAGAGCTATATAGACTAACTGTAGGTATATCTGTAGACAAGTTAGGTCATTATACAGTGCGAGATTTTTGCAACTCCCCTTATAATTTCTATCAATGCATAGTTTGTTAAAGAAACATGGTTTATATATTAATATTGTTTTAAACTATTTTTTTTTTATTTTATACACTGCTATATACAGTTCGTCCGATTTAACATAGAAAATTTGTGTATTTTTTAGTTTAAATTAAGCCCTATAGGACCAACATCCTCGTTTGGCAATAGGGTCAGCCTAGGCGAGTTTGTTATCTCATTTCATTTTCACTTAAGGTCTGACATTGTGTGGATGGCAGACTTCGAGTAAAATTATTTGATTTGACAAAACCCGAAAAAGATTTAGAGTAACAGGGCTAATTGATGAGCCTGTCTGTTTGAAATCGAACTGAATTTTTAATTTCTAATCACTTAAGTTAACGAACAAATAAATAAAACAATATGTAATAAATAAGCAACATTGAAACATCAAAAAAAAAATCATTTTGCGTTCTTTTGATTGCACATTAATGTATGCATGCATTTGTATTATACGCTACCACTTTACATCGATTAAATATAATAAAACGTTTTTTTTTTCATTATGTAGATGTGCCAGTATATTTGCGTCGAGAATCAGTAATTTGTGCGTTGTTATTAATGCCAGATGAGCATCTAGAAGTAATTCAAGCACTTCTGCATTTTTTACTTTCAATCGCAAAACATTCACAAGTGAATCAAATGAATGAGAGCAACTTGGCCATGTGTTTTGCACCATCGCTTTTTCACTATTCTCAAGCTTATAAACAAAATTTAGGATCGCCGCATCCGAAGGAATTGGCTGAAAATAAAGCTGGACATGATTGTTTGTTATATTTTTTACAGAACTTGAACTCACTTTTTAAGGTAAGTTAATCACAGATTTAAAAAAGAATCACCTTATTCATACAGAAAGCAATCTTAGTCAAAAGTTTTATGCTTATTTACAAACCATTTAAACAGAGGATGATTTTTCTCATGAAACATGAAGAATATTGCATGTTGTGCTTTAAGTTCATAATAACGAGGTGGTCTAATGGATTGTTTTCGATTTCCATCGACATTTTCAAAATTAAATAATTAGAAGTGTTTTATAGAAAATTCTGCGCTCTCTCCTATATATTAGAACGATCGTTTTATAAAAAATGGTTCATCTCTGTATTAAATCCTAAAGAAGCATGTATTTGCAGAACTTCAATTTAAGTTATCAAATCTTCAGAAAAAACCGAAATTAACTGACAAATACATGGATGAATCGTTTGTATCTTTACTTTAAAGGGATTTCGATTTTAGGTGCCGCAAGAATTTCTTAACCAGTGTAAATCTAGTGAAATCAAAGAGACGAAAGCGAAATTACTTTCAGAACTTGGTGCTGAAATTGGTGGTTATATAAAATACTTAACAGAATGTGAAATGAATCTCTTAAAAGAAATGCGAGAAAAACAACGAGGATGGATATTAGTTAATGGGCATAATTCAAAAGTTGAAATATCATTCAAAAAAGTTGCAGACGGTATTCCATTGAAGCTTTGGAAATCTACGGCGGAAATTGAAGCTCCTCCCGCTGAAGTGCTACGAAGGATACTCCGAGAAAGGTTAATACAACATTAGTTAAAATTTATATGGAATTCATGATTGAGAGTAAAATAACCCAGTCTTTTAAGATATCTGATATCGCGATTAATATTAAATTTCATGATTTAAAAAAAATACTTATTTTTCAGGTACATTTGGGATCCTGATTTACTCTCAGCAAAAATTGTTTCACAGTTAGACAAGAGGACAGAAGTATTTCAATTTGTCCGTAAGAATTTGTCACCACTAGCAAACAAAGAGTATTGTGTAGTTCGGACATGGAGAACAGACTTGCCAAAAGACGCATGTTTAATTATTGAAACATCGGTGGAACATCCTGATGCGTGTCCTGTTATGAATACTGTTAGAGGAGTTGTACTGGCTTCAAGATATTTGATAGAACCATGTGGGTCTGGACGATCCAGGCTGACCCATTTATCACGAGTTGACAGCATGTAAGTGTAATTAACAAAATAGATATCTACTACTTATTACTGGGACTTGCCCCTATATGAAGTTATTTTCATCAATTGCTCAGGGACCTTCATAGAAAGGAATATGGTTTACGATTATGTGATAAATGTTCGTTTAAAAAATGATACAATTATACTGACATCAAACATCTAACTGAGCCAGAAATGTTGATAAAACTTCTACTTCGCAGCAAGGATCTTGCACAGGATCCTCACGAAAGTCATATCTGCTAGCAGTAGCATTCTTCTGTGTTACTGTTACGTCCTTGAAAATATGTGAATGTGAAGCACAAAAGTTTATACATAACGTCAATCAAATATATTTTTTATTTACAGGGGCAGATCTCCAGAATGGTATCAGAAAAATTACGGTCATTTAATGGCACTTTTTGTGGGCAACGTTCAAAGTTCATTCTATCAAAACACCGTAGGGCCAGAAAGTAAAGTATAATTATTATTGAAGCAGAAACCAAAGATAAATAATGTAAATAAATTTGTTAATTATAATAGTACCTACCTACCTATAAGATTTGTATTTTTTATACAAAGAGATTAGAAAATTATTTTATAGAGATACTGATTATTTAGCTTTAACAGATATTGACAGACTTACTACTTCTTCTATTGTTGTATATAATATTTATATTAGGAAGTTACCATTTTATCTAATACTAATTCAATTATTTCTATAAACACAAAAAATAAGTTAGGTTAAAGTATATTTCCAGACGTGTCAAACTATTCTTTAGTTTTTTCCTCAACACCAGATAAATCGACCTCAAAACACCCCTCAATTTGTAACCATAACAATTTAGCTAAAGTATAATATGAACTAGTTGGACACTGTCTTACTGATTAAAAATTAAGGTTTTCGTCACAATTTAAGCTAGTCACACTAACAATTAAGTTAACAAAAATCACACTTTACTTAATCTGCTTTTCTTGAAACAGGCCAGTAATTTAATGACTATAATTAAAAATCAGTTAATTTATGTTATTATTAATTTCATCATTTTAATCATTTAATATACCTACTTAATTTGTAATGAGCTGTAATCAACTAAATTCCATTGTTTAATGTTAATGTACCTGTAATAATTTCATGAGTTATTGTCATAAAATTAATAAGAATAATAAAAAAAGTGTAATAAACATAAAATTTATTTTAGGTCTAATGCTAATTATAAAGGAAGAGTTCAGATCTATTAATTTTGTTGTTTTTTGTTGTAATATAAAACATGTAAGTTCTTTTTTCTACCGAAATTTTAATGACCATTATGTTATATTTTTAAATGAATAAACAATTTTTATTACGTATTAACTGTTATTTTATTTTGTTCCCAGATCAATTTCTTTTGAATCAATTACCATAATAATAAAATTATAAAAGATGGGTTTATGTCACAAAGAACACATTACCATTGTCTTTAAAAAGACAATGACATTACTCTCGTACTGTATGTAACACTAAGTTATTTCCTGTAACCTATTGTCAGGTGTGATGACACCTCAGACCATAGGTTAGTGTCGTAGAGTGATAGTACAGTAGTACAAAGAACCTCAAAGAGACCTGGACGCTGTGAGAAATGAGTATCCCACTAGTTAGCAACTAAGGCACTTGAGGAGAGTGCACAAGATCTAGTTGGCAATTTTGTGCAAGCGCACACCCATTTCTAACACACTGAGAGACCCGCAAAAAAACTCATGATTTGATTTGGTTAATGTATGAGGATTATCAACACCTTCCTCTCTTTTTGAGTACAAGGAATATTTCGCCTAATTTTCAAGCTCGATATATTTGGAACCAGACCAAATAGGGGTGTCATCGATACAAAATACGTCAGTATATACTGAAAATAATAATTTATTATAAAATGTAAATGTAAGATAATATTAAACTTTAATAAATATTGCACTATGAAAAGTAAAAAACATTTCATAAAATTTTAATAATAGTGTGAATAATTATGCTAAAACAATTGATTAGTTTTATATAAAAATACAATTCAAACATATTATAACAATTAAATTACGTGAAACTAATTGCAAAAATTTTAAATATAGTATTATCAAAATTTTTCTGTCATACATTTCATACTTACATTTATTAATTTATTTATTCATTAATTATTATTTCTTTGTTCCATATACAATTTATTTTTGGTTTTTCTATTTGGCTTTTTAACATGTATAATAATATGGTGTAATATGTATTGAAACAACGCTACATTATTATTTCTTTTAACAAATAAGGGCTGCAGACGCAAGATTACAAAAGAATTTGTAAACGCACCAAATAATAATCACCTATTTTCCTTGTCACCCACATTAGTATCGGACTGGCAAATGACATCCAGCAACACATCAACAACAAATAATTATCTACTAACTATATGTGCAAGTGCCTGTTGACCTACTACTTCGGTAGGTTTTACCATTGAAAGGAAAGTAGGGAAAATTTTTAAAATATAAAACACGTTTGATAGCAAAAGGATATTCTGCAAAACATAGAGTAGATCATGATGAAGTTTTTTTCCCGTTTTTAAACATAGTTAATTGCCGTCGCTGAATTCAATTTGGAAACCTAATCCATAATTGTTACAATTTATCTCTCTCTTCTCTTACTGTTAAAGTTTACAGTGAAACACGTAAACACAAATATTTGTTACTAGTTGCTATTACTCAGCTTCTGATAAAAGTTTAGACTCGGTCTATTATAAACAAATCTATTGGAGCTTTCTACATATACCCACACACATTCTAGATATAATTTTATATTTTTCTGAAAATAAAAGACTACGACTGGACGTGTAATCATACTATGCATTGCCCCGTACGTCTTTCGTCCTCCTATAAATATGGCCGATTAGAGTTTATTGTCGTTATTATTATTATTTGTATTATCTATATTTAATTATATTGTTATCTATGATGTTGTTTTTCATGTTATTTCTTTGTGTCATTACTCGTAGAATATTGTAACTTTCTCGTTCTCAATAATGGTGAACTTGCACAATAAACCAAAATTCGCCAGTCCGACACTGCTAAAACTACATGAAACTGCTTCTTCTAACTTTAAGTGGCTATTATTTATAGTCTCAAAATAATATCGCAAAAAATGCTTCGAAAGTAAATCCACTATTTCGTATAACCAATTAATTTACATAGAATCTATTTGCGATAGAGAATTACTCTCACAATTATTAACATACACGCATAATAATTACGCCAAGCACATTAAGACTTACGGTATATGTTAATTAACCATAAACACCGAGTAAATTAATGATGTTAACATAATCGTTAGTAGTTTCGATCTCATGTTTCTTTCTATAGACATTTAAAACCCTTGTGTAATAGGAAATACTATATACTGAAAGATATCTTTCAAGTACTTCCATTTAAAATAGTTGGAACCCTGTAAAAATGTAAGTAAACATATTATATTTTACATCGGTTTAATGGCCACTAAGTCTGAGTGATAACTAGTATTGTGTCTTAAATCAACACCTATACTTATAGAGCCGTCGCTAAGGTCCTGCAAACGTGGTCTTCTGGGCCTTTTATGATGTGTAGTTGGATGACAAGTACAATCGCAATGCATTACACATAGAGCTATGGAAGTTGCTAAAGTTATAACAAATGGTACCGCGAAATAATGGATAATAATAGCTACTTGTTCATCACGTTCATAATGAGTTAAAACAACAGTTCGATTCTCTCTTGAGTAGAAACATGGAAATTCGGTGCCTTCACCACCGTATGATTCTGTAAAATTTGAACATTGAATTTTCGGTGGATATCCACAACCTTTTATGTTAACGAGAAGAACGGCATCGTCTGTCTGATTATAGGGAAGTTCCTGAAATAAAAACAAAAAAACAATATCAACTGCTGTTGCAGGGACGTTTTGTAGGCACATTAAGGTACGTTTTAAAAATTGTTTTATATATACAGGATGCTTCAAAAAAGAGTAGCATATCAAAGTTGTTGTTTTTTTTTTAATTGAATGAATATAAGGGTTCCTATACCTGATTTATTTCGATTTTTTCATGAACTGCAAGGTTTTAGAAAAAACACTTGCTTTTAATTCCAAATAATAGGCTGTTTCTTTAATTTACCTAGCAATCTATTACCTAATTGAAAAGATTTTAGTAGGTGTTTATATTTTTTAGTTCATTTGTTAATATATTCAAACTACATAATCCTTATATCGAGTAAATCCTTATATTGTAACTCTATCATGTGACAATTTCAATTGATTTTCAGACTGTATTTGGGTGTGTCATAACTAAATCTGCCAGTCCTAATTTATCCAGGTAATTTTGATATTTAACGTTTTCATACCACTTATAAAAATAAATGTTTATTCAAAGACAATTTTTATTCGTTTTTTTGCATTGGATAATCAAAAGTAAACCTTCCTTTTAATTAGTTCATAGTAAATATTATTTAAAAAAAATATAAAGGGGATAGTTTAAAAGACGAGTTGCTCTTTGTTTAAAGTTCGTGCAGACGAGAACTTTGAGCAATATGTATTGTTTACTTTAGAGGCAACATTTCTCAATATTGCGCATGTAAATAAATGATGATACTGGAATAAGCATATATTTCATACGATTGGTCACCAAAATACTCGTATGTATGGTGAACAGTATGGTCAATATTTTGTCGACGATTTTAAATGAACGGACATTTTTGGCTACTTTTAGGAAAGATTCGTTTACATATTAGGCAAAAAAATGGATGGTGGACATAGGAATCAAACTGTTGTGTCTAATGGGACAATTTTGAAACACTAAACTGTTATTGTGGGTATTCAAAGAAAAACATTCAAATCAAATTCAGAATTACCTTACTATCATTGTAACTGACATATATGTGAGTACAATGGTATGCATCACTCGTACATCCTTCCCTACAGGAACTCCATGAGCAATTCGCCAAACCTGTAAGTTCTTCCCGTCTCGTTGTAACGCATGTTACAGGCTCTGTTACAAAATTCGATGCCAATGTTGATATGGCTGGATCTACGTAAAGTGGGACCAAAAATAGTAATGATGAACCAGCTGACATAGCTATTACGGTTAGAACGCTGGTGGAATAAAATAGAACTTGTTCCCTGCATGATCGACCTTGTACCTGTTTAGCCTTTTTAGCAGCTGCTAGTTCCTGAAACATAAAAACTTATTTTAACAAATAACATAGTACCTATTTAAAGAACATGTTATCATCTTGATATATTATGAAGAAATATATAAGTTTAATAATAATTTAAGTGTCAGAGAGATATTTTAATAAATTACATACCTATACATTATTCTTTACCTAAGATGAGTGAAGAAACTATTTTTAAATATAGCAATAATGATTTTTTGAACTTTAAATTTAATATATTAGTAATTGAGTGCCTATCATTCCTCAATATTCGATATGTCTACGTGTCACTCAAAAATCTAAAATACAAATAATTGAAGTAGGTGCCTACCTTTATTTTTCTTTTCCTAAGCTCCTCTTGTTGGTCTAGGAGCAACTCCGAGCTGCTGCTCCTCATTGTAATGAACTAGGGCATTTGGAATATTAAATATAAGAAAGTATTTTCTTTAACACACTAATTACACATTTTTATTTCGCGAAACACCAATCTTTATGCCATCTGGTTCACAAGCAAAAGGGGTGAATTTTGGCGCGCATGTCTCCAATTTTAACCCCAATTCCCCGAAAGTAGAGTGTCGATCGAAATTATTTATAGATACAGTGTGTCCCAAAATGATGATGATTAATAATAATATAAAACTGCCTAGTTGTAAATTCGTGGCTTGTCCCCTACAAGACGTATTTGTCGCTGATATTTTGATCACTGACACAGGTACTACTAACTTGTTTATTATTGATATTATTACACATAAAAACCATGGCTAATGATATATTATGCAGTACGCTCGTATGATAGCTTCCCCATCCTGAAGTAGTTTTCCAATGAATGTCCTTCAGGGCACCTGTCGCGTTTGCTAGGACAGGTGAATTATCGTGGTAAAGAGGCCAGTCGCCTCTCGCTGTTTTCTTCTGTGTTCTTCAAGCAAAAATTCTGTATTGATCGTCTGACCTTTTGAAGCATATTCATAGGCACAACGTCATAATCGAAGAAAACCTTCAATATGGACTTTGACGGGTTTTTTTCGCTCGGGCGGAAACTTTCACTGTCAAGATTGGAGTTTTGTTTCGAATCGTGTGCGAAACCCCACTACTTGTGACCAGTAATTACTTTCCTAAGCACATTCTCATCATCAGCAAGCAATTCCAAGTTATTCTCAGCGACTTCACAGGAATGCATTTTGAGTTCGTCCGTAAGCAATTTCGCATATCATAATATGCAATACACTTTAGAAATTGGGCATGCACCGACCAGACCTCAGAAGATAACTCATATTATTTTTTTGCTTATACTCCTTCGAGGTAGCAGATCTACCCTAATTCAATTCAGAAGGGCACATTTGGCCTAAGCTTCCCAACTGGTCTGAACCAGAACTGTATTTTCACCTCTACTATCTGTATTGTTACAAATACAAAATGTTTAGAAACATAAAATATGCGATACAAAATAGCCAGATCAAGAAAATAGTTCTAAATAGATATTCTCTATAATATAAACAGGGCACTATAGTTGGATACACGGTTTACTGGTTCGTAATTAATTAATAATACGAACTAGATAATTGATGCATATTTATGTGTTCTAGAATAATGGAAATTGTTGTTAGCACGAACGTTTTAAACTTTAATTCAACAAATATAAAATAGAACAAAAAATACATATATTTTTGCTTATTAAACACATCAATCATTAAATGTTCTGAAAAATTACACAACTGCTATTTGTAGCAGACCAAATGTCACTTGAAGGTATTGATTACACAAATATAATCAGTATCTTTCCAAATGTGAATTTTACTTACGGGCAGAGTTTATAAGATCATTAAAACAACAGAATAAACATAGAAATAGCTGTATAATATATAATAAATTTTATTTACTTTAATTTCATGACCAAGTGTAGCCATGGTTCGTATTGATTTGCTGCAATTCCACTTTTGATTGTTCTTTAGCATTATGCTTTATCAAAAGTGATATTTGGTAATGCAAGTGTGCTGTAGTATTTTGTCGTTCATGACAAGAATAAATCGATCTCTAATTATAACATCTAAAGTGTTTCTTTTTCAAAATTGCAATGTTGTGATAGGCCTCGTAATTCTTCTACAAATTCAGCAAATGCCTCACCAATTACTTGTCTTCTATAAAAAATTTGCCGTTCACATAACTCATTTTTCTTCGCTTCGAAACGTTCGTTTAACAACATCTTCTAAAGATTTTGTATTTAAATTGTCAGGATACTAACTTCTTTGCAATTTCAAATGTTTTGCGACCCACCATGGGTGTTCCCTGTACATTTTTCATTATTATTATTATGAGAATTATTGAGGGGCAGTTGTAATGTTAACAGACAAAAAAGTTGTAATTATGTGAATTTGAAATAAAGTTATTATTGTTATGGTGCGAATAGATTAAAGATCATTATTTAAGACCTATAGTAAGCAGTATAAATTGAGCAAGTTTCGTCTTCAGTAATAATCCAGGCCAGCACACCAACCTTATCTTCACTGCAGAGAAAATAGTTGCATTGGTTATTTGAACCATTTCTGTGATTTATTTATTATTCAGCAGGTGCATATATTGGAAACGAAAAATAATTTGGATATTTAGGTCGTATATTACGGCCCCCATTTCACGAAGTTAAAAAGTCTACCTGGCATATCTTCCTTCATCAATTGCATTGAAAAATATGAAAACCCTAATGGAGTAATAAAACGGGAATTAGTCTTACCCAAATATGGCTTTTATTGACAGAATCTATAAGTATAAACAATATTGGTTAAATTCACCACTAAGTATTCGTCGCTACTTAAAAAAATTTAATATAATTAGAATACTGAATAAATAAATGCTGATATGTAATATACCAGTATATAAACCCCTTGTTAATTAATATATATATATTCTTGAATAAAATACTTTTACGTAGGTAAATAAGTATAAAAGTTCCATACAAAAACTTAAAGCTTTACATCTCACAAAAACATACATTTGTATATAATAATAATACGCGTTAAATTGATTTTTATAAAATACATCATATAGTATAAAATAATATTTCCCTAAAACCATTTACACAGACTCAGTAGGACTCTGAAACTCGGATAGAGCATGAATCGGGTTCTGTACTTTTTTCTGTGAACCTTTTCTAACTTTGGCACGTACTTCTTCAGGCTTCTCAGGTCGCACTAATGGTTTCTTTTCTGGAGCTTTCATCTTCCATACGACTATAGGGGACTGCAAATCAAACCAGTAAGAATGTTGTTGGTATTTTTTTAGAGTTGAAATACTTACAGCTACAGTTGCTTGTCTCGGGTACTTTGTTGAAGCCACATATGAAGCCTTGACGGTTAGCACAACAGCATTCATCAGATTTTTAGCTGCCTGAATCAATGATGTTGCGCTGTCCAACTAAAACGTTATAAACATTAGTTATTAATATGTCATAAAGGAAAAAAATAACACATCAAATGACCAATACGCTTCAAATCAGTGCCAAACTTATCACTCAACTTGTTTTACAACCTTGAAAACAAAAACTACGTTTATAGCAACAGCAAATTTGAACGCAATAATGAAGTTCTCACCTCACGTATTCTTAGAAAATATTAGACTGCGGTTGGAGAGAGGAAATGAAATCAAAGGAAAAAGGATTAGTCATACCGCATTTCTAACTAAGAAACAAATGTTTGATGTCAAATAACAAAATAGTTTAAGACGTTCTGACACACAATTCAATATTTATTCACCGAGGGGCTATAGAAAGATAATATGTTTGTCCACATTTTGGATCACATTGAAACTCTTTGTTCTAATTAGATCGAATCAATTGAGATAATTTGCTGATAGAACACTTTGTTCAAAAATATTTCTAAAATAGTGCAATAAAGATCGTTGCAAGCAAAACTAGTATTAGCTCATGCCTCCAGCTGGATGAAATGTTAAGTAAACTTACTCCAGATACAATCAGTTCTCCACTAATGTTTTGCACATCAGCCTTAACTTTAGAAGTAATGTTCATTTGATGACAGTATAGTGCAATTCTTTGCAAATAAGCTAATAAATCTTTCTTCGTTGAACTCTCGGGGCATTGATCTGCGATTTGTCGTGTTAGTTTGTCCAATTTGGTACCAGCTTCAGAAATTTTCTTTGCTGCATTGATGACATCCATAGTTGTTTTTAAGGGACCGCGACCTCTGCAAGCAAAACAAGAATATTTAAAACACAGAAACATGGGGACGACTAGCAAAATCAAAAAGTGGTAGCTTTTCCAGCTTTCCACGTATTGTTTGTTTGCTTATAGTACAATTTCAGTTTTAAAAGATGCTTTTGTAAAACATCACACTTGGTATGGTTTTTATCAAAATATTGTCTGAGGAGTTTTCTCTTTATATTAACGAACACAAATTATTTTTATATATTTTTTTTAATTGCCCTGTTACCAAATATTGGGAGATATATCGACACGCGTTTCGTTAACACTTTTAGCATCTTCAAGACAGAATTAAATTAAAAATAATTAATATTTAAAATTGATTCTCTCCTAAGTGTTATCGAAATATAAAAAGTCATGTACTGTGATGAAGTGGTAAAACCTGTCCTTCAATGCTAAGCATTACGCTAAAGTTTCTACTCATCCGTCATCACATCACTGAAATCGGTTGATATGGTTAGGGATCTTGGGGTCTTGCTTGACAGCAGATTGACCTTCGCTCCTCACATCTCCTCTATGGTTTCTAGATCACTGAAGGTTCTCGGATTTATAAAGCGATGTTCACGAGAGTTCACGAGCGTTGTTTCACTCAAGCTGCTGTATACAAGTTTGGTGAGGCCTTGTCTTGAGTACGCCTCTGCTGTATGGTCACCGAATTATTCCATTCATAGGCAGAAGATCGAACAGGTACAGCATAAATTTCTAAGGTACATGGCCTACAAATTGCATATTCATTTTACTCTGGAGGACCGTGTGGAACTGTATACCGATTTGCAGAAATATCTTAACATTGATTCGCTTGCCGATCGACGTCTGAAACACGATTTAGTCTTGCTGTATGATATTATCAACAGCAACGTGAGATGTCCTGATCTGTTGAGTACCATAGGAATTCACATTCCGTTTCAGTCCACCCGCACAAGACGTTTATTTTATCAACCGTTCACCAGAACAAATTACGGCTGTAACTCGTTTTTGGCCCGTTCGGTGAGAATGGCGAATGATAATCAGGATTCCCTCGATTTTTTCACCATCAGAAGTGCTTTCTTGAGGTCGGTAAAACAGCTCTTTTAGTTCTTTAAATCCTAAATTGTAAACTTATCATTTGTAAGCATTTATATATATTTTATTCTGTATTTTTTTTTCTCAAGATTTTTAAGTCGATACGTTTGTGTGCTTATGTATTGTTATTTTTAAAATTTAATGGGTGTATGCCCGTAAATAAATAAATAAATAAATAAATCCATGACCAGGTAACAGATATACCACCCCACTGTATTTATTTTATTTATTTATTTAAGAATACACTGCTCTTACCGAGTAATACTCCACTAAATGAGCAGGAATATCAATTAACATAAAAAAAAACAATACAACATGCTACAAGGTACTTTTGTTGTTGAGTTGTGTTTGTGTATATTGTATGTATATATTGGCAGTTTCTATTTGACGTATTTTTTCACCACACCTTTTTATGTTTGTTCTCAATTCTTAATTAGATTTTTTGTGACTGATAATTGGCTAACTTACCTTGTAAAGTCTGTCATCTCCATCATGATCATGCACATATGTTTAGCCAAAACGATGATATCATTACCAGTGTCATCCCATTTTGCTACTTCACGATCGAATTTTAGTTTTTCGCTTCTGAAATATTCGACTTGTTGCAAAATTTTCTGCTTATCTTCTTCAGGCATTTTACCCATAGCCTCCTAATTGTGATTAAAATCATTAAAAAACACATTTTTTTTTACTAAATACACTTACTCTAGCAGTAGTAATACCACTAATTTCGGGATACTCATCAACACCGTGTTCGCCAGTGTGTGCACTCGCTAAAAAAATCATAAATTAATTGTATACAAATAATTAACAATTTAAAATTTACTTACATTTACTTCTAGTTTCTAAAGTGTAGTTCTCATCCAACTCAACGTCCTCTGGATCCAAATCTTCATCAGCCTAATAAAAAAATCATTTATTATTTTTTTTCTCTATATAATTCTAAAATATAGTCATTTTATAAAAAGATGCCAACTTTATCCCTTGGAGAGCTAATATCTGAAGAAGCAATTTACCTACAAAACTTGGGTGAAAACTAATCTTGTTAAAAATAACTATTTTATAAAATTATTTTCTATCAATCAATTCTCGATATGTACTCAAAACAAATTTTGTACTTCATATTATTTTATCCCTAGCATATTCAGTAAAATTATAAAAGATTGAAGTAACACAATTTTAGGAGTTCCATAGTATATTACTGAAAAAGAAAGAACACAACCCTGTATTGTTATCCCGTAGAGAAACCGGAGTTGTCTATGAAGCTTAAATATTTTTCTGAATGAGTACTAAAATCGTATACATAAAAATAAATAACTTACTCTATTCATAAGTACTGCCCTTCTGATTTCTCTTACACCATCGTAGACCAATCTAGATGCATCAATAAATTCATTCTCATCCACTTCTTTCGTAGCCTGTCCATTAATGATAGCTTGAACAGCAATTTGCACTCTTTGCGTGAATTTCGGCATAACCTGATCATTTAGAACTTTAATAGCTTCCAATACGCGTTTGGTATATATACATGGCTCATAATTATCCATTTCAGCGGATACAACAACACCAATTCTGTTAGTCCTTCCTCGAATAGCAGCTGCAGTACGCTCTAAAGTGTCAGCTTCATTTTCTTGAAGCGCCAATACGCATTTATTAACGTCCTCAAGTATATGATTTTCAGAAACAGCCAAAAAGTCATCTACCGTTGTGATATCGTCAATAGCTTCTGTTAGAATCCGCACTTGGTTCTCCCATGTTTGTTTGAATGCATCCATATTTTCCTGTGCTACTTTACTTCGAGGCCTTGCAGCTAAGATTCTTGCAGCGTTGATGACTTCAGGACATAGATTATCAATTTGGGCTGCGGCATATCTAACCATTTTTACTCCATCTTCATGACTGGACATGCTGCAAACCAAATTAGCAACTTCCACAAGTTTATTTGAATGTTCTGTGAACACTCCAGCATATTCTTCAACTTCTTTCTCGTTACCATTTTGAGCTGCTTTGATAAGGATAAGTAAAGGAATGTTCGTCTCCATAAAACTGTAAAAACAAAACATGTATGTATGTATTTGCTTATTTTATTTGCCAATTTCAAAACTAAAGGTAAGCCAGACATATACAGGTTGAAAATTTCTAGTAAGTATATTATTGATAACCGCATACCTATCTGAAATATGATCAACTACAGCTTTTCTCAGTTGACGTCTCAAATCTTTCGTTTTGCCTTTCATATTGTCGATTGCCTTTCCAAGACCTTCAGTTTTGTCCTTATTGCCGACCTTAAAACAAACAAAAAGATCGTAGAAATTCGGAAACAAATATCTTAAAACATACAAACAGCTATAGAAACCACAGAGAAATTGGAATTATTGGTTTTCACACGAGAAGTAAAGAAATAATATTAACTAGAAGAAAAATGTGCTACGAATTCATGCCAAAGAAACTAAAACAATTTATGATTTTTGAGTCAAACACACGTTAGTCTGAGATGTGTAAGGTAAAAAATTATATTATTTTTAAATTCAAAATTTTAATATCTTAAACTAGCAACATTTGCACGATGTTTGGCTCAACAGTCATAAAATTAAGTGAAAATTATTTCAAATTTCTGCATTTCTCTTTCACAAATTAATTGATGTGTATTTCTTAGATAGCAAATTTTAAATGGAACTCAAAACTATTCAAAATCATTGATTGGCACAAATTGTAGAAATAAAAAGAGTAACAAAGCATGACTTTTCGTGTTTGTTTAAAATCTCATATTATGTTTAGTGATAAATGAGATTTTAAGGATAGGCTTTAAAAGAACAGTGAAACATTTAACATTTATGGGGATAATATTTACCCTTCCGGTTATTCCACGCAATACTTCCAACTGCTGTGTAAAGCAAAACAATTTTAAATTGATAAAAGTGAGTAATATTTTATCAAATTACAAAAATTAATGTTAGCTGTCACCAATTTTTGTATTTATTGTCCTACCAAATCAATGAACAAAACCAAAATTAAAAACATGGTTCATTCATTGGTTAAAAGAATCATATTTGGTGAAACAAGGGATAAGTATCTAAAAAATAAAAAATTACATACATTTGACATGTACTCAGAAAGTAGATCTTGCAGTGCTTGTCTGACAGCATTACATTCAGCTACAATTCGTTCTCTTCGATCATCTCTAGTGCAACTAGAATCTGCCATTAATGCAGCTCCACTAATGATACTCTCCAATCTTTCTTCCAATGACGGTCTGGTATGAACCTCATTGTACGCAAGTGGCTCAATAATAATATGCTCCTATAATTATAAAAACAATGCTATGATTCAAAATTCCAGTAAGGGGAAATACTATAATACAAATGGTGAAAAATACATTTCTTACATCGAAATCATCCAGGGCAGCTGCAAGTTCTCCAGGGCCATCGTAAGGTCCAGCCGCAGGTGGATTACGACCTTGTGCGACGTCATTAATTGTATTGACAGCTTCACACACTTGTTTTAAAACGTAGTCTCTATTAGCTTTAGCAGCTGCTAACTCGGGATGTCTAACATAAACTTTAGAAGCTGTTAATAACATAGTGGAATGTTTCTTTAATACTGCTCGTGCAGCAGCTAAATCGTCACGTAATTGTGGATCTTTAAGTTCCTGTTGTCGTTTGGCAGCTTGATTCATAAGTTCATTGGCATTTTGTCCGAAGCTTTTAATATTTTCTAGTAATTCACCTTGGCTTGAAGCATTTTTTAGTTTCTCTAAATCATTTTCAACTACATGAAGGGATTTGAGCAATAAATGTACATCTACCATATCAGCGAGGATCAGCAAACGAGTAACAGCTGATAAGAGATTTCTTGCAGCTCTTACCATGTTTCCACGTTTTAAAGATGAGCAAGGGTCTTCCGAAAATTCACGAGCGGCCATACTCATTGCAGTTCCTAAATAAAATAAGTTGGTAACAATAGTATTTCTTTCTAAAATTAAGAATTGTTCTTTGAAAGACAAAACCATTAGCAAACCCCAAGCATATTGTTTTATGATCACCAAGAACTAACCACAAAGAGAACAAATTGATGATACTTTATATTATCGACGGCAACCGCATACTCGCATACACATATAATTTGTTTAAATTACTAGTCACTAGTCACCTATCTTACCTGTTTTTCTGACTTCATCAACTGCAGCCAGCATTTCTTGGGTTATATCTGGATTCTCATAAGCAATTTGTTCTCCTTTCTCGATAAAATTTTCTGTAGCTTTTTCGACGGTGCTTACAAGAGCATTGGCACGTTTAGATTTTCCCTTTTTCTTTTTGCTGGGTCCCTTGGTATTGACTAATGTTGTAACTTGTAACACTAGAGGTTCCAGCGTTTTCTCTACCGACATTGTTCTTATTTCTAAATTTTTAGGATCCCATTTTAATCCGAAATGATCGCTCATTGTACTCATGATTGCTGTGGATGAGTAATAGGTAATTACTTAAATGTACAACAAAACCGTCATGTGAAATTTTTACACTGAATATTGAATAGAAATTAGCTGTGTTCGACTATTATAGCTTACCTTCTGTATTAATTGTATAAATATATCACAAATAAATCTTAAAATTTTACAGTTATAAATACAATATTTCACTTTCTAAAGATAATATAATAAAAATGAATCACAACATATTATTTTTGTAAACTTCACCCAGAAATTGCGATAAGAACATTGCTATCTAACAGCGTTGCCGGATAAACTACAAAAGTTTATTCATATTTGATTTCAATTTCAAATTACTGATAGATAAAATAAATAATCTGTTCTATCTAGTCTACTGATCTAATATTCTCTAGTATTTTAAAAATATTTATCTCCAAATGTTCAAATCATAGAAGATATGACATAATCATTGTCTTTATAAGGACAATGGCAAAGTTTAGAAATTCTCTAAGAACAACTACTACCTACATTTGTTTCTCCTTCAATTAATAATACTGTATGGGACATATAACCATTGTCTTTATAATAGACAATGATATAACTAAGCATATTATAATTTGTATAAATATATTATAATATAATAGAAATTAAAAAAATCAACCGTTTGATTCAAGGAAGTATATTTGACATCACTGTTATTACATGATCACAATCTATTAAGTGTTGCCAACATTAAATTTTTAAGGATAATAAAATAAAATCATTATTTTGCTTTTAAAATAAAATTACTAAGACTTAAATATATGTGCTGCATAGTTGTAATTCTTTTAATTTAATTATTAGTTAAGGAATATTAAACTTTGTACTTTAAAATTTTACGGACCACTCCCAAAATGGTAATATACGCATGTCTGTTGACACATCCACTAATGGCGCCAAAATTAATTATTTTGGAAAGAGGTAACCTGTATAGTTAAAGCGCCTTGCGTCAAACTCATGTTTACATTATTAAAGAGAAGAACCGAATAGGAAAAATATCGCTGTTATGAAAAATCCAGAAGCTTTAGTTCATTATTTGTGTTTACTCACCTCACTTCTTACAATTAAAAATCGCAATTCAACGTTTCTTTAGTACCTACGCAAATACAGTTAAGTCAGACGAGAATTTGAATAGAGGTGATATTGGAATATCTCACATTCGCTCAACTGAGCGATATGGAATCTACTGATTAACACAGCGTTGTCTGACTTCTCTGTTATATTCTACTCCCCCTAACAGTTTTTCCCTGGGATCAAGATAGACAGATACTATTGTTACTTATGCCTAAAAAAAATAATAACTCTAATGATAAGAAATAAAAACCGCTTCTATTACTTATAAGGATTTATATTTTGACCGATCCCACAACTTTTCATGTGTCCGTTTTAAGACTTGTTTCTATTCCAAATAACAGTGGAGGACCCTACCAACGTATTTTTACTGGTAGGTAGTAATATTAATAGGCACTTAATTAACTAGAGTCATACATAAATGTTATGGAATAGTGACTCAGAAGTATTTTAAAATGTTTTGAGTTTTGACACTTGTCAATAAAACACATTTTTTTTCAAATTAAATATATTTAGTACGTGTATTTACAAAGAAAAATGTAAAACTAATGCATTCATATATACAGTAAATTAATTTTACAGAGATAACATAGTAATAGCATAAAATAATAAAAAAAAACAGTAAGTTTCCTACATTTTATTCAAAAATTAAGCAATATCACAATAATAGTAGTAACATATTTGTGTGACACCGTATCAAAAACTCATAATTAAAGGTAATTAATATAACAGAAACAAATAAACGTAACTTCTAAAATTACATACATTCAAATTCAAGTGGATCACGAAATTATCATTTCTAATTTTAGTCAATTGTAAAATGATAAAATACTTAAAATGTCTAATTTATAGATTTTAACAAATTATAAAAATTGTATTTGTGTATATTTTAAACAAGTGGAGGATAAGTCATACCAGAACAATTATTGGGATCTCTAATTGAGAAGTCGAAATTTATTAAAAAAAAGCGCATATCAATTCCTGATACCGGTTATAATAATCGCTAACAGATGAAAGGGAATGCTGAGACTGTTTGCCTTAGTTTATGTTGTTAGTTAGCTGAAAGCCTGTAGTATTTATAAACACCGGAAAGAATTTGCTTGAGTATATACTATTTACAACAAAAATCAGTTATTAAAACATCGTCAGTTGATATTATCTTTAAGTTTATTTGATATAACACATCGCTTATAGCATTCCCTTGTCTAATTTAATGCGGCCAAGTACTGAATACTTTGGATAGTGAAATAATGAAGATAGTAGTTTCAATATATTTATTTGTCCCATTCAAATTTTCTACAATATAATTGAGTTTAAATAATTAACACCTGAAATAAATAGATTGTTTATATATTTATCTAACTGAAGTTTTATAAAACTTGAAAAACAGGTTATGTCAAATATTCCTACTTATAAAGTTGAATATTGCTTAACTTTTTTTTATCATTAGACATTAACATAATTTAGGAACGACGCCAAGTTTCTTAAGAAATTGATACAATAAAATTGAAAATAACGTGTAGTATGTTTTTAGTTCTACTAGGTTCAAAATGAATGGGTCCACCGGACCCTCCACTGACCATTCGAGGGTCTATTGTTTACTAGCTGTACTACCGAAATTAATCAAATTTTTACAAATACTGGAAGTACAATTTTTCTATTATTCAAAGTCAGATCTACCTAGTGGCAGCTACGATCTCAGCAGCTGAAACCGGCCAAATCTGTCAAGCGATCTAAGTATACACGCTATACCCGAGCATCTGTGTAATATAAAATCACAACTGATATAAGTTTTCCTTACAAAAAAACTTTTTAATAAGCGCATCAAAAGTAGAACCGTGATGATCAAGAGAGCTGGTAGCTTTAGATGGCGTAAAATATAATTTTCTTCAGAGGGCGAATCTCATCATTCTATTTACGGAATTCTAAAATCACCATTAAACTATGTTCAGATTCTATTTCATGTGTATAACTCGCATAAGTTTTGCTTCATAACTGAAAAATGAGAAATGTATCCAGAAAATACACAGAATTTATCTGGAGGAAAAACATACGTCACACAACATCAATCAGATCAAGCTCACAGAAGAGTTTTGGGGAAATCATTAGCTTCTATAAAAATTATCAAAATTACGTATATATCCGCAATGACTAACGTTTCTAGAAACGTCAGAGGAAAAGATAACAACCGGAAGCCGAATAATTTTAATATCGCCGTCACTCTCATTTCGAAAATGGATCTTATGGTTATGGTATATGAACATGAGTATAGTGTGTAGCCTGTAGCTTCTGAAATTACAGAGACATCAAACTTATAATTAAAAGTTAAAATAGGGATGTGAATGTTTGAGATGCCTGTTGCAGTTTTCAAACTGCAGAGCATGGAATGAATAAATATGACAATTTGATATCTGAAAAATCAATAAAGATCATTGTTCAGGTAAACCGGAAATACATCAGTACTCAGATATATCCCATGTTAGTGAAATTAGTGCATAAGATTGTTTCATATGCCTATCAATAAAGAAAAAACAAAAAATCCTGCGTATAGATTTATCATAAAAATGTACATAATATGCCAACGAATGAAAATTTTAATGTAGAATGGTGCACTTCCAAACCCAACATATTCAGAAAAAATATTTAACGACATTAGTTATAGTACATTTTAATCACAAATACGTTAATGAAGTCTCATGGCGCCGTAAATTCACCACACTACTTAAAATTAAACGCACCAACAAAATTCTCACATTCAATACTTGTGCTTGTGTCTGTGTTTCCGTGATGCTGAGGAAGTGGAATCTGGTGAATAATATCTACTTCTGGAAGTTGATCTACTTCTGGCTCTTCTTGGCGATGGCGATCTACGACTATATTTCGATTTGGGTGGCGAAGGCGATGAATATCTGTTGTGACGGCTTGTACTGTGTGGCGGTGAGTATTTACTAACAGAACTGCTAGATGGGGAACAAGAATCACGCCGTTTTTTGGATCGAGATGAGGAGGGTGGGGAATGTTTACGAGATGAACGAGGAGGGGAAGGTGGACTAACAACTCTAGAACTTCGTTTCCTAGGAGGCGTACGACTTTTTGACCTAGAAAAATTTAAGTTGCCGCCCAAATTAAAATTATTGTATTACATCATAAGGTTTATACTTAATAAAATGTCATTTTTTAGACAAATGATATGGTATAGTAGATTAATTTGAATATCACAGAGAAACAAGCCTTAATTGAAATAATAATAAATTAACACATGAATTATTTATTTGAATACTACGACAGGCCTACAATATTTGATTAAGAGATGTAGTTCAAACGGATTTTAAAGTTAAAAATAGGTATCAAATTTATTGATGGGTATGAAACCGATTCGAAATAAAATATGTTTTTTCCTAAAACTGCAACGAATTTTCAAACAATACTAGGTAATTAAAAAGTGGTAGCTCTGACTGTAAGAAATCTTTAGACAATTAGACGTCTTTTAACCGGGTATCAAGTAACAGATGATGAAAATTGTTCGCCAAATATTTTAAAATGTTTGTTTATCCCACATTTTACATGAGTTGAAAAAGCTTCATCTTTCGGTGGAATAATAAATGCAGGGTTCACGTCCCAATGGCTGAACTATCTGTTCCGACAAATTGCTTATGACATCTTCGATCTAGATATTTCAATACGTTACCACAACTATTTAAGAAAACAGAAGTAATTATAAAAACGAAAAACAATTCGTGTATTACGCAGAGAATAATTGTTTCCCGTAAATTTATGGTATAACACAGATTATTGCTTTATTGCTATTGCTTTACTGAACTTTTAAAAATCTAATTCACACTGTGAGATTTGCAAGAGAATTCAAGAACTGTCCAATACCACCAGAACAGCAACCTGGTCAACTCAACGATACTATTTCGGAAATGTTTTAGATTTGTTTTAGTTCCCAAATAACCTCAGCGCTGCTGCAAAAGAGCCTGTGTGTTTAATGCAAAAAAGTGTAATTGCGTTCTCGTTCCAAAAACTTGTAAGCCTGTATATTTTAGGAATTAGTATTTCAAGTAAATATTACTTGTAATAATTTAAATTTCTTCGAAACTGTACCAATAAATTATAGGTTTTTCAACACTGGAGTAAAAATCTCTTCGAAATACCATCAAATAATTTAAAACTAATGTGAATTGTCGAAATAACTGCAAATAATACTCTATACTAAATATGTTACCTGTGTTTGGACGTGGAACCACTCGATGAACTGCGAGCATGCTTTTTACTTTTTCTAGAGGTACTATAAAAACCAGTCAATTATAAACAAATGTCACCAATTGAAAATTTAAAAGTTAAAAAAAAAACGTTTAAAGTCTCAAAAATATCACATTATTATCACAGATATATTTTGTGTTTATTAATTTATACTTACTGTTCCTTATAATACGTTTCGTCTTCAGATGACTCTTCTTTTCGTTCACTCTTTTCATAGTCCCTTTTATGACGTTCGCTTTTTGGTGTTTTTTCTGCTTTATCTTTCTTCGATTCTTTCTCGGACTTCCTTAATAACTTCCTCCTGTAATGCTCAACTTGTTGTGTAACTGTCCACCCACTTTTTAAAGTCCTTTTACCCGACTCCAATTCATCTTGATATTGAACGGCTTTCACTTCAATTTCACGAAGCTTCATCCTTTTTTCTTCTGTCATATTCCTGAATAATAACAAGTTTCATTGACATGTTCACCGCAAGGGTTTTCAAAATAAATGGGCGTATTATATTTAAGTCATAAACAATTTTTACATGAAAAATTATAAATTTTAGAGGTTTTATGAAACTCATTTTTAGACATTTAAATATTAATCCTAACCTGCATAAAATAACAATTTACCTTGTGTCAGAATAATCAGGTGAATCGCCTTTATCATTTGGATTACTGTTGCTGTCCTGACTGGCATCCTGACTACTCTCGAGCATATCCCATTTACTGGTAGTCATGGCTTGTGCTTCAATTTGTTCAGGATCAACAGTCTCCCATTTGGACTTTATGAATGCTGCTGTAGTTTTACTGCTTGTTACATCTTCCTTAATTTCTTCGCCTGAAACAAAGTGAGAACACCTAACTAATAAAACCAAAATAACATTTTTAACACAACAAAAAATTAACCTCCAGCTCTGTATTAACTAGAGGCCTGTGGAGTTCCCGCTTGCCCAAAAATGGTGTGTCGCCTTCGTTTTAAAGCTGCAGACTAACATATTACATGCAACCAGTCTCAACTACCTGATTGTACAATCTACATTGCAGGTCCAGCTTATATAATTTGGGTGATTCCTCAGGTCGCAATACCCTGTGAGGAGTCCTATGATCTCTGCTTGGATGCAAAACGGAACAGATTGACTTCTACACCAATAGGCGAAGCAATATTTGCTCGAGACAGCCAGGCCAGGTCTCTAAAGAATGCTGAAGTCACAACTAGACTGGTGTGACCAGTGCGAATGTTTGTCCCAGTTTTATCATCGGTTGGAATAATTGAATAGATTTGGTAATTTCTTTTTTGAGATTAAATTGGCCTGGACCAAAAGTTTTTATATATTATGTTAATAAAAGTATTAATTTGATAAATTTCTATATACCACTAAGACTTAACTTATTAAGAATAAGTGTGTTGGATGAAATTGAATCTTACCATCTATATCTTCATCTTCTGCTGAGCTATTATACTGCATCATTGCAGATTTGAGTAGTGAAGCACCATCCAGAGGAGCATCTTCATCAGAATGTCTCTCCAAAGGATTACCATCTATATCTTCCTCCTTTTCAACTACTTCAGGTGGGTTATCCTACATTATCGGATGATTATTAGTCAAAACATAAATAGAAAATTAAATTACCAAAACTTACTTCTTCTAAACCTAAGAATATATTATGTAATTTAGTCATAAAATCGGTAGTAAAAATGCCCATATCTTCCCACGATTTCATTGTCCTTAAAATACGCACTTTTAAACCTTCTGCTTGTAGTCGGCCCTCTATAGAATCATGAGTTTTCTTTATCTCTCTTATAATGTCACAAAGTCTAGTTTGAAACCTGAAAGAAATAAACATTTAAAATATTGTAACAACCAACAACACGCTTGTTAATATTTACTTACACTTTTCTGTAGTTTGAGGCTTTATTAATTTTAACACCACAATTGTTTAAAATATCGGAAACCAAATATAATCTGGCTATCTTCTTAGTAAGTTTAGTAGTTTCATTTGATAAAGATTCATAAATACATTCAACAATTTCTTCAGCAGCTTCACTATGTTCGATACAATAAACCATTACTTCACCAATTTTCTTCTTCTCTGGGGTTAAGTTACGTATTAAATCTTCCAGTCGTTCACGTTGAGATACTGATAAAGCTCCTTTAGAGTTTTCTCGTACATCATCATCGTTAACTAAATCATCAGGCATTCCAGCAGTGTAACATGCCATGATTGGAGGTTTCCATACCGAACCATCTAAATCGAAAATACTTTACTGGTAAATAAGCTTATGTGTAGAAGTAGGCAGGGATTTTAATTATTATTGTACAATCACCTTTAAACATTCTGAATTCCTTCAAATTCCATTCTTTCTGCGCATCGCCATGTAAAATAGAAAATATCTTCCATCTATAGTAAATATGTGCAGGACTTTGATTTTCAAACAAAAATCTATAACACAAATACATTAATACCACAATTCATTAATACCAGTACTACTTTCGCGTTACCTAAATTGTGGGTTATGTAGTTCTCTATTCATAATCATCGCCTCAAACATTGGTCCTTCTCTAACAACAAACTCCACCATTCTGTGTATCAGCATCACCAAATTTTTATCGGTCGGTATAACAACTTTGACCACAGCTCTTTCGAGTATGGCATTTAATTCTTCAGCAGATTTTGGTAACACATCACGATCTTTAGCAGCTGGTTGTGCATTGAACGGGAGCCCTGAGGGAGGTGGTGGTTGAGCCATTTCCATGAGGACCGGGGGAATATAAATGGGATGCGGTGGGATTATTACAGATTTGCCCCAACCTAACTTCATTTCATATCCTGGAAATATAATTATAGGGAATTACATTTCTGTTGCTTTGAACATTATTGAGTGTCGAATGTATGGCATGGTATGGCGTCAGTGTATTAAATTAAATTCTTTATTGTCTAACATGTAGCAAGACCCAACAACAATTCATCCGGATACTTCGACAGCAGCAGCAGCGGGAGAACCCTTTCTAATAACACACAGGAGTATCGGCCTTAAACTAAATATAAAGAAAACACAGATTCTCCACCAGCCTGCACCAAACACTGTTGCTGTCCCACCACAAATTCGAGTTAATGGAGACAGACTTCAGAACATCGAGAGTTTCCTCGACTGAGGACGAGAGCCTTCGATAATCATAAGATCGACGGTCGAACTAAGATGCAAGTATATAATGCTATTGTAGTTCCTACCCATACCTATAGCTGTAAATCTTGGACCACTTATCGGAGGCATTTAAAAGCCCTAGAGAAGCCGAATCAACTAGCATTGAGGCGATGATTGTGAGGCACCAGCTGCGATGGACTGGCCACGTAATCTGTATGCCAACGGAACGCCTTCCAAAGAGAATCCTTTACTCACAGCTTAGGGTCGGCTCACGAAATCAGGGAGGGCAGCAAAAGAGGTACAAGGATGTTCTTAGGTTCAACATGAAGAAGTGTGGCTTCGGTGTGAAGAGCAACTGGGAGCAGATCGCGAACGACCGACGGAGATGGTACCATTTACGAAGGTCATCAAGTTTTTGAAGAGCAGCATCGACGACATGAGGATGCAAAGAGACAGCATCGAAAGGAGAGAGAACGCATCGATGAAGCAGCGCACCTACAAACCTTTTCTTCTATACATGTTTTTCCCTAAATTATTTGAGCTTTGCTTCGAAAAGCTAGAATTTATGACATAAGACAAATTAATTTGAACAAAATGCTAAAATTTATACTTACCCATGATATCTTTCCCATTCAAATTTCTCAAAGCTCTTTCTCCATCTTTCCTTGCCATATATGCGACAAAGCCACAATTTCGACCTCTAGATTTTTCTTCCTCACTCCTTGGCCACATAATTTTAATACTAGCTAATGGTCCAAATCGTCCAAATATTTCCATTAACTGTGCCTCACCAATCTAAGCAAATATTTAAGCAAAGTTATAATTTAACACTAGATGATATCGTTGATATACATACTTTTGGATTTAAATTTCCTAAATATAAATTAGTAGTTGTTGGATCACCATTATCAAAAGAACCGAGATCTCCACTTCGCATAAATAAATCTAATTCAGATTCAATAGGAGTACGAAGTTGCCCTTTATATTTGTGACGTTCCTCCCGCTCTTCCTGAATCCTAATTTAACAATAAAATAATTAAAAACGAATAAGTTCAAATACCTGTAAAAGCTCTTTAATATATAACATTAGATATTTCTATAAAATTACAAGAATAAATGTAGTTAAAAATTATTCTCATTTAAAAAAGTACCACGAGAATAGTGCCCTTTTGCACCACATTCTATTTAAACAAAGATTATTTCATTACTTCTTAATTGCCGTCAAAATTAAATCGTTGTACACGAATACTCCAGTGAAGGAGGAAATCGGTCGCCGTAATGTTATACTCTATAAAACAATTTCATATATTTCGACTAACAGTATTTATTTATATAACAATGACAGAGCTATTTCCATAAATGCTTAAGATGTTCAGCTCGGTATTGAAAAGCTTTACAAGTGACATCTTTGCGAATGAAGTAAATATGCTTTAAAAATAATAAGCAATCAGTTGTTTCATCACTAATATTAAGTTTAACTAACGGTGCAGTTATAAAAATTGCATATAAAACTTAATAGTGAAATGTACATACTGTTTCAATTCTTCCATAAAGGCTTCTAAATTGCTTTTGCTATTCTGCTTCTTTTTACTGCCTATTCTGTCAGACTTTTTATCATTACTTAATAACCTAGCATACGCTTGAGCTCGCTCTGCTGATGACATAGCATCCTGAGAAGTTTGTAATCTAGAAGTGGGTTTATACAATTTGCCCTTGTCTTTTGTATCTTCCTCTAAAATACACAAATATATTAGGTTCACTATAACGATATTGGGATAATAACAATACTTCGTGCGCCTGCATCATAGGTTCCTGCTTTTATCCAAACTTTACTGCTTCCGTTAAGTGGAGCTTCTTGGAAAGTTTCTACAAACTCTTGGAACACCTGAAAATGTTTGTCGTGGTAACCTAGAGATTTATAATTATCACTACAAGTCTTACATGTGCAGCTGCTTTTTCCTCTTCTCGCTTGCGTTGTTCCTCTAACTCTCTTTTGGATAAATTTCTTTTTCCCATTGTTCCAATTGAAAACGCTTTTAATTTTTGTTCTGGGATCGTCTACAAAATTAATTATTGTGATATAGGTACACCTTTCATGACAAGACTACATGGACACACAATACGTACCTTTATTTTTTCCGCCATTGTAAATAAAAGGAGAATATATCATATAAAGAAACTAAATATATGTACAACTATTATTTTCCTTTCCTGAATTAGCTATATAAAATACATTTGATACTATTCGTAATATAAACTATAAAAAGTAAATAACTTCTTTCCAAAATGTACTATGCTTTTGCTTTGCCATCCATGACAAAAATTGACATTCATTGACAACACAACTTCAAATTGATATATGAAACACTGTTGCCGTGCCATCTGTATCATGTTTGCCGATATAAAATAAAAAGAAAAACATACCTAGGTCATAGAATAATACCTATAGATAAACTGTGATTAAACTATGCCTAGGTAATAGATAACATTTGAAGAATGGTCTTAAAAATATTGTGAAATTCTTAAAGCTCAGTACTTTTATCATTGTCTTTATAAACACAACTTATAAAAACAATGCTTTTATTGTTTAAGTAACAAGGCAGATGAAAAATGCGCAGGCGTGATTGTTATTTTTTGAATTGTAGGCTATAAAAAGTACTCGTACGAAAAGTCGCATTAGATTAGAATAACACATAAAAACAAATGTTCTTATGACTTTTATATGTTGAATAAACCACTCGCTTTTATTATGGATTATACACTAAATCACAAAAATTACGAATAAAACTTATTCATTGTGATTTGTGTGTTACACAAACACTTTGGCTAAATCGGCCTTTATTAACAAACATAATGTTACGTTAGAAATATATTTATGTTATGTATAATATGCTTAATAGAATAGATAGTACCTAAAAAAGAAAAAGGGTATAATGTATACATTGACTGAATCATACTTTTGTGAATTGATTTATTTATCACATAGAGATATTTCGGAGATTATTCATTATTCGCAAATAATCCAAATGTTGAATGCTTAGTTTTTATTTTTCTCTGTGATTTGTGAATATTGATTTCCTCTTTCTTCTCTTTTAAGAGAATCCTTAATTTTTCTTTAATTTGTTTGTTTTTTTTTATTTGTTTTCTTTTTTTAATTTAATTTAATTAAAGTATATTATTACTTAGTTTTAGGTATATGTATTATTTTGAATATATTTATGATTTTTGTATCCTGTTAGTGGGCCAATGGCCTGTTGGATGAATAAATATTATTATTATTATTATTATTTTGTACGGTAAAGACCTGTTATAATTCGGTTTTTGCATTGTTTTGTTCTTATTAATATGTTGTCGTTCTAAATAATATAGTTGTAGTTTATTTATAATCTAATGTTAATTAATAGTGCTTAGTAATCCTTAATAATAATTTACAAAAGAATGCATTTACAAGTGTACGTAAATGAATAAATCTAATCATTCCATCGCCCATCAAGACATTTGTAGGACGCTTTGTTCGAAGTCAGGGACACTAACGATACTTCGAAAGTATCGATAGTTTTGCTGCAGTTCAAGTATTTTTGGTATCGATATGTTTAGAACGATTCCAAGTTGGTATCGATACTCTCGTAGCAGTATCGGTATCGAAAATAATTATTATATATTATACTGCCACCACCATTTCCTAATTATTTTATTCAGTTTTTTTCGACAGTTTCTTCCTAAATGCGCGTTATTCTGAATAAATTAATTATATGACAATTTTTTTTAATTTTATAAACCACATACATCATACATTGAATATACATTGTAATACGTTACATTTTATAAACGATATTTTATTTTTGTGCTTATTTTTATCAGTGTTTTATAGTTTATTTTATCACTTTATGTTCACAGAACATACTTCATAGATTTCCTATGTTATATAACACAAAATATAGTAATATATATATTTTTTGTTTATTTTAGTGTTGTGTACATTTTCGATACCGATACCTAAGAGTATCGATACTTTTTAGACAAGTATCGGTAGGTATCGATACTTGGCAAAAAGTACCGTTATCGGAATCGATCTTTTTACTATTTTCGGATACCTACTCGAGGTATTTTGACGTCGTCTGAGACGTGAGACGAATGGAGACGCCGCAGACCTGTGCAAGATCTGAATGCATAAACGAACAATGTATGTATGTAGTTACCGAACACATCCCTATAGACTCTTTTGCTATAGCTTATAAACAAAGAGTATTATTTAATCTTTGATAAGTAAGATCAGACCACAGTTTGCAGCGTGTACGGTATATGATGTGATTAGACACAGCCGCCCAAAAATGCGTGGTGGGGTTATTGAATTCATCTGGGTTTTTTTCGTTTAGATTGACATAATAACACATTTATGGTAAATCTGTGTTACTTCGTAATTAATTTCAAATTTGGCCATTTTACTTTTAAACCTCGAATTGAATCGATACATGAAAACTATCGCATGGGAGATCTCTATACGAAATATCGAGTATCGAACGCAAAAGTATTCAAACCCTCTATATCGTGGATCCCTATAAATCGACATGAGTATTGTTTTAAATTAGCAATATTTTCCTATGAGTAAAAAGCGTATCGTCAATGATAGGTATAATGTATTCTCTTCACCCTATTTGTTTGTCTGACGTTCCTCTAATTTATGCTTTTATTTTACAAAAATAAATTTATCTGGCAACATTGTTTTTAGGTTATGCAACCACTGCAACAGATATATTCATTTTGGGAAATGACACTGACAGATCGCGCATGCTTGTGAAAATACTTCGAATTGTATCCCCCTTGCGGAACAATTTGGTATTGTAAGAGTATTTGTATGAAAAGTTGTAAGCTGTGTTATGTGTGATTTAAACTCGTGAAAAACGATACATAAATGCAGTAATTGCGGAATTGTATATTTTTGTGTAATTAATTTGTGTTTCCTTTGGGATTGGACACGATATTGTGAATTTGTAATTTGTGTAGACCATTGATATAATGGTATAAATAACTTCTGCTGTTACCGTACTTGGATTGTCTACGTATTGTCAATTCCGAGTATTAAGTTTTTCGGAATGGTGCATCACATATAAGTAAGTAGATAGTTATACCATTTGATATTTACGTTTAAATATCTGATATTGTTTATCTTAAGAGCTCTCACAGCTTTAAAATATTAGTTATATTGATTTAACTGAATGTAAACAAACATCGTTTATTGATGAACTTAGTGCTCATCGGATCTTTGGGTTCAATTTTGTTGTTATTTTTATAATGGTCATGACATGACACATGATAACACATTAGCATACAGTATGCTCCAAAAATTAAAACCAGTAAATTTTGATATAGAGAACGTGTGCCTAATACTTGAGGGGTAATTTTTTACACCAATACTCCATTCGGGCATTAACAATACCTGTTAATTATCAAGAATTAATCCTCCCCTGTTGTAAATAATGTCTACAAATAATCTTACCCGACTTTATGTTTATAATTGGAGTGATCAGCTCGGTTTATTTAAAACTGAGTACTTACCTACCTACCAATTTTAAATTTATATAATAGATATTAGTTGAACACACAAAAAGAAAATCTGAGTTTGTTCAAATTTTCAGGTATTGTATTGTGTTAGTTGTACTAAGTAATAATAATTAAAAAAAATAAGTATTCAACCGAGAAAGTAGAAGATCCGAGGATCCAAGATAGGTATCTATTCTTTATCATCAACGAATGTTATCGGTTTAATGGAGTAACTAAGTTGTAGTGATATATCCCATGCTGGTGTTCTGGAAATATATATTTTAGAGTAGTATATCTGTCTCGGTACTATTTTTTTAATATCGTTTCATTTTTAAAAATACGAGATAATCACATTTTTCATAGTTAATTAACCCTTGAAAATATCAGGGAATCTTTATTCTTATTACAACTAGGGATCCTTTATTCATGTCCAATTTTCAGTCTATGAATTATTTAGGTACCTAGATGGTATAGATTAAGAATAGACAACTCTAGAACCTATACCTTCTTACTGTACCTTTTTTTATACGAGGTACCTGTAGGTAGTGAAATATTTACGATAATTGCACTTTAACGACCGAAATATATATTTTAGTGTAGCATATCTGTCTCGGTACTATTTTTTGAATATCGTATCATTTTTAAAAATACGAGATAATCACATTTTTCATAGTTAATTAAATTAACCCTTGAAAACATCAGGGAATCTTTATTCTTATTACAACTAGGGATCCTTTATTCATGTCCAATTTTCAGTCTATGAATTATTTAGGTACCTAGATGGTATAGATTAAGAATAGACAACTCTAGAATCTATACCTACTTACTGTACCTTTTTTTACACGAGGTACCTGTAGGTAGTGAAATATTTACTATAATTGCACTTTAACGACCGAAATATGAATATAGAGTTCGTGTAGTTTTAACATAGTGTTAGTATTTTTTATACTGCAACATATGTATGTTATTTTCCAAAATCTTTGCTGTACCTATATTAGATATCGATAATATAACGACACTATATTTATATATTTGCTATAAGTAAGTGTTGATTATGTAATCTGTAGCAGAAAAATATATTAAGTATAAAGAATGTTCTGTAAATAAAGTTATTTATTTACCTGTTTGTACTAAAATATGTAATATATAACACAGGTAAAATCTTTATCGAATATTACCTAATCTATACTGTTTAAAAAATCTAAACCCTGTATAATAGGTAAAGTAAATAGGTACTAATTTAATTATGTACACTATATTGACAAACATTGTTAAATATCAAATAATATTGTGTTTTGTCAATTTAAATCGATATAGAGTTTGTATAGGCATTTATTTTATTCAATTTCAGTGAAATTCAGAAATAAAAACACGCTTTATTTACATTTTCCAGGTTAATAAACCGATTTGTGCTTCAAGTACATTATGTATTCATACTGTTTAAGGAAATTTAAGACATACGTATAAATAACCATATTATATCAAATGGGAATTTATTCTAAAAATGTTCTTATTGTAACCGATTTTTAGGAACTGATAAGTAAATGTCCAGTGTCTGATTATATTTATAATACTAGGTACTTACTATTTGTCAAACCAGTTTTGTTCTATAGTTAGTATTTTTTCTTTGAAATTTGAAACTGCATTGTTTTTGTCGGAACTAATAACCTAATATAACCATTTAGATAATATTATATACAGTCAATTACTTTTTATTTAGTAATTTCTTATTATAGGTATATCTTTGAACCTAGATTCCATACCCTCGCACATTAACTTTTATAAATAATTGATTTAACTTACTAATTAGAAAAAGAGTGTAATTAAATTCGATAGGTATATTAAAAAAGTAATGCTGTTAGTGATTACATAATATGATAACACCACGGTTGAATAATTTGTGGAAACAGGGGCGCACCAAGGTTTTGTTTTCTACAACATCGCAGCTTTTCTCAAGTTTTAGTTTCAGCTCGTCTACACAGGCTGATCAAATTCAAGTCAGCACTCTTGCTAACTTTTTTATAAATAATAATAATTTTAGTATTCTAGTATAAGACATCACAAAACATTTCCCAGAATTCAAAGTAATTTTATTTTCAAGGCACCAGCCCGACATAGCTTCAAAATCAGAACGTAGCAAATCCACCTCATTCCAGTCATTTATCACTTTAAATCATCTGAAGTCGTCAGCATAAAGCAAAGCGGAGGAGTATCTAATGACTTCAGTCAGTGAGTTGATAAAGACATTAAAGAAAAGAGGACCCAAATTACTACCTTGGGACACACCTGATGTACTGACAAATTGATCCGGATATCGCTCGCCAATCCTGACACACTGCAGTCTTTCCAGCAGATTTGGAAAATGTATAGTCCTCCGAGATCCCAAACTGAACCAACCTGTCCAACAGTATACCGTGATCCACCTTATCAAAAGCTTTTGACATGTCCGTATATATTGTATCAAGCTGCAAATTTTCATACATTTTCGCAATGATATTTATTAAACTGATTGGTCTGTACTTTGTCACATCGTTCAATTTTCCTTTTTTATGAATAGGAGTGATAGTGGCTATTTTTAAATTATCTGGAAATTTACTATTTTTTTATGCCTAAATTGAAAATATGCATCAAAGGAGAAAATCAGCGCATCCCTTGAATATATAAGGAGGTATGTTATCTATTCCTGTCGATTTTTCGGATTTAACTTTTTGATACTAGCAATAATGTCACCCTCCGTAACAGCTGCGCACTTGAAGCTTCCCCAGTTTCGACCTACATCGTCATAATAATCTTTATTCTTCCTACAAGTAACGCGAAAATTACAAATATCTTGACAATAATAACCTATCTACCTAAAACTAAGTATTAAAATACATTATTTAAAAAATAACTTAAATTAAGATATTTAAAAGAGAAGAAAAAAGAAATCAATATTCACAAATCAAACACAAAAAAATCGGACATTTGGAATATTTGACCTATGGAATCATTGAACAGATGAGCCTCAATCTGAAAGTAGGACTACTCCTAATCCAACGTAGACTGTAAATACTCACAGTCTGTCATGTTGTGAATTAAATTGTATAGGAATTTAACGGAGCTTATATCTCTGCGTAGACTAAGAGAACGCATATCAGATCCGTTCAATAACTCTTGATGACTTGAACCCAACCCAATTCAGTGACTTCGGACACTCGCTTCATTATATCGTTATTTATTTATCTTATATTGAAAGAGAATTGGGTTCTTAATACTATGAAATGTTGACACATTTGGATACATTCAAAAAATTTACCACAGTGAAGAACTTAAGAGAAGAAGAGAACATTCAGGTTATCCAAACGATGCTTGAAGCAATCTAAACACACACACGCACACGCAGTCTCGCTCGGAAGGCTATTCCACAGGTCAAAAGATCAGTTTGCCAGGAAATGCCGAAAGCCGATCTGGTGTCGTAAATTCGAATATTATGGTTGATATTATTTCTACAACGTTCTAAACTAACTCATGATAAGATATTTGTTATTTTTTAAGGAATTGCTTTTTTTTTTTAATTTAATTAATTTAGCTGTAACTGTTTTAAAATTTTCTTACAATCGTTTACTTAAAAAGTTATCAAATAAAATGTTCGATAATTATTGTGAACTTCTAAATCATAACTGTTTTTTCTGTGAATAAAAATGTGAAGAAATTTATTAACTGATAGGAAAGTCAGCAAAACTGCAAATTTATTATTTAATTTATTTCTTAGTATCGATTGTAGTAAGGTTGTTACTGCCCCCCAACTTATTTCTGCTTTTATAAATTGTTTCTATAATTTGATTGATAAATTAGTGTTAAACAGAACACTATTGTGATAAAATAATATATAACTAATTTTATGTCGTTCTAAGTAAGTGTACTATATATTATTTTAATTAAATTGGTCTCTAATTTCGTTTGTTCAGTAGGTAGATGCTCAATCATATTTAGTTGTGAATGTCGAAAGCCTGAACAAAATTTAATAAATGTGTTTTATCATCTATCAATGGAAATGTTGTACCTATAGGTATATGTTTCTTCTATACACTTTGTTTGAAATTATAGGGGTAAGAGTTAAAATTTGAGTAAATGGTCAGTCGATACTTTAAATTTTACAATTAATTTTCAAAAACCCTGTAGATATTTTGTGTTTTGTCCATTTAACGTAATTTGTATGTCTGTTGATTTGTAAAATGCCCAGTTTTATTTTGCACCCTGTATTTTCATTAATGTAGTGTATGTGACTTTGTGGAATCAATTTATTTGCGTGATTTGAAAGGAACTGGTTTTAATGTATTGTTCGTACTTTTATTTAAATAAAGTACGATTGACCATTAATTCTTGATGGCTTTACGAGATGTGTCATATCATTTTTTTAGAATAAGTAAGAAAAGGTACTAACTCACTTGCTTTTCATAGTATTCTTTAAAATTACGAGATTTTTCCATAAAATAAAACCTGTTTCCGAAACACTTATTTTAGTCTCTTAGAAATATAGTCATTGAACATCTTTACAGCCTTTTCAGGCATTTAAATACGTTGACTACGCATTTTATTTTCAATGGAGCCTTCAGGGTAATGGCTCATTAATTCGACGTTCTCTGTCTTTAATAATCATCTGCAAGTGACATGTTGATGAATTACACACCATTTTCAGTATTATGATAGATTTCTTGAGACTGCAATTCTTAGATCTACTTACTCTATTTTTTTTTTATTTTTGAATTGCGTTTATTTTTTAAATTCTGCCATCAAACCATTAAGTGCTTATAGCCGATAAAGAGCAAAAAGTTTTTATTCCTTCAATTTTTAGTGCTTTTTTCAAGAAGTGTAAAGGTGATGTAATTACTTTATTATTTTTTCTGAATCTCTAATGTACCCGAGGATGTACCCAAGTTTATCTTGAAACAAAATTTATTTATATTGAAGTTTTAACTTCTTGCCAAACTTCTAGGGTGTATGCCCTGTATCAAGATGGTATAAAAACCTTTTAATAGGCTTGACATAGACTGTTTTGTTTACAAGAGCTGTAGTCGATATTTATCAGCCCTTCTGATAGATCATGGTATTATAGTTTTTAATATTTGGTTTTAATGTTATTATTTGATTGCTTTGTTAATTTGAATTTTGCTCGCTACGTTGTTCCTTTATTGTTGTAAGCTCAGTTTTGTTTAATTTTTTGTTGTTGCCAAGAGTTGGGTTGGTTGGGTTGTAGTCTCTAATTTGAACTATTTTTAAAAATTAAAAGAAATAACGAAAATATTTGTATCTTGTTTTGTATTTATCACTTCAAAAAATATGACGATGAATACTTCAGAATGACTTAACGTAAATTTGGTAACTAAAACGAGAGGCGTATGAAATTATCATTGGGTTTTAATATCACAATATCATACCGGTTAAAAGAGCATGAAATAGGGAAATTGTTAAAGGTTTTTGAAGAATAATTATTTTGTTTGTAAACAAATATAGATTTCCACAATTTTATTTTGACAAACCATGTGTTCTATTTAGTTATGTTATGTCCAACCACTAATTTTAAACTTTTTGGAAAAGTAACATTTTTTTTGTGATCAGTCGAAAATGTTGACGATTTTCCATGTTATCGTTAAGAAATTTTGATCATTATCAGTGATAATTATTGGGGAAGGATTTACCAATTATTGAATTTCTCGAACCTACTACAGATATAACCAGTGGTATTTTTTTATTGGGGAATAACATAAGATCAATTAGAGAATCTATGCGTAGAAATATGGCGCCCATTTACAATAATAATAGGTAATAATTTCGATATAATAATTATTTTACATGATGTTTTATATATAATTTATATGTTTACCCTATTATTAAAAATTCCGGACGCAAGTATGATATTTTTTGTAATTATTATTTCACCTACAAATTTGACGTAGTCTAACAGTTTTAAGCTCTCATCTGTTTGAAACACAATAGATTGCTCTTTTTCTGCGTAAACTGTGTTAGGATAATTTTTTCTAGCCCGCATCGGGACACCCACTTTTTCGAAAAAAAAAAACATGAAAATACATATAAAGTACTACATAAAACATCAATAATTAGGATTTATAATCATAAAAGTACTTCAACTTGTTTTGAAACAATATTTTTCAGATGATTTAGTTTTTTGTATGACATCTTTTTGAGTTTTAATGTAGTATTTATAAAATTCTGCTCATGTGAATTTAAAGTTATATTGGCATTGAAAATGGCCTCAACAGCTGTTGAAACTGTATTATGTAAAATATGACCAGGGCAGCCAATACAAAACGGGACGTTTCCTGACCTAGTCGGGATGTCTGGGACCAGGTAACAGTCCCGATATATCGGGACGGATGGCAACGCTAGGTCAGTTAGGTTCGTCATTTGATTTCGAATTAAAAATAAACACCTAATGTGACTTCTTGCGGCCTCTAATAATAATATAGAATACTTCAGAAGGCTAAATAAAGATATGTCGAGCTTTGTCTGCCACTGTACAATTTCAAATGTATGCTAATGCTAAACAATAAATAATATTCGTTTTGATTCGATTAAGAAAAATATGTCGTTATTCATAATATTATGAATCCACCTATATAGACTGACGCAAAGTTACGTACCTACTTGCTACAAATTGTATGTTTGCTTGTAGCAAATACAAAATTTCATAATTATTTAATTTTTGTTAGAAATAATATACGTAAACACTCTATTAGTAGTTAAACTAATAATACAGAAACAAGATTTATATACATACAACAAAATTAACACTTACTTAATGGATAGATAAGTACATTCAAATTGATTTCCTATTTTTTTTGTTGATATTTTTATGTTTTAAATTTTGAATAACCTTTGACTCCAATAATTATAAAAATAATATTTCTCTTTTATTTACAAAAAACTAATCTCTTTCCAAACTTAATAATTTAATTTTAAACAATTTTCAGATAAAAGTGATTTATTCAATTATTTGAATCTGTGGGTTTATGGTTGAAAATTAAAAATTTAAATAGGCCTAACTATATTCTCAAGAAAATATTTATTTTTAAGGACATTCAGTTGGTTTTCCAATTCAAATATCTATTTTATGTCTGTGATTTTTTATTTATGCAAATTTTTTATTCATAAATATGTTAAACTATACAAAATGAAAGTTTGAGTCCTGATGATGGTTTAAATTAAACAGAAACTGAATCTTTGTTGCTTTTTCTACTTACATCCCAATAAAAATTTTCCACAATACATAATTGATGTTATATTGTTCGCTAAGCACTACCAGAATTTGATTTTATATTTTGCAATTCTTTCGCAACTTTCAGCTATATAAAGAGAGCCTTTGGTCGAAGTTGTTTTTGCAATTTTCCTCACCTAAAGCTATTAGGCTAAACTTGAGAATCAGGAATTCCTCTAAAGTTTATACAATACAGCACCCTAGGTATATATGGGGTGTTAAAAGTTGTGATATCTATTTGATTTTTTAAATAGAACACCTCACATATTTGTAGCTCTTATTTTGTCCCGTGTACACCCAATTGATTTCTCAAAATACAGTGGGGAATATTTTTTTTTACAAGCACATCTTTAATATTATTAGTTAATTTAAAACGTAATTTTTTTAACTTTATTTCTTTAAAACTTTTATTTTGGTAATCTGTGGTTGAAGTAATCCTGAAATAATAAATGTAAACCTTTATACTTTTTATTTTACGGTTGTTTTTAGAAAAAAAAATAGTAAAAAATGCTACGCTACTACAATATAAATAATAATGTTAAACTTTGTCAAAGTATGAACATTTAAGAGCCAATTCCACACAGGTCGGACAATTTTTATGTAATTAGTGGTTTGGTTTGAAACGGGTAGCCAATCGGTATTGGTCGGACCTTCACCACAAGATCTTCGACTGTATAATTTTCTCCTGCTAAATTCCATACCAATCTCTTTATAAAATGCTTTATTGCGATCGTTTTAAGAGTTTTTTTGTTCATATTAGCTGAAATAGGAAAGCTGAACGCATATTTTTCAAATTTTAGAATTTCCATTGGTTGATGATTTACTCAAGCACTGAATAATACTCCCCAGGTTATTTCTAGAGGGGTTTTCCAGCAATGATATCATTTTTTAACTGAATGTAACAATACTTGGATAAGAGTCCAATATTTTTGACCAATACGTCAATTATAATATTATGTAAACAATAGACGATTTATTAATGAATATGTTGACCTTTAATCAAGTTTGTACGATGAAAATTTTGAATGAACAAATGAATTGTATTAATAATTTCAGTTCTATTTTTATCAATAAACGATGATTTATTTTTGTCTCGTGAATAATTTTTTTCTGTTCTTTTTCAGAGACGTTTTGCTTAACTCTTTATCCAAGGAGTCATGGCTATAACTAAGTTGTTTATTATGGTATTGAAGATATGCATTTTTATATTTACGTTAATTAATTTTGTAACGTGCAAATTGAAATGTGCCGATTTGGGTTCAGACACAGGGGGATGTAAGTTGTTTTTGTTTTTATATAATTCAGAAAGATAATATTTTTATGTATTTAATATATTTTAGATACTTGGCCATCCGGGGATATAACGTTACGGTATGGAGAGCCTCTAGATATTGTATGCAGTTTATATGAGGCTAATGGTGATAATGATAGTTCAAAATTGAAATTTCTCAAACATAATGAGACAGTGCCAAAAGATTACGTAAGATTTTAGTTATTTTTTTTTGTATATTTCCGACAAATGGTCGATAACAGACGTTAGATGTCTATATAAATAAATATTCCTTCTTAAACGTCAGAGCCACTGTACAAGTACATCGCAAATTTTACATCGATTGTGCTCGGTGGTCCGCCAAAACTGTCGATAGATTTGCGGCAATTTTTCAACCGCTTGTACCATTCTGTAATTTGTTTCTTGCCCATCTACATTAGTCTGCAAAAGTCTTCGGCATCATTTCAATAGTTTCCACTCATGTTTTCATCATTTTTAAAGATAACAAATTGCACCGAGTATAAAAAGCTTGCTATAAACAAATAAACACAACGAATCCCTGCTGTAGCTGGGGCAACCGGCAAGTTGCTGAGGAGTCCCTGATTACGTTTCTTTATACATATACGCAGACGGCTTCAAATATAAATTTCAAATTTGACATTAAATAGAAATTAGTGGTCTTAAATTCTATTTTTAATATGATAACAATATCTACATATACATTTTTATTTCTATAAAAATGGGTAAATCACCTTTGGAGCCATAATTTTTCGTGGACACATAATTAAAAATATTTTATGGTTTTTATTATTTATAGATTGAAGTGTTGAACTCAACAAGCATAAGATTACATATTGAAAAACATCCTAAAACCAGTAGTGATACATATTACTGCATATCGGAAGGCACAAATAATGCAGTATGTCTAAATCTGGTACTCGTTGGCAGTAAGTTACTTATCAATATGTTTTTTTTTATACACAACTTGTCAAATAATTGTAAAATCATATTAAGATACCTACTTTTTATTCTTAGGGTTAATTTAAAATATTTTTATTTTACAATCCGCTAGCTGTAACAACATAGACAAAATAAAAAAATACAAACTTTACAATTGCCATATAATGAACAAAAGGAGAAATGAATTTTATAGCATAGTAAGGAAAACAAAGACTGGATGTATATTTGATGCAGGCATTTACCATGCGTTTGTACCAATATTGGAAGTACTACATACATGCATCAACTATTTGTGGCGTCCAAAAATGTGGACCACGTACAGGAACAAAAAAGAAATCGTTGGAGGTTAATTCAAGACTTTACAGCGGATGGCCCCTCTATTCGATGTTTACGTGCTCAGCAAGGAGAGATGCGATTGTCAATTTTTTTTTCACGGACAAATGTTCATTCAAAATTGAACTTATTTGAGTAGGACTAGGCCCAGGTCAACTTTTATAACTTAATATCTCAAACTGTATAATTTTTACAAGAATATCTCACCAAGTTGATTTTCCTTTTCGTTAATGAAGCAGCACATCACTCAGCAAGCTCTTCAAGGAGAATCTGTCTTATTGCGAGGTTGAGGTATCATTTAAGATTTCAAAAGTTTCATAGTTATTTAGATACCAAGGGATAAAAGTGCGTCCTTTTTCCCGCGGATGGGTTGAACGCCAACCGGAGGACATTAAAATCCAAGGGAGAAAATGCACTTTTGTTTTGTTTTCTTTATTTTTTGTCTATTTAAAAAAAAATCTTCCTACTAAAAAAGGGTTTGTTTTTTTGGTACCTGGATTTCACAACTACTAAAAAAACTTGCCACAATATAACATCTCAAAGGAGTATAATATATTTGTGTCGCCAAGTCGGCGCTGTATATAAATATATAATATGTTGTTTACCATAAAGTAAAAGCAACTGTCAGATTTCCGTATTCAATAAAATCTATTAAAGCAAAATGGACTCCGAAACTGAAAATAATTGTAGATAAATATCTTTAAGACTTTATTTTGAATTGTTTTGTAGTTTTTAAGTTGTTTCAATTTAAAAAAAAAAATGAGTTGAATAGTAGAGGGAGAAAATAAAAAATGTTTTCCCAAGGAACGAAAATAACAGTCCCGACCTAATTCCCAATGATTTCTTCACCTTTACGAAAATCAACGATTTGCATAGGTTTCTGTCTAGAGAAGTAGCACTCGACGCATTCAAAAATGCAATTTTGACAACAAACGAGTAGAATAAACTCCTACCAGAGTTGGTTCGAGCATTTAAATATGTATATAGAAAAAGATACAACAATATATAAATTATAACCCCCAAAAGAATGAGATGAGAGGTGTGCCATACATCCTTGTCTTTGAATCTTCAATACAGCTAGTAGAATGTATCATTTTGACATCCTGTATGTATATCTTTTTAGTTTAGTATATAAGTTATTGATAAAGCTTACATTTTCATAACAATATAACCGTTTCAATATTAATTTTCAGCTGCGCCACAAGATGTGACTGATTTTAAATGTCTGGGATTAAATTATGAACAGATAAATTGTACATGGACCGCACCTAACAATTATGTTATGACAACTTATAATCTCACGTATTCCGTTGAATTGAGGTATTTAATTTGTAATAAATATATTTCTAGATAATGTCGAATAAAGCCTCACTAACGATCGCGCACTAAAAATACAGGGTGACAACTGGGAACTGGACGGAATTTAAATAAATATAACACAAGACAGAATAACGTATCTTTTGTGTATTAAGTATGGAAACTAATTTTATCGCGTTGGATTCTTTCGACCCTCTTCATGATATCCTCCATAACACGCTACTCGATCGCTCGATCAATATTCGCTGGTGCATTGCATTCTTCAATTCTACCAAATTTTGAGACTTGTGAACATATATAATATATACGACTCTTTGCAGGCCACGGCACCGCTCCATAACATGAAATGCTGCGTTGACAGTATGTGCCGTGGTCCTATTTTGCTGAAATCACATCCCTTGGGTATATCCATTTCCTACGTAAGCACCGGTACTCGGCCTCTTAATAACTGGGGACCAATAATGCAAGTAGGGCGAGTGGGACACTAACTATACTTTGGAATATTCAGAATTAATTAATAGGTCGCTCGTGGATATTTCGTGAATTTTCAGAAGACGAGTAAGTAGTTAACGCTCTGTTTATTAACTGCTTTAATTGCTGAACAATCTGTAATTTGGGGAGTGGAATTTTAAATCCTGCAAGATTTTTCTAAGATACTCCTGGTTTCCGTCCAATTACATGTTTTCGGGCGGACCTTGACGGGTTTCAGCTTCTCTCACTGGCTCTATGGTTTTTACGGTTCTTTGTAGACCTGCTGAATAATCTAGAGATCCACCAATTGCCAAAAATTATCAATCATCAGTCTGGGGACCAATGTCCCTGCTTCATCAAAAATGACACAAAATTACAATGTAGTAACGTCGCGTTTGTCCGACTCTAATCCGGTTCCCAATTTTCATCCGTTACATTTTTAATAAATGAAAAAAGCAGGTTTTGCAATAATGTAAATCTGTTTACCAATAAAGTAACGAAATGTGATGCCACTCAATTGTACGAGTCATTGATAATTAATTAGAGTTCTACAATAGATCATAATATCAATAAATATTATTTTAATTTTTTATCAGGGTAATTTTCGTGTAATTCTTTATTCGACTTTTTCATTCAATTTAATTTATAATAGTATATATACTAGAATATCAAGTTTCATGTGTACATTGTTTTTATTTACTTTTTTTTTAAGTAATGCTCAACAAGGATGTCCTCACCTTCAAATGCGTGACAATCGATATAGCTGTGTGTGGAGTATATCAACAACACCTCAATATAGACAATCACATAATAATTTCATATTTCATCTGACAATGAAGAATGCTTTAGGTACCAAGGAGCAGAACTTCGAAATTCCAACATGGAACTATGGTATGTTATTTTTGTATTTAGTTTAATGATAATAATAAAATGTTGTTTCCACAAAATTAATTAAAAATAAATACATAATCGTACGTTTCCAAGAACATCGAACCAGTATGCAAATAAATATTCAAATTTTCTTTTCTTCTTTGATATCAGAATGAAGTTTACTTTACCCTAAGGAGTGCATTAAATTTTCCTTAAAAAGTCTGCATTCAAATACATGTGTGTGTCGTTTTTGGAATGTGTGTGTTTTTTTTAATATAACTTTTTTATGTGGTTTAGTTATGATAATTGCTTGAAACAAAATATTTACTACAAAATCGATATTTTGGGATCAGAAAGATATGCTTAGACCAATAAAAACAATCGTGGTGCAGATAATTGTTTTTGAAGTCCTTGAACAACAATGAACATAAACCTAATATGAATGCTTATTTAATTTTTAGTAATTCCCAAAGCACCGCAAAACTTAGTTGGAAAAACAGTTTCACCACATTCAATAAAACTTACATGGATTAATTCAATGACAAGTTTTCCACCTGGTACCCATCACAGAGTTAGTATTTATGAAAATTATAGCAAAAAATGGAGACAGGTGGCTTTAATCAAAGACGCTTTAAAAAATCAGACTTTACAGTATATGTTAACTGATTTAAAATATGCACATACCTTATATGATATACGAGTTTCAATGAGATCAGCTGTTGCTAATAACTCTGATGAGTTCCTATGGTCGCAAAACGCATCTATAACAATTTGGACTAAGTCAAGCTTGCCAGACAGACCACCAAAAACTAACGTTGGTAGTTTTGAAGTAATCAATAAAAAGGATAGTCGTGATATTTACGTTTATTGGCAAAAAATTAATGAAGAAGAACAAAATGGTGAAAACTTTACCTACCAAGTGAAAATTCTTGGTGATCCTTTACATCTGCCAAAAGAATTAAATAAAGCATATGCTAAATTTGAAGATCTTCTCACTGGCATACCATACACTTTTCATGTATGGTCTACGAATGAAATTGGTTCTTCCAAGGACTATTCAGTAGTTTCAGTTCCTAGCGATCAGGAGCGTAAGTAAATATAGAAACGCATTAAATTTTCTCTAACTAGCGATACACTTTTAGGCATACACGGGCCCATAAATGTTATTAAATATTCGCATAAAGGCAATGTACATGAAATTAAATGGGAACATCCTAACGTTACGGGAAATCTTATAACAAATTACACTGTATATTGGTGCAGCAATCTCCAGGATCGTCCATTTCAATGTGGGGTAAGTAAATTTATAAGCATTTGCATGCTAAAGTCATAAAAAAACAACAGTAATCATTATTGTTACAAAACAATACACTTTATTTATTCTCACTTCATTTATACCATCCTTGACCTACGATATACTATTGTTTTAACAGAGACATAATGTGGCTGCTTGTAATAAAAATTATGATAAATGCTAATTACCTATTGAGTAATTTTGTATCGAGTAGTGTAATTTATAATTTAGTTAGAAGTTGGGTAATGCGACTGGCGCTTGTTTTTTATTATTATTATTATTTTCATCCCCAATACTTCAGGAGCGCTTTAGGTACCGAAATCTGTGTCCTTGTTCAGGTTTTTTATTGAGTGTTTCATCTATTTGAAGGTATATAGACCCTCACAAGTTAAAATGTTGATGTTACTACTGTGGTGATTTTTTTATAATCTTTTTTTTATTTTGTATGGCATCTTTCTTTTAAGTGTCTGTAGGTCGTAACAGTTTTTCAAAGTTATCTAAATCTTCTAATATGGAAATGTGTGTCCATTTCATTCTAGTAAATCCATTTTAAATTTTCAGGGAAATTTAAATTGGGAAACTGTTCCTAATGCAACGACAAGTTACAACAGAACGTTCTCAGATAGACATATAGAACAATTTGCAGTTTCAACCAATTCTATTGATGGTAGTAGTGGTATGTCTTGGGCTGAATGTACGATCATTCCACGAGATGGGGGCAAAATTACAAATATTTTTGTTGAGGCTCTTGGTTCCACTTGGATTAATCTGGGATGGATGCTCGGATGTGCTGATAAAATTGGTTCTGTTACTGGATTTGAAATACTTTATTGTCCCACTAATGAACAGAAAAAGGAATGCCAAGGTAAGTTTATTAATAAATATAATTTTGCATTACCCACAAAGTTAAATATTTGCTCAGTATTGGTATTTAATATAAATTTATATTCTTCAATTTCAGAAACTGCTAAATCTTACAAAATCAAGGGTGATTCAAAAACAACAAAAGCAAATTTAACTGGATTGATACCAAACAAAACTTACCGGCTTCAAGTTAGTGTTATTGTTAGACGAAATTCACAAAGTGTTTATAGTGATCCGATTTATTATCCAACATTGGAAGGAAGTAAGAATATATTAATTTTTGTATAATATGTTCTCGATCTAATAATAATAATTTATTAAATAGAGTTTTAATTATTTATTTGTTTGAACGTCTATTTTTTAGCTCCCACTGCTCCACGGAATATAAATATCTCAAATATCACGTCAGATTCAATGATTGTTTCGTGGGATGAGCCAGAGGAATTGAATGGTCATATAAAGGAATATAAAGTTTTTTATAATAATAATGAAATCAAAGTGGACTATACCATGTTGCACTCCAGCGTTAAGGTATGTCCAAACGATTGAACTTTTGAGGGGTTACGACTTTTAACTTGCTCGTAAATAACAACTGTTTGAGAAATCGCGACTCAATTTCCAACCAATCAGGAGGGATTGGAATTGTCTTATTTTTTAGCATATCTGCCATACATAATTTCTCAGGGCTAAATATTTATTTCTGTTACAGATTACAAATTTGACATCTTTCCAGAACTACGATGTCTATGTGTTGGCTTGCGTGGTATCGTGTTCAGAACCTTCCGCTGTTTTACATGTAACAACGAAAATTTCAAGTAAGTTTATTGTTAAATTCAGCAAAATCCCCTGGTCGTAAAAACGTTTTGGGGTAAAAAATATTTTTAGAATTTGAGGGAGTTCCGGATGCCAATTTTATGTCTTCTTTTGTTTATAATTTTTGTTCGTGTACATTATTTAATTAATACTACAAGAGCGATATATAAATCGCTGTATTATTTATTTTTTGATTCACCAATTGTAATGTCTTGAACAAACGTTGCATCACTAGATTACGATTTATCTAAACTTGTTCCAGAACCGTCAAAAATTCCTCAACCTATAATAAGTCAAAAGAGTGGTCAAACAGTCATGATTCAATGGCAAAAACCAAGTCCTCCTAACGGTAGAGTTGATCATTACGAATTAAGAATTTCGCAAGATATGAATAAAACTGAAATCGTCAAAAGTAAGTTTGATATGATTAATTTATAACATAATTATTAAATAAATATTTTTTAGATGAAAGTTATGCTATCAGTTGTGAGAAGGAGGTATATGTTGTTTCTGTCAGAGCGGTTAATATTGATTTTAACGGAAGGCATTTTATTGGTGACTGGAGTCACGAGTTAAAATATGATTGTGGCAAAAGCGATACGTACATAATCTATGTGCTCATTGCATTCCTGATAATTGTGATTTGTTTCGTGGCTTATGTACTCAAAAAGTAAGTCAAAATATGTACATCTGTTTTTATTCCATAATGTCTAAAAGTCTTCACTATTATTCGAGAAAAAAAAAGCCGACAGAAAATTATAGTCAAATTTATTCTACATAAAAGTTTTTGTTCATTATGTGATATTCCTGAAATAATTTATGAAAAAGTTTAAATAAATGCACTAAACAACATGAAACATATTGATTCCAGTTCTGTTACCCTTTAATTTAATTTAATTTAATTTAATATACAAAGTAGCCATAAGCAACTAGGTGTTTGTGAATGACTGGCTGCATCTGTTTTACTATATAAATTAAGATTTAGGTGTAACTTCTTATTTCACGTATACATAGAAGATTCGTTTGGTTAAGGTATAACGATTAACCGAAAAGGTTCAGCGGTTGGTTGGTTATTGAAATACATTTTTTTAATTTATTTTAAAGGTCATATAAACATTTTCGGCGAATGAAAGAGCTGGAACCAAAACTTCCAGCAGGACTTGAGGCGGTATCACAATTATTCCAAGATAAACCTCCATCGCCATCACCCTCCGTAAAACTATTGGATATGGGATCAGAAATGCTTGACACAAGCGGATGTAGTTCAGGACAGGAAAGTATTGCATCTTCATTGCAATCAACGACGAATTTATCAACATCCGATTCTGGTACAGAACAACTGTGCACAGCTTCGTTAGGTAAAGACTGTACGAATTCTTTGAGGAAACGTAATCCAGGTAAATATATTTCTAACAATGTGATTAAGAAATACATTTTACAATATGTTGTTATGTTATTATTTATATTTGATAAATTGATTGTTAGTCATTATACATTTTTGTTTTTTATTATTTCAAGGTTATGTTCTGCCTGAAACTGTAGCACAAGCACGCTCTCCGCCAGGAGCCTATGTTGTATTTGGTGGTGATTCACAATTAGCACCTGAGAGTCCGGATACTTCACCATATATACCGTTCTCTGAGATAACCGCAAAGCCATATGTATCAGCGGATCATGCCAGCGAATATAATATATCACCAAATATGACAAAGTCCGGCTACGTACCTTTTACTACAACACAGGAGCCACAGTTCACAAATACTGGTTATGTTGTAGCTGGTATTCCACCATCTAAAACTGTGTTAATGCCGGAATCGGACAGAAAAAATAGTGAAGAGGAGCCGCTCTATGTTCCAGCCGCACACACAATTGAACCGCGTAAAAATACGCAGTTCTGGCCGGAAACTACTTCGGATATGCCGAAAACTGGATATGTCTGCGTGGGGGAGCCAGTAATTCCAATAGCCAGTAAAACTGACGTAGGCTTAAATGTAAATGTATGTAGAGGATATGTGCCACATAAAGCATTTGAAGCTAAATCTATTAAGGAAGACTAAAAAATGAGATAAATTTTAGTGGTAATAATAATTGGTCAATGGTAAAAGGTGACGAATAATTTTTGATTATTCATGGGTTAAATTATACCCTGAAATATATCAAATTAATATTTTACTCATTGCAAATAACTACTTTTATAAATATCCTGACAAGTTATACAAAATTTGTCCAACAACGTGAACTAGAATTATCTGAAGATAATAGGACACTCGTTACATTCTTATTCTGCTTTAATAACATTAATGTTATTTTAGATTATTTACTTTTAGTTACTTTTACATTTCTAATATGTTTTATAACAATGAAAGATTAGGAATAATTCAGTATGATATATATCTTCCATTGAAGAAGAAATTTTATTCTCAAAATTGTTGTTAGTGTTTTTATGACTTAAATTTGTTTTTAAATAATCAGTTGAAATATACAAATCCAAAAAATGAGAGAAGCGTCATAGTGACTTAAATATTTAATAACGCGTTTCGCAACAATTAGTTTTAGCGCGATTGAAAATTTTTAAATTGCGCTTTCTAGTAGGATGCATCATTGTGTATGATAAATTAAATTAAAATATACATATATATATAAATGGATTCTAAAAATAAAAGTATGCTCTGTCCGCCCAAAAGTCTACAGCTTTATTATGATGTTATTGATACCTCTGTGTCATAATCATACAGCTGACTCATTAGTTTTTTGAGTTATTATTTTTTTTGTATACTGCTGAAGAACAAGAACGTATCCTATAAGATACAATGCAGTTTGACAAAATAACTCAGTTGTCGGAGTACGAAAGAGAGTTTGAAATCAAATTTTAACTAACCGTTGTTTAATTTATATCTCATTCATTTTAAGCATCTTAAGATGTTTAATAACACTCTCTGGGGAACATTCGGGATAACAAATTTTAATAAGATCCAAATTTTACAAAATATAGCCATTTTGTAAAATTTGGATCTTATTAAAATTTGTTATCCCGAATATTCCCCATAGAGTGTTATTAAACATCTTAAAATGCTTAAAATGAATGAGATATAAATTAAACAACGGTTAGTTGTATTCAAGTATTCCGAGCATCTGTGCCGTGTTCTTAAGCATTGGATTCATTTTATTATATATTTTCTCAAAACATGATTTTTAAATATTCATATCAAACTACGAGTAGGAATTAATGTAGAGACTTTGTCATATAAACCGTAATTGCCGCCTCTGTTGCTTATTATTGATGTTATACAGGGTGGTCCAGTTTCGAAAGTGGAAACTTTAGAGGCAGACAGAACCAGAAAATAATATCAATTTGCATTATAAACCATATTCGAAAAATGCCTCGTTACAAAGACAGAGTGTTAAATTTTTTATAAAACATTCCAAATATTGATATTTGGCAAGTTTGGATAGATAATTTAGATACATCTTTTTACGCAAAGAATATTATTTAACTTCTACCAGTGGCGTGCGTACGGACACATCTTCGCACAATTTTAATGAAAAATATGATACGCCCCTGATTTTTTTAGATGCAAAAATGATTGCTAGAATCCTTGCGCAATTTATAATAAAAAAAAAGCTCTTTACTTTTTTTCGTTTGACACACCTTTTGGAAGTAAAGAATTAAAATACCTTCTGATTTCTGAAAAAAAAAATAAACAAAAACGAAAATATGGAATTTAATTATTGGCTTAAAATCACAAAAATTGCTCGAAATATAGTCCACCCACCTCAATACATTTTCGACATATTCTCACTAACGCATTTATTGCAGCAGATACTTCATGCGGATTTCGCCGCATATCATTGCAGGCTTCCTGAATTCTTAAAATTTCATATTTTCTTGTTAATACGGGATTAGCGTAGACTTTATCTTTAATAGTGCCCCAAACGTAAAAGTCTAGCGGATTAAGATCCGGTGGCCAGGCCACTGGTCCAATACCATTAACCACGTCATTATGCATGTCATCTGTCCCTAACCGGCCAATCTATCGTTGACGAAACTGGACCACCCTATATATGATTGAATTAAGGCAAAGACGGACAATTAGTTTTGTTTATTAATTTCCGTATATCCAATTTTGAGACCTTACATACATGTTGCCTAATTATGCATAGAAATTATTGTTCCTAATTATAGTTAAGTTTCGTAAAACTTGTTTGATTGCACTGAAAATACCTTCAAGAATGTTTAATGTGTCACCCATTGTACATTTGTGTGTATTTGAACAATTTCGTATTGCGTTTTCACTAATCGTTAAATCGTCGCGTAGCCGTGTATTGGACTATTATAATTCTAAGTCACCTTTCATAACTAAATATATTCTGTGGTAAAGTATGCTGTTTTTACAGAGAGTATAATAATTATGAGTGTAAAGAACTATTTTTGATATTGCTTGTGTTTCGATATAGTGCTTCTTGAACCACATTCAAATTATTCATAATTTGTGCTTGGCAGCAATTATAAAGCAACAAAATTTTAGTGCATAAATTATTTTATAAATCTTATCATGACAGTTATTATTTCATTAATAATTATATTTTGTTATATATTGTACATAAAAACATAGTCTTTAATTCTTCCATTGTATATATCATTTTTAATTAGGAATTATAATTAAATTAATTATTTTTATTCTTTGCTAGTTAGTACGATTGATGATATGGGAAACGAGAGGATTTTAGGTTTAGATTTGGAGTTTTGGTTTTTAGTAAAAAGCGAATGAAAGACAAATATATATTTATTGTAACGGAAATTTAATGGAACCATTACTCCAAGGTTAATACAGAGTGAACGATAGAAATAATTACTAATGACATTTCTTCTACTACGTAAGCTTCCTTTTAGGTTTACTGGAGTGAAAACTACTTCACCGAATATAGCACATCTACATATCGTTATTGTTGGATAAATGACAAATCACACTGCAGTATGACAGCTTTTGTTTAAGCTGATTCTTTAAGCTCAAATTTCTCTGAACGATAACCGAATCGTCATTCCTCTCCACAACCTTAACATCTTCGTTGCGTACGACTAAGGAGGGGGATTGTGAAAACTGTTATTTTAATGAAGGCAATTAAATCCATCTTAGAATTGTCGAAGGGCTCGTCAACTTTTCCTAATGAACCGCGATTGTCGAAATATTTTTGCACAATTTTCAGATTTCTTCTGGCGTGTGTCCATGATGAAATATTAGAAAACATTGAACACAAACCAATTATCAGGTGTAAGATTTACTAAACCCCTTAATATACCTTAGGTAGAGTTTATGGCTTCTAAGTAAATTAAACAGAATTTATTTCATGATATACAAAGAGAATTCCATGGCTTTGCGTCCCTTCGAACATGCATTTCTTTGTTCAGTGGTGAGTAAATTACAAGTATTACAGTATATGAACAATTCCTTTTGATATTCTCTTGAAGAGGCATAGCGATCATTTGAGTTTTGTGGACAAGACTAGACCTACTAAACTAGAACATATTTATTGTATTTATCGTTCACTCTGTGATAAAATGTTTAAATGACGCGGACACTGTCGGAAACATTTTTATACAATTAAAATATATTTTTGATATGTTGTTTTAGTTTAATCTGACAGGTCTAGTGTCATAGGTGCCTTAAAATGTTTGACTGAATTATTAAGTAACAAAGGAGTGTTTCCTGCATATTCATTACTTAAAAGTTATAGATCAATATACTATCGGATAAAGTGCATATAATTATATATAAATCTCTAAAATAAGATTAGAATTTTCATTTGATATCATTGCTTTTGTTTTCTCCGATAGTGTATATACGTGAACTTGCCACATTAGAGTAATTTAGGTGCTTTTAATAGCTGTTATTAATTTTGTCACATTATATTAGTGATAGTTTTTAAATTATTGACATAAAATTGTCTTTAATTTATATATTTAGATTTTTATTTTCGTTAGATGATGGTGTACTTATCTGTAAACTCCGATAGCACGTGGTGGCATCCTAAATTCTAATTATAATACTAAAGCAGAATTCTATATAAATCATTTTAACACTGTAACTTGACAATGAGAAATTATTTTCATATTTCTATATCTATTTATTAATGTGAGCAATTAATAAATAATCATTGCACAAGTCTGTCCCACTTCTGATTTTGATATCTGGAGTAAGATATAAGTTTTGGCAATTTGTTCAACCTATTCGATGTGATATCATTATATTGACATTGAATGTTGAACTTTACCCAAAAGGAAGAGTAGTTGTGTTAATTTATCCTAGGAGTACGATGCATGTTTCCATTTATTGGAGTTTACAGTTACTATTATCGAATTATACTTTTTTTTTTGAGGAGATATACTTTTCTGATTACTGTCATCGACATTAATTTTCGTTAAGTGCAATATTTTTTCGCCAATTTTATATTATATATTTTTTAGTGTCATGAACATAAACATATCATAGTGTAAATATTAATTTCACTTATCAGCCATTTCTGTGATAGTAAAGCGATTATAAAAGGAATTAAGTATATCTTCTAAAAAAATATATTTATGATTATTGTATATTGGCCATAAATTTGTTTTAATTTCTGGATTTGTTAAGAATGTTTAGTTTTAAGTATAAATGCATTTTGTTTTATTTTTTTTAAGAATTATTAAATTGCAACTTAATTCAAGTTTAGATCTGATTTAAAATTTTATTTGATTAAGAAATTCTTATGAACTATTATTGAGATAGATTATATGGAAATTATTCTAAATGTATTGGATTTTCTTTTACAAAAACCTTTATTTTTACCATAAAACTAATGCATAGACTTCATCTTTTAAGGTGTTTCCAAATTTAAAGAACAATTTATTTTGAACATAAATGGTAGTCAATGATAAAAAGAGAAAGCTACAATTTTCTGGGAGTGAAAGCTTTCCCTGTTTGAACTTGTGCAGATTAGCGTAATACTTATACCAGTCTGTTTTGTTTTTCTTCACGTTGTGGGTTCTGCAGGTGCAGGCTCAAAGATCCCTCTTTTACCTGGATGTCTTAGATTTAGGCTGTATTTACGCAGCTATAACAAGACGTAGAAATCTCCCATACGTAAATAATTTATTAGCCAAATAATAATTTGTATAAATTACAATGTTTTAACTGAGTAAATTAGCATAGAACTCAAACTTATAAGCCTATATTTGCTTTCAATATAGATCTCATTCATTTCGGAAGTTATTTGCAAACCAAATTTAGATTTCAAGGTAGCCTGTGAGGCGTAATTACCTCGATCACCAAAATATAATGTATCTTTGAATACCCTGAAGCATTTATTCTCATTTCCGTATTTTATTTAACATATTAATACAAACAAAAAATTATCAAGTACATCTGCATTTTGAAATGATATCATTTCTACTCAAGAAGGGGACATGTTGTTTTTCTATATAAGTTTAACATTTAATAAATATTATTTTATATTTGAGTTTTTGTTTTGAATATCTATACAAAGAATAATGAACACAAAGATCTGTATCTGCCTTTTATTTATTTCTATTGAGAGTTTGTGCTCAACAACTGTAGAAGACAGCGAAAATAAAGGTAGGTAGGTAAGTTTTGACAAAGCCATTAATACCTAGTAAAACTACATTGATAAATATTAAATTTTATTCATCTAAAATATAAAACTCGCTTTAATCTTAGAATAGCTAAAAGAAGAAATCAGAGGAAAATTGATGAAAGGTGTCTTGATCCTGTACGTCAACGCTCCAGTACATAAGAGTCGCGTTGCGCTGGCTGGACAAAGTGCGCTTCGATATTATAACTGTCCAGACCTGGCCCCGACCGAGTTTTATTTGTGACGTAAAATCAAAAAACAATTTTAAGAGCGACGAAGAATTTTAATATAACAGAAACTTTAGTGCAAAAAATTTTAGTAACGTCAGACTTTGTTTCACATCACACCACATCAAAATTTGATTCTTTACAATTTGTTTAAAATAATTAAGGCATAAGTTAGGAGGACTGCCCTTATATACGTCGTACATGTTGTTAGGAAATTATATTCTATATCAAACATTAAACAATATGTAAATATATTAGCGAAATCTGTTCTAGAGCTTACAAGGCGTCCACGTTCTCCGACACTCTTTAGGAAGAAACATCTAGGCCATTTTGGAGGTCACCCACAACAGTCTTATTATATAGCTCAACCAGTCCATAAACCCATTGCATCAGCAACCCACGCACAAGCAGGAAGTTCAGGTAAAATTCATTACAAAGTTAAAATTAAACAATTTTTAATTCAATCTATATATATAGCTGGTAGCAGTGGTCATAATTCACAAAGCCAGAGTCAAGCACAAAGTCAGTCAGCTTCTTTTGGATTTGGGCCATTTTCTGCTACCTTTTCACAAAGTCAGGCACAATCGCAAGCCCAAGCAACTGGTGGAGGAATTGGATTGTAAGTTTTAAGTTCCGGTCTAATGTTACTAAGATTGTGATCATTTATGATGTCATCTCTAGTAGGTAGTCTCATATATTGCATAGGTACATGCCTCTGATTCCAGCACAAACTAAAAACAGGCTGAACTGATTGCTTAGCCTAGTTTGGACAGTTTTGGCAGAATTGATGAATTGTAAAAAATATTTTTTACTTCTATATGACATTCATCGTTGTGTCCAATAAATATGTTCTATCTAAATGGCAAGTATTTGTAAATTAACTTAAAATAAAGGACTACAGTCTGCCTGCTGGTGATGGCATCACAAAAACATCAATAATTATGATAAAAGCTCAAACAAACTAAATTTCTTACTTTTGTTTTAGGTTTGATTATTAATCAACGGGTGCATAAAGCAAATCAAGACTGATAATGATATTTTGTAGTTAAAAACATTTTTTTAAATAATTGTTTATTAATGTCTCGCTAAGCTTATTATAATATTTATAAATATATACTTTTTCATTGCTCCTGGAACGCTGAAGGTTAAAATTCCCGGTCCCATAAACTTTTTTTTTTACCATATCAACAATAATTCTTTATTTTCACTACTATCATAAATGTTTTTAGGCGGTCAGTCGGTAGTTCCCTCGTGCGATAATAGCAGTTCGCATTGATGTACCTAGCTCTCTCTTTTTGATGTCTAGGTAGGTATATAGTTTTTACACAGGACACTATTAGCGAGAATATAGTATATTGTGTAACGAACATGAAATAACATATATTTCCTACGAGTATGATCGTTTGCAGCATGAGCCTCATGCGAGTGCTGCAAATCATACGAGTAGGAAATGATCATTTCATGTGAGTTTCAAACTATACTTTTCCTACGACTGTTTTAATATACAATAGTGTGCTTTTGGAATAAATTAAACATTATAATATTTCGGAAAATATTTGATTTGATATTTGCAGAAAAGCTAGAATCTAAATAAATAAATATGTGAATAAAAAAACAAAGAGAGAAACATTTTTGCTTTGTGAGGTGTATTTTCGATCTACTTTACTAGTGAAATATATGTTATTAAATGTTTTATTTTGTCCAAATCATTATTAATTGATTGAGAAAAAACATTTTAATTGTTTGTAATAACGCATACATTTTGAAGATTGCATTTGCCATAGAGATAAAGTAGCGGTGTGGGTTAGACAAGTGTAAAATATTGAAACTAATTCATGTATAAAAGTATGTTTATACTTATTTTAATTGTTTGTAGCTGTAGCTAAGTATCATATTAAGTATATAGGATTCGACAGAGTAACAAATCTGACTGACAGAAATTACATAGTTAAAACTCAGTTGCATTGACGATTTAATTAGTACTGGAACATTGTTGAACTCCGGTGAGTTCGTTACATATTTTACGAAAATGTGAATTATGGCATTACTATTATTACTATTTGGTTGTATTGTAATTGTTCTGAAAACCGTCTTCGAAAAATAAATGATATTATTAATAAGAAAATATATATTTACATAAATTATATACATTAATATAATATTTATTTCTTATGTAAAAGTGATAATACAGAATTTAAAAAAAAAGGAAATTAATACATAGGTATTAATATATAATCTTTATTTAAAATAAATTGTATTTTGTACAGTCAAAATTATTTATATCTAAAACGCACACTGCACATCAATCACTATCAGTATACGAAGCTAAATTAACTTTTTCAATTTCTGACAATTGTTCTACGGTGGATACATGAATATAATCACTCTTCCGCTTTTTTAAAACTATTAAAAATACAGTCAGTAACACGCTAATAACTATAATAATGACTAACATAATGAAAACTCTGTTATACCATTTGTCTGACAAAATATCTGATACTATGTGAGATGGATAGCAAAATGTTTCCGTATATGATCGTTTAGTTAATACTGCATCTGTGTAACAGTCTGTACATTGATAATCCATTGATCCAAGACAATTTTTACAAGTATAGTGACATTTAATACAAGTCTGATTCTTCATTAAAGTCAATTCCTCAGTTTTATTTCCATAGTCTAATACACTTTCGTAGAATCCATCTGGACATAACTGAATGCATTCGCCATTTTTGAGCGAAAAGTTGGCAGCACATGCTAAAAATATTAACGATTAGTATGTATTTACGATGAAAAACTCGTGTATAATATTATCGGATACTTTGAAATGCAAAATGTTTTTGTTAACTTCTTTAGTCCTAGATTGAAAGTGCCCACACAAATTTATATTATCTTTGACCTTTACGCTGTACCAATGGCACAAAAAACAGCTGCAATTCTAATTTTGTATTTTGGCCAATTTCAGCCCGTACCTAATTGAGAATCCTCAAAAATTGAAATTATGAGAAATAAGCGGTATGTATTTGTATTAAATCGCAAGGCTAATAAGACTGGAATCCATTTTTCCTGAGACTCTTGGAACAAATTTAATTGCCTACTATAAAGTATAGTACTTATAGGATTTCGTATGTCCTGTTAGATTTATTAAAGTTTTTATTATACAGAATGTATAGTAAAAGCGCAGCCATCCTATGGTAGCTAAAGTGCAGGTCAAGTTTGTTCCAGTAAAAGTTAAGAATAAGAAGACGTCCAATTCAAACTTGAGTGTTCATCAATGATGAATTAAAATTATTCCCAAAATAAAATATAAAACAGGTTCTGCTTTGCATTTCAAAATTTAAATTGAAGCAATGTTAAATTTCTGTTAAAGCCCTAAGTGAAAACAAAATACATAAAAGAATACAGAATAAATCAATATACAAGTTAGTAAAGAAAATGAAATATAAAATAAATATTCACAAAAATAAACCAAAATCTGACAACAATTTCAACACAAATTAGGAATAGTAAAATCATGCACTTGGTTAACAAAAACACTTACCAATCATCACAGATCCTCGTACATTTCTTTAAATTTATTTTCCAAGACTTTTGATGTTCCTGTTCTATTCAAAACATTGGTTTGTATGTTCTAATTATTGTAAAAGTGAAACATGCTACGGTTGTAACAATTTATTAATATTTCCTGTTACAATGTTTTACAAATAATACACATGCACCATACTTTTGCTTGATTATTTAATGATATTAAACAATTATTGCATGACTGTCAATAAATTCGAGCTAAAATTTCGATATAAATTATTTTAATCTATAATTAAAGGATATGAAGCCATTTATTTGGCTTCTTTATCTAGAATTAAAACATTGATACTTTCACAAATTTTCCACCTATTTTTCGATACAAAGGACTCACACAAAAATGATTATTTACACATAAATATTATAAAACAAAATATATACTTAAAACTATATGTATAAAATCAAAAATCATAATTTAAGAAATAGCAAGGAAGAACCGATTATATTATGTAATATAGCATTAATTTTACTTGTATATACCGTAAAGATCAAGAATATGAGCTTGAGATTAAAATATAGGGTACAATTTATCTTTGGAAGTGTGTAAATTTCACACAAGTAGTAAATATTATAACAGTGGTTGAAAATTAGTCATAATCTTTTTCAATATAAATAAAGTTTTCTATATATATAAATATCATACTTATTAAATACTGATAAAATGGAATTAGAAAAAGTTTGTACATCCCCCGCCCTGATTTGCTAAAATATTGAGAACCATATGTTCAAGGAGCGTTATTTGAGTTCAATTTGTCGGAGGTAACTAATTTTACAGCACTGTATACTAAGGTTTCTTAGCGATTTGTGTCATGCTTTTCGCTTTAAAAGCATATTTTTGTTACGTTCAAATTGATATCTGTTTTAATTTGTGTGTTTAATTTTTCGTCTCGATTGCTTTGGCTCATTTATGTGAACTTTTTGGTAGGATCGATATTAACACTAATTAGTTATTAAATTCTTTGGGCACTAGTATTGAGACGATTACATCTAACAAGAGTACTAAAAGTCCTGAACTTTAACACAATATCCTGTAAAATGTAGTAATTATTTGACAAAAGATTAGATAGTTTTTGAATTATTATAATAAAAATTATTACAAAATGAAGTTTTCTATTTATAAAGCCAAAATTTTCCTCAAGATCTTTACGATATATACATACACTTATTTAACAATAAGCAACTTACGGAATATAATTAGTTGCCTGACTAGTATCATTAATGTCATTTTAAAACAAAAATATATAAATAGACCAGATTAACTTAATTTAAAAAGGAAAAAATTAAGTATATTATGCATAAAGTATATTTATCAATAACCCTATCTAATTAATATAACTCTTACAAACTAATGGTTAACATATTCAGGAACTACTTTTCAGTACCTAATTATTATGACACAAAATAAAATGAGTCTTTAATTTTAAATATAATAATATATGTACAATAAATAATCACAGTAAGATTACTATACTAATTTATTATTCTAAATCGATTTTTAGCAAATATTTGGCGGATATATATTATTTTTTACTAATAATTTTTTAATTGCACTTATACGAGGTGTCTACCATATTAGAATTCCAAATGGAGGAATTCTGGGCAATTACAGAGTGAATTTCGTAAAATATAGTTGTGCGCCGTATATTATTTTTTCTTATATTTTAAAATTAATTAGTTTTATTTAATTAAGGTTTATAAGACCTTTACTAGCGAAACTGATGTTTCCCTTTACCCCAGAGAGCGCTTTAAATTCAGTGAGGTTCCTTTCAATTTGTTAAGGCAATTACTATCAAAACATATTCGTCTTCCTTTTTTACTGTTAGTTACTATATTTGCCGATCCCTAACGATTAATATGGAATATACAACGTACATTGCGAGAACGACATGTTAGTTAAATGTTTAAAATAAATTGTAAATTGTCCAGAGTTTCAAAGGCATATTTTTGACAAGAAAGGTTTTCTAAATATAATTAAACGTTTCTTACGATATATTCACTCTGTCTAAGATGATATAGTAAGAAATACTAGGCATATTTTTAAGTAAATATATAGCGTCATATTGCAATCACGATCTAAATAATAATAATAATAATATAGTTTAAATGAGCACTTAAACGACAATCAAATTTTGAATTAATAGACTGTTGATGGATTTTAAATGAATACTTAAGCCAAAATCGGTCTCGATGTAATTTTTACTAGGTAATATGTTTTGTAAACGTTATTGCTAGTTCCTTAAGATATGGGTAGTTACCGAAATATTGATTTCAAATTTAGCTCAAAAACTGCCTAGAATAATTTACACATCTCCTAGTGGCAAGTATATGAATTTATTTATTATCAATACAATTGAGTCGTGTAACTAAATATTTACTTTTCTTCATTTTTAATAAAGTACAATTAACAACCATTTATTTGGCACACGACGTAATTTTTTAATATAAAAATTTTCATTATTACAATATGGATATGAATTATTATTTTTTAAATTTAGTTACAAGAGTAACTAATATTTAAGAATTTGGCACTTTTCTAAATAATTTTTTTTTGGCCGCTGATATTATTCAAATTCTTATTTATTGCTTGAATACATTCATGATACATGAGGTTTCATCTAAAAGTGCTTTAAAGTTATGGCAGTATGCTTTCATTGATTTTCGCCTAGCTACAAAATCCAAAATAATTAAAAATAAATAATACCTATACATAACAAAAAATATCTTCTGTATAAATAATTAGTAGACAAATATCATCTTATTTTTTTCATCAGGTACAGCATTGAAAAATACTTATTACAGAAAATAAAACAGCTTAGCATGGGGAAGTTAACTATCTATTATTAACTATTATATAACAAGTATGACTTTGTAAATGCTGAATTATTTATATAAATATAAATAATTAGATTTAGAAACATCTCTACACCTTATAAGTTTTATTTTATTGTGGTTTTATTTATGTTGATAAATCCCTTCTAAGTTGGGAACCGCTTAATAACCCTACACTTTTATGTATTAAAAGTGTATATGATGTAGAAATTTTGTGACTTAATAATTATTATTTTCATGTATTAAATCTAAATAAGAATACCAAAATTTGTAATTGTATTAAATTATTATAAAGAACTAAAAAAAACGGCCGTCGATATTTCCACGAAACTGTACAATAACATAATAAATAAAAAAAAAATATCAACAATATTTGTGCTACATATGTATAAAAAAAAATTTAGGTACTAAATATTTAGAAAAAAAAGTTCCTTCATCTTTTTACAGAAACTCCAAAACTTTCACGAATAATTTTATATATTAATTTACCAATTCCATTACGTTTTTGGTGAAAATTGTTGTCAGAATTTTGTTGTAATTGTTTTCTCACATATTCTACATAAAAGTCAATGAAACGAAGTCTGATTTTTATGGAATATACAACGATGGTTTTAGAAATTAGTAAACTAATGGTTATTAGCGATACAAACAATGGTGAATAGTATGATTGTAAATACAATAGTAAAACGCAACATAACAAACCTAAACACAAGCTGCCATTGTTCTTAACACAACCTGATGTGCGTTTTTCTTTTTCCTCAGCTTCTAGCATCTCTTTGCGACTCTACGAAAACAGTAAGATTTAAAATTATAATCTTGGAACATACAACTTAGACATATTGCTGCTATAAAATCAATATAAAAATTCCCCCATTACAATATAACCCTTATCGAGTGCCTCTGGAGTCGGTGATTCTAAACTCTAGCCAGCACAATTTTATGTAACTTTGTCAGCAGTTTTAGCCAAGTAATAGAATAGTCTGCAGCACAGTGCATGCATAGAAGATAGATAGAAAAACTCCCGAATGAGGTAGGGAGTTTACATCTGGCCCCATGATAGGTTGATACTATCGTACGGAGTGCATAATAATTGATGGTTTTTAAATTCTTCGATCGGCATTGCAAATGAAAAATATCGCTTTTGGATTACATTGTAATGGATGGTTAAAGCCAGACACATTACATTTGAAAGGCGTAATTTCTATTCATTTAAACCGCGAAAACCTAAGTCTGCCGATAAATCCTTTGCTACTGCATGTTTTGGTGGTATTACTGGTGGTGGGTGAGCTGATGATCAGCCATAATGCCTATAAAATCGCATGGGGAGCGATATAAAAAATAGAAGAATATGCAATGTATATGTGTTAATTTTTGGAGATATCTAGTAAATATTGCACCTGTCAAAGCATCAATTCAAATTCGGGAGACAATCATTAAAGTTTACCTCTGCTCCACCTTTCCAATTAGTTGCTGAACTGTCAATTGAATTGTGAAGGATTTCCTCATTATATTTTATAGGAAATAATGATGAACCAGTGCTGTGTTGTATATCATACGCTGGTTGTGTCGAAGTACCATATAGTACCAATTCCCATGCTTCAACATTCGCTGAAACACGATGATGTAGTTTATTGTAAGTATTATATTATCTATTTAGTCTACGTAAATGCGGTTATTAGATATAAAACATAAATAGATACATAAAATAAATAATAATTTTTGTATCAAAAAATCAATACCGACTAAGCTAATAATAACTACATAACATCTCTGGTAGTTCTGATATCCTTATGAAGTTTATAAATTCAGTTTTCGAATTTTGAAAGTCAACTTGTATTACAGAATAAATAATTTATACTTGCTTTATCTATTGTTTTAATTTAAATATGCGACAATCCAGTCTAAAAAAACTGTACGTCTTGTGCCAAGGATACACCAAAAGTTTAGGGTGAAACTAATTCAAATTAAGAGAGAGATGAGTATAAGCTCTTTGTAAATGTTGGAAATTTGGGTCACACTGCCTGCCGATTACCACGTGGATCGACGAAACGGCCGTCTGGTGAAAGCATGGTAGTGTGAAACAAATTTCCAACATAACTTAAGTCTTGTTGTTTTATGTAACAAGCAATTCTTAATTCAAATTATTTCATCTATGGATATCAGTTGTCATTTTTGTTACATGAACATAATTGAGCAAAATGAATGCTAGATATCAAGAAACTTAAGGCTATATATTTTAAGCGTAAGCAATACAGAATGAAATGTAAAAATATAAAGAGCCTGGAGTCTTACATTTTCCTATTTAGGTGAAACTTTTTGTATCTCATTATTGTATTTTAGTGCCCCAAGTGCTGAAAGCAGTAATGAAATATCTACAAAACAAGGTACCTATTTGAGAATAGAAAATCAAGTCACAAGAAATAAGTAACATGCAAAACTAATTCATGCGACATACAGATTTACCTCTATAAGGTTTATTTGAAGTCTTTTGCGGACTGATTTCAGTCGGTTTCGGAATAAATTTAAAGTTGTTACTATTAAAATTAATATCGCGACTTTTTTCTTTAACTTTTTGATTTTTCTTGTTTATATTTTTTGTGGGTTCTCTAACGGGTATCAGAACCGGATAGCTTATTGTAATATTTTTAACAAATTTTAGATATTGTTTTACTACACTATTTGTATCGATTTTATGTTTATTCGAAACGGCATAATAATAAGGCGATACTTCAGTACTACTTGTGATTTGTTTATTTTTTGAACTACTTGTTACATTTACAAATGTTTCTTTTCTAACTGATTTAGATTTTGATTTATTATTATGGGTTTTAGAAAATTTATTGGTCGCGCTTTTATGTTTTTTATTTTTATTCTTCTTTTTGTTACTGTTATTTGATTTTGTTTTATTAATAATGTTAATATCACTATTTTTCGGTAAAGAAGGTAGAAATTGTTTAGTTCCATAGAGAATTAGTGTCCAGTTTTGAAGTGTTGCTCTTCCTGAAAAATGTTAGTTATACATAGTTGTTAGTAGGTGTTAGTAAATTACAAAAAGCATGCAGTTAAGTTTTAAATTTAAATATGTCGCATCTAAATAGATCCTCTGTTATGGCCGAAAATATGCTCCTCATTTTAAACAAAAACTTTGGGTGTCTGTTAAATCCTGTTTGTAGAATTACCTACCCAACCGTGTACGATTTTAAAATGATTATCTGATTGATTGCGAGAAGATTTCATCTTAACAGAGGACCTAAGAAACTCATACATCAAAACATCAGGGATATTTATATATATTTACCTAATAAACGTCCATCATTGTGTATTTCTAAGAGCCAAATCCCAAAAGGTGATTCACCCCATGAATGTACTGACATGAAAGGCCATTCATTAAATCCTGACCGGTAATTATCATGTGGCCTGTGTGCCAGTAACGTAACTCTAGTTCCCATTGGTGACGTCAGCTCTATTTTCAAATCACCACGTCTTTGTGAAAATATAGTCAATTTAGTTTGTACATGTTCCAAAATTTCGACGCCTTCACACTCGGTAACTTCAAATTCGAGGAGAACTTTACTTTTAGGAGGAATTGGTCTGTAAACAAATAAAGAGTCTAGAAATATAAACATGTTATATCTTACATGATTTTTTTTTCGGAAAACTTTGAACATGTCGATTTTGTAGAAAAAAAACAAACAATTGCTATACTATATTTTAAAAACAATGAAGTGGCCAAGGCGGTTACGTTTTATCTGAAGCTTTCTTTTCCATCAGTGTAGTGCCGAACCACGTTGTTAGAACTTTCCGTACAATCGTCAATACTCTATCGCAATTTTTTCATTGCAAACTGTGAAAATACACTTACTTAACATCAGATGAAGCTTTAATCTCACACTTGTGTTGTTGTGGAACCGTGACCCACTGCCTAGCTACTTGAACCATAGCGTAAGCGTCCATTAATCCATAACCAAAACTATGCGACACATTTCTCCCTACACCATTTGTCTGCCAATCGCCAGTTATTAAGTTTTTTGGTCTTGCTGTTCGAACTACGATATGCTGCATATCCCTCCATGTCAAGTTAGGATTTGCTTCTAAGGCCAGTGCGCAAATACCTAATATAATAAAAAAACATTGAACACTTAATTCTAGCATATTCCCACACATTCTAAAGGAACCAAGCTATAGCCGATGTATATAAAATTTTAAATCTTTAGCTTTAATTTACCTGCTGCTAAAGGAGCTGATGCACTTGTGCCTGTGTGACTGCTAGTACACGAATGTCTAAGATCAGTAGTTACAACTTGCTTTTCACCTACTGAACCACTACTGTAAGTTGTGGCTAACGTAGAGCTACATGCTTCGCTATACCAGGGCACATGGCCCCACTCCGTGGCACTTGATATTGACAAACTGTATATCGAATTAGTGTAACCGTCACAGTTACAATTGTCGTGGTCTCTGCCCCCATTTCCTGACGCCCATACAAAGATAGAACCTTTCCCATTACGACCCTAGAAGAATACACCGGCATCAGCGAATAATTTAATGTTCTGGATTAACATACCTCAAGACATTCTTTTAATATTTTTATAATATACATTACCTTTGTAACTCCTTCAATGAAAGCTCTTGTCGCTAAACCTCCGGGTCCATCCACTGTTTTACCATCATCATCTGGACCCCAAGAAGCGCTGTAAATGTCAATATGATGAGGGTTTAAACTTAATGACCTTGCTTCAACTGCATCGGTAACATCACCGTCTAACATTCGTACACCTCCAAGTTGTGCTCCAAATGCTACCCCCAACGCACAAATGGAATTATTACTAGTAGCTGCTACTTCTCCTGCAAAAAATGGTTTGGTTAACTCTTTTTTCCTTGGCTGTTTTTAAATGGTATTTCAACATTTTAAATTAACGAAGTACAAAATAAAATTATCGACCAAATGTTTAAGGACATAACGTCAATTTTTGCGTAGGTACGTTAATACAGCAGCTAATTTTATAGATATACAGAAACAGTAGTGAAATAAAAAAAAATAGGTTCACAAAACTTATGGAATAAAATAGTTGGAAGTTGAAGTAGATAACAATCGAATCGTGTGAAAAACAAATATGTAGGATTGCTACTGGTGAATTGCACCAGGTATATGACATCTGCCAAAATTCATTATGATAATTAGAAGCTGTAATTTTAGTTTCATAGAGATTTATAAACCACTAAGTACTAGACGAATTTAAAATTTGTTTTTCTCTCTACTTGATTCATACAAAATTAATCGATACGCTGCCGAATCCTGTATATTGCATTTTTTCCTAATATTCTTGTGTGTGGTGCGAGTCATGCTAAATGGATTTTAAACCCAGTCAGGCCAGAGATTGACTTCTCTGCTACGGCACTCTTGGCGAGCCGTACTGCCTGTAGCCGTAACAGTGCGACGACTTTGGTCTCGTTCTACGTCGCACCAGAGGGCCTCCATCCCATGCCCTTGAGCGTCGTCTAGGATGCGAACCCACCATCTTACTGACGCATCCATTGACACCCCAGCAATAGATTGCTGGTGTCTCCAATTGTCATACACACCCATTGGGTCGGACTTCAGTTTCTGTCAGGCGTCGTGTGATTGCTCAAAAAATCTCGCGAAATCCCTGAGCAGCTTCAAGCATAAATATTTTAATTCCATTTCTGTTTAGTTGAATTTTAAATGTTTTCATAAAGTTTAATAGACATATTATTAAACTTGGAACTTAACTTTTAATAAAGCCGCAAATATATATGGATTTAATACAAACTTTAGTTATTTCGAAGAGAATTCGAGGCATGAATTCAGTCTTATTTGTATTTAGTCATTTATTTCCCCTTCAAGCCCATAAGCGACGCCTGGGGCCAAATTGAATTGTTGGCTGTAACAGCTATTTATCTTCGGCATAATAGAGAATTTAATTAAAACACATGACGGTTATAAACGCATACATTCATGCAACAGAATCGAAATGGAATTTATGTACGACACAGTAGTATAATTCAAAAACTTTTAATGCCAAAATTAAACATTTAATTAATATCATATTTATATGGCAATAATAATGTTAGCGAAACTTTTGACATCAATCGCAATTTAATAAAACTCTTATCTTCGATCTTTAAATGTATTTATGAAAAAGTTTTATGAAAGTTATAATCTGCAATTTGTATTTCTTAAAACTCTAATCCAATTTTAGTTATCTCTATTTTTAATTAAAATCCTATGTTAATTGCCTAAGCTCAATATCCAATTAATCTGAGCCAAAATGCTTCAATGATTGTAATGAGCTTTAAAATAAACTATTTGTTTCTGCAACGGGAAGTCTTGATACGAAGGCATAGTCAAATTGGACGGACAAACATCTTCGCAAAAAATATCACCAATGCACTCTTGCTACTTTTGCCGAAGTAAATTTTTTAGAATATGAATAAATGCTAGGTCGCACTGGATTGTTACTTCTAATCTCAGCTAATAACTTAAAACCATCACCCAGTAATAGTCCTACTTCTTCCAAAACTTTAACACCCTGTAATTCCCTTGGAAGCCATTTTCCGATACATGTTTATAATGACTTCTGATTTTATGTGATTTTTTCAGATGTACAAGCATGGGGAAAAATTGAGACATCCTGTATATTTAAAAGTATTGATACAGTTATGAAAAATTACCTGCACAAAGTGTTCCGTGCCGATTGGAGTCCATCATGTCGTATCTGGGAGTAGGATCTGAATCTTGGCTATTAACATCGTATGACGCAAGCGGATCCTGAAAAAAAAAAACATACACTTCCGCTTGAATCTGAAATAATTTTTATTCTGTTTATGTTTCATAAAGTCATAATATTACATCATAAAAATGTATTTATACAGGGTCAGGTTAATTAAAACCAAATGCGAAAGATCTCAAAAATTAACTAAATGTATTAGTAGTCGTATTAGATATATAGGACGGCTCTCTTTCCGACTTGATTTTTTTTTTAATACATTTTTCATAAATTGAAATTCGTCCAACGCGTTTACAGCATGGATGATTTCCTGTCCTCAAATTTTTTACATCCGAGTCATTTTTTAGTTTAGGAAACAAATGAGAGTTGCTGGTGGCTGAATTTGGTGAATATGGATGGGAGAACAATTCGCACTTACTTCGTAGATTTCAGCTATCGCAACGACCGACGTTTTTCACTATGACATAAGATTTTTTCTTCCCCAAATTAGGACGATTTTTGCACTTCTTCCTTCAAACATTGCAATAACTCTCGAGTATTATTGACCAGCGCTGATTTAACTCTTCTGAAGCTAATTAATAAATCAATTCAGGGTGTAATGGCGAATCCAAGTTTCATTCATAGATATGAGTCCCCGAAAAATTCGGTAGGATTTTGATTCTAGAGTGCCTAATTGGCGGTTCAAAGAGTTTTCTTTTTCAGGTACTAACTGATCTGCTTTTTAAGATATTGTCTAGATAACATTCATTATTATTATAAAACTTTTCAAGCTACTTATCGTGTCTACTTCAGATGACGAGTTATTGTGGGTAGCAAGTTTTAAAATGAAGCACTGTAGATAGTATACAAAAAACACACGGAAATAAAAACGCAATAAAGTTTTTCACATATATTTTTATATGATATATTATAAATTCCATGAGAGCGAAAAAATATGATAACAGATAAAAGTTTGTGAAACACGCGTAATTTAATAGTCGTGGAAAAGTCTGGTAATAAATTTCAACAAGATAAAACTATAAGAATAAAAAACTTACGTAATTTTGTACCAAATCTGGATGGTCTTTTTCTAATCCATCATCTAGAATTGTAACTACCGCACCTTTACCACTTATCCCTTGTTGCCAAACTGGAATTACATTCATATCCAGACCACCTCCTCTATTCTAAATAACGAAAAATATATATTATATATATATATCAATATTTCAAAAAACGTAGTAGTTTAGTTTTTAAAAAGTAGGTTCGAATCAAAACTTCTAAATATACTAATTTTAATATAATCCTGCTACAAAACTTCTGAAAGAACACCGCAAATAGGGCATATTACTATATGTATTAATGTAATTCTTGAATTCTTACCAGATACCACATTTCAGGCCATTTTGGATCTGAGTCCTGTAGTTTAACATTTCTTTTAACACGTCGTTTAGCCGTCTGCTGTTCGGCCCATGAAACTCTAGTATCTACTGCTAATTTGACTTTTTTCTCCTTATTTGGTAATACTGATCTCTTCGCTACGTGATTATGTGTGAAAAAATAATGATCCTCGAATATCTAAAAAAAAAAACTTAACTGAATGTATTTTTTTAATACAAATACTCTTAAAGTAGTAAAAAGTTGTGTACCACACTGTTTGTGTGCTAAATTAAAAACGCGGTGATAGTTGAACTCAAAGCCCTATTCATTTAAAACTTAATTAATTTTATGTTGAATAAAGAAAATTATGTACATTCCAGAAATAGTTCAAATAAATTTCTACTGAATCGTATAATTTCAGTTTATCTGAGAGGTAGCGACAATTTTCGAACTTTGACATAATGGAAATTTAATAAAATCAATGTCGCCGGATATAGTTAGTTATAGAAGTTTACGTGTAAGTTATAAGTTTGTGCATTTTAAAACATTAAGACAACATTTCAATACCAAAAGGGTGGAAAGCTTTAAATTTTTTAATCACTGGATGTTAAACGCTTAAGAACTTCAAACAGTTTGTGGCTAATACATATATCAGACCTAAACGAAAGTTAACAGCATTTTTAAATTTATTTTGGAAATAGACCCAGCACGCAAGTTGGAACGTTTCAGTTTTGGGGAATAATTCATTTCCATTTGAGTAATGTATAAAATGAAAATTTCGAGTGTCTAATAATGTGTGAATAAAGAATTTATTCTCAAACAGAATTTTATTTTTAAATGAAATATGACGAAATGACGGCTTTAATTTAGATTTTATTTCAGTACAGGCTTTTGTATTTTTTAGATAGTAATATTCCAATTTAAGCACTGCGGCCTATAACTTTTACTGATAAGATATTTTTGTATAATAATAATAACATCATATTTTTTGTTTCGTAAATTATTTATATTTGCGGGAATAAATTAATACAAAAAAATAACATATGTAACATCTGAGCTGGCACGGAACAGCATGTTTATTTATTATTATAAAAAGGTCACATTTCGACCTTAATAGATTAACATATGTTTGTATACAACGCTGGGAATAACTTTTTAAATTAAAAAAAAAACAGATTTTTGTGCATTAACCAAAAAATATGGGAATTACCATGATGATTCAATTCACAAAAAAGTCCGCTTCTCTGAACTGATATACGTAATAAACAGATTTCAAACAGAGCTTCAACTGCATTCTCAATATACCTTCATATGTACAAATATTTTTATTGATATATTGGGATTATCCGGCTTTAATTAAAAATATGAATCATGCGATGCACGAGAGATATTTCGCTGTGTTCACGCTGATACCCACGTGTGAAATGTTAATGCCTAATAAATCCATTAGTAGTCCCGAGATATTTCCAATATCTATGGAATAAAAATTAAACTGGAACTGTCGATGGCCGAGGATGTGGAAATATACTACTAGGTGAGCCAAAAGAAATCACCCTATTGGAAGATGCTCTCATTTTTGCAAATGGCCGCCAATGTCAAATCTGTTTTGACATTTATGGACTAGACAGATGCAGAATACAAGTGAACAAGCCATGGAGCGATACACTCCCCAAGAACGCGGAATAATCGTGTCTATTTTTTTGCGTAAAAATTCGTCTGTGGTGTAGGCGCAGCGCGAATTCCGTCGCCGATTCCCCGGCCCTGCGACACCGACTGAAGAGTATGGGACCACACGAGACGTTGCCAAGAGTGGCCGGCCCCGGAGCGCGCGTTCTGCCGAGAATATCGCCGCTGTTGCCGAATTGTCGCCGGAAACATCGACCAGACGCCGTGCCACGCAATTAGCCATCAGCCGGACGTCCCTAAAACGAATTTTGGTCAAAGACCTGCGCATCTTCCCGTACAAGGTCCAGTCCGTGCATCAGCTGCTGCCTGCCGACCGCCAAACGCGCGTAACCTACGCCGAAGCTATCCTCAATCTCCAGGAAGAAGTGGACGATTTTTCGACCAAAATCAGGAGCGATGAGGCTCATTTCCACCTCAGCGGGTACGTGAACAAGCAAAACTATCGCTTCTGGGGCACCGAAAATCCACGAGTGATGCACAAGGAGTCATTACACCCGCTCAAAGTGACTGCATGGTGCGCTGTTTACGCGCCGCAGGCCAAACGACAATAGTGTATTGGGCCATGTTGACCGAGTTTTTTTTGCCGCAATTGGACGAATTAGGACTGAGGGACATGTGGTTCCAACAGGACGGAGCAACGGCACACACTGCGCGAGCCATAACCGATATTCTGAAGGCAGCGTTCCCGGGTCGCCTCATCTCTCGTTTTGGCGATTTGCACTGGCTCGCAAGATCGCCCGATTTAAGCGTTCCAGACTTTTTTGTGGGGTTTTTTGAAGTCCCGTGTTTACGTGAACAAGCCCGAGACTCTGGAAGCTCTTAAGGGCAACATTTGATACGAGTGCGAGAATCTGTCGCCCGAAGTGATGAAAAAGGCCATAAAACGAGCCCGTGTGGCAATCAATTGTGACGGCGCCCATTTGGCCGATATAATCTTCTCGACTTGACCAATAAAATTGTAAAGGTTCAAATAAATATAATCAAAAAACAGAATCGAAGTTTTTCATTTAGAAAAGAAAAGAGAGCCACACAACATCGAATGACTTCTTTCTGCCCACCTTGTACATAATTACATATATACATAATTAAACAAATTAAAATACGTGTATTTTCTTAACGCCTAACCTTTCGAGAACCAATCTGTTCAAGACAAAATACTAGGGTGTCTCTGGTTTCAATTGAACATATGAATGATGCAATGCAAACTGCGAATTTAACCTCATTTTATTGAGTCATAATTCCCCACGCCCTAACCAATCAAATCTTAATATTCTCGAGAGATTTTCCATAACGACGGAATAAAAATGACGAAAATTCTCGTTCATTGCGAATGAGAAAATCAATGCAGTAAGCAATTTAATTCTAACGCTTATCAACAGATTTTAATCACATATTAATACATACATAGCCATTCATTATTGCATGTATTGAAGTATAATTAAAATGAAGTAATTTACGCGGTGTTTTAGTTTATAATTAATTAGTGGAGGAAAGAAATAAATAGGAATTGATAATTCCTATTGGTTGTGTCAGTTCAAAATATATCCGATTATTTCTTACTTCTTAAAACCTTCTGCTTGATTAAGAAACACTTTTTAAATTAATTATAGAGCAATTGACCTGAAAGTTGGTAAAGTCGCTAGGAAAGTTAGTGTTATAGCAACCAGCAAAAAATCAGACCTGCAGGCGTAATCTTTGTGTCAGGCGGCACACTTTTCACTGAATCCGCGTAAAACAAGTTTTTTGAAGGCCGCAGAGAGTGCCAAAGCAGTTTGTGGCTGAATTATTATTAAACGGCCAAAATGTCAAGTGGACAGGTACATTTTTAATAGCTTTTCTTTAATACAACAAAATAGGTGATATTTGAACCCTATACCCATGATTGTTAGACTTGACGTGAAAAATGTGTGCACAATATCGTTGTGTACCTGCATTTTTTTCTGACATGAATAAAATTTTGAAACTGTTTTCCAGACTCCAACTATTTGAAAACAAACGTTTACGAATTTATAATAATCCTGACAGCAGCATATTGATGAAGGTTAATTTCTCTGAAACCATATCGTGTAAACTACATATATTCATAGCAAATGTTTAAAATGCGCTAATGTTTATGATATTTAATGCACATTTCTAACAATGCAACTTGCAGCATGTACGGACCTGACCTAGGAAATCATAACGCACATTTGTTATTCGCGTATGCAACATTTTAAATTAATGTATGTCATACAAAGAATAACAAACTATGAAAAGATTGTTTATTTAACTTTTGTTGCTTAATAAGATTGCGCATTATTGAATTGTTTTGTAATTCAATATCAAATACGTAAACTTGTTACTTGTGTATAAAGTGAAGACCAAAAGTCACGCATAAATTCGAAGGAAACATTTTTGGAGAAAGGCTTTCACATGTCAATTTTGGTTTTAAGTTGCCCGTTTTTTGACGTACCCGAAAAGTATATTATTTTTTTTTTTTGGTTCTCCGTAAGATCCTAATAAAATAATATTTGATATGCTATAAAATTCGCCTAACGTTTAACTAGCACTCAAAATGCGGTTTGCGAAATGTTTAATAATAAAAATCCTGACACTAGTGTATCTCAGTCTACGGTAAGCAGAATTGAAAAAAAATATAGACGAGTACGAGATCTTCCTAAAGCTGGTCGACCTCCAATTTTCCAGAATGGGAAGGACTGGATAAAAATCTTGGAAAATGAATTAAGTTTTGGAAAATTTTAATAGAGCAAATAATGATCCATATTTAGGTCGCTATTGTGAATGACAGAGTTTTAGGGCCATATTTTTTCGATGGCACGTCAACAGGTCAACGTTATTTGCAAATTTGAAGAAATTAATTGGTTCCCAATTTATGTCGATATTGCATCCATATAACCCGAACATTCCAGAAAATTTTCCTTCAATTTTTAACGAATTTATGCGTTACTTTTGGCCCTCAGTGTATATTACTATCGTGTTATAATAGTCCTATAATGTTAGTAATAATAGCTGTCAATAGAACACATATACAGATATGTTACTTAATATATTACAGAGCGTTTGTTTCCTAGAAAATAAAATAGCGAAATGTATGTGTGATGACAATAGATGAAAATTCCATAAAGGCAACTGCCGACACACAATGTCATACATTTTCAACGAATTTTACAGGAAGTGTTGCCGCATTAAATTTACGGATGAAGTATTTCGTCAAAAAGATATTAGACGACAAAAGCAATTTTGGTTAGGTTAACAGTAATACCCTTTTAGGAAAACTTATATAGAGTGAATGGTAAATATAGGGCATCATATCCTGTCGATATTTATCGTTGATATTTTTTATCAACGGAAAAATTTTGACAAAACGCTTTTGCATAAGAAAAACATGTTGTTTAAGAGAAAATAAAATTTTTAAATTTATCGCGTGCGTGGTTTTTTGAGTGGTTTAAGAGTTCCAAAGATTGTAGACGTCGAAGGCAATTCACGCTCCGGTTGCCTTTCAAAGTCAGAAAGGGATGAAAATGTTGGTTGTCGCGATTAACTACTTGTGCGATTAACAAAAGATGTGTAAGGCTCTTTTACTGTCACTGAAAATGGCATGGATCTGCAGTCTTTTTTTTTAGATATTCAATTCAAACGATGGTCTGCTTTTACTCGGTGCCAGAACTAGTGATCAACATTTCTATACCTTGACGTTCTTGGTAATTGCGAGAGACAAAGCAACAAAATTTTCGTGCCTGATGAGAAATGTCACAGAAGATTTCCAACATATTTCTCGACTTCCTTTGGAAGAGTTTAAACGGCAACAGAAATGTAGATGCAAGACAACTTACATGCATATATGGATGATGCTTTGTTATCTGTTTATTCTTACAATAAATATAAGGCACATAATTTTGAAAACAAATATCACCTGAACCCTTCAACCCCCATGAAAACAAAAGCTTAAACTTTGATTTACCTATTAGGTACACTGAAATTCGGTTTTTTTTTTAATTAGATGCAACTAATTTATTTAATAGGGAGTAACAATGAAATTTAATGGAAAGTTTAAAAATAACTATAGAAGTAAATTTTTCCATTTCAGACAGAGCTTTCTAATTAATTTCATTTTACTTTTAATTTTGATATGCATTTTACCAAGCCTTTATACTGTATACTGTTAAATTCCCTGATATAAAAATTTTCATGAAATCACTATACTGTATTTAAAATGTTGAAACTTTTTGCGGAATTTCAATTTAATGAAAAATGGAACAAATTTATGTTATGAGTTTAACACTATATATCCTGGTTACAGCCAATTCGACACGTTGGTTATAAACTTTTATTTGTTTTCATTCATTGTGATAATTTAGGATGTGTTTTATTATACCAATAAGCTTTTTTACATTATTTTTGTTTCCTGATTTTGTGATACAATGTGCCTGTAAGCGACTAACGAGTTTAGCTTTATGATAATCTGATAAATAACAAATATTTTTGTTGCAAAAAAGTTCAGTTAGATCAGTATCAATTTTCCAGTACATCAGTATGTTGAAGTTAGGTCACTGTGGTTTAGAGAGGAACGACGAACGAAATGTTTAACTTTGGCAAAAATGCAAACGTCACCATCAAAAGCCCTGCGGCGATCGGGGAGTCGCGACGGGAACAGGATTGTGAGATCTGGAAGGACAGGATTTGCGGCTCGAAGATCGGTCTATTTAGCCAGTGAATGCTGATGATGAATTTGTAATTGTTTTTAAATTTATAATAACATGAAAATAATTATATTTCAAACAAGTATTAATTTTATTTCAATAAAGCTTTCATGAAACGCTTTTTATATTTTATGTAGGTGTGCATTTAAATCAAACAAAAAATTACACGCGTTGAACTCAATTGATTTTGCCTTGATATAACATCCATATTCAATAAAATGCAAATAATTTGTTGATTTTTATCTCTTCAATGTATGTATAACTGGAATAACATATTTGTCCACAATATTGAAAATGCATTTGAATTGCTCAGTTAATATTTTCTCTTAATTTTTTGTGAGGAAATAGTTCCCCATTCTTGACCAGAGTTTCATATACAATCTACCTAAATCGTCGGCGGCATATCGCCTATAATAGTCACTCACACTAACGGAAGTATATGTGTCCACATGATTATTTCGAAGAACACTACAGTTTTGGAGTTTACGGAAGATTTTAATTCGATCCAAACTTGCAAATTTGAAGATGAAAATGCCCAATAGAAATTCGCATCACATGAATGAATGACGCAACGATACTTTAAGTTTTTGTGAATCAATTTGTCATCAATTTTTTGTTGAAAAATGTTCAGTTTATTAGTTTTTGAATCTGTTTTGGTAAATATTAATACAGGGTGTTCAATAAACAATATTAAAAATGAAATTGAGAAAATTGTCAAAGCTGAATAAAATAAATCCACGAGTAGTGGACTGAAATCCGTTATGAAACATATGTGAAAAATTGAGCGGATACAATGCTCAAAACCGATCACAAACTACAAGAGCATCACATTTTAGAAGCTAACGCCGAAGACAGCAGTGACGACGACCAAAATAATGATGGGCCTGGGGCTTTTACATTGATTTAACCCACTGTACTGTACTCCTATGAAACAGTCCGATTCTAACTCAGTGTCTCTGTTAGTACGAAAAGGAGCGATCTGGCAGTAATGAAAATTGTTGCAACAGCAGTTCAAAAATCGCGTCTGAGTTTCGGGCAGCTAACCAAAGAACCATTCGATAATTCGATCTGCCTTCCGATTATTGACGTTCTACTGTAATATGATTTTAATTGAAACATGGATTTCCTAATTATTGCCAAATTAAGTACCACCTACATCCGAAATTTCAATTCATATTCATATGGGTAGCTATTTCACCACAAAATGTTTGTTGCATTTGTAAAAAATAAATAATATACAGGGTGTTCTAGTTTTGCTACAAACTTCTAAGGCAAATTTTTTAGATCAAAAAACATGTATAGTTGAACATAATAGAAAGGCTCTGTTTATGTCTGATTTAATGATACACACGCACCGCAACGAATAGCCTGTTTATTGCATTTTTAAAGCAGATTTATTGATTTCAAACACCAATTTCACAAAAAATTCCGCGGAGTTAAAAACGCCCCCTCGTACTTTAGTAGTTTGTATAGAAATAAACAAAAAAATTAAACACTTACCAATCCGTGGTTGATAAAACCATGATCCGCGGCAACTTCGCCAGCAACTTTTGAGCCTCCTTTAATATGCACTGCCCATTGTTGTGTGTAGTGTGCATAGCAAATATGTAGACGAATTAGAATTGCACAAACACAACACCAATCAAATTTCATCATCATCTAACGTCACAAAAGACGTTATTTTGTTTTCTTCTTTTGTTTGTGTTGTTATAATTATTATAATTTTATTTTTGTGCTATTCAGTCTTATTTTTTCTCAATTTATTTTCTTTAATTGTTCGTTAATAATTCTTTAATTATGTTGCTAAATTTTGAAAATGTACATTTTTTTTATTTATATTGTAACTAATATCAATTCCGTTATTGTTTAATTACTAATTCTAATAATTAATATTATTATCCATGAGCATTTGTAGTATAAAAATTATTTTCACTCTGAAAAATAAATGTTTTCATATTATCTACTTAGCTAATTTCATGTTTGCTTTGAGTAAGATCTCGCTATCATCTCGTTTATTTGTTAAAAAATATCCTAAACAAACTTTCGATTATGTTAAGAACATAAATAAATCAGTTACAAGGTCTGATCAAAAAGTTCACGACTCTTATCTCAAATATTACATTTTAAACACTATAATTATGAATTACTCTGCAATTTTGAAATTCGAGATGCTGAAAACATGTGACATAGGTCCTAGGCTTGTAGCAAATTCAGAGTAAAACAATGTTCTAGAAAATATGCGATATCTCCGCGACTCTGTATCCGAATTAAGTCTACTTAAGCTGATTGAAAAGGCAATTGATACCTTTCATTTAAAGTGCAAACAAACCTTCATTATTTTTTACCAACTGTCCGCTAGGTGGCGTTGAACATCGAAATAACTGATTTAGCCCTTTTCTCTAAAAATATATATATGGGATGATACAATTTTTATATCTTTGTTTAAATAAGCCTAAAATAAGAAACAAAATGACATAAGCCGGAAGTCTCTATCATTAAATCGAATCGCTGAGATATCGCATATTTTCTAGAACATCATTCTTTTACCCCCTACCTTTATTTGATAGTAGACCAGGGAAAAAACAGCACCAACAGCTTATAAATGACCGACATAGGACTAACCACGGAAATACATACATTTAAATGATTCATACGGAATGTTTGTTTTGTTAAAAAACAAACGACAATTATGTGAGATTGCAAGTGAAATTAGAAGCTTTTATTTTATTAATATCAAAAACATAAACACCTATGATTACGATAAGCAACGAACATGCATTTATCACATTATGAATGAATATGCCATACTGTTTATCCTGCTGGCATGTTCATAGCTGAGTAAGGAAGATTAAATTCCAAACAACATACCGCCTCTTCTTCACTTCTCAGACTAAATCAAACCAGGTGTTATAATTTATCTTGTTTACATATGTTAATAAGAATAAAGTATTTTCTGATTAGTGACCTAAATTCATCGGAGACCGTTGTATTATGTATTTGTCTCATTTTAAATTTGTATAACAACGAACATTTCAAATAACGTTTATACAAAGTTGAAAAAATATTATTCGTTATACAAATAAAAGCAGTTGTGCTAATTAAAAATTATTCTACATAAAGTTGAAAACAGTTAGCAACAAATATTAGGATCTATGTGCTAAATACAGAGCATTGTAACGTGTCAGAGCTGATCTTTTAAAGTTTTTAATAATGTTAAAAAAACAAAATGAATATTCAAATGGAACTGTAGGTTCTTGACAGGTTTTTTTTTTTTAAAAAGCGCATTTTACCTTATTAAAAGCATAATATTATACGTTTCATTATTGTTGGAGAATTATTTAAAAAATTAAACATAGATATTATGTTTAAGATGCAAGCCAAATGTAATTCCATAAAATTTTGTAGGATTTCACTAAACTTACAAAACAGTTTAGTGCAAACGGCTACTCCAAACTCACTCTGCGCGGTTCTTCGTTTGATATATTTTTTTGATTTTGCATTCGCAAACTAGAATAAAAGTTGTTACATTATTTTTCGAAGCATAAGCGCACTCAAGAAATCGACTTCATACGTTTAACGCGTTCGGCTAAAACAGACGTACTGAAATGTAAAATTTATTACAGCGCGCCTAGTTCGGAGTAAAAATCGTACGCATACGAATTCTGGGATATATCAAAGGTGTAAAAGCCAGAAGTTGCATCCAATTGCAACTTAATTTTAATATTCATTGTAGCGAGGAATTTCCTATAAGCCAACAGTCGTAAGAATTCTCGAGGCGCAACGGCTACGACTCAAAGTGAGTAATCTGACTTCACGAAGATTTCTTTTAAGGGAAATGCTGCCATGAATCCAATCGCGAGTTCACATATCTTTTTAAAAACTCTAGCCTCACAAATTCGAGTATAGCCGATGTCAATCAATATGAATATGTCCCAAATGTTACTTTATTGATTATTCCCTCAGCTGAGTCAGACGCAACACCTTGTTGATAAGTTTGAGCAGGGTAGTTTTGTTTTTGTTTACCCAAAAAGGTTTATATTAATACTAAACCAAGAAATATAACGAAGCTGAAGAACAGAGAGCAGGCAACCTAAAAGCAAATGGTGAAATTTAAAAGTTTGAAGATTTAGTTGAAGGTTGTTTTTTTGGCATATCGTAAACTGCAATACATTCAATTTTGCATGAACATTTGTGTTCTAGATGGAGTCCGCATAAATGCTAAACAAATTCAAGATAGGAATTGCAAAAACCTTATGCTCATAACTTATCACAGAAGGATTTCTTTTTGTTCACAAACGTTAAACAAAAAATGCATGGACAGCGATTTTTATGACCTCAAGAAGCGGTCAAAGCCTTTGAAAACCATGTTTCTCAGATGACAAATTTTAGAATGGAACAAATATTTTCAGAACTGGTTCGAACGTATGCAAAAGTGTATAAATCATAAAGGCGCCCCCAAAAATTTAGTGTTCCTTCCCAAATTTTGTAAAAACATAAAAGGCATTGTATTAACTCGTTTGAATACAATATTGATAAAACAGTCTATTTTTAAATACAAACGGCTTTTGTACTTTGGCAAATCAGATTAAGAAAGGTAATATTGAAGTAAACTCATTTATTAATATTGTTTACCACTTTGCATAATCAAGTATATTTATTTTGTGTATATAATTGGTATTTAAGTGCACTTTATCATATTTTAAATTGTAGCTTAATGGATTGACATACATAATAGTCCATGTAATTTTGTTTGAAAAAAGAGTAAACGTGCCTCTAACAATAATAAAAGCAATATTTTATTATAGGTTTATCTAAGGAAAATATAATATTGCTTTGGTTTAGATCAAAAACCATGTAAGGTCATACAAATGTAAATATTAGTTTACATTTTCATTTTGCACATTATTTATAAATCAAACTATATCGTTTTCGAAGTCCAAAAACAGGTTATTGTTTTTTATATATAACATTTTCCTTCTAATATATTACCTAGGTAAATTGAGAAGTTTTTCAAGGTTCATTTACTTTAAAATTAACTTAATCATCAATTTCTGAGATTGAGTAGGATTTTACTTTTCAAGGGTAAATTAAAGTCTGAATCTACAAAAACTATGAATAAGACGAATGACCATTAATGCCAGTCGTACTGCTACAGTTTTATTCCTAAAGACTAATATTATTATTAGAAAGTCAGACATTGGAAAACTGGCTTAATTAACAAACTTTCATAAGAAATAAGCTAAATAACTGGCCGATACCTAGGTTTCAACCTAATTAAAATTAACGAACTAAATTCATTCATAACTTATTAAAAAATATTTTGTTTTGTGGGAATTGCAAAAAAGTTTTAAAGTAGCATATCTTAATAATTATAACTTATTAGCTTTGCCTTATCTAATTCTTATGTATAAAGTAGTTTTTTTCATAGAAATTACTGACGAACTGATTATAAAATTAGTAATAGCTAAAAAACATAATATAATCTAGGTACGGTATCGTTAGTATCCTCTTCCGCAACACATAATTATGTTGGCAATGATATTATTTGACGTCAGGAGTTATCAAGTGTTTTACAAGCATTACAAAAGACAAAAATGCCAGTGTAAGAGCTCATTTTCAGCATTACATATTATGCATTATTAATAATGTTCATTAACCACAAAGCGCGTATTCGGATTCGGAAGCCAAAAATACACACACTACCCGATTTAAACAATACAACTATTATTACTCGCACCTTGTACTCAAGAGTATCGAGTAGTTGAGTATATTTTTAACCATGTAGTACCTTTACATCTCTGTTATCGATGTTTCGCACCAAATAAACATTAATGTAAAACTCTAAAGTGTCCTTTTAAATAGTAGCGGCCCATGGTAAGGGTTTTTCGTTTTTTATTTAAGAATTTAACAGCAAATTTATGTCTATTGAGTGAAAAATCTGAAAAAAAAACTACATATCAGATGACAACTGTTATTTATTTTACCAATTTTTTTTTGCACGTATAGCCAGAATCATCTACAAAAATGTCAACGATACCGCAGTTTTATTTTATTTATCACACTTTAAAATGATATTTAAGACAAATTAATTGATATACGTCGTTTGAAAATAATTAATAATTATAATTAGTATGAAGGTATTTATTTTTAAAAATGGTATTGTTGCATGCATATATTTATTATAGTTTTTACTCATCAAATAAATTAAACAGCACTCATGATGATTGTTGGGAAAAAACAGTAAAGTATTTTGTACAGTCAGACTTTAATTTACTCTTGATTCTTAAACACAACATTGTGAAATACCTACTTTTTACCTTCCATAAAACACTTAAAAGGTCTAAAAGGTTTAAAATGTCCTGTAAAAGCTTTCATGGTTTACTAACCTAAAAGTTACAGTATATACCTACCTACCTAGTGTGTTCTCCCGATATAATAGATATATACAATACAAGTACACAATATAATATTTCTTTTTTAATTTTTTAATGAAATAATAAATTCCGAAGTGGAATTAATAAATTAGAGCCCGGAAATCAAATTCTAATGTTCATAATAAACATTGCTTTACAAATTGCATTGTCTTGATGTAAGATGAGTGGTCGTTCGGGATTGGTTTTTTGACGTTCAAAGATGGTTGCATGCTAATCAGTTACCGTAAATTTGCAAAGGAAATTGTGCTGCATGACATACTTTTGGAACAAATGTCGCCATATGTTTGGAGACATTTTACTAGGAATGTAAGTCCACGATTCATCACCAGTGATGCAAAGTTTTTGAATTGAAGTTCGTGAAATCCTCAATACTGCATCCTGTCGATCTTACTCACATCATATCGACGTTTTCCTTAGATCGTACTCGCCCACGTTTGATTTCTCCTCACCAAAGAAAAATTATTTAAAACCGAACCAACTTCGTGGGGCAGTATTCGAAATATTGCGCGAAAAGTTTCTAGGTTTGATTCCGTTAATTTTGCAAAAAAAAAATATATAAAAAATATCCGCATAGACTAAAGAAAGATTAAAGAGGGAATATCTAAAACCTCTCATGTTCAAATCGGACATTCATTCAACTATGCTGTGTTGCGGAGTAGATATACGACATGAGTAGTTTGGAATTTCCAAAAGTGGTTTTTCGATCAAATTTCTGTACGATCTACTGCGTAATAGAGTTGAGTGCTCTGAACATTTAATGAAAATAACAATTGTATGCCACACTAATAAATAATGATGACTATCTAAATTGCACGATTAATTACAACATGTCCATCCCGATTGCTTTTTTGGATGTAGCGTGACATAAAATAGTTATTTGTTATTAGAACTTCAGAGCAATAAAACCACAATATGCAGTAGATTATACCTAGTAGTAAATACTAACAGTGAGCGTGAATTTTAACATTCTGTTGTAATACAAGAAAAGCACAAATTAACAACCAGCATTTACCATTCATTTGCGTGTAGTCCTTTTTTCCACACTATAAGCGTGTTGAGAATACCAGATTTCGTGTATATCAAGCACATCTTTAGCCTTTCTGCTCTGATCACGCAAGTGGATGCTTTACTGTTCTTCATGCATCGGGGTTGAGCATCCATATTTCATGGAAAATTTATAATAACATCTTAGTTTAGTATATTTAGTGCAGTCTTTGTAATATTCAAAACGAATTATACGAAATCATTAGCCAGTTATTGAGTTTTTCAATATTTCTCTACGCCAAAAGTTCTACTCATCGATAACTTTTCACGTAACTCTTCTATATATGTAGGTACATAAAGAAAAATAAATATTTTGTTATAAATCCATATGTTTATTTACTAATTTTTCAAAGAAATGAATATCAGTAATTTAATAATAAATAAATGTAGGTACTTTATATATTAAGAGAAATGTATTAATTCAGCTCATCATCATTTTGTACTTCACAAATTGGGTTTGATAAATTGTTTGTATTATTGTAATTAATTATAGTTAATTGATATGATACAGAGCTGTACAAAGCGACGTCAAAAAGTATTGCAATTGATATAAAGAGTTAATACAGCTTTCACGTATTTCTTGCCTAACTATTTTTTATTACCTTTAAGCTGAAGTTTTGAACAAAACTTCAAATAAATAAACCAATAACTTGTGAATCTTGAGTTGTATGGAAGATTTTGAAAAAACTTTTTAGAGAGACAATGGATAAAGGAAGAACTAAACTAGTATGTATTTTTAGCTGTATCAAATAGTAAGCTTTTATCAGCGTGTAGCGGTTGAAGAGAATGTTATAACTATAGCTTCTTTCAACTAATTTTGTTTTAAGAGCTTTAATGGTTTCATAAAAGATATAAATTTGTTCTACTGCGTATAAGGTTTCATTTTCTAAGCCACTATATATATATATATATGTTATAATAATAACAAAGGCTGTTAATGTTGCCAAGTTAAAATGATAATGTATTTCCTTAAAAGTAATTTAATTTACAAATTTAAATAAACAAAACATCAGTAATGGTTAAACAAAAAATTGCTTCATTCTGTCAGAATAAACTGTATTTCGGTAAATACCTAATAAAAAATGGTTCCAGTTCATTTAACTCGTTTTGACCATTAAGTTCATTGTAAAAGTAAAAGCAATTATTTTTTTGTAAAATCCCTAGATTGTCTTATTTTTTTATTTAAAAGAGTTTGAAAGGATTTTAATAATACCACAGAACAATTATTATATATTCAAAAAAAACTACGAGTACCACAAATCTATGTGCAATATTTATTAACGTACCTATTTATTTCCTATTTACGGTATTTCAATTTAACACTTATTATAATAAGCTTATTTGCAGTTCAAAATAAGATACATATTATATAAATATTTAGAAAAAAAAAGAACTACAAAATGGGCTGAATGGCAGTAAAAACTGCGTGCTGCTCTAGCGTCAACTCCGGATGTGTCGCAAGTCTTCTGGCTCTTAAATTGCAATCACGTGTCTGCAAAACTATTAATTCTTATTGAAGTCATATAATGTTCCGTGTGCTGTTGCAGTCTAGACTATTTGGCGGATTTCTCAGATCATTTGCCATTTTTGGCGATTCGATCACGAGTTTTTCTGTTATCATTTGGAGCATGTTTCACAGTGTACTTTAGTAATTATCTTTTTGATGCAAAATCCCTTGCCCTAAAAAATATTCGTACGAAGTTTCGAGATTCGCAAAGCTGGTAAGAAATTCTTAAAGAATCAGACTGGAAATGGTATATACGAGTAGTTCTAAAGATAGTTGGAAATTGTTGCGCAACTTAAGATATTTATATGCCTTCTAGTCTGGGGAATATTGATGATTTAGGTAAATATTTGTTATATATTTTAATCAAATAAAGGATGATGTAGAGAAATGTTCCATCGGGATTTCGTGCATTGGCTTGCGGTGAAATTACTACTAACATACACTTTGAATACTCTAAAGCTAGAGTCTAATAGATCGGTTTCAATGTAGAAGAGGACAGTCTCGGTCAAGTAAATGGCTGATTTCCTCAAGAATCAAAGCTGAGTATATACTTCTCAAATTTTAACGAGAATTAATAGTCGTTCTGTTTATTTGTATGCAGAAGTTTTTTTCTGGCTCGATATTAATAAGAAACTTGATGATTAGGTAAAGATGAGGTCATAATAATTTCTTTTTGGTAAGCCGCAAACACACGACGAAATTATTTATTAACAAACTATTGTGTGATTTATTGGTGGTGTCACAATTTAATTTTTGCGATATTGTTTACAGTCCTTGTTTGCTCTCCGGTGGACGAACGACGAATAAAATTGATACAGAATTCATGTGTGCATGTAATATCGGGTATGAGAGGTTGAGGACGTGTTTTAACTGCTAAACCTAGGGAAATAGGGTGGCATAGAATGGATGGAAGACGGACACTTCATTTCTTAACGCTTTTTCTATAAAATAATAGTCTTATGTATTTGATAAGGTTCAATTTATTGTCCATACCTTTCATGTTAGATGTAAGTTAACAATAACCTTACCTGCTCATCAACCACTTGTACGAACGGTTCTTTTCATACAATATCGCGAATTTATTTATAATTAGGTAATTGCCAGAGGATGTTAAGATTTGTAAGGCCAAATATTTGAAACCAACATTCGTCACTTGATTCTAGTAATAATGTTAGTAGTATATATTCTATAATGATTATACATTGTGGTTTCTTTTTCTTTAGGTTAAATTATAAAAAAATCTGTGAGGAATTGTTAGGAAGCATTAAGTTGAAACAAAAAAGTAATTTATTATTATATGTAACGCTGAATATTTTTAATCAACTAGTCAATTGAAATTTTGTTGTATACAAAATACAAGGTAAAAAATCATTATAATTAATTACCTATTTCTTATACCTTGCCAAATTCAAGTCTCATAACTCTGTATATTGTTGTTCGCAGATCCTTCCTTTGTCTGAATTTTCAATAAAATAATTCCAGATGTTCGTTCTACCATTCATTTTTTATCCTACAGTTCCTTCCTCATTTTTAAATATCTTGGATCAGATTACAAGTTATCGTTCTTTTGATATTATTTTATGAAACAATTTTTTTCACCATTTTTACAAGAAATTTGGGCAAGCGAACAAGTTGTTTCAAAACAAAAGGACAATGCTTTGAATTCTGAATTCTTTTCTAAAAGAAAATTCACCGTAAGCTGTGCTTTATAAATCTTTACAGCGAAGATAACATTTTCATTTCTAATCAAATATGTGAAACAAGTTTAGACTAGCCAACAGAATAATTTCTGTATAAATTTTTTATAAGGGTGTTTTATATTGAATATACAGGATGATATTCTTTTTCAAAGAATAATTACTTTTAGTGATTGACGGCATTATTGTAAGAACGAAATTTCTCCCAAAACTATTTTTGAAGGCTTTGTTACAGTAATCAAAACTAGTAGCTTCAATAATCGATGAGTATAAGCTTTGGCGTAAGAGTAATACTGAGAGACACGTTTCACCATTTGTCATTGATGAACACTGTTGGCATCCTCAGGCGAGAATTCAAAAAAGTGTTTTCGTGAAGTGTATCCAGCCTAAAAACGGCATTAAAGCAATATATTTGATCTCCAGTAGTGCAGAATATTATTAAAAAACAATTTCAAAAGACACGATGTGGTATACCTCTTTTATGCATATCTACTGACATTTGTCAAAATTATCTACATTAATTTAAAAACTTTTCTTAATTTATCAAATCTACTGTTGTACTGTGTGCACGACCCTGGCTAGATGGCTATTTACAGTTACGAATATTTTGATATAACCCCGTAGCAACATAGTTCGTATATACAGTGATTTCCAAAGCTTATGATAGCTAAACAATAAATAGACTGATAATTTTGATTGTTGTACTTTGAGATGCGCATGTTCGTTATATTGCAAAAATATTAAAATTCATTGAAAAAACTTCTAAACGAACAAAACATTAAATCATATGAATACATTATGGCCACACCACTGGAATTACCTATATTTAAATTGTTTATTGTGAAATACGATGGCATATTAATACCTACTCTTCACGAGGCGTATCATAAATTTATTCAACGTTGAAAAAGCTTAAAACAATAGGTAATTTATTTTTGTATTTAAAATATTGACAATGAAATAATTATAATTTGTAATAATGTGAAAACACGAAATAATATAAATATATTTTAGTTTATTTATTACTTATAGGTTACAGGTAGGACAGAATTGAATTAGTTTTAAAAATAATATAGGAGATTTTAACATAAAATGACCTTGCGAACACTAGGTATATTTATTATATTTATAGTTTGTTCCTAATTTTATGGAGTATCTAATGGTTTTTAAATTATTGTTATTATAATTATTATTACAAGCGTATGAATATTTTTTCACAAAAAAGGTTTTGTATATACCTATATCTCCTTCAGAATCCTCATCTCTACCAATAATTTTGGTAATGGCATCATTAAAATTTCAGGTAGAGACAGGATCTTTTGTTATTATTTGTACTAATGGAATGGCTCTACCTATTATTACTACAAACTTCTTTCTATATATTTTCCTCTTATTGTAAAGAATAAATAACATCTACCTGGTTTGTATTTATTTATACACAACCTTAGTATAATAATATACCTAGGTATGAAAATATTTCTTACAAACAAGCCAGATCCTAATATTAAAGTGTCATATTAATTTAGTAACCGGAAAACGTATAAAATTACATCCGCATATAAAAATTTCGCTGGTAAAATTTTTACAAAAATTTGTAGGATAAAAAATAAATTGGATGATATCGAGATCTTACTTGCAGCATCCATACGTGCACTGAGATAAAATGTGTAAAACCAATAGAAATACATATAACCATTTTAACATACCGTTTGTCTATCACATAAGGCATTTTAGTTGTATCATTTCAAATACACAAATATATTAATTTTATCAAATAATCACATGTCCAATCAGTCAAAGTTAACCGCGTAACAACGCACATCTCAACAAAACACTATAAAACTGACTAACTAGCACTAGTAAATAATCGGATGGATGGACGACTTTTGACTGTATATGCCTAGTGGCAGCACTGCAACTATGTTGAACGTTCGTGGACCTTTTCATACAGTTCGCAGAGACGGAGTGAGAGTTATTTCCCCAAACTGTATGTATGTATTAGTCGTGAATCAAGAGTCAATTAGAAAAAACATTTTTTTTAAATAGAATAAAAACAAGTCTATTCCACAAATTGAGTTGTATAATTTCAATGAGTACGAGACATGTTCCGAGATTCTATAGTCTCATCATCAGTGGCCAAATAGTTACAGAATTAGTGGAAAAGAAAATCGCAAAGGTTGAATAAAATTTTGTGTAATTTTAATCAACCTTTGTGATTTTCTTCATTCTTTTGAAAACATTTTTTTACAGTCGGTATATAAAGAAAATTATATAATTAATTCTCAAGTAATTAAATAAGTACTTGAATAATTTTTGTTCAATTTGGAACTAAACTAATGTCGACGCGGGCAATTCGACTAACATGTTTTAAAGATGGTAGCACCTAAAGTTGAACCGGAAGTACATGGTTATTTCAAATGGAATATTATAGTTCATCTTCTTAGAAGGCAATTTAGATATTTTGGAAATAATGGATTTGGGATTTCCACTACATATACTTATTTAGATTAATTAATTACATTTGTAAATAATTAAGTATTTTTTCCTTAGGCAATGTAAAAAAAATTTTGACAAAAATTTTATTATTATGATTGTCTAACTTTTCGATACCACTTTAATAGTACGATTTCTCTTTCTCGTCAAAATAGGCGTCAGTTTCATCATTGGATTTAAATTTATTTCCAGCGAGCATTCTCTGAGATCTGAATACAGGAAAAAGTCGCTTGGGCTAAATCTGGAGAATACGGTGGATGGGTAAGCAATTCGAAGCACAATTCATTCAATTCTGCCATAGTTTTCATCGATTTGTGACACGGTGCATTGTCTTTGTGGCCGTTTCTTTGTTATTTCAATCGATCCAAAAGTGCACAGTAATAGTCGCTGTTGATAGTAGCACAGAGCTTTCGCATACCCAAATCTTCGTGTAAAATGGTAAAAACAGTACCATCTGATATCTTTACAATGTCAGCTAGCTCGTGCACCTTCAATTTGCGATCGTTCATAACCAATTTGTGAATTTTTTTTACGTTTTTTGCAATAACAGTCTCATTTGGGCGTCCACTGCGCTCTGCATCATTTGTACTGGTACGACCACGTTTAAACTCAGCAATCCACATATCTACCATTTGTCTCGATGGAGCAGAGTTCCGATAATGTTTGTGAAGCCATTGTTTGGTTTCCACTGTATTTTTTTTCATCAAAAAGCAATGCTTTATCAAAACTCGAAATTCACTTTTTTCCATTTTTTTTTCAATAACACAAAAATGCTATTACTCACGAATCAATAGTCAGATTGCTGTCAAATTCATACACGTACCGTTTGAAGGTTAGTACTAAATAAAAATCATATGAAAAAAATTCTATGGACTTATTGAGTTACCTAATATAGATTATAAATGTAATAAAAAAAAAAAAACATCAAATTTTTAAATAAATCTCTTACTTTAAAATGACCCTGAAGCCGTAACTGTGGAATATAAATTTTCGACTCTTCTCAAAACTCTCGGAAATGTCTGTATCGAATACAGGGGCGTAGCCAAAAAATGTGATCTAGAATAGTGAAAAAAATAAGCTTTATTAAATATATATAGGGTGTCCCAGAAGAGAGATGATAGAGGGACTAAAAATAATACTATTTCAAATTAACCTTGTCCCCTACGACTTTGGTTTGATCTATAGAGCTAAGTTAGAAATTAAAAATACTTTTTTGTTTACAATTATTAAACATTCAGAAATAATGCTTCAGGCTAAATCCTGCGTCAAATTCACACTAGCTACCGTTTCGATGATCATCCTGTGAGCAGCTACTTCAGAGTAACTTTGTGTGAACGCGGTAAAACTCAAACTGTTTCAGTTCAACGAAACCTTAGCTACTGGAAACTAATTTAAAATGATAAAAAGTCAATGGGGCAAATTTTAAAACAATATTCGATGTGCGAGTTACCAATTTAATCTCATATTTGAAGAAAACTACATAATTTCATTACAAAAACGTCAAAGTAACAGGCAGTAACAAAAGAATGAATGGCAATAGAGAAAGTAAATTAAAATTATGACGATGTTCAATATGAGTTCCCCCTAATTCCACACATTTTCTAACTTTTTTAGGATGACTAATATTACAGGATTATTTCGTATGTTTCCGCAGTAAAAACGTATTCTACAAATTAGTTCGCCTCTCGTATTGACGGGTGTACTACCATAAACTAAACTTTTAAGATAGCCCTAAAAATAAATACCTATTACATGGCATGAGTTCAAATATAGGTAAGTAACAAGCTGCAAATTAGTTACTAGTATTTGTTGCAAACCTAGAAAGTATCTAATATGATTTTTATTGTATATTTTTTGGAGCTTTTCTTATTTCAACTTTTTATTTATATTAGTATTTATAGTGTTTATAATTTTTTTGATAATTTCAAATAAGTACTTTAATGATTATAAATACAAAAATAACTATGTATAATTTCTAACTTTAGATGGAGATATTTTATATTATTTAATACCTATAGGTATAGGTAGGTGATTAATTTGCTTACATTCTTACGTCCATTCTGTATAAAATAATATTTTTAAGCAATTCCAAGTTATAATTCGCAGTGAAACTTTGAAGAGGTTGTCCATTCTTAAGTGAAGATCAATCTTATTAAATAACATTATTAGATAATTTCTTGTTTTTTGCGAGTGAGAAGGACTTTCATTGAGCTTTGCCTCATAGTTAAATACTCGAATTATTACATAAACCTTGGTTAAATATTATTTATTATCAAATAATTTGAAACCCTAGGCAATTGATCGTAACATTTTTAAATCCAGATCTGTTAATAATTATGTGAAATATTTGCACACGTCGGAATGGAATTTCCTACATTAAAGGGTAAAGCGAAGGTTTTAAATAAAAACTCGACATAGAAGTATGTAATACCAAAGATTAATTCTTTTGGTAATACTTATTTATTTAAACCACTGTAGTAAGTCTCTTCTCTTTTTGTCTTATAAGATACGAGGAAAATATTTTTACATTATCCAAAAATCAAATAATTTAAAGTACTAAAATGTACTATTGCATTTTTGTGCGTTCCTATAAATAATTGTGCGTATTAATCTATAAAACTAGTGATATCACAAACTGACACTTTTATTTAAATCACATAATCAGTTAAAAAGAAATTATTAATCATTTTTAACGAATGAACACAACAGACAAACCATAATCGGAATTATTTTACAATTAACCGAAAATTCCCCAATAAACCATTTCAACATCCGCATAATAACGTAATACCGATACCCTATCATCACTAGATATCAATATTAAAAAGAAAAAAAAAGATTGAAAATTCACACCAAGGTTCAGTCAATAGAAGTGCACTTTGTTTTTGGACAAACGCGTCCAACCAAATGTCGATAGTTCAAACAGTGTCAACTTTTGTTATCTTAACTCGGCTTCATTATCGGCAGTGTTCACTAAAAATCAGTTAAACCACAAATAATTGTACCTCTGGGTCTAAAATCAAAGTAGTAGATAGACTTTGATAAGAGCACTTAATTCGATATTACTAAATATGTAGATATAGAATTTACCGTTGACATCAGCAACAGTGGCGTATCCAGAAGCCTCTCTCTATGCATTCCTCATTTAAATGCTGTTTCAAAAATTTCGCCTAGATATACCTATATAGTTTTGTTTGCATCCCTTACAAACTAATTTAAATAGGACAATCACAAAATAGCACTAAAATAATTATTCTTCCCCCAGAGCTGTCTTCTGAAAGAAACTTTGCAGTTTTTATACTTATTTTTGAAAAAAAAAACCCTGTTTATTTTCAAAAATCAACCCTAACGTAACGGGAACAATATAATTTCCTTGCAATTTAAAAAAATAACAAAAATATTCACGTTTGGTTTTATATTTGATTTTTTTAACAGCATATCTGACATGAACCTATAGTCGAAAGGTAATGGCTTTATGTTGGGGAAATTAGATATGAAATCAGTAAAGTAAGACTTGCTCTATATAGTCATGAAGCCTACAACTTTTTATATATAAAAAACATGTTACCAGGTTGGCTCAAAATTGAAATATATGGTGTCATGTCAATTGCAAATTCCGATTTTGATTTATCTGCAGTTTCTTACAAAATTCTTATGATTTCCGTAATATTAAAATTAACAAAATAAAAAATATCTAATAGATATTTATCATATAGTAATATTATTGTACGAATTTTGCTTCAAATCTTAAAACTACCTATATAAATTATTAAAAAAAAAAAAAATCAGTGAACGAATATGTTGCATCCATTTAGTGCATGCCATTGTCCATTTGGTAACATTATCTTTTAGAGTTCTGAAAGTTTTTTTCTATATAATCTATAATAAAATAAACTCAGGCAATGTCAAAGTTACATTAAATGTACAAATATGTACGTAGCAATTTATAACATAAACAGTTTTCACAACATTTCATGAAATTGTAAAAAAAAATGATCCAGATTATATACCTAATCAACCAATACTGAATTTAGTTTATGAACTAGATGAACAATTACACTAAATAAATGCGAGATAAGTACCCATAGATATAATTATTGGTCGAAACATCCTTATATTAATCCTTTACTATTGTTTTTTTTTTATATTTAAAAAGGTAAGCTTGTTTCTTCATTCTTATTTTTTATTTAAATATCGGTAACTGTAATAAAATATTGAATAAAAATTGCGAAAATTGGTCATTATAAATATTTTTTTAATTCGATGTAACATTGTATTATAAATATGAATAACAAAAACGAACATTTGTCTGAGACAGACCTAGGGTATTAAAAACCTACTTAACCTAATGTTATCACAATGTGTATTCTATGAAAGTTGATTGTTTTTTCCATAAGTAAATATTCGAAGTCACTGACTTGTTGATCCATATGAAAACTCTTTTAGCATATTCTGAAGTATAGCTCCATTTTGTACGCGAACTGAACATAAGTTACTTATCACTTATAATACCTTATGATGACCAATCTTCGTCTATCTACCTAAATGAACTGTCAACAAACAATGTGTGAGTGAGAATCGAGATAACTAGCAGAATGCAGGCCTTTATTTATGAGCAAGCAAATCTTATTCCCATTATTTTTTGTAGCTCATCACTCGATTTTTTTCCGAACTTAATAATTTAAGGATCTTAGTTACAAAAATATTTTACAATTAATTTAATTTTGTATTTAGTTATTGATAACCAATACCTATGCTTAGTGTAGAATTATTTTAGCCCAAGAAAATTCTCGAGCATATTATTTTAGAATATTTGGGATTTTTTCCTATACTTAATTAAATTTCGTGTCCAATAATTTGATAAAAGAAATCCCAAAAAAACTTAGTGAGAAACATCCAATATAATCTTTAATCAAATTTGGTTGGATGTTGGACTTTAACTGATGAAACTACGTGTTAGTTTCCCAATACTTCAAGCTCCTTAGGACGTGCATCATCATGGCGCTAGTTTATAAAATCAATGTTGATGATGTTTTTCAATGTAAAGAATCCAAAATGTTCGCAAAGTAACGAGTATTGTTATTTATTTTAATGGTCGATTTCGACAAAATATATATGGTTATGGTATAGCATATTATTTTTGTACCTTATGGATAAAATTCCAATGAACACCTCATCTACAAAATTATTTGAAAGATTCAAAATAAATATAAAATAATAGTAAAGGATAATTTTTCCGTGTACATTGCCTAAAAAGATTGACATAGCACAACGATGACCAGTTAGTTGGTAAATTGTCTGTCAAGAAAAATAAAACTCTTATTTTTTGAAATTAGGAAGTTTAAAAAAATACATATTGCTATATTTTCTACAAATGTTTTCTATTGTTATTAGAATAACTTAGCTATAAAAATGGATATGAGTGTCAGTCAACTAGTTTAAAGAAAGAAAACATTTTGGTTTTCACTCGAACTTGCATTATAACCATTATCACATTAAAGTTTATTTTTTTCAACGATAAGTGAACTGAAACCTAAAAACAAAGAATGCACATTTATTTTTTTGGACTTCATATTAAATTCCTTTCGACACTCCAAGGCAATTGCCGATTGTAAACTGTGTAATATAGATAGATCACGGTGATCTTCACTAATGTGATGGTGCAGCAGCATATCAACTTATTCATTTGCAAAATAATTATAGACAATTTATAATTTAAGTTGAAAATAAGCTGTTACATGCCTTAATCAATAAAAATAACACATTTTTAAATCTCGACGGGCGTTTCGCTAACACCGAGTTTTAATTCTTTCCTGAATGACATACGTTTCAGATGCGAAGCTTAGATTGGAGAAGCTGAACGTCAGACTGTGGTAAGTAAGTTGGTTGACATTTCTTCATCTGTAAATACGTATCCCGCAAGTAATATATTCGGATTTAATGAAAGTTATGGCTGCGCAATAAAATTGTATGTATCTTTCCTTAATTTTAATTCATATTTTTTGGTCTTAATTTGGTTTTGTTGCCTTTTTAAAATATTACAAATGAAACATTTCTTAAACATAAAATGTTGACTGACTTACGTGCTCAAAAAAAAAATGATCCTTATTAATCTCAAACTCTGTTTGCGCCATTATTTCAGCCAGACAATATCGGTAATTAAAAAAGTTGATATAGTTAAAATTTAGTCATCCGGAACCCTAATAGTTTTGGGTTTATAAGGCTACCTCATAAACCATCCTATGAAGTAATAATTAGGCATTTGATTTAAAATTATCCTAATAACAAAAAGCTGTGTGTAAAAGCAAGAAAAATGAGTTTTATTTTACTCAATTCAATCTAAAAAAGCCACTGGTAATAATTTAACTCATTTCCACGTCGGTTACTCGCCATTCTATGGTTAATTGATTCATGGACCGCCAGTATGTTTCAAAATACATATTCCTTTCTAACTATTCGCGAAAGTCCTGAATATTATAATTATATTAATGACTAGGTTTACAAATATCAGTCCTAAAAAACTTGGTATCCTAAAAATGCACCATCAAAGCAAATTTTAAACTTTTAACAAGTAAACCACCTTTCAACAGTGTTGTGATGTCATCACTTCAAGAATACAATTTTTGATTTTAGATGAAAACTGGCTGGGATTTGAAATAGGTCAGAAATACCATGAAAATCACTACGAAATTTTACCCCAAACTTGCTAATAGAACAAAGTTTAAAGAAAATTTCCAGGACATCAAGCTTGATAATTTTTTTATGTAAGTATAAAAAAAATCACTTGGAATTGAAATACTTAAATTTGCATTATCATATTGGACTAGAGTAGTAAATTTAATTGCACCATAGTACAATACGGTTTTTTCTTCTACTTCGCTTTCCCTAAAATATTATAAAGTCAATTCAGGTTTTCGCACAAAACCCTTTCTTTTCAAATGTTTTAATGCACATTTAGCTGCCGTACATTTCGCAATTCTATAATTTCTTCCAATACCCTTAAATGTACCTTTACCAAAGACTTCAACTGTTACTCTTACTCTTCTACCATCAGCTAATTTCTCTGGTCTGCCAAATTTGGCAGTTTCTGGTTCCAATTCCAATAGTTCCCTTATAGGGGACTTAGGAACTCTATTCGAGAATTGCTCTATTTCATTTTTCATCATCCGACGATAAACGCGCCATACTTCGTCTAATGACATGCCGGAGTCGAGGAATATTGCTCCCGCTACTGATTCAAACACATCACCAAGAGCTTTGGGGACTTCAACATCTTCGACTTCTTCGCATTCTGTAACCACAACCAGGTAAAGTTCATCTATAAGGGTGTGTCCACTTTCTTCTTGCAATCGTATGAACTTCTCAACTACTTCATTTAGTCCTGGGGATAAATGACGAAAATATTTGTGAAATCCGTTACGAACAGCTAGTGAAGCAAATATTGTGTTGTTGACCAATGCTGAACGTAAATCTGTTAATGCTCCGGGTGAATGCATTCTAGGATCTTCATATAAATGTCTAGTGATTAAATAATCGAGTACAGCATCTCCAAGAAATTCTAATCTCTGATAGCAATCTGTTAATTTATTTGGCGAATATGAAGCATGAGTTAAAGCTTGTAGTAAATACGCCCGATCTCTAAATTTATAACCAATATGTCTTTCGAATGCATCATATCCATCAAGAAGCCTATTAAGTTCCATTTCAGGATCTGCAACATGCCTTAGTAATGGAGAATTAGGAATTTTTACTTCTCCGTATGTGCCATCTGGCTCTTTTGGAAGAACTGTTATACCCAACCAGGCCATGAAGAGTAGCGCACCTCGAGGTCCGCATTCAATTAAGTAAGCACCTATCAGAGCCTCCACGCAATCAGCTATACTTTTATCAGGAATACTATGTTGAGTGACAAGATTGTATGGGATCATATTAGGAAGCGCATGAACGCCTCTTTCACGAACCATACAACAAATGTCCTCGATTGTCATTTGTCTAGTTGCTGCCATATCAGCCACAGTCCAACAGTTAGCTGGAAACTGCGCATCGATTAAAGCTGCCTCAAGCTCTTTTGGTACATAAAAACACGGTGGTAACCAATTGTCATGTGGATCAAATTTTGTTGCTATCATATATTTACCTAAACCTTTCAATTTTCCTAATCTATATAGATTTAAGTTACTAACTTGCTTCGATCTTAAATGACTCAGTTTGCCTTCATGTACATTTTCATATTTGGTGTAAAGGTAATTTGTGATTGCGTATTTTAAAAATGAATCGCCAATAGTTTCCAGTCTTTCCAAGTTTATTCCATCGTTTGCGTTTGACATGGTTAAGGCTTGAAGGAGTACGTTAGGACTCGGACCAGGATGCGCACTTAGATCAGGTTGTTCATCAAAACTGCATGTGAGTATTTCATCCGAGTAACTGTATTTGTTTACAAAACTACCTTTTGGTGCACACTGAGATTCACGCTGATCAACTTTGTCAATATAAAGACAATTCAAATCAAATTCCTCATGATGGAAGTTGTTATTTTGCATACATGAATTATTTATATTAGAAAATCTATGGAATTCGTCATTCTCTTTTATAACTATGCCACACGATAAAATTTGCTCTTTATTTTTCAGGCATGCTTCGTGGAAGTTTGTTCGTAAAGATTCGCCTTCAGAGCTATCTTCATCAACATTCCATGCATTGATGTTGTCAATTAAACAAAACTCATCAGCTTTAGAATCATCATCGTCAACAGCCTCTGCTTGATGGTCACCAGTAAATTCAATTCTAAGTCCACCCCACTCATGTGTTGATTCTTCCGATTCCAAATCATAATCATTGTCTGATGACTCATCGGAAAAATCGTCATCATACATACTCCCATGCATCCAACTTGTAGGCGACGCATAACGGACACATGCATTGGTGTCACCAGCTTCAGAATCAACCATATCGTTCGACCAAGTACCTATTTCGACCCACTTTTCGTCTTTTTTGATGCAAATATCTCCACTGTCACTATTTTCAGATTCCTCTTCACCGTCTTTAATTTCGGTGATCTTCAGTTGCTGCTCGCCAACGTCTGATATTTTACAATTATCTAAAATTTGTATGTCGCCTGCATCTATCATTTCTTGTAACATCCGTAGCTTTTCTTCTTGTTTTCTTTGCTCCTCTTCACGCGACTTCTTAAGTACATCTGATAAGTTCCAACCAAAATTAAGAGCTGGCCATTTGAAGTCTGTAATATAAAAAAGATCAATAATACATTTTAAAAAAATACTATTACAATTTAAAATAGATATGGCACAAGATCATTGAATTTGTAAGGAATGCATCCGTTTAGTAAAAAGTTGTTGGCTTTTGCAATTTCTATCAAAGTTTAAAATTTAGTTAATCTAAATTAATTTTTCTTTTTTGTCAAATGTTCGAAAATCTTGACCAGAGCCTGTATATTACCTTTTACGCATCGAAACAACAGTATTTGATTTTACATAATCTGACATACTAATGCTGATATTCGTAACCCAAAATACGCACTTTTTCATGCAAAGTTTATTTTTAAGTGTTTTAGAAATAACGACATGTTTTTATTGTTCTCAGATACCATTTAAGAAACTGTCGTTATGTGTAAAATTCTTACAAATAAATAAACTTTGAAGCAAAAAGTGCGTACTTAGGATTAAGAATATTGGTTTTTGAAGCAAAATAATAGTCCGAATATTTGCGAAAATATGCCATTTAAGTAAAATCAAATACGTCGAAGTTAATATACATGGTCTAGTCAAAATATTCGAAAATCTATAGAAATAGCTAAACTGGACAACTTTTGCAAATATCATTTTTCAACATATTATTAAATAAGGACACTTTTTGACAAGAAAATGCATTTACTGTAGACTTTTTTGCGGACGTGGCATATTCAGAAATGATAGATTAAAAGTAGATACTTAAAAATCGGTAGATTCGAGATAGAAAATAATTTACGATAAAATGGGCAATTTTAAATAGCCTCATATAGAGTTTTATAGGTATATACACCAGGGATAGTGATTTATTATCTCAGAATCATCAGTTCTACTAAAATCACTTCATTTAAAGATTAACATTTAGTTTACCTGAGCTCAGTTTTTTAGTGCCCAAATTTAAATCTTTCGCTACAGTTGTTCGTATTTCATCAGCAAGTAATAGTGCGTTGATTCTATATAAAATGCATGGAAGAGCAACAGCTTTCCTCCATAATGACGCGGGAAACGGATGAATAGCACAAAGTTCAGGCACTAAAATTTGTTTTTGTTCTAAGTTTTCACGTTTAGCACGTTTCGTTTCTTCACTGCTAGTTGGTAAGGCCACACCTTTACGATTAACATATCGGGGAGTTAAAAAATTTAATCTTGCTGAAGTGTGGTCAACATCTAACAAATATTGCTCTTGATTTTGTATTTTAATGTCGTATTTTCTAAAATAATATTCTTCGAAGGATTTATATTCAGATCCAGGAAAAGATGAAGTCGGATTTAGAAATGTACAAATTTCCGCCACATAGAAATATTGAGGTTGGTCTTGGTTACGATACCATGGCATTACAACTGCGTCTCTGTAATCGTCAATATTAAATTTATAGTCTTTTCGTTCCTCTTCCGGAATAAAACTTGGGAGGAAGTCTAAATTGTTATAAATAATATCGATGAATTTCCAGTCAACATCAACCTCAGTTTTCGCTAAAAGAAAATATTTTTATTAAAATTATATACCTACTCAACGTACAATGGCGAACTGTAAGAAGCTCTTTAGAATACAATTTACAACTAATTTAAGTCAAATTTAAAAAAAATGTATCTATTTAAAGAACTAAAAAATAAAATTACATCTCATGCACATAATATATTCACTCCACTTGGGTACAGACTATTTCTTTAAAAAAATCAAATTTATTTAAAAAAATAAAATAAAACATAGGGAACTACAACAGTTGCCAACAATTTGTAAAACACCAGTTATATCTGTTCCATCCCAGTTTCACGTTGGCACTGCTTTGAATAGTAGAAGGTTTATTATGAAAGCAGATTGCCCAATCGATTTTCGGATTAAAATATCATGACCTTTTCTCCGTTATATTTCTTTGGTTGAGGGTCGCATTCAGAATTGGCATAAAATTTATTAGTTACCTGGCAAACTCAATTTGTTGGGAGTCTTAATTGGTTTGATAGTAAAAATAATATCCGTAAAATGAGATTAATGTTTATTATTTTCTGAGAGTATCTTACAGTAAACCCTTGTGCGCCTTAATAAATCCTCGAAAATCCTTTAAAAGATTATATCATACTTTCAATTGTAGGCACAATCAAATAATTTTTATTGGACGCTTTTGGGTCAAATAGCATGAGATATTTCTGCAACCTCAAAACACTAGTAAAAGTATAATTCACAAATTCCTCAATTTTATGTATTTGTTCTGCTGTTATAACAATTTGCTTGGAACAAAGCTCTAGTTCAACGCATACTTCGCCAGATCTTGTAAAAATCGGAAATGAACTTATCTAAAAACACATATATCATAATTTTTAATAGTAAAAATAATATTATGTAACCAACCTTTGGAATTTCTTTACTAGTTAATATACCAAACCCTTGGGGAGAATCCTCAGGAGGGTAGATTTTACGGCCCCTGGTATTTTGCTCCTCAGGTAGTGGACATGTTAAGACCATTACGATTTTGTAGAAATATGAAGGCACACCTATTTTTGGATGACAATTTAATAGAGCGTCAGCTATTTTTTTGTAATAGTATTGTCTTCTTTTCGTTGTACCTAGAATACATCCAAATTATAACAAGATGTTTGTGGCGACATCAAGTGTGAAATTGCCCTGTGAAACAAAGTTCACTAACGAAGGCCGGACAAGAAAGAATAACTCCAGCCCCTAGGGGAGGCTTTATTTATGAATGGCTTGCACTAGAGCCGCTGGTGCTGATGAGTTGTGGACCAACGAAACGGTCCGTCTGGTGAGAGCATGGTAGTGTGAAGCAAATTTCAAACATAACTTAAAGTCTTGTTACATTATGTAACAAGAAATTCTTGCATCCAAATTATATAAACCACACGTACACCACTTTTAACAAATAAAATATCGATATTTATTACCCAACAGACTTTTGAAGTAGGAATATAAAAATATTCTTTGTTTTAACTAAGTAAATAAAATATATATTTTATAAGTTAGGTAAAGATATAAATAAAAAATAAAACTGCCCAGGTAATTAAAATAATATTCTTCTTGTTTTTACATATTTAAGTTATCAGAAATGTCCTTTGGGACACCGGACAAATTATAGGTCATAATACCATTAAGTGGTATATATTTAGCTCACCGGGCCTGACTTCAGAATCCTCATCGAAATCCTCGTCAATAAGAATATTAGTCCAATCTTCCTCACTGGGTTTAAAATTTTCTTTGCTAATTGGTTGTAACTGGTTGTCAAGTTCCCCGACTTTATGTAAATATTGACAGGTTATAAATGCAGCAGCTCTCCTAGATAGAAGGGCATTAGGCATTGGTGGACTGAGTATTTCTAGTTTTACTGGTGAATTTATAGGTAACCTAATATAGCAAATGTATTTGTTGTCCGATATTTCCTCACACCAAATTGGAGTTAACCGTGTGAATGTATCACTTGGTAACTTAGCGCAGTATCTATTAAGAAGTGCGATTGAATTCGTTAAGGTGACATGTGGTGATCCTTCTTCTGATAAAGGTTGATAAGGCCTGCAATGTTTGGAATAGCTATCTGCAATTATCTCTTCTTCTTTGCCAGGTTCTAAACTGCAACACCGCTTAAGTAACGTATTCTCTATCTAAAACAAATATTAATGTATCAGATATACGTTTATTTCGGATATTAATAACTGTTACCTCATTAAATTCAGACAAGTTTTGAATAAATTCATGTATTTTATCTTTAGTTGCGAATAAAATATAATGAGCATCTGGTGCTCTAGCCCGAGCTTTGCTCTGAATATAACTATGGAATGTTTTTGGCAAGTCAAACCTAATAACTAAGTTGCATTTTGGTAGATCACAGCCTTGTTCTAAGATTGATGTCGACACTAATATATTACATTCATGAGATCGAAATTTTCGTAAAACCTCTTCCTGAACTTTATGCTCTTGTTCAGCCTCCCTGGGTTCTTTAACAGGATCAGCAATTTTTTCTATTGAATATAAAGTAGATATCCACCAGAAATCATCGTCATTTTGAGACAAAACCTTAAAGAAATATACATGCTACAATAGATTAAATATTTTTTGAATCATCGCTGAGTAATCAAATTAAGAATACCACCGTTCAGAAAAAGCTAGGTCTTTCCGATACCGTCATACTTAAAAAACATAACGAATTAAATGATCTTTCATTGTGAAGTACCTTTCTAGGTATCAGGTCCTTCCCATTCAATGCGTCCAATGGTAAACTTTTATAATTAAAAGAAATTAGAAAGTTAGACGAATAAAATATAGTGCAAGAAATATTGAGACGGTGTTCCTTCTAGGAATTCAAATTAAATCAGAAGTTGAGATTAAAGACAATTCTACTTACACAGAGTAAAGCAAATATGGCTTTTGCTTTATATCTATTATGAACAAAAACCAACGCACACAAAACATCTTCATTGTGTGACCTCGGAATAAATCTTTTTGATGTCTTAGTCTTCCCCTTTTTAATATTGTGATTGTTATTAACTGGAATAATCTCTTCAACTTTTTCTTCTTCAATTTTGGGTTTTTCGCCTGGTGGTTTAAATTGTCTTAAAATTTCTATGAATTTTAGTATTTTACTCGAAGAATATGCCTTAATTTTTTCTAGTTCGTTATCCATCTTTTCAAATTCATAATCTGCTAGAGCTCGAATTTTGACAAACATTGTGGACACCACACAGAACAAAAGATAATGTCTTTCATAAGGAGTTTTAACTTTCAATTTTTCGATTTTAGATAAAAGTGTTATTGCAGCCCTATCAGCACACCAAGGCCCCATGTCAGTTAAAATATCCAAATAATCATTCAACAATTCCAGTGGGGCCAATTTAGGATCTGGAATGTCTTTAAATTCATCAATATATTCATCATCGTAAATCTCACTGGGATCATAGCGGTGTTCGTTTAAAAAATCTCTTGCATGCTGAATTACCATTCTTATATTATCTTCAAGTGTTAAAGGAACTGATGTTGAGCATTCTATGATTGTTTCACGTGGACGACAAGAGTGTCGTATTAATGTCACTATTTCACTCGAAGTATCTACAGTTGAATCTAGAAGTACTTCTAATCTTTTGAGTTCTGTTTCTAGTCTATCAGCTTGTAATTCAGTACCCAGTAGTCCTGATGTTAATCCAAGAATTCTGGGTTTTTCTCGTTCATCTAATGCTTTGTAACTTTTCATTATTCTATCTAAGAAAATTTGTCTTTTGCCATAAAGACAATCATCAATAACAAGAAGAAGTATTTTCCTTAAATCTACCAAACTATCATGATTAACCATTTCAGCAGTAGTGACAAATACTTCATATTTGTTCAAAACTGCTCCTGTTAAACTTTCTTTATCTATACTAACTACTTTCATATCTGTAAGGTAGGTTATATGTGAGGTTAATGTTGGCACATTTTGTGGATTAAGTATTAGAAGAGCCTTTTTTCCTTGACTTCGCATCAACCAAGAAAACTCTTGTAACAATTTTACCAAAACAAAGGCTTTTGAAGAACTAGTACCTGAGCATACTATTGTATTTCGTTTCTTTGCCGATTCTAATAAGTCAACTTGATATTCTCTTGGTGTAAACGTGTGAGTACATACATTTTCGTTCAAATAACATGCCATTTTTAATTTGTTGTTGTAATAACCTAAAAAAATATAGCTAAATGAATACCTGAATGGGTTCAACATTATATTCTGCTACACTATTACCAGCAAAATTTTTCGCACTATTTTAAACTTTAACACAATAAAAAACACATATTTGACTGTTACAAAATGATATTATACATATTTAATAGCAAATCATAACATCAACAAAAAGCTAGGTTTAGTTTTTATTTACAGGTTAGGTTGCAGTTCTTTAGGGGTACACTCGATATATCAAAAGATCGATATGTATTATCCGATTATCGACAACTTGCTTGATATATCGAAAGTTCAATGTTTTGAAATAATATAAATTATCTGATCATTAATTACCTGCATTGATTTAGTGATATCAGGAAAGGAAGAGGGGATGATTTTGTTTTATCTATATGTATCCTATTTGAATTTTTTTGGGTGGGTTTTGGTACAAAATAAATATTATTTTGCTAGTTCTACAGGCAATGACAGATTAAATGTAATTTAGGAACTTGCATATATATATATAGCATTGCTCTGCGATTATGAGATATCAGACAAATCAAATACAATCACTCGATTGTGGCAAACGCGATATATGTCGAGACATTTGGAACAAAAGCCTGTAGCTATCGATTCGAATTGGTATTTCAATTTGATCATGCTCGAGTAAACATCGACTACAAAACTCAGTAATACTTATATATTTATATAATATAATACATGTGTTCCGTTATTATTTAATAACATGAAACGTTATTCCATAGCATGTGCGCATACTATTAATAACGTGAACGTTAGTGCTGTGACAAATAAGGGTTTCAAAAACTCCTTATTAGCGTTGATTGTGAATAAGTATATTCTCTGTGCTCTGTCCCTCTGTCGTTAACATGACATACTATTAGTATTGGATAGCGAGTATAGCGACATCTGTCCTTGAATTCCTGGAAGCTTCTAAACTTGAAATATTTTTTTATATACACAGGCCCGTATTCAAGGAAAAACATTTAGGTATAAGCATTGTCTTTATAGTTTCATAAAGACAATGGTATAAGCTTTGATTAACAATTAAACTTCACTCAATGTTATAGGTTCGGTGTCTATACCACTTATTCGACAAGGAATATTGTCCTAAACTTTTGAATTTTATAAAAGTGTACGTTATGGGTTGGATAGAAATGTCAAAAGGGTACCTACATTTTAAAAATATTAAGATTTTTTTTAATATTCGCGAATTTTTAATAAATATATACTGTGTCCCAATCCATCTGAAAATCTCGTGTATTACTTAGGTCGATGGGGCCAATTCGGGTAAGATGTTTTCAAAACTCTAGTGGCAGCACCAACAAACAAAACCACCTCATATGCCCTATATCACAAATACAGAAAAGTTTACACGCATATATTACTTTAATTAATCATTTTAATAATATTCATAACATAGATATTAAAGAACCTGTTTTACATTTTCGAACTTTTGATGATTTTACAGCTTGGAGACAACAGGAAAACAAAGAAGTGGATTATACTTGCCGTAAGAGGAATACTGTAGCAATACCTTCAACAAATGAAACTTGAAAAGACTGAAATATCTACTACATTTCAGTTCCAAAATAGGATTGAGATAGCCTAAATTTGAATTCAAATAGCGCACCAGAGAAAGCCCCTCCCGAAATGATCTGATTGGCTCAGCAGATGGGGAAATTAAGATATGCTAACATTACATTAATATTGTGGCATTGAGGAGTAGGTAGTAGGTGTTGAAATATAAAAATTCAAAAAATATGTCTCAATATTTAATATCCACATCTTCTATAATTTCTAAAAAAAAACCTATTATATATAATATTAACAGAATCACCGTGATACTTTCTAGACAGTTGCAATGTTTTAAAAGGTTTTCTTTAGACATGCCCTTTAAATCGTATATATCATTTAAAAATTGAAAATAATTACTATCTATTGCATTTAGTGCCTGGTGAATTGTAAAATAAAAAAATCTACCTTATAATTTTCTTTAGGTTCTCGATCGGTTCATCTCGAGCTTCGTATGAGAAATTCCTTTTTTTTTTTTTACGCGGTGTCGTGGTATGGTTGATTCAAAATTGGCTTCAACGTCAATTTCGTCAGCCAGTTCTCTCGCATTAGCAATAGTTCCATTAAAAGATTTATCCGATCGAAGATCCTGGAAAAACTTTTTGCAATTTTGCAAAAGATCAAGTGCAGATGCTAGATCATAATATTTTGTCTGCAACAATTTGCTTATTGCATTAATACATAAGTTTAATACAACTTAATAAACTTGAGGCTTTCTTCATTCTCAAAAATGATTAGCAAGGCGTTGTATACGCCTCCGATATAAAATCTTATAGGCTTTAAAGCCTCTATCCTACTCTCCCATCTAGTATCCCTTAATGGTTTTGAAGTCAAACCCTGGACATGTTTTAGAAGAATTATCCAGCGAAAAGTAGATGCAGAAAAAAATACATATATTTTCTGAAAAATATTAAAGAAATTAGCGCTTTCTCAAGAAGATGCGCTGTTATATTTGGAAGTCTAAATAACACCTGTGTTCCTTATTTAATAATTATTATTGAACAATTAATTATTAATTACCTATTTTCTTTACAATTATATAAACACAAAACAAACAAGTGTTTTAACTTTCTTATAAGAACAATGAAAGGCGGCATGCTATTATTTTTGTTACTCTCAAATTTTGTGCACTTTTGTTTGTTAATGGTGCTAATAGTTAAATTTATGTGTAGCTCAGGCTCGCCGTCTCTCAAAATATTTTACTAAAACTTCCCCTATAAAGATAAGTATAGATATGCCACAACAAAAAATATATATATTGAATGTGTAACTCAGACCAATCTCCAAATTAATATCGAATCCTTTCTTTTCAAGCGAATTTCGATTTTTGCTATGTTTTTGTGATAGTTGATTTAAATGCCCATACTGGTCGAGATAATCATGTCTTTTAACCAGCCATTTCTGGAATTCAGTATCCCTTCTCACATAAATAAATAATTGACTATGCATAATACTTGCTATACAATGTAATGAATTTTTTCGGTTTTTAAAATCGTAATAATAATTGAATATATATGGCCAATATGACTCTGAAAAAATTGCGAACTGATCGTCATACTTTAGTACATCATTTAAACAGTTTCTAGGTAAATCGTTATAGTGTTTTATTTCATATTTTTGCAAAGCACTCAAAAATTCGTATGGAAATAGTATTTGATTGGCAACACACACTCTGCTGCTCGAGTTAATATGCACATCTTGTGATTTTTGCATATAACTTGGATTAACTAAGATGTTGTAAATACTAAATTGCAAAGAAGATATCATGTTGGTACCTAAAATGCTACTCAAAACTAGAATCACTTTCATTCCAAATTTTTTATGCCGCACTCTAAATGGCATTCCTATGAGTAATAAACATGTAAATACTTTAGATTCATAGGGCTCTGCCCCTACTTTGTATATAATAATCATTACAACTGTAACACTGATAATTAAACATATAACAATGACATTAATATTATACAAGCGTTTGATTGTCAACAAAAAATTAATTTTTGGTCTCTTTTGCGTACAAACCACCGTGTTCTCTTTGAACACATTAAATTTTCCAAAATGTTCTGGTTGCGTATTAACAAATTCTCCCACTTTTATTTGAATCTGAAATGTAAAATCATTTAATAACAATAATAAACTCTATAGTGCACTTTAAGTTAATTTAAAACATTATAATAATTTTACATTCCTGTCATTCCTAATTACTTTACGTACAGGGTGTTTTGAAATTAATTTTTCCAAATATTCACGGCTTTTAAAAAAATTGGTTGTTTCGCCCCGACAAGATATAATATATATACTACCTAACTGATGAAATTTTAAACGCAATTTTCTCGAGAATTATGAGGCCGAATATCATCGCTGTAAAGCAGATAAAAAATGTTTTAAATGAAGTATCACTCGTCCCCTACTGATATTTGAAAATTTGGCGGTTGTGTCCACCCCTATCACAGGGCTAATGCGATTTCAACCAAAAACTAATCATCCTAGGACTCCCCCAAACTCATACACCAAAATTTAGCTCATTAGGTTAACTCTTCCAGGCGCTGTGGTACATAAACTTTACCCAAAAAAATGCCTGTTGGTGCGCTGTGGTCTAAAAAAGATACCATATATTCAAATGGAAGTATCCAAAAACAAATGAAAGAATCCAAAAACTGGGAATGCGGGGGTCGTTTCAAGCAAAATATCAGGCCATGTATGTTAATATATCAAGGGTTATAGCTCGTAACCCAGAAGGTGACAGGCATTCTCACTAGACTCAAATTAATTCTCAGGAAGAGGGCTATTAGAAAAAAATTAAAGAATCCAAAAAAATGAAAGAATCCAAAAAACTATGTCTTAAACAGCCCTTAGAAAGTGACCCTCAAAAATCTTCTTGGAAACTATAAAAGGTATTTTGAACATTGGCGTAGTTTTTGTAGCGAATTTCGATAATTGGTTAGAATATTCAAATTTTACTCAGATGCGTAACATGCGAAGCAAATGGGTCATCCTATTTTTTTGAATCTTTTTAAATAAATTTGTCAAAAATCTAAAAAATTTATTTACAAGTTCTGTTGTTAAAACGTTCTAAAGTTAGCGGATTTGAAGTTTAATGTTGACGTGTATTTCAAACTTTAAATGTTCAGAAATCGAATAAAACGTCAATAATGTTTTAATAATACTTAAAGAACATTAAGATTATTTATAAATTCAACAAAAAAAGTTAATAACTCATAATATTGAACAGTAACAAAATTTTTAGAGCAAAATTGCCATCTTTATACTTCACAACAGGTGCTCAATGTGCCTGTCATTTTCTGGAATGCATAACTCTTTTTTTCGAAATTAAACATTATTCTACTTATAACGTGGCGCTTATTTGGAAGCAAGCTTTTAGATTTTTATAAATCTATTACAAAAAAAAAGAATAGGGTAATTAAAACCTCCCCCCGGCATGTTATGCCACTGAATAAAATGAAGATTCTAACCAATTAGCGAAATTCGTTATACAAAACTACTATAACTCTCATTTTTGAGATTTTTGAGAGTCACGTGTAGCTTCCTGGGGGTACATTTAAGACATAGTTTTATTAAGTAAACTAGACTTATTTTGTAATTTGGAATACGCCACCTAACTTTTTAATTTGTTACTTTAGTGTTATTTGAAAACTTACTTACTAAATTGTCGTTGCTTGTGTTCCAATATTGGACATACTTTGGAATTATCATAGTTTTGTGCATGACCAGATTTAGATACTCTATTAAAACTCCAGAATATTTACGGCCTGTTTTGATTATGTACGGCGGATTTACATGGGCCTGGATAATATGCGTGCAGTTTGCTGCTATGCAAACTCTTAATTTAAATAACCAATATAAATTATTTTCCAGCACTCCGGAGTTGCATGTATCTACTAGTTTTACTTTATAGTTGTATTTAAAGCAATTTATGTTATGGCAGGGATAATATGTGTATAATGCGTAGCTGTCAGTGTCTGCTACCTTCAGTATCAATATCACACGGAGTATGGTAAGGTCTGCTAATTGCTTTATCATGTTTTTAGCTATGGCGATTTGGCTTTTATTTTGAACATCTTCTAGTATAATGAATATGTATTTCGTATCTGGTTTGCAGCCAAAATTAAAGTATTTTTGGTTATACATGCTAGAAAAACTACTATAATTTTTTAAAATTACCAATATGCTTGCAAAACCTTTTGTGAAGCAGACGTTCTGTATGTTTCTATTAATATTCCTTAGAGACACAGCTTTGTTATTTGCTAATAATTGGCTCACAAATTCCCCAACGGTGTGATCTTTGGGATCGTAAAATATGTTTCCTCCATGATATGTTTTTTGGAAAAAAAATTGTTCGAAAATATCTTTTGTGCATTGTACTAGTGACATTCGGCGGGTATCATTTGGTTTTACTACTAATTTTGTTTCGATATAAACTATTAAGTAAAGGCATATAACCACTGCCTTTAAAAACATCATGTTTATTACTGTTATTTCTGTATCCTTTTGGATTGGATTTATATAACGTATTAAAACAATATAGCATATAATTATGTAATTAGTAACATATCAGTGCCGGACTTTAAATGTTTATATTGAATGATTTTGACGTGTCACATAGGGGCAGATATTGAAACATCTGGTCTACATATCTAAGTATGAAAAATCCTTCCTTTGTGATGATTCTTAATTATTAATATTAATTAATTATAATTAATAATAATTAATAATAATAGTACTTAATACAAGGATTCTGCTAGAGACGTAATCTGGATTGAATCATATGTTAATTGCTTGCATTGGATTACTTCATCACAGATTTTGTACACTAAACTTACTAATTCTGGATAACTATTATACGCATGGTCCTGTGAGAATTTCATTCAAAAATTAATTACGTTAGCTAATATTTTTTTTAAGAACCGCTCCGGATTGTGGGCAAAAAATAATATTAAAATCTTAAGTTATGACATATTATGTGAAACGGGTATTTTTAGATTGCAAATTGGTATCTTCCTCTAACATGACTTTTACCAGTAATTTTTTGAATTATCTTTTTACTCCCGATATAATCACGAACAACAAGTAAGGTTCTTTGCCACAAATTTTACGCAAAAAATTAAATTTTAATCCTTTGCTATTGCAGCTCACACGCAATATGCTGTCTGTCAGTGATTGGGTCGCTATTGTGAATGACAGTTATAGGACCACATTTTTTGATGTCACTTTAAAAGGTTAACGGTATTTGCAATTTTTAAGAAATTAATTGATTTAGGTATGTCGTATATTTCCAAATACACATAACTCCAAGATTTGATTTCAACAACACACTTTAGTATAGGGCGCTTGCCCTAACTCATATATGGACTTTTTTATTTGGGGTTATCTAAAACACAAAGTGTATGTCAATATTGAAAATTTAAAAAATACAATCTATCAATTTTAATTTTTCAAACTAAATAAATAGATCAACATTTATGTGTGTGCTAATCTATCGCAAATATCAGCTGGCTTTAGGTAAATTTTATAACATATCAAATATTGTTAGAATCTTTAGGAGAATTAAAAAAAATAATATACAGGGGGTTGTATAAGACCAACAAATGCAATTATTATGTGTATCTACTACACGTTCGACGCTGTATACTTTTCTGTTACGTCAGAAACGGACAACTTAAACATATCGTTCGCACATGCTTTTCCAAACATTTTTTCTTAAAATTCTATCGAATTTATGCGTGACTTCTCGTCCTCACTGTATGTACATATACTTTATTAGAAGAATTTTTCGTATAATTTATTTTTTGTTTGAAGTTGTTATGTGATTTTAATTTGATAATAATTTTTAGAAACGAGGCTCACAATATGTTCGTTACCATCAGAAATCCGTGTTTTTTTTTAAAGATATTATCACTAGCATAGGATGGTAATTTTGAGCTTGTAGCTATTGTATGTATATATAATATAAATAATTAATTCAAATTTGATGACACTTCCTAATGTCGCCTTTTACAGATATAACACAGTTAATATGGAATTTCAATGATCTAGCTTCAAAAAAATTATGTTCTACACTTCACTATATAAGGGGCGGCGGCGCACAGTGGGGTATTTGGCCAATTTGGCAAAACAAAATTATATGACATTATGTGACAGTTGTATGGGAATGTCCTTATAGATGGCTCCACCGCGGCAAGTCGATGGTCAACGTTTGATTTATAAAAACCGGCGTTTTGTTTTTAAAGCTAATTGTTGGTAAATTTTTGTTCATACGTAATCAGGTCTAAAGTGTTCTCACCTGCGTTCATTTCCAAATAAAACAACGTAAGAATGTTTTAGACTGCACTGGATGTAGTTTATGGTGGAATGTTAGTCAATGGAGCTTCAAAGGAATTTAACATCCTGAGAAGGACCCTTCGTAAGCAGATTCGAACAGGTATAAGGATCTGCAAACTGGGGGATGTACCATATTGAATAATACTCAAGACATAGAATTGTGTAGAAGAATACTCACATCAGCGGATGTAGGAATCGCACTCGCTCCAGAAATTCTGCGAAGATCCATATTTCCATATGTTGAAGAGTAGCAGATACCATATAAATTCAGTGTGGTTAATAGAATCGTAGGCAGAAAATGGTTGCGGTTGTTTCTCAATTTTAAATCCAGCGCAATCTCAAAAAGTAAACAAATTCATAGTGGGCGACTATTTTAAGAAATCTTAATTGGATCAATCACCCTGAACGCATCTATAACATGGACGAAAAAGGCGGACCTTACTTCGTTCCTGAACCTACTTCGACCAGCATTCAGATTAAAAATGGTCCCAAAGTAAACCAGGATACGGGATATTCGTATCTTTGTCGTGTATATGTGTAAAAACTAGTTTCCCAATAAAAGTTTGTGTTATTTTTTTCCCATAAAAACCTTCATCGTTGTTTTGAGTATTTACCCATTTGTATGGCCTTATTAGGACATCGTTCATGGTTTTATTATGATCTCGGGTTCTTAATAAGGCCTAAGGTTTCTCGGGTGTGACAAACTAAATATTAGAAACATGTGTCGCTGCAAAACTAAAAAATTGGGGTGGGGTAGGTAGCTTACACCAGATAATCAAAGATAATTATATTTTTAATTCAATTCAAAGTTTTTATAATTAAAACGTATCACGTCGATTAAATAAATAATAAAACCATCATTGTGTATCTTTAACCATTTTTATTTCAATTCCATTTCCTACAACTATTGGTTAATTTATGTTTTACACATTAAGAATAACTTAGAGTATCCTTACTATAAGTACATTTTTCTTTTCATTTATTTATTAATTTCTGATGTTTGAGTAACTATATAAAATAATTTATATGATTATCAGATAGTGACCAGTTTTGACACTTACAGATTTACTACAGTTATTAACAACTTTGATTATAGAATAATCCATAATAATTGGTTATTTAGTATTCGATCAATATATTTTATATCAAATAATATTTTTTGATTACACAAAACTATTAACGATGATATTGATTAGGTTGTTATATTCTCCATTTATTTTCTATTGCCTTAGCCAAGACTTTCTTCACAATTAACAAGGTTAAACTCAACTAAATATTGCAGTTCGTTTACTTATAAAAGGAATATTCGCTTTACATATTTTAACTGATTATTACTTATTTATTTTATTTATACATACACATTAAAACATCTTTATTTTCAGTCATCCTTATAGTTTTAATCCAGGATTTGCCTGCATGTGAGCAATCCTCAAATTTGTAACTGCTAACTACTAGGACTGTTTTTCTATGCAGACACAGAAACATTTAAAACAGGCTAGCCAATTTTTTTTTAGTCACTAAAATATTATTAAACTTGAACCTTAAAAAAAAACAGATCTCATAATTATTTCAATATAATTAAGAAAGGGGGAACGTAACCATTATATTAATGAGTATTTTTTGTGTTTTATCCAACACTCTGCATATTTATTTTATCGTTTATATCTGAAATCAAGCGGCTTTTATTTGGTAAGTATATGGTATAATAATTGTCTTGCATTTTATTCTACACCAAAGGTTTTGCTTCGAAGTCATAATCAGTTTTGAAATATGTAGTGAGATTTTGTATCAAATATTTTTGCGAATGATACCTTGTATAAGTAATGTCGTTTATTTGTACATAATAATAACATTGTTAATAAAAACAGTCAAACTTAATATCAAAATAAATTAGTTAACGAATAACAATTAATAATAATTACACAATATGCTAAATATTTTTTTGTAATTTAGCTAGGAACAATTATATTTCACCAATACAGAACATATTTAAAAAAATAAATGCCAAAAGCTCTGTGTAAATGAATGAATGATCGAAGATTAGACACTTGATTATTTGGATTAGTTTCAAAACCATTCAATTTTCTGATGTTTGTAAACAATCTTTATATAAATAATAATAATATCTGTATTGAATTATACGAAATTTATAACGTTTTTTTTATAAACTTAATTTAAAAATTAATTAAAAATTAATTAAAAATTCAAAAGAAATCGGTATTAAATTAATATAGAATCATAGCGATCAACTAACCTTGTCAATTACAGAAGGAATCTAAATCTGGCATTACAATTTTGTTAGAAATAATAATTGGGGCGTTTTCTCTAGTTAAATTGCACATATAAAATATAATTCCAATTATTATTTTATGATAACATTTTGTTTTGAACAACTTATAATAGTTTTGTTCATATTTATTCATAACTTCATAGAAAAGGTTTTTTATTCGTATAAACTTATAACGGTTCACTTGAGAAATTATCATTAATTCATATCAAAGTTTTAATGAGAGTTTTTAGCATATTTTTTTAAAAAGAATTTATGTTGAACGCAATTTTTGTGGTAATATTCAAGCTACTAAAATGAAAACCTAAACAAAAAAACTCTTACTCTTACGAGTTAACGATTATAGTTAAAAATAAAATTTAAACTCCTAATTTTAAAATTTTCTTCTTTTAGGTCAACATGAAAGAATACACTTCTTCTCCTTCGCCGAAGTTTCGATCTTTTATCGGATCATCTTTAGGACAATGAAAATTGATGATTGTTGTCTATTCATTAAAAATTTGAGGCCATAAAAAATACTGTTAATATATTATTTTATTTTGTTGTTTACCAATATCAGGGACAAGTCCTCTCGTTAAAGTTGAAAAAGTAGAAGAAAATTAAAAAGTTAAAAAAAGGGAGCAAGTTTGTAATTAAATATAAACTTTTAAGTTTATCTGCTGCTTGATATTTTAGTTAAAAATCACCATCAGCTTAAGCAAAATTTAAATTTCTAGCAACGTTTTTCTTTGTAGGAAATGATTGGTAACTAACTGGTCATAACGTATGTTGGTGGTTTTAGCCTTTTCCTATTTAAAAAACATAATATAATCGAAGAAAATGAAACAATTTTCTTTCTTTCCATAAACATAAATTAATTTATACTTGTTTCGACGCTGTATAGGGTGTTTGGAAATCATTGGTACTTCTAGGGCATATGTTTGAGGTCAAAATAAGGCACTTTATCATGTGAACATGTGTCGTAAAATTGCCTCTGATTGAAACGCAATATTAAAAAAAAAGCGTTCGTTTCAGTGGTAAAATAACTGATTTTTTGTGCTTTTTGATTTTCTGACTTAAAAATTGCGTCACATAATTTTTAGTGGATCCGAAACCACAAACTGATGTTTACGCTAAAAAATTAAAAAAATTGACAACAATAAGTAAGAATCCATATGCATGAATTTGAAACTGATACTTATGACATTCTTTGATTCTGCAGTATAATTCGTTGGGTATCATTTTAAGGGCGGAAAAGAAAATGCGCGTAAAGAACCAGACGAATACCAATTTTATTTCATCATAATAGAAACAGAATATGTATAAAGATAACTTAAAATATTGCTTATTGCTGAAATTTTGTTTGGTTTTCCGAAAATTAGTCCGATCTAAATTTTTGACCATGATAGTATTAGAGTATAATGTTCTGAATCTCTGATGATAAAATGACGAATCATTGATTTGTTTTTATCAACTTATTGTTAAATCAATATTCGGTAGTGGGCAACTTCACAACGCAGAAACATTTACTTGATTTGATTTTTTTGCTTATTTTCCTGGATAAAATACTTTAAACTGTACATATTAAGTTATCAATGTGCCTTAAGTCGACCATCTACAAACAAATTATTGATATGTCTAAATATATTAAGTTTTTTCTTTTTGAAATCAACTAAACCCTTTTTGAAGTTAGTTTTTCACAATAATGAATTTGCTAATGAGTGTTTTGACACAAAATTTTCTACGATGACGTTGTCATTAGTATTTGGTAATTTTTTTACTCACTTAAATACATTCAGTGGAAAATTTTCAATTAGAACTACAGTAACTCAGTATATCTTCAAAATTTGAACATTATTTTGCATTAGAATGTATTTATGTATATTTAATCATTTAGAATAGGGTATGTTTCTAATTTTAAGAGTATGTTTGATATTTTTCCATTGGAAATGTATTTATTGAGCCAAGCTACAGTGAATTTTGTTCCGAGTGTCGAAAAACCCATATTCAATAATTCTTATGATTGTTTTGTTGTATTATTATACAAAAATTATAGGTGCTGTTTGACATACAGATCAAAAAATTAGTTCTACTGCATTTACAAATAAGTTTGATTTTTAATTTTAATCTTACATATTATGAGCGTGTTCAAAGTTTAATGCTGTTCATATACAGGGTGGTCCAACGAAAAGTTTGCACCTAGCTTTTCTCTTTTTTTTGTAGTCGAATGCGAAAATGCTCGGACACGTCGATTTTGCTTTTGAGGGGGACACATTTTAAACATATTTTTCGATCTGCGCCTTTAACCCCCTAGCGGGGGTGAGTAACAACCCTAAAATTTTAAATGGAAAGAGGGGTCTAATGACATATCATTTGAAAGGACACAAAATTGTCTTTCTAATGATACCCTATTTGTCGAATTTTACTAAAACAGTTAATACGAAAACGACTTTAAAGACATTAAGCCGATAATTTTGGTATTAATGAGAAATACAAATAAGTTTTAATTATTGCGAGTGAAAACACCTGCAATCGTTAGTACATTCCAATGTTTGTTAGTTTTAACATTGCTTTGTAAAAAAAGTAAACAAGCTGTTAAATTGATTTATTAAAACGTTACATTAACAAATGTTGAAAATGTGACCCATTTGATTCCATACAATAATACAGATTTTGTTCAAATCTATTTCTAACATTTTGTAGCATATCAGGTGTTATGTTTCTGCACTCTTCTGTAATGCGTTGGCGAAGATCTTCTATGGACTCGGGCTTCGTGGCAAAACATTTATTTTTTAAGTGCCCCCAAAGAAAAAAGTCTAAAGGCGATAAATCCGGTGACCTGGCAGGCCATTCAATTGGGCCCCTCCTTCCAATCCACCGTCCAGGGAACCGGTCATCTAAGAACTGTCTTACAGGAGCCACATAGTGCGGAGGTGCTCCATCTTGCTGGAAATAAAGCCGATCAGCAGTATGATTTTGGTCATCTTCTATTATTTGTGTTATTAAAGGATCAATTGTGTCTTCAAGCATGTTTAGGTACACTTCACCAGTTAAATTTCCAGGAATAAAAAGTGGTCCTATAATATGATTTCCTAATATGCCACACCAGACGTTTATTTTTTGAGGATACTGGGTATGAACCTCACGGAATAAATGTGGGTTACTGTCATCCCAGTAACGGCAATTGTGCCTATTTACAGCTCCATTCAAATAAAATGTGCATTCGTCGGAAAAACAAATGTTAAATAATAATTGCGGATCTTCAATTAAACGCTGGCTCATTGCTTCACAAAATTGCAGCCTTCTATCAGGATCATCCTCATTTAGTTCCTGTACTAATTTGATTTTGTACGGATGAAATTTGTACGCTTTTAAAATTCGTATTATGGACCAACGGGAGACACCTGAGGCTTCAGCTAGTTGACGGGTACTTTGACTATGATCCATTTCAACATGCCCTAAAACAGCGACTTCCACAGCTTCATTTCTGATCGGTTTCTGCGGCTGGTGTTTTACATTACAGACAGATCCGGTATCTACAAACTTTTTAACTAACTTGCCAACGTACACATCATTCACATTTTTATCGGGATGTCTCTCATTAAATAAGCGAGCCGTAAGTCTAGCACTACTATTATTTTGAAAATAAAGTTTAACAATTTCAACTCGTTCTAGAATGGAATAAATCATTTTGTACGGTAAAAGTAAAATAACTTGAGAAGCAACCAAACTGAATCAATGAAAAGACTAAAATAAACGGTGTAAATTCTTTTCCTACACGTATCTGCAGTTTTTATTTCAACAAAAAACGCAAACGATTAGTGAGGAATTTAGTTCTGATAAATAAGATAGTGTTTTTGAAATCCCGTTTTTCTTCAAAGTAAATAATTTAGAAATGATTGTAGTTGTTTTCAGTCGTAATAATTAAAACTTATTTGTATTTCTCATTAATACCAAAATTATCGGCTTAATGTCTTTAAAGTCGTTTTCGTATTAACTGTTTTAGTAAAATTCGACAAATAGGGTATCATTAGAAAGACAATTTTGTGTCCTTTCAAATGATATGTCATTAGACCCCTCTTTCCATTTAAAATTTTAGGGTTGTTACTCACCCCCGCTAGGGGGTTAAAGGCGCAGATCGAAAAATATGTTTAAAATGTGTCCCCCTCAAAAGCAAAATCGACGTGTCCGAGCATTTTCGCATTCGACTACAAAAAAAAGAGAAAAGCTAGGTGCAAACTTTTCGTTGGACCACCCTGTATGTTATACTTTTCGTTTCTAAGTTTTCATCACATTTTATATAAATTTGATATAAATCACAGGACTAATACACCAATAAAAAAATATCGTTTTATTTCCTTTTATATTTTCAGAGTAAGTTTATGTCTAAAATTGTGAAAAACCATTTTATTATTTAATAAATGGATGGAAGGTAGTAAAGCATGCAACATAGATGCATTCAAAACTTACACTTGCTTACTACTTTCTTTGTGACACATATTTTTTTATTTATAATTAAAAGTTTTAAATAAAATCATATTTTATTCGTACATAGTTAAATCGTTTCGAATATGACTAGATTTATGCAAAACAATTCAAATTATAAGTTTAGACACTCTTTTAGAAATATACGAGTGTACTTAAATTAAAGGTAAATATTGCCAAGTTCATTCAAAATGCTGGACAGTAGCCTCAAAATTCGTGACGACTTCTATTTTTTTTTACATAAGTTAGTATAAATCTATTTTGACCGGACGTTACCACACACGAGCCTATAGCAAATCGGTATTAAACTTCAAACTCAAATCTAATTATAACAAAATTCCTCTTGGAACAGTTTTTCACAATAAGTGATTTTGCAACAAAAAAGTGTAAATAGTGTTCGACAGGAGACGTGTGCCTATCACCTACATTTCAATTAGGAAAATATTAAAACAAAAATATTATTTTTCTACAATGCTCAAACCTCAATTAGACGCGATTTAATAAAATATTTCTAAAAATAGATTTCCGGACAGAATCTGCTTAAATTTATAGTAAGAATAATAAATATTACAATTTATTATTATATATTATTTAAAATTTGATTGGTTAATAAAACTGAACTGAACTGAACTTCATACTGCTTGCAGGTTTACATTTAGAAAATACTGAGATGAAATTTTATATAATACAAGTAGATCATTTAAATCGTCGATATCAAATATTTTTATTAATTGTTAAACACAATACAGCATTAAAAAAATTGAACTATTTTGCATAATCTATTCTTTCATTAAACGGAAAAATAATATTTTGAGATAAATTGTTGTTAATATTTATTTATTTTTCTATCCTTCTGCATGTTTTCGTGAGATATCCATGTTTGATTATATATTTTTGTAAACTGGGCACTGTTTCTATCCCTTACTTAACTATATATGACACTATTTACTTAATATATCCACTGTGTTTTTTTTTTGTATATCATATATCTGAGATATATAGCTAATGTTTTACTTACATATTATGTTTTATCAAAACTCACTATGACAGTACAAAATTTAACTGTATATGTTTTTGTTTTCATTTTTAAATGCAAATCTCATGATTAATTGACAATGAATCTACTATGTATATATTTTTTATAATACATAGGACAATCCGTTTTGCCTGACGAAATACTTTGGCTAAAAATTTGACAATGGTGAAAAGCATAAATTTTTTTTTTTCAATTTAAACTAGTTTCAATCAATCAAGCGGCTGTTATAGGAAATCTTCTCTCTTACTGCACTTTTACACATTTATTGTGATTATAAACTCACACTTGAATATACAGTTCACTACCTTAGTCATGAGACTTCTACTCAGACCACGGTCCCACTTAGTCCGAAGATGTGTAATTGTAGTAGAAACTCTTTCAATTTCACTTAATTAATTTCTTTACTTCGGTGGTAAACTTTCAGAAGTTGCGCTGAGTGTCCATTAGTCTCTGACTCAGGTAATATGCCAAGGTGAACTTTAATAATATACTGATGATCTAGTCATACTGGCCAGATTTGATTAATAACTAATATAAAGGAGTTTTGATTGTGGTACTCTGGTGATCTCATAATGAGAGCGAAGCGAATTCTTATGTATCTGTTAATAATGAGGCTCTACTAATTAGAGCAAAATCCCGAGCGTATAGGTACATCCAGTAATTGTGTCCCCTATGCCACAAAGTTATTTTTGCTTTATTCTACTTAATAACATGTTCTAATTTACAATATTTTCCAGTGATATTTGTACAAAGGAAAATTTTGCAATTTGTTTATTTAAAGCTTGAAACATGGTATCTAAATGTCTGCCGTTTAGCCTAAATACAGCGATCTTGCTAAGTTGGAATGTCCCATGTATTTCTATAATTTAGTTGTTCAAAACAATTTATAAACAATAATTATTGAAAATAAAAAAAATTTAGCATTGAAAAATAAAAACCAATCATAAAAATCATGTCAATTATACATATACAGTTAATGTATATATAATTTTTTTTACAAATATTACGTTGGCTAAAATATAAATATATTTCAATATACGGTTTTTATCTAGTTTTCTTTCATATCTAGTTTAAATGTCCGGGACCCAGAATAAAGGAAATTTCACAATCTCTATTAATTAACATTAATTAGTTCATTATGAACACTTAACGTTGAATGCAGGAGTTTTACTTCTCGGAAAATGGTGACAAATAAAAAAATCGGTTGTGTCGCCCCAAAACTTTCCCTACTTGCTATAATATAATCAAAAATATATGACCTGCGTAACGAAACAGAATTTTAATAATAATTATTATTATAATTGTGTTGTTTCCCTCTGCGGGAAAGTAAGTTAACAAGTATACTTTATAGAAGCGACTATGTTTTGACGCAGCAGTTTTGAAGTAATTTTACCAAACACAAATTAATATCCTGATTTAATTTACATGCGACACCCAACGCAATGATTTTTGTATATGCTTCCGAAATGTTTACTAGTAATTCGATATGCACGTACTAATAGAATTTTTTATTTACTAGGCAATGAAAATATTAAAAGTTTGATTGAAATACTCGTATGTTTTCCGTTTACCTTACTTCTGGATCATCCGGAGATTTACAGAACATTTCAGCATTTAACAATTTGGAAATTTGCGCTAAATTTCTCAATGATGTTATCAACTGTGAAATGTGTTTGAAAATTTGATTATTTTTCTGCATCCAAAGATCTTATACAAAAGCTAAATAATTTCTTTTTGTCTAATAAATGAATCCGATATCATCTTTTAGTTATATATTTTTATTTACAATTATATTTAGCAATTAATATATTTATTTTTTTATTTCTGTACATTCCATATCTACCTAAGCATTTTTCATCCTTATCGTTGCAATCAAATCATTTTCAGCAGTGAACCACAATATAGTCAGAAAATGTTAATTTTTTTATACCAATTTAAAGGATTCAACATTATGTGGAAATTTTACTGAAATATTGTTCTTACCAAAAACAGAGTATCCATTAATTATTATCTGTTAATGTGTTAACAATTAATTTGCTGTCAGTTCGGAAAGACTTAAATACTATATTTATTTTCTTCTATTTTTGGTCCCAAATGATTGGAGAACTTTTGTTGAACCCACAAACAAATTTGTGTTGTCAATTTAAATTAACTGGTTATTTCAAACTTTGCCAATAAAATTGTAGTAAGCGATAAATTACTCAAAGCGTAGTGCCTTAGGTATAAAAGAATCAAGTTTTCTCATCTTGTTTAGCAACGTTCTAAGACAATCATTTGTTTGCAAAAAACATGAAGTTTTAATACAAAACAAAATATGTAGATTACATTTTAAGCAAACATTACATTCTTATAGTATCTTTGAGTAATGCTATTATAAGCTTTGTTTATATACTTCCGTAGCATTTCCTATATGACTTAAACCAAAATAAATTAAAGACATTTTAAAGATTGTCTCTAATCTCCATTGGGATACCTTTGGTGGAATAGTGTACATATATATTCAGTTAATTTCATGAGAAAAAGCTAAATACAATTTTCATTTGTATTTATTTAGAAAGAATGTGTTTGTAATTCAATGCCAAATGTGGTATTAGTAGTTGGTTTGCCTTGTTCTCAATTTTACCATTAACAACGGAGCCTGGTGTGAAATATGAAGGACATACAACGGAAGAATACTCAAAATGCTATTGTAGTTGAAATAAAGTGTGATTTGCCTAATATAAAGGTTTTATTTCAAAATTATAGATATTTTAAATATAAGCAACCAGTTTCCGACTATATTTCACTGTGAAAATCCAAACCAATGATTTTAATATGTTCTATCTACTTCCTACCTAGTTTTTTTATATATTTGTTTTAATCATTTGATTTATCTACTTGTGTTTTGTTTTTGTACATACGAAAACTCTCACTTTTATGTTTCGTCTTTACAAATATAAACTCTTATATATTAGCTATAACATACTTTTTTTTTGGTTTTGCTACTCTACCGCTGAAAAACTTAATACAAGTTTTGTTTGTTATATTATTATTTGGTTTCTAAAAACACTGAAACACAACTAGAATTTTCGAGATCTAAAGGTGTCACTGGAGAAGTTGATTTATTCCAGTTCAACTCGTGTTTGATGTTATGGGTCTGTTAATTTAATTTAACTTAGTATTCAAACTAGTAGACTTGGGGAGAGCCAGTCACTATCCTCCGCCAGCTGCCAAAAAGAAAATTAAATTTTTAAATTTAAATTACACCAAACCAACTAAATACAATTATTCTTAATATAAAAGCTTTGTTGTGAATAACTGATTCTATTCAGTTGTTATTTTTCTCTTAAGCATACGTTTTAGTGTGAATGAGACATATTTGTACTTGTGTAAATCTAATAATAAATTCAGAGCGTGATGGTATTAAGAAAGTAAAGCTCCACACTATGCTGGCCAGATCTAGTGCAGGATAGCAAACAGACTCACCACATTCATACAAACTATATAATAATATACACTATCCGACAAAAATAAAGCCTTGTCAAATATCTCATAAAATACTAGAGATTATATTTTAATATCAAATAAGCACTTTACTTAAGAGTTTGTAAAAATATTTATTCCAGTTATAAATTTCATAGGACAACCCCTAAGGTTTATTTCTACTTCCTTTGTACTGAGGCCACCTGGACAACGCCTTCACATTGTCTCTAGGAATTTGTAGACACTTGCTCAATCGTATCTAGAAGATATGATATGTAGGATATGACTGGATACGAACAGACCCTCCAAAGCAAAGTCTATTGCAGCTTATACCTATTTATCTATTCAATTTCATAAGAAAGTGGATTATTTTGATAAAAGAGCTTTCTTTTAGATTCAATGGTAGAAGAGCTGCTTTACCAAATCCTCAAAAACGGCATTTCTGAACTTTTCATGACCAATGATCATTCAAACGAAGGTGACGAGTGTTTATTTCCGTTAGACATCGGATTAATAAATTCGTTTGATTTACTAGAAAGGAGAGCTTTGGGCCAGGAATCTAAAGCAGATGTAGATCTTGGTGAGCTTAGTGCTCTATATATTCGCTTGGCATCAGAACCAGAATATGCAATATTCAGTTATTTAATTATCATTTCCGGCTACACCTATCTCTCTAGGATCATTCCCAGAAGGGACAAAAATAATTGTTAAATCATCTTTCGTCTTTTTTTGTTTGGAAAGGGTCCCTTCCTTTTATGTTTTGAGTTGATTTACTTTTGACGGATAGTGTATTTGGTCATACATATTTAGAGATTAAGAGGATACAAGAAAACACTCCGAAATAAGTTTTGTGCAAAAAAACCCCTGAAGTGGTTCAAGATTTTTCCAATTTTTGTTATTTGTTTTATTCATTATTTATGCTCTGATTTACATTCGATAAAACTATTGAGGGTGAACCTAATGATCATTGTTAAATTGAATTAAATAAAAAAAAAAATGATTGGATCTGTGACTTGGGTAGGTATTCTTCTGTTACTTTATATAAAGCAAATCTCTAAATTCGATGGATTTTCAGTGTAATATTAAAGATAAAAATAAACTTGATATGAAATTTCAAACATATTTTAATAAAAAAATTGGTTTTCTGATCCTCTTTATATCTTTATGTATCTGCTTTCAAACTATTGAAAAATTACGTTTCGCTTAAATGAAATGTTACTTTGCGATGAAAGCCGCATAAAGATATCTCAAGCGGTTTGTGAAATGTATCTCTATTATGTTAGAGCTCTATGAGTATTATAGTAAAAATGTGAAACAAATCTAATTTCGGTTTTATAAAGACAAAAATTTTCATGTCTCGACTTTCATTGTTCCACAACCTTTAGTATCTCGTGTAATCTGATTATGTATAAAGGTATTTTATCCTATGAGCTTTCTGAACTTTGGCACGTCAATTTAACGTAATGCATAACTCTTTTTTTCTATTTTCTGTTAAAATGCTGTTATTTAATTTGAGATTTTGTTTATATTGTGTCTCATTGGGCCTGGAATAGAAGAAATAATTTAGTTTTTGTCTATATAACTTAGCAGAGTCAAATGAAAACCTTCAGGTTAGATAAATAGTTTTTTTAACTGTATAGAATGCACTACCTTTTGGTGTAGCGATTTCTAAAGATGTGACGATTTTTTACAATATCACAACTATTTTACTAAATTTAATTAAACATTTTTGTGAACCTTGAATTTTTCGGCCTAAAATTTTTTCTCCAAATCGTATTTCTTCCATTCCAAATCTTGGTTAATTTCACGATTTATTCAGTGAATTTGCTGCGGCAACAAATTATTTTTATTTGTTCCGACTTTTAAGAGTTTACAAAATTTCGGTGTAGTCCCATATAATTTTTTGATGAAAAAAAAATTGCCTTGAACCTCCAAAAGGTAGTACTTGAATCTATGTTCATAAGTTTGGCTTGATTAAGTATGATAAAGTTTTCACAATCGTTATTTATCTATTATAATAGTTTAATAGTTTTCATTTGACTTTGCAAATAATTCTCATGCAAAATGCTAAATTAATATTTTAAAATATTTAATTTCTTTAATTTTGAAGGTCCAACCAATTGCCAGTAAAGCAGTCGCACCATTTTCAAAATATTCAATCATACCAAAGCAAACATGCGTGATCTAGCTTTTTTGCCCTAACACCAATAATAAACACAGATAGATAATTTATTAATAATGAACTTTATTTAGGACCATTTTAAGGTGAAAAAAATGTACCTCTTAATATAAAATCACCGATAGCCAAGCGTTTCATAAAGAGTTCAACTCTTTACTGGGCAAAATTAAGTAGAAAATACCGTTAATAATGTTGCTGACCAATTCTAAATACAGTCAGCAGAAACCTAATTTGAAATCTACAGTGTGGTCCAGTTTATAAAATTTAAATATTTATCTATCTGTGTCGCAATCAGTCCACACTTGTCACGACTTACTTGATACTGTTGGATAGGAAATACAATGCCCGGTTGTTGTAGTGTTGTAGCAGGAGCTGCTATTTGCTGTGGCGTTGCAGGAATTTGAGATGGTCCAGGAATACTCTGCCAAGCAGTAGCTGTCGCAGGTACTTGCAGTCCCATACTGTAAGTTCAAAATACCATTTTTTGTATACTTGAAACTAAACTAACAATTCTTTTAGGCCAATATATCCGCTTACCCCATGTAGGATGGTGACTGATATCCTCCGAATTGTCCGTAGGCATATCCTTGCATGCCACCTAGAAACTGCCCCTGTATTTGTGATGTGCTGGCAGCAGGATAACTTTGAGGATACCAGTAACCTAATTGTTGACCGTAGGTACTGTACGGAAATGTTGTACTTGCTATGGCCTAAAGAAACATGTAAAAATAATGTGATATTAGTGTGTGTAAGTGCTCTCTTAATTTTGAAATGTTAATTGTTACCTGTCCAGCCACGGGAGCATTATTTGGATCACCCGACTCTTTTCCCCATGAACATTTCACAATTTGTCCAATGATATCAGTGTTGTGAACCGCTACAATAGCATGTGTTGCTGACTCTTTGGTTGAAAATCTTAAAAAAGCATACAAACATTTTATTAAAATAATAAATACCTATAGTAAATAAGAAAATTGCGAATTCTTAATATTGAATTTACCTGACAAACGCATATCCTTTTTCCTTAAATACCCTGATTTCTTGGATTGTCCCAAATGGCGCAAAAGTTTTTTGCATCAGTTCTTCAGTTAGACCATTTGTGATACCACCACAATATACTGTGCAGTTTGTTGGGCTACTTTGATTGTAAACTTCGTCAAAAGTCAGTGGCTTACTGATACCTAAAATCAATCATTGGTTTGTATAAAATTTTCATTCACTTCACTAAAATACAATTAAAAATGTGCGTCTGTTCACGACTAGCGGATGATTGATACTCATCTCCATCAGTCAATTCAAAAAATAATACCGTTTATTGTCATTTTTAAATTACCAGATTGTTTTGTGGAGGTGACGTTTTTCATTGGTTTTGTTATGAGATTGCACTCCACTGAAAGTATAGACTACTTCTTCAAGTTCCACAAATCTTTAATTTCGGGAATAGAATTATGCTTTCGTGACAAAGGTCATAATATTGAAAACTGTAATTGACTCAGAATAAATTATAAGTTCTAAGAAAAGTTTTCCAAGCTCAAAATAAAGTCAGTGACAATATTGGCTCCCAACTTATGTAAAAAAATTAGACATAAGTTAGTGAGAATTGAACGCTTATAAATGCGGTAAAAAGAGGACTAAAATTGTTTCTATAAAGTTCAAGTTATTTATATAAACGTTATTCTTGAAAATCGGGGTAAATTTGGTTTTGGTCGAATAGTTTTGAATTCAAAATTTGGTTATTTCTTAGTGACTAAACGTGTGAATGACCCTGTACCTGTTGGTCAAATGAGATGCCATGAAGTTCATTTTTTACTCTGTTAGTGCATTCAATATCAGAAAAGTGCCAACTCAGCAAAGCTCTCAAAAGTGTAGGTACATTATGGAAATAAATTTCTTTCTATAACGTCGTATAAATTTTACTTGATGTTTCAGTCTGTGTAGGTACAGTAAGATGCAGATGGTATCTTTAATTTATACGAATACCTGCTGAAAATTAGGTAACTGCTTATTAATATGTTGAATATTGGTTTAGTAGATAGTTGAATTTATGGACATTAGAGTGTGCTAGTTGTACTCCATAAATCGATAATTATTACAATGCGGAAATCTCTAAAGAGGGAGCTACTATGCGGAATATATAGCTTCAATCCATACTACAAACCAAGTTTGTTAACTTAATACGTTTTAAAGACTGTTGCGCAAGTTTCTTTTTCTTTGTTTCCATGAAAAAGTTGTTTCTAGATTTGCAAGTAAAGTAAAATATTGCGAGATAAATACTTAGAGCGTCTTAACAAAAAATAGAGTACATGCTATGTTGTGTCTGGTTTATCAACCTTTTCGTATTTCAAACAAAGAAAACTAAATGAACAAAAATCTTGATGACACAATAAATAGCTTTTTTAAATCTATTTTGACAATTGTACCTATTATTTTTCTAAATTTAAATTATTTGTTCTACTACATTTGCTTTTCAGTAATCGGCCGAATTGGATAAGACCTTTACCTTGGGCTTCGAACTGCGGTCATCGATTCAGAACTGTGTTTTACTTAGTGACAGTTGTGCAGTTTGGGATATCCGTATGCGATCCGGCCTCATATCCGGCATGGTGTACGTAGTACATTTGTCATGTATAACCAAATGGCATTTGAATGATTTGTGTAGTAAATAACTTATGCAAGTAAAATATAGTGTTTTTGTTGGATTACAATTAACAAAATATTCTGGACCATCTCCGCCTACAAATTATGAACGCCGATTTTTACATGATGATTAACAGAGAACAAAATATGATTTTTTTTTAAATTTTGACAGGCAGCCATTTTAAAATTAACTTGCCGATTTCAACCGCCAACGAACTCAAGCGAGACATTGACCTAGCCGATCACTTAACCAAATTTTGGTTTGATTGGTCAAAAAATGCGGTCTAGAATGTGCTTCCAAACTAACTCTTTAAAATTGCTTCAATTGTTTGGGCTAGAACTTATTTTCCATTGATGAACCTTCAACTAAATTTGATTGGATTTGTCACCAATGCCTTCAATAATAATTTACGCCTAAAACTTACAAAAAACAGCGAAGTAATAAGTATTTGTTATGCAAATGCAGTCTTCTATGACTATTAGGTACTAGTGCAATGCCCACTATATCGCCAGGAGGTTTGGAATACTCTCTCTATATGTCCGGGAAGCTAGATAAATTAGATATTACTAAAGGTAAGAGGAAAGGCAATATACTCAATTTTCAACTTGACCTTGGATAAAACGCCACCATCAGTAAAATACAGCCTTGCCACATGATATCATATTTCCTTGTAGAGACCAATGAACTTTATACCTATAGGACACACAACGATTTAAATAAAATTCTGCAAAATGTCAGAGTCTATAAATGTAAAACATATACATATATACCTAATAATGTCCATTGTGGCCGTACCTAACCTAGCTGAGCCAAATTGATTAGATTTAGAAATTAATGTATTGGTTGGTTTAAAGCCAAAAACCTGGTTTGGGTGATTTACTCTGGGGTCAAAATTAAATTAACATATCTTCCTAGTTTGGATATCCCTATCCCCATAGAAGCAACTGAAATTCCTAATCTATTTTTTTCTGTGTCAAATCTATTTAATGTGTTCAAAGTTGTAGTAAATAGGTAAATAAATAATGTATTTTTCACATATTCTATTACATTCTTCAAAGTATATAAAGAGTAGAGTATAGAGCGTTTGAGCGATATCTTATCAGGCTCCTTGCAACTAAACTGCCATATCAATCATATTTTGTATGGAACTTTTGGTTAATGATGTCAAGAGGCTTATTACACCTGTTCAGCAATGATTTTCTCCTGCAAGATCCATTCCTACCAATCTTGTGATTTTGATCTAACCCGAAAGCTTGGAGGTACGACATATCGACGTTGTTTATGCTGATTTCACCAAAGCCTTGTGACAGGCTTGCCCACGGAATTCTACCGCATAAATTGTAAAAAGGTAGCCTATCTATTAATTTTTTACATTATTTTCTTCTTATTTCCTTAAAAGTAACTTGCATGTGGAGTACCTACCGTGGTTTCAGGTCTATTATTGTTGGTGCAATATCTGGAGTGCCCCAGGGCTCTCTGTTGAAATTAGAAATTAGAATATACTTGTGATGTCCTGGTTAAGGATTGCACTTGAATAGCTCAGAAACGTAGATTTTATGGGCTATGGGCGAAACTACACCTACCAATTTGTTTTATATATTTATGCTAACTCTATTGTTTTGTAATGTACCTGTTCTATACCTAAATCGAAGATTAACAACATTAATATTTGCCTAAATCGATTTATTTTCTGTCTAATTAAATGGACTAAATTTAAACAGTTACTCTAACTTTACGCCTGGTTCTCAATTCTCAGCTGATTGAGATTGTTCTTAGTTTAATAAAAACACTTTATTTCAAAATTTTCTCCAAATATTATGTTTAATCCATCTGAGCCTTATTCCTGCTCTAAATTTTTAACAGATATTGAAAAACGAACTACTCTAGTTTTCTGCATAATTCAATGAATAAAAACATGAAGGCCGGAGTCCCTATGTCATGAAATGCGTATATTGTCGCTGTTAATAATGTTATTTCCAAAATTCCTTAATAACCAGACGTAACATTGTTGGAGTTATATACCAGCTATAATGTTGCATAAGCTTTCTTTTATTATATTTTTTAGACACTGCTGCAGTAATAAAGACAAATTATGCTTTCCACCATTCTACAGAAAATTGGATGTAGGTAGTTATTGAAAATAATAACCAACTAACATAGATGTGATTGGCGAAACCAGCTGGAGGTCTCTGTCGATGTCCGCGTTTGTACAGTTTTGATGTGCTTTTGTTCAAAATTAAGATTAAAATTATAATAGGTAGGTGTATTTACTATTATTGTATTCAATTATCGATCTGCGTAATGTAAATAATTCTTCATGAAATTATATTTATGTGGCTCAAAAAACAAGTATTTATATATATAATTTCAAAAAACCTTTAGAGATGACTAACAAAAAGAAAAACAGTTATCCATTATTAAATAATTAATATAGAAATATTTTAATTTTTAATCTTAATTTTCAATAAAAATCCTAATTAAAAAATAATTTATTTTTGAACAAAGTCACCGACAACAATAGTGAGTCCTCAGTTGCTCAAAAGTTGTTCCTGCATATGTTCAAATATATAACAGGACTTCTCCATAGAATCATGTTTTCTATAAGGTTAGTTGCCTGTGGAAGTTTTCTATTTAAAATATGATCTGTTTATTAATGTAGCGAGATAATTGATCCCACTAATTATGGACATTATATGCTAGAAATTAAATTAAATTTAAATAAAGTTAGTTGATATTTTTTGGAGTTTTAAATTATAGACATTAACTAATACTTTCATTTTTTCACCAACGAGTGTATTTAGAGTTTAACATTATTACATTTTAAATAAATGGATATTGGACTGCTCAATCAATTTACACATTAAAACAATTAAAATTATAGCAATAGTTAGAAGCTTAACAATGTTACGATTTCACAAATAAAACAGGAAATACGTTTTGAATGCCACTGATGATGTTAACTCTATGTCGATGAAATATTTTGTCCAGAGGTGGATATTCGTATTTTATTTTCCAACGTTAAATATTCATTAACTAGACTGCAACAGTAGCTAAACTCTATACCTCATTATAGAACAAAATTGGTGCTATTGTCTGACATATTTATTAATGTCTTTTGTTTTTAAACCAAAATGGTTAAAAAGTTGATGGTGTTAATTACTTAAAACTTTACTTGATTTAGGTCGAAGCCAGATGCTTATGAATGTGCGGTGGTAGTGAGAATTTACGAAGTTGGAAGTTATTTTTCACAACCAACTGCAATGCATGACTGTAGTATCCAAATTAATTGTAGTTTTCAGGTCTCAGGTGATTCAATTTGTTGTAGAGTTGTTTATGATCAGGTTATATTAATTTGATAAACTACGTATTTATTATATTTATTTCCTATAAGGTGGACAATCAATAATTTGTTTTCTTTAAGGGAATAACAAAAATATGATGAGCTTTCAAAATATGGGTGAGTTTAGTTCGATGAATTAGTTTAGGCATCACAACTTTGGGACCATTAGTCATACATTTTTTTCAAAAACATAATTAAACCCTCAGATACATGGTCAAACACATTCGTATGTTTATTGGGTTAATATTATATAAAATATGGAAACATGGAGGAAGTTGATAATTATTAAAATCCTCTAAACCTAATAAAATAATGGTTTCTCTACAATTCTATTGTGGGATATTAGAATTCGCGTGTTTTTTTAGTTCTTAACTCTTGTCCAGAATTTCAGTTGTGTGTCTCTTCTATCAGGTTTGTAATTATTCACCTTTAAAAATGTGTGAGGACATTGAGCTAACCAAGCCCTAAATGTCCAGCAATTGAGCAATGGGAGAAAATTCTACCTCATTCGGAACTTCCTATTGTCAATTCTGCAAAAAACCTTGGAATAATTACATATTCTGATTTGAGATTTGCTAGTCACGTTTAAAAGGTTGTTCAAAAGGTCGTATTTTTCAATGAAACTCCAATAGGCATATATTTTGAGCAGAAGTCTACGTCAAAAATTATGTGGTTTGTTGGTACTATTTCATTTAAACTACTGTAATTTTATTTACGAATTCAAATTGTTCAAAATACATGTTTTAGGTTTATTTATGATTTGTGAAAATCACACTTATGCCAAGTGTAATTTTTCTAGCTGTGACTTGGTTAAGGAAAATAGCCCTTAGTGCTAGACTTCGCCAAATTTAACATTTATTTTTTTATCTTGTGAGCTATTGCTTTTATTCTTTATTTATTTATTATTCTTCATTATGATGAATTAAGTATTGAGATGGTAAACGTTGTGAGTTTTGTCTAACTCTGTAATTTTAAGACTAAACCATATGGTAGTTTAGATGTCAATAGTAGCTTTGTTTGGGGGTTCACTGTGAACCAGTTTAAGGACTATTCTTATGTGCATTTCAAGTATGAGTGTTCGTATAGATGAAACTAAACAACACTCAAAACAACAGACTGAAACATTCTCAATATGGCAAAAACATGTGTTGAATAATATTATGGTGACTGTTTTTGGGACTATCCGCAGAGATATTGCAATGTTTCAAAGACGAAGCACATATTACGAGCTCATTTGGCGCAGTCTATCGTTGCGATGGCTAAAATTTAATTACAACATCTACAAAAACATACCTATAACATATATTCTAGAAGCAAGAAGTGTTAATCCTAATATTATTATAATATTAAGTTCCAAACTAAATTAATTTCGAATGTCTTTGAAATATTTGGATGGAAAAGTGATTTTGCAACCTCAAAACTCGTATCTTTAAGCACGACCTTGATTATAATAGTGTGATGACTCTTCGCTGAAAAGCGCAGTGGCACAAAATAGAGGCAACAACTATGCCACATATAAAGCGTATTGTCCGCAGTGGTCTCGGACTAACTGCACAACGTTTTGTGCGTGACTGTTCTATTTCTATTCTTGTCACGGCATACAGTGGCGTGTATGTTGCTTGTGCTTTCATTTAAAATGTAATCGATAATAGAAACAAAGCATCTGTTGATTATTTTTTCGAGTATGCAGAGTAGTTACTGACCTAATGGTTGTTGCTAAGTAGCGTGACTTGTCAAAATATTTAAACTATGCATAATATAATGTTATGTTAGTGAAATGAGATTTAGATAATATAACAATAAAGGAATTGCAATATTAAAAAAATGTAAAATTTCTTTGCTGGTAATGTTCCTTTTCTAAGAATACAAATTTTGCACTTACCTATTAATAAATTAAACACGCAAAGTTAGTTGCAGGGATGGTTTTCCAACAAAAATACAATAGCAAATAGAGCTCGAACTATATGAAAAATTTAATATAGGACCAACTCTGTCATAAAACATATTATATCTCATTCCTCTCAAAACTGTAATTTTCTTCTACTGAAATCTTACATTATTTGAAAATCATTAAAAATATCTTTTTAAAAAGGAGTTTGTTTACAATAAATAATTAATCACTTTGCCCCCTGCTTATTGTTAAAGCTGATGAGCTTGATGGACCCAGTAATATTTCCTTGGGTAGTGTGTTTGGTATATAATTTCCTTAATTTTGAAAGCTGACAGAGAATCGAATAAGTCGCTACACAATGTATTTTAAGAAGTATGAATATAATAATTAAATTTTTTAAACACAAAACTTCCACAGGATAAACCCTGACTGATCAGCAAAACGATAGCTATGATACTTGTAAATATACTATTTACCATGATAAATTAGTAGTGATGCCAAAAAGATAGAGCATTTGTAATAATTTCTGGTAGAAACAGTATTGCCCTATGTGCAGAAAACTAAAGTAGTAAAAGCGTATGATTTGATCATTGTTTGTGGTTAATTGGTGTAATTATACCTGAACCTAGTTAGCAAGATATGCCACTGAATATATTAATTTTTTTTGGAATATGTTAATTAACGTGTTTGTATATCACGCCACTGGTATCAAAATAAGCACGCGATGAAATGTTCATTTAGAATCACAGACCTACATCAACTATTTAGGAAATCCTAACGACATTATGTTAAAATGAATTATTCAAGCCTATAAAAATGGCATTTTTAACCGCGACTGCAATTGTGTGCCAACAATTTTATCATTGAATTTAAAGAATAATATTCGGGATTATTTTTTGTATTTGAGACAATATAGTGAGATATATAAGTAAATGTAATTTGTTACATTTTATCATTGCGGCGTATATCAGATTTTGAAAAAAAAAAAATTATTGGCTACCGACTGCAGAGTTTCTGGAAGTTGTTGACCTATGTATCCTGCGTAATATTCTTTATTCTCTGTATCTCTTAGTTTTAGTTGGAGGCGGTGGGATAATTTAGATTTATTCTTGTCGTTTTACTCTTGCGAAAAGTTCCATGACGGCCAAATATCTTTAAGAATTGATGTCACAAATATAATTTTTGCGTATTAAGCTCGCAAAAATCATTTTTTTATTTTATTATTACCTCCATATTGTAATAAAACTATTTTTAGTTACACGATGGCATTGTCAGAATTTCACATACACGGAATTTTATATCCAAACTGGAAATAATTTCCCATTTCTGTTAGAAGTGAATTATGTAAGTCCATTACGTAAGTCTGCCTATGATATTTTGCCGATCCATATTTCACGCCATATTTTTTTTAACAACTCTATTCCCAGAGATTTGTATATACATAAAAAAAAACGGTTGTGTCACCCCAAAACTTTCCCGACAAGTTATAATATAATTAAAAATATATCATCTGCGTAACGAAACAGAATTTTAATAATAATAATAATTATTATTATTATTATTCAAAAATTAGAAGAAAAAAAGTATTACCAGAGCTGGGATTCCAACCCCTAATCTTCCGAATATGAAGCGAAGGCTCTATCAATAACCACCTATCGTATATACTCGTAGTGTATTTTCTAACTACCTAACTGCTTTAAACGCAATTTTCTCGAGAATTATGGGGGAAAATATCAAAAGTGACCTATCACTGTAAGGCAGATAAAAAATGCTTTAAAATGATGTCTCACTCGACCCCTACTCATATATGAAAATTTAGCGGTTGTGTCCACCCCTATCACAGGGCTTAAGCGATTTCAACCAAAATCTAATGGATTCATCCTAGGACTGCCTTAAAATTTAGCTCACAAATCCATGTGCGGGAAAGTAAAAAGGATACTGAAAAACTTATTTTATCTGTAGAATCAAAAAGCCCATTTTGGCATCAGAATAATTATAGTAAAGAAACTTTGGGCGGAAGTGGCCACCGAAACAGGATCGGCAAATAAGTAAACATTTTGTATTTCACCCATTTTTAATAACAATATTTAATTTTGTATTTGAAATGCAACGGAACCAATTACTATTAAATTATGCCGTACAATGTAAGCTGCTGCCGCAGAGCGGTTATTAGCCCTCTTTGTTATTCCTGGGCTGAGCTGGTAATATCTCAGAATTCCCAATACATTTTTGAAAAGTTGAATATTTTTCTTTCTTATTTGCTCTACGATCATGTATTTGCTCTACGATCATGTATTTCAAGCCACTACGGTCATTTTCTATTGGACGCGAACAATATAACCACTAACGTACGGTATCGAAATCGTACGTGCGCGTAAGACTAAAACATCGCACGCGCTCGCATTTAATGTTACCAAATTCTCTTAAGATATATTTTTGGGTAAATAAGCAAGAATATGTTTTTGTTTTCACAGAGATAAATCTGCAATATATTATATTAAAATATTTTATATTTCATTTTAATTATCGAAATTATTTGTTTGTTGGTTTGAATGTCTTTTTTAGGTCGAAGGCGTAACGTACTATAGGGAAAATGATCTCTAGGTCCGCTCTTAGAGAGAAGTTGTACCACGAAATTATTATACAAGTTCTCCACATACCAATTCCCCTTTCGTAAATTTTTACACAAGAGGTTTCACACCGCCTAAAGAAACGACAGCATCAATGCTGCCTTTACTACGGATTTCGTCAAAACAACTTACTTGTATAAGTTTAGAATCGCAACACACAAATCTGGATGTATGAAGTAGTTCGATCACTTCCAGGATGCTACTGGCATATCACGCGAAGCAAACTCAAATAATGTCATTTTTGTTAATAGATAAATAGCATTTGCTCATTGACAGTTCATATATAGCCATATATAGCCATTGTCCTTTAACAGGAACAGCTAGTCGTAAAGAAACTATATGGTCCATAAAGAAAATAGTGATTTTAGTAACTTACAGAAAATATATTATATGAGCCAAATAACGCCATAATACTACTACATTTTAATATATTGCAGAAACTGTAATATTTTATCTGATATATTCTTTAATTCGGGCAGCAATTTCTGTCGCTGTTATAAAATATTTCAAAAGTAGGAAATATTCTTATTAATAAAAAAATAAATAAATAATAAGGGCCTCAGTTTAATTCAGTAGATATGTGAATTGCCATGTGTATGTAGATGGTATGGTTTACATATATCTACTGGTATATATCTCGCTGTGCTTAAATACAGACCGAGATTGTAGATAGGCAACGACTATGGTATCTGTTGAGCCATGCCTCGGTCTGGTTGTACTGAATTACACTGGTCTAACAAAGGGTGAATTGATAAACTGAAGGCAGAAATTCCAAAAAAAAAACACCATAATTTAAAAGAAGAAAGAGCTGCTATAATTCTGAAATTTTCTAAGCAAGATACCAACTACTATTTGGAATGTTGGAGGTATGGTTGTTGCAACATTTGACAAACACTAATAAACTATAAAAACGAAAGATTCTTTCATATATTTCATATGCATATAGGTACGCTTTTATGCAAAAACTAAATATGCAAACGATTTGTAAGTTTTAATACAGATCCAAAAATCAATTTAACTTTTTTATGTAAAACACATGTTAACCACAAACTACAAAATACTGTAGCGAAATATTTACCATGTTTATGTTAAAAAACAAAATCGTATTTGGCAAGGACAGCAATTCAAATTTTGTTGCAATATGTAAAAATATAGCTGACTATTTAAATGTCTCTTCTTTAGACAGACTTGTAAAACTTTGGCAAATAAGTTGCGTAAAACAGAAATCCGTGGGGATATAAATTTTTCAGGAAAGTGTGAAGTTAGTAGTCCTGTGGGTATTTTTTAGGGAATAAAAACGAAACCTAACAAGGGTGTTTCTGTATACATGTAGTTTTTAGGAGAGAAAGGTCGATATGTATGAAGCATCCCCAGTTTCATGTTACAGGTTGATACCTTCTGATGGTGAATGGGGATTTTCCATTGTTTAGAACAGTGGCAAAAATCTTTTAATGTGAGCAGTATTTAACTCTGACTCGAATTATTTTCATCATCTTCGCGACTATCTTGAAAACTAGTAAAAACTCATGAACGTAATTTATTGCCATATGAGGTGAAGATTGAATATCTTTCTAGACGCAGATCACCACTAATATGTTATCAAGGATTTTAATTCGATTGTTCTCAGTTGATCCTGCAGCGATGGTTTCAATTTTCGATAACTTCAAGAATCAATTAGAGGCTTGAATTAATATCGTTCAAGAAAAACTTACGCTTTTACTTGCAGGCTATAGATGTTTCTTTAAATTAATAACTTATAGTTTTATCCTAATAGTATGTAAGCATTTATGTGGTGTTTCATTCAATTTTAGTTGTTTAAATTAAAAATAAAAATTTAGAACTGTTGCGCCACTGAATGAGGGTTTATGTAATTGTAGGCTACTTTAAAAACTCAGTTTTTCAGCTATTTCTTTGATAACGCTCATGCCAACCTTCCCACATGCTGTGGAATATGGCTTGGAAAGAATTCAAAAGCATATTCAAAAGTCCCTTTTTAAAATGTTTAGTTCGAGCGAGTTTTGAGTTTCGTGATTTTATATATAAATATATATTATGTGTATGTTCGTTTTATTTCGTGGTATATACACAACTTGCAGTTATAATATTTTTAAATTGGCCTGCAATTTACAAACTTATATTTTAAAGTAAAAGCGGGGGAAGCCGTTTAAATATAACACAGAGAACCATCCGTGATAGATAATTAGTTCAGCCACGTTCCTTTCGTTGCATATTTTAAATTTGTTACTGTAACCGGGCTTTAGAAGTGACGCCAATTGGTTTATCCTTCATCGTTTTGATCTTCCACTAGCACATAACATTTTATTCTGGCTGGATCCTGGGCACATCACTTGCAACAAACTGGTATTTGGACACAAAAAAGATCGAATTGATGGGTCATGTGTATAAAAATTTATGATTTGTGATTTAATGCATTCATTAAAATAACAATAAATTAGTTTCAACCTCAGTCTTGATTCTCTTTGCTTCCAAAAGCACCACAAGAACTACGAAAACGCTAACAAGCTAAGAATGTTTTTCTGTTCAAATCAAACGAGGAATAGTTTGTAATAGATTAACTAAATTTACCTTCGTTTTTTGTGGCAGGAGGTTTTCTTGTTGCCCAATTTGTTCTAATACTTCGACTACCAAGCCACTGGCCATTCATAGCAGTAATTGCACTTTCGGCTTCCTGAAATTAGAAATAATAATGAGTCTTTGTAAAAGTGGCGTACGAAATAGGGGTTTATGCTAATTAAATTAGTATACGGTTTGGACTATTCCTTAATTACCAGCAATTTAGTTTTTTAATGTGGTCACGGTTTTGTCGTTTAAAAGATAAAAGAGTGCAATAACATTGACAGAAGTTATAATTACACAAGACGTAAACGAAATTAAATTCAGTATAACTTAAAATTGTTAAAAACGCTGTTCTTTTATTGTCGTTATACTGGGTTATTATAAAAAATCGATTTAATTTTGAAGCTTCATCTTCTCAGTTTGACATGTTACATATTCCGTTCAAGGACCTATAAACTCATGTGATATACAGATCTACTAAGGAAATCAATTGTCAAAGGACTATATCTACAATACCATTTCAAAACAATCAATGATTTGAATATAAAAATTTTTTTGTTGAGAGTAATCCTTTGATTTGGTAAAATTCGATTTGGAAATTCCTCCCAATTGCAGTGGGCTTTTATATGAGCTAAATGCTATCATAATAGTCATGATAATAATAACTCTTTCTGTCAAAATTGTTCGAGAGTGTACTGGCATGTACGGTTATTAGTAATGCCAAAATATTAAAATATACAGGTTAGAGCTTTAATTATAATGCATTTTGCACCCGATTTGGCATGCAATACAATTTGCAAACATTTATTACACAAAATATATAATTTTTATTACTTCATACTTTTAAGTGTTGATATAAAAATATTTTCATTTTTGATTATGTCTCTATTTTAAATAATGAAGTCAATAAAAATAATATTTCATTCTGTTATAAGTACTTCAATGAAAAAACACAGCTTTCATAACCCCACCCGTGTTTGCGTCTCCTCAGAACCCAATAAATTTAATTATTTTTTAACTACTAATCAGAATCATAGTTTGCCAATTTTTATTAAATTTTTAAAATAATTACAATGCTTTCTAATTTCCGGTAATGGCTTCTAGACGCTACTTTTTGTATCATGTATTTATTTGTCCCCATACAGAAATTTTATATAATTAATTTGCATATAGATTCTTGCAGAGAAAGATTTTGATAGGTTGGTCTACAAATAATGTTAAAAATTAAATTAAAAAAACAGTCGAAAATCAATTTTTTCAAAATGAAATTGTAATCTTATCTTACTTGGCATTAACAATAAAGGCAATTTTGTTGAAAATGTGTAGTTTTTGAATTATTGAAAAGTTAAGATTTATCTACTGGAATATTGAAAATGTAGGTAATTATAATTTTATAAAAATAATCAATCCTTATGCAGGTGTGTTCAAATTTTACTAAAAAAGATTTTTTTAAATTTAATAATAATATATAATGTGGAGAGTGAAATACAGTGCTCTCAAACATGTCAGAGACATTCGTAAACCGATATGCGCAAAAACAAACAGTTTGAAATCAGAAATATTTTAAAGAATGTAAATAATAATAATCACCAGTTATAGTTATAGTATAGTTTTCCCAATCTCTATCGCGATGATATTTGTATAATATTATTTAGAGGGTACACCCCATATATTTTTTTTAGCGGAAACTTGTCACCTCGCACTTGTATTTAATTTATCTAGTAAGTTAAATATCTTTAGACCATTAAAAACAAAAATAATAGTGCATAAAATGCTTTTCAAGTTTCTTTACATGAAAGAATATGAAGTAAAAATCTACAGGAAATGTAAAGTGTATAACCTCTTTCCAAAAATAAAATATTAAGCTTTAATGTAAAAGTGTTGCTTGAATAAATTGAAAAGCGAAATATTTTTATTTGGCTACTTAATTATACAGTATTATGAGTTAAAAGTTGTATAAGCCAAAGCGAGGAGTTATAACGAAGTTTAAAAGTTGTCAAGATGCAGTAAAAATTACCTTTATCTACCTACCTACAACTGTTTAACAAGGATGTTGGTTTAGTTTGTAACTGAAAATATTTAAAAAATTAATTACAGAATATTTAGCGAGTGTTAATTATTTGGGGTCCTGAATATAAAAATATGACTTTTCTGTCACTGTCAGAAGAAATTCGCTTGTAAACATTAAAACGCTAAACTAGTTTGAAGACGTCTCTCAAAATTTGATAGTATTGTACTCATGTATATCATCTCTTCAAAGAATGCAATTAAACTGCACCCGAATTTTACAAAATAACAGAGAACATTTTGAGCAATATCTCTACAATCACATGGAGGTTGGTAGGAATATTTTCAACATTTACTTGACCAAAATCTTTGGTAAATAGTTCAGTTATTTCGAACTTACTGATTTTTTTGAAAAATTAAGTGAAAATTCAAAGTTAACCCCCTTCAAAATGATAATATCACTAGAGATCAATTTCATCTAACTTTCAAGACTAAAAGTCACCTTTTGTTAGGGTTACAGGTTTAAAAATACAATCAAAGTTTGAGTGATTTTTAAGTTTATCATGAAAAACAGAAAAAAAAAACGGGATGTAGGTTTTCCGTTGTCCACCCTTTTTCCACAGATGACAATATATTATACTGAATAAAAGTCATTTAAACCAACTATATATATATTATACTCACGTGAGAATTAACGATTTGAATTATATTGTACCCACGAGAGAATAGATAATGTAAAACAACGTGATACATATTGTACCTAATATCAAAGCCACTGATGATGAGTAATGGATTCTCGATCTAGGATTCTCACTGGAAATAACACATCCATCTTTGAGGACAGATTGAGTGCTTATACAAATAACCTAATCAATATAGGTTCAGGCAGCTCTAAGGGTTCTAAAGAATCACAACGTTGGGAATACCAAAGGGAACTCCCCTGCTGCCTTGGCAGAATACAACAGGGTTAACCTATTATAGATTCGAGGGCAATGGAGTGGAGCGGATTGGCGAAATATGCTAGTCTGGAGCCTGCATTGGGATTGTCTAAACGACACGACGGTTCGGGTGAAAGACCATAGGACTCATCAGAGGGCACTGGCACCCAAATTAAATATGGTAATCTATAGCGGGGATCTGCAATGTAAAAAAAATTGCAAGGGGGCCTTTGAGACAGCATATCATGTAAAACGTGAGTGTGACGCCTTACAACGAACGTGAAGCCCCATTTCTGGGGAAGCGCTTGTTGCGGAATTAGATATTAAGACACACCGGTCTACCAACGGAGGGTTGCTGGATTAGGGGGCATAAAGAGTATGTTTTTGACAAAAAGCCCTTGCGCCTGCTATAAAATGTGGAAATTTTCTCCTTCGCAAACAAAAGGTCACTCGAAACATGTCTGGTTACTGTAAAATTTTTTAATGAACTAATTATATGTTTGTGGAGTTAGGCTTTAATTTCCAGAAGGTATTAATTTATCACTTTTCTCTGAGAAGATTACTTCGTCGTATTGAAAAAATAATAATTGTCATCAAATGAAACGACGTTCGACAAAACCGCTGGCGTAGGTAAAGGCTATGTAAAAAAGGGTCAAAATATAAAAAAAATCATTAGTTGTTTTTTATAAACTTTTTTATTGGAGTAAAAAGCTATGATAAATAAGATATTATTTAAAATATAAAAACGGTTAAAGCTATAAATATTTAGTCTTATTGATATATACAGGGTGTCCCAGAAGTAGAAGTTTTTCTGAGGGCGGCGTGTCATTTTTTCAAGGTAAATTTCATTGTGTCAGCATTTTATTAGAAAAATTAACTAAAATTATTTGAAAACATACATTATTATTAAGACCACATTTTTGTTTGCTGCAAGGCATTGCCTAACCACATAATATATGGTTATTTTGATTCCAAATCACCTCCCCTTAGAATTTTATCGTCGACTTCTGGGACATCCTGTATATAGAGGGTTCAAGAATTTTTCTGTAAATAGAAATAGAACAATTATTTCGCTTTATTAATTAAGAAAGCACATATAGACATTTTTATTAATAAAAATTGATATAGATATAAAACATAGTATAGCATTTCAAGGATGAAAGTAAATCATTCGGTTGGATGTTTTCTTTCGGTGTCTAATGAAACAGACGCTAATTTGTAGAGCTTATAAAACTGGAAAATGAACAAAGGTTGTTATTTCAACCGACACATATACCTACATCGCGTGCTTATAAAATACAAAACGCACTTTTTAAAATATGTATGTATCGCTTTTTTAACACGATACGACTGCAAAATTGTTAGGAATTACAGTGAAAATGTATTTTGAATCTATAAAATTAATTTCAGTTAATTGCCTTGAAACAAGTGTTTCATATATTTTTTTATTGTTGTCATTGTATTGAAATTTAATCTGATCTAAAATAGACTATGTATAACATAAATGGTTGTTAACAGTTTTAAATGATTTTTGGGGAATTATGTTTAATGCGTTAATATTATGATTTTTTTGTATTCTCTTTTATTTCAGCAGATATTTGGAAATATTAAAAACAAATTGAAGTAATTTATCACTATGAAAAAATCCTTGTTTACAGAGTATGAGCATTTTAGTATTTCTTCGAAAACAAACTATGACGAACTTACACCAAATGACTTACGATTTATCTACGTTACATTCTACAGAACAACACATGGATGAACCCACCTGAAGAATATGAAAGGACTTATCATGTTGCTAGCTTTAAAATGTATAATCGTATTGAAGCGTAAAATATTTAAAATAGTATGCGAATCATGCAATAAAATAATTAGCTATTTTTGTCCTTTCAGTTGTTTTTTTTTTATCTTGAAAAGTATTTTTCAAGAAGCAACATTTTTATAGGAAATGGTGTTTTGTCATATACATTTTTGAATCAAAATAGTCAATAATATCTCTAGCAATGTGTAAGAATTCTTTGCCCGGCAGATATTCGTAGAATAAAATTATCATTTTCCTATTTAAAAATATTATTTGCGCTTCGAAATAATTATTTGTTTTGCAGTTTTTCCTTATAAATATAGAAATGCTGTTATTACAATGTTGGAAGTTTTGCTAGCTCCCCTTTGTTTGCCTATGTGCAAAAAACATTATTTGTTCAACAAATGCCCTACTTCGTATCAAATTAAAAATTTAAATTCTAATTATAAATTTCTAGCCTTTGGTATTATTTACCTAAAATCTAATTTAAATTCACCTGTAAGCTACTCTGATAATTCTTTATTTAATACTCCCATATATAATTTTTTTAAATGTGTGTTAAATATATTTATTTATTTACAACAGGGCAAACCACAATTTGAAATCAATCCAAATTAAATACAAAAATAATCAATTTTTCTTTCTTCGATTTCTTAAAAAAAAAAAAAAACAATAATAAACATAAAATGTACTCTTGAAGTACTCGAATTTGAAACTTAAAACTGTTTCAGAAACTTATATGGAAGTTTCGGAAAATATATAATAATAATAATTTATTTCCCATGAAAATGTTTTCTCGTAAATAGGGTTTTTACAAAAAATTTAAAATAAATAAAACCAACAATGAATATTTTGAAAATAAAAGCAAACCCACTGAAATCATAAAATGACTTGTGCCTAGGTGTAGCCTTTTCTTCGCTCTCAAAACAACATCCAGTTTCTTCCCAAACCATAAAAATGTATCATTAATAAAAAAAAAAGAATACTCCCACCAAAACGAAACATATATTGATATCAACAAATCACCCAAAAATCATTCCAAACCAATACGCAACCAACTCTTTATTGATTAACAATTCTACATTTAGATTGTATACTTATTTCTAGAAGTCAATGAGTCCGTGAATATTTGATCATGGTAATGAAAGTATCCAATTTCTACTTTCTTTTTTAAATTTATTATACTTAAAAATTCCTGTAATCCCTAACTTTTTAATTGAGAGAATCCATTTTTTTTTGTAACGGGTGTTGTGAGCATGCTGAATATCCTCAAGGGATTTTCTACGTTTATGTTGAAGTCGGAGAATACGGTATCTATAGAGCTGTCGCACGTCCATAAGCGAACTTTCTGCATAAAGCAAGTCACTCGGATACAGTCCATTTTTATTAAAAATTATTTTTAAAATGGTTTTTTGCACTTTCTCCAGCGGTTTTAGGTGAGCTTTGTATAAACCCCCAAATTGTAATGCCATACTGTACTAACGCGTAATAAACAGTAACTAGGTTTTATTTGACGAAATGTAAAGATCTATTGACTTAAGAAGGTTGATATAAACTTCCGGAATATATTATAACTCAACATTTTGCAGACTTGCGTGTGAGAGTTTAATGTATAAACAAAATAACACAGAATCGCTTGCTTATTGCGTATTTATAAATATATATATTTAATTTAGTGAATCAGTTTCACAAGAATCTAATTTTTAAAATCTGGCATTTCCAGATTGGAAGGTGGAATTAGATCAATCCATGCTCACCTTCTTTTTGAACCAGAATCAGTTCTGTAACACTGCGATACAAGAGTAAGTATTACAAATCCTATAAACGCTGAAGCATACGTACTATAATTTCATCATAAACATTTTTTACCTAGTTTTACTTTAAAAAACTGATAAATTGTAAGTTTTAATAAAAAATATAAAAAATATGATACTTTAATGCGTATACGTACTTACCCCTTTCTTGATAAACGAAACAAATCCATATCCTTTTGATTTCAATGTTTGTGGATCTCGCACCACTCTGCAATCTCTGTAACAAAGTAAAATATTGTTTTTATTTTATCTTATGTTTATACGTGTAATTTGATTTATCTGTTTGTATAAGAACATTCTGCCTTAACTGATCCCTGTATCTTTACAGTAGATCTTTAATTCTCTTCTCTCAAGATCTCCCTAAGGAGAGGAGTAGTATGAGAACGGTACATTTTCACAGCAATCTCACTGTTCAACCCTTATGGGAATGTAAAATTGCTTTTCAAAATATTTATATCCTAATTTTCCTTCACAACTTTATGTGGTTTGTGTATTATCTATACACTTTCCTATTATCAACATGCCGTGTAATTCGGATATTACTATAAAATTTATACTTTTTGTTTTATGATTTTGCTGTCTATATGGTTTTGGCATTAAAACTGAATAAAACTTTATGATATGACATTTTGCTTTTGTGTACACAGAAGTAAATTTTATTTCAAGTCAAATGCAGTTCCAAATTCACTAGTTACTAGCATGTGTCACGATATTTATTTAAATATTATTAATTTCTATCAAAGTAGTATTGAACTAATTCCTTTCACCCGCGAAAAACGCGGTTTTGGGGTGTATTGACGTTTTACAGCTTTATATTTAAAAAGGGCTAAACATGAGAAAAGAGTAGTGTGAGTTATAATGCACTGCTTCACAGCGAAGTGAACAAAAAGAACTAAAACATATTAGGAAAAGAACATATTGAATAAATGCATTTTACATACGTTGTTGATTACATATTCTCGTGAAATTGAAGTCATATAATTATTTTTAAATGAAATCTGAATAGTCTAGATTGCCGCTAATTTCTACAATTTAAAATTTTGTATTTTCTTTTAATTATTTTTAACTTTTTTTTTTAATTCCATTCTGCTACTCTACTGAAATATGCTTTTTAAACCGCATATGATACACACATCGAATAATTTTGCAATTTTTTCATTTTAGGATTTGAGGGATAGGCTTTCTTATCTCGTTGGCAAAAACAACTTAGTAATACGCAATTCCTTCTGTCGGAAACTTTTTCCAACACCTAAAGAGACATGTAAAAAGTTAAGTGGCAGGGCTTTGAGGAGGGCTCATACGTGTTTCCCAATCAAATGACCTAAGTTGAAGAATTGCTTTATTTATGCTACACATTGTTCTTTTATTGTTCAATATCAATTGAAAGATAATAATTTTGATATTAATTACCCTTATTTCTGTAATCTCTGTATTTCAAAAGTCATTTTTTTATGGAACTATTAAAAATAGTTAGTCTCTGTTGAACAATTTTAATTTTATTGAAATACTGACCAGTTTTTTTGTTGGAATCAAAAGTGGAAAACAAATATCCAACTAATCGAAATTTCGTAAAATTTATTTACACCTTCAGAACTCTGATTAAAATAAATAACCGATTTTTTTATATGAATTTCAACTGCATACAATGCGACAAGAAACGACAGTACTTTTAATTTTTAAAAATGGTCTCTGCAGGAAGTAATTTTTGCATTATTCTAATGAAATCTTTTTGACTTCTAAACACTGAAAATATAACTCCATAATATGCCAAGATTGATTGAAGTTCCAACAGTTACATCAGTCAGCCATAATTTACCCGTCCCTGAAATTTGTTTTTAAATAATGTTAATTGTTCGACAGTGGTGTGAAAAAACTAATGATATAATATGCTTTTTCATGAACGGAAGGTTTTGCAAAAAGATAAAACACATGTTCAGGTAGCGCTCTTTGCCTTGTAACTAGATAAAAAACCATTTGTCAACCCATGTGAAACTTTTTCTCATGTTTTGAGAAGGTTCATCTTTATCTCAAAAGAATTATAATTATTTGAGTCAGAGCTTGGTCCGTTTAGAACTATATGGGACATTCAGTTGAAGTAATATGGTAAATGGTACACCTGTTTATTCGCAAAAGCAATTGTGTAATAATTTGTTTAGTTTTACGTTAAATTATTGATTCCATATGTTGTTTTAAGTGTTTCGGTGTATATGGCAAATCTATCTAAATATGTGTGTGAGATTAATAACATACAAATGTATTGAACAATTTTGCAGTTAGAGCAAGGTTGAACTGTAATAGATAATAAACCTTTTTGGAATTACGGTATAGTATGGAAATTTGACATTTAGCAAATATTTTAGGCCATTTATCCTAATTAATTAATTACGACGTGATACCTAATGAAACTACGTAAACTACAATATATAGAGTATATGCAGTGTATATACCACAGCTATTATTCACAATTTTGAGAGTATCACAATTAATTTCAGCATTGATTTTACTTCAGTGCTTATAAAGTGCTCTGATATAGTGTTTCCTTTCTACGCGACTTTTTAATATCCTTGTTAAACATTTACGAGAAACAAATTTTTTATGTGTTGGAACTAATATATCGTAATTACAAGTACTCCATTTGATTTTTTATGTCTATGGGAGTTATAAAATTTTAAATATTAGTATATAAGCAGTGTTATAAATTTGGTAAATTTTAAATTCGCAAATCCTTCCATAATCGACAGATAATATGTACCTACTTGGACACTATACCTATCAGTTATCTATTAGAAAAAAGAGGATTAGAGTTTTAGAAAGGTTTCTTTAGAAAGCTTAGGACAAATCACTGAGAAAATTGATTATAAGATTGCACACAGTGAAATAGTAATACTATGTTGCGGTCCTTAAAATTTGCTTTGTAGAAGAGTGAGGCTTAGAATAGTAGTCGAAATAACCTGTTTCGGCCGAAAAAACAGATTTGCTTGGGTGATTCACTGTAATTCTTTGTACTCAAGGCAATAGGTCAATATGTTATTATTTGTTTAAGTAAGTATTAAATATAAATAATTATAAAATATGCATTGTATATTAAAATGTAGATGTGCGGAATTGACATACGGTATCTCGAAAATTGCTATTAATTTGCTTGCTTGCAGAACCACTAAAGTAGCAACGTAACATTATATGCAAAATATGGGTTAGCTTAATAAAATCGGTCTAAGCAACTGAAATATGTGTATATGTATAGGAGATACTTACTTCGTAGTTTTAATACAAAAATGTATCTAAAGTCGGGATCTAAGCTATATCTAGTAAATCACTGGCATTAAGATAGTAATGGAATTACATTTATGTATTCACATAGGTACGATTTAGCATGAATTTTAAAATTGCCTTATACAGGGTGGTCCAACGAAAAGTTTGCACCTAGCTTTTCTCTTTTTTTTGTAGTCGAATGCGAAAATGCTCGGACACGTCGATTTTGCTTTTGAGGGGGACACATTTTAAACATATTTTTCGATCTGCGCCTTTAACCCCCTAGCGGGGGTGAGTAACAACCCTAAAATTTTAAATGGAAAGAGGGGTCTAATGACATATCATTTGAAAGGACACAAAATTGTCTTTCTAATGATACCCTATTTGTCGAATTTTACTAAAACAGTTAATACGAAAACGACTTTAAAGACATTAAGCCGATAATTTTGGTATTAATGAGAAATACAAATAAGTTTTAATTATTGCGAGTGAAAACACCTGCAATCGTTAGTACATTCCAATGTTTGTTAGTTTTAACATTGCTTTGTAAAAAAAGTAAACAAGCTGTTAAATTGATTTATTAAAACGTTACATTAACAAATGTTGAAAATGTGACCCATTTGATTCCATACAATAATACAGATTTTGTTCAAATCTATTTCTAACATTTTGTAGCATATCAGGTGTTATGTTTCTGCACTCTTCTGTAATGCGTTGGCGAAGATCTTCTATGGACTCGGGCTTCGTGGCAAAACATTTATTTTTTAAGTGCCCCCAAAGAAAAAAGTCTAAAGGCGATAAATCCGGTGACCTGGCAGGCCATTCAATTGGGCCCCTCCTTCCAATCCACCGTCCAGGGAACCGGTCATCTAAGAACTGTCTTACAGGAGCCACATAGTGCGGAGGTGCTCCATCTTGCTGGAAATAAAGCCGATCAGCAGTATGATTTTGGTCATCTTCTATTATTTGTGTTATTAAAGGATCAATTGTGTCTTCAAGCATGTTTAGGTACACTTCACCAGTTAAATTTCCAGGAATAAAAAGTGGTCCTATAATATGATTTCCTAATATGCCACACCAGACGTTTATTTTTTGAGGATACTGGGTATGAACCTCACGGAATAAATGTGGGTTACTGTCATCCCAGTAACGGCAATTGTGCCTATTTACAGCTCCATTCAAATAAAATGTGCATTCGTCGGAAAAACAAATGTTAAATAATAATTGCGGATCTTCAATTAAACGCTGGCTCATTGCTTCACAAAATTGCAGCCTTCTATCAGGATCATCCTCATTTAGTTCCTGTACTAATTTGATTTTGTACGGATGAAATTTGTACGCTTTTAAAATTCGTATTATGGACGAACGGGAGACACCTGAGGCTTCAGCTAGTTGACGGGTACTTTGACTATGATCCATTTCAACATGCCCTAAAACAGCGACTTCCACAGCTTCATTTCTGATCGGTTTCTGCGGCTGGTGTTTTACATTACAGACAGATCCGGTATCTACAAACTTTTTAACTAACTTGCCAACGTACACATCATTCACATTTTTATCGGGATGTCTCTCATTAAATAAGCGAGCCGTAAGTCTAGCACTACTATTATTTTGAAAATAAAGTTTAACAATTTCAACTCGTTCTAGAATGGAATAAATCATTTTGTACGGTAAAAGTAAAATAACTTGAGAAGCAACCAAACTGAATCAATGAAAAGACTAAAATAAACGGTGTAAATTCTTTTCCTACACGTATCTGCAGTTTTTATTTCAACAAAAAACGCAAACGATTAGTGAGGAATTTAGTTCTGATAAATAAGATAGTGTTTTTGAAATCCCGTTTTTCTTCAAAGTAAATAATTTAGAAATGATTGTAGTTGTTTTCAGTCGTAATAATTAAAACTTATTTGTATTTCTCATTAATACCAAAATTATCGGCTTAATGTCTTTAAAGTCGTTTTCGTATTAACTGTTTTAGTAAAATTCGACAAATAGGGTATCATTAGAAAGACAATTTTGTGTCCTTTCAAATGATATGTCATTAGACCCCTCTTTCCATTTAAAATTTTAGGGTTGTTACTCACCCCCGCTAGGGGGTTAAAGGCGCAGATCGAAAAATATGTTTAAAATGTGTCCCCCTCAAAAGCAAAATCGACGTGTCCGAGCATTTTCGCATTCGACTACAAAAAAAAGAGAAAAGCTAGGTGCAAACTTTTCGTTGGACCACCCTGTATATGCTTATTCTGAATTCAAATTTGCGTTTATTTCTGTTTCAGTATGCGGACAATACCTTTTATCCAAATTATACAGCCTGATTTAGGTTTGATTCAAAATTTAACTTAATCTACATTGGAAAATATGATGAAGTTCATATCAACGTGAGTCGATAACGGAGTACCCATATATTTTCGGCTCTAACTTTTTAACACCACAGGTATTTTTTTACAGAGCTGAAGACTGAATTTTTAAATGATTTAGCTATTGCCATTTGAAGCTTTATTCTAATTTAACATAAGCAACATAACATAACATTTTTTGAAAGGGTTGATCGTAGTTTAAGATAAAGAGGTAAAAAATATATTATAAATTCTTATCGCCTTCTTTTTCACTCTTAACTTGCGCTGCCTATACCTCTATGCATTTCCTCAACTGACATATTATCCCGTTATAATCGACATAACATTCCAGGATTACTGCGAATTTCATTGCAATGGCATATCATTTTTTTTTTGTTACATCTTTCCTGGTACGAACTGGTGTCGACTCTAGCACATGCTCTTCAAACTTCTCCATAAAAAGAAATACCTTGGATTCATGTCAGATAACCTCGGTAGCTATAAAATACGACCACTTCGACCTTCTCATCGATTACAAAAAAATTTAATCTGCCCTCAAAAATATGGTCCAACGAAATTATATTTAATACCCCCGTCCAAACGCTAATAATAAATCTTTATTGGTGCGTAGTCTGTACTAATTCGTGGGGATTTTTTTCACTAGAAGTTATGGGAATTTTCTGCACCGAGTGTGGTGACCAGGCCTGACTTCCTGACGATGAAAAACATCTACTGTAATATTATGTTTTTACATAAACCGAAAATCACTGAATACACCCTGTATAACAGTTAGTATCTATTTTGAAACGAAAACGAAAATTGCATTTCAAGGCACAATTTTCTCTTTTCTATTTTTTTTTCTCAAATTTTGTTTCTAGAAACTCTGCAGATAATTTAAAAGACAATTCAAGTTGATACGAAAGAAACCTGTTGCGGAAAATACATTTTAAATGAAATATTTACCTTTTGGTATCATCAAAAATGAATGAAAGAACAGGTGTTTAGAACTTTGGAGAGCAGAGTATTTACTAAATGAATTCAAGGGCGTAACATGGTTAAAAATAATTGATGAATAATGAATAATTTGAGGAATATATTTTGTGAGTTTATGGCTTTCGGGTTGCGCTTATTTTACGTGAAACAAGTTATTTTCATGTTACTTTAGATAACATATTATGTTGAAAGACCCTTTTTACCACTTCAGCACCAAAACTCTTTTCTAAATCTAGACGGAAGAAAATTAAAACGTAAATTCATCGATAATTGAATTTGAATTTATATGTAGAAGCGACTGTGTAAAGTTTTCATTAACAAATCTCGCTAATTATTTTCAGTTTGTTTACGGAAAATTTAACGTAGGTGGCAGATTGATTACTGAGATGTTAGGTAGTATAAAAAAATAAAAGGTCATTAAGTTTAGATGCCTGTGAAAGAGGTCCTAATATGCATATTACATTGTTCTGTGGATATTCTTCAAATTTTTGAAAGCTGAATTGTGAAATCAAAGATAATCACCTAAAATCACACATGCACAAAAGTCACAATGTTATCGTCTCAAAGCGGCAAGGGTGGATCTCTTCAATTAATAATGTGCCTATTTTTTATCTAACAGCTAACCGATTTATATACAAAAAACAGGTCTACTACTGTGAACCATGATTATTATTGTTGTTGCCAAATATCTAATGAAGCTATTGTGGTAATTTATGATAGAATCATTTGATTGGTGCTTTTAAATTATTTTGGTTTAAGGCCGGTAAATAATTTCACATTGGCATTAGTCTTATCTTGTACAAGATGACGGTTCAATCATTCATTCTCAGACATTTTCAACTTCAAAAGTAAGCCATCCTAGTTGTACATACTCTGCGGAGTTTCACTTTGACCATGGTCATCAAGACTCGCTGCTAGACCTAGAATTGATGACACTCCAAGTGAAATCCGCATATACTAGCTAATACACCTCTGAGCCTAAAGTAAAGTACATTACCAGAATTTTGGTATCTAAGTCTAAAGTCAGAAACTATTATATTCTTAGTGGCGCCACTGATAGGAAGCAGCTATACATTACAATTTGTTGTACAAAATGTAATCATATTCACAAACTTATGACATATATATTTTGAGTATGTAAAAAAGTTTTACAATTTTCAGGTGCAATTTGTTAAAAGCTTCGCATAAAGCGTGTTTTTTCTTTTCGTTTCAAATTTTATACGAAATACCTTCTAGCTCGATATAAATTAGAAATAACATAACTGATCTTGATCGTGTTCACTTCACTAGTGAACAGTAAAACATGATCACGTTAATTCCTGAGCCCAGTCGATAAGGCAAACCGCTAGGCGACCACCTAACCCAGTTACTCAGTAACTATTACATAATCTGTAAATGTGTCTACACTTTAAAAAGTATATGAAATATATAAATATGAAAACATATTAAGTATATGATGCAAATGCAATTATGCGGAATTTTAATTATTTTTTCTTGGTGTAGATTGTTTTGACTGTCAAGAATTTGTTGATGCAAAAAATTAACAGCAATTGATAACATCGAATACAAAAGCTTAGTTTTAATTGTGAAACATTCATTGATAAAATTTATGAAATATATTGAGTATTTGGTACTTCGCGTTCCATTAGGCATTTTCTCCTAATTCAACTAATGAAAATTGCTTGGTGCAATTGAAATGATACAATTGAGAAAGATTGCGAAGTCCTAAATGTGGGATTGGTCATTTTGTTAGACGAAAATCGCTTTAAGTTGCTTTAATACGAACATTTGGTGGAAAATTAAATTAATAACTTAGTTGATAAGCGAAATAATAAATACATCGTTCACTTAATGTTTTCTTTGTATATTGATATACCAAAGTACATTTTTCAATTACCGATTACGAAAATTACATGTCATTATGTGTCATTTAGAGTGATCCAATTTCAGTCTCAACTATTATTAAAGTGTACCTAAATATTAAAGAAAACATGAAAAATAATTGTACAATGGAAGAAATATATAATGCATCGTTGGTAAGTATTTTGTACAACTACTATTCTAGGTTAGTATCGATTGCTATAACAAAAACATCGGTTGTGTCGCCTCCAAACTTTCCCGACAAGATATAATATAATCCAAAATATATGACCTGCGTAACGAAACAGAATTTTAATAATTATTATTATAATTGAATTATTTTCATTTCCAATAAACTAACGTATTGAACTAACTACTTTAATCAAAAATTAGAAAAAAGGTATTGCCAGAGCTGGGGTTCGAAACCATAACCTTCCGTATGCGAAGCGAACGCTCTATTAATGTGGTGAAATTTTAAAAGCAATTTTCTCGAGAATTATGGGGGCAAATTTCAAAAGTGACCTATTGCTTTATAGCAGATACAAAATGCTTTAAAATGATGTATCACTCGACCCCTACTGTTATGCATTATTCTGATTTCTAACACGTTGGTTATTGATTAAAATCGATACCATATATAACCAAAATTATTCAGTCAGTTTTCTAAAAAGGCAGGACCTCGAATGGTGTATATAAAATATCTCATTATGTATAAAATAGGCGCATTGAAAGCAGTAAATTTAAAATGTCTTCTCCGTCAACAACATACGAGTACGTGCGCAATTTAACAGAAATGGAGGGAAATTCCTTTATATGTTTGAATAATATTAAAAATAATTGCAAAAGTCGTATGTTAAAAATAATTAATATCCTTAGTCCTGACAAATATTATTAAGTAGGTAATGATAAATAAATTACGAATAAACGAAAATTTAGCACAATCTTGATCCAACATCACATCATTAAAGACATTTTTCGCTAGAGTGAATTTTCCGGGATAAAGATCCGCCCTTCCTTAAGGAAGAGTTAAATTAATTTTACTGGGTAAATATGGATATAAAACATATAAAATACTAATTCTAAGATTTTTATATAGTTCTGAAGTTGACTGTTGCGGTTTAAAATTATGCTCTACTGACGCTACTTCCTCAAAGGTTTCTTAACTCTAAGTCGACATAAAGCACCTTTATCAAATAGATTTGGCAGTGAGTTAACGAACCTATGGGTTTGAAACTGGATATGGGTCTGCGATCATCTCGAATTAAAACAAATTATCCATGTATATATGGTATGTTAAGTGGTACATCATGTTAAGGCTATTTTCAATAGTACCTACTTTTTTCTGAATAAAATCGTGCACCAAACACACAGAAGAATATTTTGTATCCTTCTATTTATCCTATACAACAAAATTTTCAAAAATAAACTAAATCGGCTTTCTGGTAATTTACGTTTTAAATCATCAGTAAGAGCAGGTTTTATTTCAAGTAAAATTAATTTGAGTTACCCATAAAAAAAATCTGATCGATTGAAATCATACAATACTATTATTACTATTAGTAAGAGTATTTTATAATCAGGAACTCCGCTTCCCACATCAAATTCTAAAGTTAACATTACGATTACAAGTTCTCATTGAAAATAAATGTAATGAGTTTTTCCGTTTAAAATATTTATTGCACCAAAGTTGGGAAGTTTCAAAATTGTCCCTTGTTTACATTAAAATCATACATGAGAAATGGTAATTTTTAATTATCGCTGAATTTCTCGAAACAACCACATTTAGGAAAACAGTGCTACACATAAGCGTTAAAGTCAACTGAATTCGTACTTGTATATTTAGTTTCATTGAATTTAAATCCAATAAATTGTTAGACTGAAATTTAGTTTCGAATAACTAGTTTGAAAATTGGAAAATTCTTGGAAGAAAATCTGATTATAGGAATGGCAATGCTAAGTTTATTTATTGGCATACCGATTTGTAGAATACATCAAAATATACAATACTTTTTGAGTTTTTTAATATTATCAACGTACTTGCTTACATTGTTTTGAAACGGAGGATGTTGTACCTATTAATTGCTTAAAATTAAGTGTAAAATACTCTATTGAACCTCTACAAATACATATAAAATAATGTTCAAACATTATTACGCCTCTGTGAGAATGAAAATATATCCCTGAATGGTATTTTTGTTAGCCTCTTGAGAGTTATAATTCAAACCCTTACATAAACCACGAAATATAATAATTAATTTTAGAGGGCTAAAAGTTAATTAATTAAACCGAATTGTCGACGCTTGTACCATTTTTAATTTCCTTAATGTATTACCTTATTATGTATAGCTTTTTCCCACAAGGGGTAATTGTATGTATTCGATGTAAATACCATGTAGGTCATGGTACATTTTCCTAAAAACGATTTGGATTAACGGCTTTTTATAGTTTATTTTCAATTCGAATAAAACGAGTCTTACATAGGTATGAATACATTAATGGCAGTTTGAGGTGACGCAATGTTTTTATTAATTATTTAATGTAACTTACTTAATTGTTTTTTACTTTAGTTGTTGGGGAATAAAATTAGCATCTATCAATTGTTTGTAGATTAATTGAAGAAAAGTCCTCTCAAATTGCCAGGTATATATTTTAATTCTGGCAGATTGAATTGAGGGTTGTGTCAGCGATTTCTAATGGTCAATGTCAGTAATTAAAAGAGATCACAAATACCACTCTAGATCCAAAAAATCCCAAAAAACAGCAACTGGTATTTGAATTCAAGCATGTAGATTGAAAGGCTGTATGAGCGATTTCTAAGGGAGGATTGGAGAGTTTGTTTTCAAAATAAAATAAATAAAAATAATGTCCCTGGATTACACAGCGTCTTCAAAGGGAATTCGAAACAAATTATTATAAATTTATCACGGAAAAGAAATGTAAAACCAATTTAATTTTTCTCTTCAAGCTTATTTACTGTAGAGAATATTTATCAATGAATTGCAAACAAATAAATTGCTGTTGATATTAGTAGAGAGTAATTACTTCTGATTTAAATTATTCTATAAATAATAGCTTTATAGTATACATGTCTCTGTAAACTTTGCTCATTAAACTAGCTCGTGCAGTGTTTATACAGGAGTTTAACAGAAACAAACTTGTATGGGTACATATAGTTTCTAATGTCGTTCTATACTAAAAAAAACTCTACTAAATATATATCATTTATACGGACATGCCAATTTTCTTAGTAAACTGTTCGTTTACTACTAGATTGTATAGGATACCGAAAAACTCATAAACGTAGTCTTATATGGGGTAAGGAAGGTTTTTCATGATACGTGAATTCTCTTCACCACAGACCAAAAATTGGGACTCATATCAACAATTTCTAAAAATTGTTTGACTGATTTTCTTCCAGAATTTTCTGTTCTCTAATAAAATAATTTGTATCTCCGTAATTATAGGAAAATATTCTGTTCCCATGATTAGTAGATAAAATGAATGCTGTAATCCGAAGAGCTGGCAACAACGCAGCATTTAAAGAAGTTAATATCTCACTTATACGAGGATTCCTTTTTCATCAATCTCAATATAGTCATGGTATTTCCCTTAATATAGCTATGTATGAAATATTTTAGATGCGCTTGCGGAAATTCTTTTTGATTAAACGCCTTAAATTTATAGATATAGTGCGACGACGTTTACGCGATGTCATGCCTATAGAGTCATTTAGCCAGTTTATTTTAAATTTATTTATTACGTATTACAACTGGTTAATAATAATTATTGCTGGCGAATTGTATTAAGGAACATGTAATTAGTTTCTCTTTAGAATTAATTATTTTTTAAATTGTTACTCTATTAATGTGTTCGTATTTATATTAAAATATAATTGGTTTAACGAATAATACGATTTATGAAAATTAAATGATATGAGTATGACGATCTAGAAGCTGTTATGAAGATAAAATTTATTTTTAAAATGTAGTTGTATGAATCTTCCTTATAATCAACGGATCCTATGAGCGAGATTCACCCTGTAGAAGAATAAACTAAAGAATTTACGTCAAACTATATACTTGCAGGTGTATATTGGATTTAGTAGAACATTCTACAAAGAATAGGAAAAGACAGCTGGCTACATTAACGTATTGAAATAAAGAATATCATATTTCATATTTTTGACGTTAGTGGCTTTTCCACTAAAATGCACTTCATTTTTGTTATATTTTGTATCTCTATTTATAACATGAGTGACGTTCGTTTATATGGATATAAGAAAAGCAAATAAATAAAAGTTAAAAATATAGTAATTTCAGTTTTGAAAAAAAAAAAAAATCAAGTACTTTTGCCCATGATCAAAATGTCTTGATTACTATTACTCATTAACATTTAAATAATTTTTGACAATAATTGATTCTAATTACAAAAGAAGTTGCATAGAACTTAACGCCCGAACGTAACCAAACTCCTCGCAAATTCGCGGGCTGCTTCAGTTATCAACGAGACTTCTTATACGTATTTGTCGACGGCAAGTTTTTGCGTTCGGCGTACTTTGTTATCTCCAAAAGTGACAAGGAAACATGACCTCCGAATCTCCATTAAGTTTTGCTTTAGGCTTGAAAAAAGTGCAGAACTATTGAAATAATTAGGTACAAAAACAATTCGCAAAGTCTGAGTCGGCATAATTTTATTGATACTTATTTTATACACCGTCACCTCGTGTACAACTAGAATATACATCGCCTTAAATGGAGTGGGAACTGCTTTTTCTTGATTCAGGACCAGCAGTAGCAACTTTCTTACAACTTGGAGAACGAATACGAAAACTTGCTGATGAATATCTATGCACCATGAAAACATCAAGACATATATTCGAGAAGACTCTGCATTTTAAGTCTCTTCTTTTTTAGTCCAATTTAGTATATCCTGCTATAGAGATAAGTAGATAGATCTAATAGAGATATCACTTGAATTAATTTTTGTTTATTTTCTTCATAAAAGACTTGCTAGGTAATGCCTGCCTAAGAACGTAAAATAAAAGACCCGACGATGCACAAAGAATTTTATCTTGAAGTTTTTAAAATATTCCGTGACTCAGTGCGAATAATACGGGTGCACTTTTGGGCGAGCGGCGAATAGCTTCTTGATCACGATAATGTGCATTTATCGAACATGGTGAAACAATTTTTGGGAAACCACAGTTGGTCAACTTCTGCAGCCTCCGTACATTCCCAACTTGGCTCCCTGCGACTTTTGGCTGCTACTGAGATAAAAAATAACGCTGAAAAGACACCGGTTTCACGACAAGATCGAAAGCAATGCGACGAGTTGTCTGAAGACCAATTCAAAAACTGAGTGCTAATCTATATCATATTAAAAAATTGTTTTTTACAAGCAAAGCAATTTTTATTAGTGAAATTAAAACGGCATCATTCAAATTCTTGTATAGACTAATAAACAATTCAAAAAGTGTATCTATACTTTAAAGTTTCTATATAAAATAACATTCCCTATAAAGTTTTATAGACTTTTAATAGATATAGCATAAGCACCATACCTGAATAAAAGTTTCCAATAAGAAATTAATGAAAACTTGAAATATTTAATATTTAGATCAACTTCAGATTATCTACAAATAAGATTACCATAGCACGGAATATAACTTGTGGTGGTGGAAGATTACTTTAATATAAAATAGAGATCCTAAGATATAACGACGTTAAAGCCCACACCAGAAGATTTAAGCAATTGAAATAAAAGGATAGTTTTCAAACAAGTGATATACATGCAAAAAACCTGGAGTTTATAGTCGAACGTCGCCTTTCATTTCATTGAATTAGTAATTATTAAAACATTTTTTCGGAATAAATGTGGCTATCCACTATCAACCCTTTTTCTAAAAAAGTTTTATTGATAATGAAAGTCAAACCTTTAACATAAATCCATAATGGATTTATTTTATTCTGTGAACATCTTACTATATTGAATGAGCAAAGAAAAACTATTTTAAATGTTGTTACTTTTATATTTAACCAAAATCCTGCTGGGTTTAAAGGGTGTTAAACTTTGTTATCAAAGTTTCAGTGCGCAATCCAGTTTCTCTTAAACTTATATTTCAGATTTAAATTACACACCTCTAACCTCAGTAAATGTATGTTAGTTTTCACTTTTTAACCGTACTTTAACTTTTATTGCCTACATGCTTTAACAAAATTAGGATTCGGATTATATCGTTCATTTCTTCATCACTAAGTGACACATGTAATGAAAATGTATATATATATATATATATATATATATATATATATACATGAGACCTCAGCAGGTGTATTAAATATAATTAATTTACTGTTTAGCATGAAAGTGGCTTTTGCTGTAACACATTAAGTTTTATGTTATAACTTGGTTCATTTTGGAGTACATTATCTCATTTAAACTTAATGTTGGAACAAAAAAATACATATATTTGTATGAAAAACAAAAACAGCGATATGTGTGCTACTTCGAAATAGGAATTACTAGAAATGTAGCAAAGAAGTAAACTTATACGAACCTTAAAAATGGAGTTTAATGCTATAGTTAAAAAACCAAACATTAAGATGCTTGTCTGCAATGGCGATATACGGCAAATGGCATTTTCGTTGACAAGGGCAACAAAATTTTTGGTTTTCTGTTTGGAACACTATTTAGCTACATTTTGACATTAATCAGCTCATTTAAATAACAAATGAGCTAAGCGTTTTGTATCTACATACCAAGAGATAACTTCTTTCACACCCCTGCAGCATTTTTCCAAGTGCTACTAAAACTATCCAGCGAGTCAATGGGTTACAGGTAAGTTTATTGTCGAGCGAGCGACCTTCCATAATATTATCATCGAGAATGATGTCGATAATCTCTAAACAGTTTGTCGGTCCAGGTCCTTGCTACTACCTTACATAAACTGGACGAAAAAACCTTGAAAAAGCGTCAACTATACCTTTGGGTAAGTCATAAACCGTTTGGTCATCAGTCATGGAACCGGGATTCCGAGAATTATTCCGTTTATTATGCACGAACGACTAAAACTGACGCGGGTTGGAGTTAATTGCTTGTTCATTAATCTATCTACGGAGTGTGTTAAATTTGTTAGAAAAATAGTCTGTTCCAAGCTTGTCATAATTTCTGTAATATAAGAGAAACAAGTAGACTCTTAAAAGCATGTAATTTCAGAATTGATCACACATCATTTTTTAAATTCATGAAAATTAAACTGTTTAAAATGCAGAATAAAACGACTGAAACGTCTAAATGTAAAACTTGGTGTTGCATATTATAAATGCATCATCCAACATCTTTGCGGAAACATATATCGACTAATATATTATTAAGTTTATATTTGAACAGATTACATAACCTAACAACGATCTTGAATGAACACCGAATCTTGTAAGTTCTATACTAATTTCGGATAAGTTATACGTTGACTGAAGTTGAAGAATACATTTCTCAGTCCTCTGGCGTTTGGAAGATTTGTACCTCGAAACTTTGGGAATAACAATAAGTTATTCTCGTGACCCGTCTAAAGACCTTTTATCAATGAACAAAACTTTTTACAAACTTTAACCCGGGCAATGAATATAAGTTAGAGGTAAACTAGACGAATATATGCTTCGATTTCGATAGGTATGATACAAATTGTTTTAATAACCAACGTTTCGTATAGCGATAATTATTTCTGTAACATGTTTCTTAGGATAAAATGAAGGTCTTAGGTTTAGTAATGTTCAGAACTTTGTATTAATTGCTTTTAGTTCCAAAAGAGAAGTCTTTTGGGTGACTAGCAAAATACTTAAAAATGATAAAATAGTTTTCACACTACGTTTCCTCAGTATCAGTTCAAGAATAATAAATTCTGTATATTTATCAACTGGACGATCTTAATTAAGGAAAGGAACTATCACAGACCGTATACCCGATATTTCCTTTCCTTAATTATATATACATATATATATATAAATAAAAATGTTTCGTTTTCTTAGCCTTTTGTTAAAAAACAACAGTAATTTTTTTTTAATTTGGGGCTTAGGCTATATCTTGGATTTTTTAGTGAAACTCTTTTTGGCTATATGCCATGACCTTTCGAAAATATTTATTTTCATCTTCAAGGCTACAAAATACAGAAAACGGGATGGGGGGATGGCCTCAATTGTTAAATATAAAGGTACTTTATTCTTGAGTAGAATTCAAATTTTTTGACATACCGCGAAAACGACTGAAGAAATGTGACAGATTTGGTGATTGTATTTTAGATTTTAGAACATGCAGAACTTTTTATGAATACATTTTTTCATAATATATTATGGAGCTAATTTTTTTAAGTGGTGGATGCTCCCCGCCACTGGTTTTGCCTCTGGTTATGGGAGCGAGCCAGTAACTAAAGTTCTAGTCGTAATAGGCGACAGATAGCTCTGTTGTAGTTCTAAAACTTGGGCACATGATATAATATGTTTCAAGGCAATTTTTAATTTGAACTTTGTAGACATTTTTGGTATACAGTGTATGCGTTATATAGATATACACTAGGAGTAAATCTCAAATAAATTTACTATACGGATTTAAGTAACGTGACGTGTAAGCCGGATATCCTACGGGAGTGTTATTTTCTTGATATTTATCTTATGTTAGAAAAGAAAACTGGTCTGGTATTAAAGCCACGTATACTCGTAGTTGAAAATAAAAGAAAACGTTTGTAATATGTATTGCAATAGGGCGTAATGTATCGTTTCTATTTTTAATTTAATGCCCGCTATAACACATAACTTTCAGACTGGGTTAAGTTAGCCACATATTATATAATTTTGACAAGAATGTTCTAAATCACATATATTTTACAGCAAATTCCAGGAAAATTGTTACAAAATTCTATGTATGACCATTAACGTCATTTCATACCATAGCGGGTATTTTATATATGTATATCAAAATATTGAGATAACAATAAAATACAAATGAACTCCGGCTGTCGATGTGACCGAAAATTTTGAACATTTTGATACAGGGATAATAGAAGGTTCAGTTATAACGGATGGTTTTTATCTGCTTTTTTGTTAATAAAAAAACACCCTATGTATCAGTGACGGGATAGAGAAAATACAGGGCAAATTTTTAAAGTTTCTGTACTTTAGGCCCAATGGTTTTTATCCGCCACAATGTATACCCAAATGTATATTTTTGTGGCATGTTTCAGTTTCAGTCCTTGGGTCAGAGGAGACAGCTATGTGGTATTAAACTTCTGTATAATATCTTGCACAATAACGTGGACTCACCGCAGAGGCTAAATTTCTTTGTACCGAGAATTAATTCTAGAAGCAATTCCAACTTTTTATACTGACAGACCACGTACGAACCATATATTGAAATCTCCTGTGTATACCATGTGTTCGACATATATTCTTGTGTGCCATGAATGTGATATATTCCTTGATTCACTCAGTATGGTTTTGGAGGTAGCTATGAATTTATTTGAACCGGTTTAATGGCACTAGTGTTTTTTTGTCTCTCTCTTTTGATATTTGTATTTTCTTTTAATGTTTAGTTTTCATTATTTTTTTTATCAGACGTTTATTATTATTATTATTTTTAGCTGCATATAACCGTACCCAATGAGGTGTACTCAATTTGATTGTGTACATGATGTTTTTGCTTTTGACTATCATATTGTGAAATATTGAAAATGGATTCTTGGAAAATAGTCCATTATTAAGTGGAGTTACATTGTTGTTACATTGACAGAAATAAAATATTTCTGTCAATGTAATGTGAAAAATAAGACTTCCAAATTAATTTTCACAAGAAAACTATCATGATCTAAAAAAATAAAATGGAAAAATTATGTTAATTTTCGTAATTTAATTTTTATTAATACAATATAATATAACAGTTTTTCGACAAATTGTATGCAGAAGCCTACGATGACCTACACTTGTGTGTTTTCTTTTGATCAAGTTCTTAATGTAAAAAATGTTAATTTTGTCATTTATTAATAATTTTTGACAGTTCTACAGCTTTCGTCCACCAGCCGCCCCTGTTATGATTGAATTCTTAGATTGCACTTGAAATTGTAAGCGCTCTACTGAAATAGCTATAAAGATATTTCGATTTCTATGGCAAATTCTTATTGATTGGACAAAAACAAAGGAAATATTCAATATGTTTCTCAACGGCAAAATTCTCTTTTAGTTTTCAGGAGGTAGAAATAATTATTATTGCTATCCCCCAGAGTTTATAAAATATGGCAAATAAATATTAAATACCAAAAGATTTTCCCATGCATATTGTCTATTTTTTAATATTGCACTTTACAGTTTATATTTGAAACAAAAAATGCAGTTTTCAAGATGCGTTTTTCAGTGAGATGCCAGTACATACAAAGGACGACAGGGAGAAATGTGTCAAGAAATATCTGAAAAACCATAATTCAACCAAAGCAAATCTAGAAAACCAGAGGAAGTGGTTTCAAGAAAGATTTCAAAATCAATAACTGAAACAGAAAAAGTATAGAAAATAATTGCCGTATAAGTAAAACTATTTAAATTAACTTTAATAAAGACTGCAGGCGAAACTGTGGCAAGAAGATGTGAAAAACCATAATAGAACTTGAGAAAGTAAATTATCCCCAGGCAGAATTAAGAAAAAAACGAATCAATCAATTACTTCATTATTTGTTATTGAGAAATAATGAGGCTAATATCGCTCCTGTAAACCCACTGATGCTTCTCAATTTTAATTATCTTTAATAAAATATTAATGGCGGCCGATTCATTTATAAGGAAGCAAATTTACTAAAATATCCATGAAATATCCCATAATTTTGAAGAGGTTTTGTACTTAAAGTTTTCAGAAAAATTTACCTACCTATCAACCGCACACAATATTTTATTTCAATAAAGAAATTACACGTTTCGTTTTATAAAAGGCATCATTTTATCAAAAAGAAAAACATCAGATGAAGAATAATAATAGAATTTAAAAAGTACAGTTAAGACAGCACAAAGTACTACAACTTTCGTGCTTAAACTTCGTTGTGTTTTTTAAGTATCAACCATCTTAATTGTTCTCTGTAGGGCCGAACGCCTTGGCATATCCCATTCTTAATCCGAACGAATTTAAGCTGCGATTAACACAACAGATTAAATTTTAAATCAATAAAATCGATTAAACTGGGGGAATTCCATTTTTATAATACAAAATTCACTTGCAATATTTAGTCTGCGTAAATTTCGATGTGGGTCCGGGCCTATTGATATACATTGTTTTATTAGTAAAATCATCGAGCAGTGAATTTGAAAATATCTAAATGTATGTTTAATGAAGCCTTTTGTCATGATTATTATTAAATACGGTCCTAAAATATGCTTTATGTAGTTAAAATAGAATTTATTAAATTATTTGGTCCATGTAAATTAATTAATTTCAATCGAAGGGTACTTTTATGAAATTTGTATTATATAATAAATATCGCCCGATTTCTATTGCAGGATCCAGGATAGGTCTTATCAGGTGTGGGATGATTGAAATCACATTCGCAAGGCAAATTACTTCATCGGCAAATGGAGTTTTTCTTCTGCTTTTATATATCAGGCAACATCTTTTCTTTTTAATATCGCAACAAAAATTTCAAAAACCTTGAAATATAGTAATCCCCAACGTATAGCATTTTTGTTTATTTAAATATCTATTTTGTGGTACTGCGCTTAATTGCTTAAGATTTTTTTTTTTTGCAAAAGTCATTTTGCTTTTAACTGGTGAGTTTGGGAATGTAGTGCGGTATAATGTTTGATACGAGGTTGGCCAGTATTGCTTTTGTTCGCAGTACAAGAGATATTTTTGTTAATCTTTTGCTCATTTCTATGGCCGTACCTTGGTAAAACATTTCGCTTGGGAAAATACTTTTTAATCTCTCTAGACAGTCGGCGTCTTTAGGAGTTATATCCATGAAAATGTTCACTTCATTACTGGTTTTGTATTTTGAGACATTGAATTAGATAATATACGTTTGATGTTGTACCCAATGTGTCCCAATGTCCAGAAAACGCAGTATTGATCTCTGTCACGCTCTTAAACATTTTTCTGTATTTTTTCCCAAAATAAGATTGTTTTAATGCAAGTGCATCTATAATCAAAATTATACAGCAACATACTGTTTTTTGAATATTGCTTGAAAATATTTTAAATTACTAGAGTAATTTTCAATCGGAAAACTCGTGTGAAAATAACGCGCGGTGACAACCACGAAAGCACCCATGTTCCATAAAATGATATAATTTCAATTATGTTTAAAACTCTGGACATAAACACCAACCGTTTAATTATTAATAAAACATGTGTTGTTGTTTCATAAAAATAATTTAAAAAAAATTTAAATAACAATTTAAATGCGAAGCTTGTATTTGGGAATATTTATTGATTTATTTGGCGCTGCGAGAAATATTCCCCAGGCATTTGTAAACGACTGGTGATTTCTAGTCAACATTTACTTACTTTGCATTTCGGTCTTTGAGACAATATTACTTTTTCAAACAAGGTGATACGGTTTGACAAAAAGTTAGTTTTTGTTGTTTTAGTAATAGGATAACTTTCCGATAAAAAAAACGATTAGGTTCTCGCAAGACATTTCATGTCTCCATTAACATTATTAACTGTGGAACCTCTTTTCCACAACATAATAGTCTAAACGCGGCGTGCGTTGTAACAACAATATTGGACATACTTACCAACCGCAATAAACAAAATCAATTAAAAATAATAATACAAACAAATTAGTGGAATATTGAAGTACCTAATTTTCTCGTTTTAAAACAAACAAAAATCAGGTATTTACAGTCGTCATCAATTCATTATGATTACAATTTACAGTGGATACAGTCACTATCATTATTATTTATTACACGCCTATTTGGGATGCAGGTATAACCACACACGTAGTACGTTTGAGATATTTTGTGACAAAAGCGTAATTAGGTTTCGCGGCAGTCAAGTCAAAGGCATAATCTAAACACCACTATAATAAGCTCTCTTCAGGGTGCGGTCGATGAGTATTTGCTCCACATCAGCTAGAAAACTAAGATCACCGCCGAAAATAGAACGCTACCTGTGAAAAGTGTACGCTCGACACGAGGCAGTTGTGTCACCTCTGCAAAAGGCCTAATAATCTATTAAGACTTGTTACGTGACAATTTGTCGCGTAGATTTTCTGCCTCTGTGTTTGCAGGCTTCAATTCACTAATTCTATGGAAGTACACAACACATCTCGACTTTGTTCATCTGAAATGGAATAACCATGTCACTGATCATGTATCTATATTAAAATGCAGGAGACCAAATCTGTGTAGACCGATGAACCACCACCAATTTGCAGATTAAACCACACGAAATACGGAATTGTCGACTGAAATTACACACGAATCGATAATAATACAATACGTCTGTCTATTTTTATTACAATTACAAGTTAGTACAATTTATCGTTGTTAAATGCATATGCCCTTAGGCATTTTGTCAAATTACAACTCTAAATACTCCGAAACAACTGACAAACTACCGCGATGAATGTATTTTCCAGTAATAACCAACTAATAATGAATCTGTTTCAAATAATGGAACTAGAATTTCACATAACTGGTTAAAACTAAATGCGAACGGTATATATGGGAACAAGGAAGTTTACACGAAAAGTTTTCGAGGCATGCAAATTTAATTACAGCGTCCGCAGTATAACGTCTGTAAGAGGCCAGCATCACCACAAATATTTACTATTTACCTAACAGTTTAACGAATTCTTATTCCCATACACAATGTGAGGTATAGGATATACAAAAAATGTCAGGAACATAAGATTTTTGGGAGAAAAGTTGCATTTTGGCCAACATCTCGCAACGCTCTGTGGAGGAACTCAAATAACACACAAAAAATACTATGATGTGCGTTTGTCAGGTCCTTTTAAGCTTAATATCCTCTCAACATTCAATTATTTGATTTATAATATGAATGTACATATTTTTAAATCAATAATAAATAAAACCTTTAACTACATTTAGTCTGACGACACTCGTTATCTTGTTGTCTTTAGTAGTGTTGTCATCTTTTGTCGTATATTACGATTTTGCCAACTAATTCTTGAACGAGTTGAACTTTATAAGCGTGAAGATGAAGATCTTTATGCAAAATGTTGCGCGAAGTGCCTCTGCTAACGCCCAATTGTTGCGAACGTCGATGAGTTGATGTTTCAGGATCATTCTCAACACTTTGTTGTACAGCGGTAATTTAGTGATTCAATTATGCACAGCGGTCTCAGAAGGAGCCTGATTACGATTTGTTCAAGAGTGTAGCGTTCCATGGTTAAAATTTCCCAACTTTTTACTAAATCAATGTCAAAGGATGACAGCTCAATTCTTTACATTTCATCATTTGATAGCCAATTTACTTCGTAACCTCAAATTTGCCCACCCACCTGAATAATATTTTCGTTACTAATGTGTTCAAAATATAATAATGTATTTTAATTGCTTTAGTATCATATAAAGTCCAATTCCCTATTTAGGGACATAACTACCTTTTTTAAGTCCTAGGTTTTGGAATGTACAAATATGTTCTTGCTTCTAAGAGCAGTATCAGGTGTCTGTTTTACTTAGCTTATAGCGACTCCACGGGGAATCAATCACTTTATACAGCTAATCAGCATTTCTTATAATAGCAGGTATTCGTGCTTTGTCGATAACTTCAGGAGTAAAAGTAAAGCGCCCGAGGCAATGACATTGTATTTATTTAAATTAGGCGAAGTACGTTTCATTACATGTCAAATGAATGAAGCTTTAGGCCATAATGTTAAAGATTATATTATGCTGTTACTATTGAAGAAAACGCCTAAACCGTTTAGCATTCAATTTATATGTAATGTTGAAAATAAAATGACAGCTACGCTGCCAGCCATATTTTAAACGGTAAATGATACAAGTTTATTTGAAATAATAGCTTATATGCGAATGGAATAGCAATTACCATTTTCACGTATATATACCTCAATGTGCTTTTGGAAACACTATACTACACAAATGCTGCATAGTTGCTGCAATAGAATTTCGGTATTTTAACGTTTTATTGTGTATAAATTCCACACAATGTATTTCTATGCGACAAACTACCAAGCAGAATTCCTGAATGGTGAAACTGCTGCCAGTTTTTTTCCAATTTCCTGTTGAAATTTTTTACGTTAAACCACACACACCCGGAAGGCCATTATTTAATGGATAATTAGTTTGTAAATTTCGACCCGGCATAGCTACCTAGAATCTAGTTTGCCCGCAAGACACCTTGTTTGCAGAGACTTAGTAAATTAACTAATTCTACAAAATTCTCGAAGCTTATAAATTGTTCAACATTTCTATTTTAATATGTATATGTACTGTTGGTATTAGTATTCTGCAGAATAAGCAACTAAAAACAAAGTACTAAAATAATACACTAAATTTAAATTGTTAGATTTCCAAATTAAAGAAGTTTAGATAATGTTTCTAATTGCACATGTTAATGGAGTAATGCCGATTAATTATTATTCTCATAATGGATAATTGGGACGCAGACGCACAGTGGTTTTGAGAAAACACATTTACTCGGTTAAATGGTGCAAGAAATGCTTCGAGAGGTTTTCAAAGAAATATTTCTATCTATCTATCTAAATCAAACTTCTAGGCAGGATAGATCTTCCAACTTGAGAACATGATACAAAAAAACAAATCTCTCATAGAACAAGAATTCCAACAAGTCGACGGGTCTAACCTGGGTTCTCTCAGATTTTAATAAGACCTTGGTATCATTTACTCCTGTAAGCAATTTTTTTTTATATAGAGAAATTGTTATCGCAGATATACCGAGACAAGAAACCCATGTTTTAGAATAAAAATTGCAACGTGGTTTTTGCGACGTTTCATTCTATGTAGGAAATAAATATTATTTTGACTATAAACTGTCTTTAAATTATAAAAATTAATTTTCCGACAAATGTATGCAATAATACCAAAAGTAAGCCATCAATATAGCGGGGTCTATCAGACCCAAGTGTTGTTCGACCTCATATACTTGTTCAACTTGTCGAAAATACTCCATTCGAGTCTTGGCTGTGCCTTGAGCAAGCAGAATATTTTTCATGCTGCATTTGCGATTCTTATCATGTCATAAGAAGCGAATGCTTGCAGTCACACAAAAGGTACTAAAGAAAGAGTAAAGTGGAAGAACTTTTAAGTAAGACACATTGAATTCTTCAAAATTTTTAGATCTCCAATTCAAAATCAGGCCAAGAATCAATGATCGAAGAGATGTCATTAACAACTACTTGAAGAAAGCTTCACAGTATACAGTGACAGTTTTCTCACAAGCGCATATTGTCGTTTGCAGGAATTTTTGCCTTTGATATCCAATTCAGGTAATTAGACAGGAATTGGTAAACAATTGACGTTCGACCAATGCCTATTGAAATCTTCATCCTATCAACAACTAGTCAGCGAGTGCTGATCACGATGAGTTGAGTTTCAGGACTTTCATATACAATTAAATATTTATATTTTCTTTGTTATAGGTATTTATGGACAATTTTATACGAAGCTATGGTATTTATTTTCTTTGTCTATAGATAATCTTATGTATCATAAAACAGATAGTCGTAAACCCCGTCGTTCATTGATTATGAATTATGGAGCAGAAAGTATTTAGGTATAATTATATCATAAATTATTAAAATTTGTATTACATTACAGTAAATTTTATATTAATATTCTCAAAGAAACTTGCATGTTTACTACTGATGTATTTGAAAAAAATACAAATCTTGTATTTTACCGAAATCTTTTTTTTTTTAGAATTATTATTAAAAAAATCACCAACAAAAAAATGGCGTAATTTATCGAGACCAACACGTGCAACATACCTACATCTTGCAGATCAGTATATTTAATACCCTGTTTCTTCATATAAAACCATTTTCAAACAATGCATAATTTGTTTCATATTACTCGTATAAATAATCCAATACCTTCATGAAATTCTTTCGTTAAAAACTTAATTATCCTGTGACTTTCATATACAGAGTGTCGAGAAACTGAACTGACAGTAGAGTCTAGGGGATTTCATGCCGATTCACCACCATAATCATCTTCTCCAAAAGTGCTTTTAAAAGGACCTACATTTCTTTAAATGTAACATTGACACTGATTTTTTTTAAAATTGTTGTTGTTTTGTATGTGAGTCCACTAACATTTTCTATCTAATTTGTGTTACCTTTCTTATTTTTAGCTTATAGAAACAATGCTTTTGGATAAATTCGTCGCAGAACAAAAATTTGAATATAGTTCAGTAGCAAAAAAACACTCTGTCTAGATTCCTTCCTCAATAATGCAAAAATTAATTGGAAAGTTGATTCATTAATCAAATCAGTTCTCATATATATAAATTTCTTTATTAAACTGACAGCTTTGCCCAGTCGAAAGAGAATTTATCTCAGTCCTATGAGAAACTTTAAAATGTGTTGCGTCGGATTATAGTGATTTTTTCTTGTTTCTATTTGTTTCCAAATACTGTCGGTCGTTAGCTGTACATTTTGCAGCTAGACATGCTTTCAATATTGGAATTTGTAACTACGAGAAAATAAATCAGTCGTATTTGAAAGTTTCGACTCACTAATTACTGACAGCCTTTGACCGTAGCTTTAAAATAAATATCTCTAAATTTGTTTCCTCGCTTTTAGTAACGGAATAACTTCCTTTTTGTGGTGCTATGACTTCGAGTTACTCACTAAAAGCGTTATAAAATATTTACAGTAACATTTCAATTTACGATTTCTATAGAATGAATTGATTAGCAGTGATTTTTAGTTTATCTTTTATTGAATACGAGGGTAGCCAAGTACATTATTTGTATAAAAGTTAGTTCAAAAATGTTTCCTGTGAATTTAGGACATAATAGGACATGTAAAACTAATTCTTATTGCAGATATTGAGAATACAGGGTAAGCGAGAAAAATATATGATAAAAGATATTTTTAGCTTTTTCTAAAAAATTAGATCCGATAAAAGTTGTAAGTGATGTACAGCTCGAAAATAATATCTGCTAAAATCGTTTAAAAAATAGGGAAAATTTACAGAAGTAGTAAAGCTCTCAACAATAACACACTGTATAAAATGAAAGCTAATGCTGTCATCTATTTCGATTTTGTTGTAATTTTGTGTCTGTAACCACACATCATAACTATAAAATATTTCTAGAATATTGGATATTTTTAAAGCACTTACGATATATCGCCAAAAGCTGCAAAGGCATCCCTCAGCGTTTGTGTTTCTATTTCAGGACTTAAATCGCCAACAAATATGTGATGATGTTCTGAAAAGAAAAACAAAATAATTTTAAGACAATTGCGTTTTATATAAAAGTTCTCTACACAAATTATCGTGCACAACGAGTGAAGGCTTAGGAATTAACAGAATATAAGTTGCAGCACAACAATTTCGATACTATACGAGTTTAGATTCAGTTTTTGTTCTAGGAGAGATTTTATCTCATCTAGCACCGAAACCAATTCATTCCTTCGTTTTAAATAAATCGGGGATATTCTTTGGACATATGTTTAACATGTTTTATGGTTGTTTCTCTTAGATTTACATTGCATTCTGCAATAGCTAGGACTATTTTTACACAGTAGCTTTATCAAGACATCGCAGCAAACGTTGCTTCAAAGAAATGTTGAAAATTATTGCTTTAATCTGCAGATAATTTGTCTAAATAGTTCCGTTAGCTCACAATAAATTATCAGGCTTGTAGATACCTGCGTTATTAATTTGTCATTCTAAAATTTGAGCAAATCATTGAGAACATGAAAAAAAAAACATTCTCATCAAGGAGTACAATATTTGACGTAATTCTAGGTGACTGTGTTTGTAACATATCTCCCAATTAATCAAGAACATATTTTTTAATTAAAGGTGTTGACCAGTTTGGCTACCAGCCACGTCTCTCAGTATATGCTGTGTGTGTTGCTATTAATGTGCCTGGAGGATGTTTTGCCTCCACGTGGCGCGGTTGGATATGGGATAATGCTTCGATCATTTCTAAATTACAGTGCGGTTACTTTCTAACTACACGATATTCCAACCATGTAGGTTGTTCGGTTTAATTTAAATGTATACTCGATATTTGAGCTCATAATAAGGGGAGTGGATTAAATTTTCTGTGCCGAGCTAGACGAACCTGACAGAAAATTTTATGAAATTGAAACGATGTACCTCTTGTTGCTGCTCTTATTCATCGTCTTTATCTGATAGATTTGCTGGATGAAAGGGCTACAAAATATCCACCACGAATCAATTTCGTTAATATTGTACAAATAGTCCATTGTACGTGGAGTTTATCATTAAATGATAAATTAAACTTATAATCATAAATTCTACTTTTTTAATTTCCACATTATATATGAACTTTTTATCTTAAAGTCAATCAATGGTTATTTCCCTTAAGTTTGGGCAAATAATTATTTAAAACTATGTATAATTTAAACACGCTAGAATAAACATTTTTTGATTTTGAGTGTTTTTTTACCAAACAATTTTTCTCCTACCTTGGGCTGTAACCTAGAGTGATTTTTCTGAAAAATCTGTCTTTACAATCAACTTAATCTATATGTCAGCCCTGGTAAACATTCAGTTGTCTCTAATTAATATTTCGTGTTTCATTATAACTCGAAATATAGCACGTAAGTGGTGGGGGGGGGACTATAAAAAGTAATAGATAGTATATTTTGTACATACGGAAGAGACACAATTAGAATGAACCTTAAAAACTTTGTCTCGTAATAGTAGTTCACGTAGAATTTTATGATTTTGAACAAATAAAACTGGCTTTACGCCCAATTCACATTGAAATCCATAAAATGAAGACTGACTGTCTGCGAGCGCCTCGAGTAAGTAATTTTGGTGTCCTAGAATTCTATTTTATATGCCTAGAAAAACCTTACATTTAGTTTAGAAGCGAGAAAGGTTATTAAGTATCTACAGTTTTTGTTTAAAGTATAATAATATTCTAAATATCAACCCTGTAATCTTTCGTTCCTGTAACAAAGAAATTACTATTAAGATGGTTGTAATATTGATCGTAGTAAAAGCATGATTAAAAGTGCTTTTCCACGTAAAAGGAACCTGTTGAAAATTGGAAATTATTAATACAGCTACATTAAAATGAAATGCTTTAATTTCAAAAACAATTAATAAACCTCAGATATTCTAGTTCTCTTTTAATAACCCAAATGCGGGAAAACTAAAATCACGTGTACCTACAATAAAGTTGCCATGTAGGTATATAAAAAATTTGAAAAAAGGTTTATAAAAGTAGGAAAAATATCTTGTACTCTGCTTACAAAAGAAAAGGAAACACATAATTGCATAACAAGTATGTAAGCATTATTTTCCCTTTAACTTTTCTCGTTTTTTATTTCTCTTTGAAAATTGGTATATGCTGGATAGAAAACGTTTTACCAGTTGTGGTATCGAGGTATTCCTTAAGCTTTTTGAGAACATATAAAGGGTTTTATGTCGGATTTCGATTTATCAAAAACAAATATTAAAATGCAGCAAACTCGCGAGATTTTTGATATGTGTATTCCTTTGTGACTCACTTCTTATTTTTTTAAAAGATTGTAGTTTAGTAGAATGTCTTATCGAATATTTTTATTATATTGGAAGGTTGTACTTACTTACCTAGCAATTTAAATTTGTTGTCTAAAATGAAGGCCTTTCCAATGAGAACTATATGATTTTGAAACCGCCAGTTGTCATTTATGTATGTATGTACCTACTTTGACATCATTTGACAATTTTCTACAAATGTTATAAATTTAGACGTCTGTGAATACTTAACGTGCTCTTTGCGAAAACAATCGTACACATAATCACCCTTAATCGGTTCGTAGAAAAATTTACAAATTTATCAATAACTTTTCGTGATCAAGAGGGTTTAAAATCAATAAATTCGCGTATTTCGTGAAAGCGGTTGAGTATATATCCGTATAACATTGTATTGATATTAAGCTCATTTTCGATGATGATGATTTCTGATTTATTGCATAAAATTATCAAAAATCTTAAAAGCTTTTAATTTTATACTACAATTTTGTTACAATTATTCAAATAATGATAATACGAGTATAATATTAGGTATATTACCATTTGAAAATATTCAAATAATTGTTAAAAGTTTTGATTTCCGAATAATTTTAAAACAAAATTTTAAATATTTATGATGTTAAATTTTCAATAATATTTATATTTTGACACTCATAATCAAATGAGAGTAATTTTTCATTGGAAATTGCCTGGTTTATTGTTTTATACTCAATATACTTTTGATGATATCACTCGTGTTTCCTCATTTGTGTTCCGCGGATCCCTCGAGTTTTGGTAATATAATTACATTACTGAATCATAAATTTAAATTATCTGAAATTAAAATCATGTCTGCTTATCCAGAGTAGCATATCACCGTGAGACACATGTGAAATTGAACGAAATTTGTTGGAGATTACCGGTTATGTGTATAAACACTTTTGAAGCTAAAGACAAAATAATATTAATATCACTAAAAACCATTAATAGTTCTTCTTTTTTCTTAAGATTAACATCAAGCGTTAGCGAAAGAAATTCATGGAAATATTAATCATCTTTAACATCTATCAACGATTCAATTGCTGAAATTCATCAAAGAAAAATTCGACGATCAAGAAAAATCTAGCAAGCATCACTTGAAACCATATCCGAGGGCAACTATACACCAAAAAGAGAAGTGTGATTGTGTAAACTTGAAAGAAGTACACCTGTAACTCAACTTTTTGTGCAAATGAGGACTTTTTAATATTAGAAAACATAGAAATAGACCGAATTAGCACAGGATGACTTCAGAATATTAAACAAACACAAAATAATCACAGTCTTACTATTAATATGTTACACAAAAAATTATTGCTTAAAATATAGTAAATAGCTGTGATATTAATTTTACTGAATGATTCGTTATTCTGAATAAGTGAAAAATATATAGCCTTCGAATAAATATTTGTTTAGCTTCTATCCTAGGAACACCTCGAAGAATTTTACACATATTTCTATATATTTATGAATTTTAGTGAAAAGTTATTTTTATTCCCCATCCATTCCCCAAACCCCCTAAGTATATTTTTCTAAAAAAAAAAATTTTTATCGACTCTGTATAATAAATGTAGGAATCGATCTTTGCGTTTATTTTCTTTCTAAAACCTCTCTAAGCCTTATAAAATTAGCCATAAAATATACCTTTGCTTCCAAAACCCCCTATGTGTAAGTGTAATACAGTTCCAAAACTCTATGTAGTCCAAAATAAAACTGTTACAAAACCCACTATGCTAATGTATTGTGCTAATTTGAGTTTCATATTCAGCTGATTTCTTTCATTTTTGTCAATCATTTACGCTACAAGTGTTATTTTCGTTAGCTTCTTTGAATCCTGAAATAATCGCAATAGGAAATCCCTTAGAAAAATCGTTTTTTAATTTCGAAATTTAAAAGTATTTTGTCTATTTTTAATATAAACTTATTATAACTTGAATAGACCGGTTTTTAAGTACTAAATTTCATTTTGACTCAAAAGGAAAACACATGCAAAAGAAGCCAATTTTTGTCTGAATTGGAGTGGTTTAAATTTTAATTACAGTTCCAAAACCCATTAAGTGTGATTATTTGTTCCAAAACCGTGTTTGTTTTTTGAAAATCACGAATTTATATAAATTTTTTGTTTTTGCTTTTTATTATTTCCTAAAATCAAATTTTTTTATTGAAACAAACTATTTCTGAACTGAATTAAAAGTTTTTTGCATTTTTCTCAAAACCGTTTATGATGGACGTAGTTTGTTTAGGAAATGGACGACTCATATCAATTATTTCAAGTAACTTTGCTTTAGTGATGTTAAATACATAATATAATCCTTGTTAATACTCATCTGGCTGTTATTTGTTCACTAATTAATAGTAATGCTATAATAACAAATGTGGTAAAGTTTAGAAAACAAATATCTATATATATATATACGTTTATACCTCAATTTTGTTAAGTTGAATAGTCAGTTGTTGTTGATGTGGTGTAATCTCAAAGTCAAAAGGACTACATTTTACCTATATGTTTCCAATTTTAGTTGGTTGAGAATGTCACATGCAGTATTTGTTATGTGTGGTCCAAGAAAAGCGAAATACTTAGGCATTTACAAAGGCTTTTCTAGGCCAATACCTGTCTTTCCAAAATGTTAGAGTTTTGTTGGATACCTTGTGTCAGACTCAAAACCTGTTACTTGTAAAATCGTGACTTGAATAAACACACTCACAACAAGGCAGGTCCACGTTTTAACTTAAAATCTAATCTTGTTGGCAACAGCACAAAAAAGAAACAGGCAAATAAAAAGATCGTGCATCCAAGCTTTTTAAGTATTCCTTTCGTTTTTATAGTGGGATTACTTTTTGACGATGTACAGAAAATCATGTAACTTCTAACTTCAAATGACCAAACTTAAAGTAAACCTTAAATTATCATAAGTATATAACATTTTAAGTGTAGGGGATTATAATATACTGGCCTTTAATAAACAGGAAGTGTATGGGACGCACTTCAATAGGAGCGAAATAATTAAGCGTTTACAAAGCATGTTCTGTCTTTAAAAATGATAGAATTTTGTAGGATAATTTGTTTGATCTTGCAGACAAGTCACTTAACGAACCTACATCCCAAAAAAACAAAGGAACAAAAATCTGTAAATTTACCCCTCTATCGTCAGCTATTAGACTAAAGTATTATTATTTTTTTTATCAAATACCTATTAAGCAGCCATAAAGCGATATTAATTTACGATTAATGTATTCAAAGGTCGTAAAACTTTTCTGTTCATACGCGATAGGTACATCGAAATAAACTAGAACACAGGGCCATAAAAGAGTAAATATTTTAACTGTGTCAAAAATAGAGTAAAATATACACGTCTTGGAGCTAAAAGTGCCTACTACTCACTTTTAAGCTAAAGTATTTTTAAGTTTATGTATTTTCTATTCGTATATATAACAAGTAAATATATGTGTTTTAAAAGAGCTTAATTTTGGAGTACGTTATTAAAGTGAAAAGGTACAAAGCGTATAGTGTTTGGCAAATCTAGAACCTATTATTTCTAGTTGGTATAGTGCTAGTGGTTGGTAAATACGCTAATGGAAAATTGTTGGATATTACAACAAGCGATATTAAACAGCATGTCCCATATTTTTCCCTTTTGTTGTTTTTTGACCATGTTTTAGTGAACACAAAAATACCAGCCGGAAAATGGTTTACGTGAACGATAGTTAAGGTTAAAGAGCACTCTATACATGTTCTGGTTTTGTTACGGTGATTTAAAACACATCTAGAACCAGAGGTTTGGTGTTTAAATTAAAACTTCTCCAAAATTTTTGTCGAGTTTTTTCCTTTCTCTACTTTTCATCAAAAATGCAACTTGCGCTGGCAGAATACATACTTTTAGAATACGGGATTTTAGTCACTAAGGAATACGTTAAGTTTCATTGAAAGAGTTTTACGTACAACAGTACATATCGTTTGTTTACATGTATCTGGCGGGAAACATCGGTAATGATACACACAACTTTTGACATAACCCAAAACAAGGTTAGGTACAATTGAATACAGAATTAATTTATAAAAATATTGTTAGTTTATGTTTCATATTATATTGTGCTTCAATTTAGTTCACTTAAAACGGGTGTAAAGTATCAAAACTTAAAAATAAAAGCACTCCCACTAAAATTCAGTATATATATATTTTTTGATTTAATGTTTTACGTTCATATGCACTTAATGATTAAGACCACTAGGTATCAAGTCATATAGAAAGGAAATATTATGAATTAATTCAAAAAATATAGTTTGTGTGTGCGGAAATTAGAAAAAACTATTTTTTGGTTAAAGCAAATTTTCGCAAAGACAAAAGTTTGCATAGAAATAACAGAACAGGGCGGTTTTTTGTTGTACTTATATGTTCAGTTAATTTGATGCAAAAAGCAAAGTTAGTATTCATGTAGAAAGCTTGTGCAGTCGTTGAATTAGCCAGTGGAGTAGTTGTTTTGCCTTGTTTCCTAAATTTATACAGAACATTTTCGATAGCGCGGACAGATCCACTTTCTACTACTATACTCGATAATTGTTATAAATTCTATAAGTTTTGTTAAATATTTGTATTTTTTTAGATACTATTGGTAATATTTATTTAACACTAAATATTAAATAAAGCTCAAAATCTCCAGAACTTTATTTACCTTGCCCATTCCGTAACAATATTTAACCATTTATCAATTCAAATGATTTAGTTATATTTCATTTTCTATAATTTTAATAATTTGGTTATTCAAAAAGTACTGATGGTTAGGTAAGCTAAAGCTTAAAGTTTGGTGGACAAGATAGAGTTTAATTCATTTCCTCATTAAACTAAGACTTCACAGCGAGATGGTCTACATTCAGAATACATAAAAACTTATTTTCTTTAAGTTGTCAGTTTGTTAATTTGGCAGAAGCCACAGTTAGCTGTGCATGCTATGCAAACACTGTGTGAAGGACATTCTCTGACTTTAGAGTCAAACTGTCGTGTTCACGACGATAACAGGTGGCTGCTTGTTACTGAAAATGAACAAAAACGCCAAGCGTGTCATCTTAATTCCGGATTCGATCAAGACAGGTGATGGCGATAACCATTGGTTGCAAGAAACAGTCCTCACATTTAAAGAAGAAACAATGCAAATAAATATTCGGACTGCTCGATTCTATAGAGATTGAATGTTATTCTGGAAAATCGGGAAGTAGAAAGAATGAGAAAAGCGAGACACAGCCTAGTCCTAAACGTTATTCCGTTAGAGTTCTACAAGTATTTATGCACTATTTAAATTGATGTACCTACTCGTATTAGTTGCACCTGAAAGAGTTAATCATTTATTCAACAAATTTTGATTATATAGTTTTGCTTACAAAAACGAAGTCAAATGCTTATAAAGCCGCCTTATATTTCAGTAATGTACGTCCTGTGTTGATCACACCTCGTTTTATATAGTAAAGAAAGCAAAAAAAGAAGGTAAAAATGATATCCAGTGTTTATGATGCTATATATCTTGAGTAAATCTCTTAGGATTTATAGTTTTAATATATTTCCGATGAAATGCTACAGAAGATGTATTTAGATACAGTTTGTGAACTAAAGATATATTATATATGTATATAAAGAACACCTGAAAGTCGTGGGAAAGTTTTTGAGGAACATCTACAGGCGAATTACGGACTTGTTGATATATAACGTTTAACCTATTTCTAACTTAGTACATGGTCTATTGACCTTCTGTTAAACTTATTTAGGTTTTAAGATAATATAAAATAATAACTATAAAACTAGATATTCTTTAAATATATTTTTATATATTATAGAAATAGTCCATTGTACGTAAAGTTTATCATTTAATGATAAATCAAACTTCGTCTTCTCCACAAATTATTTGGTTTTGTACGCGTACCTTAAGTAATTAAATAGATTTTGTGGAGGCTTCTAGGTTTGAGTTGTTTCTTAAATATAAAATACTAACCTTGTACTACACAGGATATTTCAAAATATCGCGATAAGAGTGGTTAAAACATATTTATCGAGTCTTTTGCAAATGTGATGTCCTTTGGCATTTAAAATTTTTTAATGGTCATCTAGTTTTTGTTTTTAGCTGATATAAACACATTGATACAAATTTGTCTTTTTCTAGCAGGAAAATGATTAAAATCACAACCAATTAGAACTATACTAATATTCACCTGTTTAAAATATGAAATAAGATTGAATATTAAATAAGTCAAACAGAACTAGAATAATAATAGATTTACTTTGACTGTTTAATCGAGAAACTATTCTGTATATAAATTGAGTTTTTGTGTGAACAGCCCATTCCAATACATAATAATTTCGATTAAACACTGTTAAGGGTGTATCGTTAATTGTGTTTGAGGAAGTCTGATTGATAACTACATTGTGTTTTCGTGCCCCTTCAAGAACGCTTTTCCTCTGTTTTTCAATGTTCACCATAGAAAAAATAAACCTACAATAAATATCGACTGTTGTCTATATTGTTAATGTGTTTCTGGCTATTCAGTATATTTTTTAAATGGGTTGTGACGATTATTTAATTGAATCATGACTCAATACAAAAGTTTTCGCTTGTGGCAGCATGTTTTTTTATTACTTATTATAAAACTCTATTATACAACGAGTTGGTTGTTTAGGTTATCTTAACCTCGGCTAGCTATAAAACCGCTTATTTATTGGTTAAATTTTCTACTGTATTTCCTAATATTTTTTCTGGAGGTGGAGATGACATCAGATTATTCTATTAATCTTATTGCTTTGACTCAGTAGTAGTTTTTAAATAACGTCATAACTGAGCGTATGCAAATGGTTGATAACGCAACTGATTGCTTAGCATCAACGACTCAAATAATTTTTAATGCATATTGCATGACACAAATAATGTTTTAAGATAAATATTTCAAGGTTTTTCAATTTACCACCAAGAGTTGTGTACAGTGAAGCTTTTTGTATCGAAGATAGCATCAGTATGACCGCAACGCATGTAACTAAAAGAGCTAATGAAACCTATCTTTCATAAAAAAAGCGGGAGTCATTCAGAAATTTCAATGCCCCATGTCTCTCGGTCTGTTGTTAGTTCGATTCTTTGGAATTACGGTAATTATCGATTTTTTTTTGTAGGTAAAAATGTTTCCAGATAATTTCCGGGGTTATATATACAAATTGTGTCATTTGTAAATAGTTGTATATTTAGCAGTCAGTTAGGTGTTTTTTATTCTCGTTTTGTAACTGAAAAAATATTAGTGGTTTCATATTTTAGACTACCATTTTGCACCACGATGTAGGAATTTGGGTATAGCAAAAGGCTTTTGGTGCTAATGAGCTTTTAATGTCTTGTGCATACAGATATATGCGTACAAGGAGATTCATAGGTTATGCAGCACCGCTTTCATATTTTGTGATGTTTTATTCAAAAACTAATTTCAAGTAAACCCAAAATATACCACGTATATAAAAGAAGGAAGCAACGTGAGAGTATTATGAGAACAACAAAAAATAGAAACAAGGTACACGCGTATATTCATATTTATTGCGTAAACGTGAAATAATCAATTACGAGATAACAATTTATCTTTCTATACAATATTTATAGCCCTGTTTTCTGAAGACCTACTTTCAAAATTAATTTTTTGCACGTTCTAAAGTGAATTGGGGTGGTTCAAAACAAGGCAATAATATGATTATATTATAATGTTTTTTTTTGCATTATAATTAATTATAATAAATTTATGTTAAAGCTTATTTATTATTTGGGTATTTCGCCCCTTTAATTTAATCAATCACTTACGAATGAAAAAAAAACTTATATCTATGGAATCGTAACGTTTCTGGAACCAATCTGCTACGATCGTCAGGCGATAAAAACCTCTGGCGACGGGAGAAGATTTGCCATAGATTTTCTTATATTAATCTGAAAGGATTATTTTGATGCCGAAATACACAAATATAAAATTTATGTTGCCTTCTATTTAGTTTGGAGAGCCATATTATGAGTTTTTAGCTGCTTACATAACTAGCTTATGAGGTTAGAACCTTTTCGAAATGTGCCTCTTTAAAACTTTCATCTGAATTTGATATGAAATAAAAAGTCTTACCTTTTTCAAATTGTACTCTTGGTATCGCCTAGCATGCATGGTGCCTAGATTAACAAAAATCGATCTGATGGTATGTCGCTGACTAATCATATATAATATGTATCCACGATAAAGTGGGCCAATACTCTCGGAAATCGCAATACATTTTGTGCTGTTTTTAAATACGGCTCTGATTTCATGTCAATTTCTTAAAGTGCTTTACAATCGATATTGAAAAGCAAAACTAACAATCTTATAAGGAACTCTCTATTCCATGTGGCCATTAAAGACCACCAAGCGTGATAAAATGACGGACCAAATGGAATAGAAAGGAAAACTAACATAGGGATATACGAGACGAACTACAGGCTCTCTAAATCCATTAGCAAAAGTCCCAAAATATAATAGGAACAAGTGTTCTACTGCAGGAATACTCCAACCCTGAGACAATCGAAAAGGTCCCCTAAACCCGCAGAATCAAACGCCATAAAGGTTATCGTTCTGGACAGACTTCAATCGAATTACAGGCCTTTTTTCAAGACACAGTCCAACCATAATCAGTGTGTGTGTCACATCCCATTTTTAACATCAAGTTTTTTTCCTAATTTTCAGTTTTTTTTTTTAACTTATAGTTTTTCAAAACTGCCCCTCCAACTTTTCCGTTTTCATAATTTAAATAGGTGCTCTCGAAACCGGGTCAAACGTAGGTAAGCTTGCCATGAAACAACGTTATTTGGCCAGAAAGCGTATCCCGTAGCATTATAGACTTTAAAAAACAGATTGGCTGCTGGGTGAATATGAATAGATATAAAGTAGAATCTGATGTTATCACAGTAAACTGTAAAGGCCAACTAATTTTCAGCCTACCAATTCGTTATGAATACATCTGGAAAGGGAATCAAACTCGTCAAAGAGATTTAATCCAATATATCATTTGCGTATACACGACTTAAATGTATGTTTAGAATAACCCGCTAAAATGATCGCAAACACTCGAATGTATGAGTTTTCTCACAAATATTGAGTTAGAAAACCGAAAAGAAAAATCATAATTAAGAAAATAATCCATTTTCCAAAGATGGCGTGTACTAGTTAAATAAGAAAAAACGTGATAGCTCTTATTCACTTTAATCTCCAACGAAAACAGAGTTTAAGTCCTTGAAGATTTTCTCAAAATCAAAACAAAAGTAAAGTCATTAGAATAGAAGAAATATGTGCTCTTGCTGCCAGACTTTTTTCAAAATTTCACCACACCACCACACATAGCAAGTGTGACAATTTCCTTTATAAAATACCGTGATCCAAGTGATCAAAAGCCCTTGAAAAGTCTGGATAAACGACATCAACCTGACTGCATCTATCTATATGCTGGGAAAGGAACTTGGTTATCTGAAAGAGATTGGTTGTGGTTGATCTACCAGGAAGAAAGCCATGCTGTTTATCAGTGATTTGTCGTGTCACATGCAGAAGAATTTTTTGGTGAAGTATTATCTCAAAGTTTGAAGTAAAAGCAATAGGACGATAGTTTTCTATGTTTGCTCTATCTCCTTTTTTAAAGACCGGGCAGAGTCTCGTGGTTTCCCATATTTCAGGAAAAATTGAAGATTTGGGACTTTGATTAAATAAAACTGATAATGGCTTCGCCAGGGTAAAAGCACAATCTTTGATGAAAAATGCCGGAATGCTATCGGGTCCACAACTACTTTTAGGTTTCATTCTCTTAAATGCCCAATGACTGTAAATTGGAAAATATTTCCTCATCGTCTGCACCAAGCGAGGATAAAGTCAGCGAATGAGTCAATAATCTCTTGGGGCTCACTAACTTTATGATCTTTATAGATCATCTGACTGGGAATACTGGAGCTGTTCTTCAAGTTATATTATTACATATGACCAAAACTTATTAGGGTTTTCGTTGATCTCATTCTCAATTCTGGCAGTATAATCCCTAAACGAAACCCTGATACTGTTAAATTCGATATCAATTTCTCAGCTTATATTAGAAAAAAAATATATTACAAGCCATATTTTTAATGAAATTACCTTCTATGTTTGACCACAAAAAGATGAAAAATACCACAACAGTTATTATAGTCATACTACTAGGAAAATTATATGCTTTTTCAAGCCAGCCATCGAAGTTTCTTCTTCTTGTTTAATATTAGGTTGGCAATGTCTGTTGATCTAGTGATGTATAGGCTCTCATACCTACTATATAATTTTTTATTTCAATTTCGCACAATAAAGTTAAGAAAAAACTGTTAACAAATAAATAATATTCCAAATTTTTCAAAGGATAGCTTTTTCGAGACTACTGTCATATGTTATTAATTCTGCAATTCTGCAGATCCGTCCAGACCTGAAATTGCATAATCCAAACTAAATTTCCGAAAAACAAAGGTTGATCCCCGGGGAGAAGATTTTGTAAAACCCATAATATATATTTCTATAAAGTAGGGAAACTATTTGTGAATTTCTATTTCTTTATGTTAAAGCGAATATGCAGATAAATTTTGTTATTTATCTCTGTGCATTCGCAAAATTTAATTACAGTGACACCCTTTTCTTTTTGTGTATAATATAAATACATGTCAGTTTTGGTACGTATAATTAAAAAAAAATGTTAATTAAAGGCTAAGGATAACAAAGTACGACAATATCTCTACGTTTTTTAGCCCTATATGTATACGTGATAATTATAGAAAAAAGAAAGCCGCATGGTGAGTTTTTTTCAATGCTATATTGCCATTTCAGCAGTTTTAATTTCAAAAACAACTTCCATAAATCAAACGTCTCCTTGCGAACTTGCCTTATAAATCAAGGTTTTAAGTCAAACAAAATTAAAGTATAAGACCAATAATACACGAAACAACCTCCAAACTTTAATGAAAATAAAAAATGAGATATTCAAAAAATATTTCAAAAGAATGTTTCCTTTTTTCTTTACAAAAATGGAATTATTTACATTATAAAAGAATATAACTGAAACCGAACATTTAATAAATGATGTTCGAATTTTAATATATCGCCGAAGTTCATGACATTATTAAAAAGTATGTTATACGGCAGGAATATTTTAATTTTTATTTTTCTGGAAGGGAAGCTGCATCATCAGCAATGTTTATGTTATCGATAGCTATAAACATCTGAGGAAGTTTCATCCGCAGTGTGCAGCAAATAGGGCCCTGATTTTCGATACTTTGGGTGATATCGAATATGCGACAAACAGAATTTGTATAGCCCTATATGTTTTTGAGAGTGAAGAGTTTTATGACCAAGAAATAGAATGTGTTACAAACTGGCAGAAGTGTTAATTTAGGACGATTCTCTTATCTAAAATGTTAGATAAAAGAATCTACGGAAAGCGGAGAAAATATTGTTTACTTAAAAATGTGTTTATTATAGTTTTGTGCAAAATATAACTAAACACTAAAAAATATTCAGCTATGAGAAAGTATTTTTTATTGGTCTAATAAAAGTTATTATACAGGGTGGTCCAACGAAAAGTTTGCACCTAGCTTTTCTCTTTTTTTTGTAGTCGAATGCGAAAATGCTCGTACACGTCGATTTTGCTTTTGAGGGGGACACATTTTAAACATATTTTTCGATCTGCGCCTTTAACCCCCTAGCGGGGGTGAGTAACAACCCTAAAATTTTAAATGGAAAGAGGGGTCTAATGACATATCATTTGAAAGGACACAAAATTGTCTTTCTAATGATACCCTATTTGTCGAATTTTACTAAAACAGTTAATACGAAAACGACTTTAAAGACATTAAGCCGATAATTTTGGTATTAATGAGAAATACAAATAAGTTTTAATTATTGCGAGTGAAAACACCTGCAATCGTTAGTACATTCCAATGTTTGTTAGTTTTAACATTGCTTTGTAAAAAAAGTAAACAAGCTGTTAAATTGATTTATTAAAACGTTACATTAACAAATGTTGAAAATGTGACCCATTTGATTCCATACAATAATACAGATTTTGTTCAAATCTATTTCTAACATTTTGTAGCATATCAGGTGTTATGTTTCTGCACTCTTCTGTAATGCGTTGGCGAAGATCTTCTATGGACTCGGGCTTCGTGGCAAAACATTTATTTTTTAAGTGCCCCCAAAGAAAAAAGTCTAAAGGCGATAAATCCGGTGACCTGGCAGGCCATTCAATTGGGCCCCTCCTTCCAATCCACCGTCCAGGGAACCGGTCATCTAAGAACTGTCTTACAGGAGCCACATAGTGCGGAGGTGCTCCATCTTGCTGGAAATAAAGCCGATCAGCAGTATGATTTTGGTCATCTTCTATTATTTGTGTTATTAAAGGATCAATTGTGTCTTCAAGCATGTTTAGGTACACTTCACCAGTTAAATTTCCAGGAATAAAAAGTGGTCCTATAATATGATTTCCTAATATGCCACACCAGACGTTTATTTTTTGAGGATACTGGGTATGAACCTCACGGAATAAATGTGGGTTACTGTCATCCCAGTAACGGCAATTGTGCCTATTTACAGCTCCATTCAAATAAAATGTGCATTCGTCGGAAAAACAAATGTTAAATAATAATTGCGGATCTTCAATTAAACGCTGGCTCATTGCTTCACAAAATTGCAGCCTTCTATCAGGATCATCCTCATTTAGTTCCTGTACTAATTTGATTTTGTACGGATGAAATTTGTACGCTTTTAAAATTCGTATTATGGACGAACGGGAGACACCTGAGGCTTCAGCTAGTTGACGGGTACTTTGACTATGATCCATTTCAACATGCCCTAAAACAGCGACTTCCACAGCTTCATTTCTGATCGGTTTCTGCGGCTGGTGTTTTACATTACAGACAGATCCGGTATCTACAAACTTTTTAACTAACTTGCCAACGTACACATCATTCACATTTTTATCGGGATGTCTCTCATTAAATAAGCGAGCCGTAAGTCTAGCACTACTATTATTTTGAAAATAAAGTTTAACAATTTCAACTCGTTCTAGAATGGAATAAATCATTTTGTACGGTAAAAGTAAAATAACTTGAGAAGCAACCAAACTGAATCAATGAAAAGACTAAAATAAACGGTGTAAATTCTTTTCCTACACGTATCTGCAGTTTTTATTTCAACAAAAAACGCAAACGATTAGTGAGGAATTTAGTTCTGATAAATAAGATAGTGTTTTTGAAATCCCGTTTTTCTTCAAAGTAAATAATTTAGAAATGATTGTAGTTGTTTTCAGTCGTAATAATTAAAACTTATTTGTATTTCTCATTAATACCAAAATTATCGGCTTAATGTCTTTAAAGTCGTTTTCGTATTAACTGTTTTAGTAAAATTCGACAAATAGGGTATCATTAGAAAGACAATTTTGTGTCCTTTCAAATGATATGTCATTAGACCCCTCTTTCCATTTAAAATTTTAGGGTTGTTACTCACCCCCGCTAGGGGGTTAAAGGCGCAGATCGAAAAATATGTTTAAAATGTGTCCCCCTCAAAAGCAAAATCGACGTGTCCGAGCATTTTCGCATTCGACTACAAAAAAAAGAGAAAAGCTAGGTGCAAACTTTTCGTTGGACCACCCTGTAGAATAAATCGTATAATGTGCTATGGGAAATAAAAAAGAAGCCGAGCAGATCCAATTTCTAGTTTATTTTATTATGTAGTATCGACATAGTAAAATTCGGTTCAGTGTAATTTGACGCCGCGTGCGAGTGCACGTGCTGCATCTTCGTCAAGAACGGCCCTGTCTAAACGTTAATGAAGAATCAAATATCAATATCTGACCCTCACGAGAAGTTTTCGTAACACCGCATGCTCAAACTAAACCTTGATTTCCGTCTTTAGTGAGAAAAAAATCCCGGAAGGTTAACTTTCTTGTCATTATTAAATCACCTTTGTGATAGTCGTGGATTCGCTATGAACTCTGATTCAGAAAGTGAATAGGATGTTTAGGATACTCCTCCAGAGCTAGGAAATGAAGCAGAGCAAAACTGTGCGGAGCACTACTAGAGAGGAAAATGGAACGCACATACCTCGCTTGTATGACGGATCTAGTCAACGCAAAACACACCCGTCATCACGGCTGAAATAGGGGAAGTGTCCACGACAGTGACAGTGGCCAGGGGATGTTCATAGGGTAGACTATTGTCCTCTCTCAATGGTGTACAACTCTGCTATTCAAATATTTTGGATATCCTGGATAGACAACTTAACTGGAGGAGTCACATATGATGATATTCAATGCGACCGCAGCAACATGGACATGTCAAAGGCTGCTTGAAAATATTATACACTAAATGTATACAGAAAATGGCAACACAGTCTAATTTGCTCCACTGCCAATCTTGGTCAAGAGACAGGCAGCAATAATCACTCTCAGACTAATACACGCTAAACCCGGCAATCTAGAAGGTCATATGAAAATCCTGAATCAGGACAAAATTTAATGGACAGAGACCATCACCACAGACGTCAAAGCTTTTATCAAACAAAAAACATATGAAAAATGGCAAAACATGTGGAATCTATCGCAATCAAAGCTATCCGAATGCAAAAAGTCAACGAACCCTTGGAGCTTTACACCCGGACAAAGGAACCAACAAGTCGCTATAACAAGACTCAAAATAGGTCACACATGGCTTACCCATGAATTTATGATCACCAAATCCGATAGTCCTAAATGTAACATCTTCAATACAATACCATCAATAAAACACCTACTAACTGAATGCCAAGAAACCCATCAAACACTAAGAGAACTGGACATTCCAGAGAACATGGAAGAAGCACTAGGTCAAGAAAGAAATATTAAAAAAATACTTAAATTTATAAAAGATTGTGAACTACAAAATAAACTGTGAAAATTAAAAATAACGTATAATTTAACGTAAAATGAAATGTATATAACGTAATGTATAATGTAAAAAAGGGTTGAAGCGACATTAAAAAATTAAAAAAAAATTATTAACAGTATTTTTTTAGTCCTATAGAATCATCGGATAAAGTGTTGTTTATATGCTCCAGAAGAATTTTCCGCAACAGTTAAAAAATAATCAGCCATCTGTTATACCTTTGCATTTAGGGATTGATCAAACAGCCTTAATTGAACTGAAACCCAATAAATTGAATGTACTGCTTATGACCAAGTAAATATTATTTAAAAAATTGGATAAATGAATCTGTTAAAGCAAAGTTTGAAAATTTCCTTAATAAAATCCGTGATCCAAGTGATCAAAAGCCCTTGAAAAGTCTCTATACACGACATCAACCTGACTGCCTCTGGAAAACGAACTGTGTAATCTGTACGAGATTGGTTGTGGTTGATCTACCAGGAAGAAAGGGATGCTGTTTATCAGTGATTTGTCGTGTCACATACAGAAGAATTTTTTCGTGAAGTATTTTCTCAAAGCACTTTCCAAAGTTTGAAGTTAAAGCAATATGACGACAGTTTTCTATGTTTGCTCATCTCCTTTTTTATAGACCGGGTAGACTTTCGATATCTTTATCTACAAAACGTATAATACCTCTTTAATCTAGGTGATTTTTTCTTTTGTTAAACAAAGAAATTATTAACAGTATTTTTTTTAGTCCTATAGAATCATCGGATAAAGTGTTCTTTATATGCTCAAGAAGAATTTTTCACTAACAGTTAACAAATAAAGGCATAATCAGCCACCTCTTATATCTTTGCATTTAGGGACTGATCAAACAGCCTTAATTGGTAATATGCCGTGTGAATTACCAACCGCGCTTAAAAAATGTTACTTTCGTCACTCCTTGAACATATACGAGTAGTATATTATTAGGTAATCACAGAGAGTACTGCGGAAACAATGCCTAGAGTAATACAGCACTCTGGCGATGACATGTGCATAAAACTATTGCGAAATTTCGGTGAATTTGAATCAATTGTTTTATTCTTAACCTAACCACTGTCCCGCTGGATGGCGCCACGTGATATATTTATATTCAACAATAATTATAAACAAAAATGTCATTAAACTAAAAATAATCGATATAATTTAATATTTTCAATAGAGGCGAGCTAATGAAAGCGATCAGCAGCTGGGATTGGGTATTACCAAGGCAAAAACGGTACGTAATGAGAAAAGAAAATAACGAAAATAGTTTTTATATATTTTAAACGCAACCTTCTGCATTTTGAAATACACTGGTGTACCAATAATATATGTGTACAATAATTAATAAAAAATTAGGACAAGTTTGGTACAGTATTTTGATAAATATTTGAACTATACAAAATGTTGAAATCATGTAATAAAATTATAATTTTAGATCAATTAATATTCAAAATATGGCACAGCGAATTATTATTTTGTTTTTGAAATATTACGATAATGAATAAATAAAACCAATGGATAAAGTTCGTGAATGAAAAAAGTTTGAAATAATTAGTTAAATAATAGTATTTAACGAATCCAAAAAGAAGAAAACTATCACACAGAAATAATTCACAAGCTCACAACAATAAACATGTAGATTATACATATTCTGATGATACGGAATTAGAATTATAACTTCAGTGGTCTGCATTGCGAACACCTTACTCCACCACTACAGTCGAAATTAATTACTTCAAAGTATGTTGTAATTAAATTTTTTTAATTAAACGTATACGACCGAACAAAGTATTAAAAGCACCAAACAATTAATTTATTTAAATTGGAAAAAGAACAAGCGCAAAAGTGTCAGGTGCAAGCACCTAAAATAAATACGTAAAACTGTTTTATTCGATATAGCTATGTATTTACGAAATGTGTTTCTCTTTTTATTCAATCACTTGAAAAGTTTTCTTCAAAAAATAATTTCCTACAAAATTTTTCATAAATTTTGTTTCTAAAATTTATTGTATACCAATTTTAATAACATGTTTGAATTACAAATTATCTTGAACGAAAGCGAAATTTCATCTGAATGAATGGGACTTTCATTCATGTAAAATGTTGTTCAACCTTAAACTCATTTATCGTTGCGGTGCGTAATATAGTATCTGAATTAGATGAATGTTATAATAAGTTAATTTTGTCACCCATTACTGCAGCGTGTCTAAGTTTCAAAGTTTTTTCCCGCCACAGTTATAGATACATGATTCTCACAAGTTTTTTTTAAGTTTTTTTAATTTTTATAATGCTCTTGTTACTTCTTATGATCACGTACCTACTTTACCACTTGAGCTAGCTGCAGAAGCAGCCGTTGCTATGCTGGAGTTGGTTGCAGCTGAAGTTGTAGATACCACCATAGCTGGAGTTGCAGCTGAGGGATTATGGTTAATTTTTATCGCCCCTGCAACTTCAAGTTTTGGCACTGGAAGTAGCCCCGGGGCGGACATGGCGTTAGCGGGCATCATTAATGTTGACATTGTTAACATTTTGATTGATATTAATTTGATTATAAAAAGTTTTGAAAAAGTTTCGCGACAATTTGTACGTATTTATATAGGGCGATACAATAGTGGTGCACTAGGCCTTTGGCCCGCAACTGAAAGACTGCATGACGCGCGTCTCTGTTGTGCCGTATTCTAAAGGGGTTGCGGACGTAAAGGGGGTGGAACAGTTATATAGTGACCGAACTGGTGGTAGATTTCAACTGCGGCAAACTGTAGCTATCCTGCGCATCGGTTATATGTCCCAGCTTTATGACGTGCGCGAAATTCAAGCTTCAAATTTACAGGGTGATTCATAACATTGTCAAAATTAACACTGCAGATAAACTTGAATACCAAACAAAGACACATTATACATAATGTCCTAGTTATAACATATAGCGCAGGAGAATAAAACATTACTCTTTGTTTTAGAAAATACTGTATCTTCGTTTTCGTAAAATGTGTTATGTTTTGTAATGTAATTTAATTAAAATAAACAAGGCTTCTTTTACTTTGATGTTGTATTTAAAGTACGATGTTAAAATATGTACCTAGGTATTTAACATTTCCTAATAAAACATAGTTATCTCTGATGATTATTTACAGTGGGGTGGTAAATATTTTCGCGAAAAGTGCGAGATAATTCAATATATCTGTGGCCAAAAATTAATTTTGTGTTGATATTATTTTGAGTAAATTTTCTTTATCTAAGTATTTGGTATTTTTGTCCTGTAATTTTCTCCAAGATACACAGAGAGAGAGTTCGCAATAAAGATGTCCCAATGAGGGCTAGAACAACAAAACAGCCTTAAATCCTTTTTTAGGCTATCGCAGAACTTAATTCTTATTTAAATACCTACTAATCAGAACTTTTATTTTGCGGGTTGGCCAATGTCTTATATTAATAGAGAATTTGTGAGGTATATTGAGACTTGTTTCTTACCTTTATTACGTGTCTAAAAAATTAATAATGTACTGTAAAAGCTGCATAATTTTATGAAGAACAATATGCCGTAAAAATAGTTCTACGAATTCTAAAAAAACTGAAATTTGTCATTTTAGTTTTTATTCGTTCTTGCAATTATTTAAAATGTTCACAGCTAAATGGACCCACTCCGCCATTATGTTTTTAATTTGATGTGTGGGAAATGGATCCAAATAGATTTTGTAAGAACAATGATTTCACATATACAGGGTGTTTAAGGATCTGTTAAATTTATGTATAGAGTATGTTATATACAATACGTTTAGAACTTTTAGGAGAATGACAATATCAAATAAAAAAGAGGGTTGTAATTTAAAATAAGAAAGTAGGATCACGCCTAGATATTCTAAAACACAATTACATATATATGTAAAAACATTGTTTTTGAACCGTTAAACTTTAATTTGAAACATTTTTCCCAAACATCAAATTAGAAGGTTAATGGGGAGTTCCATAACACGTTGGTCAAGGTATCTGTAATGTTCTAATGTTTTTACAGCATTAAGTATGTTGTTTACAAAATTAACCGTTGAATATACAATAGTGACTCGGTATAACAACTGTGAAAAGTAGTAGGAAATTTTCTTACAACAGAAGCTATTTATGTAAACGTAGGTTCCCTACAAAGCCTAGGATTTGCAATAAATTCACTGAACATCCGAAAGTTATTCATAAATTTAGCGATAATATAGTTCTACTTGTCAATTTTCAGAATGCTTTGACACTAAGTTTCGAAACAGTTTTCAGCGCTGTGTTAATTTTCTACGCTTTCCTCTTTCATATTTGTATAGTATTAGCTGCTTTATAACGCAATATTTATATTATAGTTAAGCCAAGATCAAGCGAAACGAAATGCTTTAAATACCTATCAATAGCTATACAGAAAACTAAACTAACAAAGTTATTGCAGGCTATATTAACTTTGAGGTGTTTAAATATTTAGAACAGCATATTATAGAGCGTATGCTCGTCAAAAATTCATCGGGTTTTTATGATATTTCTCGAATTTTAGGATTTCCTGGTGAATAAGAAACTTCGTAACAATATTTTATAGTGTAGTGTAGATTTTTTTGGGGTGAAAACAATTCTATGAATATTATTACAAAACAAATATTGCCAACGAAATTAATAATAATGTTCCCATATCTACGATTCAGGTATAAGGATTTACAGCTTACATTAAACTTCTCGAGGCTTCAGTGAGAAGTTTTCCAAAGTTTACTCTCTCGTCGTATTTTTTATCTTCTCTACAGTTAGCTGATTAAGTACACCGCGACTGACGAAATAACGATTCGTCAACACAATTGCGTATTTTCACGTCAAAAATTTTATGTTTCCAACGGATAAAAATAAATAAACTTAGAACGAATTAACAAAAACAGTGATTATTAAAAATTAGTTTCCTGGACGTCTGGATTTAACGATACGCTACATATACAGGCAGATCCATCGAAAAGTTTTGCACGTAGTTTTTCCTTACCTCGAAAACACGTCAATTTTACATCGGAGGTAACACATTTTAACCATGTTTTCCAACCCCTGTCTTTAACCTTCTAGCTGGAGACAGTAATACATCGTTTCGAAGGGCAGAAAATTATCTTTCTAATGATATCCTATTTATTGAATTTTACTTCAACGATTCAGCGTTTTTTTATTTAAATACAGTATAAAAAGAATGTAGAATACGGTTATGTCGTACTGATAAGTCCATCTGATAAAAAAATTGCTTAAAGTTATTCAAGGCATCCCTTATATGTGTTCCTACTTAATATTTATCCTTATCCATCTAGCCTTTGTTTTGCATAAAATTTTCTCATCGTCATTGTGTTAACAATGTTCATGAGCATTATGTCTAATGAAAGCAAATCAAATCTAGCGATTAAATACAAACAACAGAACATAATACATCAAAATCTTTAGGACCAGGGTGTTCTACTAACCCCTTAGTGATATTCTCTTAAGTCCTCTGTCGTCGCATTATGATATTCTGCAGTTCGTATTTTATATACCTATATAAACCATCCGTATAGTCTTTTGGTCCCCTTACTCGACTACGCAAAAACTTATTTCAACCCTAGTCAAGCTAAAGTTAACAGGTGGTGTTTATTAATTCATAACCTACACGAAATGAAAAAAAATGTTGTTTCCTTGAATAGGTAATATGTTTTTTTCTCCACTTTTTTTCTTCTGTATTTATTTAGGTGGAATCAGCTAAGGTGTGTAATAAATAGTCGACAAAATTGGTAGTATTGTCGATGAAATATTTACCACCACGAGACAATGATTAAGTTAAACATATATTTTAATTTTTCGTTTATAATATAAACCTACATTTTACTAAAAAAACATGTTGGGTTTCTTTAGAAGTTTAGGTGGATAATATTATGTTAATGTACTCGTGTCTTATTTTTGTTGTTTTAATAGCGGGTAAACATTTAGCTGAATTCATTAACCCTTCTCAGGTGTACGTCAGGGCAGTAACCTAGGGCTGGTACTTTTTAACATTTACATCAACGATCTTCCTAGTATAGCGCTTGCGCCGCGTGGACTGCTATTTGCTGATGACCTCAAGTTGTTTAAAGTCATAGACAGCGTCGAGGACTGCGAGCAATTTGCAAGACGACTTAAATTCCCTAGTTAGGATTCACGAAATCAAAGATTTATCGATTTAAAATCAATGTATCAGTAGTACAAAATTGATCTATTGACATTTTAAATGTATTTCTTATAGTCTCAGTTATTGTATGGTGTTCCCTATTATGCTGTTTGTAATTTGAATAGATTCGAGATAAAACCATTTCAAAAACCAAATGGTCGCCTGTTTTTACAGAAAAACTGATCATGTGACAATCTTACCTTTAGAGAAACGTAGAATGGTCAGTTCTGATTGGTACATATCAATTTGTTTGCCAGAAGTCTTTGGTGAAAAAAGGAAAACAAACGTCGTCTTGATTAGGCCTAATAGGTTCCTCTTTGCAAATACCTTACACAATTATCTAGATAGAGAAGCTTCTATATTAGCGGACACTTCTACACAACGGACACCATTATCAGAAGACAAATCTTCAATGCATAGACTATTCCACTTACTACTTTAAAATGTATTATTCCTATGCGTTTGAAGGTTAGGACTAAATAAAAATCGTATGGAAAAAATTCTAGTAACGCTATCTATGTGTGATCCTAGGGACTTATTGAATGACCTAATATTCACTATTAATGCTTACCAAAACTATGTATGTATTGTATGATGTATAATTAAAATTAATCAAGCAGCAAATGTAGACAAGCTTTGTCATATCAACTACATACCCTGTATAAAAACTGCAAGCCGAAATCTCTATATCGTGTAGAAAAGTGTTATATGTATTGATAAAAATTTAACAACCTGTAGACAGCTGATAGCTTCCCGATTTCTGTTGGGGGATGAATCAAAAGGTTAAAGTGCCTCCCTTATGTGATTTAAAAGCTTCTTTGCTCAAAGTGACTATCCGTTTATTAAATAATTTATCAGATCATAATTTATTAATAGAGGATGTTTCGAAGCTTTTGCACATAGCTTCTCGCATAAAGAGAATTGATTAATACCCTCCAGCGCGTTAATGCTGTTTATATCATAAAATTCGCGTGAACATTTATATACGGATTAGTAATTTGAATCAAGTAATTACAAAGCGAAACATCAAGCAAAATATTAAACCATTGAAGTATTATGATTGAAAACTTATACGAATGAATCTAAATAGAATTATTACCCGGTATTACAAACAATGTATACCCACCCTTAATTCCATTCCATTGGTTGATTAAACGTGTACGTTTAAAAAATAAATAATAAGGCAGGCAATGATATTATGAAGGGCTAGCTGCATGCCAAACGACATGCTGTCACAGGGTCATTAAGGATAGTTTCTTAGATCTTGAATGAGAGCGCCCAACAGATTTGATGGCACTAGGGCGTTGGTGTCATGCAAATAATATACATCAACAAATGTCGTTCACTAAAAGTGAGGGTGTTGTCCAATTTGAATACAAAATCGGTCGTGATGTTCTTGAGTGATAGAAAACGGTTAGAGACTTGGTGTTTTTGTTGACAATGATTACAGTGTTAAGCAAAATATCTACCAAGAGTCGATGACGGTGCTTGGCTTCGAATTAAGAGCAACGAACATTTCCAAAATATGCGTGAAGGTACATGGACAGTAGCCAGTCAGATCTGTTGGCTATAACTTTGCTTTGATACCGATTTCAGATCTAGTCGTTGAGCTTGATTGTCATTTTCAGTAATAAAACTCAGTGCTTTTAACGTAATATGTGTGTTATAAACATGGCAATACCTCAGATATTATGTCAAACTAGTTTTCCAAAATGTTATGCGCGCATCATGTGCGGTCAGGCGAATTTTACTACACACTTTCAATACGTATTTACCGTCTTCACCTACAACAGAAACGGAACTTTTATTTGCCATTGGCGCATACACGGAAAACAAATATATTTAGGGTGATTCCAGCGCTCTTGTAATTGGTTCAAAACTCTTAAACAGTGAATAAATAAACAATTATGTATATACTGCTAGCTGGTTCCACTTTATTATTCTGGTTTTCATTTTTCCCGTTGCATAATAAAAATTAAAGTTAAAATTAGCACTGAATATTTGACACCAAAAATGTGTTATAGGGAACCAACGCCACAAATTCTCATACTACGTTACACCAGAAAATATTTAATAAAGCACGAAAGGTGTGCATAGAGCTATTATTATTTCAAACCCTAAGCTAATTTGCCAAAGTTATATTAAATATTTATAAGTTTTTCGATATTAACCAGGCTTGGTAACGCAACGGACCTAATACGGGTTATATCTACGAAACGAATATAACATAACTAGAATTCTTATTGTTTATATACGTAAATTAAAATAATTTTATGCCAATTTTATTATTTGTTGAAAAAGGAAAACAAGCTTCCTTCTGTATTTACACCAGAAATTATATATACATAAAAAATTTTGTTTTATGTTTCTCAATACAAATTTTCCTATATCAAAACCATTTACAAGCATATCATCCTTTTGTAGAATCATACAATAAAGTTTTCAACGGTCCATCTATCCACGTGCTAGATTTTTTATTTTTTTCCATTTTGAATTTGCATTTGCAGAAATATTATTGCAATTATTTTTTTTCTCCTCGAGCAAATATTTATTTATATAGTAGATATATAAAAGTTTAGAGTTGACACATCAAGATTTTCAAAATAGAAAAATTTATCAGTAGAAAGTGCATGCAAATGCAATAGAGCGTAATTTTGTTCCACGACATTGTACAATAAACCAAACAGGTGAGAAAGTAAAGGAAATTTAAATTAGAGACTCATAGATTGCCGCCAGTCTTAGACTGCTGCCATGTTTATACTCCTAAAAAAAGCTTACCGCCGGAGGTGTTGGAATGATTCCACAAAGAAATAAAGAGAGAACGTCGATGAAAATGTGAGGTAATCTTTTTTGTTAATTTATTAATTTCTGCTTCACTACATTTGGAAAAATACAACTCTCATTTATATTTGAATATGAAAGTGGAGTGAAAAGTATCCACCTGCCACAAATAGAATTAGAAAGTATATAGGTTGAGCCTCCGCTATGTCAAAAATAGTATTAGAATTAAGGTAAGCGGGCTCCACTGAGTTAAAAATTAATATAGAATATAGAGAAGGGTTTGAACTTTACTACACAGAAGTGCAAATAAAAATCCCCTGTAACTTCCTGCTACAACAATATTTATAACTTTACTTTTTTCCACTCTTTTTCGAATATCGAGCGTCGTACCGCTTGTGTGCAAAAATGCCAATCAGCAATTTTTGTCTATTTTGTAGATACAATACCGATGTTAGAGTCAACAACTTTTTGTGAACTTTTATGAACTGTCATAAATTATTAATCAGTGAAAAGTACTTACTTACAATATAGCGGGTGTGACATACGTTTATAAAGAATGTACGTTTTTGGTTTTCGAGATACCAGCCTAAAATCCTAATGCGATTTGATTAATATTTTTTGTAGACCCTTAGAATATCGAAACGAAAGCCCGCCTATGTCAGTATAATTTCTTTTAAGAACTCATAACGCAAATAGATCAGTAGTGCGGTTTTGTATTTTAAACAACAGCATATGAATATGGGTGAAGTCCTGTATATTTATAGGGTTGGTGTTAAGGAACGGCAATGTAGCGAAACTGAGTAGAATTCTCTAGAGGACCATATATGGCACGCACACAACATTGCAGATGCACACGCATGCCATATATTTTATGAGGGTAAGGTTGAAAATTACTACTACCAAATGTTATACGCGGCGTTTTCCGTCCCTTTTTATTCTTCCCACATTCCCCACGAAGTTGTCAGTTAACTAGCGAATGAACACACTAAGAGCTTAATTTCGGACAAAATACTAAATATAGTATATACTTTACATTAGACAAGAAAATGAACTTCAACTGTTAATGTCAAGCGGAAAAATATACCCGAATTTCTTTAACAGATGGAAGTTCTGGGGAAATTATACAATTAGGAAAGCTACTCCATTTATTTTCCTCAAGTAATTTTACTTGTCTTCTCTTCCGAATTTCATCAAAGTTAAACAATTTTACAACGGTATTCGGAATACGAAATTAATTATTTCATACATTATCAATTGTTGTCCATAACAAGTCTATGTACTACTTATTTACTTTATATAAAATTCCCAGGTACCTAATTATATTTTTTTATTCCATGCATGGTCGCCGGTAATTTTTTCAAAATGTTCCTTTAATATAAAAAATAAACAATAATTCAAATCCCATCAAAGAAAATGTATATGACGAAGATTCTATGATTTTGTTATTTTTCGAAATTAAAATCCTTAGTTTGTCTATCATTTGACATTTATGTAATTTAATTTAAAATATATTTTATTGAAGTCATTACAAAAGTATTTTAAGTTGTTACCGGGCAAAGACAAACATAACAGTAGAATGCGTCTAATTAATGCATCCCTAATTATCTACTTTTACCTTGTAAACCAACCCTATAAATTGTAGTCCAACGGCATGAGGTCTGGCGATCGAGGAGGCCAACTAATAGACCACCGCGATCAAACCAACGCCCTGGAAACCTTTCGTCCAAATGTTGCTTGACCTGACGATCGAAATGGGCAGGCGCTCCGTCGTGTTGATAACACATTTCAAATCTGATGTCTAAAATAATCTCCTCCAATAATAGTCCTTGCAGTTCATTTTTTAAAAAAGTTAAGTAATGATCCCCTGTAAGACGATTTTCCAAAAGAAAAGGGTCAATGAAATTATTGCGATCATGCCGCACCACACGTTTACTGAACATCTGTGTCGAAAATTACTTTGGACTATTGCGTGAAGATTTTCGTCCGACCATACATGGGAGTTTCAACTATAATTGATGCCGTCATGGGTGAATGTAGCTTCCTCAGTAAAAATTATGTGCGATAAAAGATGACGATTATTAATTATCGTCTCACAAAATTGCATACGCTTGGCATAGTCTCCAGGTTGAAGATTCTCTACACGTTGTACATGGTACGGGTATAAGCATTGCTCGTGTAGCGTATTGATCACTCTTTTTTGAGGAATCCCCAACTGATTTCCAATTCTTCGTGAGCTAGTCGTCGCAGCTCTCCCACTAAATCTAGAACATTTTCTGTTTCTTCTAAATCGCGTTGAATAGCTCGTTTGGATGTGATATTCTTCAGTAGCCGCTGTAGCATTCCCATTAAACAAACCATATTGGCCTCTTCAAGATGTGAATAAATGTGTGGCATTCTATAAAATTAAAATGATACAAAGCCGAAAGTTAACGGTGAATCAATGTAACTTTTTATATTGACACTAATAGGATAGTGACAGCACAACAATCAAAAGCAAATAATAATAACATTTATTACAGGATAGCTACATTAATGCAATATTTTGTTTTTGCCTTGTAACTTGAAAATAAATGAATATTGGATAACAACATTTGAGTTTCTTCTTATTATTTTGATGTATAGTCCATCAATCATTGACGACATTTAAATGTATCATTTTTGAGAAACAGAATTTTCCTTTATCTTATGAAGTTGATGATTATAATATTTTATAAATGCGATTTCCGTGAGTGGATTCTGTATAATATATGTCTGTTGAATAATATACCATTTTAAACGTGTAATTAATTCCTGGCGAAATGAAGTGAATACTGTATATGGTCAAACGTGTTCTATTTGCAATGTGAATATTTAATAGCCAATTTATGTTTAATATACAAACCTACGAGTATGTTAAAAATGTATGTAACTTCGGGATATGGAAAAACATCGCATTGGGAAAAGCAAAACCAAACAGGAAAATAAAGCATACCATTGTGGTTCGCTTAAATTTAAATGGAACTGCAAAGATAAACAAAATAATAACCCGTTTCTTTAAATTGTTTCAATACTATCACAATAAACTAGTTGTTTTCTTTGTGTAAAGCACACATGACCGTAAAACCTCTAGAGATTTCGTAACAGCTCGGCAAAGGCAAATTAATATAATTTTTATTCGTCGCATTTTAAATCAAAACGCGCTTGAGGTTATTATCTACGTAATTATACGCCGAGCAAATTGTTTAATTTTACCTAAATTTAGAAATCAGAGGCGCAGCTATTTAACTTTGTTTTGAAATTTGTTACCACTACATAAAAATATCCTCTAAAAAGTAGGAGTATATTTGTTAGCTATAATTAATTCATGAGTTTGCATACAATTTTAGATATAATTAGTTACGTTTTAGTTTTCACTACAGACAAAACAAAGGTAAAATAATGGTTATCGGAAAAAACAACTAACCAGGTGTCTTTAAAATATCTTCACATCATGAGCATACAACAATTTCATGCAAGTCAAATTCTTACCCAGATCATTTATGAAAAGCAAAAATAAAAGCGGTCCAAGATTGAAGTTCAGTGGAATTCCCGTGGTCATGGGATAACAGATACAAACTGGTAGCGATCACATAGATAATATTATATTAACAAAGTCGACAGTCTATCGAAGCCGAAGAGAGGATGATACTAATAAATCAGTAAGGCTTATTCAATTTTATGAGTTTGCTATGTTCATTGCTACAGCCCAATCTTATGTGCAAATAATTCTAGTGAGACGGATAAATTGTAATTGTAAAATGTATGATATCGCTATTTCTGACGCAAACGCCTAATATTGTTAAGGATACGTCTAAGCAAAATAGTTTTTAATCTATATATAATTTTGAAATTAAAATGTTCACGCTATTTGAATGCTTTTCTTGGAATGAGATATAAAACACCCTGGTTATAATTTTCTAAGGAAGGTAATTAATTTTTTGATTAAGCAAATAATGTGTCATCATAAAGAAAAAATTTCCGTGTTGCTAATCTCTCTTTAGTAAGTTATTTTGCATACACGTATAATGTTTTAAACCTATATTTATGCTTTTATAAATATTATATAATTATTATGCATTTTCACATGCATCGGCAAGAGCCGCATATACTCTTTGTTTGAAAATAGTTTAGAATTAGCTGCCTTTCAATATATTACGTCCAGATTACATACCAAAAATATGATAACTATGTCATAAGCTAAATTACTTACATAAGCTTTTAGAATTGATCAGTGGCATGCAGAGTACGACGATGGGTGAGCCAAAAATATCAAATATATGTATTCCTTGGAAATAAGTGAATATGTATAATAATTACCAAAAAGCTCTCCCTGCTTGTGCTTCAATTTAATTGAGGTTCTAAATGGGGAGACCGATTTTTTATCACCATCAAGTACAAACGATTTCTGCCGTGTGGGCGACAATCCAAGATCTTTTTTGACAATAAGAAATAACTTTTTTTTTATTCCAAATTGATTTATTTTTATATTGATTCGAAATGTTAATGTTATTTTCAGTTGAATTATTCGCAAATATTCTTGGTATGTTAGAAAATAAAAGTCAAACATATCCTTATCAACATGGTATCACAAAGCAACTTCCTCAGAGGAGAATAGGGCAAGAGACGTTGACAAATATTAACTTCAGTTTAACGGAAGCTTATGTCCCTAACCCCAAATCCTAAATCACTATCCATAAGTACACGGGAATTTTTATATAATTGAGTGCATTGCATATTAAATCCGTTCATATTAGACTAAGTACTCGTATATCACGATCTCTTGTTCCAGTCGTATGTGATCCAAATAATCTACTAATTTCTAAGGACCTTTCGAAGTTATCGTTGTTGAAATGATAAAACTTATTTAGTTTCAAAAATCCAACGATCATCTATTTTTTAAGTTCTAATTCACAAGGTTTTTTTAGTCTTCCAGACTAACCTCGTACTAACGAAATGCTTATTTTAATATCGTTAATGGTATTTTCTTTTGTTAAAGAATCTCGGTGAAGTTCGCCAAACTAAATTTAATTGTGTTTTGATAAACTACTCCATTTTTAGATAGAAATAAAATAAGACTCATTTTAATGCTGTCTGTTGTAAACTTTGAGACCAACCAGTAACGTAGCATAATCTCTGGTTGCTGGTAATGATACATGCTAATAGAATTTCATTTCTTATCCAACGTTTCTTGTATACAAGATGTTAATTCAAAATAGAGACAGATTGTCATTTTCGAATATAATAAAAAGAAGTTCGGAAAGATATATGCATTTTTAGTTTTTCATTTAGGATCTTGCTCTATGCACCATTTTTTTGTTGCTGTTTTCTCGGCTTTCTGAGCTCTGTCTGTGACGAAGTTTGTAATGATATTGATATAATTTTTACCATCATATCTCAATTTATGAAAACGTGTTTCAATACAATATAGTAAATATAATAATTTCTATTAATTAGAATTAATTTGATATTAAGTAGAAATATTATTTTTCTACGACTATGTAGATAAATATCAATTGTAATTTCATTGTTGATCAAGGAACGTAGAAAAGTATAGTGTGCAACTCGCAGGTAATGATCATTTCCCACTCATATAAATTCTTATACTATTGTATGTTGCACCTACGTTTAAGAATTGTTTGTGTAATGTGCGAATATTGTTTTAAGGGTTTTTTTTCGGAAAACACCGGGACTCGTCGATTTTCTTTCCAAGGAGAACATTTTCAGATTCAATGATCGTGGCAATCCCTTCCAGCGCCTTAAATGGCACGGGGGGTTATGGTCGATTGTTTTAAAGGTAATTAAAATCTCTTTACAAACATGTACTTGTTTTTTAATTACCTAATCACGGGATTATGTTTAAATTCGCAGGGATTGACTCTAACTATGGCATAGGTTGACAGGTACTACCCTATATATACATAGATATCTATATTTCGTCATGGCATATATTGTGAAAATGTTTAATAATAAATAACATTTTTCCTTCGAAATAATAAGTAGAAGCTCTTGTTGTGCTACAACGGGCCTTTACGATACTGAGGATAATATAAGTGTTTCTCCAAGTGCCTCCAAAAATTGTTTTAAATATTCATCATACCTCCACAGTTCCCTGCTCAATAGCTAAAATATTTATAATTTGAAATTTTAGAAATCAAATTAATTCTTATTAACTTTTCGACGTTATGTGTTAAGCAAACTAAATTAAAGTGAGGGGGTGTAATTGGACGCCTTGTATACTACGAGAGAATTTTAAACATCTTTGCGAAAAGTTTCGCGTTATGAAAATAATAGTTAAAACTACTTAACAATGTAGTCAGAATATGATGAAGTATACTGCATCATACAGTTTTCGATATGATTTAAAATTCCAGTACCACATTTTAAAAGACATTGTGTTTCCTAAGTTTTAACACAAGTGTCAAAAGCTTGATGTGAGTTATACTAAACAAAGCCAATTTTCTTAACGTGCTTTCTCAACTTTCGAGTTGACTATGTATGATCGTATAGCTTATCCGAAAGAACATCACAAATTTTAATATTTTCGCAGGAACGGGCTAGGGAAATATTAATATAATGACTTGCACCAAATTAAAAATATTTGTGAAGTATTTTTTATGAGAATTCCACTAGATTATGACCTTTATAAAGTTACTTTTCATGTGTAGCTGATTAACAATGACTCAGTAAATTTTGTGATGCAACAGCTCATAGGAAGAAAAATAAAATCGAGCTAGGTACATCAGCTCAGCTTTTTGTTCCATGTTGAGAATGCAAACACTATAGCGTACACTCAATTACTATTAACTTAAAATTCACATTTTACCTCCCAAAAACTAGAACTTTACCTTATTAAATTAATTAAATTTGTTAAGATACCATCACATTTACTATTTTATGTTTGAACCAAATACTAGGAGAAATGGATTTAGAAAACTTTGTAACCAAAAGTATTTTTCGCAACCAAATAATTTTTAAAATCACACAAACAAAAACCTTAACCGGTTCATTATTTGAACATTTGAAAGCTGGAATCCTGTTCTTTTATTTCCCTATTTCTTTAATACTTATCGCAGTTTATTGCCAATGAAAGCTTCAAACAAAACTAACTTCCATATACCTATATAGATATATATATATAAAAGGCTTCAAAAGACTCCATACTGTAGGATTATATTCCAACATATTTTTAGTTAACAGCATCACAGTATCTATCAAGGGTATAATTTGAAATTTAAAGTACTTAAAATCGCTTTTATAAAAAAAAATCAGTAATAGGTACAGAGACACTTTCACGTAAAAGATGAAAGTGGCATGAAAGTGGAAACTGTTATAGCATTTTTCTTGTATAAAATAAAACACCTTAATGTTCATCTCAAGAGTCCTATTCACTTTTTAATTTATTAAATACTTTGCTAGAAAAGATACGACAGAAGCTTTATATAAAACCGAAATTTCAGAATTAATTTTATGTTATTTAATTTTATCATTGGGATAATATGAATTTGAAAAACACTATTGACAACCTTAGGGGGATAATCCAAACTATGTTTATGCAAAGTAAAAGGTGTTCCCAAACTTGAACAGGTTACAGGTGACATTGCGTGAAGAGCTTTGTCATGTCGTTGGTTCTTAATGACTTCGATATTCAATCAATTTTTGTTGGAGGTAAGTAAAAAAATAAAATTTTAACCCTAGGTTAGTGTGGTGGGGTCTGACAGACCCCAACGAATATTTTAGAAATATATTTCAACACGTAGATCACCCAGCGACATGTAACGTTGAGTAGCTGTAGTATAATATTTTTTGAAAACACTTTGCCGGCCGTCACGTGGGGTATGTTAAAAATAATGTACTTTTCTCTACTCTACATGTGAAAATTTTAACCAGCCCTAATTTCTGCATTGTTTAATATATTTTAATAATTCTTGTTGTCTATTATTAACTATTATCTCGCCTAAGGATATCAATACAGGTTTTTGTTGGCACTCATTATATAAAACAAAAAATTTCCCGTAATATGAATTTCATAGAAATGCCACATTAGTATTTTATTTCCAAAATAACAGCTATTTATAGCAATAGATAAAATATATACTTGTTCTAAATAAAAAATTACCACGCCTTACTTGAACTTTTTCAGTGTGTTTGTGTGACCCCACCACACCATTAATAACTTTTTTCACCACACTAACGGACCCTTAAGACTAGCTGCAATAAATAAATAAAATATTTAATTTCTTTAAAATTCATAATATATAAAAAATAATAATAACAATATATATAAATAATATAATAAAAAAAAATAAATAAGGTAAAAATGCGTTTTGATTTTTGAATCTATATTGTAGAAATAAATAAAAAAAAAGAAAAATATTATTCTAACAAGAAATAAGCAGGTATTTTAAATGGTAATGTATCGTTTGTGTTTTATTGAACAAAAAAAATATATGTGTGTAATACCTAAATATTTTTTAAAATAATTCTTGTTTGTGATTTTTTTATCTACAATTGTGACGTATTGTATTCTTAGTGTACTTATACAATAACAACTTCTAATCTCATTCGGTTTTGTACGTTTGATGTTGTGAATTGGTAATTTTAAGATTGTTTAATTTGTAATTGTTGATAATGTTGCTAAAAAAATATATAATTAAAAAAAAAATAGATTGTCCTGAAGAAGGCTGAAACGTAGACAAAATATGACAAGGAACTAAATAAAAAAGTATAATTCCAATTATATAAATTACTATAATTATAAAAATCTAAGGATACTTTAGGTTTTATCTATGACTTAACTATGAAAATATACGCATAGCTTCAAATTAGCTTGAGTAAAAAAATATAAATTCCACATTTTCCTATATTCTTTTACAAAAAAACATACTTAGATTTTTAAAAGTCTGTATATATTGAATATTTTATAAATTTCTGGCGGCGGTTGAATTTTAAATTACACTTGGGACATACGAAATGATTACATTTTTATTTTTTTTTTCAGAAGGAAAATAAATTACATTTTAAAAAATTAGGGTCTTAGATCTTCGTGCCAAATTAATTAATGAAAATTTAAATAACAGAGCGACTCAATTAAAAATATAGTAGGTAGGTAGATTTCCATTGAACATGGTGGCTAGATTTCGATGGATTTGTAAGGTGTAGCCTAAACGCTAAGCTGCGGGAAAACTAACTACTTAATGAGTCGATAAGTTCTGGTTTTCCGAGGCCACACGCCAATCATTAGCAATTGCCATGGTTTTGCTCAGACCCTTAATCCAAAGGCATTAATTAATTAACTCTTCTAATGCGTTCGTTTGTTATAAATTAAATAAGGTGAAATTATTTTTTATTAGTTGGAAAATCCTAAATTTGCGAACGATAAGTACGGAAATATTATAGGTAGATACAAATCAGATATTTTAGCAACAAAGGTTTGCGTCCCCCACCATATCGCCGAGACAACCCTACTAATGTCATTTAATGTGAGTTCGCATGGGGTAGAATAAGGTAAGGGTTATAATAATAATTATAAGCAAGGAAATTGTCCTGAAACACAACAACTCAATTAGAATATTACAATAATGGGAAATAGTGATCTACTAAACTAATTTTAGACCTCATTATGGTTGTTTAATGGGCCTATAAACAGCGAAACGTCAGATACAGGTTGTTGGGAAAGAGAAAAAGCCTATTTATCAGTATTTTTATTTATTTCATACACTTTTTTAAGAGGAATCGCAATTCGTCGAGAACTATGGAGGTAAATTTCAAAAGTAAGCTATTATTGCTGTAAAGAGCAAATGATGTACCACTCGACCCTTATTGTTATTTAAGAATTCGGGGGTTGTGTGCACCCCTATCATCGGGTATCTTGATACCCGATGATAGTCTTGACTTCCATCTGGAAATGGCCCTAGTCGTCTCAGGGTGCTTCAGAATGGTTATATCCGTCTTTATCTCCTTTTTAACGCGTTCATCATAATAAAAATTTCTCTAATTTTGCTAAAAGTAAAAAATGATCTATTTGGACCTGCTGCAGATGATCCAGAGAGAGAGTAGAGCAAACCTGCTCAGGAAGACAGGCCAGATTCGACATCCGAGCACTCATAAATCCGTGTTGTTCAAGAGAAGGCCTGAATCTTATGTTGGAATAGATTGATTGTAATATAAAGGTGGCAGAATATAATAACACATATGTTATAAATTTTCTAAAATAAATTATAGATAAATATATAAATTTCAGCTTAATATTTTCTAGTCAAAACTAAGCCTAATAAATTTAGAAATATCTGTGTATCTTTCGGATTCTTCTGCAATAAGCTTTATGAATGTAATTACTAACGATTCATGTGGACAAAATTACATGTTTCCATGGTGAAAATTAGAGTTTACCATAGGTATTATATGTATATTGTATAAATGCAACAACAGAAATGCTGGAAACTCACGTTTAGAAGTATTCGGGGATTTATTATACCCAAGTTAGCACTTAATATTAGTTAGTTATTGTTCGCAAATTGCTCATTTTATAATTTTTCCCATTTTAAATAGGACAATTGAGAATTACTCAATGCTGCTTCATCGGTTCCAAATATTTGAGTAACGAATTTTGACTTAAAAAGTACGTCAAAAACTATAGCTATAGCTCCACCTCCATATTTTTAATGGCTATAGGGCTATATTGACTTAATGAAAAAACGAAGGTTCATTCTATACTTTAATAAAAGTAGAATATTTATCTACAAAATGTAATCTAGGTGATTGAGTCCTACAGAGTCATCTGATAAAGTGTTTACTACAATTCAAAAATAAATGCCTTATCCCTTTGCATCTAGAGACTGATTAAGCAGCTTTAAACGGAATGTTTAAAAGTCCAATTGTTTGTACGTTGCTAGTATATACTAAAATAAATATGTCATGCGGAATAACTTAACTATGTTGTTTTATGTAATTTGGTTTCACTGGACGCAAAATTGCATTTCAACATATTTAATCTTTTTACCACAGTTTGGTTGTAGGAACAAAATATGAAATAAATAAAACATATCATTATTATGAAAATTTATAATTCCAGCAATGCGTGACACTCAAAACACATAAGAGCGCAATTGAAACACCTCAGGATAAAAGCAGAGACAGGCCTGATTCTGAACCGAGGTGAGATTCAAAATAATCATAAAAATAATTCTCATTATCCATTTAAGCACGCATTTATCAAAGATGCCTAGTACCATTATCTCTGGCAAGTCTACAAGTTACGATAAGCATTAGCAGAAACCATATCTTTAAGACATCATACAGAAACAGCCCTTATCCTAGTTTTTCACTTATTCTCCAGAAAGTAAACACGAATGAATAGATCAGAAATTTGTTGTCGAAATGCGTACTTTAACTGCGTTCCTGAATATGAAGTTGTCAGTCAGTAATGACGCAAAAAAAGATAATACCTTTCTAGTCAAGTATAATAAATATAATAATTATTGTGTTTTCAAAGCAACTCTAAATCGTATTTTACAACAATAACATTTAATTATTTTATTTAATATAATTTTATACTATTTAGTAATTTCAGCTGCTGCAATCAATAAATATAATACAATTAATATATATTACTAATTTTTAAAAACAAATAATTTAATTGTTACATAAACAACATAACCGAAAAATATAATTATCGAAAATCTAGTATAAAATTTTGACTATGCGATAAGTATATAATGTTATTTAAAATATTTTAAATGCATTTAATTAATTAGCGATTTCAAATATAAAAGCTCTCTACTAAATAACACAAACCTTATAAATTTGGTAATAATTTGAAATACTGGCAAATATTTATTAGAGTTTGCAAAATTACTGGCGAAACCAAATTTGAATATTAGTCAATTAGTTTTAAAGTGTTGAGTAAACCAATATTCATAATTAACCTAAATTAATTTACTGATAAAATATTGTTTGTAAAAACTAAAAGAAAAAATGCTTATTTATCTAGAATTAACTCATACTTGATGAAAAATATAATTCTATAATTAATTTATGTCAGAGCAAGTTCTATTCACGAGAATCATCTTCAAGTTAAGTTCAGGTTCTCAAAAGTGTAAATTTGATCTTAATTTTTGTTAGCTCAGTATCTGGAGTTATGTTGATTCCAGGCTGTTTGCTAAAATGTCTTACACAGAAGTTCGATCGTATAGTTCTGAGTGCCCCTGTATATTGAAGTTATGCCATGCAATTGAGAAATTTTATCAAATATGCAATTGATTTTATATTAAAATGAAAATATACGTTTCTGTATGAATTTAACTGAATTGGTTATAGTAAAGCAAATATTATATTTTGCAATGAAACGACGCAAAACTCTTGGTCGGTTGATATAAAGTTAGATACACAAAATATAAACAAAAATTCATGTAATACAAATATTAAGATACTGTTAACGTAGCAGAATGTTATATTTGTTACGACAACATTTTCTGTTGCTTATATTTGTGTGTTTATGTTATGCTTTTTTTTACTAGAATTGTAAAAGTTCTATAAGAAATGTGGTCAATTGCTTTCTGCTATTTCTTTTATCATGCTCCGTAAATTTATACAAGAGAAACTTCTCTTTGTGCTTATGGAGTATATATAGACGGAGCTTTTTAAATTTAAGCAATTCTTATAAAGGAAAAAGGTACATATCTAATCTGGTTACCGTACTTTTACCTTAGAATCTTACGAGGTTCTTCTTTTTTTTCCGTTTTGTTCTTTTATAGGTAAACGGATTTTTCAGACGCTTTCTATTACATGAAACCTACCTATGGTGTTTTGAGCAAATAAGAATTTGTGGGTAACTCAAGACTGTTACTAGGTTATTTTCACTCTTATATTTGCTACTAAACAACGTTGAAGTTGGCTAAAATATATATATGTAATATAATAACATTGTAACTAATAAAAAGCAAAATGAAAAATTTGTGTAGGTACATTTAAAAGGGAATCAATTTAAATAATTTTTCAAAGGAACATAATATGAATATTTCGCTTCGTTTTTAAATACTACATAATAATAACAATCAATTTATTTGTCGTGCACAACTATCTAATTCTAGCACACAAAAACACTAAACAATGTAGATGATGTGAATGCCTATTGATGTTTGTTTTAGCGAAAGCCCCTTGAGGTTGCTTTTGTGGTAATGCCAAAAGCGTCTGACGATTATGATTTTCGTAATAATTAAGGATCAATTTTGACAAGTCCCTACTGTTCTTGATGTTGAGCTTGAAGAGTTTAGAGCCTTTATGATCGCTTGGCTATCAGAGAACATCTTCATTGACATGCACGCACAGCACTCCTGAAATGCCTAGAACTTCTGTCTGACATACAGTAATAACAAGAAAATGAAGACTCCAGGAATTCAGGCGAATCTAGTTTGGCAATAAGACTAAGTTAAGTTCTACTTCTTGTGCGGTCGTTGGGAGTTGAATTGCCTGCCAAAGAGCGCAGAAGTTTATATTTTGACACTATACATTAACCATTGCCTCTTTAACCATATTTCTTCGGGCGTATCTTATAAGTTTGGATTGGAAGCTGTGCTCACAAAAACCTTTTAAAAATCATATAAAAAACAGTATTTAAATAAAACGATATTCGGTTTGATAATAGTTCAGTAAAATCAATAAAATATAAAAAAAACTTCAAAACAATACCTACTGAAAAACATTAATAAACTATTTTTGGGAAGTGTACCTAGGATTATATTATGTACCTGAGCGTGATTAAAAATAAATGGTTTCGAAATTTGGCAAAACTGCTCCATGATTGCTTTGATTGATGTGTTTCACATATGTTTATGTCGGCTTTTATAAAACCATTAGTTTTATTGATAGATAAATATTCAAATGACATGAGAATTGTCCTAAACACTCTAAAACGCACTTTAATTTAACATATATCGACTATTGCGAGTATTTAATATGCAATCAACGCTATTTAGGTTTGGCTTTATAAATACATTACACATTACAGTTTTGTGAAGAACTGCATTCGAATTAATGAATGAAATAGCAAATCGTCATTAGTAGTACGCCCAGTTGTTAATATTATTTTCTTTTCGCAAAACTACTCGTATTTCAAGTCGTTTTGTTTTGAACTGTCATCAATTTTTGAAAACGGACAACAATTGTCACTTTCGTTTCTAGCAAAAATATCGGAAAGCGATGAATATGAAACTAAGATTATATTACGTACAATATTCGCAATAAATGAACATTATCATTAAATCCATATCAATCTTAATATTTGATGGAATACAGCTTTACTAACTGCAGAAGAGCACATCACCACCTCTATGCTTGTAAATATGGACGTTACATGATAATCGTACAAGTTTCGACATGTTAAATTAATGAACTTCTTTGTCATATACATTGTATGCTAAAGCTCCGTCACGTCAGTCACATACTCCCTAAAATTTACAAATGGGGTGTGCAAGGTCCACTAAAATGATACATAAACTTTAAACGGCTACTAAAACGGAAAGTATTGATTAAATATTTTTAAATGAAGGTAAGTTTAATTAATTATCGAAGTTATACAAAATGTTTTAGTTTGACGTTAACTTGCTTATTTAATACAAAGCTTTGTTTACCTGTGTAGGTAGGTATAAGATGAGAGAGTCTCCACGGACCCTGCACTGCTCCATTTATGTTTTTAGAAAAACTGGGAAGAGAAAAACATTTTTGGGAACAAAATATTCTATTTCCTTTTAAAATATTCGCCTTTATGGTTTATACACTTTTACATATGATCGAACCAGTTCTCAACAAATTTTTGTACTATGAAGGTTTCATCTCCTGGTTTTGAAACGCTTTGACCGCTTCATGAGGTGATTAAAATCGCTATCCACGCATATACACTTGTGTATTTTCTTTTTATCAAGTTATAGGTACCTTAATTGCAAATATTTAAATATTGCAGCCCTATATAATGCTCCTGCCAACTATCACACAATATAAAAAAAAACAAACATACTCTAATATTAACAAACAAAAAAGAGCAATAAAATAACACAATAATACATTACTATAAAAATAAAAGCAATAAATCCAACAAGAACAATAAAATTTAGTTTAGAATCTTAGAAATAAAAAACACCGAACTATTTAAATTCCTCTACATTGTTTCACCTCGGTCATAGCTTATTGGCTATATTCGTCCATGGATAATAATACAATAAGCCTCACTTATGAATATAAACGTTTACAATTTGCTTTGTTAATAGCAATATTGTTATTAGATGCGTAACATGACTTTAATTCCGAATATAATACAATACGGGATATTTCGAAATTACTTTATGAATAAAATATTTCTGTATAATTACAATAATCCATATGAGCAAAGCGGCATAATCCAGTGGCGTCATGTTTATATATACAGTACAATGTTAACAAAACAAAACCTTTTTTGTGGAGTTACTTACAACCGTGAGGTATCTTGGATTTTTTAGCAACATTAACCATAAATGTTTAAAATCCACTCGTTCTTAATAGGTAATGTTTTGTTAATAATACACCGTTGGCCAGCATCTTCAAAACGCAATAAATAAGTGCAGGGACGGATGGCTTTGGTTTGGCATCACTTGTACATAATTACTACAACGTTTAAAGGCCGAAAGGCAAAGAAAGGTGAAGACGAAAAAATTATCTTTCACAATCACAACGCAAACACCCATACGTCGGTTGTTGCGATGTCTAAAGCCAACGAACGCATTGATGTTCGTATTGTTTTCCCCATCTAACATATACACCAGATTTATCCCCAGTGACTATCATTGACGGCAACCAGGAAAAAAGAAGTAGTCTTGATAGAAATTATATAAGTACACCTACACACTCTGTCATTTTAATATTCAAAAAAATGCTCACCTATTTTATAAAAAGTCTTCCAGGTAGTGCCAATTTACTATATAAATAATTTTTCTTTTATGTTTAATATTGATTAATTTTGATGGAATTACACAAGCTCTAAATTATTTTTATATTGGATAGTTACCATAAAAAAGTAGTACAAAATCCCAACTAAAATTTACAGAATTAAAGCTAAGCCTCTGAATTGTTAATACTGGATTTGTGTTAATACGTGGGTGTAGGTGAGTACTTGTTCTCAGATGGATCTCATATAGTATCAAACTGATTAGACAGTCCTTTTAGATGAAATTCACACTACGTCAATGATGGAAACTGAATTGTCAATGTGAGTACATGTATTATCTATATATTATGATACACCCGTATTTTGCATACCAAATCCCTGTCTGAAAGGACATTTATTGGCATTGTATGTGTCTGTATGAAATAGTAAAGTTACATCTGATTACGAAGCTAGCAATAAAACAAAACCAATTAGATGTAGGTACACCGCTTTTACCTTTTATTTTCTTAAAGAGTCTTACAATAAAATGACTCGTCTAGTCATTTAAATATGATAATAAAATCTATATATATCAATCAAGAGAGGGAAGATTCAACAACACTGATGACCTGGCAGATGCTCTCAGTACCTACTCTGCGAGAAACAACGAGGACGCTATAGAAGAGTGCTCCACTGCAAATAATAATAATAATAATCTCTTTATTGTCTAACAGGTATAACTACCCAATTACAAGACAAATACAAAAATATATATGTTATGATACAATGGCATAAGTAACTAACTAGTAACAGAAATAAATAACAAAATAAAATAGCTACCTAAATAACTGTTCAAATAATATCAATTTCATTAACATCATGTTTAAATAAATTGAGTGATGCATTAAAGTAATTAATATTCTCATGAATACTCAGACGATTGCAGTAGTTGCAAGCCCGAAACGAGAAGAACAGGAAGAAAAGTTTCTTGAAAACAGCGACGACATACCTCAACAGCTGATGAGAAGAATTTGTGAGACATTGGGCACGGTACCGGTAGACAAACGCGGATGAAGACAGAAGAACCTTAAAGAGACTGAATCAACAGGTGAAGAAGGACTCAAAAGACACCGAGGGAAGCAATGAGACAGATTCCCAGAAGGATTATGTATATCGTGTTTGTGCTGTAATAATCCACTTGGTTTGTGAATGAATAAATAAAATACAATAATATTTTTAGTAATTTTCATTTAATTTTGACATTGAAGATCTACAATCGAACGATTTGAGACCATCGTCTGAAGTGTTGCTAGGTGAAGTCAGTAATTTTGTCCACGATGCCAAACAATCATTATTCATTTGATTTTATTTGTGGACACAAAGTCTTTTAGTATCTAATTTTAATTAAAATAATATTCAAGCTCAATGTTTTATAGGTGTGGGTAATGAAATATACAGAATATGCATATTTGCACCTAAAATCGCTTTTATTTCCTTATATACGAAGCCATTTTCTGTCTATAATTTGAGTACCGGTGTATATACACACTTTTTTATTATTTTGTTTTGAAAGCAGATATGAAGAGAACAAGTTTTCTTTAGAAAGCAAAATATTAATGGCCAAAAATGAATTTAAAGGTATATAATAAATACGCTTGGGTTAGTGAATATGGTTCACAAAGAAACGTAATTGGTGTATATAATGAGAAGAAAATAGAAAATAAAATTATACTTAACAACATATTCACAGTAGGTAGTGTGCAGAATTTTGGACCATTTCTTGGTTGGCAGAGTGTAATAAGCCTTATAATATTGAATAAACGGAACACTGAAAATTGCACATCTGCTTGAACAATACTGCCGTTTGTGGGTGATATTAAATTTTATATACAGAGTGCCACATTACCAACAACAATATCTGACAAGATTCGTAGTTCTTGAATAGATATACCTAGCACTTTTATACGTATTGCTTGCATAAAGTATATGGCTCTGTCTGATATACTTGTTATGTCCTTTGGAATATTCTAAAAGAGATTACAATCCACCATACAATGAGGCTTTTAGTAGATTCTCGGCTTATTTGTTTGTGATGTGATGTGATTTTGAATCAAATATCAATATTTTTTTAAACTGCACATTCCTGTTCAAGAATGGGGTTGAAAGGAATTTGTTTGGATTAGAACTCGTATTTAATAAAAATTTTAGCCGTTTACGACTCCTAGTAATATTCTTAGAATTTGCTGCTGATTATTAATATTGAACAAAAGAGGTCAAAATTTAGAATATTATTATAAATAAAGCATACTTAAAATTTGAAGCTGCTATATAATTTCTCTGCAGCTAAGTTATATGTTACATTTTGTATTTATGGCCTTTTATCTGAAAAGCTACTACTTAAATAAATAAATAAAATTGACTGTAATTGACAATGATGGTCTGGATAGCGATAAATGTCAGCCTTTGAAAGGATATAAAAATCCTTCTATCTTGCAAGATATGGAACTACTATACGAGTATATATAAGTATATGAATCTTATTATAGGGTATTGAGAACTTAACGGATATTTGTCGTTGTTGTAGCTTAGAAAATATTTATTTCCTCAGTACAAAATCTTGTCAACATGATCATGATATCAAGGAGTAAATTAGATGATAACAGTAATGACACTACAATTATTAGCCTCAAATGTTTGTTTGTATTTTTAGTAAAATCCAAAGATTTGTTTCCATGTTATATTGAACAGAACAGACTGCCTTAATATATTGCTTCAGTTTACAATGAATAGCGAAAACTTTGTCTATTATACTTTGTACTGTAATGAAAAATGTAATAAAGATACATGTCCTCGAATAAAATTATGTAAATAAACAATTTAAATTAGCACTTTAATGGAGCTTTGTGAAAACAGAAACACGTACAAGGTAATTATGTTTCAAAAATTGCGCATCAGTACGGTCAAGTTACCAGGGATATAATATACGCAATGCTTTTGCTGAACTATAAAAAAAAGTTTGCCCTTCTGTGTAGATTCTAATTGATTCCGGTGATAAAGAGTGGCGAACAAAGCCAAACAGCAGTTGGTTACCGCAAAACACATTTGCTTTTGTTGGAATTTTTAGGTCGGATCGATTCTCTATGTTTGTCGGAATATGTGTTTTCAAAGAGCATATCTATAAACAGGTTGGTGCAGTGGGAAACATATTGACCGAGACCTTATTGACACCGTTACACTATACCTAAATAGGAGCTACTTTTAACATATAGAGATATTATCATAATTAAGCTAATTAACAGACATTTGTTATATAGTAAATATTAGCTAAATTAGATCCTATCAATTAAATTAAACCAGCAGAGCAACTATTTACTATTTGAATACCAAATAGTTTCAGGTACGAACACCAAAGAATAACTATTTCGATTTTCTTCTTAGTATTTTGCAAATACTAAAAATGATCTGCGACAGCCATTTAGCATTCTAGCCTTTCTAGGGTTGCAGTTCACGCTGAAATCATGCTGAAACTGAAGTTCTGTCTGTTTTAATATATGTTATCATTTGAAGTTCAGATTCAAAACACTGAGGGTGCAAAAAAGTGTTTCATGACAGTGACAGCAAGTTAAAAACTAAGCTTTCTAGGCTTCCAGTTGTTACACGCTGAAATCATGCTGAAGCTGATATTACATCTATAGACAATTTGGAAGCATAGCATACAGATAGCGTGATAATATAATATGTAGAGCTTCATATGCAAAATGTTGTCGGTGCAAGAAGGGTGTTTCATAACAGATGAATTAAAAAAAAATTGGCCGCAGCTTTTGTTATTCTTATCACATATATATCCGACGTTAGCACGCTTGAGCTTGCGTTCTAATGCGAATAATTGGTATGGACTAAGTTCTCTGCTATTCTATTTCTCTAATCTGATTTAGAAGGTTGCTGGCACCAATTCTATAATAATTATTGATGGTTCTAAACGTCTATTGATTCCGAAGCATCATACAGTCTGCGATTTCGCAAATGCTGGTTCACTCCCTCAAATCTTCCAACTTCTCTGTAATTAAATATTGCCTATCAAAATAAGAAACCAAACGTTTGTGGCTGATAAATCTGAGATTCTCATATAATTCCGATAGTTTTCAGCAACTTATACAAAATGTTTTGTAATATATATCTAAAGTACAATAATTTTTACTTCAAGGTACATAAAGCTGGCATGTTATAAACAGACGTACTATTTACCTTTCTTTATTAAGAAAAGTCCAAATTTCTGTCACTCTGTAGACAAATACAAAATAACAAGAAAATAACAGAAATGGTTGTGGGTTTATATATGAACTTGATGTTCGTAAAAACTCTAGCTAAAAGTGTTTTTATTAAGTTTTACCCAGTAGTTTTAGCTATGAAAAAATAGGGCCAAAAAACGGAGTAATGACCTGAAAAATAAAGAAAAATGTGTTTTCTTGATCAACAAAACTGGAAATTACGTTTAATTATATTTGTTGTGTTTACTAGTTCTTCTGATGACATTGTTTCTCATGATTATATAAGACATTAGTCACATACAATACAGAAGGGAAACTGCCTGGTGTAGGTGTATGAATTTTCATTATGTTCACGGCAGTTATTACTGCTACTAATAATTTCTCTAAATGAAAGAAGGGACGTTTTATCAATAAGACGTATACAAGGTAGTCGGATAGGTCCGCACAAAAATGAATTGTATCGTGGGTATATAGTGAACGTTAAAAAAAAATCGATAGAATATCTCTTCTATAGTTTAAATGTTTGAAATCCTTTCCCAATCTCTTCAATATATTTCGATCCTTCAATCATTTTAAAAACGATAACTAGGACACTCAGGGCATTTGACAGTCACTCTTTTTAATGTATTTAAAAAAAACTGCAATACTATTTTTGGGTACTATCCATCATTGTGAAACATACCCGTTTTTTATAAAATTAACATGATTTTTACGTTTATTGTAAAATTAAGCACTTACTGGAAGTGTCCTGCTTGGGTTGTACTGGTTGTGTTGGTCCTGTAATAGTTGTTGTTTGCGCCGCCACTGGATGTGTGAGTAGGGGTTGGACAGCAAGCAGGGTAGGTGGTGGATTTACAGGCGCGCTACTCCCCGATGGTGTTACCCAAGCCCCTTTCATGTCCTGTAAACAACCACCACACATTAATCAAGTAGGTACACTTACCGCAAAAGTGGCCTACGTTTACCACATGTTTGCCAAATTTTGCGCAAATATCAAACACACTGGTTCAAATCAATCTAATTTATATTAAGTAAAACAGAGGAAGGTTAACTAAAAACATTTATTAATATAAATTAAGTTACTGAGTTATTTTTATAAGGTTAGTTTTTATTTATAATCCAATATTTTGAAAGAGGGTTTTTGGCGTCATTGATAGAGCGTTCGCTTCGCATGCGGAAGGTTATGGGTTCGAATCCCAGCTCTGGCCATTTTTTTTTCTAATTTTTCAATAAAGTAGTGAGTTTGTTAGGTTAGTTTATTCGAAATAATAAAAATTACTATAATTATTATTAAAATTCTGTTTCGTTACACAAGTCATATTTTAAATTATATTATATTATGTTGTCGGAAAATTTTTGGGGCGACACAATCAGGTTTGGTACCAATCTTTAGATTGAGATTATTTTAAGTTTCGGTTGTACAAATCTTCCATGAAATTAAATGTATTGATTGTTTTAATTAAAAAATGTCTAAAAGAACATCGGTAAACTCCATCATACTAAAAAATATTTAGTGGTAAACATAAATGATAGTGGCGAATATGGCTAGTGTAAATTTTAACATTCTGGCCGACAAGAAAAGCACAAAAATTGCTTTTGTAGTGTAAAAATGTTTGTTTAAACAAATTTTAATTTCTATGTGAAAATCATTCAGTATCGGTGATTTCTGCCACTCTAAATGACATTCTCAGTCTTGAGCTTGAGGAAAATATCGAAATCCATGTATATCAACACTCGGAATTATGATGTTTACCTTTAAACCATGTAAATATGAGAGTAAAATAAACAGAGTTAAACAAAATAACAACCGTAAAAGTTACCAAGTTTTTTTAGCACTCAATAGTGTGGATAAATACGAACCACTTTCAGTGTAAATTTTAGCACACAATGTTTTACTGTGTAAAAGTGTGTCCGATATCATTAGCTCCAATTCTACTCAAATAACATCTTTTAATTTCTCTAAAGTAAGCGGTGTGTTGATTTAGAACTTCTCCTTGAGTTAGAGCTTCAGGAAAAAGTTTGGAGGTGATTACTGTTTTTCTATATGACCTAGTTTGGGAATGAAAGTTAATTTTCTCACATTATTGAAAACAAAAAATATGTCCACAGCCACACGTGATAGTAATCCAAATTGGTGGATATCCGAATGTCAATGTCTTATATCATCATCACGATATTAGAATTTGTTCTTGTTTGAGAATATTTGGCAACAATGTTCAAATTTAAGTTAGAGTTATTCAGTTGTTGGAAAGTGATACACTTTTAAGCCCACTGGGAGAGTATTGATATGTTGAAGCTATGTTCCAATTTGTTGATGGCACATTAGTACCATTATATTGGGCTCTGTGTTACATGCAACATATTTCAACATGATTATGTCAGATAATCTAAGAGAGTATTTGAATTTGAAAAGCATTACAATGCGTAGCTACAGGAAATACATTATTGTTAGAGTTTGTGGAATCATTGAAATGTTTTAATCTATTTATAAGCTAAATTGCTGTAGGTGTTGCTTGTTAAATAATGTTTATGTGTTAATGTTTATAAGCTAATGTATTTTCCATCTGGGCTTGATTGATAGGATTATTAATTTTCCATGCAGTTTAAAAAGTATTGACCGTTGTGTGGTACATTAGAACGATACTTTTTAGCACTAATTCCTCTTTTAAATATAAAATAATGAATTTATGGAAAGAACGCGTCTGTGCGTTTGTGTTTTTACTTTATATTGTATTATGTGTATTTTTTGTCTTTTATAATATACATATTTTTTTTTGAGTTGGGAAAATGTTTATCAAGCCATTGTTTGGTTTCCACTTTATTTTTTTTTCATCAAAAAGCAATGCTTTTTCAAAACTCGAAATTCACTTTTTTCCATTTATTTTTCAATAATAAAAGTTGCTGTTTGATTATAATTATAATTAATTTGATGTAGTTTTTTCGTTAGAACCTTACGCCAGTTATATAAATTTGTCCGTACTCCATTAAATCTGTCCTCTGAATTCTCTATTGAACCTCCGTAAGCGGTCTGGTTCAGGATATTTCAATATTTTTCTTTGGCGTCATAAATAATACTAAAACTCTTCGGCATGGTCTAATTAATGTAATAATATAGTAGGTTTAGTCTACAGTTCAAATTGAAGATGAGGATCATCTAGGTTCATAATTGTGAAAAAATTAAAACCTGTACTTTATCCCTAATATAGAGTTGTCCTTACGCATTTAATAATACATAAAAAGTATTGATTATTGCTTTAAAATTTTATACTCTCTCTAAATGAACATCAACAGGTATTTTTTTATATGTTCGGAAAAATATTTTAAAGCCATCACGTAAAATTTTTAAAACGTGTAGTTCAGTTTTAAACGCATTCTATGGAGTTTGACCGTTTAAAGATATTATCTTTCCGTTATGAACCGTTAGTCAGGCAAAATTGCGTGACAATGTGTGACAACATAAAATACAGTCATATACCATTTTATTCTTTTCTAGTTGTAAATTTCTCTCCTGTATATTCATTAATTAAACAAATGAAATATGTATATATGCAAACAGAGCATAATGAAATATGTGTTATGTCAGAATACTAACAACTAATAGAAAATATAGAGTACTATACAAAAAGAATAAGTGGCAAAAAAAAACCATCAGTCGACTACTGTTGATTCGGAAATTAAGAAGCAGCAATTACATTTTCACTTTTCCAAACTTGTTTGCATGTCTTTCACATAATATGTCAAAAACCTATATAAAACTGTAATTAACGTTATTGTGGATAAAATATTGTCCGTAATGTTGACAGGAACTTTCTGTATGTGTCGTAGGCCATAGATAAATATCGCCAGAACTAACAATACATTAATAAATTCGTGTGTCAACAAAATAGCAATACAGTACAATGGTAAAAAAATACACCTCATAATATATACGAGTACATAACTAATATTACGTATATTTCGACAGGAAATAAATTTTAGTGAACACCACAACAATAATTAGTTCACTTGCTATTGACAACAGCTTTGCTGGCACGAATGTATCATTATGATCCCAATGCCTTTGACAACTTTGCCAATACGCGCGGTGAAGGAGAAGATATAACAGAGTGCTGTCCTTATACCTATGCTTGGCGTTTTTATATATTTACATCATCAGCATTCACTCGCTAACGAACAAAACTGCCCACCAAAAAAAAATATTTTAAGAGGTCCTTACTTGCGCTTATCATATACAATGTTTGTGATATTATGCAGATTACTTTAAAAGTTATTCAAGAACACCGATTTTCCTTTCGTTTTTCCTATACGGGCCTATATCTTCTTAAGCAAAACCTGTAGGTAAAAAACATACAAAGTTGTTATATACCTCTATAAAAACCACCCTTAATTTTCTATCTACATTCGAGAGATTTCCCACATTTTCCGGGACACCATGTAGGTATAGAACTATATATTATCAAACGATTAGCTGTTCAATTCTTATTAATTATATCGGAATTTTCGTCTAAGAAAAGAAACTGGTCACATAAAATAAAACTCTAAAAACTACTCAGTTGTTTACCTTATTCGTTTTTTTTCTGTCCTCTTATCTGTAATATTTTAAAATGTTATTCGAAAACTACAATGGAATTAGGTATGTACTTGTTTATATTTCTATGTGCACGGCGATATAGGTAGCATTTTTTCGGCATATTATTATAATGAAATAAGTAAGTTCTAGAATTATTTTTTGTGATTAAAATAAAATATTATTATAACATCTCTCTCACAAAATATTATTGTATTCAGTACACCATCTTTCCGCGAACTGTAAAGATATGTTATAGACCCTGGAAGATATTTTTGGTATTTTACCTCAAAGAATGTCTTAAATTGTGATCGCGAAATACATTATTATATTAAATGGATATAATTAAATGTGTTTTTAGTTCTTTTGCATAATAATATATTTAATACATTTTCAATCATCGCCGCGTCCGGGTCTGTCGCGTAATAGTGATGTGTGTGACATGGTTTCTAATGTTGTCGGGCGATACTCAGTTTTTAAACCCAGTGTGTATAGTGAAAAATTGAGTGCTCAGAACTATGTAAAGCTTGGTTATTGGTGATGATGGTATGGTATCAAGGGGGTTAAATAGAGGAAGAGTGTAAGTGATTTTAATTTTTTAGATTTTAAGATCAAAATGTCCAATAATTGTAAATACTTTTCACAAAATTATTCATAGAACCAACTTTATGAACGTTCCATTTCAGGATATAAAACTCGACTTGGTTCTTATTCTTGGCATATATTAAAACCACAGTACTATTTACAAACTGACCAAAAATCAAGAAAATAATATCAAAACAATTTATATAAAAAGAGGTCAAAGAAAATTAAAAGAAAAAAATTATATACATACCTGTGTAAAGTAACTAGCGTTTTTTTTATTTATACGAGATTAAGGGTTTAATATTAAAGCGGCACTTAGGTACTCTTATACAGCTTGTGGTGTACCATCTTTTATTTCAATGAAGACTAACGTAACGTGTTTTGATTAGAAGTGATAAGGTAGTACTAATGCTACTACTGGGTATTAAAAAAGAAACATGTACGAGTATTTCCTACAAAAAAAATTTTTTTAATATTTTACCAACTTTTGGTGCTCACTCTCTACCAGCAGAAGAAAGAAAGGAATTCGCCCGTGTCAAAGGTACCCGGAAGGCAAGTTAATTTAACTAAATAAATTGAAATCATGTTCTTTATTTAAAAATAGTCAGGAATTCTGTTTTAAATATTTGTCGCTTTAATATCATAATACAAAAAATTAATTCTAAAGAAATAATACCTACATGGCTAAGAGATAGAGGGTATATTATTATTATTACATACATCTAAAGTAACAGATATATATACAATGTAAGTACATAATTAAAAATGAAAATAGTGGCGATATTAGAACATCAAACTAAATTGGCGAAGCGTGATTGACTAGGCGCTATCTCGCCTGCTTCACTTTATGATTATAATCTTAAACATTTAGATATGTTAGGAAAGACTTAAAGTTATTTTAGTTTTGTCACTATTTTGTACTATACGTAAGAAGAATCATCATGATATTTTTAATTAAATTCATTCAACTCTATCGAAACCTGGGTGCTTAAATATTTTTGTTACTAGAAAAAGACAAGTTTTAACTGTTTCCAATCTTGTAGAGTTTAGAATAAAGATCTAATAAATATAGTGTTTTTAGTAGTTGCAGAGGCTATTTACTCGTGGCGACGGTTTTTTAATTGAACTAGTGTTACCGGCAAATCGTTAAACTCGAATTTCCGCATTGCGGATTAACTAATTTAACTGGATAAAAGCGGTTTAATTAGATGTCATTGAAGGTATATTTTAAAATATATACTATCATGTCAATAGTTCGATTAAAAAATGCAGAGGTTTTACTGGATTTATTTTATTTTTAAATTTTGCTGTTGCATTGAGAATTTTAAAATCGTTCATGATTATTTCATTCGGTACCACACTCTGAAATCAGTGAATGAACTGTACACAGAGTGGTATTTAGGGATTTTTGAATACAGTTGCGAAATTAAAAATATACTTCTAATTAGCAAATTTTTAAACTTCTTTACGGATATGCAAAACAAATGTGCTGTTAAATTATTTAAAAATAAAATCATTAATGCTGATGGTCCGGTTCGTAACAAAGTAATGTGATATATAATAGCAGATGTTCCAAATAACAAAACAATAATTAAGCATGAAAATACTAGTATTAAATAATACTACTCTTTTGCATGATAACGAAAATGTTTATATTAGTGTCAAATTTGTTAAATAATTTTTTTATTAAGGATTGTTGTTAAAAATAAGTTAAAAAATAAAACATCTGCGCGATTCAATGATTTACCCGTCTGCATCCTCAATTGAAATTATCTTGAAGCCTCTGGCATATATGTATCGTTATCTTAGCGTTATAAACCAAATTTATTTTTCAGGCAACTCTCTACGGCTCCAAAAAAGGAGCAGATTTAGATTAACAAGAGCTGTTTTGATCTGTTTTTGAATCTGGGAACTGAATTTTGTATTATAATATAATAATATATAATTAGTTAGATGTGAGAGCAAACTTTTTATTGCATGGTTTTTCTGGCGCCTTTCATTTCTGCCAGCGGTCTTCTCTTACATTCAGTGTCCTTTCGATGCAAGGTGTTAAACCGTTTAAATTTAATTCATTGTTTAAATTAGGAAATTAAATAATATTAGTACAAGTATATTTTAAAAAAACTCAAATATTATTAAATCCTCCAAAGTTCACGCCCATGACATATGTTTATGCCTGATTTAACAAACCGACAATTACACTCTAGTATCAATATTATAATGGTTTGGGAAATCCCTGTTATCCTGTTGTGAAAATGTGTTCTCTCTACTGACCGGATCTCACCTTGCCTTTTATGCTACCTCTTTTCCTCCCCTCACATTATATCTCCCACCATCATGTTCCCCATTAATATCCATCGGAAACTGCGTATCCTGGCTCGTTTAGTAGTCAGGTATCCCAAGGGATAAGGCCATCTTTGGCTTTTCAAATAATACGGTTTCTATTCCATTTACTTCCTTAGAGAGACAATCTGCACATCTCCTGTGTACCAGTGTCTACCGGAAATACTGTTAAATGATTTCTTTTTCTAAAGTTCGTTTAAGAAAAACTACGAGGCAAAGTGGATCCTTAAGCAGAATTATTGTTAAATAAGAAACATAAGTTTTAATGTAACAGAAGTATAATTGCCAAATTCTCCTGAAAGTTGCTCTATTATTTCTGAACCCTTCTCAAGACTGTCATCTCTTGTTTGGATAGGGAATAATCAGTGGCGGCACCTGCTCCTAATTATAAAATATTTCATTTTTTGGGAACTAGTAATCTTATAATGAAAAAAAAAAACAAACATTTTCATTTAATTTTGTTATATTATTTCGCTATAATTTTTATCCATGTCGTTTGTCAGCTCCCATTCGTGGTTATATGATTATATTAGTCCTCCCATCCCCGTGAAATAGGCTACGTAAAATTCTCGTTGCAGTACTGGTGGCATACGTCACAATACACATGGTCGACCAATGCTACAATCCGTATAAATTCCTAAATATCTCAGAAAATTTAATATAAAAAATTGTATATAGATATTTTGTCAGACCCAATATTATTTTTTGGACAGAAAGGCCTTAAAGTTTTTGTTTCTATAAAATTATTGAAGTAAATGTCTATTTATTTAATTTTTGGTAGGAGCTTGAAAACGAAACATCATTCACTACAAATAACAGCTCTATAGGCACAATAACTAAAACAACATAAATAATACGCAACAGCGTTGTTATTTTTAAATTACCTGTATGTTCTGCAATTATTATTCTTGGGGCCTATGTTTTATTTCAATGCAGTACCCCTATTCTCTGTAGCATCAAATACGTATAATGTAGCAATAATGGACCTGTTTACATAAAAAATAAAGTGAAATCAACCTATGGCCACATATTATATTGCGTAATTATTGGTAGTTGTTTAGCCAAAAATATAGGATGTGAAAATAATATAGTTTTTGCTTTTTTACTTAAGATATAATGAAAGACAAAAGCCATACTTACACAAAGTACAATAATTTTATCGAACGTAAACCTTATTATACTCGTATCAAGCACATAATAACACCAAAAAAAATCTGGGTTTTTGTCACAAAACATTTTTAAAATTTAAAAAAAAAAGTCTAACTTGATCGATCAATGTCTCTATTCACATGCTTCACACGACTCCAAGTCTTCTGGCTGAGGTACCGCAAAACAAGCAGCATGGAGCCAACTGCCACATGATCTACACCGCCACCACAGTTCATCTGCTGTCCCAGTTTCCACGCATATTGAACATACGTCGTTTTCTTTTATAGGCCCCCATCATGTTACGGTTTGAACTCAAGTCCTACTAATTTTCCGTTTTGAAATACATTTTTAGAAGCTCTATCTTCTTCTCCCTCTTTGCTTCCTTATCCTCCAAAGATGCCTGCAGCGGAGTGGACGTTAGTCTTTGAGATTGTAGTTCCCTTCTTTTAGCGCGTGGTTAAAAATCTGGGTATATCGGGTTAACATCTTCAAAGGATGTGTTCTTTAATTGAACCCTATTGTTTTTATCATCAGTTGCGTTATCGAAGACTTCTGTTATTGCTGATGACGAACTATCAATGGAATATGTTCATCGTTGACGCTTCTTTCTCTGCAACTGAGCACGTGGCTCTTTGATTGACTGTTGCCATTAATATAACTATTTTGAAAATGTATAGTTGAGGTAATAGCCTTCGCTTTGGTTTTCGATGGATGCGGACAAAAATGGTTCTGTATGATATTAGAAAGTCCATTAGGTACTTCAAACGTTTTCGAATAAGGATTTTGATGTACCTTATTTCTGGCAATTAAATTGGAAATTCTTCTAGTTTTAATTAATAGATTTTTCATATTTCATATGTGTTAGGATTATAGTTTCTATTTTCTGTCCGCTCCTACAAATTATGATATGTAAAAGACACACCTGTACATTATGTTCTATTATGAAGTGTTGGCTACTATGGCACACCCCTCAAAGCCATTCACTGTTTGTTTTGTGTTCATATACACAAATGGATGTAGTGAAAATTTGAATACTCCGCTAAAACAACAAATTCCTAAATAAGCATGTGTGTATGTCATATAAAATCAAATAAATGTTCTGGGGTTGAAATAAATTTTGTGTACATCTAGCGACTACAACTTAAAACAAAAAATAATTAAAATACAGACAAAAAATATGAGCGTTGCGTTGTGTTTATACCGCCGTAACCTATTTTGAATAATTATAAATTATGGCGGAAAATGCATATGGATGCCAAAAATACATTTACATTTTTTAAGCTCCCTGAAATAAAAATTCATAGTTTTAGAACGAATTCGTTTCGCTCTTGTTATGAGGCCGTCAGAGTACCATAGTCGTGCTCATCTACAATAGCACGGTAAAGATGAACAGAATGCCGTAAAAGTTGCTCGCAACAATTCTTTTAGAGGTTCTAAGAACAATAGACGCTGAATCCTATGCAATAATTTGTTTACCAAAAGTCACGAACGCAAGAACAACCGAAAACGTCGCATTATACTTCATCATGACAATGTCCGCTCGCACACAGCATGTCAAACAAATTGACTATTTGAAGGAGAAAAATGTTGAAATAATGTTTCGATGTTCATATTGGCTTGATTTATCACCTGACAACTTTTTTGTTCTCAAATGTAAAACAAAAAAATGCTTGGTTAGCGATTTTCATCATATGAGGAAGCAGTCGAAGGTTTTAGTTTGATCACCTGAAAATCGCATTGTTTTACATAATATATATGCAATATTTTGACTATATATGTGACTTTTATACGTTCGCCTGGAACGGCGAAAAGGGAGAACAAAGTGTAAATAAATGATTTAACTTCGACTTAAAAGCTTTTCGACTCACTCTTTGACAGTGAAATCGTTTGTTTCTTGTGATTATCGAATTCCAAGGATTGCGCTAAAAGCGGAAATATGACACCAAGTTGTCTGAAAAGAATTTCAATATACATAATACATAATATAGGTTGGTATGTACGTTTATTGATGTATAAAATAAAATAAATACCACTGAATCTATAAAACTGTTCTATTTACATACATTAATTACATTTAGTGCCTAATAATTAATTCCTAATAATTGATTATAAATAATATTGTTACTGAAGTTTTTATGCGTTCAATAGTAAAAATAAATTGGTTTTTACACCTACTAATTTAGGAAATAAATGTAATCATTTAACAAGCATTTTGTATTGTAACAGCCCCAAAACTTTCTCGACAAGATATAAGTAATATAGTGTGTCCCAAAATTAACGCAAGATTTGAATAAGTAAGCCGTAAATGCGTATTTTGAAGGGCTTCACGAATCGCACTATAAAAATGGTTATTGCATTGAAAAATAAAATTAAGAATTTTATAGAAAAAAAGTTGATAATGAAATTTTTCATTCAGCTCTCGTATGTCCTTGATTTCGTGGATATTGTACATGTACCTACGCCGCTGTTAAAATGCGGCATTAAGACATGCGTTGCGTTGGGTTGGATTTCCACATCTTCCCTTAAACGACTAATTTAAGACATGTTGGATGTTGGTTGCTGGTTATTTTCTGTTGTGGATCGGTATAATTTAGCCAAGTTATTTTCTATTTGAAATAGCGCGGATGCTGCTTTTGCGGTAATAACGACATATATAAATTTTTACTCGGTAAAATGCGAAATATTTATGATGCTAGAAAGTTTTTGTACTTCCTATTTTATATATACTTTATACACAGTTGTGTGATAAAAGATCTTTATTTTAAAACTCTGAAATAAAGTAATAAATTTCAACTTTCTTACACATTGTAATCATAAACGAAAACCGAATAACTATTATCTAAAAATAAACTTGTGAGATTTTCAACATATTACGAGGCGAGCGCAGGTATTTTAGCTTCAAATAGGGACAATGTTGTTTGGCTTTTTTTGTAACGTCGTCCCGCAAATTAAAATACTTAACATTTTTAACAAAATATAATTGACTGTATGTGAGAAATATTTAAAACTCTGCAGCTGTTAAGAGTACGTTAAAGCGTTTTAAATTTAAAACCACTTACATGCTGAGCAAATTTACGGTCTAGGAATAACCTACTACTACTAATAATTTTGCAAAATGTTTGACTCCTAAAAATGACTTATATGGATTTTTTACAACATAAAATGATATCGATATTGCCCTGTAGTTTAAAAATAGAAAATCATCACGGCAAGCAGGCACAGCTTATATCTTATGCCCGCAGTATATATGAATTAAATATACATCCAGATTCGAGGGATATTTTAAATGAAAACTAACTGGGACAAATATCACAGGCCCACAAAAAAAAGTACTTTTGACTAGACACTAGATCAACATTTTCCCACGTATTTTTAAATGCTAAATCAGAATCTGCTGTCAAAATATAGGGGGTCGTTGATTACGAATTTGAAGATCAGAATTTGATTATGGGGCCCCAGGGGGGACCGGTATGCAACTGTGTCTGAAGAATTCGTGTTAATTAACTAAACGGTTACACATAAACAATAAAGATACTGTTAGCTAAATTATTTGTTAAATAATTTAATTTCGCTCATAGCACCAACTAAATTTTGTCCAAAGAATCAATTACTTTAATTTCGCCCTAACAAATGCATTATGGTTAATTTTGTAGCACATTTTAGACAAAGTAACTGGAAATAATTACACCAGAATCATTTCTATTTGTTTGCACATGTTAAATAATTGGAACGGGGTGTAATGGGCCAAGTAGTAATGAGCAATATCAATGCAAAATCACCCTTGCTTGAAACCCACAATATAACATTACACAACGCTACGATGTGAACGTTTAGTAGTGCGGGAACGATTTTTAACTGTTACAATATTTTGAAATGAAAACTAAGCCCTAATAACAGAAGATAATAAAACAAGACAATTTTGTTCTCTGTCCAACATTTATTTTCCGGAATATCTCGACAATCTGAGGTATTATGCATTCTTTTGATGGACAATAATATTTGTCCGAAGTATTTCTAATTTCCATTTTCTGCGTTCAGTTTCCTAATCTTTGACTCTAATCTGCAAATTTCCTGTAAAAATCAAAATAATGTTCTAATTTTATTTATACCTTTCTAGTTCTTCGATTCTAATTCAGATAAATTCGGATAATCAAAGTAAGCCTTCAAATATTTCCAGCAATTTAGCAAAAGATTAAATTTATTATGATTCAAGCAAGTCGAGACCATGGTCGCGATCTTATCTTGGGTTAAACACCGAAACCGAAATTGAGATAATTAAAATACAAATACAATATCGATTGTTCATTAAAACAAGTCGTCATCTACTTTTGTCAGCAAGTGCTAATGTGTTTGTTATTATATTTTAGATGATTGGCGACTTTCGGCGTCTATCTTGATTTATGAGTCTAAGAGACATCATTTACTAGAAGATTTATTTATTGTTTGCAATAAGATTATGTTCTTTGAAAGCGAAAGTCAGGAATTCTCCGCGTGTTCTTTCGAGTACAAGCTAGTCTCAGTCTCTACTTCAATCCCTATTATTCCAAAGAACAAAAAAATATGTGCGTTATATTTTGAAAACCCTGTTGTTTCATTGATACTGTCAGTATAGATAGAGCAACTAAAGGCTTGAATTTAAAATTAATTTCAAGTTCAGGTCAATTAAAAGATTTAAGCTTAGTTAGGTGACCATAAATAATACCATCTAATCAATATTCACCACGCCTTTGAAATGATTTATGGAGTGTAACTATGACAAAGCCGGAGCAAAAGACCTAGGTCAAAGTTCGAGATAGAAAGCAGAAGTGAGTTAAAATTTGTTGACCCAAATTTTAACTCACCTGCCTGTAAAGTTATGTTAAAAGCCATAGTAGTAAACCGAGCTTTCTGGAGGATAAACCTTAACAGGTTAAAGCGGTTAAGTTTCAACTAAGGAACACTGGTATAGTGTGGACTGGACTCAAGAGAAATTATAGGAAAATAATTGTAGTATTAGTCATATTATGGTACGCACGTTTTATATAAAAAGCAATTGAGCAATAGGTAAATCGAATGATTCGTTAAACCTCTATCCTCTCTATTAATCAACTGAATCAATTAGATATTGTTCCTATTACATTTTACGATTCAATAACAAAACAGTGTAGGTGTAATTATTGTTATGTTATAAATTGACATTTTTTGCACTGTTGATTAAACTCGGTTGTGCGGGTAATCTCATTTAAACTGTGGTTTTAGTGACAGACACAGATATTTGTTTGTAAAATCGCCGCATTGTATAATTTTTTTAAATCTAAATTTATGTAAATTCACTATCTCCGTGCCTGCATTAATCTCTATGTCAGTTTAATATAAATGGATATATTTCCGTTAAATAAATATTTTGAACTATTTGAAAGTTATTTGCAGTAAAACTGGATGAAATAATAACAATAAGACACAGACCCGTAAAACGATATCTAAAGGGTATAATTGTTATGTTAATTCTTACTCTTCTGCTTTACTCCATTATTATTCCAGTTTTTATTAGAATTTCTTTTGTAAAAACTTAATGGAGTTTCTTCCTCTTTAAAAACATATTTCTGACATTTGTATAAATTACATTTAAATTTGATATGTAGAATTAAATTTCCTTAAATGCCATTTTCCAAATATTTTCTCCGGAATCTCCGAGCCTTATTCATTTGTACGGGAAAGATAACTAGACAATACAGAAAAAATTGTATACTACTTCTAGTAATTTAATTAATGTTTAATTTATAAATGACACATCTTATATATTTTAGACTTTGTAAATATATATTAGGTCATTCAATAAGTATGTAGTATAAGTAAGAAAAAACAAAATTTTTACAAAACTCGATTTTATTATTCAACATAGTTGCCTTAGAGGGCAATACAACGAGTACCTATAGCGATTTTCAACTTTTTGATACCACTTTTATAGTACATTTTGTCTTTCTCGTCAAATAGGCCTCAGTTTCAGTGATTACTTCATCATTGGACTTAAATTTCTTTCCAGCAAGCATCCTCTTGAAATCTGAAAACAGGAAAAAGTCTCTACGGGCTAAATCTCGAGAATACGGTGGGTGGGTAAGCAATTTGAAGCCTAATTCATTCAATTTTGCCATAGTTTTCATCAATTTGTGACACGGGATTGTCTTGGTGAAACAAAACCGTTTTCTTTTGCAAATGTCGCCGTTTCTTTGCGATTTCAGCCTTTAATCCATACAAAAGTGCACAGTAATAGTCGTTGTTGATGGTGGTTCCTTTTTGGAGGTAGTCGTTGAATATTATTCCGTTTGCATCGCAGAATACAGACGCCATCACCTTACTGGCCGACTGCTGCGTCTTTGCTCTTAATAACAGCCTCATTTGGGCGTCCACTGAGCTCTGCATCATTTGTGCTGGTACGACCACGTTTAAATTCAGAAATCCACTTGTCCATTTGTCTCGATGGATCAGAGATCGGATAAGGTTTATCAAGCCATTGTTTGGTTTCCACTTTATTTGTTTTCATCAAAAAGCAATGCTTTATCAGAACTCGAAATTCACTTTTTTCCATTTTTTGTTTTCAATAACAAAAGTTGCTTCACACAAAATGCTGTCAAATTTATACACGTATCGTTTCAAGATTAATACTAAATAAAAATCACATGGAAAAAATTCTAGTAACGCCATCTAAGTGTCATCCGACGGACTTATTGAATGACCTAATACTTTTTGTTTAGGCAGTGAAAATTTTATAAACTTTAACTCCGTTACAAATAAGAATGTATTCCAAAAACTGGGTCACGAAAAATGTTTTAACAGACGTTAGAAACAAGCAATTCAATACCAGAAATTAACGAAATGACTCGGGAATTATAATTTACCATAAAGTTTAAAATGCCCTCTTTCTGTGTTTCAAAATACTTAAAACAATTTTTTTAGGGGGGTTGTATGTTTCTATTCTATTTCGATCTGACTACGCTAATTTTATGTACCTATGCCAATCACAACATTATGATATTGTAATCTCCCAAGTTTTCTTTGATATAAAAAATTAAAACAACAAAAACAAAATTTTCCTGAAAAAGAGAACAGTGAAATAAAATTTAAGCTAGTCCTACTGACAGATTTAAATCGTCTATACCCAACATTTTTGATAATAAAAATCCCATATGAATATCATGCACCCTGTATATACTTATATTTTTGGACTCCTTATCTGTTTGGGACCGAACTCTACAACTTTTGATGCTGGTTAAAGTAATTCTGGGAAAAGTAATCAATTATATTGACTATATTGTAGTATAATCTACTACACAAGTGAATAATCTCAAACACCCTATATATTCTCTAATATTCTGAAAGACAATCAAATTGCCTTATAAATGGTATGCATATTTCTATCTCTAAATGGTAAGGTTTTAGAAATATCAGCAAGTAAACGTCACGAAACATTAAAATCGTAATAATCTGACATTTAGTAACTAGTAAGTTTTGTTGTTTATTAAAGCAAGTGTCTTGAAAATAAGTAACTACTGAAAATAATTACACTAATGAAGTTTTAATAAACGCATTTATTATTCATTGAAAATGTGACAAAAATATATAAAGAACATTCAGAAAGTTTAATGAAAAGTATTCTGATTGACAAACAATGAACATAAGGGTCAAAACTGAGAAACCTGTCCATATAGGGATTTGAACATGGCATATAATTTGAAGGGGAAATTGATTGTCAGAATATTAGAAATTTTTTATTAGTAGATTATGGGTCAATCTGTTAATATAATTCACTTTTCAAAGGTATTCTTCAAATCTCCTCAAAATTTGAAGGTATTCATAAAACATAAGTTTCGCTAATGAGTTATTAATTATATCGTTGCAAATGCAAATGATTTATTAGATGTACTTCACTGGTAGTTAGTAAAGCGTTGGATGACTAAGATCCCTCGAGCCATGTATTCTGGATGTGCTAATTTGTAAAAAGAGAAGCGTGATTCCTTATGTGATATTTTTCTTCTATAAGAACTTACTCCCATATAATAGTTTCCCAACTGTAAATTATGTTTTTTTGAGTTTAATTCGCGACAGAGCAGAAAGGGAAAAGCGCGATGAATACATTAAATACTCCAGGGAAAACATAAGCGGAGGCCAAAAAGCATCCAGTAGTTTATACATATACAATATTATACCGTTGAGATCGCATTCACGTTCCTTATTATTATTGAAGATAAAATAAATTTAACAAGGATTAGTAAAACTTAACAAATAGTCAAGAAGATCAAAATATCCACGCACCTAAAACCCTGCTGCTACTAGAAAAATCTGCGGACATGGATAATAGGATATTATAACAAATGTTACTATTTTATCTAGCGCAATCTGGACCAAGCATTAGGCATGATCCTAGGGTAATATTAATCAGGACGAAAACTTAATGACGTTCGGAAAAATAGTATTCCATTCGAAACTGGCAACTACTCTGATATTTTAAAAGATTTTTTTATCTCTATTTGTCATCAATAGTAAGGACATGTTTTTGGTATGCAATCACACTCGTTATTCATGAAACCACTGTCTATTTATGAATTTCCATATCTCATAAATGGATTTTTTTCTTAGGGTGAGGTTCCAATTAAAACAGATTGCAGGTGAAACAATTCTTGTTGTTTCATTTCAGCCAACGTTTCGGCAACGCACAATTGCCTTCTTCAGGTACATTTTTTAAAACTAAATCGTCTCCTGTTCCACACAGGCGTTCCATTTTGCATACATTCTAATTTCCATATTATCTCATAAATCCTTGATCTCCGATATATATTTAAAACAATTTTTTTGCCACAATTTGTTATGTTTTACATGGAACTCGGAAAAGACGACTCTGTGCAAGGGTGTTGATGTAGAGTCGGTATATATTCAGTGTGTCGGCTGCACTCAAACCACAAGTTAATGTATGACTCCCTAATGCTACTGATATCTCGCGGAGCGGGAAACATTTTGCAGATTTCTCACTGCCACTTGACATAGATCAACTGCACATTTTTAATTTTCTGTAATTTGTTAGAAGTGTTAAATGAGACCCACCATATTTTTCGAATCTACGTTTTTGTGTGTATATATATAGGGTCACTCGGTATACTGTTTCGAAATTGCAAATTGATTTTTGCAACTAATACGGACACATTTTGCACAACATCCCAAGTATACAGGGCGGTCCAAAAAAGAGATACATATCAAAGTTATGTTTTTTTTTAATGCAGTAGTCCATCTCGGCGAGGAGCGATGATTATTAAATCAGTAAAATGACGTCTGCTCCACAACATAAACATAAATATAATTTTAATTTTTTAACACACTCTCATCATCAGTGACATTATAATTTATCTTCCGTTACAACACATTACAACTAATATACATACGTTCATCTTGTGAAAAATATTTTATAAAAGTTATTCAACTATGACAAGAATTGACTTAACAAAACAAATGCTGAAGGAATTTTTTTTTGTAAGAAGCAACGTTAGCATTTTGTCAAGAATTTTTGGATTTACATCAAGGAGCAATTCATAGTCTCCTAATGACCGACGAAGCAAATTTTTATTTGAACGGCATGGTCAATAAACAGAATTTTAGATACTGGTCAAAGGAAAATCCTCGTGAAATCTTTACACAGAGCCTCCATAATCCAAAAGTCGTTGTGTGGTGTGGAGTAGGATCTTTTGGTATTATTGGTCCTTATTTTTTTTTGAGGATGAAAATAACCGCGCTGTAACAGTAACATCCGAGCGCTACGTGAATATGCTAGAGACATTTCTCATTCCAGGATTAAATAGACTAGGATTACTAAACAATGCCATACTATTTCAACAAAATGGGGCAACAGCTCATACCGTCACAAACTCAAGGAGGGTCCTGCGAGAAATGTTTAATGGCCCACTCATTTGCCTTGGCCTTCGAGGTACCCCGACTTAACGGCACTGGCATATTAGTATACTTTGATTTTGAATATTATTATTATTGTTTAGTATGATTTTGAAGAAATTTCAAAAATCTCTTACAGACATAAGTAGACGTTTTTATAAAGAATGACTTTTTCTTCTAAATCTACAAATAAAAAAGTTTTTCCTCTTCCAAACTCGATCCGGAGACACATTGTATATTTTGTATATATACCTATTAACTTTGCTGTTGTTCTGGTGTATATAGTAGAAAACCAGACATGGAAAATGAATCCTCGGAATAAGGAGATAATAGAAATTTTGGTAGGATCATAAGTATTCAGTGGCGTAGCGCATAAATACGGGATAAATAGTTTGTGTCATATACTACTAATAATATTTCTTTAAGTCTTGGTGAAATTCATCCTTTGTTTATTTCTGTTTTCTTCTTGACTATACTATTTATACCAATTAATTGTTGCAATTACACTATTGTTATAATGTCATAAAGAAATACAATTTGCTATTGACAAAGTCAAAATCACAAAACATACCTACAAAAAATGTAAAATACATATAAGCCAAATCAAATGTGAAGTTACGTCAAAAGATCAGAAACTACCATGTATCACGTACTTCGATGAATAGACTGAATTATTATTGTTGTTCCCAATACTTGACAATCTATTTTGACTGCTATTAACTTAGACTTCTCTTGTAAATAAGTTAAATTGTTTTTGTTTATTTTACATTCATCTACGAATTTCGCACATCCCTGAACACCAAGAAAAAAGAATAACTGTTATTACAACACTTCAGAGTCGGTTGCTAATTGAGTTTTAGGAATTATGAGATGATGAAAATGTATAGTGTTATGACAGATTGCATGGGGTCGAGTAAAATGGATTTTGGTAATGTTAAATCGAATGCTAAATTTTTAATTTCAATTTGTCACGCAACTAGCATAGATAACTGCTTATTTCAAACACTTACAAGACCCCTATTATAGATGACATGAGCACCGAATAATTTAATACTAGGAGGAATCTTAATTACAATAGGAACGAAGGTTTATTAAAAATTTGTCATTTTGAGCAACGTATGTATGTTTCAAAATTCATTAAATGAGTATGGTATTTATAACGTTTGATTTACATTAAACCGCTCGACATCATTTATCGTTTTCGAAAAAATACCTTTACTTTGGTTATAAATAATTATTGTACTACAAAGATTATTTTATCCACAAGGATCAGTTTATAATTTCTGCATTTATTTTTAAATAGCACGAAGCAAATTTTCTTGACTAAACCAAATTATTTTAGCAAAAATAAAATAAACTTGGGGAAATATAGTTTATGTTTAATGAAGCATCTGCGCGTGTGTCGGGTGTAAATAGATTTCGGATTAATTACGCTAGTGCGCGAATAATGAGTACGAGGTGTAGAATAGTGATAATTTGAAAGAAATTCTGGCAGCATAGCATTGTAAGTTTGTATGTGGTTTAAGCGAGTAGATTTCATCAGAATAACACACAAATCTGTTTTCTTTTCTAATGACGTTACTTTAATTAAAAAAGTGACGATTTGGGAACTATTTTAAAAATGATTCCCTTCAAAGCAGCCTCAACAAAAGTAAACGTTTCCCTGTGCTGACTTCAACGTACGTTAAAAGCCATGGCATATTTTACACTTGTTTTTATTATCAGAAATCCGTGCTGAACTTTACCCTGTTTTCGTTGAAGATTAGAAAGAATAAAAGCTAACACGTTTATCTTATTTAATATGTCACACAATATCTTATCATTCTATTTCTATGCGATCGTGTTTACTTTTAAATTCGCTGGTAAAGGTATTGTCGATAAAAATATCAATAACCTAATTATAGTTCTTAGGATGTAAATATCATCACAAATCGACTGGATTTCAACGTTGCCATATATACTGTTTCATGGCTTGTCTAACAGTCTTCTTTAGACAAGCTTTGCACCGATAATGGCAACACTGCAATACGGTTAATAAACCAGTCTACTGGTGGATTTTTAACAAATTGGTACAAAATACTTCAGGATATTTCTAGGTGCTGATTAACTTTTGGAAAACATTGAGCATAGGCAAGAGATTTAAAAAAGGGTTCATGTTTCATCACTATCATTCTATAGTAAAGTTAAAAAAACTTTGTTTTTCAATCTCAAATTGCAAATCGTAATTTTACTATATTAACATTCCTTTTTGATCATAAAAGGGTTTTAAAGAATCGTTGTACATTTGTACATATTTATATGAATAAAAGACGTCTGCTCCACTCCTGGCGACTATGGATACATATTTATTCCCTTTGAAAATGTGAATATACAAAAACTTTAAATTAAATTTATTCTGAAATAAAGATACATACATTTTAAACAGAAACATCATCAGAATATGTCATTACCAAAGCAAAACACCGAGTGTTTCCTATCTTTTAATCTCAAATAAGTATCTCTAGTGACCGCAGTTTGCTCGATTCATAAAACCGTTGCCTTTAGCAATCCCAGATTTAGTCACAGTTTTCCGGACAAAGCGGATATTACTTTTTTACGTCCCAGCGTTTAAAATATCGGGTGACCCAGCTCGGATGTGAAACAAATTGCCAACTATTAGGGAAGTAATTTACAACTTTTTAATTAAATGCATGCATGGCATTTTGGTATTATATACGTAACATATTTTATTAAAACATAATCTTTTGGGTTAGAGAGTTTTTATTATTATATTATTACCATCTTATCTTATATCTATCCATTATAGCCGAAGTACATCATATAGCAACTGTGGGTTAATCTTAATCTCTTTTCGTGTGTACTTATGACATTATTATTTACAAGTTCTTCTAGTGTAGTCTAAAATGCCTTTTGCTGGTGTCAATAGTAAAAGTTATTTTTTTTTTGAGTCGCTCTATAATTTCAACCGCAAGCTCGCTTGATATGCTTTTAGATCTTGCTCTTTCTCCGAGAGTCGAAAAAAGGAATGAAGTAAAACGATTACTTTGTTAGAGAAAATATTTTTATTTGTATTTATTACGATTTTCAGTGAACATTAATTTATTCTATTTCCCATTTGTTTATTTTTCATATATTCACAGTGCAGATTTCCCGTGTTTATTTTTTTGGTATGATAATATGCTCAGGAATAATAGATTTTATGGAAAATAAAATGTATGAAAATACAATGCGGCCATATGTTGCAAAACAGTGCAAATATACAGGGTGGCTCCAAGAGAGATACAAAGTGTTTTTTTTAAATAGAACAAATATTTGATACCTCTTACCGTTTTCAGAAAAATCGTCAATTTGTGAAAATATAGAGTCTTGGCAAAGATTAATCTACACAATTAATCTTTGGTCTTGGTAAAAATTTTAATTTTAATTCTGCATGAATTTTGTTAAGGGTTGTCAGTACGTTTTTCAATTCATTTTTTGATATAACTGTATAACTTAAAAAATATTGTTTGCAGCAATATGTTAATATAAAAGCTAGTTATCACTAGCCTAAACAGTTTATCTTCAAATTTAGTATAGTTACACGGAAATATTAACTTTTTACCAAGGCTGTAAATTTTCACAAAATGATGATTTTTGTGAAAAACGTATAATATGACATGTTATACCAAATCCCGTTTATTTTTAAGGTACTAATCAAAATATTCCCTAAGATGCAGGTTGTCCCATTTAAAAGATAATAATAACCTTGATATGTATTTCTTTTTGGGCTGCCCTGTATACTTGCAATGTTTTCCAAAATGAGGCCGTATATATATATGGTGATGTAGTTGATTTTTTTAGGCTTTTTTAAACAATAGTTATCCAAAAGCGAATTCCTCCGAACGATGAAAAGCGAATAAAAAATTGTTTGAGCATGAAAAATGTACTTTAAAATCAATCACCAAATCGAATGAAATAGATTTTACATATTTCTAAAATTTAAATTAGTTTTGAAGTTGAGTTTAAATTTTTTTATAGTTTTAAACTTTATTTTAAATTCTGTATATAATACAGTGTTTCCTGAAAAGAAAAATGACATATTAATTTCGAATTTTAATTTTCAATTCACATGTTATTTGCTAAATTAATATTCACAAATTAACAAACATCATCAAAGGCAAGTAGCACTACTTGAACAGGCCACTTTTTTGCTTAGTGCCACGCGGGATAAAATGCCCTTGGATCATCTGAGGATCAACGCGCTCCGCCTGGTAAAAGTAGGTATGGTATGTGAAATAAATTTCTAATATAGAGGCCAGCTACAATATTTAACAAGAAACTCATAAAATACTTTATTATGTAAAGCGAATTTTACTTACTTATTGCGTATAAATATGTCAACTATATCACTAATAGAATCTTCTATAATTCGTTTAGCACAACGAGATTTTTTTTAACTGGAATCTCTTCCTTTCCTTGAACCAGTGCTATATTTTGATTTTTTTAAATTATTTTTATAATGCAAAATATTTGGGAAGTTATAATTCCATATCTATATATAGCAATGAATATTGAGTAATGGGTCAAAACAATTTAAATAAATTCATTAACAACCTACAAAAAATAAAACAATGCACACAAGTTCAATGGAATTTTCTCATGTAAATTCCAAGTAACACCCATACCAACCGCATTAAATAAAATTAAAACTGCATAAATCCCGTAAAATTGCAACGTTGTCAATAATAATTAAGTAAACCTTGCAAAAACAGATTTCCTGCATTTCTTTTATGTTTGATCTATGGTTGACGCTATTAGGCATTAATCACGACAGAAGATGCCTAAATTAGTTTATTGTTCAAAATGGAATGTGCTGTCTGGTATTTGCTATAGGCTACAAGACAAATACTTTAGATTTTAGTACACAGCAACCACTTTACTTTGTCTATAATAGCTGTTTAGAAGTTCCATTAACTCACGTTCAACTTCCTTTACAAGGTTCTTATTCAAAAGATAACTATCAACATATTTTGCTTAGATTTTTTCACGAAACATTGGGTGTATTACATAATTTTCTCGACAGTGTTATTCTTTAAGTTATTGAAGTATTATTACTGACAGCTATTTGTAAGAAATAATTCAGTTATGTTCATCATGGGCATTTTCCAAAAAGTTCTGGTAGATTAGACACATTTTGACCAATTTTATTTAAAACGAAAATTTGAAGCATGTAAATATAATGAAGAACATTTTTAGATCTCAGAAAAATATAATTTTTAATAGCCAACTTTTGATAGTATTTATTCTAGTGACAGGGTTTTTCTCAATAAAAATGATAACTAACAATATTGTAATGAAGAAAGCATCCGAAATCGATTCCTACTACAATACCTACATTTATAAGCTACTGTAATTGAAGTCACCTCGTCCCAGTAAAAAGTGACATCTGAGTTAAATTAAGCAATGCAATAATTATCACAGTACCTGTTATGTAAGCTCGAAGCCACTCCTACAGCATCAACAAAAGCAATCATAACATCAGAAAAACGCTTTGAATATGGTATAAAAGCGTTGTATCAAAGTTTCTTCTCCTTTAGTAATTGCCGTAGGCCTTTCAGAGGATAATAACTGAATAAATATGTAAGTTAGGTACCCTGTATATTGTATCTTTTTGCATCCATTGTATAAGCTTTGCATAAAACACTTTATTTTTTCATTATCCCCTTTGGCATAATATATGGCTGAAATAATAATTTTTTATTATTAATATTTAAAAGCTGAACGTAGGAGAAAGGAGGTATGAGCATACACGGTGAATGAATAATTTATTGTTCAATTTTCGAAGCTTTGGGAAAATTATAAATATGTGAAGCATAATATTGAACTTAGAAAGACTTAGACTAGTATAACGAAGTAAAGTAGAAATATTTCATCATCTTGAAACTGAAATTATATTACGCAAGTTGGACAGAAATCCGATGAACTGTGATTTAGCAAATTATATATCCTGCATGCATGTTTTATACAACTATGGGGGCTAAGCAGATGATGATTAATGTTATAAAAGTTTTAGCGCATAGCTTAAAACAGAGTTAATCTTACAATAAATACAAAACCGAAATGGCAGTGTGCAGCTAACAAAATGAATTTTGTTGAGCTGATTTTACACTTAACCATAATAAATAACATAAACTATTACCCTCCAGGCATATTGAAGCGTAAAAGTAATATTTCTGTGAACTTTTTGTCATTTACCTTTCTTGTAAGACTCTTGGTCGCAAGCTATATTTCAATTCATTGTCGCTAACCCCACGGGCTGGCTGTAAAATGTTCAATAAAATTTCGTGATTTAACGTGTCAAAAGCCGTGGAATACTCAAGAAGCACCAATACTGTAGTCGAGACTCTCAAATATGCTATCCCTAAAATTCATCTAGACTTAGTAGCCGGCAAAACTCCGAACTTATCTAAGTGATCACGCACTTGATATGTAATAATTTCTCTTAACTCTTTATACGTCTTAGGATTCTTACTTTTGGGTTGAGTGATAACGGTCGCCAACTTCCATTCTTTGGGAAAAACTGACTTTTTATACAGAAATTAATTAATTGACATACGTATTTCAATCTACAGGGTGTTGCTAAACAAATGTTAAAAACTTTAAGGAGTGATTCTTTATATTCTTTATATATATTATATATACATTAGAAAAACATTTAAAATTCGACTTTTGGGCAAAAATTGTCGGTTATATGAAATTTTTTCACTACGAAATTTTTATTTTTATGAAACCTATTATATCTGAAATTTTAGACTCCTGTCTCAGACGGATAGACAGAGGTTTTGTGTGATAGTTAGACTTTTCTTACGTGACACTTTACGTTTTAGTTTTATCCACCTGAACAAAAACAGTACCCTAACCAATGTATTTACCGCACCATTAGAACGAAAATTTGTAACTTTAGTAAATCATGACAATATCAACTTTAATTATTATTAATGTCTTTTGGATATTGCTTTAATTAATAATGTTTTAAACATAATACATTTCACTGTTTATAATAAATGTTAAATTTTGTAAAAACAATATTTGGCTATCAGTGTCAAACCTTAGCACATATATGTTGAAAATGTACTATTTGCATAATTTGTATTTAATCAAATTTTCTGGTTCAGGTTAATATATTATAACAAACAATAATTAAAATTTATTGACATAACCCGCTGCTAATTTTAAAAACAAGCCGAGTGCACATCCGAATTTTAAATTAATGTTTTTTGGTAAAACAAACATACATTTTAATACTACCATAAATATATTAAACATAAATTAAATATTACTTTTTAAAACAAAAGATTGCATGGTAATATTTTTTGACAACACTGACCGATATATCATTATGTATTTGTCGATGTGGAATGATAGTTTACAAAGAGCATTTTTTTTTAGTTTACGCTTACGCAACCATAATAGCGTTAAGCTTTTAAACTGTTAGGCGAATTTGATTCATTTTTTGGTTTCTTGTAGGGTTAGGTTCGATGAATACATATGACAAACAATTCTGATATCCATCTGTATATATTTTATCAGTTTTTCTCCAATATTTGTAACGTTTCGATAGTTTTTTGCACATTTATTCATTATTTTTATTTAGAAATTTTGCGCTAATTTTATAATCATGACACACAATAATATCAGAATTATGGCAAACTGACTTTCCTTTCTGAGATCTGTGAATTGGAGGGAAGTTGAGTCCGTCTAAAACAATGCATATAATTGAAGTAAACTCCAACCTGCTACTAGCAAAAGCGAAGTATAAAAGTTTGAAAGTGGATACGTTAAAATCTTTACCGGTTCGCACCACAAAACCAAGCGCTCTCGAAGCCGACCGAATTACAGCGAAATTTTGGGATGCAAATGTAAATTTCGTATTAAAAACTATACCTAAGTCAATGACTTCGAAGACGCGCTTCAGAATGACACTGTTGAATTTATATTGGCTCTTATTCTGTTAAACAACTCGTAGCCCATATTGCAGTGGGCTGTTGATTAAACTTATAAATAAAACACGTCTGTCCACAAATCGACTGATATAATTTTTGTTCAAATTGTCATGCGTGAAACATATTTCTGATTTAGCAATTCTTGGATTTGACTCAGCTTCAATATTGCTGCAATTAGAGTCATCTTAATATCATCCAACGCTTAAAGAAAATGGACCATATCTACAAAATATCTTTAAACTCTGATATTTATTTCAAATAATCATATTGCAACAAAGATTCCTTGATTTATTTGTTGCTATGCTTTTTTGTATTTATTATTTATATTTTATCATTCACATTATGAATTCAAAAGTCTTTATTTTTTATAGAAGACACAGAAAAAGGTGTGTTCACAAAAAATTTACTACTTCATTCTTTCGTTTTTTGTTTCTTATAAAAAAATTGTTTCTATATATAGATATTTCTATCTATATCCATCAGATCTAATGTATATCATTTCTCTTGCAGACTTCCCTAAAATTCAATAGGATCTACAGTTCTTCTATTTATTTATTTCTTTCATTTTTTATACTACACTATAAAAAAATACGTTATTGTGATTCTCCAGCAGCTTTTTGTATATTCGTTAGGTACAAATCCCATTTTTGTTTCTACAGAAACATTAATAATGAAGCTGCTTGTCGCTAAGGCTGGAGAATTGATTTTGGGCAAGTGGTAGTTTGTTATTATTATTAAATAAAATTAGGCTTCCCAAATTGCGATAATTTTATAAAGTATACCTAGTTCAAAAAGTTGTGATTATATTTTTTGTTCTCTATAATTACAAATGAAATAGGAAATTCTAGGCGTTTCTGTCACACAGGAAAAATGTTGGTTTTTACATATTGATTGAAATCATTTAAAGGGATCATTTAAATAATTGATTTAAAATGTTATAATTTATTTATTTATGCTGTTATGTTGTTGAATTTATACGATTAAAATTAGATGAATTCCAACTTTATGAAAACTGTTTATAAAATTACAATTAAAAAATGTAATAACATTAAGTTAGCAATAAAATAGATAACAAAATAAACTGGAATTGTTTATGAATGTACAACCAATTGTGCAAATCTCTAAAATAAATAAAACATCATTTCAGTTTTTAATCTAATATAAAATGTTACATGTACTATATAAATGTTTAATGAACTCAAATATATATATATTCATTTATTAAACATATTTGAGGTAAATTTTTATATTTTGCTTGAAAAACAACAACTTTTCAATGTTACCAGGGGGCGTTTTTAATTCCGAGGAATAGGGGATGAAGGTAGAAAATAAAAATGCCATCTTATTTCAATATATTCACCTGCATCCCTAATACACTTCTCATATCTATAAATTAATTTGTTTATACCTCCATAAAAAATGTTGAATCTTTCGCTGAAAAATACCCCGAAACTGCTTCATTCACTTCTTTATCGCTCGTAAATTCCTAGGAACGGAGTTCTTTTTTCATTTTTGGGAACAAATAATAATCGCTCGGAGCCAGGTCCACATTTTCCGATGCTGGTTTCTTTTTTAATTAAATTTAAAATGTGGATTTATAGATTCTGATTTGAATGCTATACTTTTAAAATAGTTATACGATATATAGGGCTCTTCGTCAGCATTCGATAATTTTGTCAATCAACTCATTGCAAAATACTTTGGACATATACCTAAAGGTTGTACCACGTTTTCTATTTTTTAATGCCTGAAATGCCATTGATAGGTAAACCAAATGTTACACAATATAATATTACGTATTTATGTAATTTAGATTTAGATTCGGGTAATTAACAATAATTCGATGAAAAGATGAACAAAATAAAAAAAAAATTAACAAAGCAATTGATAAATAAAATAAGTCCTAAGATTCCTCAAATAGACATCTTTCAAGGTTATAAAACTTCATCTTTAGTAGTTCAGCAAATAAAATCTTATTCTGGGAAGAAACAGCTTTTTTTTTTTTTCATTTAACCAAAATGGAATTTTTTTGATTTACTTCGAAGTTCTGAACGTTTTTCGTTATTCAGGTATTAAACATTTCGTAGTACTAAACGCTATGCTCCAATAAAATCTCCTTCAGAATAAACGCTAAATATTAAATTTCTTCAAAACATATTACATTATAGTTAATACGGTTCAATACTAGATAATAATGTAATGACAAATAAATAAGCAGCTAGAACGAACAGTTCCAATTACAGTCTTTTATTAGTACTATGGATATTATTACATTCGCTTTTTAGAACTTTCGCACGCCTTCGTTAACAGCCAGTTTGTGTAAACATCTCATATGAATATTTCTGATGACTCTCAATGTTTTTCGGAAATTAAGTTCATTTATGATTCTTTCCCTGTCTTTTGTAACCTTTTCCTTGACAGATCTATTGGCTCTCCTATAACAAAATGTTTCCGCATTTAGGAGTCGAGATAGATATTTAAATAAGGAAGATACAGGGTTATTCCCATTAAGTTTGTGTGTTTAAAAACTTCAGTAGGATTCATTCGTAACAGTGATATTGCTATTCTGTTATCATAAACAAAAATGCGATGTTTTGGGTTGATCTTTCTAATTTGGCTATGACTTTTCGCAAACAAATTACTGTACGCCGTTTATCGTTATCTGGTCTTGCATCCTCTAAAGAAAATCCAGGATCGCGGAGTAGTACTTAAATAGTATAAAACTATTCTGAGGGAATTCCTGCTAGAGGTTACATGTTTTTTTAGATAAATATATATTAGTTTATTAAATCTATTGATAAAATAATATTAAATTACCCGAACAACAGGAAATTATTCTGTTCATATAGTAAGCGATATAAAGCTTCTTCGTCGTAAAATCGTAAATGCCTATCTTGCTGCATTTTTTTTGTAACACTTTATTTATTATACACCTTTACTGGCTTAACTAGCACGCTACAATACTGGTATTATAAAAATCAAAATTCAAATAGATATTATCATTGTTAAATGTTTTACAATGGCAAGACAATTTTAATAGGTAATTATTGGTGATAACCGAAGAATTATTCAAAACATTGACATAGTGCTTACTACGGCATATTATTTATTACTTTGTTCAACATGTACATACCAGATTACCTATATCATCTACTTATTTCTCAGTTCATATCTAAGTTTGTTTCACTTTTGAGAATCTCAAGAAATTCGATGTTTGGTTTTCAGCTAAACCAACCCATCCAAATCATATCTCATAGATCAAATCACCATTTTCTGTCGAAAGGTATTATACAGACATAAAATCAGACTTATGCTGTAGAAACATTGACTTCAATGTCAATATTGAAATAATTTCAATAAATGTTGACTTTTATTTCAATATTGACTTGACTACAACTTATTGAAATTTTATTTTGTTGAAATTAATGTCAAGTTTACATTTGACGGCATTGTTTTTTTGTGTATTTCTAACCTCTAAGCGTTAAATTAAAAACCTAAACAATAATATAAATATAAACATTATTCTATGAACGTAAATAACGAGGGAGCAGGAGAGCCTCTATAAACATTATTCTATGGGCAGGAGCCTTAGAACAAAAAACGTATTGTTATTTTGACTGATAAATAATTATTTTAAGCTCGATTTTTACCCTTTGCTTAAATCTCCGCGAGCTATTCAATCAACGTTGTTCCATATATTTCTTTCCTTTTCTATTTGGAATTATTCACGTTATTTCCCTAACGGCTAATCATTGAAAGTTCTACATTTTTTCAAAAGGTAGCCTCGTATACTTTTTTTCGGTTTCAAATTACCTAGCAGACATAAAAATAACGTTATCTTTATGTGCTCCAAAACACGCGATGTAAAGCCAATGAACATTTTAAACCTCATTTGCTGCTCTGAATGGAGATTAATTAAAAGAAACCTGGATGAAATTAAACAATAACAAATGGCCCATCTGCGAAAATTCTCTCCAAGTAGAATACTGCTCTTTTTAGTCCAATTAAATTCTAACACTTTAACAAATTTGAAAATTAATTAGAGATATTAGAATCATATATATTAATTTCATCTCATTTATATTCATTTGGTAACTGCTTAGCTTTTTCTTTATGCAGATTTGTATTTTAAAAAAAATGCGTTTCTTTGTTTTAATAATAGTTTCAATATCAATAGTCTCTAAAAGTGTTAAAAAAATATTAAAGATCTGTAACTGAATAGTCCATATTTGAATAGGATCGTAAAAATAATATTTAAATAGAATAAATCTATTCCATAAAATCGAGTTTTATAATTGTGTCATATTTCGAAGATCTTACTTCATCCTCAGTAGCTACACAATAAATCTGAATATGACAAGAAGTATATAATTTATATTTTTCATTTCAAATTATCTCGAAGCAAACAGCACCATAATTTTGCGAAAAACTGCTAAAATTATTAACGACATGTCTAAAATTAAATATCCTATATAATAACATTAAGAATGATAAATGAATTTGTAACTTATGTGTAATAACAAACGTTTCTCTTGCCTATTATCATTGTTTTCGAAATATTTAATAAAATATTTTACGTAACGTAATTCTATATTTAATTCGTGAGTGAAATTGAGTTGTTGTAATTTTAATTAACATGTTTTATCATAGTTCACTATTGTTTGATAATGAAAGTCCTAGAGTTTTGGGAATAACGTCTAAATAATTAGAACTGGCTTTGTACTGTCCTATAATAAGCAGACTATTGGTGGATCACTGCTAAACGTTACAGGTGCCAGATCCAAGAAAAAATTCTAAATATCTTGCCAAATATATCTCCGCCTTTTTTGAGTTTATGAATTCAACAAATTGAAATAAGGGGTTGTTTTGGGGGGATATAGTATTGTAGCTACAGTGATATTCTTCGAAAAATAAAATTGAACCGAATAAATTTATGCTGAATGATTTTATACAATAATTGTTGAAGACATTATTTATCTCAACATATTATATGCCTTGCCGAGATGAGTACAATATAATTCGACCATCTCTCTAGGGATGGAGAACCTAAGCGTGGAAGGGTGAGTCTTAGAGACGATCTAAAACAAAATGCACCAAATGATATTTGGTATATTCCGAGATAAAGTATTTCAAAGACGTATTGATTTTTTTTTTTTTAATCAAGAATTGTGTTTGTTGTTAATTTTACGTTATGCAGTATCTAACGCAGAACAGAAAGCTAAAGCTGCTTAAGCAATTATTGGTGTAAAAAAAACAATATGTACAACAATGACTGCGTTCAAATTAGGTTTGAGCGCACGCAAAAATACATTAATCTGCCTGGAGAATAATTTGAAAGACAATGAAGTCTTTAAAGTTATCGATAAATTTATTTATAACATGCAAAACTAAAAAGAAAACCCTCGTAGCTAAACGTACCTAGTCCAAAAGTTAATAATGACATGTATGACTAGATATATTATCACAAAATATGGTATTGGATGATATCTCTAAAAAAATGTTACTTTAAGTATTTTCGCCGTTTAATTTTGACCATAGTTGAAAAAATCAGCCTGCATGGATAAAAAAGAGCCTATACAAACATATTTTTTAACAACCCGATATGTTAATACTTATTTATGAGAATTCTGTTTAAACAGGAGTAGATTTAAAATTCACTTAAGTGAAGTAGTAGCAAGTATGCTGATATCTCTAGTCTGCTAAGTTATTTTAATTAAAGTATCTCTACGATCCAAACTGGGCATACTTAGTTTAGAACAGTTTAGTATTGCAAATGGAAAATTCCTTAGGTAAGATTTCGACTAGAATTTGACACTCAACAATTCTCTCTTGTATATAACAATCTCCTTTTGATGTAGGTATATAATTGCATCCATATAAAACAAGATTTAATACAGAACAGTAGGTACCTAACTCAGCCTTTAATTTCAAATTAGTGGGCATATTCATACTTATATAGTTTTCGTAGATAGTGGAAGGTGACGCAATTTTTGAGTTTTGGATAAACCGGCCTTTAGTATTCTCAAGCTGCTGGCTACAATTAATTATGTAATTAATAATAGAAAAATCAGTATCGTATCGTACTCCAAAATAGTAGCTTTATTCATTTACTGTTGGTTTATCAAATACCGATGACACTTTTCCTTAAGGAAAATGTACTAAATTTACGTTACTGTGAGTACAACGATCTGTAGTTGCCCTTTGGATAACCCATATTTTTAAAACCCGACGCTGATATATCACGTGCATGCATCATAGCTAAACACATCTCCCTACTGGCCATAAGAACCATTAGGGTAAAACAGTGAAATGATTTTTGTTTTCATAATGTTGTCTACTACCCTATGGTTGTAATTAGGTAGAAAAGCAAAAGCACAACGTGGTAATGGTATATAGAAATATATGAACAAAGGGTGAAATTCACTGCAGCCAACTTTACTAACAAAATGTGTGGCCTCAAGCTATGCGGTTAACGCGCTTTGTTGAAATTCGCCCAACGATAACGTATGCGTAGATCCCCTTCTATATGCGTTTACCTTAAACTGAATTTATCAATTCAAACAACGGCTTAGTTTGTGTAATTCTAAATGCACAAACATAGGTATAAATCAATATATTGAAGCGCTCAAATTATTTAATATTTTTTTCATAAATAAATAAAAAAGTCATTTATTCTTTTGCCCGCTTGGAACCAATAATTGTGCAGATATCCACTGACTCATTAGAATATTATAGTCAATAATCCAAACTGAAAAATCGCTTATATATATATTTACCAATGTCTATAAACCAGCCCAAACAATTCCAAGGAAGCATACGACAAATGAAATCAAATGAAATAAACATAAACTTCAAAAGAGCAACGAAATTCCTTTAAATTACATTCAGCTACACTTGTGGCCAATAAAACAAAACTTACAATGTGTTTCCGGCCTGTCGTTACTTCCTGTGCATTTTTAAAATATGCAACGTAATCGAATAATCATATCACATTTTTTTAACTAAATCATTTAGCGACAAACTAAAACAAACTATAACTCTTTGAAACGAGACACGGTGTACAGAAAATGTTTAAATAGATCTTGAGGAGAAAATAGTGGTTTTACTCTAGAACCCACGGCAGTGATTCTTATGTAACTCTATTATACAACAAAGAGCTCAGACATTAAAATTATATGGAATTATTCAAAATGTTGTTTCCATAAAATATTTAAGTAAAATATGCTTTGTACTTATATTGTAAACCACTCTATATAATATTTAGTATGTTCCCTTCTTTTAATTATAAATATTTTATAAGCCTTGCAGCTTTGTCGTGTTCTTAAACAATAGCTTTTGTTGATGTTGAAAAATAAAACAAAAAAAATGAAATAATTTACTTGTAACTTTTTTCCCATATTTTTAATAAATTTAAATTCTCCGCGAAATTCTGCCTTGTTCCATATTTTCCTTCATAATAGTTATTTTGTTCTTAAAAGGTCACAACGTACTTTCAGAACTCATTAGGAAATAACATTTAGTAAGATCAAATAACTTAAAAATATAAAACAGTCCACCTAATGTTGATATTACAATCTTCTTTATATAATAACACAATTATATATAACGAAACTATATGGTAAAAATAAATTAAGGATTATTTCGAATTTCGTTTTTGTCATAATAGTCAAAGATATTAACAGACTGAAGCGTTTCATGATTTCAATATGCATTAAAAGCGTGTTTCAAATGTCTCAATAAGCACTTTGAGTTTACACAAAATGACATGGTCTGACCTATTATCTAATAAGATGCCGTCTCTAATTTTCGATTAAAATTTAAGTGTATAGCTATGTAATAAAGTTGAAAATATACTTATTTCTGTTTTAAAATATATAGGTATAACAGAAAAACTCAGATGTACATAGTTGTCATTGGGAGAAATAATTGAAAGTTTATTTGGTCCGTGTCGTCTGGTAGATTACTAAGGACATTTAAGTTAATAACGGGACCCCTCAATTAACTTTGCTAGCCAGTATTAATTTCTTCAATACTTGTATATCCACCTCCCAGGATAGATGAGGGGTTATACGTACCTAATATTATTACAACTTTGTAGCAATACTAAATTTAACTAAATATTACTCAAATTCAAAAATAAATAAATATATATTTGTCAAAAAATTAATACAATAATTTGTAGACAAAATTATACTATCCCAAACACAGGGAAACATTAAAAAAAAATAGTTAAACGAGAAAACCATACCTTTATTTGAGTTCCATATGCGACGGTATTATTATTCGCAACCGGAACAGTAGATGATATAATCTGCAAAAGAATAATAGTATTAACTTAATAATATATTACAAATTATAGCAAAATATTTGTAAGCTAACTATATATTGAAATCCTAAGCCATAAAACACCCAAGTTAATGAAACTTCGTATTTAGGATTCAAGTTAAAATCATGTCATAATTCTCAGAAAAAATTTATTACAAATCAATTAAATATGTAGTTTCCTCAGATGTTTGGCGAACAGCACGGTATCTATAACTTTGCTCTGCTTAAGAATGTCTTTCGAAATAAAAGCACTAGATAATAGACTATAATCTGGTGTTGTTGTAACTTGGAGAAGGGACGAACAGAAACAGGATCCGAAACGGATACAGAGTGGCATCCTTATTTACCCAAACCGGATACAGTTTTTACCCAAAATAAACATAGTACTTTCACTATAAATTATCCCTATGCTGTGTTAATATATACATGTGATTAGCGCATACAAAAGAAATTGTACAAAATTGGAAAACGATACAAAGTGAATGTAGCTTCTGATCTTCTCGAGGCCTCTGTATATGAGGGAAAAACTGATCTTTAGAAACGCATCTCATTCAGTTAGCATTCGTCCGCACAATTCATTAACCATGCCCCGATTTTATACAGGAAATTTTAAAAAAGGTTTTATATACAATACTATGAAATTTATACAATAGCCTAAAGCCTCAGACGAAGTCTTTAGATGTGAGTCAGTTTCCAAAAAACATAAAAAAACATTAGTTGATTGTTTTTTTTAGACAATTTGTTTTTGATTTATAAATATATTACTGTATCCTTATTGTATATATTAAATGGTTATTGACTCAAATATTTTCATACCGTGTTCAATGTTATTTTCGTTTTGCAATATTCTTTTTCCTTTTAATTGTTATATTCTTTAGTCTTTTTGTTATTACTTCGTCATAAATAAAATTAATTTCAAATTGTACACGATTTTTAATATTATAAAGTCGTTTATTATTATTATATAATTGTAAATAAATTGATAAATAATTAAAAATTAAAACTAAAATTGCATATTTTCGAAACTTCTACGAAATCAAGTTTATTTTTGTTGGATTTTATAGAATCGGCACAAATTATGTTTAAAGTATACATCACGTTATATCTTATACATAAGAAAGTCGCACGTGGTAACATTATATTTTTAATATACCCTATTAAATGAAACTGATTTTGTTACAATTTGGTGTGATTTGAGGATCTTCTAACAGGGCATACGACCGACGAAAATAAATGTGTTTAGAAGTATAATTTCTTCAAATAAGTCTTTAATTTCAATTTTTCCTGTGAGAAAGGAACAAAGAACAGTTCATAGAAAAGAAAAATTTCTGTGGCTATTTATGGCACGGATCTGATAGAAAACTTTTCCTACCAGGGGAAAATGAAAAGCAAATATAAACTTTATTAATTCCACTACACAAACAAACGATAAAGAGGAAAGAAATGAAAAAGTGGTAGCCTTGTTGGAAATAAATATCCAAGACTTTTTAAGATAACAGGTAGGTACACTGTGCAACCGAGCTTCAGAATTTAAATCCCAATTGGGGTAAATACAAAAGCGTTCCCTATATGTGTACTTTTAAAAACTAACTGCAATGTATTGCTTCTATTGTTCGTTTTTTTGTTCTACGTTTCGAAATCAACAAGAAGTATCTTGCAAATGGAAAAATGATAGAACTGTTTTGGAACACCACTAATTGCTATATAGAGAAAAATGCATCTTAACATTTTTCGCGTCAAAACCCATCAATCATTATATTTAAAAAATAGTACAATTCTTGAGATTCGGGGCTTAATTGTCTTTAAGGAACTGGGTGGTTACTTCCTTATTTTAAATAAGACTCTATATATAAATTATAGTTTGTTTAGAATCTACTTGTAATTCTAAAGATAGTGAATGTATAATGTGTTCTAGCTATGTCCAGCCGTTTTCGAAATATTTGAAATTTTATGTCAAAAATGACGTTTGCAGATTAATGAAATACTTAATTACATTTTTTTATTAACGGAAGCTTTAATAATTTAATTGTTGGCATATCCATAGACCTACTTTAGGCGCCTATGTATATATTTTTTAATAGATAATAATTTGAAAAAGAGGGTATAAAATCAAATTGAGAAAGTGTCAAAATCAAAATTTTTAAATGAGAACTTCCAATTTATATATTTTCTGTATTTTTTTTTGCATCAAACATAGGGGCAATGTTTATTCTAAAAATATATATATTTTTCTATTTTTTTGACCTCTTCCTCATTATTTTATAAATGGAATTCTTTCTTGTCCAATTAAAACACATTGCAGTTGAAATAATTTTTGTTATTTCATGTCAGTTCTTTTTCTTTTTTTAAATATTATGTATACAACGTTTCGGCAACGTATAACTGGCTTCTTGAGCGTTTAATTTTACATAAATTGTACTAAAATACCTGAAGAAGGCGTTGCCCAAACGTTGTATACATAATATAAAAAAAAGGAAAATAGAAAGAACTGACATGAAATAACAAAAATTATTTCAACTACAATCTGTTTTAATTGGAACCTCCGCCAAGAAAGAATTCCATTTATAAAACAAACATATATAGCTTTGAAATTATTGACAATATTTTTTTTGTCTGTGACAATGATGGCTTTAGAAAGCAAATAAATATCAAACTTGTCCATATTAATCAACAATTATGACAATTGGTACTAATTAGTAGTAATAATCATGGCGGGGCGTTTATTATTTATGGATTATCACACGTTCTTGTTATCATTTTATGAATATTATTGACCTTATAAAATAACGTGAATTTTGTGCATATGAAAGTTAAATTTTAATTATGGATTTAATTTTCCTGACGATGTTAGGTAAAACTTGCACAACATATTGAACATTTTTTTTTTGCAAAAAAACAAAACTCTGTCCGTGTTCGAGCACAATTTGCTTTTTGGGGTGGATTAAACATATGAATTTTTACAACAAAATCAACAATTTTTAACACCCTGTCTAAAATGGAAAATCTAGTTTTTTGAGTAGATACTAATTTTCCACGTAAATGGCCATTTCTATTATCTAATTTAAATATTATTATAAGTTTCCCTTTAAAACTGCGAGGTTGCGATAGAAAAACAAAGGTTGGGTTAAATAATGCAGCCTGAAGGTACATTGTTTGTTTACATCAAGCTTGAATGTTTCTTTAGAGTTCGTATTGTTTTTTTTTTCGCGAATATGTCTGATGCAGATACAAGATCTGTAGGGGAAGAATGAATTCGATGAGTTGTATAAAGAATAAATCATGTTCTTAAAAAGAAAACTTTCTATTAATAATTGAGGAAATTTGCCATCTACCGGAGAGAAGACATACTACGCATTTTCTTGCTATTTTAATCAATAATACGTTCATATTATTTCAGAAGCTTTCACATTATACAGAGTTCGTCTGTAGGTTTCTATACTGTATTTTAGCTCATAATTTTGAATAATTTTATACTATAATTTCGAATAGATATGCCACGTTATCTCTAATTACATTTTAATCAGTTCTCTATTGGTTATCTATAATCTAATATTTGAGTTTGAAAATTATAATTGCTACGTAGTAGAATTTACCTGTTTTAGGCAGTGAAATACAAAAATGTTTTAATGACAGAATTAGAAATTAATTTATTAATTAAATGGTTTCCATTCGATAGGTTTGTTGGTTTTAATTGTAACTAATACAAACTTTGACCAGAATATTTGCTTTAATTTTGGAGTAGGGAGCGAATTAAAGGCATTTTATATTATGTTACGGTTAAAGTGTTTATAGACTATCTGGATCGATTACAAACTACCAAAATGTCTCTTTATTTTGAAGGAAAATCTAATCTAATTAACGATAGCCTATTATTTTTAAATACTTAGACCGGAACTCCTAGGCGGCATTCTTACTGAACCATTTCGTCCAATCACACAAAAATCCAAGCCTATTGCATCTTCTCCTTCTTTTAAACGTTGAATATGTACTTGAATGGATCAAACTTATTGGCCTCCAATTTTCTTTAAACGGCACTTTAAAAAATTGTCCTTTCTTCAATACACGAGCATGCAAGGAAAGTAGTTTTCATGTTCTTTGTTTTTTTCTTAATTGCTAACAGATCCAGTGGTTTTAATTTATATAATTCCAGTCTTGAAATGTGCACATTGTAAATTAAAAATTTCAATTATATGACAACGGCGTCTCGTTCATACTCTGGTACAGAATTAGGTAAGCTCTTTGTTCAGAAGTAATTTTTTTTTCTTTCATATAGAAACCATTGGTTTAACAATAAACTTTCGAACAAAATTTGAAGCTTGATTTGCCTGAGATTTTATTTCAAACATTAAAAAATGCGGTAATTTTGTCCACTTGTGAACCTCGTCCGGAAACAGACAGTATACATAGGTACTTCATTTTTTTCATATAGATGCGTAATCATTTTCTGTTAGTGGTATTTAATAACAACTTTTATGAACACATTTTTGGAAAACCTACGTTCGAAAAACATACTACCGTATATGGACAAATTACGGAAATATAAATATTAGATGATGCAGGGAAAGCGGAAGTGCAATTTCAGTTAATGCTAGAGAAAATATTCCAACAAAAAATGTCTGTTACATGCATGAAAAAATACTGAAATTGAACTGTTTTATCAAAATCCTATGGGACACCACTAAATTTAAAAATAAAAAAAAAAAACGACCATTTTCACGTATATCTGGAATTTTTTCCGGATTTCTGATACAAAAACTATTTATCATGGAGGAATACGACATAGATTGACGGTTTTTTTGTTATCAGTTATGTCCACTCACACAAACTGATGTGTCGAATTAAAGAAACTAATGTCACTGCCATTTTATATCCATTTATTTATAATAGAGCTTCCACCCTTATGAATTGGTAAATAGCTGCATAGAAAACGTTGAATATTAGTATACAATAACATGCTGAAATCTATATTTAGAGATTTATTATAAAATCAAAACTCATTGCATCTGCAGAGCAGATTATGAGTTTAGTAGTTGAGTCTCTACTTTTATGTACGTTTTATCGCAAGGCGACAGATATGTGGATAAACACAATCGTACTAAATGATAATCCAAGACCTGGACGGTCAAAAGCATCAAATCGTGCTGAGTTTGTGGAAAAAGTACATAAAATAATGGCTATCGATGCAAATTTTACTGTTAGATTGCTGGCAGAAGAATTAGATTCATTTTACTCCATAATCTACTCAATATTGACTGAAGATTTGGTCATTTTCGTTTAAATTGTGATCTATTTAGGTTTGGTGTTCCCAATTCCACAAATACGTGATATTTTGGATTAAAAGTCCTTGCCAAAGGAAGCCTACAGATAGATTTGGATCCCATTAAATTGTGAACAAATTAGTCTCAGGAATCTGTTCCTGTATTTCATATTTTTTTCAAATGATGGATATTCTTGTTATAAAGATAAATAAAATATTTTAGTTAGATCTCTGAACAAAAAGTAACGATACTGCATGAATTTTTTACAGGAGTGTAATCCATTCACAAAAAGTATATTTTCTGTTTGCTAAAGAGAAAAACTAAATAACAGTCAGATATAAAGAAGAAATTCGTTCCACATCTTATATGTATACTTATTTCACTTCGAAGTTAAACAATTTGCTACAAATAAACAAGAGTTCAAAGGATTCCATTCTTTTGATACCAAAGGCTTTCAAACAACTTTGTCCTTGTAAAAATTATTGAATGTTAAGAATTGTAATCTTGTTTTCTAACGGATAACATATTTTTTGTTCACTTGTATTTTCTAATACTTTTATTCCAATACAACATTTCGGTTTTTCTATATCAATAAACCATGTATTGGGTGTACAGATAAGAAAGGACGCCGGCTTTATCTCTAAAACTAATCATGTTACGGTTTTAGGAATATTTTTTTCTACTAATGGTTGAACCAAAATTCGATATTAGCGGATTATATTTAAATAGTGATATTTTTTGAAGAAACTCAAGTTTAATGTAAGTATTTCAAATATTTATTTTTTATATACCTACCTGAACATAATCTCAAATACTTAGTTTATGACAGCTTTTATTGTATTACATCGTTAAAATATTCATATAGAGCGTCTCACTTTATGTTTTGTTCATATAGAGGTAATGCTCTACGGTGAATCACGACGGTCTCTTTAAACTATACTGTAAATTTTATCAGTATCATTTATTTGCTAAGGACTGTATGCATATCTACAGCGGCTACATACTCAACTGATTCTTATACAAGATGGTGCAGAAAATATGACATGAAAAATATTAATTGTGTATAATAATAAATACGAGAGAATGATAGGATAAGGATTTTTGTTTTAATGATACTTTCGAACAACATCCTCATTTACATATAAAATTATTTATCAAAAAAGAAAAAGCTCTGATATAGTATAATCGTTCATTTTACCTAGAGGTTTTAGTCCTGTACTTTCTTTCCCTGTCCGTCAAAGGTTCTTTTTATATAATACAATAACACACCAAAAAAATAAGAAGTAACTTAAACATATGAAGTAACCTAATTTTATTATGCTTGATGGCTACAGTCTAATCGAAAATATCAATATTTAGTAAACTTCCTTTTGCCTGTAGAAATTTGACTATCTTTGTACAGACTGGAACGCAAAAATACTTATATGGGTTAATTCGCATAATACAGAAGTGCTTGATTCTGGACCACAAGCTGCTGGCAGGCTTAGCGAACAGAACAAATGTGAAGTGTTGATTGATTAGTAATTGAGTTCGTAATAGGTTGAGTGTATTTTAAAAGAAATGTAAACATTCCTGCACGCTACTGTTTGACGCTATTCTGCTTTCTACTTCCCCCACTCCTGTTTATATTTACACTGCAGGCTATAAACGGCATGCGGCAGGACTACAACTCGCAACATAATAGCAGGAAGAAGTGCAGGTGGAGAGCGCGCCCGCTTATTCTCTATTAACGACAATATATAATATATTTTTTTGGTTTATCAAGATTTGATAAAAATTAATGTGAAAAATAATTGTAATAATAATCTAGACGGGGCGTCGAATGACGTCACGATAAAAGGCGTCGTCTGGGCGTCTAAATACGCCCGCCGTGGGAGTGGCAAAAGGTCATTCTAATCTTTTTATACCAATTCAAATCCAGTGGGTGGTAGTTTCGACTGAATCCTGCGCTTCATGTGAATTTTACTAAGATTTATCTGTCTATAGATTATATTATATGCTTTCATTTGTTTTAATAATGCATCCAACGTCTACACTGCCTACAGTGCTTTATTGCGAACTACAGGGATTTCCACCACCTCCAAGGCTAAAATCAGTTGTTCCATATTAAATTTGCTTCGTTATAAACATATTTTAATAGCTAAACTATTTCTTAACTTCAATTGTTGAGACATCCCAACTACTGTTATAGAGAGATACATTTCATTTTGGAATACATTGGTATACCTCGTCGACCAAAGAATTTTTCTGATTTAGTCTTTCAAAAATTCCATCTGGCAGCCATAATAAATAACAAAGTTTTCTATTATCGAAATTTAAAGTGCCTAAAAAAGTTTCGATAACGTGAAAGTACTTATTCGATAGTTCAAAAGTACTCAACCTAAAATCCGAATCTTCAGTTTCTCCAAATATTTTGAAAACCTTCGAGTACATATAGATAGTAAAACTGTCGAAACACGTACTAAATAGCTTAGCTATTTGTCTATTTAGTGAAATTGATACCTCACGCTGTTTCGGAAAACTCTATGCATATGCACTTTACTCTAGACACCCTGTATATATTCACGAAATAACACTCTATATCACGACACCAAAATTCTGATAACAATCAAAGCTCTTGTTGTCCATCCCCTTTATTTCAAATTATATTTTTTGTGCAATAACTTTTCTGATTATATCTTCTTTTAATTTTGGTTCAATTTATCATTCTTAGCTTCTTTGTTTTCTTCCATTATCGTAGTTTTATCAATTAGTACTTACATGTTCCACATCGTGTTCTTGTTTCTTAATTTGCTTTGCTTGGCATCGGTTTATTTCTTGGTTTTGTCTTTCTCAACTTTACGTTGACTTTAGTATTCTTATTCCTCAATTTCGTGTCGTTTTCAAATTGATTTTTATCTTCATTTTGAAATGTTATGAGTCTGATATGAAATGAATGAATTTTGTTCAGACAATTTAGAAATCATTGGCTTATATGTTTGCAACATACATTTCAGATTAGTAGTAATGAGGTTTTGAAAATTATTTATAGTTAATTTTGCTAGTGCCGTCATTTTAAGCAAATGAAATAACTGAAACTGATTTTGAGTTAAATTCAGAAATTGTATGATTCTTCACTAACACTGTGAGCATCCTCACGAGGAAATTCAAAATAAATTAACCTAACTACACTACAACCTGCTACTAATAGGCCCCATACAGCTCAATTAGTACTGAACTGGTATAGACAGAGCTATTTAAATATTTTTTGCTCTTCTATAAAAGTATCAAACGATCTTAGGCTTAATTTACTCTGAATGAAGGCATTGCAAAAAATAAATTATGGAATGGCATATCGGCTATATTTTTTAACAGTTTACGTATTCAACTGCAATTTATGTAATGGTTTAATAATATGATCGCATAATAAAATTTGTTCCGACTTTCTTTGTAGGTACATAAATTTCCGTCTACAAAATTAGGTACTTTAAGCACCTGTCTACAAAAATACTGAATAAAATTTTGACATTGACATAATATAACATAAAAAATGCAGACGAACACTCATTCGATAAAGCTACCCTGCTGCTATTGCATAACGTACGTACTTATATTTTACATTTTATATTATATTTTATCGTAAACTTCAACTGTATGGAGTCATATAAAAGTAAAGAATGAATATAATATTAGATTATGTTATTTTCTCACTGCTACTGTAATATTTTTACAGTGTATATAAACATTTCTCATTTTAAGTTATTGTACAAAAATATACCATAACGGTCAATTAAATTTAGAATATAAAATGGGTGTTTATTTGGTTATATTGTTACAGACTTAAAAAAATGCGATAAAACTAGATGATTTTATTACGAATCCCATTTTCCAGTTTAATAGTAACAATTTTCCGTAAGTTTGACGAAAGCATCCTCACCGGCATGGTTAAATTTTGGGATATATACTAAAGCAAGTTGGTAGACCGAACAATTAACAACCCAAAGGCGTGTTTGCTTTGGAAAAGCAATGTTTCGATTCTTTAATTTTTCCTATTCCTCTCTACTGTCGCTATGTAAATCTGAAATCAGTACATTTCTAAGTAAAAATGTCTCTACATATAATGTATATGTATATCTACGACATATCGCGAATAGTGTTTCATCTTATTTTTGAATAACTGGGTCAACCTAACGTGAAAAATGAACTTACTCAACTCATTATCTCACTTTAAGTTACGCTTATGTAGTCCCTCGTCATTTTTTATTATGTTTGCAAAAAAAAAACTAATTTAAAAAGATGAGGCTATGCCTAAACGATACCGCGTTTGAATGCTTTTCCTGTGTCACACAAAACACAAAAAGAAGGGTTTCATAATTACTTTTACATAAAAGAGTTTCATTTATCTAAAGCCAGCTTTTCTAAACAACGTGAATCTCATTTTTCTTGTAGATCAGAGAGACAATAAAATTTTTGTATACATCAAAGGAAACTAAGACCATACAAATTAAAGTCATTTTAGCTAAACATAACATCAATTTTTTGTTATTACGAGTATTATAAAAATGCAAGAGCAAGTACGCTCTTGCGTATAGGTTTGCGAGATTTTCAAAGTTATCTGAGGATAGTATTGTAGTTTGTTTAAACGACATTGAATAACATCCTGCTACAATCAGTCTCTTTATTAAGATCATCAAAGTTCCATCCTCCGTTTGTTTGTCGTTAGCATAGGATATATGGAATGTTAAGTAGTTAATTGACAACAATATGTTGTTACTTCTGGTTCGGCCATTGGGTCCTTAAAAATAGGTTATCACAGAAGCCAAGAAGCTAGCAAGAGGGGGGCTCAAATTTTCTTGTTACAGATGCCGCGAAACAATTTTAAATCGTTGACGAATCCTGCCACAGCTCACGCATACTAAAATATCACGCAGTCATATACAAACAATTCTAACGATTTTCACACCACCCTCAGAGAGGTAACCTTAAATGAAACAAAATTTCGAGTGGTTTATTTAATCTTACGCATGATAGCTACAATCTGTTTTAGCTGTTAGACTTTGCATATCCAACCAAACTAATATCAATTGTTTTAAAATTTATGGAACTACGAATAACTTTGAGCGTAAGGATTAAGTAAACCTTTACAATAAATCAGGACAGCAATCTGTATAAAGGTGAGTTTAAATCACTTGTGACATACAAGGAAACACCTGGATTTAACTTTGAAAGCTTCAATTTAATCTTTCGAATTTCCTTGCTTCTAGACATGCTTAATATATTATATTTTCGATAAGATTTCTTAAATAATTTATTTAGATACCTACGTATTTTATTTTAATAACTGTTTAGATAATACTAATTTACACAAAACGATTAACGTAAAACAAAGTTTCTTATGACATCATTATTATCCCATAGATAATGTGATACGTTTCGACCTATCATCATGTCAAACTATTACTTGTTTGATTTTTCGAATAACACACGCTCTACCACTTCACCCAAAAACTAATTTTAAATCAAAATGCGCGTTTGTCAGGCTGAACGGATGCTCTAAGACTAGTCAGTGTTCGGGTGGAGCCTTGAGCAAAATAGTAATGCAACACGTACGAGTAAAATCACTACCATAGTTACCCATTATATGTTTTCTCGCTATATTTCAATTTTATAGCACTACGACCAAAAAAAAAATATCAAAATTACCTCTTTTTTATTATTTTCCCATGCAAAAAAAAACTCACTAATTGGTTCCTGGGGAATGTCGCCAAAGTATTTGAAATATTGATAAGCCATTAGGGAGTCAAACGACGAGGGCAATAAAATGGATAATGATAATTTTCCACTTTTCTTCCTTCTTGTTTGTTTGTAACAGCTTTCAATCTAGAATCACTGTAGGTATTTTCAATAATAAATATTACACTAAGGGCTTCACAAATAACTAATGAATATTATAGTTGGTACCGATGTTTTTTATGTTATTTCTCCTTTTAAAAATGTATTCAATTTGTTGATTCTTTGGTTTTAAAACTTTGATCAAATACAACGGTAGAATCAAATTATACGATTTCGAGCAATTACTGCTTGGATTATTTTAGGACTGAAGAGCGTGCAGAGCAATCAGCTCTATAATCTCTCACTAGGGAACTTCTGAGCTATCCCGATGAATTAACGAACAAATGAACAACCTGCTCTGCAATGCAGCAGTGTTACGAAGATCCATTCTGGGATTTTAGTTGGCCTGCGGTCAATGCATATGTTAGTTAATGAAAACTACAGTGACATTGTACGGCATCTTCAATAGTTTGCAAATCATGGAAAATTGTTTTTTTTAGTTTAATACTTTAACAGCCAGGAATAAAACACAATGCAAAGTTTTCTGTTGCATCTTTTAATCTTCAGGTGCATTTAAAATGGTACTAGTTTATTAATTATAACAAAGTAGGCTAAATGTGATTAACCATTTTTTAATTATTGGGAAATATATATAAAAAACACTCTAATTTATTTTTACGACTGACCTTCTAGGATTCCAAACTGAAGTTGTATAATTTAACGACCGAAAACCTAACCACTACCTCAACAAAACTTGAACATATTCATTCACATACCCAAAGCCACAGGCATCTTTAGACAAGCCATGAAATAGTATATTTGGCAACGTTGAGTTCAAGTCTATTGTTTATGTTTACACTATAACATGTGTAACACGCCTGCCTGGGGTTGTGAAAGCCTATTCCTGGATCTAATTTTAGCCTGTCAAAGACCGCGGTAGTTTGTTGTAAACACTTTCCTGAAAGCGAAATTATACAAGAGGATAATTGCCGTCAACCGGATGGAACTTTAACAAAAATTCCCTATAAACTTAAACTTAAACCCCATGTATGTCCATCCTTCTATTTTTGCAAATTTGCCTAATATTTGTCAAAAATAGTTCCAATCTCCCGAAGAACGAAAACGTGAACAACAAATTTGAAGTTTCGAGGAACTTCTTTTAAATTTAAATAAAACTAATGTGTCTGATACCTGTACAAACTATCATTTAGAATTCTATGTTACAAAATACGATACAAAGCAGTTTCCAAATATTTTAGTTGCGACCGCTCACCGGCCGAGTATATACGGAGAATGGTTAACTAACCATATTGCGGTGTTGCCTTTATCTGTTCATAGCTTGTCTAAAGAAGGTTGTGCCAAAAGACTAACAGTCAGCAGGTAAGTTTTAAGCCTATTTATCCGCCACTTAACACAATCTACAAGTAGGATTTTCATCAGTGCCCACGGCATTAGGTGCTTCTGTAGTAGTTGCTTTCAAAGAGCGCATGTTAAATGAGAGATTTGTCTGCGAATCCCAGCTTCGCCAATGCATTAGCCAGATGGTGTTCGGCAACTCAAACCTGCTTCATAATATTCTGAATCCATAATTAATCTTTGGTTTAAAGGGCGTCGATGATTATATAAGGCCTTTCAGTATTTCTTTAAAGGGACACCCTTTATATAAGCAGCAACGTTTTTATATAATGTTGTATGTAGTACGCGAGATTGTCGAAAATGTTGTTAGTGTTTCACAAGTGTTGTTCCAATAAAGAATGATAAATTCTAACAATTCAAATAGCACTTGTGGTCTAAAATATTGGACCACCATGTAGTTAACAATAAGTTTGGGGTAATTTAACGTCTATAAAAAAATTTGGCACAAAGCTAATGACGAGACCTTGCTGTGAAATTTACGACATTAACTTCAGAATCACCGTGTTTAATGCCTTTTTCATGCAGTTTGTGTTCCGGGACGGATTTAGTATGTCAGTTTTTATTTTCGTATTACATTTTTTATATATAACTATATATTTTTGTTGTTAGATTTAGATAATTTTTAAATGGATGGAGGTAAATTTTCGTCGCACCTAATTCGTTTAAACAAAGGCAACATACAAAAAATATTTTTTTAACTATAGATGAATATTGCGTCCAAATGTTCATTTGTTTATCAGTAGGTTTTTGGGACACCCTATATATGTAAACACTGGTTTAGTATTTAAATACAGAAATCGTTCCTTTGAATTCTATTGCTACTCTGAAACTTGATGAATATAGTCCTGCGAAAAGTAAGGTTCTTTGTTATAAGTTTATTCATATTATATACTTTGTATTAATAAATATGAATAAATAAACGGCTTCAACCAGCACATTTCTATAAAGCAGGATATGTCAGTCCGGCTCATATTCACGCATATAATAAAACATTTTAAAAGTAAGGAACTGAATTATATATGGCGAAAGGTTTTGTCAGCTAGCATTGATTTTAGGGCTGTTTTGAATAGCTTCAGGGTGGTAAAGTGGTCGGTCTTTACAAAGCTGGGGTGTTGTACTTGCCATTCGCATTATATATATATATATATAAACCTTATGCTGGACCCTGTTTTAGGTTTTGGGAAACGAATTATTACTAAGGGTTCACAAAAATATTTTCTGCTAATTCCTCTGTTAACCTAAACTAATCCTTTATTAAAATCAACTGTTTATTCGTAGTTGTTCATTGAATAATCAAATCTATGTTAATAGAAACAGAGCTGGGACAATTACTTTTAAAAGTAATTAACTACAATTACAAATTAATTTTAAAAAATTGCAATTATTCACAATTACAAATTACAGCAACAAAAAATAATTACTTTTCTTTAGCTGTAGAATTTTATAAATTATTTTGAACTCGATTGGTGGCATATGGCTCGATAAAAAGTCCATTTTTACGAATTTTTCACCATTTGGGCTACTTCGAAAACATTTATCTTTATGTCCACGAAGAAAGTATTTTTGGATAATTTACATAAAAAGCGACACAAAACCGTCCGCTACTCTAGCAAGAAAGTCTTTTATACCGTGTGTCTTACTAAGGCTATCAACCGGCTGTATCTCCGAAAGTATTGGCCAAACATTGACAAATTCATAAAATTATTTTATTTTATCAATGAAATTAATGATAAAGAAACCTAATACAGATTACATCATAATTTTTGTGTTAGAATTAAATTTGTATTATTATTCACAATAAACTCTTAGGTCTTACTGAAAATATCTCCTTCTGGCCTTCATTTTTGTCCTTTGGTAAGGTGTTCGGTACTATGATTATGCACGGAGATATCTCAGAATTTAAAAATGTGTAATCATGAAACGACATCGATTACAGTCATCTTTGTCGTAATTAATTACAAAGTACAACAAAACTAAAAAATAATTAATTACATGTCCATCAATTACTTATCCAGCTCTCAGTGAAAGGGTTTTATGATAAAATAAACCACTGGTTAATCAAAAAATATTGTAGGGAAAAAATTAGCTGAAACCGGAAGTTTATTTAATATGCATCCAAGGCAAAGTAGTTGGTTAACAAAAGCAAAATGTAACCCGCTCTAAGCTGCACTTAAGCCTTTTAGATGCTTCCTTCGTTATTCTTAAATAATAAAACTTACTCGAAGCAAACATTAATTTTTCAAACACATCCATTTTAGCTTACACTGATAATCTAACACAGTAGCTTTAAAAGGAAACAAGATTATTAATATATTATATGCGATACATTTATAATGGATCATTTAGCATATAAAACGTTGCATATAGTTCTCATTCTTTTTTTTTTATTAAATTTTACTAAAGCTGTTAATTCATTAAAGCCTTCTATAGTTACAAAGCTATTTACATTTGGGAAGATACAGCAGATTTATTTTAAAAGTAATTAAGTAATTTACCATTTTTTGCCTTTTAAATATGTAAAAATACTCCTCTAAACAGGTATATGATTATTAGCTGAAATGATAGTAAACTTATTGGTCTGACGAATTTGGAGTGAAGAACTGCACGGCTCACAATTTATGAACTGGATGGTATATAATTCTATGCCAGGCTGGTTTTGTATACTTAATAAGAAATTCAGTCCATTCTGAATCAGAGTTGGATATATTCCATTCCAATTGGGCAGTTTACAAGTGCAGTGGTTTGATAACATTTTTACTAAATTAATATTTCTTTGTGGGTCACTTCCGTACTAAAAGTTGTTAAGTCTTCAAAAAAAAAAAAAGAAAAAAATTTAATCACTGCTTAGATCAATATCTACCAATATATTTATGGGCTCGACATCTACATGAAGTCGACATTGAATTGATCATCAGTACACAATAATTCTCTGAGAAATCGTCTGCATAACAGTTTTCCTGGAAACCCTGTATATTATTTGAGGGAGAGAACCAAATTTATACATTAATAAATTTTATCAAAATGAACGAAAATAAAATATCTGGTGGTTTAAGAAAATTGAAAGTAACACTACATTGGTATCATCTGTTTGTAAATCGATCCTAGGTAAATATTTGAAGTGTTTGTTTAAACTTAACCTCGCGTGTCGGGTGTAGGGTAGCATCAAGAGGGATGAATAAAAAAATAACATGGGACAATTTTTAATTGAAATTATAATTGAAATGCTTCGTTCTTTGTGGATTGCACAGAAATATACGTATAATATATAGTTAGTACTTTCTATAACCGTACATTCCTACCTATTGTAGCAGACGGTAAGGTTTAATTGGATGCATAGTTGCGTCATCAATTATTTATTCTTTTTGTTTGTGAATGTCTTTCATATCATTTCAGGCACTTGTCATGAATGGATGGTAGAATTTAAAATTGCTAATTTTAAGATATACAGATAATTTGGAACTGCAACAGTTTCGGAGTCTCAATGGGTACACCCCATCAACAAGTAGCCGCGCACATTTTTATGCATTATTCTATTCTTATAAAAATAAACCAATATCGCAGAATTGATTGATGTCAAAGTTGAATCCACACATACACTGATAGACAAGAAGTATCTCTGATGACCTGCGAATAGCAGCATATATTTTTGAAGTTACTTGCAATTATTCCGATACGTGCATAAGCGTACGACAGAACCCCTTAAACTTTATCATCTGTAAGCATCACCCACATACGTGTACAAGAGAGTCAGTAACAATTTGAATAAACGTAAAATTGAAGAAAAATCAAAATCACTTCTATAGGTACCTACTATATGATGCATCCCAGTGATTCTGATTTTTATTGTAACCAATTGCTTACGTGCCTGTACGCCTCTGAAACAGCAAAACGAAATAGTGAAACTGGGAATAAACCATGCTGTAAGTTTATAAAGGATTTATAATAGCGTCGGTGCCTAAAGTTTGGCCAATATGTATATAAATAAAATTGCTTTAATAAACTTTAGTTTCGTTATGGTTTTGGGCGAATTGCACACGAACAGGTCAGATTAATAAAAGCAAAAGTTATAATAGCTGTTTCTAATAATATTTTGTTGTAAATTTAGACTGAAGAAATTAGTTTTTAATTAAAGGTTTGAACAAGTGGTTGAATATACTTATTCAGAATATTAATACCACGGAAATGGAGACAGATTACATTTTAAATAATTTATTTCTGCATTTAAATCCGATTTTAAGATCAATAATGAAATATAATACTACTATTTATGATAAAATAAAATGAAAATGTAAGAGTTCTACAATTTTACAGAATTAATACTTAACGCAATAAACTCTTATTTTGTGGACTGGCTGTATATCTTACAAACATTTTTACCCCTTTTAAATATAGCAACTTATGAAAATATTAGCGTATTATATTATGCAGGAGAATTTAATTTTCGGATTTCATCAAATTAAGATGAATTCAAATGCTAATAAAATACTTTCGGATTGCTTTTCCCACTTTTCGTGTCATTTCAATCTGTTACTGAACAAAATCTACATTGTTACAGCTGATTTCAAGCTTTTTTGCATATTAATTAATCATCATACATTTCATTATTGATACATAATTTTTAATAAATTAAATATTTGTTTATAATATATATTATAATAATAATAATAATAATAATAAATAAGGTTTACTTAATAGATATATCTGTGCCTCTAGATGACAACGTCGCAAAAGCTCACAATGAAAAAATCTGTAAATACCAACAACTATCAAATGAACTGAAGAGAATCTGGAACATCAGCGTAGAAATATACCCTATTATAATATCGACTAATGGGTTGATTCACAAGAAAGTTAGTACCTACCTAAAAATTTTAAACATACAAACCTCGATTATGCTAAATTTACAGAAAGCTGCTATCCTAGGCTCGGTTTCCACTATCCGAAAAGCGTTATCCAAGTGAGGATAAAAGCCTTGGTTCTGAACCCGGCAAATATACCAGGAAATTGTGAAAAAAAAAATAATAATAATAAGCGGTTACTTCCAACAGGTGGAACCCATTTACAGGAAATTCAATTATCATAAACATGTATGTAGAAATATTCACAATAAAAATAAAATAATATAATAATAACGATACAATAATACAGCAGTATAAAAAAGCAATATAAAATAAAACAAAATTACAGATGAAATTCAGACTAGTAAGTATATATGAAGTTCACTGCGGGCTCTAATACAGAATGTTGGATCTGGATGGGGCAACAACAAAAGTAGGGAAGCGTCTGGCTTCAAGACGAGGTACAAAGAGTCTGATGCATCTCAACAGAAATGATCAATGGACACCGATATGCAATAATTTAAATAAAAATTTAACAGCATAAACTATTTTATAATTTGTAATTTAAATCGTAACAATAAAGCATCATGGTTGCACCCCTAGCAGGATAGGCACCATCCGCTCTATAGATACGCTAAGTACTTTGCAAAACGTTTTTGAACAGACTCCACGCACGGATGTGTCACGCACAGATTAAACTCCAAACTAATGACGAAAATTCAAGTCTTGAACGAACAAAAGTAAAATACCTATAACAATCTCAATGTATTCACGTCAAGAAAATCCTTGCCATATCTAATGATGAATCCAAGTATTTGGGAAGCACACGCTACATGATATGAGGGAAGAAAGTCATCTCTGCGTCAAATATAATCCACAGGATCCTTCAATCTAGAAAATGACGAAGATATCACACTTCGATATGTTAAGTGAGAGCCTATTACTAAGCCACGAAGAGGAGAGAAGGTCCACATCATCTTGAAGCGCCATACAATCAACTAAGTTAATCACGACCTGGAAGCATATGCAAGTTTGCTACATAGAAATGATTTTATGAGGTCGTGAGAAAAGATATTAAACCATAATGGGCCTATGTTTGACCGAAATTTTCTAATTTTGCTAACAGTGAAAAATGATCAATTTGGTCAAAGACCTTCCGAAAATCTGTGTAAAGGACATCGACCTGCTGCAGATGATTCAGAGCAGAGCCAACCTGCTATTGCCTGATTTCCAACATTACTTAAAGCTATTATATATATATTGGTGTAGTGTGTACAGTTAAAAAAAGAGATATTTCGTGGATACCCTGTATAATAGTCAATGCCGTATCCGGTGATATCATACGGCGTGTGCTCTAGAAACCTATTGCAGAGTAAAGCATAATAAATACGGAACAAAATCGCACGTCAAATTAAAGTTCCGAATCAAATAATGTCTAGTTCCAAATGCTCAAATTTGGCATTGTGCAATATATTCCACTACAAATATGCATTGGCGTTTTATGCTCTTATGCTTGTTTCCAAAAACGAGCAGAAACGGTTAAAACGGGTGAACAAAAATCTATTCAGTATGAACCTATACCTACAAAAAAAAAGTTAAAAGTCAATCAAATTTATTGATTATGGCCTGAAGAAACAAAATTTCAACAAGCACTCCCGATGAATACTAATTTTGGCAGGTATACACGCAGTTTTACAGAATTCAATTTCGTATTTTAAAATTTAATGTAGTACAGTCAGGTAGAAAAATAATTCTTTTTGCTTAATTAAGGGTGAAATGGTTTTTGGCTTTCTGCTCACGTATTCGAACAACCATTTTTAGTAAAAGTAAACTACAAAACAAGGTAATTACTACTTAAAATGTTTTTATCCTTAGTGCTTAAACTGCTGAGTTTACATGCTTTTATGCTGTTAAAATGAAAAATTATATTTTCTTTGTTAAACATCAAGCGAGCGAAATGTTTTATATTTTGTGAAAAATAAATAGCTATAAGATGCGAAGGCCCGATGTGACACATGCGGAATTTAGTTTTATTTAGATGTACCAATTCTCCATTGAATTGTCTTTCTATATTTTCACTAAAGTGACAATATTAAAGTCAATTTATGTATGGGAAAAGTTCCTCCGCATTCTGATAAGCCAACAATTTATTGAGTTGTTCATTTTTCTTATTTTGTATAAATCACTCGGAATTTAGAAGCGTGGCAAAAACGATTTTTTAGAAAACAAATATTTTAACTAGCCTATCGAGGTTAGTCAAAGTTTTTGGAAAAATAACAGAAACCCAAAATTTCTGGAGTTGTGCAAACTTCGTCAATCCAATTTTGATTGAAAACTCAACTTTGTCGGTGGTTTCATATTCCAAAGGTTTATGCCACCATGTTAAATGTTTCTTTATCACTTCGCGCCCGTTAGGAAACATTTGCGGCTAAAACCAAGTAACAAAAAAAAATCTACAGCGATGGATGGAGCTCTTTTCTTCGTTAATTTGAAAACTTCGATAAGAACCCCTCTCTAATTTAAAAAAGAACAAAGACATTTACAAACACAATTTGCATTAATAGTCGACGAAAATATATAGAACATCGTGTTCTGTGCTATAAAAAAATTATTATAATGTTCACTTGAAACAAAAATAAGGATTAGGGAAAGCCATTTCAACACAAAAACTGCACCAATAAAAAATAACGACTCATTTTCATTGGATTTAAATAGCTTTAATTTTACATGCCTTACGGACATTATTTTTATACTACCAGGCTTTTGTGGCTAACTCTATATGAAAAATTAACTTTTACTACATGAATTACGTAGGTACTTTCCCACCAGGGACGGTTTAAGGAAGTTGCAACGCAGCGTTTATGTGCCAGTTCATAGACAATTATTAGATATATTTGTAATAAAAGTCAATCGCCACAAAACGAATTTAATAGATCTTTCTATAAATCTTTAATCAACCATATATTTTTCGGAGCACCAGTCTCCATTTTCAGTGGTTAGTAAATTACAAAAATTATATGTTTTTCTTTTTATAAATCATTTAGCTTGAAAAGAAGTCTTTCTTAATAATTATTATTGAGTCTAGATAAGTAAAAAATGACCAAAAACCTCTTTTGTAAGTAGAATTTACAAATAATAACGCTATCATTCTAAACCCAAGAAACTATCCTTAATGACCCTCCATCATATCATTGTCCTGCTTAAATTTCACAACCCCATGAGGCCCAGAACAGGTTTGAATTTTAAAGATTTTGTTTGGTATAGGACGCTATCATTTAATACCTAACAAACTATCAATTAATGACCTACTCTACGCATGTCGTTTGGCATTCAGTTAGTCCTTCATAATATCATTGTCCTGTCTAAATTTCACAACCCCATCAGACCCAGAACAGGTTTGAATTTTAAAGATTTTGTTTGTTATAGGACGCTATCATACTAGCCCTAAGAAACTATCCTTAATGACGAATTCCCCGCATGTCGTTTGGCGTGTGCAGATAGCCTTTTATAATATCATTGTCCTGTCTAAAGAAAATGGTGGAAGATGTCTTTGGTGACATTTTGAGAAAAATTGTGACACCAGAACAGCAACTAATCGATACTAACTATGTAGATATATATGAATATTGATAAACCAAAGTTTATTTTCCGTTCATTTAAATTAATAAAAACAAAAAGTTTTTACAATGCTGTTAATGACAGCAAAGCAATAAAAAGTACAGAACAAGGCTGTCGCGTATTTTAAAAATGGTTTTTGCAGACGATGGAATAAGTTCCAATATATAAGACTAATTTGCATATATTGCTCGTTACAAAGTTGGTTGTCGTGTATATCTAGTTATCAAGCACTGTAACTTTCTGAATTTCATATTATGAGAAACTTTAAACGGTTAAAACAAGGGTACAATAAAAAATAGTGAAACCAGTATTTTGCTTTCGGGGTATTACTTATGGATTGTTGATACATATTTTAGTTGTAATACAGAGTATGAATAAAAAATACTCCAGATCTTCGTCCAAATAAACTAACTTAACAAACTAACTACTATTCAAGTTAGAAAAAAAAGGTATTGCCAGGGCTGGGATTCAAAGCCAAAACCTTCCGCATGAGAAGCGAACGCCCTACCAATGTCGCCACAGAAACCTGGTAAGAAATATTGTATTTTATTTTATTTTATTCAAAACTGTTATTTTCACAAGATTTTACTTTGGCGACTACTTTCTTTGGTTAGCGTAATAAAATATAAATTAAAGCGGGTTTGGGTCTCAAGTACCTTTTATTTTTAAAATAAAAGCATCTTTAATGCAACCCAAAGGCTCATATGTGTGCCTATTTTTTATTGTAGGTCTGGTTCACAATTCTTTCAAAACGTTGACCCTAATTGACATGACATTCTGATTTGATTGTATTAACAATAAGTAATCATGAGTATGCTTTATTGATTGCTCGAAAGTATTAAATACTAAGCAAGATGTTATTGCAAGGAGTCTTGATTAAAGTACTCGTAAATCTTGAAAAAGAATAATACCTATCTGTGGTCAAGTACAACAAGTAAGTAAATCCCGAGCCAGGTCATTAACTAAACTCAAAACAACACGGGGCTAGAGAAAATTAGTGAATGTATCGTTGAGGCATAAAACCATCTTGCATGTCTACAAAAATGCATTTATTAGAATCGATCAAAAATCAAGTTCCAGCAAACCATGGACAGTCACCGCGGCTAAAATTGTACAACTTTCAGTTTTCATGAGTTAAAAAAATATATATTCACTGTTGAGTAGCTGAATATCCATTTCAATACTATAAGACATATACTTATACTGCATATAGCTTTCTCCAATAATCTACCGGCCTGATACAAAACCTGGTTAAACTCAATACAATCATTGTAGGAAGCCTTCAATCCGATATTCTCCGATCCATTAAACAGTAATTAGGAATTTAAACAATCCTACGTCTTGGGTTTTTAGGACTTTCGTCTTATAGAAAGTCAAATTGTACTTCTAATGAGATACGCTTGAATATAAATGATTTTGTCAATAAAGTCAGTAAAAGTTTTATAATACTAACACAACGTTGTGCTAAATAGTGCACAAGAAACTGTTTTGGTTTGAATCAAGTTGTAGAAAATAAATTATATAAACAGATTCAAAGATCATTTGTAAGTAATAGCCCCCAATCCCCGTTTTTTTCAATTTCGTTGTCACAGTTAAAAAATTCGGTGATCATGCAAATATTTTTTGCATTAAGTAATCTGACTTGGTAGTGGTATTAATATGCAAAAAAGAAGACTCCGTGGATGACTTTAAAAATTAATGCCCAACTGAAAGTAAAATTGGACTGTCTGGAGGTTTTACAGATTCGAATTGAGCCAAAAGATCATATTAATATAAAAATGTACATATAAGTTATAAAAAGTATTATATTTACGTCATTGGCAGACAATCCTCTGAAGAAAATCATTATTTTAGATACAAAAAATACAACACAAAAATAAAACGCATTAAAAAATTTTGCAATTATATAAACTTGTACCATTCGCGTGGGTAAAGTCAGCAAAATTTTAGACAGTATAAATTTGACGCTGGATTTATCGAGAAGCTTTGTTTCTGTATCATTTTTTGTACCTGTTGTCCGGATTTTGTAACGTATTCAAAATTACAGGAGCGCAACGTGCGGTAGAGAATCAGTTGGAGAGAGCAGTCTTGTTAACCAAGTAATTTGGTGGATAATCGTTTTTGTATTAAGTGATTTCGGATTTTAATATTTTAAAGTTTTTTCTATGGGCATTCATTTCACAGTATGCGAGAAATTACCCTTGTACGTTGTCCCTAAAACATCTTCCATCATTTCACTATCGTCATGTAATTGCAATTATGTTATTGTTAATTTAGAAGACATTACAGTTGATATTTTGGTTCAACTCTTTTCCAACCATGATTCTTTTTTAGCATTATTAAATTAGGTTCCGTTTTCATCACCCTCTGTTCTCTGCTATTCTTTCTCTATTCTCTCTACTCAGTTGCTGTATAATGTAACTCGGCTATGTTGCAAAGTTAAACTTTTCTTATATTGATTAACATTTAAATCCATGCTTTAGAAAATCAGGATACAATACCACAATAACTTTAAATTAGATTGTGGCTAACTTCCCTTTATTTATTTTTTTTAACTAAACTATTGTTATTGAATCTCAAAACGCGCTTTCCATATTTAACTGAAAGTTAAAGTTTAAAATCTAATCATTTGAACGTTCCATAATAACTGAGGAAGAGTAAATTCGAAGCATAGGGCATTTATATTAACATAAGTCTATATATCTATGTATTTCCAATAAACTAACTACTCTATTCAAAAATGTACCGAAACGTAGGTGTCAATACTTAGCTGACTCCAAACTAATTTTATTTTAAGTACAGCCCGATATCAAAACAATAATATCAAATGGTTATATAACAGCGATAAAGTTTCCGCTGCTCTTAATTACCTATTATCTGTTGCCGAATTCAAAGCAGCAGCATCAAATTATTTAAATTACCAAAGTTCATTCTTTTGACATGATTCGCAAACCGTATAAACTAATAATGAACAACTTACTTAATGATATTTTAGAGACAACCTATTTAATAATAGATTTTGAATAGAAACTAACTGTAGAGTAAGGTGTAAATTATCAGTACAATTTTGGTAAACCAAACGCTTAAGTCGAGTCAATGATAGCGGATACAAAACGTTTACGAAGAAAGGATAGCTAAACTTCGGACCTTTGTCGGAAACACTAATAATCCCTTTAACCTGGTATAGTAATTATTTCCTAGTGCAGAGGTGAACTCAGTGAGTTTACTAAATTTTACAACAAACAATAAATGGATTGCGAAATAAGAAATTCCTTTGGCTCCGAAACCTATACAGGGTGAGTCTAGCCAGACGCGTATCTAAACTGTAGCAAATTTGATTCTTTCTTCAATGAGATCTTATGTGGATTTAGTGCGGTCATATTTTGCAAAACATTGGAATTTTGAGTGACCTAAAATATTCCTATCAAACTTATGTTACTTTAAATAGAACACCCTGTATTTAACAAGGTATTTTCAGTCCCAGTGTTTGATAATAATAACATTCTGAAAATGTAAACCCGAAATTGCTTATATTTTGACAAGAACGTCCGACGATAAATATCATATCTATTCGAAAGAAGTAGTCCATATCGAAGTGGAGTTTGAGAATTTTGAAACGCCATTGTCGTGTGAACGTGCAGTCAATCAAGTACATACCAATATTATCGAAGAGAAATTTGGTCTGCGATGATTTACAAAAAGAAAAAGTATAACATGAGACTTACATTAGAAATAATGTGAGTTTTGGGTTTTTTTAGTTTTATTTTTAAATGATTAATAACAAAAACTTAATTTCACAAAAAACTTTTTATTTTATGACGTGAGAGAAAAAAAAAATTTTTCACACAATGGTAAGTTTAAAAGTTGAAATCATTTTGGTGCAATTGAAAATAATATATACATTCTTATTTCTAGAGTTAATAAATAAACTTCCCAAAAATAATATGTACTAACTAGTATAACATAGGTTTTCGTAAGAATCTCTTATAACCACTGATGATGCGGCCCGGAGCTGCGAAACTTGTATGGTGACAAATGTAATTTGTTGAGGATATTTATTAAATTTATTGTGTGGAGATTGACTTTTATTTCAAGAATATTTAATATCATATCTGTTTGAGTAATTTAATCACGTTTGCGCCTGAAATATATTTTTATTCAAGTCTTGTGAAACATGATTTCGGCCCAGAATTAATGTATATAATATTTCAATTAATACTCCAGAACTGAAACTAAGCGAAATAATATAATCAATTTCATAGTGTGATGGCAGTGGAGTGTTTAAATTTAAGCTTACCGACCTAACTACAATTTTAATTATTTCATTACACTCCATTGGATTTCCCGACTAATATTATATAGACCAAATGCATAAATAATAAATAAAACAATAAATGATTTTATTCAAATTTAAAACAAAATAACAGTTCAAAACGAAAAATTGATGTATCGTAAATTATATATAGGTAAAATTTTTATTTATGTACTCGTATATATACATTAAAATTAAATAAACTAACATGTACGAATTAGACAATTCCGTGACACAAATGGGATATGAACCCACATCTGCCGATTGTCGGGCAGGTGTTTTACCATTTAAACTACAGTGGCACATATATATGGAACATCTTTAATTCGCACTTGCATTGCTTCCTATGTGCAGTGCTACGTCTCAATCTTTAATTCGAAAACATCAAAGACTGCCATAATGCAGGTAATGATATTGCTCATTGCAATCCGCAAATACATGTGGGTTCAAATCCCACTTGTGTCAGAAGGAATTTTTTTAATTTGAAAATGTTCACAGTTTTATTGTTAAAGGAAAGAGCAATTTATGGCATACGAAACAGAAGCCATCATTCGTTTAATTTAAAAGCTGGTTGTTCATTATACAGGGTGATTCAAAAAGCCTCGGCAATATTTAAGGGGGTGCATTGTTTCAAAGCTACAAGGTGTTTATGTATTTTTGTAAATAATGGTTTTTTATTGAGTCGGGTATCTCCTTACCAATCTCTTTGAAATGTGGCAGCGTTTTTGCTAGAAATAGGGAGGTTAAGTCCAGTGGCGTTCGGTGGCAACTTAATAAAAATTATTGAGAAAAAAAAATGTACGCCAAGTACTGTTTGGTGCATTGGACAATTTGTTATATTCATACCACATCCAACGCGTTCAAGCACTTATTCCTGCCTGATTTTCCTCCACGTATAGCATTCTATCAATGGCTTTTGCACAAAATTGTTGAAATTCCTCAACTACTGCCTGCCTACATTTCACAACCCCATCAGGCGCAGAACAGGTTTGAATTTTAAAGATTTTGTTTGGTATAGGACGCTATCATTCAAGATGTAATAAACTTTTCTTAATGACCCAATCCAGGCATGTCGTTTGGCATGCAGATAGCCCTTCATAATATCATTGTCTTGCCTAAATTTCACTAGCCCATCAATGGTTTTCCGGATGTATGTTTATGGGAACTTTTCTTCATAAAATGACCTGAGAAATTTCTCACTTAAATATTGCCGCGCGCTTTTTAAACACCCTGTATAATGAACAACCATCTTTTAACTTAAACGAATGATGGCTTCTATTTTGTATGCCATAAATTGCTCTTTCCTTTAACAATAAAACTGTGAACCTAATATATAAATTTCCGAAAATAATCGTGTCGTGTGAAATATTATATTTATCAGCGTATCTATAACCGGAAAAATTCAATGAAATATAGATTGGCGATTAAATCTTGAAAGATATATTGTTCAAAGCGGTTGTTGGCTATTGCCGTGTACAGCACTTCGTAATAATAATTGTTGAATTTTTACTTAGTGGGTGATTTTAAATCTTTATCTCTATAGAAAATATTTTATGAAAGTTGCCGAAAATAATTACAATTTATCTTAATATATACGAATGTTTTTAATGCAGTTTCTTCTGGAAAAACTAATATATTTACATTTATGTAGATTTAGAGAAAGTTCATTTAAATTACAACAATTCTGAAGTTGAAGAATAATCCTAACTTCCAAACTTGACAAGTTTATCTAAAACTCAATGTATTTGAGACACGATTTTCCTGTTACTCTGTGTCATATTTTTTATGGGCACTTTATAAGTATTCGATGGTAACTTTGGTCTAGTTATAGCGAGTTTTTTTATGGAGTAGAAGGCAGTAGACACTGTTTCCATCACATAGGGCTTATATAAACATTTTGACGGCAATTCAAAAAGCTCTCTCCATGGCCAAACTAATATCAAGGAAACATAGACTGTTTGTTGCATGAACATTTTAAAAATACGGACTAGTCTTTGTATCGCAACACATAGAAAAATCCTCAGGGATCTGAGGAGATTTGACTGTGTTGAATAAAGAGATAATTAAAACGCTTGAAAAAACTTGCAAGACCGATGGCCACCTTGTACATCGCTTTTCAGAGCAGATTGCCATAAAGTTATTTGAGCTTAGTAATCTGCTGCCAAATAAATTTAAAGTTGATTTTTATTTACTGATAGGCAAAAGAATTTTATTTATTCTCTGAATTTTCCGTAAATTAATTTTCTATCGTTCCCCTACAAAACCAACTAACAAACAAAATACTTGACGCGTGTTATGTAGATTCGTCTAGGCCCAATCTTCGGATTTTACCATGAACTGTGGAAGTTTGCCTGGCCGAGCATCACTGATGAGTCCTAGATCGTCTCGCGAAAGTACTGAGTACTTACGTGATGCAAATTTAGGGGATATAGACGTGTCTATGAGTTGGTGAGTATATTAAATGAGATCATACTATTACTAAATTAAAAAACATAATCCAGTTTGCCAATAAAAATACAGAAATTTGTTATTTGGTCCGCCATGAAAGGTCTCTTATTAACGATGAAAAATTAATTAATGTTTTTTTTCTAGAAATTAATTATTGTTATAGCATCATAAGTGAAATGACTATCAAATTCATTAGAGAGCTTTTGTCCATATTGACAATTTAATGCTTCAAAGTAGTGAGTTTCATTTGGATGGAAATTGAAAACAATACCAAAACCTGATTTCAAAATGTTCCATTTTAGGGAGCAACACAATTTAGAGAGGAATCGAAATGGTCAACTTTGAAAACTAAAAAAGTATTCGTCGCACAAGAACCTGCTAGTGGGGGAAGGGTTCAGATCTTTTGGCCTGTGAAGGTTAAGACTATATTGGAAAATTCTAAAAGCCGCTGGCATGTGGAGGATGATCTAACTGCAGAAAAGGAATGCAGGATCCGTTGAAAGCCATTTACTTGTTCGTTGCTTGGAAAGCAAGGTTTGATGTATCATCTTTCTTTCTTAATAAGTTTTTCAACTTTAATGATTAAACAAATCATTCTTAAAGTTATATATTTGAATTGAAGAAAATCACAAAGCTTGTTCAAATTCCAATTGCCTTGTGAATAATCTGAAAGTTGCATTCATCCTTTACCTTTTAGACAAATTTAATAATGTGGTTTCAGTGAATCTATCTTGCTGTCTACCTACAAATTCCATAAATTAATCGAAATAGTAATTTTTCTGTTGATTTTAACACTCTGTTAAATAAAAAATGTTGTGGTTAACTAATAATATGAATATACGTTCGCAATATTTACATTTAGTATAATCTTTACGTCACTATATTTGCATTTTGGTGATTTGTTACATGCGTCCGTATTTGTAATTTTGAATAAATTTGAAATATGTATTCTCCCCATTGGCGTCACGATACCACTATTTATTGAGAGACAAAAGCGCAAATATCAACCCTACTACACTATAAGCTCTTTGAACATAAATATAGCAAGTTTTTTTTAAAACTTAACTGGTCCACAATATATTTTCAAGCTTACATTTGCTTAATAATCATATTAATGATGATCAACATCGCACTGCTTAGATCTATAACATCAGCGACAGCAAAGATGGAGTGAACCGACTTGGTCGTAGAGTGATATATATAGAAAGGCAGAATTAATCTCAACAAAACCAAATGTGGAAGACCAAACAATATGAGACAGAAGCCAAATAAGGAGACTTTTAATTATTGGATTACGCACTTATAAAGAGTTCTACACAAAGCAAGACTGTCGTTATGGAGAGGTCGGCGAAGCTGATGGCTATAAGCAGATATTTGCGTTTAGGATTGAATGTTCTGTACAACAATTCGATTTGCGATATTGTTTAGTGAAGTAATTCTTTAGCGAAATGAAAGCTCATCTTATGCACTAACAGACTGCATCAAAAGGACTGATTTGTGTGAAATATAAATAATTAAGAGCCACAATATGTGATCATAACGTAGGATCGGTTTAGAGCGAGTTTGAAGAGCGATGTTGATGATTTTTCTTTTCTTTATACATGTTCTAGATCTACTGATGTTTACCAAGTAAATCCTAAAGCATCATATACGTATATTTTCCGACAAGTACTAGGTTTATATTTTACATATACGACATGTGCTGTCTACAGAAATGCATTTCTTATTTTTTACCGAGTTTTATGATTTTCCCCGCTCCACTGAATTTTTAGATTTTTTTTTTGTTATGTAGTTTGGACAAATCTGACATTGCAAATAAATTTGTTTCTGTTTTCAAGAAGTAAGCAGTAGTAAAAGTACACTCACTTTGTCAACTTTTGAACAAATGTCCTTGGATCCGAGATTTATTTTATAATTATTTATAATTTTGAAAAATTATGTTTTGCATATGAATGTATCGCCTGACTTGTAACAAAACAAAGCAAATGATTTAGTATGACAATTATTAGACTTCAAGCTGGTGATTAGTGGCTTTTAATTTTCTCGTTATTGGACTTGGGTAAGATTGCAAAGTAATAAAATTGAAGATAGAAACCACTTGGCACTTCCTCGAATAACCTGAAGTAAGTAAATATAATATTAGTTTCATTATAAATCAAGTCTCCACTGCTACAGTTCCTAGAATATTCCATTTTAAGTCAGGTACACTAAATACAGGTACAATCAATAGCATGTTTACCAAAAAAAAAGTTTATGCAAGCTCTTTCTGCTTTAAAACAGTACAAAAGCTGAAAGCGGAGTGTAACTTAAGTGTTTGTAGCGTGACCCCAAAGTAAATTCACGAGTTCCCTTACCAAATAGGCGCTTATGTTTTTGATCTGCAATTTGCATTACCAAACAAGCAGGAGGGTCTCTTGTCCCCTCTCGAACTCTCTCACCCATTCAAACACACACAAAGAGACATACACCATCACAACGACGAACGCATTGCGCTTCGTTCTATCTGTGTTTATTCAGGTTCGGACCACAAATTCTGACACCACACCGCTACGGTGTAACGATATCAAACATGCAAAAACACAAATCTTGCACAAATTGGTACAATTCGTAATTCGAAGCTTATCTAACAAATTTTTGGTGCAGCGAGAGATGAAACCTGTGAAATATAATGTTTGAATTATCGTGGTTATCTACGAGATAATATTTATGAGAGTTTTTTTAATCAATTTTATCATTCGAACCGTGTTGGATGGAAAAATATTGGCTTAATTTTAGCGGAGTACATTTTTTGCTTCACAAGCTTATTTAACGGAAGTAAGCAGTTTTTATTGTAGGGATACTGGGCGGAGCAGCTTAAGAAAATTGAGCCACTCTTTTTTTATTTTAACGCTTGTATTTATCTTTCATCTCGACAGTTCTAGTTCTTGGATTCAGCAGGCGAGCTATTGGCATATATTGGCTTTTGAGACAAATTCCGCGATAATTTTTTTGGAGACACATCGCGAAAGAAGTCACAAAATTAGTACGCCTCTTCTAAAAAGTAGCACATGTTGCGTCCTTCGAAGCTATCCGTCAACGGTTGGGAATAAGTGAGAAATTTTAACACATTATGTCTGAAATCGACTGTTTCCAAAATATTTTTATTCAACTTTAAAATTCAAAGTATTTGGTGGTGGATCATTCATTTGCTTAGTTTTAACCCTAACTTCCTTTCACCCTATATAAGTAGCTAAACAAATTGTTATTTCATTTTATATCGATTTATAGATATTGTTATTTCATTAATTTAACTTCCAGACAATGCTGACTGTTGAAAAAATACAAAAAAAAAATCCAAAATCGATTTCTCCCTTGTCTGTACAATTCACGCTATATTGCAGCCTCTAATAATAAGTTAATGAACACATGGAGCTCGCTCAAAGGCAGTTTTTCAAATGTGGTGTCTGCGGTCAAGCTATCAGACTATATTAGTGTGAAAAAATGTGCTGAATTTGTAGGGACGGAACGTTCGGTGACAGCTGATAGGAGTTGGTGTTTAAAAAACCGAAGGGAGGATAATTGAATTAAATACATTAAACGAGATCTGTACAGGACTCATATATTTTATCCACAAAATTGTTATCATTTTTACAAAATATTAATAAGCACATCTACAAGTTTACTTGTTTACCAAAAGTCATAGAAAAAATCAGAAAGAACTCGCACAAAGCATGCCAAACAGTGGATTTATTAAAGGCGAATAGTTTGAAATTGTGAGAAAACAAATAACGTTGGATAAAATTATAGAATCAAAGTACGCGTGTTTCAAATTTTAACAAAATATTCAAATAACTGATAAAAAAACCACATAACAATCTTTCCTAAGAAGTCCATTAAAAATGAAGTGAAAACTGTTTTTTTTTTGAATGGGAGAAATTAAAAGTTCAACAAAAAAAACTCACTTAAGCAAAATCATATTTTATTTCGGTTATTTTATAATTAAAATAATTGTAATACAGTAAATAGACTACTCTATTGTGTATATTACCAGTTATTTAGTCAGTTTTGTAACTAAATTTCCTATTCTGTATAAAGCGGAATTGTTATATAATTTAATTTAGTGTTGAAATCGCTTCAATCTGCAATAAAAATCTGCTCAACCGGTTTTCCATTTTAAACGCGCTTTTTCATATTAAGCCTGGAAAAATATTTAATATTTCTTCTTTGCGCTTTCTCACACTGACACACTTCAAGAAGGAAAGCAGATTAACTTGAGGAAAGAAGTGACGAACTGTGTAAAGATTTTATCGTGTTTTATAATTTGTAATTAGATTAAAAATATGCATAAGCCTTACTGCGCTACTATAATTAGTACTGATTGCAATTTTCAGTTCCTTCAAATTTGCGCGTGCTACCTTTTATATTTCAATTATTGTATTGTTTGTACTCACCTTCAAGCAAAACAAAATAATGGCTTGTAACTGATCAAAAAATATCAGAAGAAATACTCATGGCAACTTTAAAGTATGAAGAATCTTTATTTAAATAAATACAAACCTAATTTTTGTAAATATTCAATGGTCGAGACTCCAAAAAAATTTATATTTACTATAATAAGAATTGATATAATAAGAATTGATAATTGTCTTGTATTTCCTTTCGATCTTCTTACTTGGTTACCTAGTAATTTGTTGTTACCGGGGTGTTGCATTTATATCTGCATAAATTATTTTTAGTTTCACAATATATATATTATGCTGATTGATAAATGTACGGATAAAGAAAAGATTTTTACAAAAATCATTAATAATTTATCCATTACTTCCGTTTGTATATATTGCAATATATTTTTGTCAAGCTTGTAAATGTGCGACACGGAAATATATTGGTATTGATTTTCATCAGTGACTAGGCGAACGGAAAAAAGGCTATACAGTATGATATAGTGTAAATCAATTTTTTATAACGGGCTTCCTTTCAAACATATGGCTCTTTGTGTTTATTGGTGCAGACTGATGACTTTAGCAATGAAAGCATCGTATAAATTAGAGAAAAAACAGTATAATTCCCAGATTTAAATACTAATCCGACAAATGAAATAGGTACATTTATAAATACACACATAATTGGGGTTAGTTGACTTATATGTTCGTTATTCTAAATTTGTTACAAATACATAAACAATGTACGTCCCTTTGACATTTTGCAAATCAATAACGATCATATGCTAAATTTATAAAAAATAAAATTGTAAAAACTTCCTATATCCCTAACCTATATATCAAAATACCAACGCGTTCAACAATTTAATAGTATTCTGAACTTAGTAAGTATTTTTCTCTGTGTACCTATTTCTAACATTTAAAGGCTGTCATCCATCTTCACCGAAATATAAAGGAACACACCCAACCAACAATTTACAGATAATAAAAAGGGGATCTCTGCTAATCAAAACATAAAGCATCTAAAGTTCGACTCTGGTAATTAACTCAATTTCCAGAATATCAACGTTCATTCCTCAAAGTTCATACGGGTTCATTATTTTGTTGAAGTGAGGGCAATGCTTTGTAAAGAACACATTTCGAAACAATGAGCTGTTAATTTCTATGCTTTACAATTGTTTTTATAACCACTTTAAAGCCTGTTCTGCATGGGGTTAATTAGCACTATTACGTTTACTACTGTACTACCACTGCGCTGGGATAAGTATTTTGTTTTTAGCTTTTAATCATATATAAACTCAGCATTTAGTACGTAATGAGATCGTTTGGACTTATTCTCGCATCATTCGTGAATTTATCATAAACTTTACTCTTTGCAAAAATAGTCCATTCTTAATTTTTAGTGACAAATAAAAGTCAAATCTTCACAAAAATAAATTCAATAGAAATCCATAATTCCAGCGGCAGAAAGGAGAAAAGATGCAAATATGGGTTATCCAATATATTGAATTTTGATAGATGATATTAACGATCGCTTATAAACATGGTGCAATTTTTTATATCAAAATTTTGTGTTACGACTAACTCTGAAATATTGTTCCACCCTGGTTCTGCGAATAATCTGTAACAATACTTTACGACCCCTATTAATCCTTGCAAGTCTTTGTCTGTTAAATAAATTTCGCATTACAGTGCTTTTATTTTTTAACACTTTCATTAAAAACATCTAAACGAGCTCTATTGTAAAATTAACAATAACATTGAACTTTCATGTTCCAGAGAAATGTTAACGTTACTTTATTTTTCCTTCTGATGCCCTAAAGCAAGAATAACCACACGTACAACTTTTGTTGTTTTTAGAGACACCCTATAAAAACATTGTGTCACGTATTAAAGTGTGTGGGGTGTTTTTGAAACCATCTGTTCACAGCCTTAGCGGTCAGTCCCACCTACTACCCCTCACACTCAATTTCAGTTCTCTTCATTATTAATTTAATAGGACTCTATATGGTTCTCGCAGCGGCTGCAAATTTTCAAATCCGGGATCTCTATAAATAAATTAATATATATTATGAAGCGGGAGTGATAGTATATTAGTTTAGTTAAAGTTATAAATAGCTTATGTATACAGGATGATTTTTTTAATTTCTACTAAGGATATCTTTTTGAAATGTTCATGATTGCTAACAATGACCCACACTGTTATTTTAAATAGAGCGTCCCCCCTTTTATTATTGTTTATTTTGTTTTTGGTAGATTAGATTAAAATTGGACGACAGCTCAAGGATGCGCGTGTCAATTGGTGCAAATCTATGCTCTAAATATACAATAGCGGTGCCTTAAAATGCCTTTATACCATTGTATTAGCTAGTCTTGGTTTTTGCCTCAATTAGTAATAACACGATGATTCATCAAATACTTTTCTAAACCAACTGCCATGCTACTTTGAAAAGTTCTTGAGCTACGTCGTTTTAACGAAGCATAAAATTGTCAACTTTTCTCGAATTATTGAAGTGGTCAAAACCTCTTAAACATCCCTTGAGATATAAACCTCCCTCAAACTCCACAGGTTTTGGTGGCCTGCTCTTCCGTGATATGAGACACAAATTGTGCTTTTACAACTTTGGCTTTAGGTATGTATATATCTATATATACATTCTCTTTAAAGGTCGTATTACGGATATATATTTTATATGACTTTATATCATAGCAAAACCAACCCCAAATATTTTATAGGGCAATATACTTAGCTGGAGGCATGTATTTTAATAAATATAATGAAAAAATAGTGATAAAGGAGAGTCTATCTAGTAGTTTTAAAATAATTCATTATTTCAATGTTTTTTTTTGGTTTAATTATTGAAAACTATTATGAAAATATTTAGGTCTAATATTAAATTCAAATTAAAACTTCTGTCTTGGTAAACTTTTTTTTGCTTGGAGGCTATCGTCGAAATTTGTTGCTGAAAACAGTACAATGGATTTTAACCATATTTGGTACAAAAATACTACTAGACACTGCAAAAATCCTATTAGATCTTGGGCTATACAGGGTGTCCACCGGGAAACAAATTAATCTGTATATAGAAAATTATACATAGGACAATTTTGAAAATTTGGCAGTGTAATTATGTCGACGGGGCCAGATGAGTTATTGACACTTTCGGTTATATCGGCAGCAGGTGTCAACTTTCTTATTTAGCGTTTGTGATTTATTTAAGATTTTATGTCAAAAATGTCGTTTGCGGGCTGTAAAATCATTATAGAATTTTCCTGTAACGGTTAAGAATTGTATCCAAAAGTTCAAAAATGTATCCGGATACATATGGAATATCCGCATACATTTGGAGTATCCAGATAAATAGGAAATGTACTTGAGTAGGTATCGAATACTATATGTTTCTGAGGCGTATACGGAAAGTACTGCCCAGCTCTGGTCTATACAAGTATAGACTAGGGAAGAGAAATATTTACATTTGCACAGCAGTTTGAGAACTTTTAAACAATATATGAGTGAATATGTTTTCGTTTTTTCTAAATTTGTAGTTTTTAGACATATAATATTAGTTTTTAGTTCGTCGGTCGAAGGAAAAGTTCTTAATGAAAATTTGAGGATATCTCTATAGGTTATCAGTCAGAAAATATACAATAAAGAATATTTTCAAAAACAATAGGTTTTAATTTAATTTAAATGTATTGGATAATGACATAAATTATGCACAATTTATTTTCGATAATATTTAATAACAAAGGTTAGGTTGTAAATTTAATAAACATAAAAATAATTAAATAATTTCGTATAATTTCCTTCCTATAGATATATTTTGTTCTATATTATGTAATTAACTCGATCCCTCACCAATATTTTGTTACACCTCTGTTGTAAATTATGATAAAATCGATTCGGTGTCTACCAATAATGAGTTCATTTGCATATATACTTTTATTTTGGCTTTTGGAACAAAGCGTTGTTAACCACAATATATAGGCTTAAAGGGCTTTAGGGTGGTAGCCATCTTTGTTATTAATATAATATTGGCTAAATCCCATTGCCCAATATTTAAGCCTAAATAAACTGGGGATGTGTTAAACATTTTTCAAAATTACAGACAGGATTTATCTCTCTGTAGTTAAATAAATAGTTTGCATGTAGGTATTTCCGTGGTGTAGCCAGTGTAGAATCAGTTAATTTTTTAGGTTGTGTGAGCTTGGTCGGGGTAACCGCCTTACCAGTTCAGTGAAAAAACTTGGGATTTTTTTATTGCGCCGAAACAATTTCTCTCATCAGTTCCTAACGAGCTGCTCCATCTAATGTAGTCATGTCATGTGGAGAATTCTGCTCCTACATATCCCCTGAAGTTCCTAAATTCTATGGGAACTGTGCATTACAACTGTACAATGATAGGGAGAGCCTAAAACAGAGTGGAGCTTGATGGCCTCTTAAGGTATTTTACTAAAAATGCAAACTGTTAAAATTTTGAAAGCTGAAACAAATTTTAAGTGATAGGCAGCTAAAATAGTTTATCATTCTTTGGTCGAGAGTCACTTAATTTATGATATCACAGGTTGAACAGCAATTTTGAAGACACCTTTAAAAACATACGATTTTTTTTTTGCATTTTGATTGATAGGTACTTTTCTACCCCTATATTTAAAATTATGAACACACCTCTGCAAAGGGCCGAAATACTAATTGAAGATAACAATTTCATAGAAAAATATTAAAAAGTGTTTGGGAAACTTAATTTGTTGATGAGTTCAAAAATGGTAGACTGTATAGCCAACATAATCTAGGATCAAGACTAGAACTGTGTGTTAAGGACCATCTGGAGTGAAGGTGCAACCAAAAAACTGTCAGTACCAAGAAGATCGAAACCTGGACATAGTCGCGCGTCCTACGACAGTGGGAAGTAAACGCGTAGTAATCACAGATCTAGACTTTTCTAGATCTGTGGTACTAATATACTGTAAAATCGTTTTTATTCTATATAATTTTAAAGCCATTCAGGTTATCACATAGAATGTAAAGAACAATAATTGAAACATTCATTTTTAATTTAATTATAGTGGTTTAGTTTGATATATAAATTAGCTTAAAACATCTGTGATTTGAGTGAAATTGAGTTTATAATATTTAACAGAATGATATTAATTGTTCCATTAAATAATTAAAGTAAGATTATACAAACAATACTGTTAATTTGTGATACAATTTTGACTCGAAAATACAAATATGGACCTAGAACGAATATTTACGTATAATTTACACAACATTTTTGAAAACTATTAGCATATAATGGTAATTTAGCAATTAAATCAAAATATTTGTACAAAATAGATTGTGTTGTTTTTGCACTTCTGCACGTTTGTGTTGTAGAATTTATATTATATAAAATGGTTTCCTGCATAATTGCATTTTACCAGAGGCCGTTTCAAAATTCACTTCTATCTCAAATAATAATTTCATGTATAAAGATAGTAGTCAAAACACATAAATCCCTTTTTTTGTCGTTTTTGTGTCTATATCATCTAAGGTATTTAATAATAATGATAATAATGATAATAATAAGTTTAGTTGAAGTTCAAAATAAGATACATATTCTATAAATACATTATAAATATTTAGTAAAAAAAAAAGAACTACAAAACGGGCTGATATAGAAATTTAGCCCAAACTAAAATAACATATTCAAAGTACCTACATCAAAGTACAGTAAAAGTAAGAAATATACAAACAAAAAAACAAAAAAAAAAATAACAAAAAAATCATATTGTGAAGCTCCGAAAATTGAACTCAAAAGTCTGAAAAAGTACTCCAATTAACATAATAACAACCTAAAATATGTACAAATTCAAAAAAAAATGTAGTAAAAAGATTTATTAATAATATTGGTAAATTAGGGATTATCTCAAAGTGGGTTCAATAGATAAGTGTTCACGAATTATTTTCTTTAAGGAATAAACATTTAACTTTTTTAAGTAATCAGGTATGCTTTTGTAGATTGAAAAAGAAAATGATCGCTCAAAAATGGCTTGGGGGAGAAAGTTTAAATGTCTAGATATCTTGAGCAAATTGTGGCTTCTGACAAGTTCGTAAGCATTTATGTAGATCGTCAATAAATTATATATGTAGACCGAAATTCGACCCTTGTGGTATACCGAAATTGATAAGGTATGCAGAAAGAGTAATACCAACATTCAAGAGTATTGTTGTCTCTAAAATAATAATGAGGGCCGCTACCGACACCCTGAACCTGAACATTGAATGTGTGCTCAGCCAAATCAAGTGATCAATACGATGAGCAGACAGACTTTGTGAAGAGGCGCTAGATTTGTGGTTGAAGGAAAATAGGGAAGGGTATCATGTACAAAAAGATCCCGAACAGCGGACAGCTATGTTGATGATATTTGCTCTAAACCCAAATCCAAAAAGCTACTGGTTTGATTTAAAATGATAAATGGAACAAACAAAAAAATAAAATAAATTTTGGTTGTTATAATCAAAAATATATTTCTTTTTAATATTATTCACAATATAAAAAGATACCGTTTTAGGCAGGAAGCTATCGATTAACAGTTAAATGTACCTAACTCTTGATGCATCAAGCTATATACAAGATAATACATATTTCGTCTTGGATGAATAATTAAAAATTACGTTAATTGACACTATAGCAATGTTTAATTGACTTGAATCGTTTTCACGATGTTGATCTACCTCTAACAATTGTTTGTTACCAAACGTACCGAACCAAATTGCAAATAGATTATTAATAATTCACACAGACCACAATTCGAGAGTGGACGAGAGACCTCTATCATCAACAAATATCACATCTATTATTAATGTAATTTCTGGACTACATAATATGGTAGACACAGACAATTATAGACAATGTGACACATTAGGTTATTGAAGGTTTCTCGTCAATAAGATTATATCAAGGCGGACCAAAAACTATACAGATTGGTCTGAATAATATTTTACTTAAAACAAGTATTTAAATAAAATATCAAATAATGGCATTTGGAGCTTCGACAAATAATGCTCCTCAAAATGTAATACGTCATTGTAACAGCACATGTACCAATTTGATCTTGATTTGATTGATTCGGTGAACGGTCTTTTTCGAAACCATATCGTGGATGGGTACTGGGTCTCCATTTGATCAGTCTGCATGTTTTTTTGCGGACTTCATCATAAAATTCTTTAAATTCCATAAAATATTTGGTGTCCATTATTTTTTTTAGGTAAGTCTGATTTGCTTTAAAGGTGCACAATATCTATTAGCGCCGAGCCACTCCCGATATCTGCATGTGCTGCACGGCTTCCTCGGTAATAAATTATCTTTACCCTAAAGTTTTCAATTTTCCGTTGTATTGGTTGGGATCTGGCAAGTAGAATATCGTTCTCTCTGTACTACTTTCCATGGATAAGACGATTTTTTTGATTCCTATCTGACATATTATCAGTTATTTAACAACGTACATCTCTAGTAAGCCAAATTGCGGCCATGATATCAGGCACAAGGAGGTTCCAATATAACGCCGAACTTCGCCAATAAAATTTTACGTGCACCAGTAGCAGCTCCAAAGCACTCTAGTTCCTCTGAAGTGCCATTCTCCAATTTAGAGTTCCCACTAACTCTAAAGCTTATTATATGGTAATGATCATGCTAACATGATCATGAAGAATTTTAAAAATGGTTGTGCCAAATACTAAGTATTTTTTTGCTTCTTCAACTTAGCATCTTTTAGAAAAATCTTCGAGCTCTTCAACAAGTGCCGAAGTAATTACTTCAAAAATTGTCTTCGAGTGATTCCTTACCGTGTTTAGCATGGACTTCATGCTGAACGGTATAAAAAGGCCAAAATATAAAAAAAAAATCATATTTGATAAAATAAATGGAAAAACTATTTAATTTTGTTTGTAAAAATAAACCTGGACCTTAAAAAGACGGTGATGTACAATTAATGAGGAAAGGGACCAAAATGTTTGAATGTATACATGAAGAATCTGACAATAATTTAGAGTACCTATAGAATTTGGCTCGAAAGATATCCGATACAATATTAATATGCATGGCTGTTCATACAAGGGTTAAAAAGAGTCAAACTAAAAAAAATAATAACGACACACTTTTGAACACTGAATAACTAGTATGTACTTCCGGTTGCTACAAAAAAATCAGTGGTCAAAAGGCGTCCAGAACGGTTTTGAAACGGGGGCTAGAATATAAAAAATGATTTTTTTGTTTTTGTTTTTTAAATTTAAAGAAGTCGTCCATGCTCTCAGTGGAGTGCAATGTTATTACAAAGCAAATAAAGATCGTCAACAGTTAGTGAAGTTACCTTTGTAATATAAAAAATATATATTTATAGGATAATTTAATATATGAAACTGAACTGAAATCCATGTGCATAGAGAGTCTGTGGATTTTTTTAAAGAGTGTTTTTTTTTTCTTGTACCCGAAAATAATAATATTTCAAAATTGATTTTTTTCTTAGGATGAAATAGAACGCCTGTGTTGAACAGGAGACGATTTAGTTTGATAAATTACCTGAAGAAGGCAATTGCGCATTGCCGAAACGTTGTTGTTGTCTGACATGTGACACAAGGATTGGTTCACTGAAATGTGGTTTTAATTGGAACCTCATCCTAAGAAAAAATCCATTATGAAATTATAACTGGCGTGCGGTGAAACCTGAGATCAAGAAAGCAAATTTTACATTTTTTAATGCTAAAATATTAACAACTATCATTAATCAAACATAAAGCTGAAAGCTTGGCTCAAAGCAGCGTAATATGATTTTTACGAATAAACTAACGTAACAAACTAACTACATTATTCAAAATCACAAAAAAAAAGTATTGCCAGAGCTGGGATTTGAACCCATAACCTTCCGCATGCGAAGGGTGTTCGTTCAATGACGCCACAGAAACCTGGTAACAAATATTGTATTTTAATTGTATAATACAGGTTCCAAATACCTAACTGGTGAATTATGAGGGCAAATATCGCTATAAAGCAGATAAAAAATGCTTTAAAATGATCTATTACTCGACCCCTACTGCTTTTTGAAAATTTGGCTAAAGCGATTTCAACCAAAAACTAATGGGCTCATCCTAGGATTGCCCCAAACTCATGTACCAAAATTTAGCTCAATTGGTTAAAGCGTTTGGGCGCTATCGTGGTAGAATACATACAGACATACACACTGGAAATGGTCTTAATCGTTTCAATGGTTATATCCGTCTTTATCTCAAAAAAATTTTTTAGCGGGTTCACAGTACATTTCTGTGCGGGAAGTAATAAGATAGATTTCTGTATGGAGAGCTATTCGTGCTTCAGGGGCACCAGTTTATTTTAAGTAAAGCATCTCAATCGATCTAATCTAATTTCAGAACCTGATATCGGTAAATTTTACGAAATATTCACATCTAAATTTGAAATAACCATGTCTGGTGAGTTAAAAACGAGACAGAAGATTATTCCATAGTTAACTCTATCCCCAGTTCTGCATGTTTTATTTTTTAATTAAAATTCTTTGGCCTCTGACCTCTCCATTGCCGTTGCCGCAATACGACAACATTTTGTATTTTAACATTTTTGTTTTTCATTAATGTCATATGCGCTAATTTACATTTAATGTTAAAGCGTTTGTAAATTTTCTAACGAATTTTAGCATATTTTTCCAAGAGCGAAGGCATATACAGTGTCATTTTATATTGCAACACAAAGAACATCACTTGCATTTAAATGTCATTGTAATAAAAAAAAGGCTTTTTATTATAAGCAAATAGAGTGTGCTGCAATGTCGTTTAAAGCACTCCACTGTATTGGATAAACCCTCTTTTGTTTCCTGGATATAAATAACTACCTAATAGAATTATTTGGATAAACCGTATAAATGCAGCTTAGTGTATTTAGTAGCTTCGCGTGAACATCTATACTTATATTATGTTTCTATGATATCGTTAGTTTTGTTTAATTCTTTATAACAGCTAAAGTATCGACGAAGATAAATTAAAAAATGTATTTGAGAAAATCATTAATTCTTTTTCCAGAAGGTCGTCATTATCTCTTGTTCTTGTCTGGATCTGTTTTTAGATGTACCAAATACATGTTTTAATTTTCAGTTACAAACTTAAATAGCTTTGCTATTGGACACAGTTAAAAATAAAACCTATCAACCTATAAGCTTTGTAAAAGTTTGAATGCAGTACCCACAAAAGAGATCCACAAATTCTAATTAAATTATAATCCCATAATTTAAATCAAAGTTGGTTAAATAGAATTTGTCATGCTTGTTTCAGGAACTTAAAACAAGTAATTTCTATATTTAATTTACGACAAATGTAATTGCACTTGTCTCTTATCCAAGAATATTGAAACAGTTATAAAACAATGAACAAATAAATTCAAATTGGGCGTCCTTATCTGTAGTCAAAAAATTTCATATCTATGTGGAATAATTAATTCATACAGATTGAAAAATTTCTCTCTAGAATATGAGGGTTTAAAATCACAGACCGTATGATATAAAACGCTTCTGTGATTCAAATAGGAAATAAATTTTCCACAAGTGTCATCTGGTTGGCTTAGAACAACGGTCTTGTATTTTTTGGGTTTTTTTTTTATCATAAGTGCCCTGACAAAAAAAGATATATGAAAATTGCACATTACGTATAGGAATAACTTAAATAATATTAGCCAATACAAGGGGTTGAATGCAGTAGGGTGGAACGATAGGTTTTTGAAAGCTTTGCTACGAGCCAAAAATAAATACACAACATATAAACAAACGCATACATTCGAAAATACGCGAACAAGTCAATAATTCAATAATCCTTATATACAACAACTTTTAATGCAATTAATCGCAAATATTTAAAGTAGTATTGCAATTATATTTACGTAATTAATATAATTGATGTGAATAATCCATATATGGTTATATTTTTCTAAAAAACAAATAGTGTCTAGAGATCAAAGGCACATCCAAAGCTTTTAGTTCAATAATGTTTGCTTTATAAACAACAAATAAATAAATTGGGTACAAAATATGGTTTTTAATTCGCGGATATGTGAACATAAAATGTCAATTAACAATGTTAAATAAAAATGCATTTTTACAATAATATACAGGGTAATATTTAAGGAGATGATTTCTCAGGCCATTTTATGATAAAAAGTTTCCATAGACATACGTACGGAAATGCATTGGTTCCAAGATTCAAGGTGTTAAGGTTTTAACATCTCCTTACTGATTTCTTTCAAATTTGGCAGCGTTGTTGCTAGAAATAGGGAGCTTATATTAACTAGATCGAAATGATTAAGTTCAGTGGCGTTAGGGGGCAACTTAATAAAAAAAATTGACAAACAAAAATGAATTATTAAAGAAAATTGATCCACTTATGCAGATTATTTCCTTGAAGCGTTTCAAAAAGAAACAAAGGTAATTTATTTGTAATTGTATTTAGTTTGCATGAGCAGTCGACACTAAGATTGTAAGTAAAAATGTCTCATTTAAATGTGTCTTTTATTTTGGTGCTGTAGAAGAAATTCATACACGAGCGGTAAGCTGACGGAAATTAACACTGGGCCCATAACCTAGAATACCTGTCCAAGTTATCAATTTGAGAGTGTTAAGTGAGGGATTTTGTCGTTTCATGTGGATTTTATAAATGTATTTATTGTTTATTATGGCGTTCTTCATATGATTATTATTAAAGATTCAAATGGTTTATAAAATGTATTACTTGACATCAACCATACGTACATTATTGATGATGTGAAAAAACTGATACAATACAGATGTAAAAATGTCTAATTGAAATATAACTATCATATAGAATATAGTAATAGTAGTAACGTTCTTTGAGCTTGAGGCACGTAAACAGGCAAAGAAAATGTACAAAACCAGTATAATAAATGATTAAATCCGCTAAGATTTGCTTGCATAATTAATTAAGAACCGAAAATAAGAGCACACAAAGATATTCTTGCGCCTGGTTTATCATTAATGTAAATTAAAACTTGCAAAATGAGAATTTCCACATCCAAAATTTACGGTTCTATTTTTTATCTTTTGAATACGTAATCAGCGCACTTATTATGCAAAGTTTTGACAAACACTTTTCACCCTTTTTTGTAACGTAGACCGGGATATTCACAAAAATTTTTTTCAAGAGAAATTCAAATTAAAAAACAAAGCAAATATTTCCTCAATTGGGGGACAGTGGTTAAGCTCTCTTGAACCGTTATCTTGCCAGTGACGTAGGGAGACATATAGAACATTTATATTGCCTGTTAAAATAATTAATAATGTGAATGTCTTTTTTAGTATGAATTTCAGATAAACCGAAGTTGTAAACGTTTCAACTAATTTATATTTCTGTGCTCCCTTTGGATTCTCGGTATAAGAAAAGTATACTGCTAAAGATTATACACTGATTTAATTTGTTTTGCATGTGCTTTGTTAATGTTATCCCAACATTCATAAATTCCTAGCGGGGATCAGTGAAGGTCTTCAGCGACGTTTTGGATTTCTGTGAGCTAATTGGATTTGAATCACTTTTAAAGCTGACTTTGCAACTCAAAAATTTGATCATATACTACTAGTAGTGAACTAGACTAAAACATTAAAGCGGAAGTGTCAAATCAATCAAATGTAAGTAAATGTCAATTCTGCTACGAAAAATAATAAGGCAAAATGAGCTGGCATTGAAGAGGTTGCAGAAAAGACTTCAAAAACTCCCTCAAAATACCGATGTTGTGACTCAATATTAGACGGCAGGCACTAGGTCCATAAAATCATATATTTTATAGAGGAGGCAAATGGGAGCAAAGTTTATTGATAAATCTAACGTCACAACCTTAGTTTCTATTAGATCTTTGATGTGGAGGCTATTATGTGCTTTGGACCTACTAAAGATGACAAAGAGAACATTGCAAAAACGCTGGCTCGCAATATTTTATCGAGTATATTAAATATAATCTACCTATGTAATAGTAAATAATAATCGTTTTGAAGCTACGTTCCCCATTTTACTAGTTGATTTTTAAAATACTTTGGAGTAGAAAGATCAACATTATTCAAGTTACATGTGGCAAGTGTTCACTGTGCATGTAATATTTTATGTATGCTGTAGTAAATAAATAATCAAACGAAATAAATTATCCATCATCAAAGTGGAGTGTCAGTTTCAAATGAAAGAAAACAAACAAAAACTTCCAAAGTCAACTCCACAAAATCTTTAATTCAGTTATAAAAAAAGGAAACTAGTTTCGGCTCAACAACAAGCCAAAAAACATCAAACATGAATATGAATATGACTATGACATTACATTACACGAAAACAAACACCTGTGTTGAGTAAATAAATATTTATTTTTTTGTACACGGATGTTTTTGTAAGAATGGACTGATGATGGCTTGTTGAGCCGAAACTAGTTTCCTTTTTTTATAACTGAATTAAAGATTTTGTGGAGTTGACTTTGGAAGTTTTTGTTTGTTTTCTTTCATTTGTAAATAAATAATATCTAACTCTACCTAAATTTCACAGACGGTCTTGCGGGATCAGTTTTTGCACAGCATCAATGTTTTCAAGCACGACAACTGATTTAGACGACCTTCACGAATTTCGTCAGTGAGATAATGATGGACATCGATTCAGAGTGGAAACGGATGGGGTTCATCATCAAATATGGAAAACCTAACAAAAATAAGTGTTGGCAAGGCCAAAAATATAAATAGTTGCCCTCGTAAGTACTGAAATTGTTAGATTAACTTATTTCAAATACCAATTTTTTATTAATATTTACCTTCCCATCACAGCATGAAATAAATATATTATTCCATGGAGACGCGGTTTATTTTAAAAGCAAACATTTTTATTTATTCAGGAAAAATATAGGCAATCTCTAAATAAAATTTGTTTACGAGATTGATTGAGAATCATGTATATTTCTGTTCTATCTGTATGCAAATATATTTTTGCATTGGGAAGAAAATAAGAATGCGGATATATTTATATTTTCAGAAAGATACTGAAATTTTGTATTTCGATACATTTACTGCAAATAAACAGATGATATTATTTGTCATTGTGTGTGTGTTTATGAAATTATATTGTATGATAGGGAATTGATTAATATTCACGTTAGTTTATTAATGTTACATTTCGTGGATCTTTTTATCAACATACATAGGCTTGTCATAAAAGCAATAATGCAAGTCTACTTAAACCACTTCTTGTTACGGCTTCCAAAATTAACCCAAGATTTGAATTTGCCGCCAATTATGCAGTAAAAAACAAATCAACAGCTCACAGTTTAGGGTTAGTAAAAATAGAAAAAGAAAAACCTGCCTTCATTATTGAACAATATTTCAAAAATAATGAAAGCAGTTCGAAAATTTCATACAAAATATGTATATGACTGTTACGGGTGCTCGATATCGCAAGATGATAACACAGTTCTTTTTGCCGATATTGGATGATATTGATGTGGCAAATATGTGGTTTCAACAAGACGGTGCCACATGCCATACAGCCCATGAAACACTTAAATTGCTGCATCAGACATTTCCAGGTTGTGTACTCTCTCGTTTCGGTGATCAGAATTGGCCCCCTAGATCGTGTGATTTAACACCATTAGATTTCTTTTTATGGGGTTATTTAAAATCACAGGTCTACGTCAATAAGCCCACAACCACGAGCGCATTAAAAGAGGAGATTCAACGCTGCATCAACGAAATTCAGCCACATTTATGCAGAATGGTCATGGAAAATTTCGACAAACGAGTGCGTATGTGTATGCAACGCCGCGGAGGTCGTGTACCCGCTGTGTTATTCCATAAATTACCCTATCCTATGTACTTTATGACTCAATAAAAAACTTCCAATCACAAGACTAAAAACTGTGTTTTCTATGTAATTCAAATCTCGCGTTAATTTTGGGACACCCTTTATATCACATATTATTTTTAGGCTAATAGCCAGCATGAGGTACTAGAAATTCCAAAATAGATGAACAATATCAATAATTAGTTAAATGCATTTTAGTCAAACTGTGTAATATTAATAGTTTCTATATGTTTGTTGGGGCACGAATAGATAAAAGCTCATTATTTCGGTATTTCGCCACTATTTAAATATTAAGCAATTAAAATAATCCTTTCGGATTAATAATAAAAGCCAATGGGCAAATGCAAAAATGTAAATTTGTCAGTGACTCTTATGTAAAAAAAAGTTGGATACAACTTAATATACTGAAATTAAAAAACTCTTCCGAAATCACAAAAAGTCTCTGTTAAAACTTTTTGTAAACCAACACATTCTTTGAATTTTGTAATTTAAGAATCTAAAATGTGAATTTCGGTACTGATTTTGCAAATATATGAGTTATTATTAATTAGTGTTGATATGTCTAATAATTTTATACCTCATATGTCTTAATCGCAGCATAATAGTGCCTTAACCATTTTCAGTCGACTTGTTTTATTTCAGGAAGGAAATTTCCCAAGTTCTTAGAAAAACCATCTATATATATATAACGGTTCAGGTTATTAATCAAGAGAGCCCTTCACTTATGATTAAATAGTCTGTCAGCTTATCTGATAAAACTGTCTAAAAGATAATGGGGTTGAGCTTGTTTTAGGACTAAAGGTATTTATACAAACTAGCTTACAGTATGTTTTATTTAGAACAGTTAAATGTTTGTTTTGCCGCGAAAACCTGTCTAAATTTTTTTTTGAGAACACTATTTAATTAAATTTTATTAAATAGTAATAAACATCCAACATTTTAAGATTTATTTTGCGCATTTTAATAATATTCAATATTTAAATGAGTATGTTGCGTCCAATTGTGCATACTACACTAAGCAACTAGCAGATCCAGTCACTATAGTGATGAAGTGTGTCAATTAAATTGTGTGAATTCTAGCATAAAAACATTGCTTGATTTGATTTCTTCCTGCTGTTTAACGAATTTAAACAGTTAGATACACAAAATAAAAACTGAACGATTTTTTTTAAGTTTGCATAATATATATTCGAGGGGTTTCCCAGAAACTATTCACAGATAGCTCTAACCGCTTGCCAGCGGTGCTTATTTATCACTTAAAACCCGCTCTAAATTAATAAAAATGTTTCAGTCCTTATGAACGTAGGTATATTGGCTCCGCTAAACTTTAAAATGTAATAATTAATTTCATCTTTATTCTCTTTTTGTATAACTTCATAACAATAATGCTGTTAAACTTAAACATTACACCGTGTGGATATTTTTTCTTTCAAGCTTTAGAAATAGTTTATTTGCCGAGCATAAAATAGTTGATATTAATGACTAACAATATATGTATATAACCAACCAGTTTAATTATTATCCTTTAAAGAAGCCTTTTAGAAACTCTTGACGCTATGACCTATTTGTGTTAATTATATTTTACGTAAAAGGTTGTTAATTAAAAGCGATTCTACGGAATGTTAAAAATTTATTTTGCGGTCCTAGTACATTGTTATCCTCAAAATAAAGATCAAGTTCATTGAAATAACTAAAATTAAGGTTTACCTTCGCATTGCAGGTGGTTTGTATTGTAGTTGGAGCGGCTGCCATAGGTGGCACGAAGCTTTGTACAGGTACAAAAAGCATTGGCGTACCAGACTGTTGTTCTTCTGGGGTTGAATTTTTGTTTAGGTTATTTTCCCCAGAATTAGTACTATTATTACAGCTACAAGCGGTAACTACAACTTGCGCGGGTTGGACAATTGTAGCGGTATTATTAGCAGCTTGTAATTGAGTTTGTTGGGTTACTTGTGGATATGGTGCTGGGCGGCTAACTGTCCTAGTGCTACGTATTGGTCCCGTGGTACCCGTGTTTTCAGATTGCCAAACAGCACATGGGTATACGCCAAGAAGGCTATAACCCACAAAAACCGGTTTCGGAGCCAAGTTAATGGTGGTATTCAACAGTTTATGACAAAAATCCTTGCTGCGCAAAGCAGCTGTCCAATTTACACTTTGTTTATGAATGTAAACAAACAAACAAACAAACACTAGATCACGTCATCCGCGCACTGCATGCGTGGTAACCATGCGTGTTTACAATGTTTATATCACGTGGACACGTGATGGAAAGAAGTAGCGCTTGTGGTCATCAAGACATGGTTCTTTCGCTATCGCACAGAGGCGTGCGTCGCTCGGGGCGGCAGAAACGGTTGAAAGCACAGTCGCACGATAAATAAACGGAATGGAATAGACTAGTAACTCGACAGCAGAACGGCAAAGCTGGAGGCGGCGCGCTCTCTACGATGGAAGCGGGCGTGTCGCTTTAGGCTCCTGAAGCCAAACGTCGAGCGCAATCAATGAAATATTATGCACCACAATGTACAATAAAAACCCTACAACTTATACTATAAACTTTATCATACCTTATTAGTTAAACACAGCACGTCAATTACTTATATTAGATAATTTAATTTAAAATTATAACTACACGGTGCTTGTTCAAAAAGTTTTTAAAACTTTTTCCAACACAGACGAGAGGTTAAATAATAATTAGATAAAATATTTTGAGTTCAAACAATATTGTTTGGTGTATTCTATATTCTTACGAAAAAATCAAAATAATTTAGGTAATCAAATAATTAACGAGTATATTGAAGTTGTTGTTTTTTAACGTAATAGTTTACGCAGGTTTCGTAGCATAGAAAATATCGGAAGCAGATTTTCTTGTTTAAATTCCACATTAAGTCTTCGCCATACCATATGATGTCAATCCGATTATATTTAGATTAATCTGAGAAAATAACACGTTACATATATAACAATTATTTGATTCATTCATATTATATTTATTTGCAAAATCTAATCATTAACCTAACTTTTTCCAGTCACTGTAGTTATTTTTATTACTGTGGGTATCCTTTGGCCGGCATAAGTATATAAGACGTATAATAAATATATATATATATATATATATATTTTAAATTAATTTTGGATAAACTATACCACCTCAAAATTCGATTGACATTAAAAACACTCTTTAATACTTGAAATATTTTGTAAATTGGTAGGTAGGTATACGGTAACAAAACAGTATATTGAAAACATAATTTATTTTAACATTGGATAGCACTTAACGTCATTAGAATATAGTTTCAAAGCTTTCGTTAATAAAATGTTACGTAAGAGGTGATAAGGGCTGGCGGAATCCCTTTGATGTTTATCCATTCTTCCCAGTACCCTTGTCCATTTAAATTCGAGTTTAGGCAATATAAAATATATACGGTAAAAATACTATCGAAATTATATCAGCAGTTTACCATCCTATTGATCCAGGATTCAGGAAATATAAATTTGAATTTTACAAACAACAGCGAAACATGAACATCATCAAACATGTAGCCCAATTAGCAGAGCAGGAAATAATGATATGGGATAAAAATAATGTTGTAGAGAACCGATCGGTTTATCACGTGAAGAACAATCTGTAATTGAATTGTTTTCCGTTTGCTATGAGCATGAGCGTCATTTATTCATTAGCCTAAATATATTTTTTTAAAACTATAAATTTTATGATTTTTTTTATTTTCAGGGAAATAACTATAGGTTTTTGATCAGTTTTAAAAATGCCACTTTGTCTGCCTTTATACACATTATATATTACAAAAAGTAAATGACAAAGGTTAATTTTAATCAAAAATGATTTTAGTAAAAAATATAATGCAATCAAAAAATATATAATTTATGTTAGCATATGTTAAAAAATTTAATTTACTAATGTTAATAACATATTTTAAGTATTTAAGAGAAAATATATTATTTTTACCTGTGAATTTTTTCAAATTGTATATTTTAATAGTGTTCTAAAAGCAAAATATCGAGTGGTGTGCCTGATGACTATAAACGAGTACGAAATATGCGCATATAAGTCTCTACTTGATATTTTGAAACAACAAACTTAAATACTTTAAATATATTAATAACTTTAATAAATTAAATTTTGTAAAATCTGTTTTTTTTAGATTGCATTGCAGTGATTTATATGGTTTTTTGTTTTACTTATATGTAGGCATCAACCAAATTTGCGGAGGTCACGATTAGTTTTTAGTGTATGTCACTACATTTAGTTGAATTTGTTCAAATTAGCAAGAAAACATAAAATTGTACATTTTAGAATAGGCTATACCTAATCTAAAAGATAATGTTTGGGGGATGTGGATATTTTTGCATTTGAAAATACAAATAAAATTAGTACGATATAGTAAGCTGATAACAATAGACGCTTATGTCAATACATCTTTTTGGAGTTAACAACAGAATAATGTCAGCATATCCAGAGAAAGAGTTTCAAAGTAAAACGAATTTGAATTGGCCTAAATTCTTAAGTAAGTAGCTTTGGGATATTTTTTCGAGAAAAACAGTTTTGCAAAACAATATATCTGCACTAATATTTAAACCTGTTGTTGCAGATATAATCAAAATAACTAATAACATATCTACGGCAAATTAAAACTTAAAAATAAATAGAACTTTTTCGCATTTTCTACTGGAATGTGTCTCGTTATAAAAAAAATGGTAATGTTACTAAAAAATTTTAAATTAAGTTCGGCAAACAAGATTTTAACTATTCAAAGGATGTGGGCAGACTAATAAATTTGTGACTAAAATTTTAAACCGTTGAAACAGGATACCTACCTAGGTATACTGCTATTTCTGTTGCTGCTTTTTGTCTCTTCAATTAGAAGGGAGGTTTTTCATATACGTACAGGATGAGTATATATTACGTATTAAATTGGAATTTTAAAGATTGAAAAATAACGTAAGAGATAATTTACGAATAGTCTTTGTAACACCAGTTAAAGTTTTGTGTATACAGGGTGGTCCATCGAAAAGTTTGCACCTAGCTTTTCTCTTTTTTTTGTAGTCGAATGCGAAAATGCTCGGACACGTCGATTTTGCTTTTGAGGGGGACACATTTTAAACATATTTTTCGATCTGCGCCTTTAACCCCCTAGCGGGGGTGAGTAACAACCCTAAAATTTTAAATGGAAAGAGGGGTCTAATGACATATCATTTGAAAGGACACAAAATTGTCTTTCTAATGATACCCTATTTATCGAATTTTACTAAAACAGTTAATACGAAAACGACTTTAAAGACATTAAGCCGATAATTTTGGTATTAATGAGAAATACAAATAAGTTTTAATTATTACGACTGAAAACAACTACAATCATTTCTAAATTATTTACTTTGAAGAAAAACGGGATTTCAAAAACACTATCTTATTTATCAGAACTAAATTCCTCACTAATCGTTTGCGTTTTTTGTTGAAATAAAAACTGCAGATACGTGTAGGAAAAGAATTTACACCGTTTATTTTAGTCTTTTCATTGATTCAGTTTGGTTGCTTCTCAAGTTATTTTACTTGTACCGTACAAAATGATTTATTCCATTCTAGAACGAGTTGAAATTGTTAAACTTTATTTTCAAAATAATAGTAGTGCTAGACTTACGGCTCGCTTATTTAATGAGAGACATCCCGATAAAAATGTGAATGATGTGTACGTTGGCAAGTTAGTTAAAAAGTTTGTAGATACCGGATCTGTCTGTAATGTAAAACACCAGCCGCAGAAACCGATCAGAAATGAAGCTGTGGAAGCCGCTGTTTTAGGGCATGTTGAAATGGATCATAGTCAAAGTACCCGTCAACTAGCTGAAGCCTCAGGTGTCTCCCGTTCGTCCATAATACGAATTTTAAAAGCGTACAAATTTCATCCGTACAAAATCAAATTAGTACAGGAACTAAATGAGGATGATCCTGATAGAAGGCTGCAATTTTGTGAAGCAATGAGCCAGCGTTTAATTGAAGATCCGCAATTATTATTTAACATTTGTTTTTCCGACGAATGCACATTTTATTTGAATGGAGCTGTAAATAGGCACAATTGCCGTTACTGGGATGACAGTAACCCACATTTATTCCGTGAGGTTCATACCCAGTATCCTCAAAAAATAAACGTCTGGTGTGGCATATTAGGAAATCATATTATAGGACCACTTTTTATTCCTGGAAATTTAACTGGTGAAGTGTACCTAAACATGCTTGAAGACACAATTGATCCTTTAATAACACAAATAATAGAAGATGACCAAAATCATACTGCTGATCGGCTTTATTTCCAGCAAGATGGAGCACCTCCGCACTATGTGGCTCCTGTAAGACAGTTCTTAGATGACCGGTTCCCTGGACGGTGGATTGGAAGGAGGGGCCCAATTGAATGGCCTGCCAGGTCACCGGATTTATCGCCTTTAGACTTTTTTCTTTGGGGGCACTTAAAAAATAAATGTTTTGCCACGAAGCCCGAGTCCATAGAAGATCTTCGCCAACGCATTACAGAAGAGTGCAGAAACATAACACCTGATATGCTACAAAATGTTAGAAATAGATTTGAACAAAATCTGTATTATTGTATGGAATCAAATGGGTCACATTTTCAACATTTGTTAATGTAACGTTTTAATAAATCAATTTAACAGCTTGTTTACTTTTTTTACAAAGCAATGTTAAAACTAACAAACATTGGAATGTACTAACGATTGCAGGTGTTTTCACTCGCAATAATTAAAACTTATTTGTATTTCTCATTAATACCAAAATTATCGGCTTAATGTCTTTAAAGTCGTTTTCGTATTAACTGTTTTAGTAAAATTCGACAAATAGGGTATCATTAGAAAGACAATTTTGTGTCCTTTCAAATGATATGTCATTAGACCCCTCTTTCCATTTAAAATTTTAGGGTTGTTACTCACCCCCGCTAGGGGGTTAAAGGCGCAGATCGAAAAATATGTTTAAAATGTGTCCCCCTCAAAAGCAAAATCGACGTGTCCGAGCATTTTCGCATTCGACTACAAAAAAAAGAGAAAAGCTAGGTGCAAACTTTTCGTTGGACCACCCTGTATATACAGCATAATTAAAACAAATCATAATGAATAGGAATTTTTTTACATTCAACTAAATTTTATTAATCAAGAACAATACTCGAACGAATTATTTAGAACGACAATCATCACAATTCTTAGAAGAATTCTTAAAATGGATCCGTCAGATCCTTTTTCTAAAAAAATCATAAATCGTGTTTTCAAAAGTAGCAGCATGATAATTATCTAAGTCTAGTTTGTAGTGGAGTCGTTTATTTTCACTTCGACGTAAATACTTCTTTTCTGAATTAAATGATCGGTATCAGATGCTGGACATATTGGTGTAATGACCAAAAATTGACGTCAAAATAACGAGTGGACTTTAGAAGTTTTCGCACGCAGTCAAGAAGTTTGAGCAATTTCTAAACCGCTAAATTCAATCGTTACGTTCAACGGGTTGGCTTAGCTATCTCAAGAGACGAAAGCCGCTCTGAATACGCCCGACAATGGTAGTGGAAACCCTGCACATCCCCCAGTCAGTTCTTGAAAACCAGTGGGAAGAGGAATTCCTCAATATCTGATGACCTGGCTCAGTTTGATTGCACTTTAATTAGATTGGAGTCCTTGTTGTTTTATTTTAATATACATATTTAGATATACATTTTCTTAGTTTAATTTTCCTCTGGTATGTATATTACAGGAACTTATCACTATTACCTGGTACATACAGGTATATTAAAATGTGAAGCGTCTTGTGCTGAGAAACTTTTCTAACACTGCTGCTTCCAACAAAGTTTTGGGCTTTTTATAAAAGTTATAAGCAATTAGGGACGCTGAACTAAAATTTTGTTTTAAGTTTTTCATATTTAATCCAAATAATTAACCTGAACAAAAAAAAAACTATTCAACTCTATTTTAATTACGCAGCAATTTATAACTGAAATTAATTTTCTTTTAGACAACTTTTTATTAGTGACATAAAATAAGTTCAGAAATGTTTTTAAAATTCTGTTCAACATATTATGTATTAATAAATAAATATTATTTGCATTTGCTTTACTCAATAATGACAAAAAAATCTTCGGTGAACGGTAAACAATACACCAAAAAATTGCGAATTTTGACATTTCGTTTGTCGAATTTTATTACGAAATTTTACGACGTTTCAACGATGGTTTATTGTCTTCTTCAGATTATTCTATTCCGCTTTTGTCTTTTACAGTTTGCTATTAAAATTTAGAATATAAAATAAAGATTCTAGAAATTACATTGTATAAACTAAAATCTTTTTTTACATAAAAATACATCTATTTTGCAAAACATCCCGTTTACAATCACAATTTATATTTATATATTAGCAAAGATTGTTAAACTGTATGTGATTGTAAACGTGATGTATTTGTATGTAAAAAAAACATGTGGGGTAGTAATTAATATCAAACTCTTCTGTAATCATGGACTATTTTTCCAAATGAAAAAAACAATTAAAAATTATTTTTTCGAAAATGATGTAAAACAGGTTTACCTAGGGGTATATCAATAAAGTTTATTAATTCTATGAGTGCTCTTGCAATATCATCAAACCTTTGTTGGGCTATTTAAATCATCACTTTGATTACACCCTCAATGACAGGTAATATTTTCAAACTGGAGCCATACGTACATATCAAACTAGCTTCTCGTTAAAAAAAATAATAGTATACCTAGTAAAACTTAATAGTGAACATTTTTATTGCCAACAACTTAATATAAAACAATAATTCACCACTTAAAGAAAATAAACTTACATCATTTAAATTACCACGTCTTTTAAGAAAAGATACCGTCATTCATGAATGAGTGAAACGATGTTGAATTGCTACAGTTACACGCTCATTTCAAACTTATTTTCCACTTCATCGCATTGCAACAAAGTGGTTTCATAGGCGTAGTGTACGATATTTTCGCAAATATTGAATTGCTGTCACGCATAAGGAAATAATATATAGATGAAATATGCAAACATTAGAAATATGTCGCAAATAGTACCCAGTCCTGATCTTAAGATGTATTACAGGAATTTAAATTTATATTCAAATTGCACTGAAGACACTGACAGGAAAATCAGCGAAACGTGACAATTGATTACTCACCCACATTTTGCTTATGAATAGTCTAAATATCTTCCGCTCAAAGTTTTGGTGTATTATTGGTTCTTCTCGTTTCGTGTGTGGAGGATTTTGCTATAAAAGTAAAAATTCAGTCTTACTCCAGCTTATCAGCATACTTATATCGTTTTCTGATTCTATTAACCAAAGCTCTTCTGCTTTTCAGCACGTCGCTGGTGGTTTCATGACCCTACATATTCCCTTTGCTTGGCTTCTTCTGTATTTTTTTCGTAGGAAATGCATAAATCACATAAGATGTTCACAAAAAGCCGCGGCCTATCTCTGTTCGAAAAGTTAAATCTAACCATCTTTACTTTTTCGCGAACTACATATGACAGGGAATAAGAAACACACACGCTCTTATATTTTTACCCTGTGTAAGTAGGTATATATATGGTGGTAAATTCACGAGCTGTTTTATTAAATAATAAAATAAAGTCGGGAAACAATAAATAACATTTTATGGTGTATAGCGTTTACAATCAAGAAGTTAGAACTCAAACTTTTTTTATCTTTTATGTTGGGTAGAATTTTGTTTTCCCTTATGTAGTGAAAGATATTTTAAACGCATCATGAAAATACCTACCTTCTGGAGACGATATTTAAAAAATTATAGCGTGTAGGTAGGAGCGTTAAATTTTACTTCTTTTAGATGTTCGCATACTGTTGTTGAAAATATCCCTTAAAATGCTCTGTCACATTTTTAAATCAAATGAAAAATAATATAGGAAAAACTATACTAACGATTTATGACGCTTAATTCATTGAAGTGTACATTTTATATTGGGCTCAATATCCCCAATTTACCACATTACTGGAACGGTGTGTCCCTAAACAGTGTACAGCAGTCCTTAGGTTAAATATAAGTAGAGTATAGAAAGCACAGGCCACTTTAGAAAACTTGAAAAGGAAGGATGCGCAAAAGTTTTCCTATGAAATTTTGTTCCGATAATTCCTGAAGACATATATTTTGTTGGCATTGTATAATCATTCTATATTCTTAAAGGCTGTGAATGGATCACCAATCCCCGCACAGCCAACAGTAACAAGTCTTTCCACCCTGTTTTATAAATAATGGAAAGTTGCATAATTCAGAATTCATTTTCATGATCCACTGTTAAAATTTTATAAAATACTCAGCCTAATGTTTTCAAAGCATTTTAGAGCTTCGTTCTGCGGTTATGTTGTTAAGCCTTAACAACTGATTACCTCTAATAAGTTGCCGTTTTTAGCTGGTGAAGTTATTCAATGATTAATTTTTAATCATGATCTCTTACGTTACTTGTTTTCCGTGGAATTTGAAAAAGCGAGAAATTCTTCAAAAACAATAAATTTATTAAGAGACCTTTAATTTTTGAGTTAAAAATCCCTGTCAATTTTGCGTAAAATACAACCGATTGCAAAAATCTTTTTAAAACATGGTTAATTTATGATGCACCAGCATATCAAGCATTTGCAGAAAGTATAAACAAAACAGATACACAAAAAGTCGGATTACAACAGTCTGGGACCCTTCTCTAAAGCAAATAACAGTTCTATGTGAATTCATTGGGGGCGGCTACAGCGGTAAAGCACCAAACACATGTCACTACTCTCCAGATACATACAAACAGATCTACCTATTTCTCTGTTTCTACATCGTATCTTTAATGAACAATGATAAGTAAAGATTATAAATTATTACGTTGTCATCTAAGAGCCAGAATGTACGACTAGTAAGAGAATATATAAATAGTTTTTATTGAACTAAATCATATATCTAATGTGTGTATAATATTCATTGAAGTGAACTAATTTAAATGATTTTGTTAGATATAAAAAATTGCTACTTTGATTTGTCAATCATTTTTTTTTATACTCAGTGTAGTATGCCATATTCTATTTATATAAAAAGAAATGCTTAGCAATTTCTTTCATAGCGCTCTTTTTGGTAGTTTGTTTGCAATAGAGGTCGTATTCTATTGACATTTAACACCAAAGCGGGTAACACTGAATAGTTGACAGTTTGATATATTGTGGCTGTTTGTGGTGCTGCCCAAATAATTTAGAAAGGTATATCTATTATAAAGGCCTCTCATTCCTTTCAACTTTCAAATGTGCAGGAATTCTATAAATAAAATATTTGAAATTTTGTTTAAGTGTATAACAAATTTCATTTTTGTCCATAGGTCTCCATTGGTTTCTTACTAAAAAATTCTTTGAGACAGCCATAACAAAAGGATCATCGGAACTGTACACAAAATAATAAGGGGTCATTTTTATAAATATTTAATGTACAATTGTAATAAATATTTCGGAATATTTAAAAGTATGTCGTCGCATGGGAGTGTAGGAGATCCACGCACACATGCAATGCACTCCACCTGATAAAAAGCTGCGGCTGTCGTCATGGCAACCGATATATATAACGTAAACATAAGGAGGCCGGCGCGCGACTAGGTCTACTTTACCGTCCGCTCTTCACTTGCAGTACACTCGATTTTGGAGGCTGGTGCGCCTTTCGCCCCAGTGGCTAATTTTTCATTAATGCGGTAGTAAGTATTCTTTGCTACTGGAAGAAAACCGTCGCGCCAGCGGTTCATGTTCATAAATTTTAAAATGGATTTTGTCTCTTTAAAAATAAAGACTATAAATTGAAAAATATTTTTATGTTTTTATTATTTATTTTTAGTGAAGTGGTACTTCATCTACTACACCTGAATAGCCGTCACTGGACTTTATACTTCAAAATATGAGTATCCATTACGTCTCAAATTTTTTGTGAAGATTTCAAGAGGTTTTTGGATTATTTAAAGAATATAAAAAATGAGGAACTAAACGCAGTATCTCGGAAAATAAACTTTTTTACGTGCACATTTCACATTAAAAATTTACAACACCCTGTGGTATATAGTTAAGGGAACTTTACATGGACCTCACATACCTGATTGTAACCAGTTGGTTTCGAATAAGTATTATTAAATGTTTATATGTGACAACAATTTAATAAGTTTAATAAATATTACTTTTAAATTATATTCTTAGTACAAGTAAAATTTCTAGACACATCAGTATTACAAACTGAAATCTTTCTGTTGAATATGGTGATGTTAGTTGTCCCCTGTAGGAGAAAAATAATTTACCATTGCAAATAACAGGAGCATATATTTGAGAAAGTGAATGTAATTTCACGGTAACCAAACATCATTTCAATTACGATTTGCCTCTATTTGCTGTCATAATATTTTACTTAATTTGAAACAATGGAACCTTTGTCAATATCGCGAATATGAAATACAATTTTGTGTTATTTTTATATGTGAATAATTAATGTTTATTTTAGCTGAATTGGTCGATATATAAATTTATTATAAATAAACAAAAATGCTCTCGCGATACTTTTTATGTTTAATTTAAAATATATTATTTCTGTATTCTGAACCGGCAGATAAAAATAATAATTATAAATGTTTGTGCAAGCTATTGTATATTAATTGTGGTGAAATTGTTGTTATTATTATTCACCGGTGATTTCATACAGTATCACCACTTAGTGAACATGTGTTACTGACAATAATGTTTCTATAATTTCATATCATATCTTTAAAACCGACTATGCGGTGGACCTGATAGTGTAAGGCTTTCATGAGAGTATACCTGAAGAAATATACTATATAGGTATATATACCACCACCCTAAAGCTGCATTAAAAATGTACGCTATGAAGAATTATTTGTTGAGCTTGGTAAATACTACAACAATCTATTCTACCAAGCAGCAGACAAGAATAATTATACGTCTCTGAAACTAAAACGTCATTGTTACATATACAGAAAGGCATCAGCAATGGTCACAAAAGGCGCTACATGGTAGAGACAAGCATCCTTTAGAATAAGAACACACCAACAAAGATGCAACTGAGAAGTGTTTGTTATAAGCATTCATACGTACTATGAAAACTATGAAAAATATATTTTAAAAGAAACAACAACAATGATGATAAATGTAGAAGGCGCAATAGAGATCAAGATAATATCGAACGAATTAGCACAATGGCGTGGTAAAAGAAAAAAAAACAAATTATAAAATAGAACTTTATAAAATCTAAATAGGACCCATCAGTTGACAATCCCAAGTGGAGAAAAACTTACCAACGAAAAGCACACCTTGTGTTTGGAAATAAAGAAGAATGCCGCACCAAAAAGGTATTACAGGCATTCATCTTATAATATATCAATACATGCTCTAATTTTTTAGTCTCTTATATGTAACTTTAAGACAATAACGAAATCTGTACATAAAGGAGCTCAGAAAGCTGTGCTACTCAACACTGCACATATAATCCGATCCTTCCTAAATACATAAAATACTTACCTCAAAACATTAACTTGATTCTGGTGTACCCAACAAGACGACGAGTCACTCATAACCTCTGAAACTGCTTTTAAAATCTCCTCCGTTGAAACTAGCTTGAGTTTTTGACATTTAGAAAAAAAAAAGTAAAGGTTTATATTTTTAAATGGAACAAATACTTCATTTATTTACCATCGTCTGAGTTATATATATTTTTTTATCTATACTAACATTGATATACGCTTTAATTTTTTTAAATCGTCATCTGCATTTTAAAATAGGATATTTCTTTTCCAGAAAATCTTTTAAAACCCATCTAACATTTCGTTAAAATAAGTGGTATAAATATCAAGTGAAACCTCATTCTTGAAAACCTCGGTCCTAACATGAAAGCTATGAATAGACCAATTTTAATTTCGTGCTTATCAAGTAAATTAAGTAATATTGTAGGAAATATCTAGAATAAATGACATTAGATATTAAATGTTAAGTAATCTTTAGGTTAAGATGGAAGTAGCAGTCAGAAATATTTAATTTCAAGCGTAAATTTCAGTGGTGTACGAAAATCATTTCCTTATAATCGTATATCCTTTAAATGTGCTTTCCAAAAATTAATATTTCATGTTATTATCCCAATTAGAAAATTTGCGACAGCCTCGCTATTCAAATTGTTTTAGTTACTAGGTGTCTGTTATGGGATTAGTTTTATCGAATAAATATAATCCTGAGAATAAAAAGTCACAAAATTATGTAATGATAGTTGCTCTATATCTAATCAACAAAACTGATCTTTGGTCTTTACCAAGTTCCCAGAGAGTACGTAATTTTAGTGCAAAATGGCTTGAAATATTTGGTGCAATTCTCCTATTACAGGAGCATGAATGATGGTATGTTGTGTTGTATCACACCCAGTGACTTGACTACCTTTGTCATGCTGCTATTCCGGGTCGAAGGTCGCTACAGGTATAGTACAGCTGCAAAATGAAAAATCAATTAAAATAAATTTCGACTCATGATATATCATATCAAAGAAGATTAAATCGACTGTACTTTACCTTGATCTGGTACATATTCATATTTCATGGGTATTTTCCCTTTTTAAATTCCATCGAAAGACACCAATGGTTGGAAGACTGGAAGACGTAATGTCGCTAATTAATAGTAACGGTCTGAGGAGCTTCTGGCTGTATAGCACGTTCCCTCTAGGGTGCAATTCTACACCCGCCAGCCTGAATCAACTGTATAAGTGAATTAAAATATTTATTAAGGAATTCACATACACTTTTCTCTAGGGATCAGCTTTAATTAGCACTGTTATCTGAGATATTCTGTGAATATTTAAGTTTAATGCTTCTATAACTTGTCGGTATACACAATGGAGATCATACTTACCAGCTTGAACAAATACAAATGTATTGTAGTTGTTTTATTCTCAAATGAATTTCCGTATGTAAAAGTATATGTACTTTGTATACATTATTATAACACGAGATATTCCCTTGTGCATGAAAAGAATAAAACACTAATAGAAAGACATGTTACTTGTTAATATACATAGTAAATCGATATTGTAAATGTCCTGCTTACAAACAATATCATTTTTGGTAACGCCTTGATCTACTCTCTTGTAATTATTATCTTGACGGAACATGAAAGATCAGTGAGACTTCGCAATATAACCTCATCAGCACCCGCCGAATATTATGTAGAAACCAATTGAAAAAATCGGTTGTGACACCCCGAAACTTTCCCGACAAATTATAATATAATCAAAAATATAACCTGCGTAACGAAACAGAATTTTAATAAAGTATTATTATTATAATTGTGTTATTTTTATTTAATTTTTTTTATTTATACTAACGTAACAAACTATAGCATATTAAGTATTGAGAACAGTAAGTGTAGTTTACCAATCGACGACAATGTTGGAGGAGATCGGATACTTACTGTTTGAGATGCTTATCTATTTTTTGTACGATCAAAATAGCTGAAATTGCAATTTTATTATTTTTAATAATTATTATTTTCAATTAAATGCAAATTCAGGTTAGCTGAATACCCTCTACAAAGTTGCAGTTGAACGTTGCAATGAAACTAATTGTTATTGTTATGATTGTCGTCGTATTTGCTATTTTTTATGTCATGTATTTGTCAGAACTTATTTAAATAAGTATTATTATTGAAAATGAGTGACTTTGAATGTGAATCACTTGCTGAAGCATGGAATGTTGGAATAGCCGCTATAATTCCAGATAAATCCAAAGAACGGTATGAAAATACTTATAAAAGTTCATAATGTCGTTTAGTATACAATTTTAAAAATCAAAATTATGACGTCAGCATAAATGGGCAATGACATACCGTCGTGAATTTACTTACCGTTCTCTTTTTATAAAGTTAGCTTCAAATTCTCCAAACAATTCAAAAATGATGTCAAATATAGGGTGTTTCATTTAAAAAATCACAACAGTAGAGGTACTGCTATTTGAAAATTTAGTGGTTGCGTCCACCCCTATCACAGGGCTTAAGCAATTTCAACCAAAACCTAATGGGTTCATCCTAGGACTGTCCCAAAATTTTAATTGGTTCAAATGTTTGGGGGCGCGTTCACAATACTTTCCCTATGCGGGAAAGTAAAACTAGTGTGAATTTGCGGCACGATTTATCCAGAAACATTTATGCTCTAAAAGATTTACGTTTTACATAACTTCAGCTCTTCGAACATCTAAAACACCTAGCGTAATTTGCTTAGTAGATTGGATGACTCCAAACTAATAAAATCTGAGACAAAAATAAATATACTTCTGGTGCGTTGGGTTGGCACGTCTCTAATGTTTAGTTTTGTTTTAAAATCAATCAATTTATATTTCGAAGCTTCATACTCGCATCAGAATTCTCCGTTTCTTAGGAGTTAGACTGCCTTAATTAAAAATATCCTACTTAGGATTGTATATTTCTTTTACAATACAATATATATGTTTTTAACAAAACAAGAAACAAATCCATTTTATTTTCAGGTCACATAAAAATAGACATAAAATTCGGTACCCTGTATCAGGAAGATATATTCCGCAAAATATATTCGAATGCAAGACTGCATCCGTATATACATAGAGTAATTGGTACATGTGAACTCCCAAACAGGCAGTATGGGTTTGATGTATTTTATATCACGAATTCTACAACAATTTATATCAAAATACTTTCGAGTAAATTAAAAATATATTAAAAATATGTCTAAACTTCTCCTCGTAATATTCAATTGTTTTCCACATACCAAAATATCCTCAAGCTCTGGCTGGAACTGGAATTGTAAGAAAGCCCGACCCTGCGGCAGGTAGTATAAGGTGAGCCAATGAATTTTCATACCTCTTCCACTTAACATAATCGTGCTTTGCAAAACGGGAGACCCTAAGGGAAATCAAGAAACGTTGTCGACATACTAGCGAAGAAAATAGGGGTGAGAGGTAAACGGGGTGAACTCTGAAAATTGGTGGCAACTGCCAAGTACGAGCCAAGTAATCTAGGTAACTTATCCTTATTTTCGTTATGTATGAACAAATTGCTTGATATGAAGAAAATATTACCGGTAGCTTTTTATTCAATAAATAGGCCCTACGTATATTTATGTTCAACTCAATAAATTTGAGATGACAAATAATTAGAATGGGATTAATTTTCTACTAAACGAAACATTTCTGTAATGAATAAATTGGGTTTAAGTTTCAGCGCTTTACAATTTTTTTTCGCAACAATTTATTGTTGGAAAAAATTTATGCCCTTGGGTTTATACATTTTTCTACACTGAGAAAAATATTATATACAAACAGAGAATTAAACACACTTAAAACATAATAATAAATTCATATATATAGTTAGTAGTGAAAATATATTTGCGAGAAAATGTACATCCCAATTTACTCATTTTGTTGTAATCTTTTAGATTATTCAATAGATCTGTGGGGGGCATATCTAGTAAATTTACTATGTTTTAAAACTTTAAATAACATGACAATTTGAGTGTGTTGTCATCAACGCCAACCGGTTTAAATTTAAAGATTAAATAATCGTACAAGTTCGAAATGTCAAAAGTACACATCTCAAATCAATTTTTTGTTTAATTTGAACTTTCTAGCCCTCCACTCGCATATCTCAATAGGCTCCGCTGGCAGTTCCAACGTATATAAATGTCGTTCTTCAGCCTTATTGTTGGTACAGGTTCGATTGACCACCGGATGGACCATTTCATAAACCCCAAACAGCCACACCTCCATTGCACTACCCTTCGATGTTCGTCATCATGTGTGTGATCCCGTAGAGGTTACGTCGAGGAGTTCTTATGAAAATCGAAGATTCCCCACATCTCTAGATCACAAATTCCCCTGACTGAAACTCTTAGATTTCCCTTTAGGAGAAACTTAAAACCTAAGGGCATCTTGCGGACATTGAGGTATATTGAAAAGAGAAACTAATTTCTGTAATAACAATATATGGTGTAATACGAGTTTGAGTTATATTTTGGTATTTATAAACATGATGATAAGAAGTCGACTGCTCGTGATGGCAGAGTAAGAATCTTCAGTTACTCATCATACTTAAATACTTCTACAATGCTTAATTTTGAATTAACAATATCTGTAAATCAGTTGAAGATGAGTTAAACAGCCACACCCATAACCAAAGTCGCCCTGTCTATTTAAATAAATGCGACACTATTTTTAAAGACACTGCAACATATTGTAGTAGGTAGATGCACCTATACAGTTATATAGTTTATGGTCTACTTTAGTAAGCTGTTAGTGTCAGATAATTTCCTGCAAAATGCCGCAACTGTTGCGTTGTGGTCAGCAGTGTTCACTATTGCACGAAAATTCTCCACCCGATTTTCCCCATTGTACCTTATAGTTACTAACATAATATTGGAATGTTACCAGTATATTTATATACTATCTCCAATAGCAAGAATTTGTGTGAATGGAATAACAGTAAAATTTAATTCAATTTTTTATTGTGCACTAATTAATGTTTTCTGTTACCGTATAAAGATTTCTGGTGAATTTTCCTTGTATCTTAAATATCTTATAGGGGCAGTGATATCTAGAAACAGTGTATTATATGCTGAAAAGACTCGTCCTCCTTTTTTGGGTTTAGGCTGATTTTGATGGATAAATTAAATTAATTACTAAAATTATGTTTCGCATTTAAAAGACTTTAAGTTCCGCCTCTGGTTATTTGTTAAAAAGTTGATGTTTTTTCTTTTTGACATTGACACATTGGCAAGTTTTTCCAAAAAATGTTTATACCTTGAATACTTACTTATTGTTTCACGAGACGTTTAAATATTCACAGCAAAATGGTACGTAAAAGTAGCAGCTGTCTTAATAATTGGTCGCTCTATTTTGAGAACCTATTTGAGGGAGCTTCCTCGGAAGTTTCAAGCAAGGTAGTGTTCAAGATGCCAAACGATCAGGTCGATCAACAATTAGCGATGACAAAAAAATTGATATAATTGCAGAAATGGTAGTTGACCCTACTTCTTCTACAAAGAAGTGAAGACAGTCAAATGACAGTACAAAGAGTGTTAACTAAAACCAATTTTCATCCAGACAAATTAAAAATGGTTACACCGACCGAAGACTAGAATTCTGTGAAAATATGTCCAATGAAATTACCCAACAAGCAGACTACATAAAAACAATTGGCTTTAGTGACGAAAGTACTTTCTTTCTCAATGGAAATGTCAACACAGAAAATGTGAGATAATGGTGTGATACAAATCCTCACAGCTTTCGTGAAAAGCATACAAATTTTCCAGAAAAAATAAATGTTTAGGCGGGTATTTTGGGAAACCACATTGTTGGGTCAATTTCTCTCAATGCTGGATATGTTAGAAAACGCAATTGAGCGGTCTTGAAATTCTGGGATATGATCCAGATCAATTTGGAACTTGGAAACAACGTTCCAACAAGGTGGTTGGATTAGGCATATCGGGGTAGATGGATTGGACGACGAGGTTCGATAGAATGGCCAGCTCGATCACCAGACCTCACACCATTAGATTTTTTGTGGGGGTACATGAAATCTAAGGTTTACGCTACATTACCTGACAGTATTGCCATTTTGAAACAACGAATTGTTGAAGAATGTAGGGCAATTGACATATTTGCACGAGTACGGCAAGAGTTTAGCGGCAGTCCGGAAGTAGGTGGAGAACATTTTGAACACTTAATTTAAAAACTGCTTATTAAATATGTATTAATTAAATTCGAAACATCATTTTAGTAATTAATTTAATTTAAATATAGTTACTAATCTCTTAAATTAACTCGACCAAAAAAATAAAAGAATCGGATCATAATACATAAAAAAAACCACACGGTTAATTAATTGTTTTAAGAATATTACAGTACCAGCAAAATCCTAACTCAATAAAATCTTCTGTACGCCAAGTAGATATTAAAACACATTTTGAAAACATCATTTTTATAAATAAAACAGATAAAGCTGGTGTCTGTATTTCACGCCATTAAAATTTGCCAAAAGTTTCAAATGTTCAAATTAGCTATTAACGTCAATGTTTTGCTATGGGTATTCCGTAAAGATAAAGTTGTCTGCAAAGAAAATTAATTCCGAGTCTTGAATTCTCGTGTCTCCGTTTGATCTACAGCCGACTAGTCTCACCCTCCTATCAAAAGTAAGTGAAGCGAAAGACTGGGTTTAAATTGAAAATTTCGATACTACTGCGGGAGCATAGAGCAGATGTTGACATTTTTCCAAGACTCGCAATGAAAATATAATTGGATCCAATAATAAAATCCAGTTAAAAGAATAAACTGTAAATTTTAATTTCAAGATTTCATTATTACTATTACAATTTTAACGTACCCAGCAGTGAATTTTGCTTGTTTTACGTCTCTTTGATCTGTGGGTTTATAGAAAACGTTTGTTCATTCTATAACTACTACTTTCTCTGCAAATAATTTTCTTTACAACATTATGTTTGTGCACTATATTAATTTAAGAATTTTCTTTATTGTTGGAAAACCTATTTTAAAACTAGGGTGGATCTGTAATGAAAATTTTCATTCGAGAGCACCTATTTTACAAAGATTTTATTATTTTTTCACTAAAAAGAAGAGTAAGTATCTTCTTGCACTATACAGGGTAAGTCACTAGCGCAAGAATTAATTTCTATCGAATCCGTTTATAGTCGCATTAATAGTAATGTAGCATCTCTTCCTTGTGTGGAATTATTTTTTCTGCCTGAATTCCTTCAGCATTAGGTTTGAGAAACAAAGGTTCACCAGGTTTTTAATTGAAGAAGCCATGACAACTTAACTGATTTACGCATTGCTTATTGGAACACCGCATGTAGCGGTTAAAATTATTCTTCATTAAAAAAAAACCTCTAAATTCCCCAAATTTGCGAAATTTTGAGGCAGTTATTTTGAATTGTCACTGCCAGAACAACACATGAAAAATTTTAGTTAGTGTAGTGTTATATCAGATCAGATCAAGAATATATAAGTATATGTGTCCAGAATCACGTATGTGATTGTATTCATTGTATGAATTTCTGTATAATTTTCTATACGCTCCGTTTCTCTTGCAGACAGCATTCGTTTTTGTTAAACAAAGGCTTTCAATTGAAAATTAAATAATATCAGTAAAACATAATCGAGCATCGTGATAATCGTCTATTTTGAAGAATACTCTTCCAGCCTTAACAATTCTCACCTGCCTATGCTTTGATTAGCTTAGCATCTACTTATATGTAGGGGAACTGCTTCTAAGTTATATATGGTCGCGGGTTCGACCCAGATAGGATAAAAATTCCTTGCATCATTGCAGGAAAATATTCGACTTGAATCTAAACTTCTCGTAGTTTTTTCTGGGACAATCTCTGCCATAACAAATGCGTGGTCGCTTTGCATAGAAATTTTGGTCACAGAAGCTCTGATATTAATATCACGTAGGTACAGGGTAGTGTATTATTTATTTGATTGGACATTATTTTCTATGTAAACCAATCTACCATTGTTGGAATTATTAGCTATTGTGAAACTCAAGCAGTTATACTGAGTCAACCGTGTGTTTATAAATCGTTTATTACAGTTAATTAATTTTTTGGGCGATTTTATTAATTTAAAACCACTTGTGTGAAAAGATATAAATTTCTCATATTTCAGTTGAGAAAGCAAGTCGACAAATATAGAATTTTATAAATATGCTTTGTGAAACAGCTGAAAAATAACCGAGAATAAAATATACAACAGAGAAAAAAGATAAAAGTAACTAACTTAAAAAGTTGTGACGCTTTTATTCCACAGCAATTTGTTTTCCACAGTTTTGGATCGTTTAATAGAAGAGATAAAAGTGAGGTGTTGAAGTTAAGTAGCCAAGCAACAGTGGCATGTCATGAATTCTTAATTTTTATCTTACACAAGCTTAAAGTAAATTGTTAAAAAGAACATGGTTGAGAAAGGGATTTTATATTATAAGAAAAGTTTTGTAATTACTAAACAGAGTTAAATGAGAAATTTTTTAGGACTCAAAATGAGCTAGGCCTTAAAGTATATAACCTTGTATATGAAACATAGACGAACAGATCTGACAAAATTTTTGAAATTTTAAGTACAAGTGGACTTTCATTTTATTTAACAATAATTACTAATTACAGTGTCCTATAGTATATACAACGTAATTTGAAACTTGTATTACAAACAACCCCCGCTCCACCTTACTAATCCATAATTTAGTTAAGAATTACCATTCCAGGTAGGTATTCCATAACCTAAAACACCAAATCAAAATAGAATATAGCTTAACTACCAGTAGTAATGTTCGCATCTTCCTCAGTTTCGCTAGAAACATAAAATTAAATATGCGTTCATTTTATAAAAAAAACTATTTCACAATTATTTTTACCATCAAAACAGAAATACAAATGTGAATACAAGCTGTCAAAAATCAGATCATTAATTTCATGACGATGACAACAAAATGTCATAGACATTTAAAACAATAACAAAAATTATTTTTGTATCTAACTGACAGATATTCATTACAACATTTTGAAGAGTTAATAAAATTAAAAAAGCAACGCCTCTGAATAAAGGGAAGCTATCTGACGTAAGTTGAAGGCAGCGTTTTTAGCTTTTTCCAAGATCCAAGTATTCATTAAGACATTTAAATGAAGGCCATTTTCGCAGTAAGAAAAGTACGGGAAATCTTCAATTTGTCCGGATATAAAAAACGACGTTTTTTTAAAGTCTATCTCAAGCTGTCGGTCGGTTTATATTCAATAGCCAGTTGCGAGAGTTCCTCTTGTAAAAACTTTGCAAATATTCTATTTTGTGGGATACAAAAATAAATAGTTTTTTTTTTATTTCTAATGAAAACGTCGTCGTTTGCAGGCTACATAATATTGACTGGTACATGTTCAAATGCTATGTATTTTTACAGTTTCTTTGTGGCGAATTAGATAAGCCCTGTACAAACTCCTAAGTAATATATCCATATTTTACTGAATTTTGCAAAAATGCATCATTTATTTTTATATTTGATTAAAAATTTATTTTATGTGTATTAATTACTTCAAAACAAATGATCACAAATAATTGAAAACTGAAGACAGTAAAAAACTAATGTTTCTTTAATTTCCGAGACATTTGTTACTACATTTCATCATAAACGCTCTGTAGTATGTAAGTAAAGGTAAGGCGAATTAAGTTTCTTTTGCCATATTCTCCCTTACCAACGAATCAAATACCAAAAACCTGTTATTGTTGGTGACAAATTAAGCTAACATTGCGTTTTTCCTTGTGATCACCCAAAAAGATCTTTGCTTGAAGCTCTTGTTTTATTTTCTTGAAACACCACACTTTCCCATCGCAACTCTTGACTTTGGTCAACTTTTCCCGCTTGTTCTCCTTGACAGCATCTCTGAGGCGTAATATTTTCCTTTTCTCTTGTAATAAATTGGCAGGATTCGTTTGGCATTCCAGAAAATCGGTATTAGTTTCCCAACAGAATAAAACTTCTTTGGAGCTGGTGTTCCCTTTATATGCCACTGCATGGAATCCAGACTTGATAATGAACCCAAGTTTCATATCCAGTTACAATTAGGCAATTCTCTTCTTATTCAATACTTTACTAGCAACTTTCCTGTGCACAGGATGTGTAAAATCATTCACAAATTTGTGCTATTTATAAATCACGGTTTAAGAAGGGCAGAAGCCTCCATAAACAGACGATATCTCTTATAAAATTGTCTGAGAATACTTTCAGTAGAGCAAATAAAAGATTAAAATTAGCCCTATTGTCCACAAACGTATTTACCAGCCCTCGTACGTTAAATTTAAAATATAAGTGTATCTATTATTATCTTGTCACATAAATTCTCTGGTTAATATTAAAATTCAGTTAAATTAACAAACACAAAACTTTAATTGAATATTACCATAATATGAGATTAAGAACATAATCTGAGAATTTCGAAAGACAAAGTTGGGTAAGTATTATACCCATTTATAGAGCTTATAATAATCATAATAATAAAGGGTTGCACCCATAACAAAAGTTTTATTCCGCAATATTCATCATTTCCAATACTCAAAGTTATTCATGTGTTGTTCGTGTTTTATGAATGAGCTATTTGTAACATATTCACGTACCGTGTCGTACGCTAGACGGGAGCTTTAAAGCATTGTGGCTTCAAAATGACACAACGATGCCAAGTTTAAATTATCTACAAAAATGGTATCAACCATACATAAACAGATAAATTGAAACATACAATGCAGTGTTGTGAATGACAGACTGTTGTCTTCAAAAATAATAAATTTTAGCTGCGTGTCTGGATACGGAATGTCAACAATGAAATAGCACATGGAAAAGCTCAAAATGATATTATGTTCTATTGAATTTTGTTTACGGATCTAAATTGATTTTCTCGTAGAATTTTCTTGAATTGATCTTTCCTTGAAAGAGTTCGTAAAGGCGTTCGGTCGTTTTTTCAATTTTCGAATCTCTAGGAACAATTCAGTGTGTTGTGGTGTCGTGATGGGGATTAATTTCACAGAACAATGTAGTTCGTTAGAGTAACTCTATTTGCCGAGAGCTTAGCACGATTAAGCAAGTGTGGTAGACTTCTCTTATTTTATTCACCTGTGTCGAACCAAAATAAGCTTATTGGATCCGTTTACCTCGTAGTGACTGGTTTGTTATATTTAGGGATTCATGGACCGGATATGTGGAGAGTTACGAAACCTGGAGTTATATCCATATTGTGATTCGAAGTCTGAGGATTATTATTGTATCAATAATATTATAAAACGCTCTTAAAGTTGTATATTAAAATCTGAAAACATTCTGTCCGTGGATGCTTGTCCAGATTGGTTATAGATAAAATAAGAGATTTTACTTTCATGAAAATTGGAACCGTTTAGGGGTTAAAACTTTTTCAAAATCATTTCTTTAGATTTTAGAAGCGAAATTGTATACACAATCATTTTCAATATCCCAAAATTTTCGAGTTTGTAGTTTTTTTTTCACTTACTGGAATTAAGTTGAGATATTTGCTGATTGAATTTATCCTTTTGTGCTTTTATTCCGGCAACAATGTATGACATGATCGGCTCAACCACTTTCCCACTTACTTCTTCCACATTTCCATCATATGGATGGAAAATACGATCCCCATAGTAATAGGGATGAGAAAAAACCAAGTTCACGCAAACTAAATAAAGCTTAATCCTTAAAAATATAGACTTGTTCACTAAGGTTAGAGAGATGTCGAGATAATTTAATGTTTCTATTTAGAAAAGCTCTTTTCTTTTCTTAAAATTGACACTAAATCCTGATTCAAAAGAACAGCCAAATTGAAGTTGAAATCCTTCATTTAAAAGTAAATTTAAAAAATGTTTGCGTAAATCTCTTCTCAACTATAAATATTTTTACTTTCCCGCAACGCGCTAAAAAAGTTTGAGATAAAGACGGTATAACCATTTTGAAGTTCCTTGACACGATTAAGACCATTTCCAGATGGAAGTCTGTCTGTGTGTATGTCTGTATCCAAAAATTAGAAGTTATCTGCTTCCAATTATTATAAACCTCACACCATAACTTCCCTGATTTTTTGCGCCCGTTTGGACGGCAATAATGAGCCCAGAAACAACGCAACTCATCAATAGCACAACACGATTCCACTCTTGTTCTGAATGAGCTTATTCTTGGCACCATTCCAGACGTAGCTAACCTAAAGCGTTAATAAACAGACTTTATGGACATATCCGTATCTCCCGTGGCAACACGCCACTTAACAATTTCCAATTAATTCCGATACTTCTGCCGAAACTGTCTCTAAGACGCTCATCAAGTTATGTCGCTCTTCTTATAGCGCCAGCTGCACTACGACGCAAAAAAACTGCAAAAACTGACACCCCAGCAACAGATTGCAGCAGTGCTGGAGTCTTCAATCGTCGTAGACACTATGCCATTGGGTCGGACTTCAGTTTCTGTCAGGGGTTGTGTGTTTGCTGATGTGCAGTGTCTTCTTCTTGAGGGTGTGCCGTCGTCTTGAATTTTTATGAATTAAAAATGTCTAAAATATGCAGAGCGATGAGGATAAAAATGGTGCCTTTTACTAAACTTCATGCGAGTGGTGTTGTAATTTCAATCTGATGTCCGTTTATGTGGAGTGTTTTATGGATAAACTGTTTCTCTACTGATCGTTTTTATTTAATGTTATCAAATATTCAAAAAGTAAAAGATATACATACCCATATCGTAGTATATGTATAAAAGTGGGACTAATTTAAAATTCAGCATCATTGTGTCGGATATTGTTGACTGTCTTTATTGTTAGAAATGTAGAATTCTAAATATTGTAAATTTTACTACATATGGAATAAAAGTGAATGAATCCCTTAGAATCGAAAAGGAATTTCCAAAATTGCTTTTGAGTCCCTATATTTTTGTAAGCGGGTGTCGCATATTGTTAGGGGAATTGTATGGATATATCATTCGTATCTGACGCTTATATTATAACATTCGCTGAACATTTCTTTAAGACTCCAATTTCATAAACGCGTTTGTCTGTGAACATATCGTCAGTTCGTTGGTCTTTTTATTACTGTTTCAACAGATTTTTCCTATGAGTTTTGACGACTGTATTATTGTATTTATTAATTGAGATTGTAAAATTGTTATGGAAATTGTATTAATTTAATAATCTTGTTTATGCCTAGTTTAGAAATAATGGATGGTATTTGTTGTATGCATTAGTAGATACTGATACATTTAAAGCGGAGAACACAAAAAATAAAATATATTACAGCCAGGAAAAGAATGGCAAGCTATATTTCATTTTGATTCCTGAGTGTTAGAGCAAAATTATTTGAAATTAGAGCTAAAATTTTTAAAACTTTCGCAGCAAAAATAAATTAACGTGAAATAATACTGACAAGAATGGATAATTCTTTTTTGTACTTTTTTATTTAGCTTCGTTACTAAAAGTTCCGCTAAAAAGCCGACGGGATGACAAGCAAACGGACATAAATTCGACGCAGGAATTATCCTATATAGTTAGTTATTCTATGGTTTATAGTATGGCTGCAGAAATCTCTATGTACAAGGTGATTCAAATCAACTATATGCCTTATGAAAACGTTAGAATTTGTAGAACTAGTTTACTGACAAATAATAATACATTGAATTGGCATTTTATCATCAATATTACAGTATAAGTGAAATCATCAAATTTGCTCTATTGAAGAAAATAGTTTAACTTAAATCGCTGAGGGCTATGCAATGACACACTCCCTTAACTCATTGCATTGCCTCTAATTTAGAATTACTGCTAACTCGGTTAAAAAACTGCTTGAAAAATAGCTTGTCATGTCGGAGTCAAAGTATACCCGCAAAAATCAAACACATTGCAAAGTTCTAACGTCCACTCCAACATCCATACTAAACCTTTCACCAAGGATGGATGCGTTACATTTTCTCTCACTACATATTTGTTTTTGTTAAAGTTTAAATTTTTCTAGCAAAAAGTAATTTTTCATCTCATTCAAAGCGCAGAGAAACTCTAACGGAGCGCATAGGCATTTTGTAGAATGAGGTGCATTTTGTAATTAGAGGAACAGTCTTTAAACGCGAGTGGTGAATATATTTTTTATACATCATGTCTATTTTGTAAACATTTATTTACTTTGCTTACACCAATAATTGGAAACCACACTATTTGAAAATTCTTCGATATAACTTCGACTGAAAAAACTACAAGGCTTATGTTAATGCCACAAGTTTGTAATATTAACAACTCCCATTGTTGACTCACTTTTTAATGTGACAATTCTGTTTGTTATATTTACGGACTTTATTGATTCAGTGCATTTTAAAATATTCATCCCTTTATCTTAACATTTGTTTATTGAAACTAATATACAACACATTAGGAAAGCTTTGCTGTGATTTTTATATTATGGAGAAAACGGGGATGATACACAATTTACATATTTACAACACACTGTATAGACATCAAATACATTTTTCTTTCGATATTTTCTGTGGTTGAAATAAAAGCATAGAGTGTAAAGCATTACAGTCCAACACATGTCCAACAAATCAATATGTCCATTTCACAAAACGTGTGCACTTAAGCTTTTGGCCTGTCGGGGGACAGTGCCTTTGTTTTATTCGCAATACATATATCATTTGTGGGGATATAAGGGAGTCGAAAGTGAAAATGGTCATTTTCTGAACAAAATATTAGTTGCTAGCATGAGATACAAAAAAAGGCTCATATTATACGGGGTTATCAGTTTTTAATATTGCTAATTTATCAGGGGGTTAAATGTTTATATGAAAGATTTTATTTATTTATTCATTTAAAATTATTGAATCAAGATCAGATATTGATCAATACCTACGATATTTCTTTTCAAGTGGAATTCATATGAAAGAAAACTGGAGAATTTATGTAATTTGTGTAACGAGGATACTTATAGAGACATATCATGAAAGCAGTAATCTGACTGAGCGAAATACAAACTTAATGCTTTCATAATTTTAGGTAAGACCATCCAAGTGAATCAAGAGCCACCTCTGCTTTAAGGAGGACGAAAACTATTCCTAAGGTCAGCTATCGTTAGTAAGTCAAAAGGAAGGCTCATTAAATAGACTATATAGGGCTATAGTGATAGTAGAACAAGAATTATTATCTATAAATTAATTAATGATTAAGTTTGTATTTTCGTAATGTGTTCTACAATTTTTTTGTAGCTTTCGTCGTTACGCTTTCAATCTACGTTTGTTCTGTGATGTTTAGAGACACAAAACTCTCCTTTTTCTACATCGTTTATCATTAAGAAAACACAGGATGCAATTTTATTGTAACCCCCAATCGTTTTATATCTGTGAAACATCGAATACTGTTCAATTGAATACAGTTTGATTGAGAGGGAAGCAGAAAAAATAAAGGAAAAGTTGAGAAACATAAACCAGGTGGCGTAGATTTGACTTCGGTTGTAAAACAGAAAGTAATTGATTATTCATCAATTTGGGGAAAAGAGGGTTCTCCTTTTTACATCTTCTTCGACGAGATAAATTAAGAATTTAATGGTTCATTGTGTCTTGTCGATTTTTGTAGAATGATGTTAAATTGTATAAATTAAAAATTGGCTGTCGATAAGTAATGTTAATAATGAGCAACGAATATGATTAATTGAATAAGCTGCATCAGAATTTTTTTTTCAAGATGTGACTAGAGCTGTTTTGGTTTTTCTTTTAAGCTTTCCTACATGGGGTGGATATATATAACGCAAACAAAAGGAATTCTTGCCATAGTCCAGGCCACTACACAAGTTCAAAAGGTCATTTATTTAAATCAGCAATTATCAGGAAACTAAAGTAGTAGTTTAGGTGGATTAAAATAGTTTATAATAAGAAAAAATGCAGAAATTGACACTATTATACTTCGATTGCTCTCTGTGTAACGTACTAAGGTAGAAACCTCCAGATTGGTACGGAAACTCAACAACATATCTCTAAAGTAGAACAATGTTAGAAGAATTAGAAGTCGAATTTACTTGAAGGAAACATCGAAAAGGAAATCAGTCTTGAACAATGGTTGAAAAAAGTAAAACGATTTTAGAAGAATTAGGAATCGAATTTAGTTCTTCGAAAACATGAGAAGAAGATCATGGAAGAAATGCGACTACAATCAAAGGAATTTAAAATTTTCTTGCTACAGGAAAATTAGGAACTAAATAAAGATTTTTAAATTTGCATTTGGCCACCTTATAATAAAATCTATTTTAAATGTTCTAATTTTAGAAATACTAATCTCTAAAGTTACGTCGTTTGAATACATAAATTAGACTAATTACTCTGTCTTAAAAAATCTTGCGAAAAAATCTCTGCGAAAAGAATTAGGGACAATAAATAAAATTCAGTAACCGAAATAAACCCATTTGCGGGAAATACCTTACTTTTATTCAAATACACATACATTTACTTAAACCCATAGCCTCCTTATTTCCAATCAGTAAATCAAGATAAAGTCGTTTCTGCTTTAAAAACACAGTAGCACAAGGAGAACATCCCTGGGGCGCAGACTATCTGAAAAATGCCGAGGGTAACTCTAACCCTACAGACATCGTATAAAATATTCAGAACTTTGTAACGGATGAATATTTATGTATGTATATTACTAAAGGTATATATGGGGCAAAATATGCTATGTTTTTTGATACAATAGCTATCTATATACATCTGTTGTTTGAAGCTGAGAAAAAATAACACCCACATATGTGGAAAAATAATCTAGACTTTTTTCTCCTTAAATATTGTCGCACGTCGCTCAATAACAAGAAAAGTCTCCAATATTGACGTCTGGATATTTTATCAAAATTAAGTGGTCAGAAATGTTTTTTTTAGTCAAATTAATCCAAATTTTGCTGCAATCGCTATTATACACGGATCGGCCAAAGTAGACCATGCAACTACTGCATTCAAACACCGTGTTTAAGGGTGTGTAAGATAACAACTTATAATGCCAAACAGTTTGAAATCTCAGCTTCAACAAATATCAGTGCAAATTCTACGGCAATGGCTGCCAACGAACTGAGGTTTTGTTTATGAAGTTGTGATAAGTAGATGTAACAGCAGGGTCTGCGAAATTACTTACCTACTTTTAAACAGATCCCCTGTAAGCCTCGACGAATTCACACACACGATGAGGACCGTCAAAGTGCTCTATTCTATACGAAGCAGCGCTTGGGGGCTCATGAAGCGGACCATCCGCTGGTGGCCCATGTAAAGTTTAGAACGAATGTTTATACCTACGTGACAACATAAGCCTGTGAAGGCTAAAGTACGCTATTACTGACGTGTGCAAGCGAAGAGTGATAAATATGTATACAGGACATAGCGCCAAGCTTTCTAAATAGAAAGCACAGATCCCGTTGGAATAGATCTAGGTATCACACAGCTGATTATACTGTAGTGGTTTTAGTGGGTTATTTCTGGGACATCTTCGGTAGGTCGGATCCCACGTTTGTCATCAGCCCTATACCCGAAATATCTAATAATTATTTTAATATCTGAAGTTTAAACGGTTCATTATAGCATGAATATTTTTTTTATTGTTATTAACTTGATTCGTACTACTTCTAAAGATTTGCGTTGTATTTAAAATACATTATCATAATTAGCAATTTGTTTCAAATTCATATTTGGTGGACACTAATAGTACTTTTCTTATTTATTGATACTGGATTTCGATAAAATTAATTCTTTTAGTAACTTGAAAGTATCAAATGAAAGGATGAATGAACATTGCCGACGTTATTTTTAAGTCAATGACCAAACTCCGTGAGTATTGAAAAATTAAAAAAACAAATAAAGCGACCTGCAACTTGTTCTTTTCCCGTTAATTTTTAAAAAGTTGTTTCAAATTCTGTAGCAACAATCAATATCATCCTCGTAAAGAGGCTTTTCGTTACCAGATGGCACACAGTTCTGAATTCGATATTGATTTTAACATATAATATATATAAGTTTATTCTAAATAATATTATCTTGCTTTGTAATACGAGATATGTATTGCGAAATCCAGACCAAATTATTTTTTCTTTAGACCTTGAGTCTACTGCAGTCTCAGGGCCTACACATTTAAAATGCAACTGATCTAGATTTTTGTTTTCAATTTTTTTACCGATCACCATGTCCCATTTATTTTCGTTCTTCCACCTATGACGTAAATGTTTTTAATAAATGCAAAAATAATGTTTAAAAGATTTGGTTTATTTACAGACTTACGTATTCGGTACACTTAATTTATTTATAATTACATTAATTTACTAAAAACTAAACTAAATAATTAATAGAAATAAATAATTAATGGTATTAATTACAGTAACAAGAATAAATACACTAATATTTAATATAACAAGAAACATTATGCACTCATTTAAAATAATTTATATTATATGTATCAACAAAAATGCTTTTATTATTACCATGAACTTGGTTGTTGTTTGCTAAGAGTTTCGAGAGCTTTGCAATGCAATTCTAAAACTATCAATAACCCGCATCAATTAAAAAAAAAAAGTGGATTAAATCTATTTAAAATATAATCATAATTTTATCCAATACCCTATAAACTCAGTACTAACTTGTAATAAAAGACAAACCGGTGACAGTTTTACCAATTTAGACTTACACACATTGAGCAAATCGATAAATCAATGGCTATTAAATTGTGGAGGATTCTCACTCGTGTCAGATTTTGCTAGATTTTCTTTATTTTTGTTGCTAAAATATAAGGCAATTCCATTATCGTCAATCAATTGTAAGGTACCATCCTTGTCTCCGTTTCGTGAAATATCTTTGGGCGCTGGAACGACGTTTTCGCTTATACTTGAAGCTTCCGCGTTTTCAGCTATAGCAGTACCGTGATTATCTACAGTGATTTTAGTTAGGTTTGTGCTGATAGTGTTTTGTTCAACGCTTGGTTGCAACTGAATTATGGATGTCCCTAGATTTTGATGGTTAGATTTTGGTTTTTCAATGGCAGCTAAAATTGATTGCAACAACCCTTCATTTAGCACTTGTCCATGTGGAACTTGATTGCTATTTTTGCCATTAGCTGATTGAATTTGAAGAGTGTAACTACCCAATGAACCTTGCAGTGGAATATTATTTAGGTCAATGCTTTGAGATTCAATTAACTCACTATTTGGGCCAAAACTTTCTGCAATATTCTTTCCATAAGATTTACCATGGGTATCGATCTGAATGGAATTAATTGTAGCTTCAGATTTTGTTGACGAACTGTGCACTAAGTCTGGTGGGCCGTACTGAGCCTGTGGTATTGGAGCAACTAAATCAGGTGGACCATAAGATCCATGCGGGACTTGACCTCCATTGAATTCTAATCCTCCATGTACCGAGGAAGTTTTATGACTGCAATCAACAGCACCTGATTTATATTGCGTAGACGCTGCATTAGTCCCTGTTAAGTCAATACTTACGGGTTGGTGAGAATAATCTATAGCGACATTTGATTGAGATAGTCCATAAGAACCGTCAACAACACCTAGAGGTGCATGATAACTTGTCAAAAACTGGCCTTTTGTGTCTACATTGCTGAAACCGGATGAGCCATGGGAAATACTTTGAAAAGAAGTTGGTGGATTTGGATGAGGTAAGCTATTCAGATGAGAAAGTTCTGGTTTTGGAATATCTAAGACTGCAGGCGGTAAATATACTGGTCCAGTATTAATGTGACTTGAAGAATGTATATTGTGGTCTCTATAGTTTTGTTTAGCAATATTTTGGAACAATCCTATTTGTACTGGTTCCTTGTAGAATATGGGCCGTTTAGGCACGTTGAAATTTAAATTAGTTAGAGAGTTGTGAATTAGGGGTGTACCGTATTGAGTGTTTGGAGGAACACCATATAAACCGCTTGGCGGTATCAAACCGATATTAGATGTCTGATAGTTTAAGTTATGTGAATTAAAGGATCCTATAGAATGAGAGTCTAAATTATTATACGAATGACTTGCTGTGTATGGTCCGTTAGTAGGCAATGCATTTACTGGCGGGACACCATATGTATTTGGAACTTTATTATATCCTCCATTGGAAAATATTTCGTAGCCAACACTCTTAATAGCTTGTATATCCGAATTGTGATTATTAATACCAATTGCAGCCAAACCAATATCAATATTATTAGCGTGAGAAGCTTGTCCATGAACTTCTTCACCAGATGATGCTATAACACCCCCGGAACCTGTTACTGTATTTAAAGGTGCACCGTAAGAATCACTTAATTGTGGGCTCGTGTTCACATGATTATGATCAAGTAATGGCAAATTACCAAGTTGTGTAATTTGCTGATTTATATCTCGAAGCGGCGGTGGAACTAAATCATGTTGTTCTTTTTGTGGAACACCATACACTGGGTTTGGTTTAGATGATAAACCTGGTATGGGTTGCCAACCGTCATATTTTATGTCTGGTGGTGTGGGAGGTGCAGGAACTCCTGGATGCGGTGGCTTAGGGTTTGACAAAGGCTGTGGTGGGCCATAGTTTGCAGATGGGTTTCCTATGATACCTACGTCATAGCTTTCAACTGGAGGTCCATACTGAGGCGCAGGTGGTGGAATGTATTGATTGAGTTTAAGCGGTGGTCCGTATTGTGCAGAATTGCTAATAAAGTTAACATTTCCACCAAATGAGTTTTGTTTTAATTTAGAATAACTAAATATGTCTTTGTATAGTGTAGATGGCGGACCATAAGTATTGATTGGTTTTATTGGTCTGTAATGTTTTGGTGAAAAGTTTTTAAAATTTCCTAAAGGTTTTCCAGGTGGCCCATATTGAAACCGTGGTGGACCATATACTGGCTTTGGCCTTGGTGGAGAAAGCTTTGTCGGTGGTTCATATTTAATCGGCGGCGGTCCATAGGTATTTGGAAAACTGAATTTATTGTTCGGCAATATGTACGTACTTGACGGAATTGCATAATTAACTGATGTCACTTGCAAAGGTACCCCATAATTTGGCGATGGTAAAGGTGGTGGCACGTCAGGTGGCGGTGGTGGATAAACTATATTATTTGACGGACTGTTTGGAGCCCCATAAACTGGGAGTGGTAAATGAATATTGTTCTGGATTGGTGGTAAATAACTATTTGATACTACAGATGGAGGTCCATAAGTACCACCAATGTTTAGAGACGCTTCTCTTCTGTTCGTTTTTTCTTCTGAACTGTCAGCTGTTAAATCTGTTTCTTTCTGAATTGAGTTGCCTGTTCCATCCAAAGTACTCTTGTTAGATTCTTCCACGGTTTTTAATTGACCATTGTTTACAACAGCAGCAACTTGTTGCAATATTAAACATGATGAGAGTATTGCAACAAATATCTGAAAGAAAAAAAAATATAAACCATGGTTAATAAACAAATAATCCTATATTAAGTAAAATATAATTGTGGTACACGCATTAACAAAGGACATATATATCACGAGTATCAACAAAAATTATTCAATAATTATTATACCATGGTGCAAGTTTTTAGATTCGATATTAACAATTTTTTAATAAAACTAAATTACAGGGGCATTTTGAAGAATGAAGATATTAAACTTTACTATAACTTTAAGTAATGTATTCCAAAATAAAGAATATATAAAATGAAGATGTTGTTTCTGCAATTTTTCGTAAATCACATCGATATCATTCGCCTTTTGTTTACAAGAGTGCCGTATCTTTGAAGTTAACACTACGCATTTAAAAGCTGAAATTTGCGCAATTTTATAATCTGTAAAAAAGTATATTAAAGTAAGCAAATTAGCTATTTATTTATTATAAAACAAAAGTGTCAAATACGGCAGCAAAGTAAATTTATTAATAAAATGTTTTATAACAAACACAAGATTGCGCTTAATATTTTCTGTTTGCATTAATTTAATAAAGTGATTAAAGTAAAAGAAAATACTAATCTTATTTTAGCAAGCAAGTTCGAAATATTGGAATAGGTAATTTTTAACTTAATTAAACTAATAATATTCCAGTTACGGCCTGGTACCTTCTAGGTTTCTTAACTGAAAAATTGTTTATAAAATAAATTATAAAATCAGAAACAGTTTGGGCACAGATTTTTAATAAAAGTTATAAGCAAGTGTGTTAATGGACCTCAGTGATTTAGTAATATAAAAGTTCAGTTCAGAAGTATAAAAAAAATAACAAACATGTTCCGGAATTGAAGATTCGATGTCTATTTTAGATTGTAGAAAGTAATTAAATCATGTCACTGTGATTTAGTTTTTTTTTAGAAATTATGGGATTTTAAATAATGAAGTCAGGCATTTTAAAATAATATAATATGTTAAGCAGATCACACATTACAGGAATTCTTAATCAGTACTAAAATTTCAAAAAAAAAAAATAACCATATTATCATAAATTACTTAATTAAATTTTTGAGATTTATTTTAAACTTGGAATCAATTTTGACGTGACAATTATGGATGTTTACTTCATAAAAAAGAGCGGGCTCTTATTATATTTTCATTTAATCCTCATATTTATTTCTTCACAACTATTCTGTGATCTTATAATTTTTATTTTGAGACTTCAATCAATTTCGACTCGATAGAGAAAAATACAGTGAAATTCTCACTTAAAGCTCATGAGTTACAAAATAACCAATATGTCACTTAAACATCTATACAAAATATTTATAAGTAAAAGGCACAGTAAATAAAACTAAACATCAACAACAAAGACCACATCAATTCATTCATAAGTAGGAAAGTCAGTTCACGCTCACGAATATGAACTTGACTTTCATATTTATCTCTAATTCGCACATCTGAAAATAATAATTGCTTTCGATTTTTACATTATGATGCAAAGTATAATTATATACACAGTTTTTGAACTATGAGAATATTAAATTTCTCAACAAATTTAGCCTAGAATTTTAAATAATAAAGGTTATGATCGACACAATCTTATATGTATATCTAACAAGAAGGCTAAAGTGTTTTCTAATCTCTTCTTGCTAACAATGAAAATAAATTAACTTAAGAACTAAAAGTGGAACGAACATCACACCAGAAACATCGGTATCATTATTTTGCATTAATTTTGTATCAAAACCTTTTAAAAAAGAATCAATGTATGCATCAGGATTTTATTTTGTGCAAAAGCAAGCATGGAATAAACAAATATTTATGTTGAATTGTTTATATTTATCACCAAACAATGAGTACATCTTACCAGGAAAGTTTTCAAGTATTAAAATTAATATTTAACAATATTATAACACAAACGGTATTGGCTTCGTGAGGACATATCAAGTTTAGTTAATATAATAGACCTTAAAACAGGACTGCAATTGAATTATTAAATAAGACTTTTCCATCAACAAGTTTAGTGTGACTAATTTTCCTATTACAATACAGGTCTTGAGTTAATTGGAACAACAGAATGCTTCAAATCGTTTTTTTACTATTGGTCTTAATAATTTGTTTTTTTTTTCAGTTTACTTTTCTTGGGGTGTTCGGTTCTTATATAAAATTTCATTACAAAACTTTTTTTTATATTATTTATTTTTATTTGGATATTTTAAATGTTGTATTTGTAACTATAACGAAAATTGTTTGTTATTTTTGATATTGACGTATTGGAATTTGTGTTAGGTACCTAATACTCAAAAAAATATAAAAATATATATATATCATATATAAAAAATTATCTTAAATAATTTGTATGTGTATGTAATTTAAGAAAAATGTGTTCAACCTGAAGGAGTTACTAATTAGTGACGAAACGTCGTTTTTATTTTATTTAATTTATTTGGCGAAAATAAAGATGGATGTTGTCTTTATTTAGAAAAGTTTTGTAAAGAAATTTTATATAAGAACCGAACACCCCAAGAAAAGTAAACTGAATATAAATAGAATTACGGTTCAAGAATAATAAAAAAATAAATATGTTAATAAGTTGTGTAGAATTTAACTTTCAATTTGAAAACTCTAATTTTGTGTAATTTCTAATAATAGAAATTTTTAACTAGTATTCAAAATACAGGTGAGAAAATGGTCATGCAATTCATCAACAAATGATTTGTGTCCAATTATAATTTTGGGTGTAAAGAAAAAATGGAGCCATTAAAGTTATTCGAAATTTAATATTGAAAATTTTATTTATTAACTTTCGTGAAAATCTAATTAACTCTCAAATATTGAGTTGACTTAAAACGGTAAAACTAAAAAGTGTATCTTTGCCTTAAATTTGCCCTTGGGAACAACACTATGAGGTATGCTGTAAGAAAGTTTGAACTATTCTTGTCAAACAAAATCTGGACAGAAACTTTAGAACCAATAGCATAAATTAAAACAATGCAACATCTTCTGACTGCATGTTGTAAAAAAAAGATTAAAGACCAATTATAATAATTTTGACAAAAAATAATCTTACTACCCTTAAATCTTTACAAAAATTGTTTTTTGTAAAAATTCAACCTTTAGTTCTACCCCGCATAGCACTAAATCCATTTTGTCCACCAATTCAATAACAAGTCAGTTGAATGAAATGTTATTATTTGTTATAAAAGATTAGAATTTAATTCACGTTAAATTTAGCCAACATTTTCTTTGCACAATCTTTTTTGTTGTTTATTGAGTTTGAGTTTTTTATTTGATTATATCCTTCCTATTTTTATGCGTACGCGACTTATTCTACAAAATTCGCTAAGAAATTTAAGGTAAAATGAACGTTTAATAAGCACAGACAATTTTTAAATAATTTTGATTCTAAAATTCATGTGTCTAAAGACGTTTTGAATTCACCACTTTTAAAATAATGTATCCATAAAGCGATTTAAAAATTATTTAACATAATTCAGTAATTCATAATACCTTTTGTGAAGTCATGGTTTTAATCCAAAAAAAAATCACAAATTTCACTAAAACTTAACTACACCAGACACACCATGTGAGATGTTTATCGTTTTTTTCAAAAATATCTCGAATCTTCTGTCTGAACAACAATATATAGATTTAGTTTACAATATTGGTTGTAGTTAAGATGACCCCCTCTATATTTTTGTATAATCATTTAGAGGAAGGTTAAAGCATTTTCAGATGATAAAATCAGGCGGACATATGTATGGTGAAAGTAGGATAACGAAAGTAGCCATACCCAGTTGCGTTAAGTATCACAAGAAATGTGATGTGTCCATATTAACCAACAGTAGCGCACCCAGGTATAGTAATATGCAGACGAACACCTTCATATGCAGAAAAGTTATTTAAACAATAACGATTATTCACAAGTGGATAGGATGTTTTAGCTGAGCCCATACTTTTGTTCAAACAATAAATACAATTCCGTGCATAGTTTAATTAGCTCTATTAGTGTCATTCAAGTTCACTCCACATTTTTACGTATTAAAACTAAATAATTAATTTTAAATTCAATTAATTCAAACAATTGCAATTGATGAGTTGTAAAAACTAAGTGTTGGCCTGATAGTATGAGATATTCTTTAATTTCTTAATAAAAAAAATGCTTATTAAGTACGTCTAAAAATCAATGATGAGAAGTAATGTAGAGGTATATATTTAAGGATGTGAGAATGTATATTGTAACGGATTTTTTACAAAATATATAAAAATGTAAATTATTGTTTTATTAAATTTAGATCATTTGGATATGACTCAATTGATCCGGATCTGAATTTTAAGGAGGATGGCTCGGAAAAGGCTTGCAATAGTCACACTGCAAGAGATCAGAATGATCAGTGATCTAAAGCATAGCATTAAGCTTATTTCAACTCAGTGAGAAAAACGGCAATGATACGAACTTACCAGATATCACTGTAAATGGGAACTAAATTAAATTAAACAAATGAGGATGACATTATAATATGCGTAACTGTCTGTTGCAATGTATCTGCGAAAATCTTATTCGACGTATTAATAATTATGCAAAATTCAAAGCGTTGTATACTTGAAATGACAAAAATCAGAAAAACCATATTTAAATTGTGCTTTCTGAGCTTGTAGAAAAATAGGAACTATCTGATCGTGAGTAGTCATATTCTCTTACAAACTTGCATGCATATTTTATTAGTAGTTTACCACAGTACTCATGTATAGTATTGGACACTTAGTATGTACTGATGTACAAAAAATCCAACTCAACTAATTTGAGGTGAATGAAAAGCAAATTTTTCAATTCGTTGGAGTTACACGAAGTTTTTGCTTCAGCCGTTTACGAGCTGGCATGAGATGATATACTTCATCTGCTAGTCAATCAATTTTTTAAATCATAGATGTGAGAATGATTCTGATTTCACAAATTGAAAACATAACTATAATTTCAAAAAATGACAAATAACATTTAGAAAAAATTTCTTTTAAAGATTATTTTTTTATATTTCATTTTTGATTTATAGTTTAAATCTGAGATGTAGATACTTTAATTTACCTCTGGTTCTGATTTTTAAAGTACCTAATAGTTAAATGTGTATTTCATCGTTAAATTATGTGTAATAAATGGTAATCTGAATTCAATAAATCAAGCAGGAAAGGTCATCTTCGCGATATCCGTTTCACTCTGCTACAATAATAAAAGTAAAAGTTTTTATTGAACCTAAATTTATTTACCACGTCTAAGCCATTACTTTTCAACAAAACAAATAGAAAAGTTAAAAAATATATGTGATTCTAAAACTTCGTCGTAGGAAATATTTTATTGTAATGTGTTTGAACACGTAATACATTTATTTGTTAATTACTAATTACAGTCCGTGATGAATATAAATTAGTTAAATTCCAAAACTTTCTTTAAAAAAATATTTGCTTTTAACTATAAATCTAAGATATTTATGATTACTGCTTAGCATAATATTCTAGTTTTATTGGAAATGCTTGTTAATTTTATGCAATTACCTGGTATATATGCAGAATTGTGACTTAAATGTTGATTAACGGACTTCACACTTTATCTAGGGATGAAATTATGTCTTAAAAGCTTCAGACAGGTACGGTCGACTAGTGATCTTTAGATATGTAGAAATTGGTTAGACTTGTGGCACTAGTATGTCTCTCCTTATCCTTTTATCAATCAATGCGAATGTGCTTCGAACTTTTTCTCCAAAAATGTTAGGACTTTAACAAGCTTAAAAAGTTATTTAAATATTATGATCTGCATGTTCATAATGCGAAACAATATCTAATCTAGTTATCTCACTTTAAACCTAAACAGATTATAAATAATTTGTGTTCACCAGACTGGAACATAGTAAATTACGCAATCATAATTTTTTATTTTTATCTATTCTTAGGTATTTAGTATTATGTATTTCTTTATTTACTAGTTAGAAGGTTATTTTGCGCAACGATTATTAATTTAATTGAACTAATTATATTTTCAATCAGTTATGAAATGTGCACAGAAAATATAGTTTTCTCCAAACTTGACCTTAATAAAAAATAAATAAATAATAATAAATATGTATAAAAAATTGTTTTATGAAAAGGATAACGTCCTATAACAAACATTTCGTGGCATTGACATTACATTCTCACTTGTTTAACTCATTCATTTTGCGTCTACAGGTTCATCTATTCTGTTTTTATTTTCAAGGTCTCGCTTTCACCTGTAAGGTCCCGAACGAGACGTGGCTATACTATTTCTCTGACTATACTTTGTACAGTGGCGTCCAGAATGAGATAGGTACTTGTTTAAATGAAAACAAGAGTGCTTTATATTTTTTTATAATAATCAACATTAAACCTGATGAGACCTAACTCGATTTGATAACATTCTCAACATCCATTAAAAAAATCAGATATCTAATTCATCCGATGAAAGAAACCAATAGAAATATTTGACTTGTAAATAAATGTATGAATTTGTGTGCGCTAGAAAATATATGGACCATTTTTGTTGTCGTTGTCACACAATATCATAATCCCATTTCGATAATTATTTATTGAATATGTATGTGCAATTTAATTGAAACGTTAAACCGCATATATTTGTTATCCGCTGTCAATAACTTTAGTACAGTTTACTCGGTCAATACTACTATGTATTGTTTTCAAACTAAATACTGTTGACATCATACATTTAAACATTGCTTACAAATAATTCAAATTTATACGGAACTAGGCAAAAAATAAATTATATCTGCCTACCCGATCAGCTTATATATATCATAAAATTGTAGTCAATTAAATGCTAAGCTTTAAATTAGCTTTTCCCGCAACGTCTCCACCGTTCATTTTGAAGCAAGATTTAAATTCGTGCTTTATACCTACTTATCTATATTTTTTTCCAAACAAGTCGAAAATTGTTCTAATCACTTCAATGAGAATCGCAAATATTAATAAAATTTGCAAAATTTTTAAGCGATCAAAATAAACTGCGTCGTTTCATCAAAAGTAAAATCATCAAATTCCATCACGGTCATCAACATATTTCGTCGGCTACCAAACAGGTTAATACACACTGTCAACTGAATATACGAGTATCATTTAATAAACCACAAAGAAAGCAACATCGCTTTAAGGTAAATTCTTCTTTATACATCATCATGTATGGTGAAAGTTGTGGATAACAAATAATCTCGTTATTAAGGGAAAATATTAAATTATTATTCAATAACTTATTAGAACATTGATAGAAAGATGTTAATCTCCAGTTATTGAACGGAAGCTGAAATAAATCTGGTGTAATTTACTAAAAATGTGCTGCTATAAATAAAATGTTTTCAATTAACTTAGCAAGGAATACCTACACTGGTTTACAGGGTCTAGCAAAGATCTAGGAACTATTAAGACATGGTATAAATTTTTTTTTATAGAACTGGAAGTGATTAGACGGTGTACAAGATTTACATTGTTTATAAATTAATACAATTTCATACAGGTATATTATATTTTTATTTTACAGGGTGTTTTACAAACTCTATGACAAATTGTGGCATATTATAGCTTGGTTAATTCGAAAAAAATGTATTAATGATCATGGGTCCGATTCGTTTTTGTTTAGAAGTTACAACCATAGTTTCTCCTTCAATGTCGCTAATCTCTGTAACTAAAACCCACAATTAACAATAATATAATAATAATAATAATAATAATAATAATATTTATTCACCACCAATAATCTTTTACAAAATAATAATAAAGTATAAATACATTGGGTAATAAATATGTAAATAGCTGATACATCATGTTCTAGTACGAAATAATACCTTGTTTTTGCTTAAGCAAAGCTTGTCTGCATAAAACAAGGCTTAAAATACAAATTGAAAATTTTACCCTACAAGAAAATAATAGATACACAATAATATAAAATTACATGTCTAATTCATTGGCTAATGAATTAACACCGATAACTAATTATAATAATATAACATAATAATCTTCCTAATAATTATACATTTACAAGATGGAAAAATTTTCGGCAATTAACCAATTTGTTAAGAGCTTTTTAAAGGATTTTAATTTACTTTTTTCTCTAAGCTCTCTGGGAAGTAGATTATAAAGTTTTACATTTACATAATTATACGATCTTTGTCCGATACTTTTTTTTGTTCGTAGCAAGTCCAAATTTTTATTTTCTTTAAATCTTGTTCCATAATCATGAGAGGACCCTGCTGAGCTGTTACAATCGCTTTTTATTGAAAAAAGAAGGGTTTGTTTATAAAAAATTTTTCTTATAGATAACATTTTGCATTCCCTAAAAAGCAGATTGGTTGAATAATAAGCGCTTAAACCAAATATCATTTTTAAAATTCGTTTCTGTGCTATATCCAGAGGGGTTAATACATTTTGGTAAGCACCTCCCCAGCCTATAATTCCGTACAAAAGATGGGGTTGTACCAATGCATAATATAACAATATTAATTGGCCCGAGGTTACGATAGTTTTCAGTTTTCTGAACATAAATAACAAAGACCGTACTTTATTTGCAACATTGCGAATGTGTGTAGCCCATTTGAAACAGGCATCAAGAGTTACGCCAAGATATTTGACTTTATCAGAGGGATTTAATGTCCATAGGTATTGCCGTTGCGGTAGATATACAGAAAGTGTCGTATCCGGTAGCTTCGTTTTGTTAATTGCAAATGGGATGTATGATGTTTTAGTTAAATTAATTGTTAACAAATTCGAGTCGAGCCAGTCAGTTATTAGCCTGAGATCACTTTGAATTTTGACTTCAACTTCTTCCTTGGTACTTGCAGAAACTAATAGTACTGTATCATCAGCATAAGATATAACCTCCCCATGGCATTGCAATGAAAGGAGGTCATTTATATATGCTATAAATAGGACAGGGCCCAACACAGTCCCTTGTGGAATTCCGTAATTTATGGCACTTTGCAGGCCTATTGTGTTGTTGATTTTCACCATTTGATGTCTATTTTGAAGATATGAATTAAGTAAGTCATGACAAGCCCCTCTTATACCTAATGAATAAAGTTTCTCCAAAAGTTTCGTATGACAGACCGTATCAAAAGCTTTCGCTAAGTCAATGAAGATGCCAGCGCAAGGCCTGCCATGGTCCAAATTGTTGTAAATTTTTTTAGACAATAAAGCTATTGCGTGAGAGGTGCTTTTCTTTGCCTGAAATCCAAATTGTTTATTTGAAATTAGCATGTTGCTATCAAAAAATGAAAACAAACGTTTCTTTATAGTTTTCTCGATGATTTTTGCAATATTAGAGATTAGGCTAATAGGTCTGTAATTTGTTACACATCTTTTATCTCCTGATTTATATATCGGAATAATTATTGCATCTTTGAAAATGTCAGGAAATATTCCTTTTGCGTATATTAAATTGATCAATTCCGAAAGGGGTTTACTAATCACATGTTTTACTACCTTAAGAGTTTTACTTTGAATGCCATCATTTCCTGGAGAAGAGTCGTTTTTAAGTTCGTTGATAATATTGATAATTTCATTTTCTGTTGTTGGTGAAAGAAAAAGTGACCTGTCTGTGCGAGATGGAAATACCACATTGGTGTTAGATAGGCTATTTGTTCGAATCTCATTAGCTAACTTCTGACCGACGCTGCAATAATGTTTGTTAAACACGTCAGCTATTTTATTACTACTGTTCACAATCGATTCATTCTCATCAAATACAGCTCCTATTTTTTCATTCTTGTCATTATTTGTCTTATTTAAAGAAAATTCATTAATCGTTTGCCAAATTTTTTTTGAATTATTTTTATTTTTAATAATTAGGTTTTTGTAATAAATTTCTTTTGAGTTAGTTATAGTTTTATTTACAATATTTCTATATCTTTTATAAGCGGCGAAGGCAATATTACTTTTGGTTTTTTTAAATTGTTGGTAGAGGTAATCTCTAGTTTTAATGGATTTTAATATGCTTTTTGTTATCCAAGGTTTCTTTGCTGGCTTCCCTTTGACTATTACTGTTTTTGTTACGCTGTTTACCCTTTCTATCAACCGTTCAACAATTATACGTGCACATATATTAACATCATCAACATGTTCGACATCTCTGAAAAGTCCTGGATTTACAGTGTTTTTCAGTTTTTCGTAATTAATGAACTTTTTCGTATAAAAATGTGAATTATGTTTAACGTGGCTATTATTATTTTTCAAATGAAGGATAGTAGGGTAGTGATCACTTATCTTTGAGTTTACTATAGCGGAAGATATTTGATCAGTTTTAATAGAGGAACTTTTCAAAAATATATGATCAATACACGTCTGACTTTGTTTTTCAACTCTGGTGGGCTTGTTAATTAATGAGATATATCCATTCTCAGATAAAATATTTAAATATTCATGGGAATTGACTGAGTTTGAAAGGATATTCACATTGAAGTCGCCAATTAAGATTTCGGTGTCGTTAATGGCAGTAGTGTTTAAATATCCTTCTAGCCCCGTTAAGAAATCCGATACATCTACTGTATGAGGCCTATATGCTGCTGTTATGGCCAACAATTTATTTTGGAAATTTAGTGTGATTCGACAAGAATCAATTTGGTCAATTTTTACTAATTCGGTTTTTGCAGATATGCTGTTTCTAATATAGATCAAGACTCCATCATTTTTATTTATGGAACCTTTATTGTACATTTGTTTATACGACGGCAACAAAAAAAATGTCGGTATTTGTTATTGTCCAGGTTTCTGTTAAAATTATTATGTCGAATTTTAGGTTAATATTTTCTAATAAAACTTCCAGATCATTGAAGTGCTTATTTATGCTTCTTATGTTTGTATGAAATATAGAGAGATTACCACTATTATAGTCATCAAACACCCTATTAAATATATCAATATTCTCTATCTCTATGCAATCAAATTCATCAACTTTAAACTCTCTTGTATATTTATCCATCCTGTCAATGTTGCGAAAAATTTTAAATTTTTAAATTACAAGCTATATTTAGACCAAAATAAATTATTATTAATTATAACACATTTAAGTTCTCATTAAGACAATACATATATTATAAAAAAAATGCACTACACAGAAACCGTAATCAAGCCAAATCGAGATCGATAATCAGAACCCAAAAGTCTACCTAGAATGTATTCTCGATCGTGTGGAGATTCCAGGCTTGATCTTTTTATGAACTGCTCCCAATGGCTTTGATGGTGTCATCTCAAGGTTCCTCTTTTTGACTGCTGCCTGCTTTGCACTCAGTTCAGTGCTCACCGCTTTAAAAGGTTCGGGTTTAGTATGTTCTTTATTATGACCGAGTTCGTTGTTTATTTCTGCATTTTCAAAAACACCGTCATCATTACCGCAAGTTAGTTCATCTGTGAATACATCACTCTCAGATTCCTTAACTAGATGTTGACTGACAGATGAGATCTCAGGTACTGCCAAATTTTCTGCAGTCAAATTCTCTCGTAGTGAGTGTACTTCCTGTTCTGCTGCATTTAATGCCTCTTTATCAATAGTATTATCGGTTTTCGTAACAGCTTGCCTCGGCGTACCATCACTTTCGGATACTGCCTCGACCAGATCTTCATAATAATATACGTCGCCCTCGACGATTAATTTATTGCCTTGAAGCTTAGCAAGTTTATGTTGCGTTCTAGCTAATTTGAGATTATCAAGCAATACTTTTCTCTTTTCACGATCAGCTACTGAGAGATCTTCGTTAACATATACGTGTGAACCTTTTAATTTATGACAATTTGATAGAATTTGTCTCTTCCTTATATCAGTTGTTAGTTCCAGTAATAAAGGCCGATCTCCAGAGCTTTTCTTTCCCAACCGATTAACATTAGCAATATCAGAAGTATCTAATCTTATCTGGAGGCGATCTTCAACAAATGTTTTTAATACCTGAATCAGATCTTCATTTTTTTCTTCCCGAAGTCCGTGTATGACGAGATTTCGCTTTCTAAGTTTACGATCTAAATTTTGTAACGCGGTCCTCAATTCATGATTTTCTTCTTGGAGTCCCGATACTTTCTCTTCAAGCTGTACAATATCCCCATTTAATTTTTCTTCCAATCTACTTAAGCGACCAACAACACCATCTATCTGCGATGATATTTGTTTGGAAGAATTCAATACCAAATAATACAAATTCTCAATATTAATTTCTGTATTATCTATATTATTTGCAGCTTTTTGCATAGTAGGTAGGCAGCGATAAAACGAGTTCAACAATTAATACTAATAATGTTTGATGTAGAAACAACAGATGGCCGCACTAGTGGATGCGAACTGTTATTGTTTTTTTATAACTTAATTAATTATTTGCTGTTCTAATTTATCAGATTCCAGGCTCAAACCAACATTAAAAACGTTGAATTATTATATCGAAATTATTCACTGACCTTACGTAACTCGCCTATCTTGGAACAAACAATTTACAATCACATGAATCACGAGTTTTCACGATTATAAACAATAAACAATAACAACACCTGTGCTCTCGCTCTCGATTGTTTCCATTTAAATATTTAAAATAAATCAAAATAACAAAACTTAAGACTCTAAAGAGCTTGTAGACCACCCTGTAGAGCAGTCTTTCAGAAACGATTTTATATTGCTTGAATACTTATTGGTGTTAAGCAGATCTTTATGATTTTTTAAAAACAAATAAAATTAATTCCATACTGCTATTGCAAGACTTCTGTGCAGCCGTGTTTAATTCATTGAGCAAATAATGTCAAATAGAGCAAAGCACTCAAACATACATGTTATAAAAAGGACTAAGTACAAGATCATAGAAATTTTATTTAATGGATTAAAACCATTTTCATATTACAAGCGGAACTCCATGTACAAAAATTACGCTTGCGAAATCAAAACGGTGAAAGTGATCATTATTATTTGGAATATTTTAAGGAAGGTCCGGTTAATATATTTTTAACAGTGATTCACTCTGCAACGTTTGTATAGAAAGTTACTTGAATTTTTATTTCTAAGTAATTTTATCGCAACACAAGCGTTTTGTAATTTAAAATTCGATGCGTATTGTAGAATTAGGAATTTTATTAAAAATAATGTATCGCAATGTCGAATAAAATGTATAAAGAAAGTCAACCTTTTGCGAAAAAATACTGATGCTTACCTACTGTCTAGTATTCAGTATTTTATATCTTTGCGATAAATTTTAGAATTTTTGAAGATATTGGGATATTTCCATATGCAATATACAAGCATTGTGCATCTACATATCATTCTGTAAAACCCTATACACGATTATTAAAAAACGGCCCAACGACGTCATGTTTGCTAAACTAGATCCCTTATTAATTTTCTTGATATAGGGAGTTCATAAATAAGAGCCAGAATATAAAATAAGTTGACAAGGGAAAATGAACCACTTTTTAAATTGAAATATTTATATAATGAACTTGTTTTCAGAGAAAAAAATTATTTGGCAAAAAGCGTCTATGAAGGTTTGAAAAAAAGCGATCCAAATGTTTTAAATTGAAAATATATCAGTAAAATCTTTTAGCAAATGAAACTGGACCTCAAATAACTTTAAGACACAAATCTGTATTATAGAGCGTCCGTGGATTTTTTCGATAGAGCCCTTTTAATAAAAAAAAAAAACAAAAAGCAAAATTTTTGTATGGAACTACTTTATTTAATATTATTTTCACTCACTTGTAAGAGAAAAATCCTATTTGGCACAACTAACTTTAGATTTCGGTAAAAATCAGTTCAAACACACTTTTTATATTTTGTATCAATCTAGATTTTTTTTGAGGCTTATTCATTGTCTATCACTGAATTTACGGAAGAGAAATATAGTTTAGTGGTAATCTGGGTAAAACGAAAAGTTAAACCTCATAATTTCCTTATTTTAAATGGAATGACAAATGAATATAAACACTGATTTAAAATTCGGGAAGAATAGAGCTAAAAAACTTTCTTTGCAACTATTTTGCTTAATTTTATTAACCTAGCTGGGTCTATTATAGTGTTTGCATTTCCAAAACTATTTGTAGATATTGCTCGATCCTCACACATTTAATTCAGTTTTTGTTTATATGTTTGAGGTCAACTGCCTTTTCTAATAGCATAAAAAGTTCACACGATTGATAGAATTTGTTATTAACAAATTCTATGAATATGAAATATTCGAGGCCAAGCACCAACTGAACAAGATTCGCACCTGTTAATAGGTAGGTATTACTCAACATAAACAATATTGTCGCCGCAACTTGTACCTTATTTAAAATCTAGTGCAGTGGGTTAGTCAACTAAAACATTAATTGTTGTTTGGAGTACCATTATTGGTACCAGTAGAAATAAGTTTTGGAAGTGACAGTACCTTGTGAGAATTATGCAAAATTTTGTAAGTAACCGTCAATTTTCTGTGTTTTAGAATTTTGAAAATATTAAATAATAAATAAAATATTTTTCATAATTTGTGAGATCCGAAAATGTGTAATAATAAATATCCCACATCATTTTGGAATCGATGAGAGTGGAAAGACATATATGAAAATAATTAGTGGCAAATATATAAATGTTTTTTATCTTAAAATTGAATTTTTTAACTTTTTTTTGAAAACAGAAATTTAAATATTTTACAATGTAATGAATAAGTATTCAAATTTTGGAATATTTGATGCATTGTTTAGCGAAAACTAAATTTATTAATTTGTAAAAAAGTCATGTTTGCTCGAGCAAACTTCGAGGGTTTCTCTTAACTGAAATTTCTAGACCTTCTCTCAGATCAAAGTGAGTGCCTAAATTATTTAAATTTTGGTAATAAAAATTTTGCACATTCTGCCTTGCTACATATATTTTTCAGAAAAACTGCTCTGTAGGTATTTTCACTATGCTGATGAAGATCGTTAGGATCATAATAATACAAAAACAGGTAAATCGAAAAAAAAAACGGACACAAAAAGGGAGTTATCGAATTCCAAAAAAATTTAATGCCACCTTCTAGACAAAACACAAAAGTTTCGATGCCTTTTGAAATATTTGCATAAAATAGAAAATGAAATAAAAAATTGGTTTTTGCACAATTATTGACCAAAAAAATCAGCAATAATGGAAATTTAGTAATTTTTAAACTGGATCGTTTTTTCGCAAAATTTATATTATTTAACTTATTATCTGACGAATTTCTAATACGTATTAGATCATATTCATTACTAAAATCAATGTAAAAAAAGAATTAAGAAGCGAAATTTGATAATTTGTTTGGTTCGTGCTACTCTTAAGGTTCGTGCTACTCTTAAACACAAAATAGTTGTGAATAATAATTTTGAAGTTTGAATACTATAATTTTATCATAATATATCGTGTTAAAATTTCCAAAACTTTCTACAAAATCGATAACATTAAAACATTAATTTGTTTATTTATTTCAACGATACGTGAAATTTTTTCCGCATATAACTTGATACATAACAAATTACCAATTTTCTGTATAAATATTTGTTATTAATTATCTAATGATTTGAATGGTGCATTGTTTCTTTTGATAACTGTAGACTATTTTTAAACAAATATTTGCTTATTGAGTCACACAAAATACTTTAAATTTTTTACCATCACGTAAATATACCTACAGGATATCCATTTTATTTTCAATAGTACCACCACCAATGTATCCAGCTAAAGTCAGGACGTATTTACAGATTATGCGGTACGAAAACCGACCCAATACCCAACAAAAACCAATAATGTGGGTCTCTACGAATTTATTTCTTCATTCAATCTGCGTAATATAAAGGGTGTCCAAAATACGGTCCTTGAATGACTGTCCGTTTATAACTCAACATTTATAGAAAATCTGAATATTGAGTTTTTTGGGGAGATGCAAACAAGTTTTCTACTCCATATACTGGGTGTAGGTAGTTCTTTATTTTTTTTTCCGTAAACGCAAAAATAAACAATTTATTATTTCAGTACAGATCATCTATTAAGGAACAACTTAAAATTTTTGAGAGTGTAGGGATTATACATTCATTAGTAAATTTAATCAAAATGAAATGCTTTTTCCTATATTTTTTGAACACCAAAACGTTATAATCCAATATTTGGTTATTAGCTGCAAAATGTCCAAATACACTTTAATACCATATGATACCAACGAGTCGACATCTACGTTACCTACAGCATTATTTTTGAGATAGCCCTCGTAGCATCAGAATTTAAAAGAAACATATTAAAATAAATGAAGTATACCTCTTTCCAGATTTTGTCGGTTGTTGCACTTATTTTAGCAATAAATTTGTCATTATTCGTATTGGAAATCAACTCAAATCCACAAGAGGAACTCGATCCTTGTCCATATGATCGACGTCGGGATATTTTAATGTATTGCTCAATGTATCGGAGAAAGAAACGAGAAGCTTTAGCTAAGGACTTCTCCTTACTTAAGAGAAGTATGTTTGTAAGATATTTGGAGTTAATAAAAGTAAACTCATTTATATTTTAGGAAAGAGACACAAAACCAAGTATGTAGAAGAATTCGAGAGCTTTAATAGAACCAAGAGGGGTGGGAATATCCCATGTTGCTCATATATTGGTAATAAATGTGAAGTTATCAGTTGCTAGTCTAAATGTGATATACTACTTTGTTACAGCCTATAGCTTTGTCCCAGAGATTAAATTACACTTTTTATATATCGATTTATATACTCCAAACTCATTCTCACTCAAATCAATCAAAATTTAAGGAACAATAAAAAAGTTAATAGGCTGAAATTATTTTATGTCATACCTATGTATATTGTACAAATTCTACTATATTTTATACGTATATTGTATATTTTTGATATTATTATATTTATTTTTTGAAATTATCACTACTTTTACTACAACTAGACATTTATTTCGGTAAAATAATAGTTTATAAAAAATTATTTTTTAAATATATTATTACAAATTTTACTGAAAAAAAAATCGATAAAACTAAAACAAAAAAAAAAAAGATATAATTAACATAACGATAATAAATTAAATTAGAATGATTGCGATACAATGAATAATTAAATCTAAATTTTATAATCAGAGCAAAATCTAATCTACTGACTGATTCCAAAATTCAACAAGATGCATTTTGGAATCACGATCATGATCTTTACATAATAGTAATACATTTTAGAGGAACTGCAATGGCTAACTAGGTTATACTCAAAAATTTCTCAAAAAAAATTGAAAAATTATTACTCTAGTTAAACAAAATTCATGATTCGTGATAGACTTAGACGGTATTAATAGCCACTAGGCTAGCAGACCAGCGCAGCGTTAGCTTTATTAGAAAAAATACATATTTGAGACACGTCCAACAATCAGGCTTTTATGGGTTCTTTATTTGATATTTCATAAAGGAGTTTTCGAGATAAGTAAAAAAATTAATAAACAATCAACGAAAAGGATAGTCGAACCAATAATGTCGATTTTTTCTCATTCTCAATTTGTTGCCATTTGGTGGTATAAAACATAGTGTTGATAGTTACTGCCTGTTTGCTTGTTGCTCTAAAAAATTGCATTACCATTACGTTGACATGCAAATAAAAAAAAATAATGTGCCAAATTACAATAATTATTTTCTTTCTCACAAATTTTTCAGATACCGTTTACCGAAGAAAAACAATACTTTAACAACTATAAATGAACCTGAATTGCTCTGTAATAATCAGATTTTGTTATACAAAAAATCACCTGATTTTGAAATCTCCCACAGAAACCCTTACCGGGAATTCTACCATATATCAAGAATGTTCATTTACTCTGTAATATGTCTTATTTATAACCAAACTACTTAAAATACTGTTTTTCTTTTTAAATCAATAAAACTCTAAGTATATCTTACCATGCAATTACCTCCAAAAATTTCTTTATTGGGGAAGATAAAATTCTATCATCAGCCCTTTAAGAACAAGTTATTCACAATCATACAAAAATCACAAACAACAAAAACGATAGTCAAATTTTATATTATCTTAAAAGGCTCATGATGGAAATTTTATATTTCCGAAAGATGTTTATAAATGCTTGGACAATAATTGGTGAATATAGACTTCGAGTTTTTTATTTCAATATTATTGTATTCAGTGTGAGAATGGACTACTACATGAACATTGTTTTTCTTTTGTTTGATTCATTTCTTTAAAACATTTGTTATCCAATTTACAATTTTATCAGTAACATCTATAGATATGTAAAAATTGTCTCTTTCATGTAGACTGAATTATGTTCGCTTTTTTACATCACATATAAAATAGTAGTCCAAATAAAATATGACGACGGATTATATTGAACATCCTTGTGCTTCTGCTTGCATTTTAGCTCTTACAGCTTTTACATCGTCTTCGATTTTTATGATTTGTCGAATTTTCTGAAAAAAAAAACACAAAGATTTTTATTACAGTAACAAAAGCTTAAAAAATCTCTGGTTCTCATTTTGAAAAAATTGGCACATTTTAAATTTAAAGTATTTGATTCTCATCGTGTATCCTCTGCGAATCCGTTTCTTTGCTGCCTTTGCAATATACATGCCTATAAATTGCACTTACACTAGTGAGTTATGTCCAGCCTTAACCCAGGAATTTTCCCCTTTGAAATTAGTTTTCTATGATATTTATATTTCTCTTTGAACTTACTGATTGAGTATCTCCTGGTGTTTTATACCACAAATAAACCATATACCCAGGAATACAAAGCATAGACGTTAATGCAGTGAACCATCCAAATAAATGTGCCCATAAAGGAAATTCATAATTTAAATATTTCACTGGGGTCCATTGTACTATATTAAAAATAAACACGCCCTAAAATATAGAGGGTGCTATAAAACAATCATCAAGGCGTGATCCATATTGAAAATTGAAAATAGTTTTTCATATAAAATGGCGGTAATTGAAAACGTATAAGATAAACAAATTTCTTTTTGTTGTTGTTTGGTTTTGTTTAGTTTATACGAATACTTTATATTTACTGTTTTATTAAGTACCTAGATGAGATAAGATAAACTATCTTTAATTTTCAACACATATTCACTTGTTAAAGTCTCGTCAGTTTTTGTGTTAGCTTACTATACAAATAACTGGAGTTGAGAAGGTCCAACAGAATTTCCACCAGTTTACTGGATAATAACCGATCATCTCCTTAATTCCATCATAAAATTTATTTACACCAAAAGCCCATGAAACAGCAATGCATTCGAAAAATATAAGGAATAGCAGACAAAATCCACTAACAGCATATGAATCCAGAATTTGGAAAACGTACATTCCTCCCTAAAATAAGAAGTTATAACTGATATAGTTTAATGCCGATCAATTAAGTCGTTACATTGAGCTGTTGCTTTGTATTTAAAATAATATTTTTATTTATTAGTTTTTAGGCTGAATATTAAATTACATAAATACTTATGTAAAAATAACAGTTACCTGTGACACGCAAGATAATCCAACGAGATACGATAAAAAACAAACTACGGCAATAAAAATTTCTTTTCTCTTTCTAAACAGCTGTGGCCACTCGTCAATTATAGCTGTTACAAATCCTTCCATAGTACAAAACTGTGAGTCTAATCCAATTAACAATATCATGAAGAAAAATAAGCATGACCATAAAGGAGATCCTGGCAATTGCAATACCGCTGAAGGATAAGCCAGAAAGGCCAAACCAGGTCCTGAAATCAAAAAGGAGACATGTATCATTTCAAGAAAAATTCTTCCTGAATTGATGGTGTTCCCACAAAGGAATAGTATAGACTTTATTGGAAAAAAAAATGTTTTACAAAACGCGAAGTTCAAATTCAGACTTTCTCACTTAACCATGAAATCAAGCTAATTCCGAATATAATGGTATAAATAGAATTCTTAAATCTAACCCCTTTCAAAAATTTTATATTATCTAGCACTTTAGGAGAATGATCTTTCAAACATAGCCATAGAGGAGTTACTGAGTTCTAATCTGATCTAGACTAGTCTAGTCAAACATGGGATATATATATATATATATATACGTAATAATCATAGCTCAAAAATATAATCAAATATGATTACCTGATGCAGCGACTTCTGCCACAGGCCTCTGTTGTTCATGTGCCATAAAACCAACAACTGAAAATATTACAAATCCAGCAAACATACTTGTGCTTGAGTTAACTGCACAAACAATGAGTGCATCTCTAAAACAAAATAAATAGTTATTTGCTTCAAATAATATAACAACTGTTATATTTACTTGTAAACATTATTGTTAAACTTATTGTAGCTACCTAAAGCTACTAGTGTACCCAAACCCAGTCCATAAGAAAAGAATATTTGTGTAACAGCATCAATCCATACTTCAGACTCTTTTAGTTTCGACAGATTAGGCATAACGTAAAACTTTATCCCATCAATGGCTCCTGGTAACGTAACTCCTCTAATAAGTAGGATTGTTAAGAGAACGTATGGAAAGAGGGCAGTGAAGTAAACCACTTTTCCTGTCCATTTTACGCCTTTCCATATGCAAAAGTAACATAAAATCCATACTAGAAGCAGAGTTCCAGCTAGTTCCCATCTTATGGAACCTACATGTTCTATGCCGTCTGATATTTGCAAAGCGCGTCGTCTAAAAATTAAATATATTTTGTAAATATGTCGTACAATAATTTTCCAGTTTGCGTCTATGACTTTTGGTACCACCATCGATTATAACGGCCTAGGGAGGATAAACTAAGTGAGAACTCCAAAATATAGCACACATGATTCGTGTCTGCCCAGTACTTAAACGTTTCATAGAAGTTTACTCTCTAAAAACCTGTCTCCATAATATGGCAATCCCTGTAAACAGGAAGCCCAAATAGATGATTCAGTCGACCGAAGTTTACGTCAACTTGTGGTTTCCTAGGTTAAATAAGAGCGGACTCGATCGATTTAATTAGGAAGTCCTCGCAGCTGCTAATTTTGAGTTGCACTTCAAATATCTTAGCCCATTTGGGGAGTTGCAATAAAATATTACTAACATTCTAGGTATTCTTATATTTTTATATTATGTTGAGTATCACAAAAGCTATTTTTAAGCCACTCTTCTTAAGAAGGTTTTCCTTTGACTAATGGCGTTTCTTCTGAGCAAAAAAAAAAGATTGGTACTATTGAGTTTAATAACTTACTCCCAAAACTCCTTTACAGGATCGGTGAGCTCATTTACTGTGACATTGTATTTGTTCACCATACACATTTTACTAATGGTATTATTAATATTAGTTTTATCCCAACAAAATAAAGAACTTCTGTCATATGGATTGACGCAAAATTTTGTGTTCCAATAATTGTTACACGTTCTCCATGGTACATCTAAAAAATATACAAATGAAACTCTACAGCTACAAAAATAGAGAAAACTTACCTGATCTTAGTGACATGAAAAAGTAAAATATAGCCCACGCTAGGATAACGATGTAGTACACATTCATCCAGCAAGACATGACAGCTGCTGCATAGCCAATGCCTTAAAACATAAAAGTTTTTCTCACTATCATTTCAATGCTTATTTTACACGGTTCTCATTGTCAAATTTGTTCTCGGGCCACTGCTTTAACCCTTGCATGTCCTTAATCTCCAGAACATTAAACTTGAAGCTAGATATTTTACCTTTGCTGACGCCACAGCATTAATAGTAATCTTGATATATACCTAAATTGGTTATACTCCAATAGGCTTAAATTGAATGTTGATAAAACAAAATATATGCTATTCAAGCAAACAAATACAGATGTTAATGATTTTCAGATTGTGATTAATGAACGTCAGTTAGAGAGAGAGTTACAAATATAAAATAATTGGGACTTATGGTGGACGAACAATTAAATTGGCAGGGTCACGTTAACTCGTCAAGATACGCCCGATGATGCCAGTGATTTCCAAAGGTCGAAATTATCTCATTACTTGCTGCCAAACACATTTTAATAAGTTGCAAATTCTACAAAATAAAATACTAAAAATCTTCTTTGGTTACGACAGGAGAACCCATAAACCTGATTGATTTATATAGGGACATAGGGGTTTGTGTTTTGGGAGTGGTCAGTCCTTTACCAAGTGTGTTATAAATGTCTAACCCCAAAGTGTGAGATATCGATAAAAGCTTACCTTTAAATATGGGTGCGATTCTAAAGACACCTAGTCCACCAATAGTCATCATCTGACCCAGTGCTAATTCCAAAAAGAACATAGGTATACCAGCGAGTATAAGCGTTATAAAATAAGGTACTAAAAATGCACCACCACCATTTTTATAACATAAGTATGGAAACCGCCAGACATTCCCTAAACCTATGGCTAACCCGACTACAGATAATATAAAGTCTAATTTACTACTCCACGATCCTCTTTCAGGTAATTCTTTTTGTTTCATAAATTCTATTTGATTTGCTGAATTTACAATTGTTTGTAATGATGGTAACTCAATTTCTTCATGTCTATTGATATGAAATGTGTTGTCTAGACAATCGTGCGTATCTTCTTTCCTGTTTGCCATATTTGCCTCTTCACCGTGAATATTTGTTGTGCAAGTTGTCAGCTCATCACAACTCTGAAATAGAAGTATACGTCAATAAGTCTTCCAAGTTCTTAGTAAAACAGCATTTATCGATAGTTTAGTTGGAATTACCAGTACCTTGTTACAATGTGGCTAAACTTTAGAGGGTGAAAAGAGTGTCAAAAATTGGCCACATGTACGATATTGTAAAGCTTACGCATTTTAACAGGCTTGGCATCAACCTGAATCCACCGAACAGAAACGTTATAATTTTTTTAAAGAGACTCGGGAAACCAAGATCAATGGCAAACCAACTATTGTAATATCTATGTATATCACATTCGTATTTCAAATTCCAATATGACTAAAAACTAAATGTAAAAATCTCGTTTTGGTACAAAAGGTATCAGTACAGATGTGTACGTCAATATCTATAATTATTTCCTATATTTGTTGAAACGGAATAGTGATTATACAGTTCGGTCCCACTTAATTATATCCGAACTGAAAGAAATCTTAGACGGTATGTAATTATACCGTTTTTCAAGTCATTTTCGCTAATTGTGAAAAATTACTGGAAGTATTTAAAGATCGATTAGTTCAGACGTAAATACAGATACAGAGTGAATGGAACTATCGTAATAAATGATGTATAAGTATTTAGTTATTGCATACAGTTCAATTAATAAAAGTTATGTGCAAATTATTCATTAACAACAATTTAAGTTTTATTTTAAAATTTGAAAAAATACATATTTGGCTAGTAAAAAGTCCTACTAGCTCCAAACTTACAAATTTTTCTCGTAATATGCACAAGATTCTAAACGATTGAACAATACCTGAATTTTTCCTGACTTCTTCTTTACTGAAATGTTTAAAAACCCTTCACATTTTAAAAACTTTGATGGCTTTTGAAAATCATATACCTATTCCATGTGCATGGGTTAACAGAGTTTTATCGAAAGTAAATTCAATCAAACTATATATAAAAACCAAGCGTGCCACTTCGCCATGAATATAAATTACAGATTTCTCAAAAAATGTGTTGATGGTAATAGATCAGAATAGATTCCTGAGGCACACTAATATCCACTTTAACGCATAGTGAATGAACACGCATCACCAAAATACTTGTAATATGATAGGGAACATATTGAGATAGACAGACAGACATTATTGTCCATAAAAATGTGTGAAATAAATCAAATAGTAGCGATAAGTTCATAAATTAAAAATAAACTCATTTATCTAACGGAGTCCAATATTATAAGGCTAAAAAAAACTAGACATTTTAATATTTGAATTGGAAAACCAGATATATAGACAAGTATAATAATATCCAGGCAAGCACTGTCGTTGATAAACAGCAAAAACAAAATAGGACCCAGTACCGAACCCTGTGAAACTCCACAATCTATCGGCCTGCAAGAGGATACAGTGTTGCTGAGATACGAACCATTCCTTAGTGCTGCATTAGGATGTTATGCCTCACAGTCGAATGTTTAGGAAATAAATCGGAACCAAGAAAATTTACTTCAAATAGTAAGTTTTTTTCAATTAAAAAAATGGATCGAGGTAAAAGTTTCTCTTTCACCTTAATTTCTGAAATCTTTATATAGATGAGCTGATGGCCAATTTATAATAAATATCTGGGCATTGTTGTTTACTAACATTTTTCATTTTAATTATTCATATTAATGTACATTTTATAACAAGTTTATTTTGTCTTGTTAATGCTAGTAACATTATTTGTGCTATTTTTTGTCAAAATGTGATAAGATAAAGTTTTCTACATAAAAAGGCATACTCGTTTTTTATCGAAAAACTTAAAGGTTTTCGAGAAATTCGAGTTTGGAAATTTTAGGACAAAACTGGTCCTTAGTACACAGCATTAAAAAATTTTGAAAAACTTTTTGTTAGCAAACTGTATTTCAATAATTTTATACTAGGACCAGTTTTGTCGTAAAATTTTAAAACTCGAATTCCTCGAAAACTTTTAAGTTTTTCGAGAAAAAACAATTATGCCTTTTTTATGTAGAAATCTTTATTTTATCATATTTTTGACTCAAATGGAATAAGAGTCAGAAGAAAAAAAGTTAGGTTATAATTAAGGCAAGCATATTTTAGAAACACCTTGTATAACAGATCGTGTAATCTTCTGATTATGGTTTAGTTGATGTAGATGAAATAAAAAAAGCTCAGTGAACAATGCGCACTTTTTTGTTAGTTATAAAATAACTTCCTCCTTCTACCAATTCTTTATAGGTTTTTCGACTAATATTTTGACGTGCTGATAACAGACTTTCCAATAAATTACTAACCTATACATTAAATAGCACAAAAACAAATTTTTCTTTGTAAACTTAGTTAATAACAACACCTTATACAGCTTCTTGAAAAATTACTGGTACCAGAAACCTCGTAATTGCCTTTATACGTATAGGTCATTATTACTTTCTTAAATTGAACAAATAAAAAATTTAGAACTTTGATTATTCCTAATCCTAATTCAAACAACAAAACTCTTACATCTAAAGTAATTGTTTAAATGTGTGGGCTGAGTATATTATGCATATTATTATGTATTTAAAGGGCATTATTATTAGATAGTAGCATAAATACCTATATCCGTATTTTATTGACCTATTTAATTCATTAAATATTAGTTGGACTTACCGAGTACTTGAGTACAATATTTTTTTGGTTAGCGAATAATCTTTGAATTAAATTTGTCTAGTTTAGATGTCAGTCAGTGTTACAATCTTAAGTTATTTAGTTACAAGAAGGGGTAAGTTATATCTTAAATTAAAATTGAACACCTGCCACCTATTTATTGCGTGATGTAATTTACTTAATATTTAATTAAAAAAACAGAGTCTTAATCAAATTTAGTCTAGAATAGTTTAATATTTTATTGGCTATTGCAGACTATTTTATTCTAATCATTGTATTCATAGAACATTGTGTTAGTGGAAGGTGCATTCTCATTTAGATTTACAATAATTATGATATTTCTTCATAAGAAGTTTTTAAAACATTAAGTAGTTCTTAACATTTCGTCTTTATATTACTTGGTTTTAACTTTGTTAATGATGATCGCTGATGCACAGAAATATTTTGGGTATAGCTAGAAACAAACTATTTTAGTTCCTCCATAGAGCGTTTAAAAGTTTAGATGTAATTTTTTATTGTACCCTGTATAACGGGATCTAAAATACGAAAAACCTAAATGATATTAAATTTGAGTAAAGTTTTCTTGGTCTGTTTTTTCATCAAGAAGTGTGTATTTATTTACTGTTGATCAGAACCCTTCGAGTCGAATACAATAGAAAACAGAAAAAACCGTGTTCGAATAAGAATAATTCATAATCCTTATATTTATTGCCGAATTAAAGAAAAACATTGCAGTGCTCAGAATAAATCCTGCTACAGTATGGCACGACAAATAGAGCAAAGCTCACCTCTTCAAACTTTATTTTCTTAAAAAAGTTAAACCAGTCATATTTTTAAAATACGGCAGACGTTGGTCATGTACATTTTCACTTCGTTAGATACCTGTTAGTTAAGTCAATGTTCTAACAAATTATCTGGAACCAAAAGCTCTCAACTGATAACAATACACTTAAAATGAAAACAAAAAAGGGTATATATTAACATTTTACTTACATTTTATGAACCAACAAGTTGTAACACAATACGTATGAACTTTTAGTATAAGTTTTAGAGTATATTGTAGCACAGAAGCAGCGAAATTAGTGCTTAGAGACCGCAACTAAAACGAGTTTCCACGAAACCAGAGGCTGAATGAGTGAATTAGGGGAATAAACCTGAAAGCTGTGAGCTTATCTCCGCAACTGCCATCATACGATGAGAGCAACATTGTGTTTTTATTGAGTACAGGAGTTGATGGAAAAAGGGCCGCTCTACTAAATGATATCTAGTTCTGAATCTTTGTAAAATCAAACAAATATTCAACCACCGCACGGTGCGTATACAGGGTGACAACAGCATTCTAATAGCTGAATATTTTAAAATATAATCCCAAAATAATCTAACATACAAGATTAGTTAAAATATACGGATTATTTCACTGTCCTATTCTTACAAGGGTAAAAATTGCGCAATTTTGTTAGACAAAACAACTCAAACAAATATTCACATTATAGCTATAAGTAATATGATAAACCACCCTTTTCCCCTTTTTATTTTACCTGTACCCTTTAGTATATATTATTAAAAATTTATAATTAAAAATGATATAATCCAATGATTTTGTCCAAAGAGTTTGTTGCTAATGCATTGACCTATGTTTTTGAAGTACCCCGTATACTTAATGTAACCTCCTCCATTGCATGTAGGTGCAGATAATCGAAGTCATTAAAGTCTATAATTACTTGCAAAAGTCTACAAAAAGTTAATTACTTAACACGACTTGGACCTCACAAAAATGATTTAAGTTTTGTCTTATTGCATATTATCTAAGTAGAAAATAATCGACATAAATGGCGGAATTATTTTGAAAAAAAAATGCCAAAATTAACATCCATTAAAATATTACCTATATAGTCCCAAGAATTTCTTGTTTCAAATATGACTTATATGTCAAGGCATCATAATCCCTATATATATTTATTTAGTTTATTAAGCAGGCGCAACTTGGCGCTTGGTTTTTATTTCCTCAGTATAACTAGCTAAATATGCAGATAACAATGAAGCGTTTAGAGAATTACAATAAATTTACATAAATGCATTATGAATGAATAGTTGTAAGTCCTTCAGTAAAATAATTTGAAAAATATATAGCCTGAATACTCAAGGTGGCTAAACACATGACGAATATTAAAATTTTTGATTTATAATCATCAAATGGCAACTTACCGCAAAAACGGTCATAAATCCTTTAAAATAAAACAAACAACACTAAAGTACACACTTCTTTTGAAGCTGATTTTATCACACACTCACTGATTTGAAGTCAAAACAATATACTTTTATTGTTTAAGCAAAAAGAGCGCTCAAACAAATATATTCGACTTTAATGTTGCACGCGTATCATTTAACAGTTGCGTACTGGTTACAAAGTAACAAACAATTGACACTATATTCATTGGTCTTTATCAAGTTAATATTCAACTATAATTTAAAAAGGGAGGATAAATTACTATGAATTGATTACTGAACCAATTAGGGTCCGTATTTTTTGAAATTGACACGAGAGATGGGACGAGACACTAATAATCGTGGTATTTTTAACCTCACGTTTTAAGCTTCCATATTATTTATTAGGTACAAATATTAAGAGCATATATCTGAGTATTGCAAAGTTTTGATATAGACCGCTAATTTTATTTGTTAAATTTGGGGAGCATAACCGGGAGACATAATTATTAGAACCGCAGTTACGGTAGAGTAACAATTTCCAAAATAGAGCCCAATTTAGTTATAAGAGACTTTTTCTTATACAAATAAAATATTTAATATATTTTATTTAAATTAACTAATCATCATCATCATACATTTTTTCGTCAAGATCAAGAACCGAATTCCTTTACTTTATTTAGTCAGAAAATTATGTTATTTAACATAGGATTGCCGTTAATCCTTTCCTCGTAGTATTTTTTTTATCATATTGGTTTGACCTATGTTATTCATTTTGCCTTTTTTGATACAGAGACTTTTTTATGATTATTTTGAAGCAGTTTCAAATAAACGAACCAACTGAACTCCACAAATGTTTTTTGTAATTTCACGCTAAAATAATAAACAAGAGAAATGCAAATTAAAGATTTAGATATTCGGTTTCAGCCTATCATATGAAATTTAATATGTACTATACCGTATAATAGTTAATAAAGCATGTAAAGTTCTGGGGTTTGTTAACGTAATACAAAACATTTTAATATCTCAACAATTATACGGTTGTATAACGCATTAGTGAGACCTCACTTGGAATATCTTTCGAGTATTTGGCAGCCAACGGCAACAGTACACATAGATCTTATTGAGAAAGTTCAGAATCGTTTCAGGTATCAGTATGTCAGGCAGAATAATATGTATCCCCTACATTATGATCTCTTACAATAATTTATTAATGAGCTTTAATGTAATGAAACTGCTTGAGAAGGAAATTACAATCTGTGATTTTAGTTTATTTTATTGTGAGAAATGTGAGATTGTCAATGAGATAAAATTCAATGTTCCTAAAATGTATTTAACGATTGGTCGGCAAGATATATTTTGTGTTAGATCTAGTTATATATCTTTGGATATGTTAAAACCTGAAGTTGACTTGTTTGGCTGCTCGCTGTGACAACTCACAACTATTCTCAGCAGTATTGGCGTAGAGCAATAACTCTTTTAAAAGTGGGAGTATCTATATTATATTATTTGATCTTTATTTGGAGTACCTATACGATGTTATTTAGTTTTGTGAGTGTTAAAACTACATGTAATTATCATTAGTGGTGTTTGTAAGCTTTAAATAAATAAATAAATAAAATATGAAAAACTGAGAGGATTTAACATCGTTAGAAACAAACAAAAGTTCAAGAGGGATAGCATGTCGTAATCAATTAAAGTAAAAATCTATGATGGCCTATTATGACATGACATATTTTGAATTCAAAAATATATGAATTTCACGTTTCTCTTTTCATGATTGTTATTTATTGAAATTTAGTATTTTTATACACACCTCACATGGTAGAGCAAAAAGGACAAACACCAGTGTAGAAAAGCAGGCAGTTTAAGTTGATTGATGCAAATGTAGATAAAAAGTACTGGGCTAACGCAGCATCTACAGTATCTTAAATATAATGCTAACAATTTTTGATTATCGCTGATTATGGCTGAGAAGACTATTATGTTCTTTGAATATTATTTATTATTATTATTATTATACATATTCTAAACTCAGCGTATATATACAAAATATAGACTTCCAGAATAATATTTATTTATTTTAAAGAAGTAGTCCATTCTGAAGTGGAGTGAATGTATTGTAGTAGGAAATAAAACGTCAGACTCCACGAAATCAGTTTAATACATTACACTTAATGTGTTATGTCGATTAAAGCACCAAACATGTTTCGAAGCTCACTAGCTTCATCATCAGTGGTAACATTTAGTAGAGAAACTGTATTTTTGTAAGTATTACATTATATGATTATATTAAGAGTAATGTGTTGAAGTCTGAAAAGGATACTTTTTTTTATAATATGATCGAATTGTTGTAATTAAATAACTCACCATTTCGAGGAAAATTCTTATTATTACTAATGAAATTAAATTTAAGTTATTGCATATTGCTGTTTTTCTTCTTTTTGATCATTTTAAATTTTATAACTTTTTATTTCAATTATATAGTTGGTATATACGCAGCAATTAATCTTTTGACTAAACAAAATGGTTATTAACAATCTGAAATATCAACCATTTTGTTTAGTCAAAAGATTAATTGCTGCGTATATACCAACTATATAAATGAAATAAAAAGTTATAAAATTTAAAATGATCAAAAATAAGAAAAACAGCAATATGCAATAACTTAAATTTAATTTCATTAGTAATAATAAGAATTTTCCTCGAAATGGTGAGTTATTTAATTACAACAATTCGATCATATTATAAAAAAAGTATCCTTTTCAGACTTCAACACATTACTCTTAATATAATCATATAATGTAATACAAAAATACAGTTTCTCTACTAAATGTTACCACTGATGATGAAGCTAGTGAGCTTCGAAACATGTTTGGTGCTTTAATCGACATAACACATTAAGTGTAATGTATTAAACTGATTTCGTGGAGTCTGACGTTTTATTTCCTACTACAATAATATTTATTGCCAAAATCATGAAGAGTGTTCTCGATATAAACCTAACCGATTGATTCGCCATATAAGTATGGTGATTAACAAAACTTAAATCACACCCGAAACCCTGACAGATATGCTACAATGTCGTGATTATGGTAATTAAAAATGATGGGAATTTAAACATAACAAATATCATCATTATCTTGACTTTTAATTTAGTTTGTACCTAGTAGTTATTTAGCATTGCTTATACATATTGATTGTGTACTCGATAATAGGCAATCGACTTAATTATAAAAGAAATTAGCCAAAGATTAACCTAATATTATCAGAAATTTGTACCCACTATCAATAAGTACATTTCCAAAGGTTTATTTGTAAAAGTATGGTTATTTAGCAATAATATAATATAGTTGTATAAACGTAAACATTTCTAAAATAGGTTTTGCAAAAATAGAATATGTGAAAGTGAGCACAGCATATTTATAAGTATTAAATATAATGCCGGACCTATATTTGAAGTATTGCCTTTAAAATGAATATATTTTGATTACAAAATAGAAAATGCTAAATAAATTTAAGAGGTGATTTAAATTTTCGTGTGTGTTAGCAAAGGACATAATTTAAAACAATTGCCTCTAAAATATAATTTGTAAGGAATGTAGCTAAATAGTGCCGGATATCAAAACCCATAAGTCAGTGTCAAACAATAATTAAAAGAGTAAGCCACGGCATTTAAATATTTATATATGAGTAGTCGCAGTAGTAGAAACGATTTCCCTGTTAGGTACATCCTCATAGGGTGCCGGGAACGGAAGTGACAATGGCAGGATACATGTCATATGATCGGATATATCTGTAGCAATTAGCAGGTTTTGTTGAGTAGGGTATATGCGGGCATTTGTGTTTTGTTTTTTATTCCAATCTGTTTACAGAGACCACAGATTTTGTTTTATAACTGCTCATATATTCGTTTGTGTTTTATCGTAGAAATGCACAAGTCAAATAAATTATTATTTGTTGAACAACTAAAATTATATACATTTTGCGGACGATGCACCTGTTATAAGTTACAAAATTGAAAGGCAATGATAACATTTCAATATTGACTTAAGTAATTTTAAAATCACAAATCAAAAAATTGTATAATAAACAATAAAATACAAAAATATCGAAGGTTACTTAGAAGAATAATAATTATTAGATTACAAGATACTAGGTACTGTCTTTTCATCAACTTCAAAACACTGTTACGTAGGTAACTCCCACAAGATTACAACAAGTTTAGTCATATTTTTTGCCTAAAATGAGTTCGCTTATTGTAAGGGTGTGGAGAAATCCTTCACCTAAAATTCATTTGTGATTACCGTGACTGCCGAAGATATTACTTTTTGAAAATTAATTTGACGTTTATTCTTTATTATTATAAACAAGCGGTCAATAGACTCAGTCGCAGAGGCAATAGTTCAACCTTAGAAATATGCGACATGGCCTGTAATCCTAATTTTTCTAATAATATAGGCTAACAGATCGAGATCAAATCGAATATCTCGATACATTTCTTGCATCTCTATTAATGAAAGAAAGTTGACATTTTGAGCATCCGCGTTGAATTAAATGTATCCGTGTAGTGTGTGGATTTGTAGAGGTAAATGAGCTGGAATATGGTGGTGGTGAAATTTTCAAAAAAGTCTGACAGCAGGTATGTTGTTTAGGCGAGTAGATTTCCATAAGAAAAGCAAACATATCTTTTTTCTTTCTTACTGACATTACTTTTATGAAAACATTAACGTTATTACTACTAGTTTAAAAGAGTTTATGAGGCTCGCAATATGAAAGGAATAATAAAATAACAATTAAGATAGCACTTCCTTCTCTGGTTCGTTTCAACCAAAAAGCGACAAATAGGTTTTTGTTCAAAGACTTTTATATATATATTTTTATAATAATTTATTATAACACGACAATAAACAAAAACAATTTAAACAATCACAAAAAATATTTTTAAACTATTAATCTCTCCATTTCACGCCTTTAAAAACAGCTTTTATAACGCTTATTCGGTCAAATCCATAATTTGCAACAACGAAGTGATGATATTTACTCGAAAAACTATTTATTTCATATGTTCTTTCTAAAGTTGATCCCTCAAATTTCTTTTCAAATCCAGAAATTCCTTGATATTGGTAAACGCACAGTGGTTCCGCTAAATATTCTGTGGCCACATACAAAACTAACTCGTTTGAGGGTAACAATGAGAATTCTGAATATATTGGAACATGGATGTTTATATTTTGGAAAAAATCAAATTCTTCCAATTCTTTGTTGAACCTAAAAAATAGTAAATTTTAGGTAAGATATTAAACTGGTTCTATAAAATAGAGTGTATTGACAGAGAGAACATAATTTTTCATAAAGTAATCACTGATGTTTCTTCGTGCTATTATCTTTGAGTACACACGTAAAAAAAAATGCATAGAATACTTCCAAAAACATTTCATAATATTTGTTGACTTCAACATCTGAAGTTAAATAGTTACTTTTATGTCTTTATTTAATTCAATCAGTCATTTAAATTAAGAAGTAATATTGAATCAGACTCTAGGATTACAAATTCTCTTTATTTGGAATATGAGCTTGAGTTGTTTTTTTAATAATAATTTAATAAGTACCTTCGAATTGATAATCTTCCCAAATGCATTGTAGTTGTTAAACGTCGATAACTAGTAGCTAAAAACGTAACACCATTATATGTTATTGTTGTTAATGAAACTGGATCGTCCCCTTCAAAAATATGATGCAAAAATTTAAATTGTTGATTTTCCATTGTAAATTTCATAATGCTAATTCCAGGTTCGGATGACCTAGTTGCACTTATGGCTGCTATTAGGTACGTGGAGCCGTTGATATTTTCAAATGATATCTATAACATATAGGTGGTATAAACTCTTATATTATATTATATTATATTATATTATACCTATGAATAATAAGTACAACATTTTAATAAAGCTACTTGTAATTTAATTCTCAAAAAATTAAAAATATACACATGTTCTTTGGACTAACGAGAAATCAATGAACTGAGACTAGAGACTTGAGTATTGTGATATTTTCGTAGATAATTAGCAAGATAATAGAACATTTATTACCATTGAAACCATTTCTAATTGAATGCTTTGTACCAAATAAATATTGGTTTTCACATCGCAAAATATTGTTATAAATGCATTGTCTATCGTAACTAAACCAAAACAGTCCTTTTGCAGTTCTTCCAGTCTAAATGCTTTTGAAAATTTAGTACCATTGCTTCGGATTATTTTATAATCTGGGCTCAAAGATGTATCGTTGACATGGAGCATTAAGGCAATATGAGTATAACCTGCACAGGAAAAAACCCATAAATAAAGGAAACAATATAAATTTCTACTAAATACCCTCATTTTTATATGGATCAGCCTCTCCTTCTAAATAAATATCAGTATAATTTTCGTATGAGATTTGATTAATATAGTGAATGTTTGAATTAAATCTAACCTCGACTAATGCTAAAACACACAAATTCACATTATAGAAACTTTATTACTTACATTTAAAATACTACTACTACTTTACCTCGTTTTTCAAAATCTTCATGATCATCGTTCCAGTCCAAAAATTGGAGATATATTGATGTATCATTATAGAAGAATCGTATTAGTCTAACTGAGTCATTTTTGGTATTCATTTGGAATATTTTGTATGTGTCAACAAACTGTGTTAATTCTATATAGTGTTGAAGATAGAACGCTTGATCTTGAAAGAGCATCATACAATATTAACCAAGATAAAAAAATAAATAACACTATCTTACTTTGTACAGTTTCCCTAATTTTTACGGATTTATCTAACAGTCCATTATATATAGATTCAAAATTTTCTAACTGGTTTAACTTAGTAATATTTCCGATTAAATCTATCACATTTACATCATTTATATATTTATTCACAATTAATTTTTCCGTCTCTATAGTGTTTCTAAATATCATCTGAGATTGAAATATGATATCTGATCCGCTTCTAGCCTAAAATGCAAAACAAAAACTGATTATGGTTTTCTTCCATTCGTCCTTGCTCCTCCTGAGACATGACATTTCAGGCAATGGACATCTACCTGAGTCAAATTCAAACATGCTTACCTCCCTGATAGTATTACATTGCAACCTAAATTATGAATAGTTAACAATACTCACCTGGTGTTTTACAAAGTCAGTAATGTTAACATCGTTTACATACTTTGTGACATATAATTTTCTAAATTCGACGGTGTGAATAGGAGCAAACACTTTTTTACCAGTTATTCTTTGTGGAATATTTTTTATCATCACATTGTCTTTAGTGAATGGTTGCTTGTTTATTGTACCTTTGATGCTACAAAAAAAAACTATGACAAGACAATTTTTCTAAAACACACATCTAGCTGGGCACAGGCATAAATAAATAGAGCAAATTGAGCCTTAAAGTTATTTTTTAAATATGAATTCAAATTCACTTCATATATTTGTATTTTGACAGTATCTACGGTATTTTAATAGCTAGCTAGATCGATAGGTTGAAAACGAATTAAACATTTTCTAATGCGCTCTATATTTGATTTACCTTAAGCCTTCTCCAAACTGTACAGTTTTAAACGTCTTTTTTGCTGGAATATTAAATGATCCAGTTGTTAATACGGTATTATCCAACCAATCTGTGATATTAATGTTTCCAATTTTTACGTTTTCTGATACCTTTAAGATGTCAATGCCAATATTTTTTATAGTTTTTTTGCCAGTTATTTTGTTGTCTTTGTCATACCTCATAACGTCATTTTCTAAATCTAATCCATTTACTAGGTAATCACTTTTATCGTTATTTTCTGTAAAGTTAATAAAACTGTTTACAAAGGATTAATTCTCATAAGGTACTAAATTGAATAAAACTTAAGCCCTGGTTAAAAATTACGCCTCAAGTATAAAAACATAGACTGTTGCATTTACAGCGGAATGGATGATAAAATAAACTTCCAACTCCTGACTGTCTGCCCAATAAGTTGCGTTCGTTAGATATTCTTACCATGAACATAAACAGTTTCAAAATAAGGCCTAAACTCAAATATTTGATTAGTATCGTTTAGAAGTACTGCTTCTTGTAATCTTCGATAACTGATGTCGTTAACGGACCCATCTAATTTAATTTCTGGTACAGACACGTCTTGCAAGAATGTTACGCCACTGGTAAAATCTATATTAGCATTTATAGTTTGGTTTTTACTTTTGCTAAAATAGTTTTGGTACAGCAAATTCAAATCGACTCCATCGATAAACCTCTGGAAAAAGAAATTTGGGGTTATGCTCTTTTTATTCACACCAAATGTATAAAAAATCTATACATGTAAGTACATAATGTTTTAGTTGTGTATTTCCTTTATTTCTCCTTGCTCATTTCATGAAAATTAATTAGCAATCAAACAACAGTTTGGGTACCATATAATTTATTATTAATTAACTCTAACTAATTTTCATGAAATGAGGAAGAAGTAAAAAGGAAATACATAACTAAAACACAATTTGCTGTTTAGATGTTTAAATCCATTCTCGATAACAACTTAAACAACTTTAAGTTTCTGTGACCAACTGATGATGGAATTTGAAGAAGCCGTGTTTTATTCACTACATTAATGTATGACAATTAGCTTACAAAAAATCGTACTTACATCCACAAATAGCTCATCGAGAAAAGTGACATCCTGGAAATAAATATCGCCACTTAAATTTACTTTTCGATCAGAGAACCAAACATAGTTTTCAAATAATGGTATGTCATTTTCTTGGAACTGCTTTGATACCTTAGGTCCTTTGCTAAATATTGTATTTCCTGTAATCATATTTAGTTTCCGCGATCAGTAGGAAGAAAATTTGTTGGTTGCTTGGATTTGAAACATACCAAAATTATGATAACGATGGTTTAGAAAAGCATTATATTAATATTAACAAGGAAGAAAATCTATATGGGAAGAATGAAATTAGATTATCATTTTAACAAGAATAAAACTGCCACCCCCTTTAAAAGAGCTGATCTTAAAAGAAAGTAATAAGTAATTTTTGGGTCTTATTTGGTTTATTATAATCATGAAATAAACATATATTCACCTTTGATTATCAAAGATTTAAAATCGCTCTTATTATGGTTTAGTATATTGCAATATTGCATGTAGTTTACACCACTCAAATATTCCTCTAAAATTAGATTTCCATAGATTGTTAAATTTGCATTGATAATTTTATTTTCAGCAATAAATTCAATATCGTTTTCATTTTGAGCAAATATATTATCAATATCCAGTTTTTCAATATTTCCTATAAGATTTAATGTGTTGTTGACAATAATGCCACCGCCTGAAATTTAAAAATATATTACACAGCTCAGTTGATTGTGATATTATACTAGTTGTGTCTTACGGAAGTTTACTGTGGAATTAAACTCAAATGGTTCATCCGTTTTAACAGTGTCATTAGATATTCTCGTGAGACTTATATTGTTTATTTTATCTGTTTCAACGAAGACATTCCCATAGACGGTTATTTCCTCAAATAATTGGTCATCCTTAAATATTATTGTCTCATTCTCATATTTAATGTTTTCAATATCTAATTTAGTGAGATTGTTGAAATTTTTAGAAAATTGGATATTTTTAACAGATATATCATTAATCAAATTTAAATCAGACAACAATTCTAGTTTATTTTCAATAACGTTGTTCAAATAATGTTTAATATTATCGTTTTCTAAAACTACGAGGTTCTCAATAGTCAATTGTTCTATTTTCTTATCACCAAATACTTTAAAGTCCCAATCTTTTCTCACAGCATCGTTAGCTACTTCAGCGAAATGGAAATTATTAACCAAACCATCTACTTGAATACTTTTAACACTAATCTTGTTAGCGTTCAGATTTCCATTAAATATTTTAGTTTCGTTCGCAAAGCTATCTTCAGAAACTTTAAGCGTGTCGTTAAAGTTTTTACCATTTAAGAGAGTGTTGTTACTTTGGACACTAAAAATCACCAAAAGTTATTTAATAAATGTAGCAAATCAAGATTTTAGTTAGATGAGTGACGGATCCATCACACACACACAAGCAACAATTGAAGGAATGAGTTTCTATGGGTTAACGCTATTTATTTTTTATATAGAATCCAGCTAATTCATTAATTAAAAGTTGGAGCGCGATCTAAAAGGCCAATCTTTGCATAAAAACCGAAATTTAAGGCACTATTTTTAATTAAATGTAATAGACATATACATTATTCACCCTCTCAAACAACATATTTAGAACGTAAGTGAATATCAAACTCGCTACAAGGGTTGAAATTATATAATTATATGCAAAACTTACCCTCTCATAGCAGTAGCACGTTTGATCTCATACCGACCTCCAACATGTTGATCTCCTTGAATTTTGAGTACACTTTGTTCCAAATTGGGCACATTAACATTATTTATTTTGAATACATTTGTAGGTCCTGTAATCTCTAAATCTCCTTTAAACTGTTTCCGCGCTTGAATTATTTGAGTTTGGTTAACACCGTTTACCACCCAAGTTAAAGGATCAATGTTGTTTATTTTATCGGCGAATAGTATATCGGAATAAATTGGATTTGAAAATTTTAAATGAATTGGAATCTTAGTTTCGTTTAAAGATAGAGCATTTTTCTGTATATTTACGAAAGAATATTTTTTATTTGAAGTCAATATATCATTTGCTTTAATTATTCGTCCTATACTTGCATTTCCATGTATTGTAACATCCGTATGGATTTCAAGATGTTCATCTATTTCTGTTAGTGGATGTATATCTTTTAACTGTTTGGATATTATTTTTTCAGCTAAAATTTCTGGATGAACTATTTTCACATAATTAAATTCTTTCAAACCAGTTATATGCTGTACGGTTTCTGAATCTTTTAACAATATTTCTAACTCCCCATTTGTATCAACTTTGATGGAATTCAAAGAATTTCTAACGGTGAAGTTATTAACAGTTAAATTATTTGTAAAGATTACCGTATCAAAAATAATATTAGAAATGTCTTCAAGTGATATCAAATCTGTTGATGTATTGGTTTGTGATAATAATCCACTTATATCAATATTATCAGTAGATAAATCATTAAAATAGTAACTACCGGTAATATTTTGATCACCGTTCTTCCTTAACGCATATCTATTCAAAGTTTTACAACAAATACCATTGATAAGTCCTTGGATAGTTAAATTTTTTGTTCGGAGAGATTCTAAATGGCTTATCTTGCTTCTAAGTGCATTTGAATTTTCTAATGAGTCTATACTTACTGAATTTATTGAGTTAGTGTCTATATTTTCTACCGTTATTTTATTAGTTTTTAATGAAGTAAAGGTTTGATTCATAGATTGTAGCATCACATTACTTCTATTAAAGTGTTTAGAATTAACTTTATCTTTAACAATTAATTCCTTTTCAAATGTTGCAGTACCATTAATAATTATTTGACTCGCATTAATATTGTCGGTTTTCCGCCAAAATTTTTTTAATTCAATCCCATTTAACGATTTTGGTGCTATAGAATGTTCTACAGTTATTATTTCGAAATTTAATGTATCATCAAACACTTCAAACCCTTCATTGATATTTAGACTATTTCTGACTATATCGTTTATAGAATCGTTGTTTATGTTTGGAACATTAAGCGATTTTGCATTGCAATCGCTTTTGATAATAACAACAGAGGCGTTTACATTTTGAAGTGTTATATCGCCTTTTTTGCTATAAATCGAATTATTTAGCTTTTTTTCCATGGATTTTAAGGTTGTGTCATCTAAGTCTGATATTAGTTCGATCTGAGCCTCCGCCTCCGGTTCCTGAAATAGTAGTTTATTTTTCTATTGAATAGAATTATTTTCTATTATAAGAAAGTCGAAATTGTTTAAATATTTACAAGTTTTTCTGAAATGGATTTTGTTTTATGCGTTGCTTGTAAAAAATTAATTACTTAATATGAGTTGGAAGCTTTTAAAAATGTTAAAAGCTCCAATTATTACAATTCTTACCAATTTCATGTCAGATCTTGAAGACACAATAAAATCTGATTCATCAGAAATTGTAATAGCTTCTAAATTTCGACGACACCATTGCATCATTTCGGTATAAAACTGCTTACGTTTGTTGAACTCAAAAAAAGTTAACTGATATATACTAGATATGTTCCTACCACATACAGCTAGAATTAAAAGTATAATGTATAATACATAGTTTATCTTATATATCTAAAATTTTTTGTGTAGTAAATATAGAGAGTTTCAATATTCCTTCAAAGCTGTAACAAGACTTGAATACTACTTATTTGCGAGTACTCAATTGTAAAAATTCGTTTCCAATTTTTAATGTCTGATTTTGTTTAATGAAAAATCAAGCCAGTATTTTTTTGTTACAAAATATTTGAGCCATAAGTGTATTATCTACTAAAAGTTTAAAAATAAAAACCGTCGTCCAGAAAACTACCTATTTGTTTTACAAACTTTACAAAAATCACCCCAACCCCATATAATTAATATGTATAATATTTTAATATATTCTTAATACCTATGAGTTTTGTGTCATTTATTTGTGATACGCTAACCGAGGTCACCGATTCGAATGAAGAATCATATTCACTAGGCATTTCATGATGAAAGTGCCAACCATCATAATTTAGAGTTTGCAAACCATTGGAAGTTGTAAGTAGTAGCAGTGCGTGACCCATAGTGTCCTTAAAAGTATAATATAGTTATATTAAAGTTCAAAAGAAGTAAGTAAAACGAAACGAACAATATAGAAAAACATTTCAAAAAAGTTCTTCCTACCAACGTAACAACGTAATTATTAGGTTATTAGGGTTTTCGCTATCGCACTTGGATTTGCTAGCATATTACGCAATGTATAAAGTTTTTCTATCCTATTTTTTCCTAAATCGGCAAAACCTTGTGAAAAACTTTTTTTTAAAAAGTGAATTATTAGGGTAACATTTTTAGTAAAAAATAGGATAGAGCAATCATAATAATTGATTTTTGAATCTGTTTAAATTGTTGTCAGTGCCAACCTAAATTTTGGGGCCACTACGAAAGAAACTAAGATAAACCAGAGTCGGCCAGTGAAGTGGGCAGAAGTATCAAATTTTCCCAGAAAACTTTTCTTATACGTTTCTTTAATGTTTGATTAAAGTATTCGTTTGACTGATGCTTGTGTTTAATTAACATCAAGAATTTTTATTGGCTAACCATACTTACGCTAACGGGCTGAATTTGTTTAACATCAGCATTTATTTTCGGATTTTGAAATGGAATGAAATAATTTCCCACATATTTATAAATGAAGATCGAGTTTTTTTGTTCAGTCTCTAAAATCAATTTTTAATATAAATTAATACTGAACATTATTGTTTTATTAACCGACGCGTCTTGCTAGACTCACCCGGTATATAATTAAATAACTGCCTTACCATATTGGTGTCTGTAATTTAGTACCAGAAAATGTTGGTCGTTATCCTCATCGGCTATTTCAAAATATTTAATGCCATTACAATTGTTGGATAAAATATATTGAAAATTCAAATACATATTTTCTTGTAAGCTGTATTTACGAATTTCTGAATAGACTTTGTGACCTTGAAATACAAATTTTGATTATAAATAGACACTTTTCTACCGACATTGATACTTGCCTGGATTAGCTATTTCTCCATTAGCCACAGCTATAAAATCATGTGATCCAATACTAAATGCTGTAACTGCGTTTATTTTAGCTACTTGTATAGTTTGAATTATATCAAAATATGTTTGCTGCCATTTAAAAATTATGACCCCGGCGTTGTATTTCTGCAAGTTATAAGAATTTTCTTCAGATTGCGAAAGCGACATAAAGATGCCAGCATCATTTTTCCTAAAAAAGATCCAAAACCTTTATCATTATTTATTAAACCCCAGGTTTCTTCCCTAAGAGTTGCTGATACCTCGAGCTTACTTTTGTAATATTTATATCAACATATTTACCACAAAGCAACATGACTCGCGTACGCCCATTTGATTTTGTGCTTTACTTTCAATTTTTCTTCAGCATTAAACACAAATACTTGCAGATGTTCGTTATTATTTAAATTATTTGTATAACATTCAGAAGCCACGATAATTGCTTCAGTTTCTAATAAGACCAGTGCAATATTTTGGCTATTGAAAATTGTCTTCTTATCAAATTCCACAAATGTGAGATTTTTCTAAAATAAATATTCTTATTATTATGTGTTGCTACTAAAAATGGTATTTTGCTCAGATTAAGCACTTGTTGCTTTGCGCGCTCTGTAAGTTTTCCCTGTTTTGATTATTTCAGAAGTATAGCAAGGCAAGTAGATATTTCTAGAATAAAATATAAACATTAGAGAGTTTTTGCTCTTCGAAGGATCAAGCTGGTGGTTAGTTTATCCAGACCGATGTAGGTATTTGCATTAGGAAAGTTAATAGCAATCTACTAAAAATTAACACAAATTAAATGGTACTTACGGATTGCTGGTATATGACCAGATATTGTGTGTTCTCAGAGTTCTCAGTTGTCACAATGTAAGTTTGATTAAGCAACGCAAAAACTTTAATATCTGTTGGTGTATGCCTTGGAGAAATATTTGCGTAAATATCCAAGTCTGAAATATTATTATTGTCTTGCTTTTGTTAAAGTTATTCCCGTTGTTCGAAACAGAATATTGCGAATATTGATTGACAGTTGATTATGAATAAATACTTTGATAACCCCTATAATATGAGGTATTTTTAAAATGTTTTTGTATATTTCTTTCCAACTGTTTTAATAAAACCGTTTAGTCACAATATGCTGTGTCGAATATTGTCGATGACCCTGTATATTTGGTTTTTATATCAAATTTACCGAAATATTTTTTCTGTTGATTTAAATTCCTCTTTAACCTACTAGAGTGTTTATTTTGCGTTGCTAATGATAGAAAGTTATCAAATATTTCATCGATAAACAGCTTGCAATCCTCTGTTAGACCAATGGACGCTGAAAAATACATTTAATACGTTCAAACATGCCTCTACATTCGTATTGAAATCGTTATATAAGTGAATTATTATTTCCAGATTTGTCTAAATGAAAAGCGAGAAACAGGAAACCCTAAATATTTTCGTTCAACCCCAAATATGCATCAGACGGATTTTTCGTCGATACACCACACATCAGCCTGGGAGTTGACAGTATCTACAAATATCTAAAAGATACTTAAAGGAATGATCAACCTATAAATAATTTGTGTTTATACGTTTTATACTTTTTCAACCCTATTCAACGATTTCAAGCCAAAATTAAACATTTTTATTTCGCAGTTACGTTAGAGATATTTATTCATAGTTAAGACAGGCTCACCAAAAAAATATAACAGGGGCCCACCACTGGGGCCAGCTAAGATTAAATTAATACAACTGAACTTAAAATTCCACCACAAAAAATGAGCAACTTGAAAACTGAACTGAAATTATTATTGACTGAAAAATATTAAAATATTAACTGGTTTAATATTTGCTTTAATATTTTTTGGAATGAATTTACTACTATTAGATAATAAAAATTTCTTAAATATGTAAAGTAGCCATTCGGAATCATTCTATGTGAAAAAACTCCAGACTTGTTATAAAGATTTTCTTACCTTGTAATCTAGGATCAACTCTTAGATTGTCAGCTAGAACATCAGCAAGTTCAACAGGTTCATTTTCATAACATTTCGTGTAAGACAAGTTATTTAAAAACACAAATATTAACAAAATATATATAAACCACATTTTTAAAATTAAGCAAGTATAAAATAAAATAATTTTAAATATCGCAAATATCTATGGCTTGATTTGTTTATTATATTATAAAAAATATATCTTTAGAGTGAAAACCATGTTGCCAAGATTTGTTTATTTTACAGACTCTGGTAGTTTGGTATTATATTGAATTGAAATATTCGTGTTATCCCTGTTTGAATTTTATCACACCCTTATCAGCATGAAGCTTAACTTACTCATGTTTTACTGTAAATGATTAAATAAATAAATAAGAATTTCAGAAATTTATTTTGTTCTTGCATAATAATTAATAATAATAATTATTTTAATAAAGATTGATATCTTCTAAATCTAAACCACAATCTGCAATTTGTAGGCAACTTACAGAGTCACTTCTGCAAAGCGCCATTGTCGCTTAAATTTGAAGTAATGTAAAGAAATATTCAATATTTTTTATTTATATTATTTTTTATATTTTCTCTGCAATAACATTGAAAATTTAAGTTTGCAATGAACAAATAAAAAGCGTTTGTAGGTATGTTTTAATACTTTTAATTTGAATATATATTATTTACATAAAATAAAACACTTTTTCACATTTCTATCCTCATTTTTGTTGTATAGTTTCATAATTAAAGCTAGATAGATAATTAACTAAATAAAATTAAAATTTGATATGTACACTAACAGTTACTTTATTAAAACATCACATTCTTTTTTTCTGAAATATTAATTTAACTTAATTTACTAATTAAATAGGTAAAGGTAAATATAGTAATAGTAAACTCGTTTAAGAAAAATTTACATTTTTACTGAACCAGACAGTCAAATATCACTTGGGTCCTTCTCTTCTTTTAATAGTATATTTTTTACAAAATCAAACTTTAATAAGAAATATAATATTAGGAGTTCACACTAACTATAGCTTCTACGTGTAAGTATACAATTTTTGCAGTATTGTTTTGTTATTTTTATGGATCAAAATCATTCTTGCCTCAGGCTAATATAAAAATGACAAAAACCTATGGTTTTACTTCTTCTATTGACAGGACATCAAATTTAGTGAAAAATTTGATTATTTGGTACTGAAGAAAACTTTTAAAGTTAGTTACATTACCCACACAATGGTTTATCATTAAAACCATTATTAAATGGTTATTTAGTTATTATTCCTATAATTTTGTGCATAATGTCCTAAGCTTCTGCACAATTAATTATGATAAATTAGTAGTTTCGTTATAATCCTAATTGGCAGTTTATGAATCTTTTTTCTAAACCGAAAACCTCAATTTCCCGAAATACTAATAATCAATAATTAAAAACGTTATAACAAATTCTATGAACATTTGGTGTATATCCACAACATAAGACAACATTGGAAATCAGCCTCCACTTCCTTTGTGTCAGAACTTTAACCGTATATCCCATTTAAATGGCAGTGAGGTTACACTAATTAATCACTGGTAATTTCCAAATTTGTCCTAGATATAACGAAATAAGAAGAAACTTGTTTATTAGTTGTCTGATTCAGTTGAAACAATCCACATGTCAAATTTGGCGTAATTTTTTATACAAATTACATACATAGGTGATAATGAGATAACAAAATAGAGGTTAAGAGCAAGATTTCCATTGAATATCTAGCGCAGTACCTAACGGCTTATAACAACCATATTTTTAATTTTTATATACTTTTTGATACAAAGTGCAAACCCTGTTAGTTTTAGTGGGAAAAGAAAAGAAATCATATCCGCAATAAATTATTATTACGTGCTAAAACATCATCATCATCATCAAATAATTTTATGGACCGAGGGAAACGGTTTATTTAACTGAACATAATGCTGCTATGCTGCTGGTGCAAAAAGATGTGTCGGATATGGAAACCTATTTTTGGGCAATGATCTGAAAAGTCCACAAACACAGCATAGATATAGACCCTTAACTACCCTAATGTGGTTCTACCCAACATGGAAATCCAGAACGATTTCGAATACAAATTGTCATTGTTGCATCTACTTTTTGTGTAGTTTAGTAAGTATTTTGGTACAAAATTAATGAGTCGATATAGACCTATAATCCTGATCGATTTCGAATAAAAAATTGTTATTGTTGCATCTACTTTTTGTGTGTATCATCTGTTAACGTCAGAAAGAAGCAAAATATATTTTACTGATATACATTTTGTGGCATAAGGTTTTCAAACTCACGTAAGACGAAAACAACGATGCGTCTTCAGTTATTGTCCTTCTTATAGTTTTGAAACAAGGCTATATATTATACCAGTGAATTTTAATAAAATAGGCGGCGATAAAAATGAGACTAACTTAAGAATATTTAAATCCGGTTAAAACACTTATTAATTTTTTTATACGCCGATTCTGAAACAATTTGTTTGTGAAGCTGATGATTATAACCAATTACCGGGATTTGAAGTATTTTCTTTACACACTCTGTAAGCACAAGAGCATCATTACACATATTAGAGTACAGTTTTAGATAGCTATTTTTGATCTATAAAAGCTATAGATATTATAAAAGTTGTAGTATAAAAAGCACAAAGCTGACACACATTTAATATATCATTCAAACTATTATAATTAAACTGTGGTAACTGACAATAAACCCATCATTTTCCCATTAGTAGTTGGACCCTTCGGCCCATGTAACACTTCTGGGAAATTGTCGTAACCGTCTTTATGAGTTTTTGTTTTGATTGTTTTATGTTTTTTTGCGGTGTTATCCATGTTATTAGCGGTTTTTCTGGACGATGAGTTGATTTTTTCTCTATTCTGTTCAGCTTGTGTTTCTTCAGCGTTTCTTGATGCTATAAGAATCTCTTGTCTCTGTTTGCGTTCTCTTGACTTTTCTAAATGCTTTTTTCTTTCTTCTTTCGTCCAGTACCTTCCGATCTATGACAAAAATAAGCTAGTGTATTTTTTGAACATTGACGTGAGAGTTAAATTGAAATGAATATTAATAAATTAATTAAAAATTTGAAACTAACTTTAAGCTCAGAAATAGTGTCGTCTTCAGTCGTTAACCCAGCTCGTTCTTCAGATATTTTTATTTCTCTGTTTTTCAAAATTCTGTTTCTTACTGGTCTTCTTGCGATATATCTTGTACCATCCGGTCGTCTTTTAACTTTCCATTCCATTTTTGATTCCAAAGTTGCACTCTGATCATTTTGAGTTGAATATGACTGTAAAATAAATATTATATATATTTCAAAATGCATACAAAATTGACTGAGTTGTGTTGCTTTAAAGTTGTGCAAACACAGAAGTGGGCAAAATATTTTCAACAACTAGCAATGCAAGTAGTCAGTCCACACTACGCTTACGCTAAAACCTACAGAATTGAAGTATAAACGAGAATATTCTACGGCATTACTTGGGACGATTTGTTTAAAATCTCACCTGATATTGGCTAAGACTTGGTGAGGTAAAGCTTGTGGTAGGTTTCTGTCCTATATCGCTGTTTTGGTAAGTCATAGCTTGTCTAAATAACTGTTGTTGAAGCATCATTGTTTGTTGCAAATTGGCAACGTTAGTGTACATTGTGTCTGATAAAAGATGTGCAGGACTCAATCCAGTTCTTATTCGAGTTGGTGATGAAGGACTAGTTATTTTTGTTGCTGATTTAGATTTTTTTGTTTTACATGACATTTGCCGTTTGCATGATTCACAAGTATTTTCACTACCATCTCTATCTTTTGTAAAGTCTTCTTTTTCTTCTGGTTGACACAATACCAATGTTGATCTAAGAAATTTAATTATTAGACATATAAAAAAGATATAGGTTTATGTTTTACCTGTAAACATCCTTTTGTTTAGAGTCTTGGAGAGCAGCTAATTCAAAAGTTAACGGATTACTATTACAGGAACCTCCAGTGTTGTACGCACTTGAACTATTTTCTTGTTCTTCACCACTACTGTTACTTTTTGACGTTTTAGCTCGCACTTTTTTAACTTCTTTGACAGTATCTTTTGGTAAATCCTTAGCACTTGCACTCCAAGTGTTGCTGTCTTGCTGATGAATTTTTAACCACTGCTCGATCATTATGTTGTCGTCGCCTGGCTCGTACGGACATGAGTAGATTGGCTCTATTTCTCCATTTAGCTAAAAAAATAATTACGTATGCTACAATTTTCTATAAATCAGAAGCACAAATATTTTAAATAAAAAAATAACAAATATACAAAAACCGCCGAAATTAGTAACAATGTGTATCTAACCGCACAACTTAGTGTTTCAGTCTAAGAAGAAGCGACAATGCACAAAGTATGTTTTATCAGTACGTGCAAATCCAATGGAAAATAGTTTTTAAATCAAATAAAGCTTCAGTAAATAGACTTACGATTGAATCTTCTGGAATAGTTTCATAAATATGCTCCGTATCACTTTCAGGTGGTGCAGGAATGTGTGGAAACTGTGGTGGTCGTCTCTTATCAGTTTTAACCAATTGTATATTCTGCATGCGAATATCCAATTGTGATATTTCTTGATTAATTGAATCAATTTTGGATCTAACTAATGAATTAGTAAGATTCAGTCTATCGGAGAAATGTGGTGGTACTTTCGGTGGATTATCATTTTTTGGGGAATGTTGTAGTTCAGTTTGCTGTTGGACTAGTTGTTCAATTAAACTATTTTGGTACGCTGCACTACGACCATTTGGTGACGCTGAATCATTGGGATCGTCTAGGAATTCTTCACTCTAGAAAAAACAATTAAAACATATTCATTACTATACAGACTTTAATAAAATATGGCATTGCAGCACTGAACTCTAAGTCTGTTTTCACTAGAAAAATTGAAAATAGACTTCGAGTGAAGGGTAGGGAGAGGAGAAGAGGGGTTTTGATTTTATTCACTGCGAAACATGAAAAAACTATTTTTAACACATAAACATTCAACAAAAAGGTGTATGAGGATTTTGTTTGAATTACATGTAGCTAAAGTTGATGTTTAAATAAAAATTAAATTTGAGAAGCAATCAATAGCTTACAACTATAATTTACATCGTTCCAATATGAAAATTCATCAAACAAGCTATAGTGTTTGTTACTCGTGAGTTTCTGCAAGAGGATTTACAAGGCAGACGTCCTGGAGGCAACCACGGGGCAGAGTGTACATCTTAGCGAACGCCTTAAGAAGATTCGGGATTAAAGTGTTTGGCACTTATCAAATTCAAAAGACTCGATATGCTGCTATGATACATATGGCATATACTTTCTGTAATCGATTTATGGTGACATATCAGTAGGTATATAGGACTTAAAAATTTAAGAGAAAATTAAAACTGTATTTAATTGAAAACGCATTCTACAGAGCCTTCAGGAATTTGTCGATACTGGAGGGTAGTTTTTAGCGATTGTGATTGTTTGTTTATTTGTTATTTATTTTTCCTGAATGTTATTAAAGGTATTTTTAACATTATTGTAAAATGACTTGTCTATTTACAGAGATGTACACTTTATGACTAAATAAAGAATTTTGAATTTTGTATAATAAAGTTAAGAACAACTACTTACTGAAATATCTATAGTAAATTATATATTATATTATAAATTATAATAGAACAATCTCATTGAAAGAAAATATTACAGAAACCTAATATTATGTTGATAGATTTTTGGAATCGATTTTACTTTTCGAATGCTTAATATTGCTGAAACAGTTACGTCTTTGATAAAGGGACCTTCCTCAACTAATATAATATTAAAGTAATGATTTTATTCCACAGAGGTGACATGAGAATACTGCAATCCGCTCATATTGATTTTCCAATAGCTCACAGATCGAATCCGCAGCGTATAGATGGCAGTAATATATGCATTTTAGCTCATGCTGTGGTTACGTTTAATAGTTAAGGAGAAGTACGAATACTTACATAATTAGTTAATCTTCACACGACATTTCATCGAAAAACAAATAAGAAATATGTGATTTGTAAGACACTTACTATGCTTACAAAATTGAACATATTTTTTTAAATTAACTGTTATCACGAACAGTGTTTGGTTCAAGCTCATGTCATGTTATAAGTACCAACTTTTTTTAGTTTGATCTTATTCTATTGTTCTGTTGGGCTAGGAAACTGCTAGCGCTTGAGTTTCATACTTAAAACATCTCGGAATATTATGCAGCAATGTTCATAATAAATTCCAAGTATTGATTTGAAAGTAAAACTTATCCAAAAGCTTCTAGCTTGGATGTGAGCAAAACCTTATTATGCTAGGATTTCTATATAGGCAATACTTACTCTAGAATAAGCATAACATCGACTAACCAACAAAGTCACAGCTTTTCTATTCTCAGCAAATAGTGATTCAGTTTCGTCTTTGTTAGCTACATCTTTTCCATTCACCTGAAAAATCCAATAGAAATAAGTTAAAAGAATAAAGTACAAAGTCTTAAACAGAAATATTTGATGTAAGTTCAACATAAAATATATTTGTTTGGAATGCGAACAAACATTGAAAACATTCTTTTTTCTTCCGCTTCTTTCACAAAGTACAAAACAAACATGTAAAATATTTGTTTTGTATAGTTTGTAAATAGCCATTAGCAAAATGTTTAGAAAGGGCGATATCGGATTTCTAGATAACATGGGCAGAAATTTGATGAAATAGTTTTAAGTTAGGATCGTAATACAATTTAAAAATATAATATCTAAGAGATTCACTGGATATAGTAGATATGGTCGCTATTTTTAAGCCCTTAGCTTCACCAAATTTGATTAAAATTTGTTTAAATATTATTAAATTAAATTATTGACTACCCTGTAGACCCATAACAAATAACCTATGGATATCTACACAATATTTTATGCTTCCTGGCATATCGATAAGGGTTGAATTTTAAAATATTTTTTTTTTAATAATGATATAGCGTCGAGGTTAGTGCTCCGTGGCTAATATAGTTTTTGTTGTTAAATCAAATTCCCTTCACTTGTATTCGTTACAAAAAACTAAAAAAAAAAGTGTAAACCAGTATATCAAAGAAAAGGTTTCAACAGAAGATCTGAAACAGAAAGCATAAAGTTAATTACCTGCAATATTTGATCTCCCTGTCTAAGTCTTCCATCTTTGTCGGCTACACTTTGGGGTGCAATATCACGTATGTACACTTCAGTACAAGTATCAACTTCAGATCCTGAACTATAGCAAACCGTTAAACCTAATTTTTCATCGCTGTTACATTTCCTCAGCGTGACTTCCTGTTAACAAAAAAATATTATATATAGCTTGTTCGCCATATCAAATCAAAAAAGGATATACTATCAACTGCAAAATTAAATCTACTTAATTTTAAATGACCAGCGTTTATAATTTAATGTTTCTTGAAATAAAAGTCTTAACTCCACAAATACTTATACTAATTCTCTTAGCCAGGCATGTTTCTAGTAACACCGCTCATATTTAGTGGCTTTTTGACCTTGTAGAATAAAAGCCACTAATGATGAGCGGTGCTGCTCGAAACATGTCTCGCTAATAGAATTATTATAAATGGATATTTGTAGAGTTAACACTTTAATTTCAATATGGACTAGTCCTTTAAATTAGATTAAGAATCTCGAGCAATATATTAGTTATTTCCTGAAACTTGTTAGAGCACTAATTTCCATAATATATTATTAATCTAATTATTGTGCGTTCCTACTTAGAATATAAATCAGAGAATATAAGAGCATCAAGTAAGAACATCAATAAGAATGCAATTTACTAATATGCACTTTAAATCTTAAGAGTGAAATTTATTATGTTAAAATATTGATGGCAATACAGAATTCCACAGGGATCAATTCCCACAAAATACTTTTTGGATCACGAAAAATTGGGAAAAGAGAAATCGTGATTAAAATACGAATATTGAGCGAGTCTGAAATAGAATATTTTTGCTTTAAACATCTTTTGGTAATATGTTAGCAACTAATATGTCTGGTTATATATTCATATGTGAAAATGTAATTTCCATACGAAATTTATGTCATTGTTCGGTCTGCCTATTCTTTTGACATTTTGTTATAGAAAAACTAAGTATCTATATGTGTATTTCAGTAACGAAAGAACGAAAAAAAAACGTTGTATAATTCTTTTGAATATCAAGAACATCACAGATTGTGGTTGTGATCCTTGGGGAAATCAAATGGCACACGATTGACACAAAATTGATATGGCTTCCCCTCTTTTTTCCCTATCTGATTTTGTGAAGTATTGAGAAAGGTGTCGTCTAACTATTATAATGCATTTTTAATGAGATATTTTATCACGTGCGAAATTTGAAAAGTATGAAATAGATTGCGCTACTTAATGCTAACGGAAGACTTATCATCTAAACTATAAGCAAAGATTAATGTCATTAATAAATAATTATGGTTAACCCGAATATTTAACATTTCAAGGTAGAAAGGACACCATTAATGACAGAGATGAGGCAGAGACCTGGCTGTTTTTACCAGTTGCCATTTTTGGAACTTAAACATAAAAAATTTAAAAATCACATTTATTAAGTATACTTAGTAGTCGCCTAATGCTTTTAATAGCTTTCAACCCTATTTTACATGGTTAAGAGCTACGAAGGATTTATTAAAAAAACTTAAAATATGATCAAGACAAATATGCAGTGGGTTATAATTTTTATTTTTGTGTTGTGTAGTACTGATAAAGTCTCAAGTATAGTCGAAACCTTGATGTTAAATTGAAGATTTTTCTGTTTTTATGTCCTATAGCCGACGATTCATGCTGTTAAAATTTTAGTAATTCACAAGTTCTTAATTTCTAATTTAAAATTAACTTTTACTGCACTTCGGGCAGTACTATAATCGAGAAAATAGTTATACAGTTTTGCAATATTTGAACTAAATAATCAAAATGTAGGTTTTTTGATTCATTTGTGCTTGTGTTGCAAAATCTAAGGGAAAATTCACAATAGAAGACAAAACAGGATACTTGAACCTGAGAAGATCATATTCGTACGACTGATTTGGTTTAATGCAGTGCCATTAAACTTACATATCGTTCAATAATTTCAAAACAAACATTTTTAAAAAATAAGGCTATAATACACATAATTTGGTTTGATTTTTTATCGAATTAAAATTTTAAGAATAGCAGAATATAGATTCACGATGACGTACTATTTATTTTCAATTTATTTCATGATTATTTACTAGTCTGGCCTGATATTATAGTAGTAGCTTCACGCTTGGGAATAATCAACAAGAATTTTCCCTGCACTGGAAATTATACCACCGCATGTTAATTTAGTTGAAAGCGATGTCAGCTTCCACTGAAGACTGCGAGGTACATTAATGTGATATTTAATTCAACTCTGTGTACACAACCGATGTAATTCAATAACAATTAATTACACTAACCTACCTATCACTCCTAATAGTCATTTACTTAACAACAACTCTTTGTATCTTCCATAAACAAATTTAATTTTATCCTATATCCTTAAACATCCTCGAGACGTGAATTTAACTGAAAATTAATTCAAAACAATTTTAACAGGTTTACGTTTTAATCTCTATGCCATAACGTAAATTTCTTTTGCTATTTAATAACAATTTACACCGTAAAATGCCTAACAAGGTTTACGAAGATATCGTGCAACATTAATATAATCCTCAATTATACAGTATGTTCCATGTTCATAAAGATATAACAGAGGAGAACAAAGTTGTATTATTAGAAGTTTAATGAAATATATATCTTTCAAGCAGATGAATAATTATAAGTGTAGGCTGTAGCTACGTCAGAATGTTCATATGTAAGCTTGTGAATTTTATAATTTAGTCAAATATTTAGAACTAGAAGCTTGATAGTGCCACGAAATTCTTTTCAGAAGTTTTGAACAAAATAAATTCTAACTTTAAGTGAACGAATGGAACGCACGGTTGAATATCACGTCACGTATTGTAAAAAACATAATATGGTCTTAATACAAATAATATAATTAACGTATTTCACTCTCATTTCGCAGAGACAATGTTATTGGTAGGATCCAGTTGCCTGAAGCTGGCGAGCTGAAAACACTGTTCAAAAAAGTCATATTTATTATGAAAACTGAAACAGATATACAACACACCGAGAAATTCACATCGCGAAATTCGTGTCCTGGCTTCCGGTATTTTCATGACGCGTTCAGAGCAAAGGTAACAAAATATAGCCATGGTACTCGTACATATGTAGAGAATACGACGTGTAGACGGCCAAACAAGAATGTCTCAATCTACTGTTAAAATGATATATTTACCATGATTAAAACCGATATACAGAAATCACGATTAAGACTCGAGCGCTTACGACTTGTGATTTTAATGCAGCGACGTGCTTGCATAAACCAGTGCTGAGACAGCTCTGCTTTATGGCTTGCTTTCGTTGTCAGAACGAGTTCGAATCTTGTCAGAGCCACGACACGGCTTTCGCTGTGGGCTATTTGTGATTTCCACAACGCGTCTCTTTTTTTCACTAACCATGACACGAATGTGGATGTTTACAAGCAGGTAGAATGAATGATTTCATTTTTTGAGCATAACGTACATATGACTCCGCTACTTTGACGTGGTTTTAAAAGACTGGTGTAAAGTAAGACAGTCGATAGTATTTATCGGTCTTCATCCTATTTTGGTAATTGATACTGACCCTAGCCAGGCTTATTTCTAGGTAACTAGAATGTTTCCAGCTTTTTTCTACAGAACTCATAAAGAGAGCGAAATAATTTCGTAAATATTTGGCACGCCAATGCCCTCGTTCTATTGCGTTGCAATTTAGCTCTGCTAGTAAAGGAGGTAAAGCCAGTAATTTTTTCCGAGATGTCACAAAATGATTTGTGTATTAGTTTTAGATGTATGCCATTATTTGGTCAAAGCATTATCTTGTCGACTGATTGGAAGAGGATTTTCTCCGATCTGAATCCTTGAATTTTGGACTAAAAATTAAGACCTTTATTATTATAATACTTCAGAGCTGTCACGTATTCCAAGCATCAAGTAGTAATTACCGTTGTAATAATCCGAAAGTACAGGTGCCAATTTAAGAAGTACTTATTATTATTATTTTCCAGTACGCTGCCTTAGTATTTGGCTATTGTTCAAGTAAATTACTTCAAATACTTTGGAGTTACTTTAGGTAGTTGAAGTATTTTAACAGCATATGTATATGAAGTACATTTTTACTTGAAGTTCTGACATGCCAGTGCTTATTTGATATACTATTTGTAAGTATACGATGTTTTAGATTAGGATATTGGATTATTACATCTTCTAATTTTGGAGACATTGTAATCGGTATAGATTAAAGTTAGTACTGAATAAAATAAAATTACCGCTAGATCTACTTAATAGATAATTTAAAGTTGAAAAGATTAGTATCAAAAAATTGTTTCACCCTATACATATACTATAAAGTAGAATATACTATATAGAATCCTTATGAGTATAAATTTTTGCTAGCGGTGAACACAAGCAACATATCTATATATTTTTTTTTCAAAAAATAAAAGATGAAAAGAAAGAAAAAACAAAAATCGTGTATAATAGTACATTAACATTTTGTTTTCTGAAAGACAATGGTTGCGATGTACTTCCGACATTTAGTGATAGGCATATACACGGTATTAACTTGAAACTGCAATACATAGGCGTACTACAAACCAATTATAAACTACATACAGTGCTTAGTGCTTTTATTTTAAAACTTGTGTCAAATAGACACGATTTCGGCAAAAATACGTCAATCTTGTTTTTGAGAGGGAAGTTCAAAACCATTGTTGGTTGAATTTTGTGTTTGTTAACAAATATTTCCTTTCGCGATGAATAAGTATTTTGTAATTATTTCTATAAAATCATTTGACATATTTATACATAACAATTTTGATATTTAAAAAACCCGCACAGGTTAGCTGAAGATGGATGAAATGCTAATTACTAATCGTTAATATATTTGAGATTGACAAAATGTCTGTTGAGGATCTCTTCTAGCTTACATCTTATGGAATATATTTTAAAATTAATTTATATTGCAGTCCAAATAGCAGTCGACAATCGAGAGTAATGTTCGTTTATTTTCATTTCGTATATTTTGAAGAATCATAACGACTCGAGAAAACAAGTTAAATCTGCTTACAATAATACTATGTATAGATATGGGGGATGTGCTATTTAATTTTTCAGCGAGATAGAAATCTCACTGCATGCATGGTAAAATATATCCTCTATATATGTAGTTAGTATACGTAGCATATGCATGTCTTTGCATTTTGTATTTTCTGTTTTTATTTGGATTTCAACTTTTCCCTCTTACAAACTTACTTGGACGTATATATTCTTGAGTATATATTTTCACGCATATATTATGCATTGGCGCAAGTTTCTGAATTTTTCTATTATAGAGAAAAACTTTTAAACGTACTTTGTCAATTTTGATAAAAGTCGTAACTGACAAAAATTTTAAATTTAGATTTATGCGAATAATTTCATGTCTAGACGCGACTCATATATAATCTCAATTTAATTCGTTTAAGTTAGAATCTCGTAGTGTATAAATGTCGCTACCTACTTCTGTTAAGGCGGAAACCAATTTTAATCACCCAGTGAAAATCCATGTAAAAACAACAATATAGTTTTCATCGCAAAGAAAGGCGTTTTTCATTGTTGTATATGAACAGAATATCCAGCTCCATAAAAAAAGTTTTTGAAAACAATCCAAAATTAGATCAAGATCTGTTATTTTGGCAATCTGTTCTAGGATCACTCCGAGTTGAAGTACCTTCTTTAGGTGATCCATAGGTAATTGTGATATATGTTGCTGCATACCTTTAAATAGTCGTAATGAATAGAATAATATCTGGTAATATAGAGAGGGTGTAAGTTCTCTAAAATTCATTTTAGCGGTCATCTGGCAAGATTATAAATAGATTTAAGCCGCCGTTGATTAATTATTTCTCACCATGTGAAAATGTATACAGTGCGTTAGGTATTGCTTTATTAAAATCTATTTTTGAGTTATTTTAATTTTGACTGCTACAGCGGTATTATACCGATATCATGCTATGAAAATTATAACTTATTTATATGCCTAACGCTTTGAGGAAGGGTTTTTAGTAATTCAGAGTTAGATTTGCAATCTTATCTGTAATATACCTGTCACAATTTTATTTTTATTATGTTGTATTATAAGAATAATATGTGTCAATATTTATTATTTAAATCTAGACATTTGTTCTTCAACTCATTCCTGTCAGGAGTACGTCTACGGTACGGTTTTTATTTTATTGATTCCAGTGCATACGCCTTCGACTTTCCCAACGAGACCATCAGTTGCTTAGCGTCTACCCAAATTCCGTGCCGGAAATCATTTGTCGATCTCAGAATTTTGACATTATTATTTTTATTGTCATTAGTACGATTTTTATCTCAAGGTTTTTCGTGTCTGTCATTCGAATATCATAATGAATTTTATGATCAATTAGTGGTATGCAGATATTTAAATAACATTTAATTCAATGTTTTTCCAGGTCAGTAGGTAATGTGACTATTCCCTCAACAGTTCCACATTGCTTCAACTAATTGTAATATTTCTTCGTATCCACAGTTAAAAGCCTTCTTCAGTAAATTATAAAACAAAGTTTTAAAATGAAAAACAAGCCACACCTTCGGAATAACAAATTTATTTAGCAGAATGACTTGTTGCAATATAGAAACTTCACACAGTAACTATTTTGTTATCCACATTTTATTTACGATAACGTATAGCGCGGATCTCGTTAGGTGCAAAATTAAGTTAAACCTCACTTAAAAGCTTAATTTGTTATTCTTTGAAATAACGACTAAGGTGGTCCCACGAGCTTGTTGTAGGTACACACCTGTTTTAATAGATATTCGTCTAACAAGTTTTTCCTTTTTATTTGCTTAAAATTTTTAATTAATAAAACATGTCACTATAGTCGTAATCAACGTCGCTGCTATATATCTTTAAGCAATTTACTTCCCTAATAAGTCTGCTTTATAATAATTGCAAGCTATTACCTTAGTTTGTAAATGGCATATATATTTCAAGAAGTAGCGGAGACACATTTATTAAAATTTTAAATTTACAACCTACGTCTTTACACACGCAGCATCAAAAGCTGTGTAAATCTTTCAGTTTAGTTTAGCCTTGACTCTCACTGTGATAATATTAAATCGCCCACTTCAGGTAGAGGCAATTTGAATGGTCAACTTATTTTTAGAAAATCCAAGAAACAAAAAATGTTCACCCAGAGTTTTTTAAATTATAAACAACAATAAATGCTTAAGCCTTTATTTTAATTATACGAGGTGAAAAAATTTAAACGAAGTAGAAACATTAACAGTAACTGCCTGAAATATTACGGAAAACACTCGGGCCTGTCGATTTTTAATTGGGGGGACTTTTTTTCTAGATTTTTTTTATTTAGAACTGTAAATTTGTTCTGTTTCTCGCAAAATGTATTTCGAAATTAAAAAGATATTAAATTTTGTTCTCCTTTTTTACCTGCTTTATTGACAACATTTTTTAATCGAAGATCATTTAGATCAATTTTTTTTTTTAACTTTCGTGAAGAGAATGATCCTGGCAAATGTAAATAAATATCTGGATCTATAATAATAAGCAATAAATTGATTAAAATGGATGGCCGATTCTAGGATATTTGCAACTCCCAGATATATTTTGTATTTGTTTGAATTTATATTCTTAATTCTTACCTCTAAATCAATGTCATGTGTTAGATAATCTAATGTATTATCTTCTATCCATTGAACTCCAGCAATATCAGTTTGACATGCCGTTGACGTATATTTTAAATTATTTGCTGTTTTAATGGTATCAGTATTTGGTGATGAGTCAGTAATTCTTTTCTTAACTTCTACGACGATTGGTTCTTGGGCTGTTAGAAAAGCTCGGACAGCATCTTCATGTGGAAAAGTGCTTACATCTGTGCCATTCACCTAGAAACGAAAGCAAAGTTTAGTATCATTAATTTTATCAGAAAAGTTATTTAATTCTTTGGCATGCAGATAGCACTTCATAATATCATTGTCCTGTCTAAATTTCACAACCCCATCAGGCCTAGACCATCACCCTAAATCTGTTATCAAAAAATACAAATTCCTTTTTCCTTCAAATTATTTCACGAATATCAATGCGCGGTAATACATTAAAAATGTTTTAAAGACACTCGTAAAGATGGGTATTCCTAATTAATTCATCGTGTGCAATGCAATAAAAGCAAAAACTGGTGAAGTTAATAAAAATGGAAGAAAAGGTGTCTTGTACAGAAATATTTGGGGTCAGACAATGTTTACGTAGCCGGATTATTTTAAGAAACACACTGGTTTTATGTCTTTCACACCAAGGTATATAGCGATAATCTCAACAAGCATATTTAAAATGCACCAGATTAATTCTGTCTTCATTAATTAGAGGTAACGACAAGTCGTGCTGCTTATATATTTTATTATTTTCCTTTTATTGTGATATTTCAGCATTTTTTTTCTGTACAAAGCAAAACTTGACCGTTAATTGCAAACAATACTTTTAATTCTTTAAGCAATTTAATACACCCAAACAATACGTCGGCACAGGAAATTAAATCTTAATAGGCATTAGTCACGTTAGATTTAATGACTATTATCTTCAACGATTTGTAAGATGTAAGAAGAAATGAATCTTGTTAATTGATCACAAAAAAAATCTGTATTTTGCTTATGGTTTTGTTCATGAATTTTAATTTAAAGTACAGTGTTTAAAAATTGGCTGCGCAAGCTCGGATACATTACTACTTGCATGTTCGTACTATAATTACTAGCACGAATAGAGAAAATAAATATATTCAGAACAGTGGCGGCACAATGGGTAGTATAAAACAAGTTTTTATTATAAATATGTTATTTACATGCTACAAACGAATTATTGTGGTTATTCGTCGTAAGCACGAAATCATTTAACTATTATGAAATTATAAATTTAATTCTGGAACCATAAAGAGAGCTTGAGATACGTTAAGAAAGAGTCAGATATCTCGCCAGTTCTAATGGACCATAATCAATATCTTATTGTAGATCAGGCAATTTAGAGTATCCTGGATGCATTCAAAATGAAGGATTCGTTGTTTGACGAAATCTATTTAGTTGTCAAATGCAGAACGTTCTTGAAAGGGGTGTTGGACATGAGATTAGTGCAGATAATTTATTTGTTATTATTTATTAGTTGTTTTGACGTAAATATGTTTGGTAATGTTATGATAATATTGAATATAGCGTAGATATGAGGATGTCCCAAGTCTCTCGTAAAGATTGATTCATTTTCAAAGGCTAAATATTTTTTGATTAATACCTAATCGGGTTTTATTAGGATTTCCAGAAGAAAATGGGATTAATTTTTATTTTTTTTTTCCTGTAACTTTTAGACGTCATTAAAGGTTGATGTATATAAACAACTGTTCAAGGAAATTTGAACAGTTGTTTATATAGGTACATTAAAGTGTAATATGAATTTTTATCAAGTACAAGTCAGGACTATTAAGGATAATTTAATTTGTTTATTGTTTTATTGATTTTGACAAGTTTATAACAACACTCAAATCACAAAATTTCTTTCGGTTTAAAAAACATGCCACACCTCTTCAAACATAAGTACTTATTTCTAACAAATATTAAGTATTAGCATTTTATTTTTTATTTTTCGAAGACGACATTACAATAATGTTATTGTTGATTTAGACCAATCAGATTGCAATTAAGCGATGATTTGGACTGATAGAATGATCGATAAGTTTTTACCGGCTTCAAATTTGTGCACTTTATGGTCTCTCCTTTTTTAGAAAGACAAGTCATTGAATATGGACTATTCAAACAATTTAAACATTAGACAAATTGTTGTGGTTTATTTATGTTTGACTTTTAATGTTTGTACAAAATATAAGCAACAACAATGTAAAGAATAAATTATTGTATCGAACGAAATATTTTTCCTTCTAAAGCGACATCAACATAAGGCATTTATAAAGAGGGTAGTGTGATAGATCGATTTCCGAAACCAAATCCTTCAATTTACTTGAGACTATTTATTTTGTGAACGAAATTGGTGAGCCCCTCTTTATGGCAAACACCACTGATCTAATTATCTTTTATATGAAACAACTACAACTCTACATATCGTTACCAAATCTGTTTTAAATTTAAATCTCTTTAATTTTGGAAGATTTGTCATATTTTTCGTACTTACCTATGCCTCGTTAAACAAGCTAACACATCCTTAGAAGTAAAGAAAAAAGTTAACATTTTCTATTTGAAAATATTCCAAGCATATAATTCCGCTAGTTTTTACGTTTTTCTATGTTCACATAGGGCGACGAAAAGAGAAACAAGCACACATATAAACAAAAAAAAATGGTTGTTTATTGACATGCCCAATTAGTAATTTGTATACGTCAGAGAAGTGGTTAATTAAATTAGGTTGCGCTTAAAGGGCAATTAAAAATATGTTGACGCCAAAAAGGTAGAGAGCACAAAGCCGGCTCTGATTTTAAAATACGATCCCGTCTACATGGTATGAAAACAGAGGCGTTACTTTTCGGAAATTTTGGAACACATTATATCATTTCGTAGAAAGATTCCCAAAGCGTAAACATTATGAACCTACTGTTTTGTCTGCTAATGAGGTAAAGATGACTCAATAACGGGTGGCAACTATCAGCAACATCATAATTTTAATTCCTCGATGTTAAAAAACTATTCAACTAAATATATGTGTTCATAAGTAAGTAAAATTAAAATCTATTGTCTTCGTGAGCTGGTGAAGTGTTAAAACAAGGGTTTATCTGTCATATTATCTCTAGAACGTTCTCATATCTATCACTACATCGAATACTCACCTGCTTAATAAAAATCACCAATGTCGGCGTGGCACGAAATGATTTTTTGTATGCCATTTATATTTTCTCCTATTTTCAAAAGATTTTCGTAATATGGCAAATACAAATAAGCTTATACTTCCGACCTCTGATTGCAGCTTCATAAAAAAATCCTTTCATATTCTACATGTAATTGAACTAAGTGAACTGAATGCATTATATATACTCGTAGGCAATCGAAACTAATTTCGGTTTAATTAAGTCAAGATTAGTCATAAATTAAACTAGAATTTGCTTTGATATAGGAAATAATATACATAGTGTTTGGAAATCTTTTGTCGAATAGAATTTGGAGCAATCTAAGTTTGTCGTAAAATTATATTTTTAATAATTTATACTACGTATAGTGTGATTGATATTAGTTTCATTATTTCTACCTATATTCGGGTTTAATGGATCAACTGAAGGAGGACAGTGAGAATTTTCAGATTCGTGAATTTTCTTAAATTAAAATGGCACCGAAAGGGACTACAAAAAGTTAGATGAAAATGTTACTAGGATTTATATGCAGGATAGCAGAGTCTAGATTCTTCTTCTTCTTAATTAAATAGACTGTGCATTAACCCTTATATATAGAGCGGTAAAAGATATAATCCTATAAGGTTTACATGCACTTTTTCGAATTTATGCATATGTTAAGTCTAAGATTAGTTTTGGCGTTTAATAAGTTTTAAATTCAAGCCCCTATACATAATATTAAATCAGGGCAGTAGATTGTAGAAAGAGATCTTTTGTGAATGAATGGAATCTAGATTTCGTCCAGTTGTCCCAAGCTTTTCATCAAATTGATGATGTCTTTGGGGGCCAATTCGCTTGCTTCTTCCGGAATTATAGTCACTCTTCTAAGGTACTTCAGCTTTTAGCAGAACAGTTCCATATAGTCACAGATCACGTGTTTGACATTTATCGTCCTCAATCAGACCCATCTTTTTGAGACGGTTGAAAATTGAATTCAACGAGAGAAAACATTCATTCATCGTCTCTGAATACAATACATTATTTAATACTTTTGTTAACTTATATACAAATTTTTTAAATATTCGACATATAAAATTGATGGATATTTTCCTCTTCGTGGGTGTGAACAGGGTCTGATTTTGGTCTTTGGCTGAGAGAGACATCTTCGCATCTCAGATCTTTCTTTCCAAATTGATCAACATAATATGTTGAATTGTCCCCGGTTGCTTCAGCAGCTATGGTTTCGTGTTCCTAGGGTTCACTCTAGAAGCCCTAGTATATTTTGATTGCCACAGATTCGTTCTAACTATGTATCTAAAGCACTGCTATACAGTAAACAATTATAGTTATTAAAGAAAACGTTTAATGTATCCCTCGATTATTTGGAAAAGTTTGGAAGCATGTTTTTGGGCTACTGAATGGTAAATTATGTTCATGTATTTTTTTTTTGTAATACTCCGTATTTTCTTCCAGTTTTGATGCATACGTGTTTGTATTTTGTTATTTGTATTTTTCTATTTGCCAATTAGCTTAGTTATTATTATTATTACGTGCTAATGCTAGGCGAATTTTTTATGCAAGATTTTGTCTTGTCATTCGGTAGCAATACCTGTTAGGTAGAATATTATTCAGCTGTCCAAATTTGTATTTTCTTTTCTTATTCTTGTTTAAGTCAGATTTCTTCGTAGGACCTGGTCGAAAATTAAGGGTATTTAGCAAACATTCTCAGATGGCTTAGACCTGCTCTTCTCAAGAAATGGAATCTTGCTTCTTGTGTTGCGTATTAAGTTTGAATTTGTATAATAATTGATGTATTGCTGTCCACATGTAATTTGTAATGTATTTTGTATTTGAATAAATTGAAATTTGAAATATTAAACATGAGGAATCTAATTTCCGAGTTATAAAATAAACAATAATTAGAATTCAGTCAATACAGAGATAAATGAAGCTCTGTTGTAACGTAAATGAATTTGAAAAGTACGATAATTAATTTCGTGCAGATACGCCTCTGGGCAAAGAAGTGAGTTAATGATAGCAATGCATTATGTACTAGTTAAGTTTATACAGAGAGTTCAGCACGTGCGTCCAAACAAATAAAATTAAACCAAAAGTTTGTAAGAAATAAAAGCAAGCCTTTGACTTGATTTATACTCAAATTTATAGCGAAGAACAGATTTATGTTATAATACATGTACAACGAGAATATACTAATGTTGGAAAATAATAATTTTTCAAAAATTATTACCAACTTCGCTTTAAATTCACAATGCATGGATGTTGCGAAATGTTTATTTACTAAAAGCATGGAAGATATTTTATATCTAAACAGAAGCTGTATACAGCAAATATATTTTATGGTTTACCATTTGACCTTCACAACAAATAACTTACCAACGTAAAAATATTTAACAAATAAATACATTGTATGGTGTGTCATAAGTCATGCTCCAAACTAAAGGAGGTGATATTGGTGATAACAAAAAGTTCATATAACATACGGTGCGGTTCCTCACCAATTTTGAGTAGGTAATTTTTATTTTTGTGATTTTTACAAAACACTTGATTTTTGTCAAAAAAAGAATATTGCAAAAACCCAAGGACATTTTTAATGATTTTTTTTAACTTCTTTCATTTGTACTATGTTGATATGGAGAGCTAAAAAACAGTCAATATATATTTAGGATAATGTTAGTTACACCTGTTTCCTATTCATGTACAAATGTTAAGTATTCGTCAGTCAGCAGCGTTTATTTAGGAATTTTATGACCATTTTCGAAATAAAAACGCTTTTGATATTATGTCATAAATGTATCAATTTTCCAAGATATAGTTATAAAGTGTAGTATATATAAAATTTATGACTATTTTAACACGAATGTGCTCTGGAGTAATAAAACAAATTCATATTACTAAATCCATATAAAAAAATCATTTAAAGTTGTTTCTCAGATTTTAAATCTATGAAATCTACTGTGTATCTACGTAAGTCGGCGGCATATGGGAAACTTTTTTATTATTAATTTTAAGAAAAAAAAGTTATTCTTTATTTAAACTTCTGCATGGTCCCAACGATGAATTCTGATGTATATTTTAAGTCTACATTTTTTATGGTAAACCTGGAATATTCTAATAACATATGATATTTTAAAAACTCTTTGTTTGCAACAGTCTTCACCCTGTATGAGTGTTAATCAATACGCATGACATTTTTTGATAACCCTGGGGACGTAATATCATCCGCGCAGCCCTAAGTTGCTGTGGACATCCAATTTTATGTTACCCCATCCGCAAACAGTCGCAAGTTACGTGATATCTGATAATCCTTATCTTTTCCTGCACATCCCGTTGCTCTCTGTTCATTTGTTTTAACCCTAAAATGCAAAATTTATATTTTTTCTTTTCCTGTGTTATGAAAGAAGGAATTGTTAATATGCTATTATCTAGGGTCGTTCCAACGGACTAAAAAATCTGTCGTATTTTACGATTTTTAGTAGAATATAAAAAAATGATAATATAATGTTGTTAGCGTCTCGGTTAAATTTAAATTTTAACATGCAAATTCAATGTAATTGTATAAAAATCCGCTACTCTTTATTGAAATACTCCAATAATATCTGTATTACATTAATTGTGATTTAAATAATTTTGCAAATGTAAATAGTGCTGAACATTTGATATATTAATGTCCTTAATATTCTCAAAAATTTCGATGAGTTATTCGAATGCCTGAATTAATTTTATTTGATTTTTCGTTATATAGAATAATCAGAACAGAATACAAAAAGCATTAATAAATAATATAATATAATTAGCTTTATGCGATTGGGATATGTAAATGTATTTATTACAAATAGTTTTTGTTTTAACTACCACGAAATTAATAGATTATTTTTGTATGAATTCTCAACTAATGGAAAATAATGTAACGAATATATACGAGTTTTAATAAAAAATACATGGTAATGACTTAGAAAAAAATGGAAATATCAGATATTTTTAGCAAAATAACTGTCGATGATTCTGGAAGGGTTTCCGATAATAATCAAAATATATTGGACCTTTTAATATAAATATAAAAACGAGGACTTGGAGTTTGCAATTAATATTACAATATTTTTTTTATTTTCTGATTATTCGATTGGAATTGGTTAAGCCAAAGTTAAGTTTCGCTCTAATGTATTGGTATCCGACAGGTTGCAGACTTCAAACTGAAATTAAAAAAACGTTTAATTAATTTTCATCCAACAAGACGTAGGTAGATCGTACCTGATGTAGAATGTTTCACAGACTGCTTCCATTAACTCATTTCGTCATTACTTGTTTCTAACACGAATGATTGATTGGACGAGAATAAAAAGTTTGGACTATCTTTTGTATACTCCCGTTACAGTAAAAGCTTATCTTCCCTACACAGCAAAAAGCACAATACATAAAACATTTATACGAAATGCTTTGTTTTAAAAATTGCTGGTATAAATCTAACTAGAAAACGCAGAATTCTCACAAAATGAAAACTGATGGAGTTGGTAATTTTTAATCATAAAAGAATTCTAATTTAAAAATTCTTTTTATTGCTATCACAGGTGGCGAAATTATATGCGGTAACTCCGTAGAAGAAAATGAGCTCTTTTGAAAAGTTTTTTAACAAATTTAAATTGACAACATTTGATGTTCTGGTAAAAGGCACAGAAGACGATTAAATTTGTTTGACATTCTTTATTAAGGCATTCAACTGAACATAAACATGAAAACATAAATATAAATCAGTGTTTGCATTATACGCCTCGTGTATTTATGTACTACCCAAAGAGAATCTATATTTTTAAAAGAGATTCACTATACTAGTAAATCATTTTGTGTGTATGTATATATATTTCTCCTGTTTCTCTCCAATTCTCTACGAGCAATATTTTAAAAATACGCTCTGGTAATGCAAAATGTTAAGGGATATTAGAAGTCAGCAGAAATTGAATATTTTACATATATGGAAATTACTCTTTTGTATATTGATTTATTAATGATTGTTGAATAGAGAAAGAGGGAAAATCCCAGTATCTACGTACAAATGTAATTATTATTAAAATGGGAAAAAAAAAATTTTAAACAAAATATAGGTACTCAAAATCTTTTTGACTCTAAACATATATCTCCTAAATATTTTGTTTGGGTATGTGTCCTTTTTAAGGGTAGTAAGAAAATTCATTTTTTGAACCCGCTCTAAAAATGAATTGCATCAAAGACAAGTTAAATATAAATTTCATTAGCAATTTCGATCAAAAATGGTGTCATATAAAATTATTTTCCTTTTACTGAAAAAAATATAGAACTTAAGAAATTGAATTTTCATTTTTTCCAAATTGTCCACTCTATTGAAATTGTTATGTATACATTTAGAGAGCAAGACAAAACAACTACTTCACTGCCTAGTACCACGACTACCAGTAAATTACAAACCCAAGAATGAGAATTTTGTTTAGTTTTTTTTTGCATTAAATTAACTGAATATAGAAGTACACTCGTTATAACATAATTGCATTGCATTTATATATTTAGTTAATTTGATATGAAAATTATGATCTGGTAAGCATTAGCCAGTGGATTAGTTGTTTTTCCTTTCTTGTCTAAAATTTCGTAAATTAATTTCTTTACCTTTTGTAGTAGGAAATAAAAGTCTGACTCCACAAAATCAATTTAATACGTTACACTCAATGTGTTACATCCAAACATGTTTCGAAGCTCACTAGCTTCATCATCAGTGGTAAATTTCGAGAGAAAATTGTATTTGCAAATATTACATATGACTAGGTTGAGAGTAATATTTGCAAATACAATTTTCTCTCGAAATTTACCACTGATGATGAAGCTAGTGAGCTTCGAAACATGTTTGGATGTAACACATTGAGTGTAACGTATTAAATTGATTTTGTGGAGTCAGACTTTTATTTCCTACTACAATACATTCACTCCACTTCAGAATGGACTACTTCTTTAAAAAAAAAATCTTTACCTTTTTCCTAAAAGTAAATATTTAAACGCATCAAACAAGAATATTTTGGGCTTTGGTCAGGTATTCTGTTTCGTTTCGTAAATTAATTCTTTTTTAGACCGATCGGATTTTTCTGGAAAAGTAAAATTTTTTCAGGATAAATCGGAAAATGTATGTATGGTTTGTCGCTCTATTTGGTTTTTTTCGGCAAAAAGTGCAGATTTGAAAAAATCTAAAAACCTAAAGATAACATTTGCTAATTAATTTAATAATAAAGATGTGTTTTTGTATTTCTTATTCCATTGTGCAGTTGTGTAAAACTATGCGAATAAAAATACCGCTTAAAAACCAAATTACGTTCACTGTTTATATCTTCTTCCATTGGAAGACTTTTAATTTTAAAAGATTCAAACTTTTTTAAATTTTTAGTTTAAGTGAAAATCCAGAGAAACACGGTTTTGGCTTTTAAAATAATTGATGTACATGATAATGTTGTATACATATTTCTTAAAATTATTATAATAAATCTTAAAATTGCATAAGAAATCGTCACAATATTTCCCGTAGGTATTTATAATTGTTTTTATATAAATACCGAGTTTCTTTGGTCAAAAAATAATTTATATAACATCTTTCATTACACATTTGTAATTTTTGAAGATAAATTACTACAATCCATATTAAAAAATTATACCTTCTTGTCAAAAAAACACCGATTTATATTGCGTTAAATTTGCATAAGTTAATTTTCTGTCGGAAGCTTTAAGTTTATGACCTTTTTTCCTCCATTTCTGTATGTATATATGTGTGGGTATGATATGAACTGGCGTTGGTTCCTTAATTTGATTGTTGAGCTATGCCGCAGCTCCCAATTTTAAATTTCACTTGAAATGGAAAACCATAGTCATCAGCGTACTCAACTAAGAGGCTTCAATATTCCGGTCAAATTAAAATGCGGTTAGGTATAGAATTTACGAAGGAATGAGGAAGAAAATTCAAGTATTTTGTAATAAAAATAAACGTACACTTTTACTATACAAAAAAGCTGCCTGAACTTATTTTTATTTAGATAAGAATTTTCCCATTACAATACGCGAATGGAAATCGTCTACTCTCTTTACGCTTGTAAAATTAATAGAACACTTGGCAATTCAACAATGAAAACATAAGGATAACTAAGATTCAAATCTGAACTGTAATGACTTTTTGGCATAGTTTGTTATTGAAGAAGAAGTCCTCTGTAGCTCAGTTGGCCAGAGCGCCAGCCCGGTTAGTTAAAGGTCCTGAGTTCGAGTCCCGTGCTACACGAATATTCTTTAAATTCGACTATTACGTGAGAAAGAATCGTATTTGATTTTAAACTATATCAGAAATACACAAATGCATTAAAGCGTCATAGCACAGGAGTAAAAAGAGCCAGTGGCAGTCTCTCCTATCATACAGTCCTGAAGAACTGAGAGCAAAGCTGTACCTGACATACACTGATCTGGGTCCACCCATTCTTTCGGGCGTTGAGAAGATAATTGTGATGTAATCATTGCTATGTTTCCGTCAGAAGTAGATAGAACTTTATTTAATTTATGGAGGTTTCACCCTCATCAATTAATATTGAAAAAAGCTAATTGAATTCAATAATAAACTTCATTAAAACGATCGATTCATTGGGGGATATATTATTTTGTATGGACTATAATAGACAATATATATAGAGATAATAGAGATCACAGTGATATGATTCGGTCCCTTGAACTGGACGTAGCAAATCTGATTCAGGATAGGTTATGACTTGATTTTAAATATACCGTATATTATTATAGAAACTAATGATTCTTCATTAGAAGTCGAATGAATCTATATTTTTCCATATGCAAATAAAGTAGTTAAAAATAAAAGCAATGCGAAATTTCAAAAACAAAGATGGTTATCAGACCCGACGTCAAGTTCATTTAGTATAAAACAGATAAAAAAAGTTAAATTCAATACGCAAAAGGAAATCATGCAATTCAGAAATAGGAAATTCAAAACTTCTCTTCCGCCTTGATTTCATTTTCAGCCGGAGTACTTGAGTCTTATTTTCAAAAGCAACTGGTTAAAATTTGTATGTAACAATCCAAAATGTTTATTTATTATTCTAAATGACGATCTTTTTATACTGTGTTCTTTATACTTTCGGTTATTTCTTTAGATAATCTCCGCTTTAATACACACTACGTAAAATAATTATGCAGAATAAAATAAAAGTAAATGAGTACGTCATTATTAAAATTATACTTTTTTTTCGAGCTTTGCACTCTTTCATTATAAATACCTAACATCCCCTTATGAAGAGAGGAAAGTTTGACAAGTTGCACTTTTGCATCCCATTCACTATTCAACTAAAAATATATACTTATAAAAAATGGGGGACCTGAAGATAAAAAGTTTTTTGCAACGCTTATGACCATGGGCAATGAGGAAAGTTTTTTATGCTAATACTTTTGGCCGGCTGTGGTAGCTGAAAGAACTTGAATTATCTTTTTTTTTATTTCTGAAGGGAAAACAACAAGAGAATATTAAATAGATGCGTGTTATTTTGATTTAGCTCTGGTTTTAATTTTTTATTAAAAACAACACAACGCCTTTTAAATACGAATCAGTAAAGGTCTATATATATAGAAGTTATTACAAAATGTTGGGAATAATTTCTAAGGGATTATTTTCAAAATAAAAAGAAGTGACGGGATGCAAACCTATATTGCAAGCATGGTTCAATCAGACATAACAACGTTACTATTAGCTCCTTGTCAAATACGTCAAGGCAAACTGTTATAATATAATAACAAGCAAATAACAACGTCACTTTCAGAATTTCATATAAAAACTTTAAAATTACATTGCCATATTGGTGAAACATGATTCGTAAGCACACTTTTATAGTCAGTATTTTACAATTATTATACTAGTATGAAAAGAAACTTTACAAGCTTAAGAGAAATATACATAAACATGATTTACCACAATACATGTTCTGAAGTTGAGATCGCTGAAAGTTGTAGCGTGAAAAAATATTTGAAACGAAACAGAAAACAAATATCAAAGAATCATATTATTAAACAATAAAAACAATTGTGTAAAAATAATCCATTAGATACTGAAGATACTCTTGATGAGTTCCCGAAGGCCACGAAACAAGTATGCCAATTGATTGAATAAAGATAACTAGAGTTGGACTGTGAACTAATCAAACTACTCCTTTCTATAAAAACAATTTAGAAAGTTGTTAAATAACTAATAGACAATAATCACAGATTAGTATTTTTCGAAGAAATTCGGCACCACAGGAGAATTGACCCTTTTTAGACCCTTATCATCGTCTTTCAGAATTGTTTGAACTAATCCAAAAGAGATGCCAACGATATCAACAAATAAATCTCTTGTTGTGTTGTTTATCAGTTGATGTTTTTGATCGTCTTCGATATGGTCAGAACCGATGAACTCGCGCAGTTTTAAATTAAAAAATCCCGTTTATATTTGACCACAGTAGTATATCGCCGGTTAAAAATTAAATCTAGAATTAAAGAGCTATTAAAAATTTAATATATCAGCATAAACCTTATTCTATTGGAATAATAAACTTAGTTACATTACACAAATTTAGGTAACGAACCCACGAGAACCAAAGTTAGTGAGTTTACATAAATTAATTCTCCTATTACACCTGAAAGTCCTTAATGTACCTGCTCTATCGTAATAAAGCCAAAATACAAACAAGGGCGTGTTTGAAATAGAACAAACACATTTATTATCGTATGCTACCTTCCACATAATATGTAGATACATTCGTATACGCACATTGTTATTATTAGAAGATTTATATAATTAACAAAATAATTGTGCTAATACGAACACAAACACCGACAAATTAATAATGTAGGCGTAATTATTTCCAATTAGGAAGAATAAACTCCAATTAACAACAATCATTGGGGTCCAGAACAATATTATATTTTCTTAGCAAGACAAAATATATTATTTCAATGTCCAGATGCATGGTTTTTAAATCACCTAGAGCAATGCGCATACATCACAGTAACCTTTATGATGCTTTATTCGTATATGCTTGACATTTAAGCAAAATAAAAACATTTCTTCACTTATACGGGTACTTATCAACTTGTACTATTCTCTATTCTTAACGGTCTAACATACATACACCTTTGCAGGCGATGAAACCACCCTTCAAATCACTTTGCCCAGTCAGAAGACGATAGCTCTAAAACATTTTGGATTGGTTTCTCTCAATTTACCGAAAACTTCGGGCAAACACACGCTGAATTAACGTTCCTCTGATTTCCTATCCATAGTTGCGACCGGTTTTCGTGAATAAACACGCCACCATTTGCTTTTTAACGCTTCGGGAACGAACAACTTTTGCTGGCTTTCCTTCACATTGAAACACCCAAACTGCCGATTGGCCTCTTCTTTCTGGCTCATAGGGATAAAACCACGACTGGTCAACTGTCACGATGCTGTGTACGGCTTTGGATGCACCACAGTTGTATTTGCTAGGCATTTTACGGCACCAATCTAATAAAGCGGTTCTGGCAATTATAATAATTTTATAATAATAATATATTTTCCATGCTCTCTCGATATATCATAGAATAGGTGTGACTTTAGTAGTAAACAAATAAGAATACAATATTTTACTAGGCCACCGTATAAAAAGACACAGATAACGGCTCTCACGTTATTTTGTTCCACTCGGTAGAATAGCACGTGGCTGCTTGCTAACCGCAATGTTTCAAGCGGGCTCGAGAAGCCACAGCAACCGGAACGTTTTGAGTGTTTTCGCGATTTTCGGCGAGTGACCCTTCTTTATGTTAAATGTTCGGTGCTAACGGTCCTAATCAGTGGCTTTCCTGATCAACAGTCCTTAACCTTGCTTGATTTCTTTTGTATGGTTATTTAAGAATAAAAAAATACATTTATAAAAAATCAGGTGACTCTAACCACCAAATGGTCAGTATGAATTTTTTGTTTGGCTTAATGAAATTTCCCTTGAATACAGAGAAAAGCGAAATAAAAAAAAGTGGCTAGGGTTAATGGTTATGATGACTATAGTTGAACAACTAATAGGACAGTATGTAGGTTTGAAAATATGCCACAACGCAACACAATGCTAAATGGGTTTCGTTTTCGTTTTTTCATCTCAAATCAAAGAGCGAGCGATACCAATGGTGGATGATATTTTATTTGGATAACCCTGTATATTAAATTTATTAATGTGAAGTTTCCAGGAATATACTATTCTCTTGCCTCGCCTCTAAATTTCTTTTTTAACTCGCCATATCATATTATAAGTTTATTTATATTTGAAATTGACAGAAGTAGCAAATTTGCAGGAAAAACTTTTGGAAACATCCCAGTCAGTTTCACGTTAATTAATTAATAATATAATAAAATTATTAGGGGGTAAATTGCAACTGTTTCACTAAGCGAGTATAATGTTACAAAGTTTGGCGAGACACAGTTGTTTTTGTGTATTCAGGCAATTAATAATGAATGAGCCGGTTGTCAGGTCGTTAGAAAGCCGTGCTTATATTTATATATATATAGTATATTATTTCTGAAGCTGTAAATGGTCCATATTTAAAGAAAAACCACAAGCGATTATATTAAGCGTACAAGAGAAAAACAGTTTTAGATTAGATTTTATTTCCATAATATTTGATTGAAATACGACTACATAAGTCATGTGCTTTACAATTTTCAAGCGGGTACCAATTAGTCATTGCCTAACTAACTTGATACCAATTGATTTGTCATCTTCACCAAATATTTATTTTATATTTTACCTTACATTTACAACGATGAATAAACTATCACGATGTATAACAATTATTTAAATTTGTATTTGGCCTTATAGTCACCGCAATAATTGCATTTACTAAGAACGTAAATTTAGGACATTAACACAGTTTGTCAACTCAGAAAATTATGAACAATGGTTCGAATTCTTTTTGTCATAACAATGAAGAGGGTTTGTGCTATATAGTAAAATATTGAAACACACTAAACTCTCTAGAAGCGGCGATATGCATATTTCATCATACACATTCGCTTTATTCAGATCGTAAATCTGCAACTATTGTTAGGTACAAATTACAAAAGGCAGCGAAATGAACTTTTAGTAGCGATAAAACTTTCCAGGAAGTCAGAAAAGAGAATATTTTATAGAAATGAATATAAATATGATCATATAATGATTACTATATACGAAAATATAAAAAAGTTGCATTTTCACAGAAATATAACAAGCTACCTATTAGTGTAGATAAACTATATAGGCATATCATTTTGAAAATATGAATTAATTAATATTATTATAATCAGCATTTTCTTTCAGGAAATATATAAGTACGAAACTTGTATAATTTACAAATCTGGTACCAACATGGTTCATATCGAGAATGGTTTTGCTTCTGTAATTTTAGTCAATCAAAGGTAATGTTCACGAAATTATATATTCAATTCAATGTTCATAATCTCATAAGTGCCAAACAGAACCCTATCATTCATGTTAACGAAATTTTGAAAAAACAACTCGACAAGAACTACAGCTGCTGGCCCCGAACGTGTATCGCTCAAATACGGTAGCCCATTCTGGAATATTCCGGTGCCATTGATTCTGTAGCCCCTCTGATGAAGACCAATTAATTCGCCATGGACCTAAACACGCATTTTCGTCGTCCTATTGCCAACACCTGCAATCCAGGAGTAGCTGGTTTCTGGATCATCCAAAATATAACTTGGACATTGTCCTCTCCTGTTTCATACTTTAAATTCAGATACACGGCTAGGGTTATGCACCTAGAACAGTGCTTTTGCACACTTTTTGACGCTCCATATAAAATCGTGCTTTAGAGATGGTACAGATATTAATAAAATGCATAAAATTAAAAGCTAGCAATAGATCATTGTTTCTACTGCATCATATATAATCTATGCCACTACAATATTTATAATTTCAATTAATCTTGGAAACAAACATTTTGTGAATAATTAAAACATATTTGCTTTTCATACAAACTTTTTTTAACTCTCAAAAAAAATTATTTTCATTTAATTTGCTTGCTCTTTATTTTGCCCACGCTTGAGTAGTAATAATTATCTGATATAATTTACTGGTGTCACTGTCTGCGGTTGCTAATAATCACTATAAATAATTATTTTCATAAATACGCAACCCAGAAACGCCGAGCGAACTGCCGTTATTATATATTATCCGAAAAGCAGTCAATTTTTCTCGTTCAGTAGATCTAAACGTTAATATTTACCCAGACAAATGCTTATCATTTTTATCCTCATTTATATAAACGATGTTTTAATATAGGGAAATAAAATAAATGAACCCAAGCTCAATTCTCGTTTACAGATAGAATATACCCACTGACATAGAAAACAAAATGAAAACCCAAAAAACATTTTCTAAGTAAGCACTGAGACTAAATGAGCTGCTTCTACCTTCTCAACTACATTTATTTCTAACCCAAATCAATAGTAATAAATTCTTTGAAGGTCAAAAAGCTGTGGCAGTTTATTACAGTTCCCTGACAATTTACACCGCCATAGAGAAGATGTTCATATTCTAGATACTGTATATTTGTTGCTGATATTAGAAAGTTGTCAATGCTGGCCTGACGATATACCATATATTTTTAAATTTTATAAATCACTGCCGCATTACCGGGTCTTTTTGTTAAAAACTCAGCAGATTTAAACTGAATATAACTAAATATTGTGTATTTAATGTCACAGAGTAAATTAACCCCAATCATTATAGCCTCATTTAAACGACATTTTAATACAGGGAAATAAAATGAATGGACCCAAGCTCATTTCGGTTTTCCAGATAAATATATCACCCCGTTAATAGCGGGTTTTTTTGCTAAAAAATCAGCAGATTTAAAGTAAATATAACGAAGATTTGTTTATTTAATTTCTGTGTCACAGAGTAAATTAACCCCAATCATTATAGTCTCATTTAAACGATATTTTAATACAGGGAAATAAAATAAATGAACCCGAGCTCATTTCGGTTTTCCAGATAGATATATGAGTATAAAACAGTTGTCACAAGGTATTATGTGTCATTAATTTTATTTAGTGACACTTTAACAGAATTAGTTACATTCCACTTTATAACACTTTGAACTTGAATACTTAATTCGTACTTTTATTGTTAAGCGAAATGTCGTAATTGTCATCGGCGTTGTGTCGAGAACAGCATATTTAAGCAACCAAAATAAAAACAAACGTTATTAAAACACAGTCGTGGTTCTCTTCTATTTTTATTCAGTATTATTTTTGTCGTTCTGCCGCACGCATAAGAGTATAAGAGGATTTTACAAAGTTTTAATTAATTTTTATCTTGAAAATTCATCATTCTTAATTACCAAAATATTTAATAGCGCAAATAATTAAGAATCGTGGCTTAAGCATGCTATAAAAATGGAAATTACGTTTATTTTTTATGAATTTATGAATCTATATTTCAAATCTAATTATGATCTCACTTTCAGATAAAAAATACTTAAAGTTATTATTTCTGGCAGCGTAGAAAATATCAGTGTGTAAAATAAAACAGATTAGACGATTTACCTCATGAAATTGCAACAAAAAAGATGAAATGCAAGTTCGTGAAGTGGCCAGAGCTTAAAAACGTGGGATATCCACAATTCGAATTATATAAGGATGCAACTTATTAGTTCTGGCTTATGATGTCCGATTTTTATCGATGAGCACATCTTCTTACATAAAATAAAAGTAATGAACCCTTTTTTGTATAGAGCCTGCTGTTATTATTTTTATTGGAAACCTTAAACCCTTTATTTATTTGCAAATGTTTAAAAATTGTGAACAACAAGTAGGTAGTAAGTGAGTAAATATTGTTAGCAATACGCGGGTTTAAAACTGTGGCAAAATTTGTCCTTTAAATTTGCTCCCCATCAAACGTTCTATTCATCGATTATACCCTCTCATATTGTAAAGTTGGAAACTGGTTAAAGCATTTCATTTAATCATTTTAAGTAAAGTAATTAAAGTTTCAAACAAAAAGAAATCGACATTATACATTACATTTTGTATTATTTTGAATAGTGATGCAGGAAACCTCTAGAGGAATTCATTGAGCACATATAGTAGTAAACTTCATTGGTATTGGACTTCCGGTTTTGTATCTTTCTCTGTGTACTATTTTAGAAATGAAATCCTGTGTGGCAAAATGAAATAAAAGATCAACCATGCATTCGTGCATACTGCCTGGCTACATATGTGGAATACACGTAGGTATATACGTATACAGCAAAAAAAAATCCTGGAAAGACACAGAATTTGCAAACAAAAATTATTTACAATTCAAATTGAAATATACTCCAAACAAACAGTTGTTTGTGGATTTTGGATAAAATGCATCCAAGCTTTAATAAATCAAGACTTGCTCTATTTTGTCAAACTCAATTTGATGACGTAATTTATTAAAACCTTTTTAGATAACGAAATAACCATAATAGAACGCCCACTTGGTTTTACGAGTACATATTTTCAGAATCATTTACCTAACATGTTGTAAGCTATCAGGCGAATTCCAGAAAATCGAGAATGTTGTTACGTATTTCTTTTGCTATCGTTTTTTTACTACCTACCAATTCTCTTTTTTACTGTTTTTCCTTGGCTCAAACTAAAATACGAGATTTCCCTAAGATTTTGCTGAATCTATCAAATTAAAGTTAATTTTAATGTTTTTTACGACAAATATACAACAATACACAATTTTTTTTCGTCAACATTTTGTGCTTCTTTATAAATATGTTTCTATGTTCAAATATTTTAAAACTGCAATACTGTATTATGTTTTGATGCAACCTTTCTGAAATACCTGTAATATCTTTATTACCCTTCAATAATGTAACGTGTACCATACACATGTTCAAAACAGCTCCACAAATTTGTTAAGGTTACTTATGATCTTTATCCGATTCTCCCCGAATTTTCCAAGAAAGAAAACGATAATAAGACAAAAAGAAACAACGGGATGCAGACAAGGAAGAATTAACTCAAAAACTAGACACAACCTTGACGAAAATATAGAAAATCAAACAAGCAATGTTGACAAAAAGTATAAGAAAAAACAAGAAACAGAAATAGAAAAGTAGTTGACTTGAAAAGGTACCAATATGAAGTGCTCTGACTGTGATCCAAGATTAATTGTAATTCTTAATATAGTACTCCATTGACGCATAACCCAAATGTTAATTGAATAGTTTAATTTAACAATAGATGAAGGAATAAGATTAATTAAAACAGTAACTGTAATCTTAAATGATTTTTTACTCAGTTTATAATTACTAAGAGAACTTAGAGGTATAGTGGCTGGAGTTTAGTTCTATAGCCAAAAATAAAAAGTGATGGTTTTGTTCAGTGCTCATAGTAGAATGAAAATCATATAACAGAATGTTTTGCTCTTTTGCATATTTTAGTATAAAAGCTCTATAATATCAAACAAGTATCGATATAGTATGCTAATGTTTTCATTTCGTCTTGCAAACATACGTCCTATTGGTTGTTTTGGTGGAAAACCTTTTAAAAACTAATAAATGATTCAAGAGCTTCATATAGCTATGGTAGAAACTTTATAATTGAAATATAGTATACAAAGAGAAATATACAGTTGTTTAGCCACAAGATGTGAGTTTTTACGCAATTTAATTCTCATTATTCATATGCTGTTATATTATTTATATCTCTGAATAGCATTAACAGCCTCAATTCAGGTATACGATACGTATACCTGAATTGAATCACTATTAATAAGACATTATATTATGCCCATGGAAAGGTTTTCCATATACATGTACTTTATATACCTCAAATTAAGTGCTTCTTTACTTGCACAACTATTTTTCAGAGTCAAACTCAATATTTTATTTCATCAGAAGGGATCTGGATAATAATGTTTTTCTACCCCTGCGTAGTTTTCATGTCATTCATCTGAAAAAGGACCCATAACGAAATTTAAGTCCCACAGGATTGAAGGTACTTTTCCAAACTTGATGTAAAAAATTAGGATACATTTGTTTTCACCAAATAAAGAACGTATCATTTTACACATTGTCAACTTGGTGTAATGCTAAAAGTTTAGGAAAAATGTTAGAGATTTGTTTATGCAAATTGACAGAAACAAAAGGAGAGAAAGATCTCAGCACATACACATATAATATCTACGAGGATCATTGAATTAGTTCCGAGGAAATTGCAGGTATGGTTTTCGTAGCAACAAAAATTTTTTGTTTCTATTATGCTCTACCATCAAGACAATGCAGGTATTATTAAACCACCCTCATGAAACACCTTTTATTTATTTTCTTTCGACATATTATTTTGTAAATAGCTATAACATAGTTTTATAAAGACAGCAGAAAAGATACTGTACTAAAAAATAAAATAATACAAAGTCATATAAACACCTAAAAACGCTAGCAGGGGCACCAATTTAATAGTAATGTTGAACAATCCACTTGTGGTGTTCAATAGCGCTGTGTTTTTACTATCACTTATAGTTATGGCTCGACAGGACCGGCGGCAGAAGGGATATTTAAATTGCCTTGACTGGCGCTTCTACAATTACTAACTTATTCCGTTAGACTCAAATTATGCCTATATCTACTTTTTTTTTACTTTTTCGACCATGTAGGTACTGTTTTTATTTGTATGTCAATAATCTCTTTCTTTTCGTTTTGACAATGAAAGCCTCATATAGGGTTACATTTGAACTACGGTACTAACAAAGAACTTGACTCAAATCCTTAAGCCTCTTTCAACTTTTGTACATGCTATAGATTTAGATTTGAAAACTTCTTAGGATGAGGCTCACAAATTACAACGACAGGTTAAATAACGCCTTGTTATTTATTGTCAAACACTAGTTTGTCCACTGGACGATTTTTGTATGTAAATTACCTGAAGAAGGCAACGGATGTATGTTGCCGAAACGTTGTGTTTTTTAAAAATGTTTGACAATAAATAACAAGGCGTTATTTAACCTGTCGTTGTAATTTGTGAGCCTCATCCTAAGAAGTTTTCAAATCTAAATATTGAAGAAATAAGGCTCAAGAAAAGAAAACTAAATAAAAATGCTATAGATTGATCTTAATATGTCATAAAATGCCATGTTGATTCTAGCAAGATCTAGTGGCACATTATATAAGTCTTTGCACTCCTCAAGAAGAATGAAACCAGAACAGAATCCTCAAATCGTTTACCACAGTCGATCATAACTTTTTAACGAAATTATCCATGTAACATTCGAATGAGTTTATTGGGCTAGGTGGCAGTTGGAGCAGGTCAGTCGTGATGTCCAATAAGATTATACGAGTACATATAGGTATCCATAGAGTTAAGCTTTCGTGAAATTCCTAAACAACGAACGGAACCTATCGAACAGTAGTATCTTTGGAATATTTTGTCTAGTCTATATTTCGCCATCAAATTTAAAAGAAAGGTCATCCAATAAAATGGATGTAAGTGAATCATTAGATGTCATTTGACAATCGCATATTCGAAGTTTTCATTAAAAAAAAAATTAGTGTAGTGTATTACAATTTGTCTTTACAGAAAGCCAAAAGAATAAACGTTCGAAACCACTTATCAAAATATCAGGGCAGTTTGTGAGAATTTTACCATCAAACATACTACCAAACTCGATCGATGGGTGTCATCTAGCCAGCGATTTTCATTTCGTGGTTTCGGGATGTGCGAAACAGCCCTTGTAGGCACATACACATACGTAGGTATAATCTTCTATAATGTTTCCATTTTTAACAATTGGTTTTGTTTTTCTTTCTTCTCTAAATACATTAATACCAGTATAGTGGCTACGTGAAGTATATATAATAACGAAATACCTACTGCTAGAACTTTTCCAATAATAAGTGTATGGCATAAACGTAAATAACTATATTTTATCACAATTTTCACTAAGTACTTTACAAGATAATAGGAGGAGTTCCGGTGCTTCAACATTACTAAATTTTCCGTGGCAAATGTGTATATACCACGCTATATACACCTTTTTTCTTCCATGCTGATCTTTTTTTTTATTATTTTATTTCAGGGAGAAGATTCTGATAATTTACTGTAGTGAATGGTCAGCTTTTTTAAGCACATAATGACACAGCGCTGTAATAAAGCAGTGATTGATTCTAGGGTGCACGAAAAATTTCTACTAGAAAATTACCAAACACAGAACACTGGTTTTTAGGGAAATTTTTAATTAAAATCAGTTTTTGTATTTTTTATCATGTAATTCCTTGCTTCTGTTACAATCTATGGGAATTGGAAATTTTAAGCTGTCGCATGCTAATTCTTTTTGTTTGTCTTATTATTAATAGTTAACTCAAACAATATGTTCCATTTATATTGTACCAAACCTTTTAACGAACTCTCAGTTTACAAAAGGCGCATTATACAGTGACAGCCAAAGTTGCGTTTAGTAATCCAACCAAAGTACTAAAAATAGACATTCTAATGAAATAGTGAAATTGATTGAGTGCATCACCACTGCGATTGATGCATAGTTGTTCCAAATACAGGCAAAATACTCAATGCTCGAAGGACAATTATTGTACATTCAATGCTCAACACGGGGATTTTCTTGAACTATTAGAGCTCGGTTAAATTAGACAAAAGTTGCTACTCAATTTTATTATCTTTTAGATTGTGCTTTGAAATGAAAAATACCTACATGGCAGGGCATGGCGAAAAATCAATTGTTACATTTTCTTTTAGGATTAATAACTTTTGGAGCCTTATGAAATCAGATTTCTTGATTCCAACCATACCATAAAGGTAGCATTTGTCCTAATGATGAAAGCCTTTTCCCCAATAGAAATTATTTCAATCTAGATTGTCATGAAGGATTTTTTTGCTATAGAAGCAATTCAATGCTTCTGGATAAATCATCCTCTCAGTTTCGTCAGAGCAACTTTGCCTGAACGCGGTTATTTTGGCAACCCTATCATGTGTTAAAGAATAAATGCATTTAATAATCTTTGCTTCGGTTATTGAACGTATCAAAAAAACAATGTTAAAATCCGGCGACCAACCTTATCAGTTATCGTAAAGTATTAGGTATTTGGTAACGCAAAAAATGTATTCTTAAAACTGATGGGCTTGACTTTTGGCTGCTCCTCTATTTAGCCAGTGCTTAAAGTTGATGATTAGGGTGTTTTATAAAAATAATGTATTTCCTTCCGTAAATTAAGTAGCAGCGAAATGTTTCAATTTTAACGTAAAACTCTTAATATAAGGCTAGTTTGTCAGATGAAAAATAATCGTCATTAAGCCTCGTATGTATACATATACACATAATATGTATAGGTATAATATCGTTGTTATTATGACTATACCCTTTGGATAAACCACAATAATAATTATAATTGTAGAGAATTTAATGAATTCGTATAGTATATTCATACTATGCATACCCCAGCTAAGTGCATTTAGCATTGATCCTAGAGAGCAAAGGGTTTCGGGTTGATACAATCTGGAAGACCATAATGGAGGAAATATATTACCCGGTCAGGAATACCCGCACAATAGCAGTTTATCATTTTCAAAGAAAAATTACATTCGTTAAGTTCCATCCGTGCACATAGGAGTTAGTTTAGTTTGTAGTAACATTAATTTTGTTGAAGGAAATGCTTAAAAAGCATACAATATTATTATTAACTAATGTATAAGTAAATACGTCACAGTTATTTCATTATTCAAAGTAATTTCGAAGTTTCTACGAGCAATTAGAATGTTTCAGGAGGATCGATTATTGTCAAGATCTTAATTTTTGAGAAATTTGTGTTGAATGCTTTGGAGGGCCACCATCAAGTGGATTCAATCCCAGAACGTTCAATCGAGTGTCTCATGATGTATTATTAGGATATTTACTCGATTGGAGTACCTGGTGCATTGTTTTCGTGGTTAAAATAAATAATATCATGTCTAACGAAACTGTTATTACGTGTATATCGGTTTTTTTTAATTAAATCAAATATCTCCTTAACGATCTCTTTGAAATTTGACAGCGTTGTTGTTAGAAATAGGGAGCTCATATGGCCCTAACAACTTAATAAAAATTATTTCTTACTTTATGTACACACTGTATAATTAAGTTATTATGTTAAATATAATGACCTGATCCTAGTAAATTTATAAGGGTGTAACGCATTTTAAAATTTTCTTTGGTGGGTCTCTATATAGTAACAAATTTATTTATCTTTCGAAAATTAATAAAGAGGAAATTTGCGATTGCAAAGGGCCGTCACATAATTATCTACTCAGTGCCGAGGTTGTCCCTAGCTATTTAGTATGCGTGTTGAGTATGTGTGGCAATGATAATAGTTTCCAGTTAGCAATGGTTCACCATGTAGACTCCTTTACATTGTCTGGCGATTAAAATCTAAAATACTACCGACAAGAGGGTACACAACATGTTAGGCCGCACCAAAATCGATAAATGTGATTATCCTAAAATGCTTATTGTTCATAAATTGTTAGAAGGGAAACGGAAATCGTTAATTACCTAATATTTCACCTAAGAATGATGATCACGCGTATTATAAGCGTCAGATTTCATTAATTTTTCATATGCTCTATGATACAGGTTCCTTTTAATATATTGACAGTCTCAAGGACCTTCGTAACCTTTTTAGTTACATACTGAATACGTTTTATACTTGATATCCCACCATATCCATTAATAATAAATAAGGGTATTTTGTCAACAACATCGGCTGAAACTGGATATGGATGAATTAATATACTATAGGGAAAAATAGAGTACATCCATTATGCATCAACTACAAGGCTCTATATACTAAAAAACAATATAACTATTGTACGGATTTTTGTAAAACGTAGATTCAAATGGATTTATATCAAAATATCCTCAATTAACAGAAACCTAACATTACAATCATTTATATTGATGTTATTTAGTAATAAATAAATAAAAATAAAGAAAGACACTATCCTCCTCCTATCCTCTCTCTGAAAAATTAAAAAATCATTCAACGATAAATTTTAAAGAAATAAATTGTACATGATATGAATAAATTTTATTATAAAATTATTTTTTCTTCAAATATTTAACAAGCAAACAGTACGCGCTCAATCTCAGTTATTGAGCGTTCACGCATTCGCAGATCATCAAGTATCAATAAGAGTTGAATCGGCATTCATTGAGTAGCGGAAAAATTCCAAAGCTCGTAATCTAGTGGCATAACTCTGCCACAGATAAACTCTATACCCCCTAATCACGCTCCTCTAAGGATATCACTCCACTTAAACTTCCTGACGTTAAGAATGGCATCTTTTGCAGCAGTGGTGATTATAGTTGTCGAATGTGTATCAATAGGCAAACACACTTTTAGTTTCAGTTTTTAAACATTGGAATACTACTACTATACTTTGTTGCCAATATTTTTGTTGTTTTTGGTCTATTGCCATTTATGTTAACGGCCCCCAATTTTCCTGAACATTTCCCCAAGATAATCGTGCAAGATCGGAGTCATTCCTATGCCCAAGACACACCGAAAACCTCTGTGAGTACCATGGTTATCCTCCTCAACCATGTGTTAAAAAACAGAAATATATTCAAATTTCATTTCATCGCAGCAGTCACACCAAATGCAACACAAAGTCCTCTCAGAAGTTGAAATTGTTCTGTCAAAGCAAGTGTTGCACGTTAGTGTGCAGCAACTTTCAGTACGGTCTATGTTTTTTGTACAATAATAAAGAGTATTTTAATAAAATGTAAAATAATTTCAGTAAATCCCTGTAGATACAGTATCGATATTGAATTCACTGTCTTACTAAATTGCGAGTCATATATATTTTTCAGTTGGTATTTTTTTTGCTACGATTTTATCAAAGAAGAGATAATATGGTTTAGTTGGAAGGTCAGTCCCTAAATTTAAATCTGCCACATGAGGCTATTTAATAAATCAAACCATTTGTTAACACCTCTTTTTGCTACTGTACATCAAGTGTAATATCCGGTACCCTATCAGGGGTTTATATGGAATTAGATTCTACCCTCAAATTTAGAACTGAATGTGGATATATTAGCTCTATCCGGACAACTAACTAACCATCATGGTTAGATTAGTTAGTGTTTAAATGAAATGTTTGTCAGAATGCGGACTGACCCCAGGAATTAGTTAGTAACGAATATATGTATAACAAAATAGACAGAATTCTAGTGGTATATGCCAAATGTTATACCTACAATAATTAACATGCTAGCAACGTGAGGGGAAATCTAAATAAGATTGGGAGTTTATTAAATTAACAATTGTAATTAATTATTTATTAAATCACATACAGAAAGAGACTAATTCCGGAACGATATCAATAAAACGATAAACAACATTCTTCATTAAGACTCTTTTTTGAAACCAAAACTCAAAACTTTTACAAAAAATAATGAAGCAAAGAATACGGCTATACTAAATATAGTAAGTACTGAATATTGACAGATGAAACTCAATTAAATAAGCCTTAATAATGTAACCATAAAACCTATTAGTCGTTTTAATTGAAAATCCATGGTTTCTAAGATCGACATACATGTAAGCCAAATCTCGGACACAGAAAATTTGGTTGGTTTACCACCCCACCCCCAACCTGGTTGCTTTCGCAATGCCTCTGTTCTGATCGAATGACACACCAGAATACACGATTCGAATTGTGTTTTATTTTTATTTTGTTTGCATTTATGTCATGGAAATATTGATAGAATTACGGTCAACAGCTTGCGATTAATAACCATGCAACGATATAAAATGAAACAACGAATTGTTCTTGTCAAAATGCACGACAGATATGAAGAATGTTTTACGCAAAAAACTGCTTGGCAAAATATTAAACTCCCTCTATACTTTACATTCTTTTGGGGATGTTAAGGTGAAAGCTTTGATAGATGATAGAGTTGAAAGAACATCGTTGTTATCCCATTGCTTGAAATACATTTTCTTTCTAAAATTCAATTAAAAAAAATGTAATTTTATTGCACCTGCCGCCCCTCAAATTGTAACGCAGTGGTCTCAAAATTTGCTGGGCCAAACTCAAATAAACATCGTGTGTCTTCCACAATGTTTCTTAACAACAGCCGAAACCTTTAAAGTAACCCTGGAAAAGCTCCGTAGAAAGTCCAACTCCTCCTCCACGTGGTGCGGAGTGGAAACAGGCTGCTCGGGCCCTTGGGAGGATCTTAGGGTCCTGGCGGGGACCAGGGTGGTGCTGGCTAACGGAGCTCTGGCAAAACCCTAATCCAAGGTGTGATGCGACCCGTGCCGAGGGATGAATGGTACCGTGGGTATATACGGTGCCGTAAACGGAGCCTCCAGTACACCGGGCGACATGCTGGAGTAATTTAGCCTTACACCCGTGCAGGGGGCGCCGCGGGTGCGGACTTTTTGCTTCCCCCTTACTCGTGGGACTGAAATGGACCAAAATAAAACAAACAAAAAAGAAGAGAAGGAGAGGGAGGCAGAGGAGGGATCCGACCAGGAGACCGTCTCGAGCCAGACCTCAGAAAATAACACTCTCGTGGGGGAGATTACCTCGGACCACGGGAGTGAAGAAAAATCAACGGGCTCAGGAAAGACCGCTGATCAGATCTCTGAAGGGGTAGGTAACCTAAACCTTCGCAGAAAGCCCCCATCCGGGGCGCAGCGCAGAAAGGCGAAAAGAGCGAAACTTGCTGAGGGGACTGGCAAAGGCAAACAGGCCGGCCAGGACCGCAGTAAGGACGCTGGCGCCAGTTCTGCGCAGAGGGGCGGGGGGAAGGGCCGGAAGGACGCCGGGGGCCAAAAGAGACCCCGCGCGGACTCCAAAACTCCTCCCCAACCCTCGAAGCGGCCCAGGAGTGGGAAAAGTACCGGGGCGAGCTACAGTGTAGCAGCCGCGGGTTACAGGATGGCCATCATCGACAGACGACATCCTGAGATGACCTTGGATCAGAGCCAATCGGATCTGATCCGAGACAAATTGATTGCGGAGTTGGATGCCACGCCTTCGGGAAGTGGCACGCCTCCACCGCAATTCCATAAAACGGTTTTTGGCGGGGGGGTCCTTTGGATGACCTGCGCCAACGAATCGACCAGAACATGGCTACAGGGAACAGTTGCGAACCTGGGACCAATCTGGGAGGGCGCGGACTTAACGGTAGTTGAGGCCAAAGACCTCCCAAGGAGGCCTAGGGTGCTGGTCTTCCTGCCAGGTGAGTTGGATGAGGAGGCGGCTCGGACACGCTTAGGGCGGCAAAACCCCGAACTAAGGGTGGGGGGGTGGCTCCTCATCAGCTCTAAAAAAGAAAAGAGTGGGACTACGCTAGCCTACTCAATAGACGAGGCTTCCTTCATGGCCTTGGAAAGGAGTCGTTTCCGGACCTTTTACGGGCTGGGAATGGTCGTTTTCAGGGTGCTGAGGGGACTCGATGGAGCGAATCAGGGTCCTTCAAGTGAACCTCCACCACAGTAGGGCTGCCTCGGCTGCCCTGGCTGTGGCAATGAGGGACTTTGAAGTAGCCCTCATTCAGGAGCCGTGGGTTAATAACGGAAAAATCATGGGCTTGGGGGGGATAGAAGAACTCATATACAGTAAATCCGTAGACTCCCCGAGAACATGCATAGTAGCAAAAAAAGGACTAAAGGCATTGCCTCTAGTGAATTTTTGCTCAAGGGATCTGACCAGTGTCAGAATCAAAACAGGAGGGGTACCGAGGGAGCTTGTTCTCGCATCGGCGTACCTTCCTTATGATGACCCGAATCCACCACCGACCGGGTCAATGGACGAGTTAGTCAGGCAATGTCGAAATCTGGGGTCCCAGATGGTCATTGGCTGCGACGCAAATGCACACCACATGGCATGGGGCAGTACAGACACCAACCATAGAGGTGAGTTATTACTACAGTATATTTTGGCTAACAATTTGGACATTTTAAATGTAGGAAATCAACCAACTTTTGTAAACTCAGTGCGAAAGGAGGTTATTGATATAACAATAGCTACCACTTTTGTCAGTAGCTTTGTAACAAATTGGCATGTGTCTGATGAGGTAAGTTGTTCGGATCACAGACACATCAACTTTAATATAGGGGATACGATCAAAACGTATGAAACCTATCAAAATCCTCGAAGGGCAAACTGGGGAGCATACCGTGCTGAACTAGTAAGCAATATTAGAGAAATAAAAAGTACCATAAGGGACTCTCACGACCTAGACTTGGTGGCGGACCAAATACAGGACGCCATCATTACTGCGTATAATGACAACTGCCCCCAGCTGAGACGGAGCTCAAATAGGAACACACCCTGGTGGAACTATGAGCTGGCTCGGTTGAGGAAAAGTGTTAGAAAGAAATTCAATGATGCAAAAAGGACTGGTCAATGGGACTGCTATAGCAGGGCATTGACAGACTATAATAAAGCATTAAGGAAAGCTAAGAGAGACTCATGGAGGAGGTACTGCGAGGACATAGAAAGGACTCCAGAATGTGCCAGACTCGGTAGAATTCTCGCGAGGGGAACAGGAGACACCATTACGACTATAAGGGGAGAAAACGGTGTCTTCACAAATACGGGAAAGGATACTATTAGAGAACTTCTGAGGGTACACTTTCCCGGCTGCGAAATTACAAATATGTCACTGGAAAATTGGCAGCAGACGAATCTGGGACCCAAAATAAAGGCTACCAGAGAGAGCTGGCAATACGCAAGGAGAGTGATAGATTGTAGTAAAATTAAATGGGCCTTGAGAACATTTAAACCATATAAATCGCCGGGAATTGACGGCATTTATCCAAAAATGCTGCAGGAGGGAGGGGACTCCCTGATTAGCAGCCTGTGTATGGTATTCCGGGGCAGTCTGGCACTGGGATATCTGCCAAAAAGTTGGCAGATAAGCAGAGTAGCATTTATACCCAAACCTGGGAAATCCGGACAGGAAGGGGCAAAGGCTATGCGACCAATAAGTCTAACGTCTTTCTTGCTAAAGACGCTGGAAAAAATAATAGATAGACATATTCGGGACGGGGCTCTGGCCACTACACCCGAACCAATATGCGTTTAGATGCGGCATGTCGACTGAGACAGCGCTGCATCAATTAGTTAGTAAGGCGGAATACGCCCTGGAGAGCAGGGAGGTTCTTCTTGCAACCTTCCTGGACATACAGGGAGCCTTCGATAACGTCTTAACGAACTCAATCCTAGGAGCACTGAGGCAACGAGGCATCAATGCGACTTGCTGCAGGTGGATAAACTGCATGCTTAAAGGAAGAATGGTATGTACCTCAGTAATGGGGGATACAATAATAGCTAAGCCTGTACGAGGGTGCCCGCAGGGGGGAGTACTATCTCCTCTGATGTGGAACCTTGTTATAGACGAGTTGCTAAGAGTTCTGGACAATGAAGGATTTGGGGTTCTGGGCTTTGCAGACGACCTAGTCATACATGTCCAGGGAAAGTTCAATAGCATAGTAAGGGAACGGATGCAACGGGCCCTTGATATAGCAACAAGCTGGACTTTGGAACAGGGACTAAGAATGAGCCCGTCAAAGTCAGCAATGATCGCTTTCACCAGGAGGAAGAAAACAGAGGGACTAGGACCACTGTACCTTCAAGGTGAAATCGTAAAAATGTCCGGGGAGGTAAAGTATTTAGGGGTCACTCTAGACTCAAAGCTTACCTGGACCGCACACCTTAAAAGAACCAGAGCAAGAGCGGAGAGAACGCTTATGCTACTCAGACGCTCTCATGGGAAAACATGGGGACTAAATCCAAAGATGATGCACTGGTTGTACACTGCGGTAGTTAGACCTATGATAACATACTCGTCGCTGATTTGGTGGACGAAAACGGAACAGCATACCGCCATTGCTGAGTTGGGCAGGGTACAGAGGCTTGCCTGCTTAGCAATGACGGGCGCTTTTAGAACTACTCCAACAGCCGCAATGGAAGTATTGCTGAACCTCCCACCCTTGCACATCATGGTAAGGATGGAGGCGGGGGCGGTATTCATTAGACTGCGAGGGTTGGTAGGAACTGTACCCACTTATCGGGGACATACCAAAATTGGCGTATGTATTGGGGATGGCATCATAGACATGCCCATGGACCACATCATACCAAAATTTGAATTTGACATAAACTTCGAAGTGCACATTGTGGACCGCGAAGTTCTTGATAAAGACTGCATACGGACACTGAGAGGGATAACCTGGTTTACAGACGGGTCAAAAACCGAAAGTGGAAGTGGTGCAGGAATATACAGTGAGACAAGGAACACGAATCTAAGATTCTCACTGGGGAAAAACACATCCGTATTTCAAGCGGAAGTGTTTGCAATTCTGCAATGTGCAAAACTAAACAGATTGAGGGCTTATACAAACAAGCGAATCAATATATGTTCAGATAGCCAGGCGGCCTTAAAGGCTCTGAGAAGCCCCAAGGTTACAACCAAACTGGTATGGGAATGCCAAACAGAACTTAGGGCCTTGGCGGACCACAATAGGGTTAATCTAGTGTGGGTCCCGGGGCACTCGGGAATAGAAGGCAACGAGAGAGCGGATTGGCTGGCTAGACAAGCCTCTGAAACCACATATACTGGCACGGAACCTGCGCTGGGCTTGTCTAAAAGAACGGCGAGGGAACTCCTCAAGTGCTGGGCCAAAAGCGAGCACCAGAGATATTGGGAACATATTCCCAAGCAGGAGCATGGGAAGAGGCTTATACCTGGTGCCGCAACAAAACGCACTGAAAAACTGCTATCATTAAGCAGGAGTCAGATGCGAATAACTATGGGACTCCTTACTGGGCATTGCGCTCTGAGAGACCACCTAAATAAGATGGGGCTGTACAATGGGGACCTGCAATGCAGATTGTGTAATGGGGCAGTTGAAACAGCTTACCATGTAATATGTGAGTGTGTAGTTCTACAACGAAGAAGACACGCTATCTTTGGGCATTCGCTGATTGCGCCAGCAGATATTGACACCCAACACATAACTGAACTCCACAAGTTAGTGGAGGGTACAGGGCTGCTGGATTGGGTGGCATAATATACGGGGATTTTTCACAATAAGCCCATGAGGCTGCAGTGAAACCGGGGACTTAAGTCGTACGGACCCTTTCAAAAAAAAAAAAAAAAAAAAAAACCCTGGAAAAAATAAACCGCTAATTGCTATATTCTTGTGAAAAGCAAAGCAAGAAAAGATATTTCTAAAATTAACAAACTTTTTATTACATTTTCATTTTATTTAAACAGATATTGATCACGTAAACTCGTGAATACATACGCAAAGGGGAATAATACATCAATTTTGCGTGGGTATCGAAATACTTCAAAGGAATCCTCGTAAGTGAGACAGTATACCCAATTTATGCACATAAAAGGTAATTTAAATCGTATTAGCTCCGAATTACAACACTTCTTCTATTTGGTATTGGACATTGTTTTCTAATTTCTACCAAATAGGTTTGAAACGATATATTGCCAATTTGAGTCAATGCGAAATGAGAATACTCTAATATCGTTGGTTGTATTGACCTGAACTTGACGGAAATTCGTATTTAAACTCTTTTAAAGTAGAAAACCAAACTTTAATAGTTTCGCAAAAAAATTCTGTGGATTTAAATAACCGAATATTTAAATAATTATGTTATGTAGGTAATCATTCTGTTGAATTAATTTAATAAGTTAAGTTTTGCCTTCAGAACTAGTCAATTGATCTTGAGACAAAAAAATGTTTTTTTTTTGTGAAATAATCCATTACGACGAGGAGCGGGATGTATTTATAAATCAAAGACGTCTACTCCACAAAATAGTTTTATACAGATGTTCAAATCAGCCAAACATGTTTCGGAACTTTACTGTTCCATCTTCAGTGGCATTATTAAGTTTTGCAAAGAGTTTTTACCTATAGTGTCTAAGTTGTAATATGGATTCAAAACATGTATTATACATACTAGAAAATAGAAAAGAAAAATTTAGAGTTAAGCAGTTATATAATGCTGACAGACTATACCTACCATTTTGTGAAAAGTTTGATTTAATAGTAAAAACAATAAACATGAGGTCAGTCGATAAATTTTTTAGAAAACTAAAAAAAAATTAATTATACTAATTGTAAACAGCAAATCTCTATAATAAAGAAGTTTCTGAAAATACACTGATGTAGTTTTGACTTTAATCAAATTCAGAATAGTGTGTGTTGGATTGTATTTGTATAATTTTATAATTTATGTGGCTATTTTTGTTTTTCATTTAGATGGCTTATCAAGTAGTTTTTATCCTTCATCAATGATTTTTTAAGCAAATTATCAATTTGATTTTTGTTATTGTTGCAGAGAAAAAATATATTATTAAGATCACTAGTTTCATGCTCGCATTCACAGTAAGGAGTATATTTAGTTCCTTTTTTGTTATAGGTTAGTTCACGGTTATTTTAGAGTTTCTAGGAACTTCAAAAGCCTTTTCACCAACACAAGACTACTATATACTTAGATTAGATGGTTTCTTACATCTTTTTCGTCAATTCCTATTACTACTAAGCCAAGAGTAAGATTTTTCACCAGCACTGTTCTGCCTTTCTTTCCATACGCAGCCTAGAAAACGTTCTCGACTCCTAAACTAGCCTTTTCACTTAGTGGTTCTTACTTATTGTAAGAGATTTTTAATAATAAATCCTGTAGAATGCATTTTGTGTTTTTATATTTATATGTTTTCAGTTTATTTATTTCTATTTTGAGTCATGGTCAGTTTAAGCATCTAAAAGTAAATCAGCAAAATTAGATTTCCAGGTACTCGTGTTTGTGTAAATTACATCAGTTGAAACGTCTGTAAATTTCATTAGTAGAAACTATGAATCCTTGTACAAACTAACGTAAAGGCAGATGCAAAATAACATTGTCATTTAACTGTTTGCTAACGTTTCGAGTAGACTATTGAATGGCCCTTTTCCTTTCATTTAATGTAGACGCTACAATTTCAGTTCGGTAGAGATTGTAGATACTTGAAATGCACAAATTGTATTATTTTAATAAAACTGAAAATAAAAGTATGAATGCAAAATTGTTCGTGAACACATGCACACAATTGGAATGAATGTGGGTGGAAAAGTAATCCGCACAAATATTTTTTAATTTGTTTTTGACACTACTATAAAGGAATATATTTTTATATTGGTTAAATATGATGGATAACGCAAAAATGTGTTAAAATATACGAGTATTACATGGATCAGTATAGTCAAATATAATTTTTATTTATCATTTTGTGATATCATGAAATAGAGTTTGAATTCTAGTTAGTTTTGCCCTTGTTCTTACACGTCTTCAATATTTTGGAGTTCCGTCTGTAATACTCGAGAAAATTCAATCATCAAAAAACAATTTTTAACATAGGTTTGCTAGTGATAATTTGTTGCAGAATATATCCAGAAGTATTATTTATGTAGTGGCTGTCAAAAATCTCGTCAAAAATATAAGAAATTCTCAACTCATGATTCACTTGCCACACTGTATATTATGTAAAAAAAATTTAATTCTTACATTAAGCTTAGATTAGAAACCCGTATCGGTAGTTTGCATTTAACTAAAAGCTCGTCGTGATGGATGAAATATCAATAAGAATAAAAAAAAGGTCAAATGGTGGATTTCGGATTTACCCTAAAAGCCATGAAGGATTGCATCGTTTTTGGTTCATTAGGTTTTAGCGATACGCCATCATACAACCTTGGGATTATTTGGAATTTTCAACATATTTGAAATGAAATCAACTAGAAAATTCATCTAACCACGGCATAAAGTGACGATTCGCATAATAAAATGTTTGACCGCAAATATCTGAAAACCAAAAAGGGTGGCTTTAATATCAAAGGACTGGAAAGTTTTCTGGGCGGTCCGGTTGAATAATAAATATGTTTTGTAGCTCAAAATATTTTATAAGGGCTTTACAAGAACTTAGAAAATAAGATTTATTCAAAATAACATAAAAAGTATTTAATTATACATAGTTTTCCGATTTGTTTTATAATTGTGGCATAATTTTTAGTTTATTAAAAGAATATCCATTTGTTTCCTTAAATTAGTATTTGTAACTTTAATTATTAATTATTTTTGAAATAAAATGTTTGCGTACCCGTTAGGATACTACCAAGAAAATTAGCATCATTAAAATAATATTCATAACAAATTTTCCATGGTAAGAGTTTTAATAATATAGAATTACAGACATGTTTAATAATAGGGTTAAAATTTAACTTAATTATGGATAAAGTTAAAGTTGTAATTAGTGCTGCTCTATTATTTTACATATTAAAGAACGAAAATTGATACCACTTTGTCACCGACACGGAACAATAACAACTTAATTGCTAAAGTTTTTGAAAATTTAATAAAAGCTTGGAGGAGGATTCAGTTGCTATTTCCAATAAAAGCAAATTATGTTTGCCAGAAATAAATCTATACATAAAATGCCTTTAAGAGATATATGTCTATATAAAAAAGCGAAAGATTTCCACTAAACGTCCTTCAAAGTCATAAGGGACGATTTAATGTCTCAACCCTTAGGCTATTTGCGATGCAGGCACAATAAACGACGACGAGAAAAAAAATTTACCACGTTAAACTAAATCACAGGAAATCATTGCAGTATTGAGTTAAGCTTTTATCAAATTTTTAACTTTGTCACGACGGATCTAAGGGGATAATATATCACTTTGAACTTGTCTTAATATCTTTACCATTACATTAAAATGTATGCTTAATCTATTTTATTAACAATAACTCTGAATGTTGATATAGCACCAAAGGTGCTTAATTCTCAATAATATACAGGGATGGGGTGAAATCATTATTTGTTTCTTGACCTCAAAAAATAGCTCTAAGTTATTCATGTTGTAACGCGTATTTCTAAATATGAATGGTCACATAAGGGCACATTACTCATCATAGTCTGTCTGGTTTCAGACGAAGCTGTCATCGGATGATGTATTTCGCGAAAAGGATCGGGTAAGAACCTTCGACACCTTTTTAAGAACTATTTAGAGCACAAAGCTCATTCTCCCCAAGATTGTATTCTGAGTACAGTCTTGTTTTGTTAATACTTTGATGAATAATTTGATGTCCTGCTTTTTTTTTCAAGGCTCATAACACACACATTCCAAGTAATTGTAAATTCGAGAAAATAAAATGCTTATTATTATTTTGAAGAGCTTGACAAATAGTATTACGAGAATAACAATTGCATTACTGTGTTACAGCACCGTTATGAAAAATGTTTTAGTTTTGATGCAGTTTATACTAGAAAATAAAATGAAAAATCACCAGCAAAATTTCTTTTCTTTATCAAGCCGGAAATATTTTAACGTATTTGTGTGAAAATCAAGAATAGTGAATGTTTTTATCAAATAGATAAAAGCATAGGATTTGTGAATGCAACTGTATTGCACATAGTAATCTGATTTAAAAATAAAGCCGTGTGTTCATTACGATAATCGAAACAACAAATTCAGGCCAATGTGAGTTTTAGAGAATTGATTTATAAAGTTTAGTTTAGAGATTTTAGAAACACAGTATAAAATACATTCGGGAGTTTTAAGAGTTGTTATAAATTTCTTATTATAACTTTGGTACTTTAGGTAATGAGTAAGATTGAACAACAAGTTATTTACATCATTTATGAGCATTGAAAGTAGTAAGAACACATTTGCACCTCAATCAAATAGAAAAAATTGACTTGTACTTTATTGTGCTCTATTATGTTTAATAGTCAAAAGTTGCCATATGCGATGGTCATTCATATGTTGTTTTCAAAACAAAATTTTATTCGAATAATTTCAAAATACTCGCTGAAAACTAGAAATTTTTGCCCAGAAATGTAAGCAAGATCCTGGAATCTCTTAGAATTTTAAAAAAGTAAAAGTAAAAATTTAAAGAAAATTCCCAAGTTCTACTAAAAGTTTTGTTGTCAAATCAAATACGATTGAGAAATATTTTAAAAATACAACATTTTCCATTTCACGCTGAAGTTGAATTGATGAATTAAATACAACAGAAGACAGTTTCAGTGTGGCCGAGTATGTATTTCAGTTAACCTTCTTCCTATTATAAACCTACCCAAATATCAATTCTGAAAATTATTAATAATTACAAACAAAGTCACTGAAGGTATAATCAGACAAACGGTTTCCCACTGTTTACAAACAAATCAAAGATTCACCAAAATAAAACAAATATGGGTCGAAATAAATAAATAAATAAAACACAACACAAGTAAACATTATACGTGTTAAAGTTTGTTAAACAATTGCAGGAAATAAAGTCCTATTTTTCTGTAAAATACTTATATATTATAAAATCAGTGATTTGTTCATTCATTCGTGTTTGAAAATAGAAAAATCAATTGTTCGTCAGCGACCAATACATCAAGAAGTGTCAGTTTAATATGTTATCTGGAAATACATTATGTGTCATTGTTATCATTTGTTTATTTACGGTAAGTACGTTTTGTCAATATAACGCTCTATTTGTATTTCCCATTAGAGAGGTCTATACATTAAAATCAATAAGAGTAGTTAAGAACTCACATAAGGTCCATCAGCTTCGCCATGTAAAACTAGATATAAGAAAGAGAAAAATCTATAGTTCATAAAAAAGAAAAGCGATTTAAGTTTATACATGAGATGAGGAAAACTTGGATGTTGACACTAGAGTTGCGAATATACCATTCCTAAATATAGCTATGGTCATTACAGCTTCAGTTTTTTTTAATATATTCTATTAGCTTTGACAGTGGTTGTTCCAATATTTTATAATAATAATTTTCTAACCCATAAATGTATGTAATTTACCATACATATTTCTGTGTTTCATCGATTTTAGCAATGTACAATGTACATCGCAACTAAAAAAATAAATTCCTTGACAAAAACTCAATTCTAGATTGAGCATGTAAAGAGAACTTAGAAAAACCGATGCAATCTTTGAATGTGTACGATGCTAATCTATCAAGATCTGTTGAATTTCCAAGGTTCAATCTCTCCAAACTTGATCTTACCCTCCTCTGGGCACCATGAAATAATCACAATTTGGTAAACGACATTTTTTATAAACAATTGTAGCCCACATTTATTTAAAACAACTCAATGGATCTTTTTTGATAATAAATATAAGTTTCAACTTAAAATAACGGTGGCTTCTAGCTACCTAGATTCGCCTACAAATATATAATATTCTATAGGATTTTTCCTGATCGGAGAGAAGGCTCTCAAACTGTATTTTTACTTACATTCCTTCATATTACATTATTTTCTTTATGTTTTAATAACAGGTAATTTATATGGTATTATGTTTATGCGAGTCAAACATTTTGCGTTATAAATTGAATTGTACTCAAAGCTGTAATTTCTGTACTTGCATTTCTGGTAAACTAACCATAATCAGTCATGCTCATTCTTAATTGACTACCTCGAGTATATCCCGCTGAAGTTTATTAAGCGAAATCACATAGAACCGTCTAAGCAAAACTAAAGGCGTTTGACATACTTAAATGGGTTATATTATTTTCCAAAATATACCTTTAAGACATACAAATAATGAGAGAAATTATGAAGTACCCGAATCAATTATATTATATAACTAACTCACTTATGTTTTCAGATATCAGTATATTCGTTTCCGATGAGAAGACTTCAGAGTCATTCCGATATCAACAATAATGGAGTTAAGACATTGCAAGATGTTATTAAATTCAACTGCGCAGGAAAAACACAACCTTGTAGCAATGTGTACAAAAATTTGGGAGGTTCTGTATGTTTTATACGTATTATAACCATTAGGGAACATGCAACTGGAGAAACAGATGTAAGTCGCGAATATGATATCATATTAGGCAACATAGAGTCGTTTCCAATTGATATCAATAACAACAATCCTAGCAATATTTTAACCGAATACGCAATGGTTGACGAGAAAACTAATCAGACAGAAGTGTTGAATTTCACGAAAATAGCAGAAACTAATCAGACAAAAACACTACAAAATAAATTGGTATCCTGTGGATCTGGAAGTAATCTTACTGAAGTACAGGCTAATAAAGACAACCTAAGCGTTAAATTTTGTGAAAATGATCAAAGGGTGGACACAAATACTTACGATGATTTAGATTTATCGAATCCCCTGGAAGTTACTACAATTTCTGAGTTCTCAACGGACGATAATACTGAAATTCCTATGGAATTTAAAAATTTCGGCGAGGATATAATGGCAACTACAAAGGAGTCCTTAAATTCTGACAGGACGACGGATCAAGATTTTATTTTACAAAGAACACCTAAAACAATTAATAGTAGTAAAATACAAAAATTATCTATTATGGGAGACATTTTTTTGATAAAGCAGGATTTAGACAGTAAAGAAGAATTACGTTTTAGACAATCAAATTTATAGACGTTCAAATTATGCATTTTTGTAAAAGTTAAGTCAAATTTTGTTACTTTTGCAATACTTTATACAAGCTAGGTTTAATATTTTCAGTTGTGTCATCTATCACAACATCATTTTGAGTATTTTAATTATTTGTTTAAGCGTGTCGCTAATTTTTTTTTACAGAAAAAGACTAGATCATAGGGTCTGGAGCTGTAATAAAACGAATGTTAGAGCCATTAATGTAACTACAAAAAAAAATTCTTATCACATGATTCCATGATATGATGATATTTTTGAGCTGCTTTAAAAAATAAGGGACCTGTGAAGAAAATAAGATTGTTGTTTTTCTGATTTTGATTCAAACGATTAAGTATGTTAAGTGATGAATTTTTTATAATTATTATTCGTTGTTGAATATATTTACTATACCCATAAATATATAATAAATGAAAGAAACTAAAATTTACATCCAACATGATCCTCAATTAGCACCACAGTATGCAAAATACTCAACAGATTTTTTTTTATTAGACATTTTATTACGGTCATTGAGTAAACAATTCTGTAGCGTAGAGTACGTTCTCGACTACTACTCGTAGAAATATGTTTACATAAATATATAAAGCTAATATAGAGAAGCTAAAATAGCAGCTTTGTAGGCGAGTTTTAAAAAGGATAAATTTATTATAAACATAAAGGTTATAATGACAGGGTGTGCAATGGTTGCCGTTCCTATTTTTTGCGAAACTGCCAAGGCCCAGATTTTGGATGGGAAGCTAAAAAACAGTAGTGAATAAAGTTTTAGCATAGCATCCCGTAGCACACTTAAATGTTTTCACGAGTGTACAAGATTTAATAATGATGATGATACATAGAACAGCATATTTTTAATTTTGAAAATATCAGATCTGTAAAATAATAATTATGATCAAGGGTTTCTTTGTTGCTTAATTTCCAAATAATAAATTACATAACATTGTGACGAAACCTATAATATTATTAGTACGAATTTCGAAAAAGAAATTGTCCAAATAATTCTAATAGTTTTCTAGGTCTCAATTTACGGTGTGATTCTGTACATCTCTAAACGCTGAAATAGATACCACCGTATCTAAAACATACTAAAGAAGAAGTTTCGAGCAATAAACATACAGAACTTCGTACAAAATGGGTATCCTCGAAACCACAATTTTACAATTCTGATATATGTTACAATTTTCCAGATACAAGAAGACTCAAAAAGGGAGTTATTCAACTCGTCTCTTGAAAACTAAAAGTTTACACAGTATCGATAGAAACTTCTTAATAAAAACACCATATATTCCGTCTGAACTAGCCAAAATTAATTTACCGTAACGACCAACATTTATGTAATAAAAATAAACCTTAGTTTCGTGTAATAAATTATCAGAAACTTGCCATTTATCGCAATAAATTACATTAATGTATATTTTATTTTCTAATATAACTTAAAAATGTCATAGTCATGTAGTCTATTGCATTTTATCAAATTGAATTAGGTACTCCTATTAGCTTAGGTAAGTACAATTTAATTAACAGTTGTCTCCATAATTACAAAGTTTACTATATAATCTAAACTCTATTATAAAATGGACAAACCGTGTTGTATAGGATTATTAAGTTGTTAATAGAACAAAATTTAGCACTTAAGGATTAATTTATAGAACATAACGAACAAGCTAAGAATTTCTATTTGCATTCAGTACAAAGAATTAGATTATGTTTTGCACGCTATATATTTGTAGTTCTTTGCATACCTCCATTAAATTTAAAAATGATAGAATTTTATTGTTTTAGACCTTAAATTTATTTTATTAATTATTTTTAGTATAAAATCAAAATCAGTTATTTATCTTCCAGAGAGACAGTGAGCACATATACCTTATTATATTCAATTATATTTAAAATAATGTTAGAATTCAATCTGCTCTTACAGCACTTACAACCATTATTCAGTTTAAGCGCTATAGCTATGCCACCAATATACATAACGTACGTAAGGAGATTGATCAAATTTTGGTTTTCCCACCATATTTGCGGATGATGTGCGAAAGCATTTCACGACCTCAAAATTAATACTCTATGCTAAGTAAAATTAATTTTAGGATCAAAACTTTAAATATAGGTAGTTCGTAACTTTGCTCTCGAAATAATCTTAATCATTCACCCCTATATTTAAGGCTTTTAGTTAAATACCTAGTTACATATGACTAAACTTCAGTTGAAACTTTATTATTATTAATTTTATACAAATCTGAGTAATTCTCTCTTTACGTGATTTCGGTTTCGGCTGGAGATAGTTTAAGGATTAGAGGTGAATAAATTCCTGTAATCTCGGTAGAATAAGTTTTTTTTGCCTACCATTTTGTATTCATGCGCCTCTCTGCAATCATTGCATGCATTAATAGACGCTTTTCTTATTAATTTTAGGGTGTAATTAGGCCTCAAGGGTCAATTCTGAGATAAACCTTTAAATATGTGAAAAACTAGTGAATTAAACAATATTTATCGCGGTCTTTCCCGAAGGGACATGGTGTATAAGATTACCTTTAATGTTAAGCTTTCTTTTTTATAAAATTTGTAGAGCAGAAACTTTCAAAAAGCAATAATTCGCACTGCGACACCAATCTGCTAGTGTCTTTCTGAATGTATGACCTAAAAATGAAAGAAAAAAATACGCTTTTTTCATTAAGGAAACTGGAAAAATAGTCATGCAATTCCTGTAATTTTGTCGCTTTTTATGGAGATTAAAGTGTCGTTTGTTAAAATTTTGTTTTAATCACAGATTAGGCTGCTCTTTAAAATGTTCCTTTTTGCGTTTATTGTGAAACATTGGTTGGATTAGAATCACGAAACGAAACGAAATAATATTTCCTGTAGTCTCTATATTACATTGAGCATATTTAATATCGACTTCCAGTCTAGCAAAAATTTCTAGTACTATTTTACAATGCAAAATCTGTTCAGAGCACTCCAGATATTTCCACTTTCGTTCAAATTAAATGAAACTCGGAAATTATAAATTTATTGAAGATCCGCAGTTCCCAGATAGCTCGAGGAATTTCATAAATACATTTGTTTTAATTTTAGAAGAGCTTTACTTTCATTTAAATCTTGTTATTCTTAAGATACCGGCAGTAATATCATTTTAAACATATTTTGGTTTAAGCTACATGGTTGGAGGAAAATCTGGAGAAACCGTGTGTACTTATTAATAATTATTATATTAAAAGTACTTATGATTATGGCCATAGAAATCAAAAGTTATGCCAACTGAACCCAGTAGATCTGAAAAATGAATGAATACAATTAAACCGAACACAAAAGCAAAAGAAGCACCAAAAATGTTTTAACTAAAATTACCTCTATTTACCGGAAAAATTTCACAATCATAAAAATTGTTTGTTAGCAGTCAAATCAGGCAATTTATAAGCTGGCTTGGTTTTATTATATATGGAGAAGAGAATAAAGCAAGAAGCCAAACAGCAATTATTGTTTAAACACTGCGTCACATATTTTTGGCCAAATATTGAGGGAGAAAAAATAAAAGCGAATGATTCGCATCGCACTAATAAAATGTGAACAAACATTCAAAAATAAAGGAAGGAACTTCATCTTACATCATTGTGTATTTTTTTGACGCGTTGCATGAAATTTCGTACCTAAATAAATGTTTAATTTACCGCTTAATACATCTAATGATATTGATGGCACATATCTGTATAATTTCACTTATATATATAATAAAATATTTTGAATACAAAAAAATTGGTTCACACGACATGATTTTATACATTAGTGTAAATTATATTTCCCCCTAGAATAAATTTTTACTTCTAGGGTGCTATTTTTGGCGTTTTTTAGTTTTAGAGGTCTTCAGTAGATAAGCCCTTTGTATACCTGTATTTAAATTAGCCGCGCTAGTTTCTACGTTCTAAGTCTTGCACATGACGTCCCTATCATATAACCTCACAAGGTCATCAGCGCGTGCCCTTGAATGGGGACCATTTTGCCGTTTTGGAACCTCATAGCATATCTACTGTCTTTATTTCGACTCTTGTATATCTTATTTTGGTATTTAGATTCACTCATTAATGCATTATCTCTGTCATAACCTGAATCTCTTGAATACTATAAATTAAAAGATATCCAAAAATATAAATCACCTAGTTACAGTTGCTAAAAATCTTGAAAAACTATAATATTAAAACTAGACGGAACATTATGTAGAAATCAGTACAAGATGTTATTAAAAAATTCCAAGTTGATTGTTAATGCACCTGTGAAAGAAATTCTCTCATTCTTGTTCACGAAAGTAATAAAATAATTATTTTAATAAATACCTATCCAAATAATCGCAGTACAAAATGAAATAAAGTATTCGCTCATTCAAATCAGTGGAAATAAGTTCGGACAAAAGGAGGATCAAATTAAAAAAAAACATTTTTCAGAAGGGTGTGATTTTAATCAGCCACAAATTTCGCCTAATAATAATTATTAAATATATAATATTTGAGATATTCAACTCTGATCACAAAGCTGAAAATTTTTGTATATTTAAAAATAGTCGGAATATTTTTGAGCTTTAAGCTCGTAAAACACTAATGGAATTTTCATATTTCAAACTCAACATCATTTGTTAAGTTCTACTGGAACTGTAATACTCCACTAATCTCATTAGATAAGGCTATAGTTTAATACTATACAGGGATATAAATTGTACATTTGACATATTAATAATGTGGCTAAAAATAAGTTCACTCTGATGTGACAGAAAGCTTAGAAATGAATTAAATTCTCGTTAGTATTATAAATTACATTTAGCCAGATCTGCAAACCGAAGGTGGAAAATAAATCATTAGGTATATCTAGACGTATAATTAATGCTTGTTAGGTGTAGCTCTACTAAGTAGTTGCGAACAAGTCCTAATTTTCTTTTGAAATTAAATGAATATACATAATATATACTCGATTATGCAGGTAATTGAATTATTTTACAAATAAAATAAAAAAATTGATTTATGGGAAAATGCATCAAATATTCAGTTCAATGCCAATGTGAAATATTATAAACTACATAATCTGTTTTCTTACACACAATTTGAAACAAAAAGAAAATGAATTGGAGTAGAGTGTGGGCATCGAAAAGAATATATTTCCAGAATAAGATTTAATTAGTTGATTTTACCTATGTTATGGATAAAATCGAAATTGAAAATGAAATAAATATTTATAAATATTTAAAATTGTAGAGTTGCCACTTGGTGTTTGGACCAATACAATGGTATTTTAACACCAAAGTGTAATATAATTGTATATATCCAATGTTTCCGTTTTATGACAGGCATAAAATATATCTGTTTTGACATTTTGTCATTACAACGAAACGAAATTTCTGTTTCTATTCTTTATGAAACCTTACCTTCATGCACTGCAGATGTCTCAATGCACTAAAGTTGACATGCTATATAATAAAAATGTATAGGTACCAGGATATGTATTTATTGAAGAAGGCTCATAAATTTTAAGGAACTGGACATTTTAAATATGTATGTGTGTGTATAGAAATCCGACAAAGGATAACACAGTGAGTGGTAAATTTAACGCTGTGACTAGATTGCCGGTTACGGTATTAGGAACTCGTGTAAAAAGATTAATCGTAACAATAAAATTAATAGACAGTCAACATTGAGATATAGGCATAAGACTGCTTGTGTAATTGAAATGCTTTTCTGCACGAGATCTTAGCTGCCATAAATTACTTACGTACATAGGCACAATGATGTACATTAAATATACGATTTTAATAAGTCGCACTACAAATTATAAGATTTTCTTGCTTCCACCAAATTTATCCTTTATTCCAAGATAAGGGAATGCTTAGAAACAAATTATTAATTTTTAACGTACAGTATAATTACTAAATTTGTAGCAGTTCTTCTAGTCTACTAGACTAGTATTATTATTTTTGACATAATCCTGATGAGGATTTAAATATGAAATTGGTACCTAGTAAACTCAAGAAATATAGTAAGTTTTTTGAGATGTTTGCGAACATAGTTTAAAATCATCTACGAATAAGAGGACAAAACGTTCAACACAACGGATAGGAAAGTTATTTTTTATATTTTCACTAATGCCGCCCCTGTCAAAATGCTCCGGATTTCGTTAATTACTATGGGATTAAAATAAGGATTTTTATTGAAATCACGGCGCCTACACAGTGGATAAATATGTACAAAAAGAAAGAACTGTCTGGAAGTTATAAAGTCCAGAAAATTTTTTAAGACACCTCGGTTTACCACTGATGTGTTATTCTCGGTTGTTTTGCCTGCTGCATATGGTGTTTTAAACCGAGCAAGCTGGCATCTAGGACGTGTGTCGAATTCTATACGTAAATTTTATAGTCCTATTGCAACAGTAAAAATTGTAATTTATGACTGAGGCAGTAGTTAAAATGTGGAATTGAAACTACATTTACGTATTACATTTTTACTGCGACGAAGTGTACTGTATTTAATGATACAAATGCATTTTTGTGTATCAAAGATTCATACTAAACACGTCCTAGTTTTTAAATTGACCAAAATGTATTTATTTAGACAATTCCTAAAAACTGGCGGTTTTTCCAGAGGTAAATTTAATTTTTTGGTTTACTTTAAATTCAGCGGTTGCCAGGGATGCCGACCCTTCTCAACATATCGGGACTTTATCGACATAATAACCGAGCTATCGAAATATAAAGAACTAAATGAATTTTTTCCCGAGGTTGAAATTTCTTCTAATTGCTTCTTTTAACTAGCATTAGCAGTATTCTCCATAGCTATAGAAACACCTTTATAATCAATCAATAGGATATCTTTCGAGATGGTTGCCATGAGTCCTCCGGCTAACTGAGTAGGTAACCTTAAACTTCTTGGGCGGTGATGTGCTTTCTTATCCCATTACATGGAGTCCTGCTTGGATTCAGGTTTATAATGATGATCCCAAGTTTCACCACCAGTAACAATCTCACTCTATCTCATTTCTGCGCCTTGTTTCTTCTTCAGCTTTGATTTGTTCACTTCAATAGGCCGCCGCAGCCGGGATCAAAGGTATAATAATTTTATTCTTGATTTTATTATTTCGGATAACCAATCAGTCAATGAACAATATAAAACCGAAACTACTAAGGCGGTGATAAATAATTTTGTAAAAATTTGCATACAATATCAGCAACTGATTTTGTAGTGCAAGCGAACTCCCCCCAGGTCACTACAACAAGGCAGCAAAGTAAACATGGGTTCCTGAGAACAATGAAATGTCTAATGTTCCAGTTTCTGCCCACAGAATACAACTTCCCTTCAACAAAATCCAAATCAGACTTTACGAAATAAAAGAAGAGAACGGTAAAAAAAATAAAAAACAAAGTGATATGAGATTTTTCAGCATGTACCACATGACGCATAGATTTCCTAACACGTATATTATGTTATTTGTTCTAACCGTCGATAAATTATTTAACACTTTATCTAGAGGGTTTTTTTCCTTTAAAAACCCTCGTGTGTATATACGCTGTACCTTTTTTCTATACAAGTGTATTCCAATGTTTGGCACGTATATTATTCAGCTTTTAAAGAATTATGATATTTTATAGCGTATCGACAGGCACATGAGAACCTTAACCATTTATTCTAAAGTAAGGCGCGATGGAAGCCAAATGAACCATGCCCAGCTTAATCTAAAAATTAACTTTAAATTGAATACGACTGCAATCAGCATAGAACTCGACTAGAACAATCCAAAGAAACTATTTGCAGCAAAAATACCTCCTTACACTGTAGCAGCGCTTAGGCATGCTGTGAAATTCATGGAGAAATTGCAAATACAGATTTGATCAGATACCCTTTCCTGGCCCTGAGAGTAGTTCACACAATGTCAAATGCATTTCTTATTTCATTTTCACTAAATTTAGCAGGACACTCGCCGGTTTCAGTTTCTTAAACAAAAGAAATTCACCAGGTGTCTCACAGAAATCTACCGGTTTATTGCCTACCATTAGGCGTTATGAACGCGTTAAGAACATTTTGAAAATAATGCGATATAAAAACGTAAATGGGAAACCCGAAAAGGCCAAGATCTCAATAAATGCATAAAAATCTCCGGTAAAGATTTTATTATATGGAGTGCAACTCATTTTAAAGATTCACTATATACAGGGTTTTTTACATTAAATTTCATTAAAATATAGGTCTTGAAAAAATTGCACTAAAAAGAGTTTTTCACTATAAACAGTGTTGACTGTATTAATAATTTCTGCACATCTCATTGCTCTACTACTAAGTCCAGGATAACTTTCAATGTCTCATGTACCCTCTCTCTTTGAGGAGATTCCTGGAATTCATCCCAGGTGGGTCTTTGAAGGTCTCAGCCTGTATAACAGAACATAGTGATCTGTTGTACTTCAATTGTTTATGGAGTTACGGTGATTGTTAGGGAAAACAAAACATACGATTGACGATTTTTTTGAAAATTTGAGTGATTACTGAGGTCAATCTTATCTATGAAACTATAGTATTATAGTTTTTGCGGAACTTGCTCATTTCAATTGGAATACCTTGTATATAAATATATTTTTCTATTCCTTATGTGTTTGGAAGTAGTTTGTCTTAACACTTCTCTATACCTAGGTTCAAGGTTCAAAATGAGTGGGTCTGCGCCGGACCCTCCACTGCCACCACCGAGGGTCTATATTCAATTTTTTTAGGTCAAGAAAGGTCTTCGGACAATATTCGTCATTTCGTCATCTGAATAGACAGACTCTTGAAATTTTAAAGCTAAATCAAGAATATCTTCGAAAAGTCAACTACTTTATGAAATTCATCCTTAAGGATACAGAGTGATCGCAAACTCTAACTGTAATGTGATCTATTAGTAAAAATAGGCATATAATTATGTTATTTTTCTACAAATTGTATATTATAAAATATTCAAATAACAATAAAATTCTCTTTCAAATAGTATGTATAATCAAATGGTAAGGTTTCCGAAATAAAAACAAGTTTGTAGAGAAATTGGATTATTTCTGTATATTTATTTCAATTATGTAGCCAGGAAACGTCATTTATATGACATATTTCAATTTTTTTTTTGATATATCGTTTTCATTTTCGATATCTTTTATTTAAATTAATAGTTTAGGTTAGGTTGAGTTGGGAGGAAATTCTTGTATTTTATTTTATTATTTTTTTAATGAAATGTCACAAGGTGTCATTAGCGTACTCGAAATTTTCTTTTGGGATTTAACCTACCTTTGTGCATGCATCACATCAAATTTTTTTGTTGTGAAATGCTGGTCTCAAAATAAAATACACTTAACACAATTTCGGTATACACATCTTTGCGTTTTGTTTATTTCCATATATTTGTCGAAACGTAAAACCAACGTTTATCCAGTAGGTATAGTACGTATATAGATAGACTTTGGTAACACAGTAAAGTCAACAAAACATTCTATTTTACCAACAACACCTATACTAGGAAAACATTCGGGCGGCTATTATTTGGCTCAGCATAGACATGGAAAGTGCTTGTTTAGTTCCTCGGTCAAAAAGGATTCAGAAAATATGTACCACATGGAATTCAGTAGGTAAGCAAAACACATATTAGACCAACAATTTATCTCGTTATATGCCTTAATTACTAGGTTGCATGGCCTTTACCACCAGTTATACCGGGAGGATAGAGAAGAATTAATCTCATGTTGTATAGAGAGAGATACAACATAAATAATATATTTTTGTTAATACCCACTCCAGGTTGCCTTCATAGGAGAAGAAACGGTTTCGCATATCCTACAAGAGTAGGAAGCCCTATATAAACCAAAATGTAACAGTCAATATTTTCAAATTTGGACCTGAATAACAAGGTAATATTAATGTATTCATATGCGGTCTAAATTGACTAAAACCCATTATGATTCGTGCTTCATTAATCTATTTTTATATTCATGGGTTTTCTAAATGAACACATGTACTTGCAGACACCCTATTTAACAGGGACTTAATAACACGATTGTATTAAAGGCGTTAAATTACAGTGACTGATTTCCTTAACAAAAAGTCCATATAGCAAAATACAGTATACATTATATGCCGTAGGTACGTTGCATTGTATACTATTTCACACATTTACACATATGCGACGGGGATCAGGGGGTAAAAAATTCACTACTTCTTATATTTTATAGGGGATAACAGTGAAGCTTTGACGGATAGGGTAGGGAAACAATCAGCCACTCACTAAAAACTTCAGAGTTGTTCTAACGACGTCAGTATAATAACAGCAGGGTTGTCAGATTTTACTTGTGGAACACGAAAGCCCTGCAATATTGTCCTTAATTATCAGAAATGCTGAGAATGAAATGAATTGTCAATAAAAAAAATTTCAAACTGTAATAAATAATTTTAATTTAATATTCTCCTGCTAGTGATTTGGGGTTTGCACTAGTACTAGTAAGGGGGTACATACATATCTCCAATGGTTGAAGGTTCACTACTGGATAAGACACCGTATTTCGTAAGAAACGACCTAATCCGATCTGACTTTAAAATACTGACAGACATGAATCCCCTTAGTACAACCAGCAGTAGACTATGATCCTGAGGTACATTCAAGATGACGATTCATGAGATCAAGAATATCATCCTGAGATCCAAAGAAATTCTAGTAGACGTAAAATCGGAGAACTGCATGCGATTTGGTCTACATCTGACATATCTGTGCTTCAATTTATTTGAAGCTCAGTTAATGTAAACATCATTTTTAGTTCTTTATCAGGCGATATAGACGTGACAACATTGGAAAACCATTGCAACTAATGCAAAGACAGAAAGAAGGAGTATACTTACACTTTCGCCTACTACCTATGTCGATTTTTCACACTTCAGGTGTTTTGTTTTTGTTTGCTTCAAATAGAAAAGGTGTATGCGTATAATCATAGACGGCAAAAGTAATGGCTTAATTTTATAATTATATTATTTTATTTTCCTTTAGTTTATTCCTTACCTAATGAAAGTCTTATTATGCTGTTCACTTATAATAATATTTAACAGTGCATACGTTTTGAAATTAAATTTTTAGAGATAACTATTTATTCATTAACAAATATTTATTCTATTTATCAAGACCTTATTCCCTTTCAAACAGGGTTCATTTCCTTCTAGATCTTCAGACACAGTTCTTCTGTATACTTTGGAGAAGGTACCGCAAGGATCTCTGTCCGGCCCTGGGATAGACTTAGTTATATATGATGGTATGAAAGTTAGTGGTTGATGTATCCGATACAACGATTTTTAAAATTCTGCATGATCATCATGGCATGACAAACATCAGTAATGCTCACGTCACCGCATTAACAAAAAGACGACGTTGATGAACATGAGTCCAAGAAACCATATAAAAAAGGGACATCAAACTCAATCAGGTGTTTGTAGTAAGTAATGCCTACTTCGTCAGTATAATTTGAGAGCGGTTTGTTTGTTTAATAAAAAGTACAGTACCTTGAAGTAATAATCCGCTAAAGTACAATTTTACTTTATCTCATAAAAATCGAGAACTTTCCACCATAACACAAATCATAGTCTTAATTTATATTTAACACACATTTAACCTCATTAATTCTAGGCTATCTTAAGTATCATTTTCTGCAATATGTTCTGTACATCCATATGTACATTTTATATAAAAACCTTTGTAATTTAATATGGTAGGAATATGACATAATGGAATTTCTGACAAGCACACGCGTATTTGAAGAGTGAGTATGGCCTATCATGTTGTTTTTAACACTGATGGTAGACAGAAGTACATCTGCTGCGGTAAGCTACCCAATACCAGTGGCAGAACTCAAAAGGGTCCCGATTTAAGAAATGGTGTAAAGGTTTGACACGTTAGAAATATTTTCTCTACTCTATTTTAGTAGTCGTAGTCTATTTTAGCGTCCATGAATTTTCAAAAACCATTAAGTGCCCTTTCCGAGTGGAATTCATGTCAGAAAATGTATGTGGCCTAGTGGGCTCACGTAAGGATCCATGGATCACTCTTGAACGGTCCATGAAACTGGTCATCCAGTGGCTTATTAGAGTAGTAGAGTAAATGATTGTAGTGCAGTATGGTCTTTGACAAGGCTGAAGTACTTTATCTTTACAGAACAGGGCCTATTATCAGTCATTCCGATGATTGCACGTGGGGGAACAGAAGAGAGAATAGTACTTGAACAACAAAATAGCTAGCAAACATGCAGGTCAAAATTTCTGACCAAGGACATTAAACTCGGTCTCAACCTTAACCTCCAATCCAAATTTTTCAAAAGAAACGGACAATCAACTAAGGTATCATGATGTAATTCCAAACACGAATCGCAGAGGATGCTTTTTGAGGGAGATTATGTTAAACCTATGAAGTAGCAATGCCTCTCCGAGAATATCGCCATCCAGCTTACAGGCCAGATACCCGAGAATCAATCGGATCCGAATTATAAATTGGATTCCACACTAGAAAACCATACTCGAGCCGAGAGCGAACAAAGCAAAAGTAAAGGATTTTTATAGTGGAATTTTAGGAAAAATGTCGACTATTCCGGACAACAAATCCAAGCATCCTAGCAGCCGTCATTATAAGATGAGGCACAAAAGTAAGCTTCCAATCGAAGAACCCTTATCGCATCAAGTCTACTCAGAATCTCACCTTCCAGAGCATAATTCCAAAGGAACGGATGGTTATTCCTATCAAAACACAAAACATGACATTTAGAAATAACCTGTTAGGCATCCACCATTGACGCGGACGCTGCATTTTGCTTTGAAGCGAAAAGCAGTTTCACAAGACGGAACAGCGGACAAGAGCTTGGAGTCGTCGGCATATGCCAATATAGCACCATGGTTTGAAAACCGGGACTAGGTCTCGTTCTTGTAGACAAGACCATTGGTCTCTCATAAGCAAAAAAACGAACTGAAATACTAATGCCAAATACACACTTCACACTTTCACGCTTTCAAAACAAATTTTAAATATTTACGACAAGAAAAAGCAGATGAATCTTTTCTATCCTTTATATATATTTTAGATTTCACTAATATTTTACGATCGGAATAGGCTGTCTTGTTCAGCATGATTTATATTTCCTCTGGGTATAATAGAAGTAATAATAGCGGACCATTTATACGTTACGCACAATTTAAAACACATAAAAAATAAAGAATGATATCTCCTAATGTATGCATTATTAAAGGTATAACCTTTTTCGAAATACTAACCCCCGGAATGAAGAAAATATTTTTCAACAAAAAAGAATTCTTAACATTGTTCGTTACTGGTTCATGAAAATGCTTATAATATTAAAATAGATACGTTCTCGTGAATGTAAAGGATTAAAGAATACAATAGCTTCAATAACTTCAAATATAACAGTGTCCGTACAATATACAAAACCTTCTCGAAATGAAAAATGGATTAGATGCATGTACTCTCGGCGTTTTCTATTTTTATTTGAAAATGACGATGTATCGATTGAAAGATTATCAGAATTTATCATTGCATTCAATCTGTCTTTACGTTTCGGATTTGAGTGATTGTTACGAATATGATAAGATGAAACTGCCTAACTTACGTAATTGTTTGATTTTCATAAAGTCACCTACCTACATTGTTTGATTTAGTGTAAACCATTAGTTGAAGATTTGAGACATGGGCTTTTTAAGCATGGTAGGGAATCACTCAAAGTCTACCCTCTCTAGCACAGCCGGAAAACTCATGGTGACCATCTTTTGAACCTTAGAGGGAATCCTATCGATTGATTATAAAGAAAATATTGTTTCAAGCAAAGAAATTAAGAGGAAAATAGACTCATGCTTTAGAAATCACCCGCATACAGTCCAGACCTGGGCCAGAGCGATTACTATTTGTTCCTAAAAATGAAAAAAGAACTCTGCGAAAAATTCAATGTTTTCTTATGAAGGTAGGTTGCATATATTGAAAAAGCAAAATAATATTGCACTTTGATTTTCTATTATCGTAAAATGATAACTTTGTTGAGCTAAATTGTGATGATTTAATTATATATTTGTTGCTCCTAATAACCAAATGATAATTGCTAAAATATATACCTACTAATTGTCCCAGTAGCATTTTTGAGCAGATACGATTGAGTCAATAAAGAAATCTATCAATGTGTCGTAAGTACCAGTTAAAGAATGGCAATTTTATTGCAAAATTTATGACCGTAGACGATCATAAATAAGTGAAAAGGCCTTTGTTATGTTTGTAGTGATATACATATAAACATATACTATATTCCTAGTCAATAGACTTATTTCAGTATGCAGAGTTCCCATGATTTGACTGTATAATTGAAATTTAGACATTGTTAAATGTAAATGGAAGTAAAAAACATATGTGACCAACTAAAAGTTTTTGTAAAAATGTAAACTACAAAAGATTTCAGAATTAGGATGAGAAAATGTCTCTTGAATTACTAGGTATTTCCATTATTTAAAATAAACGAACCCACATTGTTAATTTAAATAAGGACAATGCATTTTTTGAAGAGTTTTGGCATGCTACTTCTGCCTTACAGACTTTATAATTTCCTGAAGTTGATAGGAATTATGAATTTGATTTGTTAGTGTGAAAATAATTAAATCTAGTGCTTGTTAAAATGTCAAATTTTCCATTTCTGTTATTTGCTGTTATTGAAGATGATTAAGCCGCTAAGGTGTAATCAGTACGTGTATGGTATGTATTAATTTCTTTCCCAGTTGAGGGACTGTAGTATGAATAGTGCTTGGTAAGTGAAAAAGTATACATCAGTAACATACTTCTCACGCCGCAACGGCTAGAAGTATACAATTATTGTCAGCCGTTAGATTTCTCGGTATTTTAGGACAATTCTAAGGTCTGAATAATTAATGGGCGTAGTTTTTATAAATGACCACAAAATTCTTCAAATTTAAAGTGATTCTTTCACACAAAGTAGGTTTTTGTCAAATATAAACTCAAATAACAATTTAGGTTTTTTGTTCGGAAATTTGTTGGCTATTTCCTTCTATCTCAATCATAAAGGACAATATTCATATTAGAATCCTTATTTTGAAGAAAACGAAATCAAACATTAAATTGCTACGCATCATTCTGTTGCAGAACGGAAACCAAAAGCAATTTGAAATTTTAAACTATCATAAATAATAACAAATAATTAAAATTTTTACGATTTCAAACTTAATTAGCTTAAACATATTTCTTTTACTAATCGAATTACTATAATTAATAAAGTGTCACGTTTAGTTATTAATTATTTTATGTTAACCATCTATTTAATTTAATAACGTGTAATTATACGTGTCATATCAACCGGTTAGGTAAGTAATTATATCATTTATGTAATTAATTGAATATTAGTTTATATACTAAAGTTTGATATAATTCCTGAATTGAAATGCCTTACCCAACATATTTTGCAAGATAATCAATTGAGTTGCACAATTCTGAAAGGTCGGGTACAAAATGTTTGCTGCCAAAAATAACGATGATTGTAAGGCATTAACTAACTATTACATGGTGTGCTGTCCCAAGTGTCCCTTTGCACAATTGACATTGCAGTTGTCTGTCCTACAGCTCCATTTTATAACGGTTCATAGATATTTCACTGCAATTGTTTACCGTTAGGGATATGTTGAGCACAAAGCACAGTATTATGTGACAAATTTTGCTGAAAAGAGCATAATGAGAGCGAATTGAGGTAATCAATATCAGCCAATCCTGGTTTGGGTCCGAGGAACACTTACAAAAGTTATATAATATGTTGAAAATAGTTTTGTTCCAATTATACGAAATATAAATGTAACTTTAAAGTCGTCAAATTTGTGAATTGTCATTTTTATTTGATAAATGATTTCACTAAAATTGATATAGAATAATATTATCTTTAAATGCTAACACCATCACTTAGCTCGTTCAATCAATATGATAACATTCATGTAAATCTGAATGTGTTCATGTCTAATTCTAAAGTAACAACAACGTAATAGACTGTAATGAATATTAATTCGGTTGAAACCAAAATGAACAACATTTGTTCAGCTAATATACATAATACCGACAAATTTAGTTTAGACATGCTCTCGTCAGTTGCTGTTGTTCTGTAGTTTATAGAGTATTTTATTACAGTCTCGTATCTATCTAGGCGAAATTTATAAATGCAGAAGAACAATATTTTTATAATCAAAATAATTAGAGTACACTCTTTTCTCAAATTTTGACATTTTTTATGACATTGTTGCTTTCAAAACATGGATGATTTCCAAAACAACCCAGGTTTGGATATTTGTAAACTCTGGCCTTTGTTGACACGTTCTTTACTTAACCAGTCTCCTTAAGAATGTTTTTAGATATCTACTATTTCATCCTCTAAGTTGATCATGTTCTATATAGTTAATAAATTCATAAATATTGGAAAAAACAAAAGCCTAACTCGGTTCTTGATTCCTGTCCACTTTGGTTTACATAACACTTCGAAGATCGAAGAAACATTGGAAGGATATTATCGCGAGAAAGGCAGCTATAGGTTACTTTCGTTTCAATCCTCATTAATCCGCATTTAGTGCTTTCCGAAAATTCTCAATGCCTGGAGGAAGATGAAACGTGGAAATATGCGCTACTTATCTATCCAGTCGAAACTCTCATTGGATTTGAGATATTTGGACAGGAAGTTCATTCCCAAGTGAACAATAAAAAAAAACCGACCGGCTAAAACCATGTATTTCATACAAAAATGACGTATGGAGTTATTTAGACCCTGACCGGGATAGGCCCGGTAATTTTGACAAACGCACAAAAGGACAAACGCACAAAAGGACATAATCTTTTTTTAGAAAATAAATCAAAAATATTCTAGGAAAGAAAAGTTTTTAAAGTGAAGTCGATGTTTATCTATTAATTATCTTCTGAATAGTTTATTGTTATTTCAAATAATTACTCATGACACCACCACACGCGAGGGTTCGAAAATCAGGTCTATTTCCTTCAAAGCACGTGAATGGTACACAAGTCATGCAAAGCTTATCGTTAGTAGCCTATTTAAACAAATTATTGTGTAAAAAAGCTTCCATACAAAAAGTAGCGGGCCGAGGAGGAACAGGAGTGACATTTCAAAATATGCGAGTTGTTTCTTCCAGGATATATCCGGATATCATAAAAGAATCAACTTTAATATAACATTTTTTATTTCTTATATGATGATTTCACGACAGAATGTGAGAAGTAACAAACAGAAAAAAAAAGTAACCATTACTGTTTCAATAATGTTCTCTAAAATAAAGTCATTAATAATAATGCTTCATCCGGTATATTTAGTATCTATCGAAGAATATATTTAACGACTGCCAAGATTGATTTGAAACCATTAGCGGTTTTAAAAAGAAATATTAACTGTCTGTTATCTAACTCTCATTTATCTAAAAACAACTGAAAACTCACGTACCATATTTCACTGTAATTTTAACTTTATAAATTACAAAGTTATCTATACAATGACACCGAGTCTTTACTTAAAAATCCATTAATTTTGTTCTATTTTTACCTTCAAGCAATTTAATAAGTTTTATCACATTTCTGTTAGAATCTAAAGTTCTGAAATTTGATAAAATAAGAAAGTTGTACTTTTTGGAATAAATTATAAGTATGAACTAAGATATCAATCTTAACACTGAATTTAGCAAAACTTAGTGCTATAAAATGAATCTGGGTTTTTAGCTTTAATTTAGTAGACTTTACAGAAAATCGTATTTGCAGCAAACGTCATAGACACTATTGACAGGAAGTAACAAAGAGACAAAAGAAAGACATTTGCAGTTCGTTAGGGGTCTAGTCTGTGTACAATTATTCGAAAACCGTAATATATATCAAAGGCAATAACTAAAGGGTAAGTTAAAAGTGCCTCAAGCTGGATTATTGACATTTGACTTCAACTGCAACACTTTAGAATGTGGTTTGATTACCCTACTATGTATTTTGACCCGTTTAGAAATACAGGACTGGCTTCACTCAAAAACAAACGTACGTGGGACTTTCTAAATAAAAATAAACAGATTTTAAAAGACAAAAATCGCTTATGCTTCTCAGATGTAAAAAAGCCGTCAAAGTACCGTTCCAGCAAAATGAAGGTGCGTCTGTTCCCAGTGGAGAAATTCGATTGTAGCATAGGGTGACATGAAAAGCTAGGTTTATAAAATTATTTTTAGGACTTGATGTACAAAAATAGTAGATCTTTGATGACTTGCCAATTTTTTAAATTTGGTTCCTAATCCTAGGAGCACTAAACTATTTAATTACTGTAATTTTTTAATAGCAGCATTTAAGTTAAAAAAGATTAGTATCCCATTTGTTTCAAGATATTTTGAACAGTATTTGTATCAATGTAAAAATCTTACTATATTCATATCTAAACAGCACAATCAGTATACGCTAACTGTCTAATATTTTCATGAACCTCGTCCAAATATCCGTTATTAAAGCCTATCCTTTTCACCCTCTGAATATAGTGAAAAATACAAGACTTAATTTACCGGTTGAATAGACATCTTTATACGAATATACCAAACTCAAGACTTATGTATTTTTCTCAACTGGAATATCTAGATTATCTTTTTGTTAAAACGCGATGGTTTTATACGAAATCAAATAGCAATTAACAAACCTTTAGCTCAGTCAAGTTTGAAAACATTACTTTAAATAGGTATGTAGAAGGAATTTATGTTTTATTTTTATTTTACTATATTTTTAAATCGACTTTGATGTTATATAGATATACGTTTGAATTTTCTTTCTTTGTAACATTCAAATTAGAATTATTTAGTTTTCATACCAGGGTTGAATCAAAAATGGAAAATTATATCTTAAACTACTGAGGATTACCCAGTAGACTGAGTGAATTAACAGAGACATATGGACTTTATGTCTTTAGGGCGATAATTTCTAATAAAAAATGCTACAGCAGTCAAGCTAGACATCCTCCGGGTTCGAAAGTGCGAATTTCCATGAAAAGAAAGTTGTGTCAGTAAGTAAGCAGCTTCGAGATACAAGCATACAATTCGGTACTATCTGGACGGGTCGCTGGTACGCTTAACTAGGTTAACTAATGCTAGAAACCCAGACGGAAAGAAGTAACAGATGTGACCTAGTTTCCAAGTATTGTTTTTCGTTCATGTTGCTAGTTTATTTCTTCAGCAATTGCTGTCATAGTTTTTGCCTCTGAAAATATTTTCTAATTACGAAGTATTGTTCAATTTCTCAAGGTGTCTGTCGATGATTAAACGATTAATTAAATTCGAACAACTTTCATTTCAGCTATGTGGAGTACATGATTCTTTTGTTTTAAGCTTGTGTCACCGATTTTTCTCTTAAGGATCATCATCAGACATCTACTACAAATTTTAATATAATATAATAATGGTTTCAAATTTATTTATAATTATATTTTCATAAATATGTATCGCCGCAAAGGAAATGCATTTAAAACATAAGTGACGGAAAAATCAGTAATTCTAATTTAGAGGCAGTAAAATCATTTAAAATATTGTTTGTCACATTTTTCCTTATCTTGTCTTTTATGCATTTGATGAATTTCTGTTTAGAACAATAAAGCTGCGAGAAATTGAGTTGTATGGAATTTTCTAATCAACTTTATAGATTAACATTCCGCAAAAACAGGTATTCATCTTTCTTTATATATATTATTTTTTTGAAGAAAATGTTTTTTCATGTTTCCGCAAGATACTCGTAGCCTCATTGCCTTGTAACAGTAAACGTTTAGAGATAATATGCAATTAGTTTCACTATAATTATAAGGAGGCTCATGTATTAACTGTAAATCGTGTATAATAAATTATGGAATTTAATTTCCAAACATACACCATGTTATTATGATATTCCACATCATTAGAATATATGAAACAAAATGATAAAATTGATAGCACAAATGTGGATATTATATATCTGCGCTTATTCTATTATAGTTCGACACAACTTTTTAAATTGAGTAATTTAGTACTGTCGAGTATGTTATTCATTTCAAAATTACTAATAGTAATATCTCAGGAGATATTGAAAAGTATACGCGAATTTCGTAGAGAGTAAGAGTTGCAAAACTGGTTGAGTACTTAGTCAAAAACTGCATACTAAGAGCTCATTTATAATATTGGTCAGCACGCACCTTAACTTGGAATTTAATAGAGCTTTAACCACAAGACCTCTTTGAAGCTCAGGAGACTGTAATACCCTTGTTGATGTGCATCAGTTCCACTGTAAATCTTTAACTGCCCAAGGCACATAGTCTACATATGTCCTTGAGGAGGATGTTGTTAGGATTGGGGCATTTATGGCCGCTTGGCTATCTGACGTACTCACACTGTATACACATAATTTATATCGACACAATATTTTTCAAACAATACTACAAATAAATAACGTAATATATTTCTGGGTTTTAAAATCTGACAGCTAATTGGGATTTAAATAATGAAATTAATCAAACTTAATTAATTTTTAAACATAAATATTTCATCTCCTGTATCTTGCCTCTCCATTATGTTGATTTGATTTATAACATCAAAATTTGTTGCTATAATTGATAGCCATTAGTATAATAATGTTTAGTTTATATTATGTAACATAAATATGTCATGAATCGTACAATTTTGATATGCAGTGAACGTATATTTAGTTGCGCTTTGAAATATTATAAACATTTAGATGATTATCACCTTTTACCTAAAATTTATTGCTTAGTTTATACAGCTTGTTATTTATTTTGCCTCCGAATTTGTCATAAAAAACTAGTAAATCTGATCGTCCCTCAAACAAAAGTGAGGGATTTGCCAATACTGTTGGTACTTTCTTTTAAAGAATATAATTTTCAAAGTCATTAAAACACCCCTTAGCAGAAGTTTTTTTGTAGCCGAAATTAAAGATATCACAAAATGATGTTCCCATAGGTTTCTGATGCTTAGTAATTAAAGAGGTTCCAAGGAACCATCTCCTCGAAACTGCATAAAGAAACTGACGAAGTATAAATATCTATGTAGGTACAAGATCAGGGGGAGAAAACGGCGGCAAGGCTTATTTTTTTCCTGTTTCCTCTTATAAAACAAAATTTATAAATACGGTTAACTTACTTTATTTAAAACTTGGATGTGTGGATTATAATTATAAGTTTCTTTAAGTATTTCTGTAATCTATTTTCTGACATTTCTTTTTATATTCAGGAGAATTATTAAGCAATCAGTACAATCACTAACGCAGTTAGAGGGATTGAATATCCATTCTATATTTTCTTGAGAATTTTACTTGCAGCTGTCATTGTTTTATGTAAAACCATAAAATATAAAAATAATTCGGCGATGCTTACATCATTTAATTTTGTTAAAAAATTGTAATAGCTGCAAAAAATAACTTGACTTTCAAATGAGATTGTCTATAAAATAAACAACTTTCGTTCTAAATAAAATGTCAATTAACAACTCTAACTTCGCCACTGTTTACTTATCTCACTATACAAAATTACTGAACCAAATTTGGTTTGGGTATCTCAATAAGTCCAGAAATATATAAATAGCGTTGTATTAGACAGATGTTTAAGTATAGGAACTTTTGTATTTTTCACTCACACATATTACTGAGAAATACCCTGTGTGTGACCAAAAATTGGCAGCAATACGACGCCACGGTCAACTTTTCTTTCTATCGGATTCCTTCTGAACATCTACAATATATGGTTTGAATTGCCAATCGTGCTTTTGTGTAGAATGATTTTAAGTACGTTTTTTTCCACTTTTACACAAATTTTTACAATGTATTTACAAAATGACACTGATTTTTTTAACTACCAAAATATTTTAGTAAAAATTCAATAAAATAAATATGGTTGAATTAGGTTTGTGCTTAGTTAAGCATCTACACATGTGTTTGGTGTAAATGGTATCCGTATTAATTACGTTATTGGGCGAATAATGAGTACGGAGTGGTAGACGGCGAGAATTTACAAAAAGTCTAGCAGCAGAGCATTGTAAGTTAGTATGTTGTTTAGGCGAGTAGATTTCGATAAGAAAAGCACACACATCTTTTTTCGTTTCTAATGACTTTAATCTCATGAAAAAATTGGTGATTTGGGAAATATTTTCAAATGTTTCCCTTCAAAGCAGCTCCAACTTTTTATTTTGTAGCAACAGTAATATTTAAAAGATTAATTTAGTCTTCATTTACTTGTAAATCCTCTGTTTCTGTATGTCTCTTTTTTTAACCAGATAAAAGCATGATGAAATTAAATAAGTTAAAAATGCTGATATAAAATACATGCAAGTAGGAAGATCGGAGTTGTGTAGGTGTTATATGCAGCCAAGTTAGCCGACCGCCGATTCGGGTCTACAGCTTTTGCGCCATTGTTTATTTGCTTAAACTTGTTTTTAATTGCAATCTATTTTAGCAGAAAAGTTTTGTAAAATAATGTAATCCTTGTTTTCAACATTAAAATTATATTTGAGCCTAAGCAACTAAATTTGTTTCAATTACATTTAAAGTACAAGCTTTGTATGAATTCTCTTGCAAATTGTGTACTAAAAAGCTCACCAAGAACCAAACTTGATATTTCAGCTTAGACAAATAATGTTATCAAAAACAAAAGAAAACAACAATATAGTTGACTGAAAAAATAAATATGTGATGTACTATTGTGACAGACTACACCTATTGTGCTTAAATATAGAATTCAGAAAGTTAATGTTAAAATTGGTCAAATATTTGGTATAGAGAAAACTTTTTTTGGTAAAATAATAGAAGTAAAATTAATATTTTGGCGCAACAATCATACTACAGCATGGTTCTTGTTTTCTTTATACCTCACATGGACTTTTCCATCGACACAAGGCAGCAAATTCATTCTTTGTCCCGTAGTCTAGTCAGTGGTTTTTAGTCCACTGCGACCAAACTGAAATAATAAATTCGCATTGTATATGCGATTTTAATTCAGCTGTATTTTCGTAGAAAATATTATCCATGTTGAATTCTGAAGAGTGGCGAGAAATAGACTTTTCATAATTTTAGATCTTTGTACATAGGGGTTCTTTTTTTATTTCAATTTAGAGCTGTACCTCTTGAGTAAAAGTGTTCATATTCTTCTATAATGGAAGTCGCGAAAGGAACAACTGTTGAGTATTTCATGTGGTTTAGAAGTTACTATTTATTCTTTTGAAAAGCGTATATGCGTCTGAGGTCCTTGGAATTTGATACTTTTTATTTCTTTATATACCTACAACCCCGCTTTGTTTTTTATTCTACCTGAGAGAAAGTGTGCGATAAATAAAAAGCCAAAACAAATCAACGTGTTTAAAGATTTTGTCGTTTATTATATTTATTAAGAAGGAAACAAAAAGGGGAAGATTTTTTTTAAGATACTGCGACTGGGATATTCAGATATAAATGAAATTTATAGTCCAATAAATTTAGTCATCAAATTGTCAGCCTATATAAATTACTTGAGTTATATATTATTTAGTTTAAGACGGTGCATTCAGTTTGCTACAAAAACTTTGAAATCAGTGAATTGCATAATGTAAATTGTAGTTGCCAAAAACAGATATTCATTTTAAATTGTACCAGCAGTATTATAGAATTGGTTTTGGAAACGATACAGTATCTTTTTCTGATTTACTTTTGACGGTTGATTTCCCTGTTGCTGGGTAAATTTTTCTTACCACTACCTTGAATTTCCTAAGACGTCTGGTCAAAGCTATTCTAGCGCGACATCATCACCTCAAGAAGTGGTCGAAGCCTTTCTAACCATGTTTCTGAGAGTGGAATTAGAGTGGATAAAATGTTTTGAGCACTGCACTGCTTCGAACATATGCAAAAGTACATAAACCATAAAGCAATAAAATAGTTTGGTCCCAAGAAAAAAATTCTTCCCAGATTTTGTAGAAACATATTATTTCATTTTGATAAATTAGCATGTATTAAAATCTCTTAAGGAAATTTTGTTTTCCCTATACTGTTAATTGCTTGCTTAGTATACCTTATGCTGTTTGTTTTCAGATCGCTTGTTGTTTTACTTGTTCGATGGAAACTTTTCCAGAAAATAAAGTTAAGCGTTTAATTAGCATTGTTTTGTTTTCCTCCTTTTTTGCGAAAATTGATTTGCGAATGGATTGAGGAATTGCAGCTCAGGAAAAGGCAGTTGTGTCGCTTCATGCGTATCTGTGTATATTTTTATCTTGTTTTATATGAAGCGGAAAAATTCGAAAAAGGGAAAAGCGTGTCTCTTCGGATTCAAATATTCAGCTGAATGGTTTCATTTAACACACTCTTTAGGTGAAAGACTGCGGGAATAGAATAAAAATGCAAATAACATATCTGCGGATGATTCCATAAAAGCTTTCTGTACTATTAAAGTACGGTAATAATTTTAAATCTAAAAGTAAGGATTTAAAATGAAAAATCCACGGTGTCAAAGCGGAGTTCTGTGAAACAGGAAACGAACAGCATCTTCCAACCAATACTTTTCCCGATTCAAAACGTTGTATGACTGCTGCTTCGTATTTTTAAATATGCATTAAAACAAATTTTGAATAATTAATTTTGTTCTAAACAAAACCTTTTAAAAACAAAATTTAATTAATTGATCAATTATTGCGGTTTTCATATTTATATATACTCGCTTGCACTAAAAACTTTCTGATATGCTCCACACGATGTCGTTTTTGATAAACTAACCAGCACAACTACTACTAGGTATACTTACTCTACAAGTTGTATATCTTAAGAGTATTTGCATATTTTATGACATCTAACCGAATTTTGCAGCTGCATTACTGTCTCCGGAAGATCAGATTAGAAGATGGATAGCATGCATCATTCCAGCCTCATATCAATGCAGGTGTACAACTTTGTACTTTAAGTGTTTTTCCTGACTACAAGGTGGCGATTTTCATTCCTCAGAATAATAGGTGATAAAGGGAGAACAAAAAAATGTAATATTAATTTTCTTTTTCAATATATTCACCTGCAAATCTAAAATAATCCTCAGATCTACGAGTTAATTTGTTAATACTTTCATAAACTGAACCGGTGCGAAATTTTATTGATTAATTTATATTGTACCCACTACGTGAGAATATATTCATGTCATAACAAATAAAACGCGATTGAGAACATCAAAGCCACTAAAGTACTCGGAAACATGTCTGAATAATTAATTCACAATAGAAAGATATTGAGTTGAGTTTTCAATAAAAAAATACTTTCTTTTCACTTTTTACAACTTTTCTTTTGATAAAATTTCTCCTCTGCCCTCATAAAATTATTATAACCAAAATAAGCCAAACATTATGTTTCCCTTAATACTATAAATCAAGTTATTTATTAAGCACCATATAATTAATTTAAAATATACGTGGTTTACTTTATTACCACATGAAAATATACCGATATGGTGGCATGATACAGGTAGCTATAAAATTGTTGACCATAAAAATTTCATTGAAAAGTCACGATGGGACCTGATCAAGTAATAAACGTAAAGTAATGAATACATTAAAGATAGATAAATTTTAATCGGTCAATAAATTAAATGAATTAATCTTTTTATAGGTGGAGGCTGAATTTCGATGCAATCAGGGTAAGTGCTTATCTTTAGAATTATACAAAATTTGGCTAAATAATAATTCAATTAAACACACAAACACTATTAAAATATAGTATAGCCCCTAGAATTATTACTATTATTAATTATTCGGGATTATAAGGTTTTACGTTTTAAAGTTAATTGATTGAAAAAATCTCATATGGGGATGCACAATTGCTTTGTGGTTGGTAAACTAGAGAGATTTGCTTCGTTTCGTGGGTGAGGCGGTACTGCTTCCAGGTCAGGAAAATCACAAAGATGTAGTACATCCATAAAAATTAGCCTTATTACCTAAGCTAATTGATAATGTACGAAACTATGTAATAGAAGAAGAAAGATATACTATGACATTTTTCTATAACAAAAACACCGAATAGTATTTACTCATGTGTCCAAAATAGGAGACATGTAATGGAATATGTGTTGTAAATAAAAGTACATCATCTATTGGCATCCATATAATAAATTGAACGGTGAACGGGTGTGAAATTCGTTGTCATGAGCTAAATTGTGGCTGACAGGGTAAAGCAGATGACATGCCGGATTCCAGATTTTCCCAGAGGTGAGGAGTAAAGGGTTGGCAGGAAGCGGATGATGCTAGCAGTGGCGTAGAAAAAACTAGTTCACATCCAATGTAATACTGAACACATAACTTCGAGAGATTAATATATTTGAAATAAATGTTCTCCTTTCAGCAAAACCACAGGGGAAGAACTTCACCTGCCATATAGCAATATCCAGAAGAGTATTGATTGAGAAAACTGCACAAATTTATAAATTAAATGGATTTATATTGATTATTTAATATTTATAAAAATTTGTTGTTAGCATAGCGGAAATTATTCAACCTAAAGGTATATTGGGCACTCCAGTTTTATAAATAGAGGCGTAAAACCTCTCACAACATCAAGTTTTCCTGAAACTGATAATGCCATTCTATTTACTAACTAACCTGATATATGACTAATTAAGCCTGGTGGACATCGCAGATCGGTTATGGTATTCGTAGATTGACTGATTCTTATCAGACATTGTCTTGCTACATGGTGTCAGAGCATATTATTTCTCAGAAAGAGGAAGGTATGATTAACATAGCATTCTACAGAATAGATTATATTTTGCTCTTGCGTTTGCTGCATTCTTATCTCCAAAGGTTAAATGAAAAGCGGAGTCTAAAGTTTGTCTGTATTGTATTGGATATGCCCTGATACTTGAATAAACTAACTGTTATTACTTATTACAATAAGTTCAATAATTAATTATTATTAAAATATTCCTTCCTTCCTTCTTCAATTTTTTATCTATGGAAAAAGTGAATTTCGAGTTTTGATAAAGAATTGCTTCTTTATGAAAAAAATACAGTGAAAACCAAACAACAGTCGGCCGGTAAGGTGATGGCGTCTGTATTTTGGGATGCAAACGGAATAATATTCATCGACTACCTCCAAAAAATAACCACCATCAACAGCGACTATTACTGTGCACTTTTGGATCGATTGAAGGCGGAAATCGCAAAGAAACGGCCACATTTGCAAAAGAAAAAAGTGTTGTTTCACCAAGACCATTCACCGTGTCACAAATCGAGGAAAACTATGGCAGAATTAAATAAATTGGGCTTCGAATTGCTTACCCACCCTCCGTATTCTCCAGATTTAGCCCTCAGTGACTTTTTTCTGTTTTCAGATCTCAAGAGAATGCTTGCTGGAAAGAAATTTAAGTCCAATGATGAAGTAATCGCTGAAACTGAGGCCTACTTTGACGAGAAAGAGAAATCGTACCATAAAAGTGGTTGGAAAATCGCTATACTCGTTGTATTCCCCTCGAAGGCAACTATGTTGAATAATAAAATCGAGTTTTGTCAAAATTTGTTTTTTCTTACTTATCCTACCTGTTAGACTAACCAATTTTAACAACTTCATTGAATAAGTAGAAGTTTACCAAAAACTACCCCGTTTATTACATTATGTTATGAGAAGCAAATTATAACTACGCCTTTGAATTTGACCCCGTAAGGGATGTTTGCAGTGAAGCGTTGTAGCACACAGGCGTTTGCTTTACGGTTAATTCAGTTTCAAACAGAGTTTGGCGCTAAAACATGTTATTGATGAACATGCGCAAATAATATTATGTTTTTGAACATGACCAATTATTGTGGTTAAGCGCAATTACATCATGGTGCAATATAACTTATTTAAATGGAAACTTACATAATGCATTTTATAACTGAAGAGTTAAAAATACTTCTTAAGAACTTTTTCCTAAAAGTATGTCATTTTTAATAATATTATTTAATGAAAACATTTATTTCATACCGGAAGAGGAAATTGCCGCTTTTTTTCTTTTGTTCCTGGTTTAAATCCAAGGGGGAAAATGTACTTTACTATTGTGGAGAGTATATTAAATTTTTCCACTATCTTTGTCGTCCATTAAAAAAAATATTTTCGTACTACTGAAAAAAAATTCGTTTGAGTTTGTGGTTTATTCTTGGATTTCACAACAAATAAAAAAAGTATGCCAAAATACACATCTCAAAACAGCAAGTGTTTGGTGTTGCAAAGGCAATCCTAGTATATAGAGGGGTAAAAGAAAATTTGTCTACTAAGGGATGCTGGGTTTGTCTCCAGCAAATCAATAGGACAGATCTTAGCAATTGGACGACGTTAGATTCCTGTTATTATTCTCACGTCGACGATACGTACTTTTCATCTTTCTTTAAGTTTTGATTATTTTCTAACCATTTTGTCCGTTATATCAAAGTATTCTTGTAACCATCGATTCCAGAACTGTTCAGCCAAAGTTTGTGAATTTTTCCACTGTTTTTTAAAGTTTATTTAAAAAAAAAAAAAGTTCCAATAAGAAAATTATTTGGCGTCAAACTTTCTACATTGTCATTACTTGAAGTATATATAGGTAAGTGGTCGAGAATTTACTGTATGTTCTGCTTCAAGTAGGACTGTCTGCAAAACTTCAAATTTAGGATATTTATCTTTCAGGATTTCCTTTATTGTTTCCTTGATGCTTCTAATCAATCTCAGCCTGCCGATCACTACTGATAAGTTGTGGAACCACGAAACCCGTCTAGTGAGCGCATGGTAGTGTGAAGCAAATTTCCAATATAACTTAAAAGTCTTGTTACATTATGTAACAAGCAATTCGTAAATAAAGCCTACCGCTAGGGAATTCGAGTTTGATTTTAAAATCACAAATATAACAAGCGAAATCGCAGTTTTGTAACATACTTTTACTTTTTCAAGCGTTGAGAAACAGATAGAGACCTAATAGTGAAATTTTTCTAATTTTTCTCTGGAAACTCTTGGATTTTTTGTTCTGTTATCTGCGGACGATTTGAAGTTATTTCGGATAAAAGATATTAGGAACTGTCATCGATTGCATAACTATTTAGGTAAATTCAATTCCTGGCAATAAGACAATAGGAGCAGAATTTCGTAAAGTGTCGATCATGCGTTCAGAAACTAACAAATAGTGCGACGCTTGGTGTTCAATTGTAGAATTCAGAAGAGAATATTAGTTTACGAAATGAATTTGTGTCTGTAAATATAATAAAGTCCTGCTCATTTAAACTTATAATTTTGTTTGTACGCTATGCCACAAAATTATTTATACTTTATTTCCCATTTGGAGAGATTTTTTGCATCGAAAATATAAAATACAATTATGTTTACCTATACATAAAAATTGTAAATCTATTGTTCTTTATTGCATATGACATACACTATATACGTCAGTTTGCCATGATATTCGCACGAAATATTATTCAAAATGATCACGGTTGATAAAAGCAGATTAATAGTGTGTCCTTTTCACGTACATTTTTACTATATCCTGTAATGCATTCAATGCTGTTTGCCTGTGTTTACACCATATTAACTTATTCGAAGCTTTAAATATTCACCTATACAAATCAGTTTTGGAATCCCATTAAAATCAAACCGCTTGATTCACCGTAATAAAAACAGCAAGCTTAATAATTAAATCTCGCAAATATAATAAAAGCAACAGAAATAATAAAATCAGTTTTTATTATTATTTTATGCATTCCAAATTTCAAGTTAGACAAAATATTCCCTCACATGGCTTTTATTGTTCATTGTATTCAAACTATTATATGCAACAAAATTCTCCAACAACTATAATTTATTAATTATTGATCAAAATAAATCACTGTCGTTTTCATGGTAATAAAAATCAGAAGTGAATACTAAACAATAAGAAGAAGGGTGCTTAAATCTTACCACTGTCACTTGTTGCTATATGAAATTCTGGAAAAACTTTTCTTGTTTGCCCTGACCATTAATCAGAAAAGTGCGTGACAATTCCTCATGGCATATCTACTCAGTTATACCTCTATATTTTGCGCTAACGCTAATAGATTTGAGAAATGAAAAGATACAATACGTTAATATCTCCTATTTATTGTCGATTAAAACTTACTAACTACTCTGGCACAATATTGGTCGTATATCATCACCCTCGTCTATAACACTGGCTGATTTACTGAGCCCATAGATCAGTATGTATCTGTTAGGGGGAAGGAAATTTAAAGCTATTGTTTAAGTACATCAGCTATCACCTCGCTTTGATCTGACCTCGTATGGCATTACACTATGGAAAGGTGAATTTGACCTTTCTACCATCAAAATAGATTTTCATTTATGCGTGTGTGAAAGATTTACTAAAAATCTTTTTTATACAAAAAAAAAAAATGAATAATGCAGTGCGAGTACAAATTTGGTATTCCACCCTACATCCAGATACGATTTTTTTTCGCAATTTAAACAGGATGAAGCACAACCTTTCCTTTGTTAAAAGAACGTTATAGTACTGCTATGAATATACTATGCCACTACAGTAAAATAAAATATATATATATATATACTTTTTTTTTTATTTCCAAGCTTATAACTAGAAAGTTTGATTGACAAGTGAATAGGGCTTAATGGTAAACATTATACATGTTATACATGTTGTTTTCAATTTTTATGCGTTGACATAATCTAAAATATGTGCACACACAGGGTAGGTAGATTATTTACTTCCCTTATTTTACACGCCCAATATTATAAAGTAGGTAGTTTATTTTTTACGTGTCGGAACTAAATGGATCTTACACTAAATATATATAAAAAATTGTATACTATAAGAAGTGTTTTAATAACATTTCTTATTTCATTCAAGATCCTTTTTCACTAACAACATTTTACCTTTCTCATATACAGGGGTGGGCTGAAAGTGGGCACGGTTAACCGTTTGGCAATGCACTAACCTCTCCACAAACGGGCGTTGTACGTTGTCTATGATGTCGCGAACAATCAATTGCATCTCGTTTTGAATGCATTGCCTTATTTCATCTAAATTCTGTGGCCTATTTAGGTAAACACGATTTTTGAGATATCTCTATAGAAAAAAGTTTAAGTGGCTCAACTTGAGCCACCTCGCTATGTGGCTAAACCATGTCTATGATATGAGTGTGTCAGTTGTAGTTTTACCCTTACATCATGTAACTTTTTAATTTAATTAAGTTGGTGCTAAAACAACAAATTGCAGATCAAAAGTATCAATCTTCAATAAATTGAAAACAGATAAATATTGACAAAGATACAGACAGATACAACTTGGCCTGCCTATACCAAAAGTTCCTGACAATATAAATAATAACAGTCTGTTTCCTTAAAATGATATCTACTTATGTTCAATATAAATGTTTAACTAACAAAAGGTTTTTATCAATAGAATATAAATTGGTTAATTTATTATATTTATGGCATATAACGTTACTTAAGTAACATTTGCATATAAATATAGCAGAAAATAATTAGCGTCTAAACAAAGATATGAATGGTTATTTTAATACTTACTTTGTCTCACGGATTAATAATAATGCTTTTTAAATGTATTCACATTTGATAAGGAAAATCTTAAAGTAAAAATTAAGCTTTCCAAATGACATTGATCTCGAAAATTTAACCAAGTGCTTTACAAGGTTCTTTTTAAGCAATTTTAATTTTCAAGTAATTACGTACAACATTCCACGAGCACATAGTTGAATGTTGTGCTGCATATAAAATTCAAAGGATATTCATTTCTTTTTATATATGTAGAAAAAACTAAACATGTTCTAATATACAGAGAAAAATGTGTCAAGGAAGGAATGACCGAAAATATACCTAAGTGCCCTAGTTGCACCCATTTTACTTCTCCAGCTGTTACAAATTAGTTTTAGAAAATTTACCACTAAAATATATAGCTCATATCGAGGTCAATATAAGGCACATTCATATTTAACCTGGAATATTGCTGTTTTTCGATCACATATCCACAGAACGAATCAGCAGTTAAGAGCTTGGAAGGAAGGTGAAGGCATGTGCGATTTGATACTAATCGAATGCACTATAATTGATCTTTCGTTAAATCAAGCATTGAAAACGTTTTTCGATTAATCGTATCGTTGGTGTTCTATATAACTTGCTATAAAGGCAGAGTCCTTGTGCGTGGAAAATTATAAAATATATCTAACAAACTCTGATATTTTCACAACAAAATCGTACTAATATAAAAATATACGACTTTTAATTTTGCGACAATAAGTTTTGGATTGGTAAGCGGTCTTACCGGACTTTAATATCGTCATTTTTTGTCACCATCCCTGCAGTATTTTGTACAGTCAACCCCTTAACCACCCAACCACCCCAACTTGGAATTCGAGTTAGATTTTGAACATTTAATCAATTAAAATCTTAAACTGTTTTAAGCAATGCAAAACTTACTCTGATGTTTTGCATCTTTTAAGTAAACCAAATGGTTAAAAATATGGTTTGCTGTACAAATCTTTAAGCATAGTGTTCCATAGTTAAAAAAGTTATCCTTTCAATTTGAAAAAGAAAAGTTGGGGAGGCTGGGGCGCTAAGGGGTTGACGGTACAAAATAATGCTCAACCAAAAAAGGCGCTTGATTTAGAACCATAAAACATATGAATAACCCTGTATAATTGGGTATAATTAATATTAATATCATAATTAAAAATGGTTAAACCATTGCCGTATTGCAAATTACGCATGCTCGTTACAACATTATATTTAGGAAAATCCTAGCAACTTGTGTTGTCTGCACTAAGGTAAATGAAAGATTTTATCACATCTTGAGGTGTCACCAACTACCTTTGAGAGATAGATAGCAAACATAAGTTAAACATGCATGCATAATGTACACTTCAAGATTAGAATCTGAAAGGCGAGATTCGTGTCATAGTGTAATGTGTAACATAATCAAAGAGAGAAGTTTAAGACGCATTTTGACGAATATTAGCCATAAAAGAATGCTTAGTTATGCGATATATAGTTGTATAAATATGAAGATTTCTTTCTACAATAATTTTGGTTCAAATATTGCGTTTTTAATTCGCAAAAAATTTGTTTAAATGCAAATCTATATTTGTACATGATTACTAAACGATATAATTTGTAGTTACTCAACCTTCTACTCAATCATGCTACAACAATTTAAATAGTTGTTAATAATGATAATAATTAATTTCAGCCCTAATCTGACCTCTCTGGTGCACTTGAAAGAAAATATCCTTACGGAACTCTCAGATCTTACTGCCGAGCAAAATTTCGTTGGTCGTTTCAATGAGTACCATAAGTGTGCTGGATTGACATTATTTTTAAAAAATAAATTCCAAAACTGAATTTTTTAATAATAAATAAAGATTTTGGTCGATAGACAAACAACTTCTTTTTTATTTTGATACATCAAACATAAAACAAAAACGTGTTAGAATAATAGCATTACAAGCACAATTACACTGTTCCATTTCTCGTTTATTTTATTAAACTGACTACAACTTTGCCAGTTTTTTTAGATTCTTCTTGCCAATACTGAGCATACAAATGTCAAATACTTTTTTGGATTTTTTCCTTCAAATATAAAGTCTGCCCGCGCTTGTGCATTAGTCCCAAAATTCGCCTGCTTTACCTTATTAGATCCAACAAACTAAGGAACATATGATCATTTTTGTTGACTTATTCTTCCATCAGTTCTTTTACCATCTCGTAAAAGGATTGCTTCACAGAATCTACTGTCGTCGCTTTTCTGCTGTTTTTTTTTTGTCTAATTACTTCTTAGGTTGCTGCGCTTCTTGTTTCTTTGCGTTTTTATTTATTATTGTTATGCTGTTCTCTAATAAATTTTTCCGCTATTTTTTATTACCTGCTTTATATGATGAAGACAACACCTGTCCCTAAATAAAGGTTTAGTGTGACGGCACTGTTTAAAGCAAAATTGTTATTGTATTAAGCAGCAGTAGTGTAGTATGTGTGGTTTGTATGGTTATGTGTATTTGACGATAAGTTAATGACCTATGAGAGGTAAACACAGTTTCAAATTCTTGGGACGGTAGTGAAATAGCCATTATTATCTTATGAAATTGAATAATGGTCATTCTCCTACTTAGTAACAAATATAACAAGAATTTTGTTGGTTTAGGAGGCTTAAAGCAGACAATGAACATTATGCATATACTTTATACATATATTCAATTCAAATCAATTTTATCGTATATCTATATGGTTAAGTGTCATGAAATTTATTTCGAAAATATGCAAAAGCAAACTCAGGACCGGTTCTGAAATAAACGCATCAACAAACAATGTCTAATAACAATAATTGTTATGCTACTTATACTTAATTTTAACCCATAACAGTGACTCTCAACCCTGAAATTTTAAATGCAAAAAGGTGTCAAATGATACTATCACCTTTACGAGGGTGAAAGTATCTTTACAACCACAGTTTATGAGCCGAATAATTGTTAAAAATGTCCACCAGCAATCTTGACAAACACATTTATCACACAATTATTAAAGGCGAAATTTAATAATTCGAGATCAGTTCAAAATAATCAAGGAACATTGAGAATCGTGTTACAAACGAAGAACAGAAATGGATGTTGTGGGTGGTAAAATTCATAGTACAATCAGGTTTTTCACGTTCAACCATCAACCCTACAAGATCCATCTGATTCAGAAGTTAAACGAAAACGTTCCGCTAATTTCTAGGGTAAATAGAATATTAAAAAATTTCGTTAATTTGGTTAATAAACATGTGTCCGAAAATGCCTCCTTAAGAAGATGCAGCCCTGTAAAAGAAGGTCCTAAAAATCGTTTTTGTTTTTTGACTAAAGTAACGTAGCTGAAAATACTAAAACTTCGTTAAAAACCTCCCATTTTTAACAGGGGGTTGCAACTTGAAACAAACATTCGAATCAAATACGTAGGCTACAAAATTGCCTGATTCGTTGCTTTATGGACATTCTGTATATACTATTAAAAACAAAATCGTATCACTGAACACACTATTTTATTAAACCAATCAAATGAAATGTATTATTCTGCACGTTATATATTTTGCAAAATAGTTCTTATCTCAGCACGAAATAATAACCTTTTTACGGCTTCTTAGAGGCAGTGTAAAATATATTTTATTTATTACAGTTTTAAATTACCTAAATAATAATTCCGTTTAATAATCGTTCTGCCGGGATTTATTTTCTGCAACACTTTGCGAATTTTTCTATTAAAAAATGCTGCTGGTGTGACAATAGCCGGCAAATTTGGCTTTGAATACGGTCCCGAACAAACACAGACATTTTTGTTCCCCCGAACAATAAATATGTCACGTAGACTTCAGCCAGTATTAAATTAATATATTATCACCATTTCTATACATTAGGCACATATTGGTGACCATTCAAACACATCCTATAGGTCATTTTGTAAATAATGCTTTTGGAGCAATGGGTAATAGGTGAGACCACTTATGCCAATTTTGGAGAATGCGGTTTATATTTATTTTAATTGTTAGCTAGATTCAATTTAGGATTAAATTTAAATTATTAATTATTGTATGGGGATAATTGAATTAAATTAGGCAGTAAAGTGTTTGCCTATTATGATTTTAGCTCTCAATGAAACTAAATTCATAATGCTTTAAGAACTATAATTGATGTATAATACTGATGATGGCTGGGCCTGCGGCCAAAACATGATTTAGTTTGCACGCGATTGATGTATTTTGCTCACTTAACAATAAACTTATTAAGAAGTGGTATAAGTAAAACTAACAAAACCAATTTATTTCGATGCGGTAGGTGCAAATAATATTAATTATTGTGAAATAAATAACAATATTGTTGTTTATAGTTTTCTTAGAAAGCAAGAGTCATTGCTTAATAATAATAATAATAACAGTAAGCACTTGAACTTAAATCCTTGACTTTAAGTGTAGGTAATATTACCTTTTATCCGTTTATAGTATTTATTTATATGTATTTAAGTATATATACAGGTTGCGATAGATTGTGTACAACTGTGATTAATCATACAATAAAAGTTCATGACATAACATTTTGAGTAAAGTAAAGATGTTACATTTGTGTGAAACGCTTTTATTGAAGAAATCACATTTAAGTATTTAATTATTTTATATTTAAATACTGTAAGTGGTGTTAAACTAATTAAGCATGTTGTAATTGGATTGTTTATTTTCACTGGGAGTTTTATTTACATCATTTTTCTTTAAATTTGCGTTTCAACCCGATTAAAATAAAACTCCAGGTGAATTAATTTTATGTTGTTCCCGCTTGTTAAAAATAACAACATTTTTATGTTGTGAGGGGCAAGTAGATCAATCAAATTCAAAGGGGTGTTTAGAACATTTAAAAAAATAATTATAATGACATTTGCTTGTCAATACAAAAACAAATAAAAACATATACTTTATGAATTTAAGTTGGTTTAGAAATTGTACCATAACTTTATGTTTTTACTTGTTCAGTTTTACTGAGTATTTGTTTTAATGTAGTATTATGCTTTGTGATTGTTAAAGGTTTCTGTAATTATTCCTTTTGTTCCTTTTATTTTATTATGGTTTTTTCATGTGCTTTTTTTTTAATTGAATACATTTTTATAGTGAGTGGAGATTATCTTGTATTCATTTATTTTGTTTTTGTCTTTGAGGGTAATGATGGAGAGAATCTCCAAAACATGCCACGTTAAAAAAAAAGGTTTTGGCAATCAGACAAGTGCTAAAAGCTGTCGATTGTATATAAATTGTCTTACAATCCCATCATATTAAAGAGCAATATAATAAAATACGTAACTTACGACAGTTGATTAAAAATTAAGATGAAATATTTTTATAAATTCTAAAAATCATATTACTATATCACAAATAAATGTTTCTTAATTGTATTTGAGGAAGACATGTTTCTATCATCATAGCAAGTTAATTTGTGAATCATCTGACAAATGTGATACTTAATAAAATCAAAATATAGGACACATCCTACAACCTATTAAAAGTTGCCTAATGTTTTATTAAATTATCTTATACAACATTAAAAGCTGATTAATTTCAAAAAATTATTATTTTGTATGCATGAAGTGTGGATTGACATGCACCATACATAACAAAAACAACCAAGCACGCTGCGAGTTCATTTTAGGTGATTGACTAAACCATTTAGAAAAAAAAGTAAACAAAGAGCCTTTAAAGTCGAAAAACCAACATAAACATTCCTGTATCCCCATCTCACTATTGGAACGAACACATTTTCTATTATTTCCATGACATTTCACTTCAAGAGATTCGACTCTCCGAGACACGGGGTTGCATGAAATAAAAAACTACCGGATGATAAACAAGATATGTGGATGTCCATAATGGATTTAAATTCACACGAATTTCAATTTTATGGCAAACACATATCAAATGAAAAGTAAATTTGATGATAAGTGTAAAGACAAAAATATTAACTTTAAGGGGTTTTGATTCACACAAAGTTAGTTGAAATTTTTTCATTAAATTCAGGACAACCTTTATATATGTTATTAGTTTAGTTTGAACAATAAAGAACAATGGCAGATCCCAGTGACGTAGACGTATATGTGAATACTTTTCTATAAGTAAACATCTCAGAGATGAACACTACCGTGGACGGTTGGTTTACCTCTTAAGGACATAAACCATCGTAAAATCAGTGTTAATATTTTTTTGAACGTTAGTCTTACCAATCAGTCTATTTACAATTAGTTTTGATCACAGAATAATAATTTAAAACATGAACAACGTTTACTAATTTCTGTTCTCTTATGGTTAGGGTAACAATATCATATTGTAGAGATAACGTAACTATCTGGTTAGGATATCAATATTATAATGTTATGTTAACTAAGACAATCTGGTTAGAGTGACAATGCGATGATGTGGTCATTGGAACAATACAGAAATGGCTATCAACACAATTTGCATAACAATATACAAATAGGTCATAATGACAAAACATCTGGTTGACTAACTTGAATTCTGGTTAAAATTCTCGTTACAAGACCAATAATTTCTTTCCATGTAGTCTTTAAAACAATTGGGAAAGGTATTTATGGGAAATTAAAATTACTCTCATCTTACCGAGTGACTTTAGATTTATTAGTATAGTGGAAAATAAATTTAATTTTCCAAAAAGTAAGGTATTAATAAGGGAATTAGACTTATTGACGGTTGACCCATCAGATAAGCATGACTTTCAAAGAAAACCTGTCCAATAAACTCAAACTGAACCAGTGTAAGAACAAGTTGTTTTATGTTTAATTGTATATGAATTCTAATACCAGTTTTACGTCGTCTACAATGAGAATTTTGTACTAAATGGTATTTGTCATAATAAATAATATTAACAAGATTTTGTTCACCTATTTAGCCGTCGTCTGTTGGATACGTCCCTGTTGTAGCATTTCATTAAAAATGTTGATATATGTATCAATTATTAACAACGCAATTTATATCCATTTAAATACTTAAAACATACTCTGAATTGAAATAACGATGTATGCAAATTAGTCGCTAAAATTTTTAAAATGTCTGTAGGTTTTTAATTATAATTGTTAACGAATTTTTAAAATTCTATATACCTAGTAAAACATGGAATTAGCTCGCAAAAATGTTTTACATTACCGTATATACTTAATGTGGTTTAACATCCCCGAGAAATTATTGTCGCTGATGAAAATTAGATTTAATATTTCATTACTTCGAGATAAATTTACTCGTGTTGCACAATTGTATTTTTAAAACTATTATATTAGAAATATTAACAGTTGTTGTTCATAGTATTTGTGTTTTAATATACTTACTTCAAAGAAAGGACAGAGTTTAGTTTTGTTTCATGATATGACTTTAATATTTCATTGAGAATTTTACTCCAAAAAAACGTCGTGTTTTTTATGTATAAGAAAGTTCTTTCTTATACATAAAAAACAATAAAACTTTAAAAATTGTCAAAATTTGGAGTTTTTAGCTATCTAAAAAATTGTTTAAACGCAGTAAGAATTTTTCTAACATTTTTGCAATACAAAATTAATAAATTATTGAAAAATCAATCGGGCATTTCTATCTAGTTAGAACAACATGAAGTTTAATTCGATAATAATACTCTATTGACAAAAAATGTAATTTTATTCATTAATAAAATTTTAATAAATTACCACTGATTCAAAATAATGTAATAACATAAACATTCCTCAATAGATTTGTATGAGACAAACTGACATAGGCGTAGGACCTTCTCTCCGCCATATGATGGACCTACACAAACTTTAATCTGCTTCCGACATATTTTCTGCAGTTGTGTATCCAATTTTTTTTAATTTGAAAATAAATTATATTTTTGGAGTAGCTAATTATTTCCATTTGTATTTTTAATTGATATGTCAAAATTAACAAGATTGTATAAAATGTTCGATTTCTCAGTCCTTTCTTAATGTTCCCAATATAAAAATATTTTTTTACAATTCAAGTCCGTATTGTGACCTTTTCATCTGACACGACATAGGTACTTACTACATTTTTACCTATATAATTTTTTATTATTAATTAAAAATAATTTATTTACAACATACCTACCTACTTAGCAAATATGAAGCATCGGGATAATACAAGAAGGAGGTATAAGATAATGTATTGTGCAAAATATTTCGCCCCGTAGTGCCAAAAATCTGGCTACGCTATTGGACCGTGACAAAATATATCCAAAAAAATACAAACCATAACAGTTACAATAATGTTGTTGCCACCGATTTATGTAATAAAATTAGATAAATAATATAGTAGATTAATAATATTAAAGGAATTGCAAGTAAATTAACTTTTGTTGTTTTTTAAATAACTACTAGAATTATTTGTGGTGGGTCTGTAAATAACAAATAATGTGAAAGAGCTCTAAAAGAAATTGTAATCGGCAATGTTTTTGTTACGAAACTAATTATAGATAACTTTAATATATGAATATTGAAAAATCATAAATAACTTGCCTTGAATTACAAATAAATCCTTGAACTTAAACCAATTGTTTAAACAATGAATCATAATTCTAATTATCAATTTTATTGATACTTTTAAACTTTAAGTAAGAGGAAAGTTGTATATCTATATAAAACATTACATCAATACTTTTCAACTTTCAAAGTTGTAAACTTTCGTTTTCCTTATAAACCAATGAACTTGAGCCTCACTAACTATGTAAAATTTAATTAAATAGGTAGGTAGCTAAAACACAAATTATAAAAAATCAACAGAAGTAAAAATTGGCGCGAAAGATTGGTTAATAATTTTAGAAAAACTTACCTTTAAAATAATAAAATCCATGTAGACTCAATATAATAAATATTCTCTTCAATCTGCAGTCAGTTTTATGCAATGATATAAATAATAATTGTTTTCATACACATTGAAACACTAATAAAACACTGAGCGCATTGTATGTTGTTTTGTATACTAAAAGCGCGTGTTGTAGAGTTCAGTGCACTAGCCGTTGCGCTTGCTGCTTTCTACCTAGAGATCACTTCGAAGACTGAATCTAAAACCCTCCATAGGCTTGTGCCTGAGAATGACAAGCCGAACCAAAGGTTTAGGGGTTCGTGCTCATGCCTAACACACACTCTCAAGTGTTGTGTATCATTATCACACGACACTCATTGTTCCGTGTTCAAATTTGAAATTTAATTTTTGAAGAGTTATTGAAAAATACATTTGTGGCAAGCCAATATAAATATGTGAGAATCATATTACATACATATATAACATTATAATAATAAATTATTTACAATAAATATATTATTAGAAACTTTTTAACAGGAGTTTACACAAAAATTAGCGTCATAAAGTTATGTCCAGTGAAGATGAGTTTCAGTATCAATATTAAATTTTATTTTTAGTTCTCCATAGTAGGTTTCATGATTTATTTATTTTTTTATATAAAAATGTAAAATTATTGGGTGTAAAAGTAATATTTCTTTGTGACCTTTTTGTCATTTACCTGTCTCGTATAAGACTCCGAAAAAAAATTCATGAAACTAATAGAGATTTTTCGGTTAAATAAAAATAGGGTATATACAACACGTTTTAAGTTTCTCTTGATATTTGGGCACAAAAAAAAAAGACACCTAATTTCTCTCCATGGTTTTTTAACATGATAATTTTTGTTTTCTCTTCTCATACTTACCATTATTGATGATGCCACTTGGAGTCCCAAAGGATATATTTATTAAAATTAAATTAAGTATTTACACGTTCTAATAGTTAGAATTATCTATTCCATTCGTAGATAATAATATAGATTCGTAGATAAAGGCGTTGTTGCTTCCTTGAAATTAAAGCTATCCCTATAGGTATTCTATATGCAATTGTAGGTATATTTCAACTCTATCTACTCTATAGTATACCTATAGAGTCATAGATAACACAATTAAATAGTATAGGGGTTTGAATGGAACTCACAGGGTTAAATATGCATAATATTGGTTTGATTTGCATTATAATTTGTTTCCAAAATTGGTGTTATATGTTGGGTTCAAATAATAGATCTAGTTATTATTCTAGTTATGTTAAGGCTGGTTTAGCCAACGATTAAGCATAAGAATATGATTAGTGTATAGTTATAGTCTCAAGCACAACTAGTTAAAATACATTATATCAAATGGTTTCGTTTATACAACGTTTAGTTAACAAGTCGTTATGATTTGTAATTGTCATAATTTTCAATGTTGTAGTAAGAATAGCGACAGCCTCGGCTATAGTCGTCGGCATTCGGAAACATGTTATTGCGAGAAAATTCAAACTATTGACATAATCGCATATTATATATATGATAATTGAAATTTCATTAACTTTATGATATAAAATTATGAAAATATTATTATTATATCTCTGCTATCAACAAAATTATGTCGTAGTTTGAATTTCCCGCAATGACGTTTCCGAACGTCGACGACTACGGCCGAGGTTTAGTGACAAAAACACTTTTTTGTGAAAGTTCAATTATTTCAACTTTTATGGATTATGCATTACGACAAATGACAATGTAATGTGCGCAGGTCCGCAAGCGAGCTTAAAAAACCAATATAACCTATAAAAAAATATAAACAGCTTGAATGTAGATTATTCAACATATTCATGGACGTTCCGATTCCTTTCACCATCAGTTTTCATCCATACATTCCTGTGCCCCCCTAGTTACTTCATCAAAAAAAGAAAAATAAACATTATTTTTCTGAGGTTCAGGCCATATAATTGAAGAAGAGGAACTAGGTATGAAATAGTAAAAAGTATCGATTCCGATACCCGTAATTTTTGCCAAGTATGGATTCTACCGATACTTGTCTAAAAAGTATCGATACTCTTAGGTATCGGCATTGTCTTTAAAGACAATGGTATCGGTATCGAAAGTACACAACACTTTTAAAAATAAACCTGCTGAATGTATATTAGGTACATTTTGTGTTACATAACATAGGAAATCTATGAAGTATGATGCAAAATTGTGGACAAATTTACAAAATTGTTTTAAATGTTTGGTAACATAGAATAATGTTTATTGTTTAGTATGGCCCGAACAAAAATAAAAATAATCATGTTGTGTATTATTGCCCGCATCCCGCATGCGCATAATATACAGATTTTCATTGGCTCGGCACTTTGGTTATGCTTGTTTTTATGACTTACATGTTGGATAAACGCTCGCTTTTGTTATGCATTATACACTAAAACTGTGACAAAATTATATTCACTGCGTTATACATAAAACGTTGGCTAAACCGGGCTTTAGTCTTTTATTTAGCAACAATTGAATGTAGTCTAATATTTTAAATTCTTGATAGGGGCGTTTATAGAATTAATACTAAGCCAATTAAATTCCTTTTACACATAATTTTTATCATGATAAAATTCTCAAGATATGCTTGATGTGTCCATAACATTTTATAATTTTCTGGAGTAATTCTTGATAGTCAAAAATTAAAATGTTTAGGCGTAAAGGTTTTAAATAATTGACCGTTGTCTTAGGAAAAAAACAATATTATCAGGTGACTATATTACAGTCTAAAGGTTATAACAAACGAAGAAACTTTAACATCGTGAACTTGTGCTGGTATAGCTTTATTAAACTTATACCTCTATTTATAATTAACGAAGCAACTAACGAAATGTAAATATGTAAATATATTCACTAGTTTTATCGTTCTTGTATTTATTTTGTATGTTACTAAATCCTTAAATCCAACATATCTTGTCATACGATATAACCTCGTATATACGTAGTATGCCTATATAAGTGCTGCATACTAATTACCAAAACCTAATTTGAAGTTCTTCGAACATTTTGCGTTAAATCTAATCAAAGCGTAAAGTTGACTTAGTTGCATGCACCTTAGGGTTATCAATGTTTATGTTCTTCCATGTTTGTCGGTATTACTTACTTTGATGCGTTACCAATTTTCGCAATGATAAACATTTGTTGACATTGATTTATGTTTTTTTTTATACAATTATTTATTTATGAGAATTCAATCGAGTATAATATGTATTAATAATTGACAATATTTAGATACTTATGTATTTTGTATAACGCTGCTTACAGGGTGTACAAATAATAGCCCAAACTCGATTGACAGCATATGGTTCAAGCTAAAACATATTATATTATCAGGTATCGTTGGTAAAAGGTATAAGTATTTTTTAAATGGTTTGATATAAGGCGTACCATATAATTTATAGCCTTTTTTAAACAGAACACTCTATTAAGCATACCTATTTAATTAAAGTGTAAATTCACGATCACGATTCCTTACCATCGACGATGCTGTAGACGTCGATTCGAATTGGCAGTTTAAGTGATTGGACCTGACACATCCTTGTTTTGAATGAAAAGATATGAGTCTCATTGGAAATTGGAAATCCGGGGTGTAGGACCTGTAAAGACTTCCCTGAAACCGGCTCAATCCAAGATGGCCAAACCCTCCAAATTGCAGCTGCTGATTTGTAAGAATCAGTCTGTGTATACTTTATAACACCGAGTTCACGACTGATTAATTTATAAACAAGCAAATTCTAAGTCAACTAAAGCCCCAAGTACCAGCTGCAGATTATAATATGAGGGTGGAAGTGATCTGCTATCCGTTGGATCATATAAGTTCGGAGTTATTGTGACTAAGTTTGTATTGTTTAATATGCTTATAAGACCATAATATCTAGTAACGCCATTGGTTTTAGTTCTCAACGTATAAAGATTCTCATTTAAACGATTGACTGATTATATTTTGATGTTTAATAATTTAAGAAATTCCAGAAGAGCGGAAAAGAAGGTATGAAAAAGGAAATAATTACACAAAGAGATTGTTTAACTGTCGAAAGAGTAATCTTAAAAAACGTAAAACTCTCTTTTATCAAAAGAAAAATTATAAAAAGAAGAGCTTTCTATACTTTGCATAACTAAATTTATTAAATTGGAAAAATGTAAAATTAGTGTAATTATAATTCAAGTTGGCAAAAGAAAACTTTTTCACAAAAAAATATAATAAAATGAAATTTATTTGAAGACATAAATTTAATTACAAACTAATCTCGTAGTAACGAAACCCTCTAAATGTGTTTTAAGAAATACCTAGAAAATATAAAATAAGGATCAAAGAAGTTAAAACATCATTTTAGAATGCAATTGAATTACAGTTAATTTGATAAATTGCAGGGAAAAGGTTGCCATTTATTTATATACAAGCGGCCAACAGACTCAGTTGCAGTCCTTGAGGCAATAAATATTCATTCATAAGTCATAAATATATCGATACATTTCTTGTATCTCTATTAATGGAAGAAACTTGACAGTTTTTTAAACATTTCGCATAATTGTCGGGCTACTTGGCATATATCAAAATCATAATGTTTTCGGCGACATCTAGTGTGAACTGGCAACATGCCCGGTGAAACACAGTTCACAAACGATAGTCTATATTTGATTTCGAAATTAAATTTCAATGTTCCTCGACTTTCTGGAGGACAGAATTATTATTATTAAGATCACCTATTTATGTAATGACTATAGTAATTTTAATAAGATATGTCAGTGTTGCGACATATTTTTAGAACATTTTTTCAGAATTGGTGAATTTTTTGAACAGTAATTTTAAGACATACTCGTATATCACAGTTGTCTCGGTATATATTAAGAGAATAGTATAATTTAATTTGATCTGTGGTTTGTATATACATATTTTCAATGTAATTGTCCTTTAAAGGGATTGTTTATCTGTTGGGCAATAAAGCATTTATTTATTTATTATTTCTATAAGTTTACCTGCCTGTGTAAGTTTTTTTGTCTAAAATATAATTACTGATGTCTCCAATTTGATGTAGTTATATATTTCCAGCCCTTTGTGAATATAAACAACAGCTTATAGCACATATGTAGTTCTATTTAATTTCACACAACTACATGGAAGTTAATTACAAAAATAATTTAAAAGACAATATAGTTGCAATTAACGTGCAAATTGGTGTTGAATTTCTCTAGTAGTCTCGATGTGCCCCTCAGATATCTACGTACAACAAAAAAAAACCTTTTATCCATCCCCAATGAATGTTCTAGATATTACGCGTTGTAAGTGGCAGAGTAAGGACGTGACCACTAAAATTGATAATACGTTGGATATATCTCTTCTTCTCAATTTTGGAAGCGAGGAAAACAATTTTACGTTTCCTAACATTTTTCCATTAGCGGGTAACAAAAACTGTCTCACCGTGCGTATCTATACAAAAAAATCTTTTTTTTGTGTAAAGCGGAAATTGTATTAATTGTTCCTGTGGCTTAATCTTTCATTCGTATTCTTTAGTTGTCAATAACATAAACGTTTTTAAAACCTTGAAGACTCGGAGGCAGAATTATTAACCCAATTTTTAAATTTGCTAAACGACATACATATGCAAATAGTTTCTTGAATCTTATGCTTGTCTTTTAGATAAATAATCTGCAGGTCTTTAGAAATTTTATTATTTATTTTATTTTTTAAATAATTTTTTGATAATAAACTGTATTATGATATTCACTAGTATAAAGGAAGCTTAAATTTATTGTAAAGTAGTAGTACCTATATATCGAACTTGCATCTGAGAGTTATATCTTTACTTCAATTAATTCCGAAAATCCCGCGGCTCCACCTTAAAGTTTTGAATAGAAAAAAATTATAATTTTTTTGACTTTAAACAAGTTATTAACCATTTTTGAATAATTAATATTTTATTTTTTCCCCTAACATATATTTTTTGTGCAATATGAATATGAATTTTAATTAATACGGTTTTAAAGCCTAGAGAGCGGGGTAAGTTTTTATTATATTATTGGGATCCTTAAGAAGACAACTTTCATATGATCACACAGAACACACTTTACAAACGATACCTATTCGAGAAAAGAAGGTTGCACTGGTGAACAAGAGAAATATAAACGTCATTTTAGTCTAGCAGCTCTAATTCAAAAAGAAGATGAAGAATAAAACATTTTTAATGTATTACCGCGCATTGATATTCGTGAAATAATTTGAAGGAAAAAGGAATTTGTATTTTTTGATAACAGATTTAGGGTGATGGTCTAGGCCTGATGGGGTTGTGAAATTTAGACAGGACAATGATATTATGAAGTGCTATCTGCATGCCAAAGAATTAAATAACTTTTCTGATAAAATTAATGATACTAAACTTTGCTTTCGTTTCTAGGTGAATGGCACAGATGTAAGCACTTTTCCACATGAAGATGCTGTCCGATGATGTAATGTCGTAAGCAGAAGATCAAAATACGACATACGAGAAGAGATTTTAAGTTAAATTAGTTGATAAGAGAGCCTCTTCAAAATTTTAAACCCTTAAGTAATTTGTATTACTTTTTAATTGCCAGCACTCTAATATGATAAAAAAGATATCGGTTTAGGTGGATACATTGGTTACAATTATTTCTTTCACGTTCTTTTAAGCAAACCATTATATGGTATCCGGTATGGTAGATATGTTGTTTATCTGCTACCGTTGGCACTTCTTCAAATATTGACACACCGTAGGTAGACTCCTAATCACTACAGCTGTTTGTTTGAAAAACGTTCAAATAATACTGACTGCAATAAAATAAACATTTCGACTGCAATGCACCTTTTTAAGTAAATACAATAATCAATAATTAGTTTTATTTAAACGCCACATTGCTGATCGGTAAAAGATGAAACGCTATTGGAATTGATCAATTTTTATTTTACTTATATTTACACATTTTTATTGTGAGAACCTTATACACTACAAGTATAACTTGACAAGCAGAATAACGTATATAACAAAACGTCTGTTCCACATGATACGAGGGTTGCCTTTTATATTTCGGGATTAGAGAACAAAAATACCGATCATCGAAAATCACTTTATTGTTTTTCAAAATATTCCCCAAGAAGATCTACACACTTTTGCATGCGTTTGAACCAATTGTCGAAGCACTTTTGCTGCTATGATTGAGGTATCTCCAAAACATGCATTCTGAATGCAGCAACCGCTTCTTTAGGTGTCGAAAAACGTTGACCTCTCAGTCTGTTTTTTACGTACGGGAATAAAATCGATGTTTTGGGTGCTCAAAAATGCAGTTATCTGAGCCAATGTGTGAGAGCGCGCATTGTCGTGGTGAAGACTGTTCTGCGTTATTCTAGTGGTACGGTTGCGACATGTCTAGTTTTTCCGAAAAAACAGGCGACCATTTGCTTGGAAGTGCTTCGTGCGCGAACAACTTTTGTTGGATTTGGCTCATCTTGAAACACCCATAGAGTCGACTGCTGTTTAATTTCGGGCTCATACGTGTAAATCCACGATCCATCACCTGTCACGATGTCATAGACATGTTTCGAAGCACCGCGATCGTATTTTTTGAGCATTTCTTTCGACCAATCGACACGAGCCTTTTTTTGAGCGATTCACAAATTGTGTGGGATCCAACGCGAACACATTTTTTTGACAGTCAAATGTTTATGCAATATTGAATATATGCTGGTCCCACTAATGCCAAGGTTGTCTCAATCTCTTGATAGGTCAGATGACGATCTTGCAATATCAGTTCGCGCACAGCATCAATGGTTTTTCGAACAACAACTGATTTTGGACGACCTTCACGAAATTCGTATTGGAGTGAGCTAGGACCACGATTGAATTCACCATACCATCGATAAACACTGGTCCCTGATGGAGCTTCATCGCTAAAAATTTAATTAAGTTCATTCATGCACTGTTGCTGACTGATTACGTCGAAAGTTGTAAAAAATAATCGCACGAAAATGTTCACGATTTAATTCCATTTTCGGGCCGAGATGAATCTTTGAAGTTACTGTAAACAACACAAATAGCGCTCGTATGTGAAAACGTTCTGAGTACGTATAACCTCAAAAATGTCCAACTTTACGATAGAGCAACCCTCGTACGTAAGTGTAAATGTACAATTCTCTCCAAACCCTGAATAATATAATAAAACCCTATTTATTATATTCTTTTCTATCTTTATTGCTATGTACCTATAATTAGTTAAGATGTAAAGTTTGTTTGTATATTTTTTTCCTCGTATTTACAGAGTTTTCTTAAAGGTATTTATAGCAGAGTAAAAAGCCCTATGCCAACAACAAATATGCCTACAAAAGTTTCTTGTATTTTAATTAAGTACATACCTATCCAGAAGTTTTTTCTCCTGCAATGACTTAGACGAAGTAAAGCTAATTATGAATTTAACATTTTTGGCAAATCTTGTAATATTGATGACTTGAAGCCTGCAGTAATCAAGTAGATTTTATGCAACTAGAAGAGGCACTTTCAATTATTGAACGGGTTAAGTTTGCAAGTTTGAAAGTAATTCTGATTATACCAAATAAGGATTTCAAAGAAAGAATAGTTAATTAATTTTCGTATTTCAAACCAATCTACGAGAGTTTGTGGGTATAGAGTATGGCAAAATTGTATTTTTTCTATACAGTTGTGAAAAAATATTAACCATTAGAAGTTTTTTGATCTTAGATAGTTTTAGGCGAGTTGTACGAGGCCATGCAAAAATTTCCAACTTGATAAATAAAAAATTTTGTTGTGATTTTCTTTAGTTTTCAATATAATCCACAAAGATTAATCCTTATACGTTTCTGAGATATATGTGGCTAAACTAAACATACTGAAATTATACTTCATTATTTCATTTTAAGATATTTGGACATTTAGAGATTATAAAAACTTGTTCGGCAATACATGCTCAGTATATTTAAAGACTAGAAATAAACAGAAAAAATTAAACTTTGCGAGATAGTTAAAACATAAACATTTAACTTTCTGAAATTTATTTGGCGACATTTAGTGTATCGATCGTGTGAATAATAAGTTCAATTATTTTCTATCGGGACGCATAAAGTTATTTAAGGTTGTTTAACAAAACGAGACTTTAAACTCGAGAATTTGTATGCCAAACGATCACCACCGATGAGTCGCACATCAACGGAACGGCCATCTGGTAAAAAATCACTTACAATCGTATTTTGTCCGAATAATTAGCTTTGTCCAAATTACTTCAGGTAAATTTGACTGTGTTGAAATCGCGTGCAATTTTAAGGCTGCTTTTAAGCTTTTGAACCGATTTCCTGCGTCGCATAATTCTGACATAGAAACCCGATTAAAACACAAATAGTCCAATTATAAGAACATCAATAATGTTAAAAACCCTTACATTAAATTACCTAAGACATTATTAACCATTTTAAAATTTAATTTTCTGATCCTGCAATAAATTAGAGCTAATATTCGTTAAAGCGTTATAAGCAAAGTTTTCCTCTAAAACTGGCTTGTACAGCATAAACTATTTAGTGCTCTATCATGTTCGTGGTAACTAGTGATTGCGGATACACATATGTGTATGTGTGTATATATAGGGAGTTTAATGACTTTTTGTTAAAATGAATTAACTATATCTATGTTAATTTGACTCAAATAATCGATCTAAATTCAAATTGATCCATTAGAAATTTTCACCCGTGTTGTTACATTAACTTTGTTAAACGGTTCGTTCCTTCTAAATGGCATTATATTGCTATTATCGGATCAGAAACGTAGAATGCAGGCAAACTTTTCAATTGTATACTTCTTGCCTTATCCCTAATTATCTTGAATTCTAATTGACTGTATTATCCTCATACGCAAACCTTTGGTAGGTATATATTATGAATAATAATAAGGCGATCAAGATAACTTTGAAAATTAGTAGTAGTAAAAGTAAGTATAAAATCCTGGTATATGACATTTATTTAGCAATTTGGCGCTGGCTTATTGAAAGACACTGTATATAAATGTGATTAAAAATCTAATTATTATCTGGTTACAATTTCTGGAAGCCGGTACTGTCTAAGGTTAGTATGGCTTACATTTATAAGTGGTTCATTATCATTTGTCGAGAGATTAGATCAATTAATATTTGAGGACGAAAACAGCGTTAATCTATTAGTGGAAATTAATTCGTTGTATCCTAGTTACAGTCTGTATTTCGAATGCAAAATCATTTACGACTAACTTACCTAAACGTAATCAATTAACCGGCGTTTAGTTAGCGGCATTTTAGAGGAAATTCACCAGTGAAACTACATTAGAATGCAGCAGCTGATTTTACAGCAAACACAGTAGTAAATTTTGAGGGTAATTTGCGACATTTTTATTCTATTTGCTTTTCACTGGCTACAGTGGTTTTTATAATTTACCGCAAAAGCAAAATTACACGTTTACAATTGGATGTAATTCACACAATAAAAACACAACAAAAATTTGTAATATGAGGATTTTTGAACTGGAATATTTTAGGGAACTAGGACATGGACAAATTTTATTATTGACTGCATATCAGGGGATTTTATTTTTTTTTTTTGTAGAATAATAATTGATATCCCACAGAAAATAAACTGTTGCCCTCGAGCAATATGAAGTTATGCTATTTCGATAATCTCATCATCAATCAACTCCAGGCTAAATTTGACTATTTCTTTAAATTAATAATTTGTGTTTTAATACAGCAGGTGTGCTTTTATGCAAACACGTTTGCAAACAAGTAAATATTTTTCGTAAAAATCAAGCCTTGGTAAATATTTCTTTTAACGGCACTCAGGTTTTGGTTAAAATTTAGCTTTAACAAAAAGTATTCACAAGAATTAAATAAAAAATGTTTTTGACAAAAAAGGCACCTCTAAAATCCAGCTGGAGCTAAAAATCCGACAGCGCGAGTCTGTGAAATTTAACAACAGAAAATAATAATTGTTTGTAGAGTCGACTGTATAAGCCCTTTACACCCCTTTGTCATTTTACCTTGGCTGCACTAAATGTGTTGGGGGTATTCATTAATTTTTATTCAAGATATTAATTGTTAAACGCCTAGACCTTTTTTATAATTATTTCTAGAAGTAATTGCAGTCATTTTGCAGTCACATTTGTTCTAATAATAAAATAACTGCGGTAGAAAATTTATTTTCCCAGGACGGGAATAATAGCAAAAACACTTGAAAAATTCCGTTGTGGTTAAGGATTTATGGATTCACGTAAAAAGCAGGAACACTGAAGTTGAACATATTTAATTAACCTCTTGAATTATATACGAGACACTTTTCGTATATTTTTGCCTCATATTGTATATTAGGGGTAAGACGACATTGTGATATACTTAAGAATTTAGACATACAATGCGTACGTCTCTATTTATAGCACGAAGATTATGTACCTACTCGTGCATATGCATATTATCGCTCACATAATAATCGTCGTCAAATAGGTGTTTACGTTAGATTCACATTTGGATTTCAACTTGTTAAAAAACACATTTACTCGAAAGAGAAGATTCCTTAACCGCAAATTCCAATATCGTTAGCACAATTATTATCGCACAATGTAGAACACTATTGGGAGGCCTTTAATAATGTTGTCTCTGCCCACTCACTGACGATTTTACATTGTCTGTGGATTTGACATTGTCTACTACTATATTTCATACGGAAATCGCCGGATTGGCCGAGGTGGACCTCACTTATGGTCTGCACGGTCCCCGGATTTAGGCTTGTGGAGCCACCTGAAGTCCTTAGTTTACGCTACTCCTGTGGAAAATGTGGAGGACCTAAGGAATCGCAAACGACCCTGCTATTTTGGAGAGAGTTCGGCAGTCAAAGATTGGATACATTAAATTTTTATTTCGTAAACGAAGCAACGTATGAACAAAACACAGGAGATAAAAAAGTTGTAGTTTTAGTTACTTTATCTCAACACAATATCGAAATTAAATTAGTCAGTAGCGTACATTTTCTAGTTCAATAATTTTTATTAACGCCACTGGACTTAATAATCTTGATCTAGTTAGGGCCATATAAGCTCCCTATTTCTAGCAACAACGGTGCCAAATTTCAAAGAAATCGTTAAGGAGATATTTCCGGACGTATGTTTATGAGAACTTTCTTTAATCAAATGACCTGAGAAATCATCCCCTTAAATATTGCCGGGTCTTTTTGAAACACCCTGTGTTCAGGTTAATATATTTTACAGTATCGTGTTGTTAACAGAATTAATAAATTAAAATAATTTAACGCCTCATCAAAATTATGTTAAAAGTAATATGCAATTTCACTTTCAAAAAGTGAATGAATAATAGATAGCGAAACAAAACATATTTTTTGCTCCATTTCTGGGAATGCCATCGCCGTCCGTCGTTCATATCCATATAAATACCTAGTCCTATGCATTTTAAAAGCACATTTCATTTAGTCATTGAGTCTCATATCTTGCAGAAACAACGGTAAACATCTGAAAGTACTCAAAGGTGCACTTTGGCACGAAGTTTATTTAGCGTGTTGACATATTTTTCTTACATACCTATTATTATTTCTTCAGATGTATTGTGACATTTTAATGAAAAAAGCTACAGACAGTTTTCTGCTATTCTCGCAGCATTGTGCGCGCGAATGCCGAATGGTCAACATTAGCGTAGTTTAAGATGTTACACTTACAAAGCACTACCATTTTCAGTCGAATTGTGAAAACTATAATAGAATACTCGCAATGTAATTTTCGAAAATGATTCCAGATGTTATCGTAAATGAAGCATAGGCGTACAACACTTCTTCATTATTAATAATAATAAAATAAGGTTTTTTTATTATTTTGATAAAAAAATTTAGCGCTTTCACAAGACCTACAAATGCAATGAATGCAAATATAAAATTTAATTCGTCAAAGTTTTGGGAACTAGCATGCGCAATAACGGTTACAATATTTTGTGCTCAACCCCTATTACAGTAAATAATTAGCAAAAGTAAATATTCAAATTCAACTCTAACAATAAAATTAATGAAAGAAATTAATTTGCAACTCAAATTCTTACCCACTGGTGGTTTGCAATATTTTATCAATATAAAAATGTTTGAAGAAATTGCAGAAGCATACGATCTAAGTACTATCTCTTGGCAGCTCTGCACCACCCGTCGCTGGCCGCCAGTATGTTTTGGATCTAAATTTATTTAAATCAAATATATGAACGTAAATATGAGAACAATACCAAAAGATAATTTAAAGCAGTTAATACTGATATACATCTATGTACATCATCCATATGTTTTCAGTTACCTAAAATAAGACAGTCACTCGTGTGGTAGAATATGTTGTGTAAACTATATTAGCTTGCTGACAGTTAAACTGTTATTAATTCTTATTAACGAAATGTGTCAAAACAAAAAAAAAACGAGTTTTCATTAGACAACAGACAATCTCATTGCTTATTAGGTCCTAAATCTTTCTAAAATAGGAGTTTGTAACTCTACTATAATAGAATCATAAATGAAGGGAGAAAACGATACAACACCTGAGTAAATTCTAAAAGAAATCGATATTGTAATTTAAAATAACTTCTTTTTTAACTTTCATTCCCAAACTACATACGACTTGGTTGGACAAATTCTGGTTTATTTAAAAAAAAATCATGATTTATTTGATTTTTTAAGATTTATATTATTAACATGTGATGCTTTGTTAAAAATGATGATTTTTTATTCATCAGCACTTAATTTATTATTTCTGACTTTATGATTATTATAATTTGTCTAAACAAAAGTAGGAATAGAAAAGTCAAATTATCATTTTTATATACCTAAGTTGTTCAACGAAAATTAAAAATAATTTGTTTTTCTGCTGTTTTGCCAATTGTGTTTTTAACTGTTTTGAGCGTTTGTCTATTTCTTAGGTTTAATATGTAGATATTATAAAATATAAATAATATTATAATAATAAGACAGCTTGTGTGAATTAAAAGCGGAAGATTTAGGAAATGTATGGTTTAATTTTAAATATGATTTTTATTCAAAAAATCAGTGGAATTTAAATCATGATTTAAATCGTGATTTTAATCAATTGATTTACATCAGCCCAACCCTGCTTCTAATAAAGTTAAAATTTTTATTCAAGATTTAAAAAAAAATCTAGATACATCTTTTTACGAAAAAAATATTATTTTACTTCCACCAGTGGTGTGCGTACGAGCACATCTTTGCACAATTTTAATACAAAATATAATACGCCACTGATTTTTTTAGAAGAAAACATTATTTCTAGAATTCTCTATGAATTAGCAACAAAAAAAGGCTCTTTACTTTTTTTCGTTTGACACACCGTTTGCAAGTAAAAAATTAAAATACCTACTGATTTCCGAAAAAAAAAATAAACAAAAACGAAAATAAGAAATTTCGTTAGTGGCTTTCAGCAACAATAACAAAATGAGAGAAAACTGAAAGTAAAATCACAAAAATGTAGTCCACCCACCTCAATACATTTTTGACACCTTTTCACTAACGAATTTATTGCAGCAGATACTTCATGCGGATTTCACCGCATATCCTTGCAGGCTTGCTGAATTCTTAAAATTAAATATTCCCTTGTTAACACGGGATTAGCATAGTGCCCCAAACGTAAAAGTCTAGCGGATTGGTCCAATACCATTAACCACGTCATTTCTCCCTAGCCGGCCAATCCATCGTTCACGATGGCTCTTACAGCTACTCCAAAATGTTCCATCCAGTTGTATCCAACTCTCATGCCTTAAATTAATGGGTCCATCCTTTAAGTTGTCCAGTAGATTATTGTTAATAGACTCCAAAAACAGTTCCGAGTTCAACCTTGGGGGGTAGGAAATGTGGACCTCAAACATTACCATTAGTAACGCCCTACCAAACAATGATCTTAGCCGAATTTCTGGAAAATGGACGCATATTTAGCAAATATTGTATATTATAGATAGTACTAAACAGAACAGTGTGTTGTCGCGTCTAAAATCCTTGGTTGACGAGTTTTTATACTACACAGCATACCAGTCGTCTCAAATTTTCTTACTAAATCAAGTACATATTGGTGGTTTGTATTTTTACTGCTGTTGTCCTACGAACACAACGAGTTTCACTTCCGGAAAAGTAGATTATCTCTGTTGCCTCTGCCAATGTATAAACCATTTTTGAAGAACTCTTATACAGTTGTATTCATAAAACAATTCTAAGCATTTAATGATAAAGTATGTACCAGCGTTTTATACCTATTTTTTCCTATTTTATTTAGTCATTTACTATGCTTTTCATGCCTGTATCTCAGAAACGGATCCAACAATTTCATTTATTCTTGGCATACAGATAAAACATTTTAAGCTGCTTAATATGACGTGTCACAAGACAGGGGATGACATTATAAAATTGGGGTGGCAGAATTCAACCAACAATGGTTTGGATGCTCCCCCTCAAAAACAAAATGACAGCCGTCTCTACTTTAGATGACGAGTTGTTCTTGGTGGCAAGTTTAAAATGAAAGTACTGTATCTTTTTAAATATTATATATTTTTGAGTTCTATATGACCCATAATAATAGTAATATTTGCTTTATTGCTCAACAGAAAAAGCAATCTTAAAAATTATAATCTAACCAAGTGATTACATACATTAAAAACAGTCCATGCACAAACTGAACATAAAAAAACCTTTGACAAATTTGACAGGATGGCTATAGATCGGTAATTTAGGCTCACCCCGTATATACCTAATTATCTTATGCTCACCACCTTCATCCCTCAACATGTTTAACTCTTTCTGAAGAGCCTGATAAACTCTCTCTGCAACTTAGTTTTGTCCTTCCTAAATCTAATATTGGAATTAGCATTATTTTCAGTTCGGAGTAACATTCGCGCATCAGCCCAAAATCATTTTAATTGGGCGCACTTTGTTAGGTATATAATTCGCCAGTCTATAAAACCTCATAGTTCCCTCTTCTATCTATCTTCTAGGGAAGAATTTCGTATCTTTAATTCAAATGGTTCTACCCTTTTGGTATGGTTCCGGTTTTGTTCCCCTAGAGAATTATTATGTTCCATGATAGCATTAAGCTTCGCGATAAAATTTTTGAACTTGTCTGTTCATTTGCCCCAGAATCATCCCATGAACAGTGAGTTTAATATGTGAAGAGCAAAGAACCTAAAAAAGTGCATAAAACACGCCTATGCTGTTTGCTAGTCCATTTACTCCTAATGAATGGAATTTTTCTGACAATTAAAATCTGAATGCCGAAAGGAGAAATTATTCGAAATTTATTATCGATTATAAATTACTATAATAGATCCCTTCCTCGAGTGTCTAAAGGTGTGTTTTAACGTATATTTGAATACACAGACTCGAGTGAATTTTTGAGTATTTTATTTTAGGGTGCTGCAATATGACTTTTTCTCTCTAAAGAGAAATATGCAAAAATGTGCACAAGCAACGAACATTTTATTGAGAAAAGTAATCCAATCATGATCTACATATATATTAAAGTATTTTATATCTAAATTACTATTTTATTTAGATTTTCGTCAGTAACCTGTTTTGACACAAGATAAGATCAATAAATAACATCAATGTGCTTTTACTACAGATTTTAAACCATTGCCTTGCTGCATGTTAATAAAGCCAAACAGTAGTAAATGCTTCTAAAAATATATCCGTTTGTTTTGATTTAAATCATTGGTAAAAATATGATGAGTTTCTCGACCACTTGGAAATACATATATATAGATGAAAATTATTATTTCAAGAAAATAATTTTACATGATTTTAACTTCTATGTTGTTGCTCAAATTCTAACATTGCTGATTCTAAGTTAAAGGAAATTCTGAGATACCCTTCCCATCAAAATTTGGCACAATTTCAAAGTTAATTTTCTCGCAAACTGCTGAATCGATTTGGAAATTTTTTTACGTGCGATTATCATTTTTTTCTGAATCAAATACCTAGTCTCAATGAGTATCTCTTAAGTTGAGTTTATAAACTTTCCGTTACCTTGTATTGTTCATAATTCGCATTTGCCGTTCGTCGTTTAGACTTGTCGAAGTTTTTTCTTTGACGTTTGCGTTCGCAAATCGGCGAATAAGAAAATTCCTAATTATCACGTAAAGGACTGCTATTTATTATTATGTGAGGGAGGTTGATGTTTGGGAGTTGGTAAATTAACATAAAGCTGAAATATTTGAGTTCTAATTACATTGATTAAAATTTTGATGTAAGCATCTCTGGGGAATATAAATTTCAGCATTTGATGGAATATATGATATTATTTTTCAGAAAACAGTCAATTTAAAAATATACAGGCTGTTACAAAAAGACGCGGCAATTTCTCAGGTCATTTGATGAAAAAATAGTTAATTTTATTTTCTTTTTCTTTGAAATATAGCAGCGTTTTGCTAGAAATAGGGAGCTTACATGGCCCTAACTAGATCAAAAAATTATTGACAAAAAAATTGTACGCCACTGACACACAACTTTTTAATCCCTTGTATTTTTTTTATATGTTGCTTCATTTACGAGATAAAAATTTAAAACATTTGTCAACATAACATTTTTTGATTAATATACTTAGTTTGTTAGAAATAACACAATTATAATAATAATTAATATTAAAATTCTCCTAAAGATATCCTGTTTCCTCCATAATATGTTGAAATGTTAACTTCAAATCAAATACCTTTCCAAACATTACTCAGGGTTATTCTAATTATTTTCATTAGAGAGGCGTCACATCCCTTACACATTTAACATAAGTCTCTCTCTAATCCCATTTAAAAGGCTTATCCCGGCACATTAAGAGCTACAGCTACCGAACTTCCGCAAATTGTTATTGGCTTTGGATCCAGCTTCTATATTATTCACCTAAATTTACATATATGTATATCTTATCAAAATTCCCTGCTTTTTAAATTGATTTATGCTAATGTAAAGGCATTTTTCGTTATTATGTTCCATATAATAACAGTATAGATAAAGGTACTTCCGATAAAAGAAAGCTAGATTTAATACAGTGAAAAAAATATTTGTGTGCGGAAATAATAAAAAATAATATAACCACAAAACAAAATTTTGACAAAACTCGATTTTATTATTAAACATAGTTGCTTTTGAGGGCAATACAACGACTACAGCGATTTTCCAACTTTTCGATGCCACTTTTATAGTACGATTTCTCTTTCTCGTCAAAATAGGCCTCAGTTTCAGCGATGACTTCCTCATTGGACTTAAATTTCTTTCCAGCAACCATTCTATTGAGATCTGAAAACAGGAAAAAGTCACTAGGGGCCAAATCTGGAGAATACGTTGCGTGGGTAAGCAATTCGAAGCCCAATTCATTCACTTTTACCATAGTTTTCATCGATTTATGACACGGTGCAGTGGTGTTTGGTGAAACAAAATTTTTTTTATACAATACAAGATGTTTAAAATTAAAATTTGTACTGTTGTAGGCACCACGTGGATCATATCAAATTAACAGGTTTTCATCCCCTGCCAGCCTCAGATAAAGGGTTACGTACGCACTTGTTGTCTCAAAATAGAACAAAAAATCTTCAATATATTTATAAACCTGAACGAAAATGCCATAAATGATCGATACAAAAACATCTACGTTATTAATGATATCGATATCAAAAAATGTTTGTTTACTGTCCTATTTCTTGTCGTAAATTTTATATGTGGTTATGTATGATTATTACGAGAAATAATAATAATTTGACATCAGCATTGTTTTTGCAGTTGTAAATAATGATTTATAGTTCAATCACTTGATAGTCAGTCTTTGATGTCAAACTCCAGTACGCTAAATACAACTAACTTTATCACATCAAACAACTTAATTTTCTCAACAGCTGCATCGATATATATATATATATTGTATTAAGAACCTCGACCTCTGTAAATCAAATTATTTAATTTTATTTATAATAAAAATCTGCATGTGAGAAAGTCAATGTGCTAATGTTCATTAGCTATACTTGATTCCAGCCAGAGGCGTACATATAACAGACATTTTAGTAGACTGCTTTAAATTTTACAATATATTCAATTGAAGGCAAAAATGACATCTGGTCCTGATGATGTTCCAGCTTTCGCTCTATGAGATTCTCCCTTTATCCTAAACAAACCTTTGTAGACCATTATTAATTCGTCTCTCAAGTCTCAGAAATTTCCTAATGCGTGTATTATTCACAACATATCATCTAATACTGACTGATCAAACAATTTTACATAACAAATAGTATCTGGGAGACGATTTCCTAGTTACTACTCCACTAATCTGATTGGAGTTTCAGATAAATGAATGTTATCGGTCTTATGTGGAGGAGGTTGAACGTAACATAGCCAGTGATTCTAAACGGTTTTGGTCATTCTATACCAATAGAAGGAGCGCTCGAGAATACCTGGAGTTATGACTTACAATGGTTTGGACTCCTCAGGAGATAAATGACTCATTTGTCACTTACAGAGAGTTCGAGAGTGTTTATGCTGATTCGATTTTAGATATTTCTCCTGATATTTTAAGTGTGAACTCTGATCACATTATTGTGCCTCATATTGACGCATATGACATAATGAAAGCTGCGAAAAACTTAAGGCAAGCGTCACAGTAGGTATTGATGGCAATCCATCTTTTTCTGCCAAGGACTGTGTTGTGTTCTTGTGTCGTTGGTTATATGGGTGAATGTGATAGGATCTCAACATAGTGAATGATTGGTGTCAAGTAAATAAATTGTTTCTGGATAGATGGATTTGATTCTAAAAGTTTACTTGCCTGTCGAAATTTTCTCTTTAAAATAGTTTGACTTTGTTTTCACTCTAGATAAACTAGCAATTTATTGTTTTTTATATTTATTTTTCAAATTCATCTGGTGATGGAGATTGGTAGTGGATATGTTGAACATTTAATAGACTAAAACCTTCAGTTCAGCTATTTCAACCGTTCTGATGTCTACCGAACATGTTCCTCCTGATTTCTGTATTATTTTATTGTTGTATTATATTCATGACAAAATCCATGAATAAATGAGCAAGAAATCGTCAGAAATATTTTTGATTGTTGGTAAATATTTAACTGTTTAGTTAGTTACGCCAGTGGGATTCATTATACCAGTTACTAGAATTCGCATATTGGAAAACACACAATTGTCCCGACGATGCATGTAGTTGACATAATCAAGGGTGTATTAACCAATATGAATGTAAGTAATTAATTAAATAAATTTAAATTCACTTCGTTGTAGTGTTAAACACATTAAATTCAACACCAAACCAAAGGTTTTAAAAAGAAATCAACATAAACTAACTGAAACTAACGATTTATAATTGTTCTTAGCCATGTCTATGTGCATGAATGTTTACACCTAATTATTGATATTTGTTTTGTCCTGCCCAAACATGCAAATATCGTCTGACTATACGTTGTTAATTAAAGCTTATAATTTGAAGTCAGTGTGCAATTATTTGGATTCGGCAAATGCAGTAGTATATTATGGATATCTTAAGACAACGATGACAATTTTACCTCTAATTGATTCAAATCACACAATTGCCGTAAAAGCTCACCATTTTTGCATTAGGTATTGTATTCACAACTTCAAGTAACAAAAACTAAATGTGAAACATATCATCAGGATTGTCAAATTTATATTAGCTAACGTTTCGCTGATTGTTGATCCTGAGGTATTATTTTTCAGTTTCACAATGTTACTTCAAATGTATTGTAAGATCATTGTTAATAAAGTATAAAGCATAATAACGTAGATTGCCAAAAAAAACTATTGTCAAACAATGCTAGTTAATGAGGCAGCACAAATAGGGTGACCAGAGTGAACATTTCTTTCTCTAAATTGTTTTTTTCGATGACGAACAATGTAATTATTGATTCTTATCATTATACGGGTTCGTCCTGTATATTATATAGTTGATTAAAGCGGTCGGGACAGAATAGCAATATAAACTGTCTACATGACTTCGAGTTCCATTAGACTTTCTTTTTACTACTTCTTGGTAGCGTATATAGGCTAAAAAAGATAGGCTTCCCGGTCATCAAATTGGACACATCGGAAAATCATTTGGGAAATTTATTTTCACTCCGAATTTCTTCAACTTTATAGTGTAAGTTTGAAAAGTTTTTCTTAAAACTCCCTTATTTCAACTAAGTTATGTATAATGTCTACCATAAAAACCACAAAATGATATCATATAAATTTCATAGTAACATCGTATAGATATCTATATTTCTGTAGGATTTGGAGGAAGAATGGTATAAAATGACAGAATTATATTTGGGTTTCAATACTCAAATCATAAACTAGAACTTTTTCTATGAAGGTTTTGAGGTATGGGATATTCAAGTCAATTTATAACGTACAAAAAAAATTGTATATACCTCATTCGTTCGATTGATAATTACAAAAAAATGGTTTTTAATGACTGTTGTTTTGGCAGCACTAGAAAATCCGAGATGCAGTATTTAGAAAGTTGATGTTGTCTTGCTTCGTCGGAGTCACTTTTCCAAAATATTTCAGCCTTTTGCAGTGGTCTCTGTTGCTTCCTAGCAAAAACGACATTTATCGTTCTCACACACATGCCCATCTTTTTGCGGTGATACCTCACTGGGTTCGATAAGCTTCGATTGGCTGTTGACTCCGAGGGCCTAAAGAACAACTTCTTTCATTTGTCTTAGAGTTGGAGTAATTCCTCCAGTATGACTTTAATGATTGTTGCTTTTCTCGTTTATGCATAACGAAGAGTTTAGTCTTTAATTAGGTCAAAGTTATTTTTTTATTGTAAGAGTTGGCTGGAGTTCTCTCCGGCCGGAGTCGAGAATTGACGGTCTGCTTGCTAGGTCACTATTATGGACCTCCCACTGCTACTCCCTGTCATTAATTTAATAATATGTGGATGGAAAAAGTGTGTCTATATATGGTAAGTTTATGAAATGATAGGAAACATATTTTTAAGAAAATATATTATTGTAAGGCTGAAGGACTTCGGTCAATGTTCTTTTGGGGTTTGTACCAATATATTACGTTTTATTATTATGATTGTAATTAAATTTGTTGATAATACGAGTGCCATGGTTGCATTAATAATACAATACGTATTATTTTTGTGCGGTGTATGCTGAAATCGCATGAATAGTTTACAGAAGGGTGTTGATATAGAGACAATGATTTCAAGCTGAGAAATTTCTAACTCCTTACTGGAGTAATTATAATGGTTACCTAATTGTTTCTTAATGGGACAATTCAACTATATTTCTTATGTGTAATTAAAGTTCAGTATTGTGTTTATAATTAAATTCATTTTTTACGGGGGTGTTTTGCAATACTCAAGTGTTTTTCCCCCGTCAAATGATGTCTTTTTGCAGTTCGTCCGTCAATAAGTCTGCAAGGAATTCACGCGTTGTAATACATCTGGTGATTATGATGCTGCGTTCCATCGAAGACGTTTAGATTAATTAATGCTCAAAACGCATTTTCGCAAAGAATAATAGAGTTTAGTTGAGAATAATGTTTATAATTCAGATCAAATATACCTCTTAAATCTAGTTTGATATAATTGAATTTACTCATATATTTTAGGTAACATTAATAAAATGCTTTAATTGCTGTTAGCGGTAACAACATGGGCCAATTAGAGGCAATGTAAAACAAAGCGTGACCTGACAAAACCACATGCCGCATATGTTTTATTGAGTGGCTATTATGTGAAATAAACTAAATAGCTGGAAATAAGTAGTATTTATCGTTTTCATTACTTTTTACGTTATTTCTCACGTTTAATAATTTGAGGGCAATCGACCAGTTGATACACCTTTAATGCATCAACGAATCATAGAAACCATTCGAATCACAGCTAGACTAACAATTTATACATACCCGGTAATTATATTTTTCAGGAAATAATGCTTAAACAGCTAATTATCCCGGTGAGGGGGTGGTTAAATAATTTTGCTTAGACAAATAAGGTAGACGTTCTATGTTTTACCACCAGAAACCCAGAGTAGTCACACACTTATGTCAGGCTCAAACGCTCATTGAGCGAAAAAATAGTCCACAACGGATTGTGGCTTCTTTAAAACATCCACCTCCACATAAACATCAGTTTTCGCGCGCCAAATTGCACCCTAACGAGCTTCAACCCACTTGAATAGCGCCTTGAGGCCATGTGGCATACCCGAAAAGATCACATAACGAAATTCGTGTTGTGGCTTTCGGTATATTGGACTACAACGCATTAAACAATATCCATGACGCGTTCAGGATGTTAATAAAACTTTGTTCGTTATTTGATTTCAAAACCTTACTTAATTTAACATAAAATGTAAGAGATATATATGTATGATTAGCTCATATGCATATCCATTCACAGAAACCACAATTAAGACTGAATAAGTAATGACAAGTTAAAACCTATCCCTCGGATCATGCTTGAGTCGACTAGCGTTCAGAACGTTTTGCGACTTTCGCTATAGAGTGAAACAAATTTGTCAATACCAGACAAGCCAAGGTTCTATTTGATTGCACCTGTGATAATTTACACAAAACCCGCTGTAATTTTATATAAATCATATTTATACCCAACTAATTTTGTTAATTATGCTCACTTTACATAATTGAATTGGTATGCAGAACATAAATATAAAATGGGGTATTATAACCATTTATGATTTATACGTAAGAAAAATAAAAGTCAAAACTCCACGAAATCAATTCAATACATCACCCTGGGAGTGCCAGGTGAAATTTACCATACCTGTTTCGAAGCTACTAGCTTCATCTTCAGTGGTAATATATCGAAAATTAGGGAATTTAAAGCATTACAAGCATGCTAAGAGGGATGTGTCGAAGTCATTTCGAGGAAATATTTGTTAAGCTATTGAAATCGCGGCAAATCAGTACCTAAAAAAAAAATAAAAACATGAAGAAAAACTCACACTAAGACTGGGAAGCAAAATATTTTTTGTAATTGTAAAATTATTTTACGGGAAACCAACCTCAATCTAACTCTAGCAATATGTTTGAATAATAGGATCAAATTTACTTTTTAGGTGCTCTGTTACTGTTTTATTTGGTACAAAGCCAAGCTACCGTAATGGATGCTATCAAATTCAACTACGTCTTATGAAACTTTTTATATCGACGTTTATAAAATTACCTAGATCAATATCTCAAAGAGGGTAATATTTTAATTAAACGAACCCTGGGAGACATTAAATGACTTCCAGTATACTCCCTTATTAGTGACGCGCCTGTTGCAAATGCTAATGCATATAGACTTTTTGGCTGATTAAAACCAGCTATAGGTAATAAATAGTCTGGCAAATGAAATACGCAAAAAAAAAAACATTCTTTGTGGCAACTTGTGTGTTTCTAACGATGATTGTACGCGAAATCAATAGCGCAAATTGGGATTGGGACACCCGTTATTATCCAGAAATGAGACTGTATGAGATTTCCCATTCATAGCACGAATATAATAGTCCCTACCACATAGAAACACGCACTGCCGTGTTAAATTAAATTGATACGTATCGTAAATAACTGTTTTTCTGAAAAACCTATTCAATATCGCATTTGGTGCAGCACCTGATAATTGCAAATACTAATGAACACAGTTAATTTTTCCATTTTATAGTTATATATAAATTCAGGCTTGAAATTCATACGCCTAAATGTAATAAATTTCGCTCCAGTTGACTTCAGTAACATTCGTATCAAAATACTCATAGGATGTAGGAGTTTGTTGATGTATTTCGTTATAAAAATATTACAATTCTCGTATTATCCCCTAGAATGAAATACTTGTCATATGCAGATAAACTTATTTTTGTTTTAAGACAACTTCATATATAATTGCAGCCAACTCTTATGTAAGATTGGTTGCTGTTTGAAGTTGTTATTGCAACTACATTTTTCTAGTATATAGCTCACTTGTTGATATCATATTATACACCTTGAAAGAAGAACGGACAAACGATGATCGCACCTCAAAACCTACACCAAAGAAGAAAGTAGCTTTTTTACCACTATCTCATTGTAGGTCACACATGGATCTTGTTTTATCATTTAGCGCATAGCACGTAATTCACCACGACCATGACGAAATTCTGCAAACCAATTTTACACTGCTTTCTCTGATTTGCAAAAGTAGACCGAAGCGATCTAATGCAACCTTGTGGTGCTAGGCCTTTTTTGAAATCGTAAAAAATCATCCAATGAAAATCTTTATTCATTTTTTACAATCTTAACTCTCATCGTCAACAAACTACTGAATCAGTTGGCTTCCTTTTTGTGAAACTGACGATACTGAAAAATGTTTGTCTGACATATAAATTACTGTCTTACGGTTTGTTCCGTAACTGAAGAGACTAATCGAGGTCGAAACAGTAGAATTGATGCCTTCTCCAGCAGAAAATGCAAACGTTAAGGTGTTATTAACCTCTACCGCTAACTGGATATTACTAGTTGGATATGAAAACGTATTGGACTGTGTCCAAAACATATTTGTGTTGTTGTAACTATGATGTCACAGAGTTTTGGGTAATTCTATCTGCTTTCGAACTTGGGTGTTCTCATCAGTATGGCAAAGAAGCCATATAGCATGGTGTTGAAATAGCTATACTTCACGCGAAAACAACCAATTCTAGGGAAAAGGTGCTTTGCCAGGGAAGTAGCTGAAACAAAGGTATACACGAAAACAAGCATTAGTTCTTGCACATAAGTGCTAGCCTTGTTTAACGTTGATTCAGTAGAATTGTGAGATTGTACTCCGCCAAAGTGCCATACCAAACCCATTTTGGGACACCTCCTGTATCTCAGCTATCTTTTAACGTATATGACAAAAATCCAGTTAAAATGAGGTAAAAAAATCTTCAATTGCAAGTAAGTCATCACTATTTTTTTGGTAGTAATGAACTTTGGTATGCAAATTGCGTTATTAGGTACTAAAAACAATTGTTCTGATACAGAAAGAATTTCAACTTGATATGAATTTGAATTATTATCTATTATTGTACCTGTTTATCTGTAGTAAAAATGGCATAACATAACGCCGATAAAGAAAAACATTATATTTATAGTGCGAAATAAATTTTCAGTTAAATTATGCTTATTGATATTTTCTACCAATCAATGGAATTTTGTCATAATATATAAGAATAAATCTTGTCGTATTTGCTATCACAAAATGATTCAGTAGTAATTATATAATGCGATAAAGGCTTGATTGGATACGTTTACTCAGTGGTGCCACACCATTTTCCTTTTAACTTCCGCACAGTTTATATCACAAATTCACCGTTGTAAAATTTTTGTTTCAATCATGGCGGGTCACAGTAGTACATCAAGTGTTTCAATAAGTTCAGATGATGAATATCTTTTATTCAAATCCGAAAATGAGCTTCGCGATCCACTCTTCTACCTTGAAGACGATGATATCAGCACAGATGAAAACGAAAGTGATTTTAGTAAAGACCGTAGTTTGAAGAACGTACATTTCAACAACAAGAATATCGATAAGTTATCAGTGCAGTCAGCTCCTGCAGTAATAATGACGGTCTATGATGGTAAGCATGACAAAACAAGTTCAAATGGTGTTTTATCGCGAATATCCTCGAAGATTAAACGTAGCCGCAAAGTCCAATTCGTTACAATTGTCCTGGCTTTGGGAAGTTCCTTGGCAGTTATCGCATTTGGATTAGTAATTATTGTGAATTATATTAAGAAACACTTTTAGATATTATTAGTAATACACAATAGCTTGGCATTATCAATGGAACATACAATTATATTAATGACGTTACTGAGGAACTACGTATTTATTAAGCAAAACCAAGCAATCCTAATAAAACTTGAAAATATGTGTGGTTGACAAATAAATCCTTAAAGTTGTTTCTATAACGGCAATATTAACAGTTTTACGGCCTGTAACTCTCCGCCGTAGGTCCGTTATGCAGTGGATGGGGTGCACCGCGAACGATTCCTGAAAACAATGCATCGGATTAGTGGTACTGGTCCTTGGCGCAATATAGCGATTTATATATATTTTGTAGCTGCACAGAGAGCAGCGCAAAGACACACAGTTATTATTTATTAGGTAATTCGCGGTCTTAGCATACGTTATTCTTGTATTTGGCAAGAAATCGGTGCTCGACGGACACCACAAATAAATATTGAAATTAGTGGTTCACGTAGAAATAAGACGCTCAGTTTAATGATAGATTTCAAAGTGGTTGTGCAGATGTGACACAAAACACGTGCTTTATTGTTTCCCGTGTATTTTGATGGGGGATGACAAATTGTGGACAGTTACTGGTTTAAGAGACTTGAGATATTTAAGCTAAAGTATTATACGACATGAAGGAACAGAAAAGCATACTTCACTTAAGGTGTAAAACGGCACAAGGATCAGGTTCTTTTGTGCATTATCAACTGTTTAAATTTAAATTTGCTCTCCGTGGCTATGATGGAAAAAAAATGAATCAGATAATCAAGGTATCTTTCGTGGATCGGTAAATTTTTGTGCAGATACATCAAAGAACAAACAGAATGAGCTTTTCCGATGCATGCTCAAGGTATGTAGAGAAACAAATCAAGGAAATGATTTAGGAGTTATTGCAGATACAACTAGTTATGTTGCTTTATAATTTCAAATGATGGTCGTTTTACGATAATCAGTAATAGATCCACTCTTAACAAAGCTGGAATACTTTGTGCTGATTACACAAACCTACGGCACTGCTGGTATGACTAGCAGCTATATAGAGGAGCGCATGTCATAATCAGTTCAATTTAGTAGTGACCCAAACAATGTCACAAGATGTAAAAGTTGGAGTGTTCTTTTCAAATGCAAAGAGATTTTTGGGAATCGCCCACACGTACGTTACGCTTACTAAATGATTCTTCCTCGTAAACGAGTGACAAAAATCAATGGTTAAAGAACAAATACAAAAAATATATTAAACAATAATGAAAAAGAACGAAAATACATGAATGGACCTGATTAGAATAAATTGAATAAAAGAAATACTTACGACAAAGATTAATCTACACAATTAATCTTTGCTTACGAGGTCTGGCTATTAAATAACGAGACTGCGCGCGCAGATGGCGTCCTAGAGGGATAGGGAGGGAAACGAATGGAGCGTTGGTTAGCGTGTAGTGTCTGCTACGCCACTACGACAACACGATCTTGTCGCTGTAGTAGTTTTTTTTCTATATAAGTTAAAAATGAACGCGGTTTTTCCTCGCACCGTGTGACGAAAAACATGAGCAACGAATCATTGTGAAATTTCTCGTTAAATAAAAAAAAACTCTGACGAAGTGCTATAAATTGTTGAAAGGGGTCTACGGTGAGAATTCTCTATCTCGTGCACGTGTTTTTGAATGGCATAAAAGGTTTTCTGAAGGCCGAGAGAACATCGAAGATGACCAACTTCCAGGTCGACCTGTGTCTGTTTCAACTCTGCAAACAGTGACCAGAATCAATGAAATTGTACTCGGAGATCGTCGTATAAGCATTCGGATAATTGCTGAGACCGTAAAAGCCGATAAAGAAACGGTCAGAAAAATGTTACATGACGAATTGAACATTCAGAAAGTCTGTTCGAAGACGGTCCCAAAAAATTTGACGCCCGAACAAAAGCTCTTCTATCAACAGATCTGCTCAGATTTTCTTGAAACCTGGATATTCCAATACGATGTTGAAACTAAGCGGCAAAAACAAGTCGTGAATCTTGCACCAAGACAACGCAGCTGCCTATAACGCACTGTCTGTGAAGCGTTATTTAGCCGTGCTCAAACACAAGCCGTACTTGCCTGATTTAGCACTTTGTGATTTATCTTGTTTCCGAAGATCAAGTCTGTCTTAAAAGGAACCCGGTTCGAGTCGATGGAAGAACACTTCCAGCATTGCTTTGACCAATGGAAAAAACCAATGGAGCGGCGTGTGGCGAGGGGAGGAGAGTACATTGAAGGGGAGGATTCGATTGTAGAATAATTTTTACAATAAGACTCTTTTTCATAAGCAGTCTCAACAACATTATTGAAACACAACACAACAATTTACAAAAAACACTCCAGTTAAAGGAGATTTGTGCTTAAATTTAATAAATGTCAATCGTCCCCACGTTAATACCCCAGAGGACCCCAAAGGTCCGATTAAAAGAATCTACTAAAAAAGAGGACATCGATTTGCTTTAAAAACCTTTATAAGTTCTGCATTTCCATTATGCAAAACTAGGCACAATTCCAAATCCAACCAATGTTGGAAACATCGTCGTAAAAATGAAATAAAATTTGCAACTTTGCAAAACCGTGTAGATAGTTAATAAATATAATAATTTAATAACCTAATATCACCAAAAGTATTTCAATAACTTAAATGAAATTTTTTATTAAAATATACAGGGTGGGGCAATACAAGTTATCAACAACTAACAAAAATAAAACTAGACATTATTCTTATTTTTATTACCCTAATAACGGTATAATGATATTTAGAAAAAGTGAAGTGGGGAACTATATATGTTCATTATTGCTACTTGTTCCCGATTCTTTAATTCCCCTCTTTCCTCTCCAATTTTACTCTATAGTAGATGAAAATTACAACTTTGTTTTAAAATTAATAACAGGATTAGGTGATACACAGTATCTATGCAATTTGAGATTCAATTAGATTATATCACAAATGGACTTAATGAGCAACATAATTTTCAAATAATTCTAATGAAGACCCAGCATTGAAGTTAGGTGCCATAGAGTCGAGACGGTAATAAAACAACATTTTAGAAAATTATGAAAACAAATACAAAAATAATTAATACACAGGGTTTTCGCTAGAATGTGGAATATTTGAAAAATCATATGGGGTGTCCCAAATATACCTACGAAACTCATTTACTTCAGATATGTCAAACAGATCCGGACATATCCGCCACCACCATTTTTTACCCCATCAGCTTTCTATTAATATCGAATTTTTTGATAATGCTGTTTTTGGCGAAAAAACGACTGAAAGTTACAGAAATATATTTTTTTCCGTCACTAGAAACTCCTAATAGCCTACCGCCTTTGACGTACTCTGTATACTCTTAATCTAATTGATACTATTTTAGGCTGCGATATCGATAGATTTTCTTTGTCTACGCAGTAACGCGTGGTGTTATTAGTTTCTCAGATGACGATATTGTTGTCGTTTCACCACTGGAGGGTGAATGTCCACCTCGTTTTGAGTTTGCCAAAGTTTTTTTATTGCTTCCGTAGAACACAACCTTCTAATCTAGTATCTCTGACAGTATCATGTCGTTAAAAACTTTGATAGTAGTTAAGAAATGTTAATTAAAAATTTTGGGAACAGCATTTTTGTTTGCCATAAGCTGACAGCAAGAGGCTCCAAATACAGTTCCAGTTGTGTCTTTTTGTATCACAAAATAGACACTTACGCTCTTACGAGAGCCACTGTTTATATTTTATGCCAAATAATCAAAACATTCATTCATTGAGAATTGCTTTTATTGTTTTTCATTGTATTTTCAATTTAAATTATTTGCGCCAGTATTTAAATTTAAAAGATTAGGTTCATTGTATGTTATTGTAAACTTCTTATTCTTACCGAGACTTGCAACTAACTTACTATAAGGATTTCCGTCTCAACTACCTACTGAAAACACTTAGGTATACTCATATGGGTGATTCTCATGTTAAATGAATTCCAACGTCAGTGTACGAAAGGTCGACCATTATTATTTCTTTTTTGTTATATTCAAAATGAATGCGTTATCAGACATATCAGGTTCATTGTTATTTTAAAAGCCCGTAAGTGTTGTTTTGCATCATCCCTCTGGAGGCATATCTATTAGAAGGGTATAAGGTTTCCTCTTGTATATGGATATAAGAAAAACCACAAGTGTAATACCAACCATATCGAAATTGAGATAGAGAAACGATGTACATTCCGTAGTTTGCACAAGCACACTAGGAGCAGTGGTTAGGAAGTCCATTAAGTAAAGTGATGACTGATGCTTCCATACATCAGAATCGAATGTCTAGAATTTTAATGTTTTCTGAGAGGGGTACATTTTTCCTATTCATAAAAAATATGTATGTCGTCAAGCATTACGCTGTTGGTCCTGCAATCCTTCTTTTAATTTTTTACGTGCCAAAAATAAAAATTGCTGCTGCTGGGGTTGCATATAGCATATAACTATTTAAGACACAGAGGTGTAGACCACCGAGATAAAGGGTGTTTTTTAGAGAGGTGAAATGGAATAAAACAAAGATGATTTTTTTTAAATTGACATGAAATTTACTTTATTGGAAAGATAATCTTTTGGCTTTATAGTTTAAATATGACTTCTGGCATATGACCACCACGGCTGGTTGAAGATCACGTTTTATTATTCACATTCCAGAAAATAAGTCGGGTTGTATGTTTGCCATTGGCATAACAAACTGCACTGGTCAAATGTAAAAACAACATTGAGGCAGTAAGGAATTATTGTTCCACCTCCACAACGTTTGGCCCGTCCTTTCTTGAAGCCATTTTTTTGAAATAGTTTATAGCAATATGTGTCTACAAATATCGCGAGTTCCGAAGGAAATTATGCGGGAAAACTTTTTCCGGCGCCTAATCTTCTTGAAAAACGAAGCTGCTTAAAGGAGAATATTCGTCCATCAATATCCGCTGCTATAGCCGACAGAGTCAATCAGGGGCGTCACTTACGGAATATAATTAAAACGATGTCATGTTAAATTCCAAATAACCGATACTTAGTAATGTAAGTAATCTCAATATAATCCACTAGCATATATCTATTTCCATATCGGTGATGGTACGATAAGAGTGGAAGGAAGGCATGTGTAAAGCTCGCCACTATTTGAACATGATGGAGCGAAATAATTTTTATCGATATCAGTTTGAAAGTAGTAAAAATATCTATTCATTGGAAACGTACGCTAGAACCATTTCTTACCCAACAAACTTAGGTTAGGTCAAAATAAATTCTCATGTATTGGAAAGTAGAACCTTTACCAGTGCCTTGATATCTTCTTAAACCCTGGAGTGAAAATGAATTGAATTCTATAGTCAGTCTGCTATCCTGATTCGAGAGATTACCATGACAGTATAGACCCGGTCACATCGCAATAATTGATTTGGTTCAAATGGATTCTGACATAATAGTACTACATATTAAACATAGTTAGTAGGTTTTCTGATAAATTTATTCCCACCAGCCCATCGATCGATAAAGTCTTAATATCTACTCGTTTGTCAAAACTGGTGCTCTATTTATTGTTACAACAAAATTCCTAAGCGTGAATATGCTCCATTCTTTTTCATAATATAAAATCGTCTATTTTTTTAATGTAAACATTACTCATTCCAAACATAAACTAAATGATTTATATACGGTGGTGAGAAATGTATTATTCTTAGACACGTTAAACAGTCATTGCGTGAAAATAAATATTTTATTATACTATTTTTTTCACCACGTATTATAACACGTAAATTATATATATTTTTAAATAGTTGTATAACGCAATAAAAGGAATATTGCGTCGGCAAACCCTCATGGAACTAAATTATTAAGTTGCTAAATTTTGTTTGTTAGATGATCCCGAGATATGCTTTTATTAATTGTAATAAAGCTGCCACACACCACAATGTTTCACTATAAAATATGAAAGTTACGTGTTAAGAAAGAATATAAAATATAACTTGAAATAATATTGTGGCATTTCTTTTATAAAATATAACTTCTGCTCTTCGGAATATATTGTCTTTCAAAAGGAGAACCAACACAACTCTTAAATAATGTTTCATCATCAGTTTCATGGTATATTAAAAATCACGACGTTCCTGAAACTTCAATCTACAACTTCAGTCTATATGGACATGATAAATGATAGACAATCTTATAAAATGCTGTGATGAGTATTCAGCCCTTATGGTGTGACATTACATTGCAATCAAATTTCCGGACTGGATAAAAACGACACTGGGAAACAAACGTAACCAGGAATTCGTAACTCGAACATAATTGTACGAATTAGTAAATTCTACTGGGATAAACTCGAATTAAACATGTTTACTTACTATTGTTTTAGTTAAAGACACCACTCAAGCACTTAAAAACAGTTCCGAGTTAGTAAGAAAAAAACATAATTTTATTGGTAAACTCTGACACGCTTTTTGACAGTGGATAGATAAGTACTTTAGCTTTAGCGTTTGAGAGTTTTGCAAAAGACAAAGAAGATATTTGCTTGGTCTTCAAAAAGTCCTAAATATTGGCTGCATTTACTTACTATATAAGTATTATCGTATATATATATAATAATAATAATAATAATAAATACTTACTAATACTAGTAGCATCATCACTATATTGCCTTTTTTTTTTTCAATTTGTTGGCGGCATCTCTCTGGATCAGGCCAGAAAATTCTGACGCCATCTTGGTATATTTATTAAAAGAACAGTATTAACTTTAAAGTGTTAGTAATTTTATTTAATTAAAGGTGCATCCATGCCAATTTTACTCTTCAAAAAAAAAAATACTGTAACCGTTGCATAAGCAGCCAAGTGTCAATATTGTTAAACGAAGTGTGTGTTTACACTTGGTAAAAGCTTCAACACATATTGTCAAAGTTGTCTATTATGCATCACTGAGACTGAATACCTATATAGATTTATAGATATTGATTGATTAGTGTGTTAGCCATTAAATTCAGTTCGGTGTTCCATAATTATAAATAATGAGAACCAATCATTTTGATTAACAACAAAACAAAACTTACTACCTGCATCTTGGTTATCCCTGGATAACTTTAATAAATGCTGAAAAAACACACTCAGAATTCTATAAAATGTACAGGGTCTCCTTTAAGCAAAACATTAATTTCAAAAATTTCGTATCCCATCGAAAGTGTAGATACGACACTGCATTTTAAAATACTATAAAGCTGCTCAACTGTAATTCGTTTTGTTAGACCATTTCGATGGCAGAAATATAATTTTAGGTAATTATTCTAACAAGATGTCACGGACATATAAACGTCATAAATATTAAAACGGACAGTTGTTTTAAATTATAATCAGTGCTTTTTGATGCCTAAGTACAACCCTTTCATTTTCCACTTTGATATCATAATTAGATTTTGTAATCTACCTTTCAATATGGTACTCAGATACTAACGGAAGATTGAGGGTAAATTGAGGATGCCTGATGCAATGCGACCTAAAGATCTATTGTGCCACACTTGTTTCAAGTTACAGCTCCCCATATAGTTCCAGATCTTTGATGAACTCAACTAACTTGATTGGTTTCATACAATCTTAGCGTTGACTGCTGTTTGCGACCTATGTTCAGGAGTTTTGTCCTCGTCCCTGCGAAATCTGCTACTTGTTTCGTCAGGCAACAAGTTCCTCTAAGATACCCTGTAAAAATACCTAGCCTGCTCTTCATGGTTGAGGTTTCCAAAGAATATTTTGAGTGCCTCACGCCAGGAAGGTTGATTGCAGAGTGCCGGGGTATAGAAATCAGAAAAACGCTATTGTTCCTTTACATGCCATTTTTAAACTGATGATGTAGATATTTCTTTCCAGGTTAAATTGTAGGCGCAACATACATAACGCTGTAATTGTGAATAGTACAGCCTGTACAAAAATGTTTTTAAAACTAAACTCATTTCTATTTAGAACAAGACAAACTTTTCGCCAGTAAGCGTCAACAATAAGTTATACATATATGGTAGTTTGAAACGAATGTACTTACTTGAACTTTAAAATAAAATATAAAAAAAATGTTACAAATTTTTGAACAGACAAATTTTATTCAAACTTACCAGTGCATGCTGTTTTGCCTTTTTTAAATTTTGTTCCCCTTTTCAAGTAGAACAGCGGGAACACTTTTGAGGGTTTCAAAAACCATGGACCTACCCCAGCGAATAAAGAATTTAAAACTTTTTTATGTAGCGGCGGGTATAAATTATCCCTTCAATACGGGACAATCAGATTTTCAAGTTGCATCGTATCCTAATGGGGACGCTTTATGATTTTACTTTCACAACTTAATGCAATTTAGGATTTCTTTGTAACTATAATAAAGCCATCTTTTGATGTTTTTATTAAGTAACATCATTTTGCTATCACATTTTGGCAAAGCTTTTCATATTGTATGAGTTTTGAAATGATACTACTAAAATCTTGAAATAAAACAACTTAAAAGTTGCATGAGTTACGAGGTTTTTGCGAAGAACTAAACATATTCATTTATCTATATGGCTAATGGGATTCAGGTTAGACGTAGATTTTTTCCTGATGACACAAAGCTTTTCTGTGATCCTTTGAACAACGGACGGTGGCTTGATTGCGAGTATGTAGAAAACTTACATAAAGCGTGTTCCGAGTTTGCACAGACAATATGGTGTCCATAATATTATGTCAAGGATAATGATTTACAAAATACTTTAGTGTCACTAGAAGGAGTATTGATCTGGGCTTATAAGATCTAAGGTTTATCCTGTAGAAACTCTTATTTTATATGCGCAAACTGCATGCAACTGCTTTCATCATATTGTAGCTGAAATGAGGCAAAAAGTAAAATATAATAAGAGTTATTCGAAGTGGTTTCGCCAGACAATAGGCGTCCCTCAGGGCTCCATCTTGGACTCTCTGTTATTTTCTATTTTCATTAATGACCTCAGTTATTACATTCGAAGCTCTCAGTACTTGTTTTTCGCTGACGATCTCAAATTGTTTTCAGCTATTGCAAACCAAGACCATTGTATAAATCTCCAAGATGACCTTAACAATTTAACAAGGTTCTGTGTCAAGAACGATTTGACTCTAAGTGAAAGTAAATGTAAGTTTTATTTGCTCACGCTATGCCTCGGTCTGGTTCTACTGAATTAGACTGAGGCCCTGCTAAATTAAACAAAATCCCTTCTGTTGGTAACACCAGTAATTTTGTTCTGCTATGCCACGAAATTATTTTTCATTTTATTATATTTACGGACACAAATTCATTGTATAGTTAGTTTTATCTTGCACAGTTGCTAAATTTCATCAATTCATAATATTATCTTAACTCCAAATACGGAAACCAAAGTGTTTTCATCGCTCTATTTGGTGCGAAATTTAACATTATTGTTAGACAAAACAGACTTTTAAAACTTCTATTCGCTAAAAGTTGAACTTCCATTTCCTAAGCGAGATTTTTTTAAATAAACGAGACAAACTTTAACAAAAAAATATATATCGATGAAAGGAAAATTCCGGTTTGGTGGCCATCAAACTAAATCGAACATGGAGAAAAACCGTACCGAAGTTTCCGGTTTTCCTTTTCAACAAAATCGCACAATACCTTCAGCTGACAATGCATAAATTGTATAGCTACACTGTTTTTTTCAGCTTAACATTTGATTTTTAATATTATAACTGTTACGCAATTAATAAATTGAATTATAATAAATAATATAGTAAGTTAAAAATCAGTTTTTCGCTTTCTTTTTACTGGATGTATATTAATTATCATAACCATATTATTAGGTATTTTAATTAAAACTGATATTGGTTTTTATAATTATTAGCATATTGTATTTTTAAATCCTCTAAACAGTTTAAATTAGCGCTATCTATAGATCGTCACAGTAAAATACACCCTAAACATTTACAGATTACGTTCTTTCTCGCATGAAATCGATGTCGGTTTAAATAAAGCCATCTGTGTATATCTAGCCCAACTAAACAGGGGAAGTGTACACAAAACAGTTCCCAGGAATATATAATATGGATTAATCCAAGAAAACTTGTAACAATTAAAATATCCCTATAATCATCAATTTTTTCAGAGTATGAATGAAATTATACTACGAAAGTTATAAGTAACATATTCGTACCCCAGCCTCTGTTGCAGTCCAATATTTCGCCGATTTTTGGATATTATTTTCAAAACTCTCACATACATAGTAAAATGCGTTCGACAGGTTCTGGCAGAGACTGGAGTGGAGTTTCGATGTGGCTTTTCCGCTTAAGACTGTAATATTCCGCTTAAGACTGTAATATTTTTTTCCGACGAACTACACCGTGAGTACTTGGAGCTTCAAAATATAAATTGGCTGAGACAACGGATTCCAGACGAAAACCTACAATATTTATACAAGCAGAACAAAAAAATTATCGCCAAGAAAATCTCAAATGAGAAGATTGAAATTTTTAATCGTCACTTGGCTGATTCTCATAACAAAACTATCTGGTCTATTTTTAAAGAGCACACGGGAGGGGCGAGGAGAACAGAAAACATAATAAACATTAATCTTGACAACCGTATTATCACTAATTCCTCGGATCTTGCGTCTGCTTTTTGTGTATATTATTCTACCATAATTACCGATAAATTAGTCATTTTAATGGAAACTTGTCTGGGGCTTGTACAGTAGGTCCAGATAACTCTCAAAGCATGTTCTTTAGCCCGGTTTCACCGGATGAGGTTTGCAAAACAATTCAAAATCTGCCACAAAAAAAGTCTACAGGTTTAGATTCCATACCAATTAAGATAATAAAGAGATCTGCTGAAACTTTAAGCCCATTAATAGCGGAATTGACAAATATGTCGATGCAATGTGGCACTTTTCATGAACAACTAAAGACTGCACTCATTGTTCCTGTCTATAAAAAAGGCAGTCCCACGGCTATTGAAAATTACAGACCTATAGCTTTGTTAAGTACGTTCTCGAAGATTATGGAAAAAATAGTGGCGGAGAGAATTTACGGATTTTTAAGTAAGTGTGGGGTCTTGAGTAACTGTCAACATGGGTTTAGACAGGGATTTTCTACCGAAACATGTACCCGAGAGTTTATTCAGCGTGTTTATGATCTGACCAATGATGGTTCGTACGCCGTCGCTATCCTATTCGATCTCTCTTGTGCGTTTGACGTGGTGGATAGAGACTTCCTATGCGACAAATTACAAAATATTGGAATACGTGGCCCAGTTAACACATGGATACGATCTTATTTATCTAATCGAAAGATAACTATCCAAATTAACTCTGTTTTATCAGATGTTAGAAATATTGATATAGGAACTCCTCAAGGCAGCATACTGGGTCCACTTCTTTTCCTGCTCTATGTGAATGATCTACCAGCAAATATCACGCATTCAATAGCACTGCTCTATTGCTCAATGAATCAGTCCGCGTCATGGGTTCCATCCAACCTAGCAGAGTAATAAAGACAACTGAACCGTTTGTATTAGAAAATATATTTCAAAAGGTTTATGACAAAAATTTAATAATAAATTGATTTACACCATAATGACATTTCATGTAATTACAATTTGATCAGATTTTGTTGAAGGCAGCAATGTCTATGCTTTGTACCTGAAAATTAAATAAAATTCTGATAAATTATATGTTTCTATAATAGTTTAATTCAATCTGAGGTACCTAGTAACAGTTCGACATTTGGCAAAGAAGAGCTAAAAGCACGAAGTCACCATTTATTTGAAGCATAGTTACATTAAAGCTATGCCAGTTTCCCTTATTTTAAACGTGGATTTCTTTAAGTTAGAAGTCATTAGTCTGAGAATTGATAGCGAAGTCTTTTTTGTCAGTTGGAACAAATGCAGCACCAACTCGCTTCGTTTCTCTACCTGTTATTTTTATGCTACTTGTATTGAAGTTTTAGTAGTTACTAAAAGCGTTAAATAGAATTCTCATGCAAATTGCAATTGAGCAATAATCTTCTCCAGGCGGCTATCTTCTTGATTTTAAATATTGTACATAAAATATCGTGATTATTTGTATCTTTTTTTCCAAATGGCGTGAAACAATTAACAAATCGTTAGATAAATTCTTTTACGTAAATACTTACATAGTCTTCTAGTGCAGTAATCTGTTCTTCGAGCCAGTCAGTTGATACTTTATCGTCTTCTATGACACAAGATAATTGAAGTTTATGTATTCCATACGCTAATGGTACTAATTTTCCGGCACCCCATAACAGACCATCAGTCTCGATTTTCCGAACTTCTTCTTCCATTTTTTTCATATCAGTCTCATCATCCCATGGTTTTATATCGAAGATCACATTGGACTTTGCGATTAGTACAGGTTCTAGGGAAATAAATTAAATTTACTCAGTTTATGGTAGAATTAATAAAAGCTCAGATATTTCAAATACTACTTTACAACATAGCATAGTAAGGAGTTTAGGTACTTACGTTGGGATATGGAATAATGGAATGAAGGATTACATTGGAATGATTGTAGGTTTACTTGTAATACAAATTCTAAAGGAGAAGTTAGGATGTAACCGCAACCACTGAGCTGTAATATACTCTAAAATCTAGATAGGTACATATTAACGAGATTTTATATAAATAATTATTATCTTTGTATTATTTCTCATCCCGCTCTCGAAATTTATATAAATAAGATAGAGAACCAAACAGTTCAAGTCCTTTACTATTATTATTAAACAGTGTATTAGAAATTTGCAGTTCGAATATAAAATTTTAATCGACGATAGCCAAATTTAGGAAAGATCTTCTGCAATTAATAACATGATTAATGTTTGAAATAATTATATAACTTAGATAATGTAAAATTAAATGAAACTGAAGAAGAAAATAGAAGGTGAATAGCAGTGTTTATTGCGAAACCAATAAATATTTATCAAAAGGATTTCGAAAAAAAAAACACTGCTTTAACCCTAGTGTGGCTGGCATTTTGTTTGAAACAAAAGAAATGTGTCTACTAATAATAAAACAAGTTACAGCAAAAATAAACTGATGACAGTTTAAGAGTGGAAAAGGGGTCAAAATAAAAAAAAAATGGAAAAAGTCGAACGATATTGGTGACAAGCTATATTTCCGATTAATTTCTTTTAGAAATCAGCTATTTTTTATTTAAATTATTCCATATCTCGAATAAGAATAGGTTTATTTTTTATTTTGAGCCCTTTTCCACTCTTTCTGAACGCCTATGTAAGCAAGTTTTTTATGATACATTTCATAGGTTATATTCTATCAAAGCTATAAATAACTAGTCAATATTTCTGCTATGTTTAGGAAATATGGTTTTATATTTTTAAGTTTTTAACCCCTTTTTAAAATTCTCTTTTCAAACGCGTTTTTGCCTACCCTCAAAGTTTTTCAAAAATTAATCAGCACCTAGAAATATCCCGTAGTATATTTGTACCAAATTTGTTAAAAATCTGTTAAGAGAGGTTTTAGTTATCGTCGATACAGATTTTTTCCACTATTACACAATTTTAAATTCAAGAAAAATACTTGCAAACCAACCCTTAAGGTGTCTTTTGGTCCTTTTACTGCTTTGGCTATTAGGAGATTCGGTCTTAATAGTATTAAAACTGCAAAAAGTTAACAGTAATAAACACGACAGACTAAACACCTTATTATTTAAGGTTTTTTACGTTATTTGTTTTATGATTCACAGCGGAACCGATTATAACGCATGCGCAAAGTCCAAATATCCGGGAGAACATAAACTTCAACCAACTTTTGGGTATTTGGTGAAACGGGGATTTACCACTACAGTGAATCTCCGTTTAACCAAAGCTCTCTCGCACAGAGGCAGCTTCAAGTAGTAATAAAAAATTTGTTATAAAAGAGTATTATGGCATATGGGTATTTGAAAGTTAAACCTAACCTAACCACATCTATCATTATGCTTACATCTCAAGCTTACCCAGCAAAATAATAAACTGGACTAAAAAAATTGCTGCTGGGTGAAATACCTACCTATGCTTCAATATGGCTTAAAATCGATTACCAAATTAAAAACATTTTAGTTCAAAACAAATACATACAATTTATTATTTATGAAAACAATCGCCTTTGATTCGAAGTTACAGAATCAATTAACAAAAATTAAAGCACAAAAAAAACAACACTGAACAAGACAATTACAAGGTAACAGCAGCCAAACTAATCCATCGCTAATTTGAATTTCTTAAAGCGATAACGACACTTACTTTTAGACTTCTTAGCATTGTACGCGGCTAAACGTTCTTCCTTAATTTTCTCGGCAGCCTCATCTTCACCTTCTGACTCCGAACCAAAAAGATCGATTTCATCATCTTCCTCGTCGTTGGTGGTGGTGGCGGTCGTAGTTGTCTCATCCACCTTTTGTGACTTTGCTTCGCCAACGGAAGATGATCTCTTTTCGATTGCGGATAAACGTAAATCGAGTTGGTTCAACTTTTGCATAACCTGACCCATTGCTGTAAGTACATAAAAGTTTGATTTATTTGAATATGAAATTAAAATATTATTTGAGGATGATCGCATGATTCTTTTTTTACTAAAAAGTATAGGTATATATATTCAGGTAGTACTCACTGTTAGAGAATTCAACTAGCTTCTTTTCCATAAATTTAATTAGTTCTGGGTCAATAGAGGCGACTTCATTGATTTCTTGCTGTAAAAAAAATGTATTTGCTACATTAACATTGATGTATTAACACAAAGAGTGATGTCCAATTTCATTCATAAAACAGACTTTGTTTGGGCGCAGAATGAAGATAAAATATCGGACTATCTTGTCAATTCAACAACTATTAACACTTTTGACTCTAGTAATTTTGATAAATAAACAAGAAATCAAAATAAACAACACAGAAGATTTCGGCTTGGTCTTTCTCGGCAATACTGTTCCTTTATTTAGTATAAAAAACAAAACTGATTTATTACTTTCCTTACGCTGACTGGTCGAATCACCCGCCTGATTATACGAGGATGCTGTATAACCATGATCGTTTTCAAAACTTTAATAAATAATTTAATTACTTTCCTTTAGTATTTGCATTAAAATTTCTCGCACGTAATGAGAAATATATTAGATTCAGCGAGAAATATTGTATACTTACGCATTAAATTAAAAATAATATATAATTTCCTTTTCAATGAGTTGTGAACAGAGAAGTCGCCCAGAGTTATAGAGTGTATTGACCTATAGCTATGTTTTTTACTGTTTGGGGCACATTTTATATTAAATCCTTGGCTAATTAATATATCAATGATTTGCATAAAACTATACTAAGAATCTAGCAGATAAACGACTTTAGAAAAATACTAATAAGTAATAATACAATTAAAATGTTTAAATTACCACTGCTTCAGCCGCTACATCTGCCATTATTTCGACAAAATTTACAAATTTCAAATATTATTTGGTAAACATGAACGCTGTCACGTCATTTTCTCCAGAACATATTTTCAATGTTGCCAAATTGGGTTCATATTTTTAAATATTTACTTACTTATATAAAAAAAATATGATGCTAGATTTTAAGATAAATCAAATATTAAATTATCATACAATCATTTATTTTTATCAATAATGTATTTTGAAGATTTGACACCAATGTTTTCCCGCTGTAAGTTTAAAAAAATACTTAGTTCATGAAATTTTGGGATTGAGAAAATATAAAAATTCTTTTCTCCAAATTACTGAAGTCTGGAGAAACCCCTCAGACCTGACGCTGATTAAACTAACAACTATGTTCAAGTAGATTCGTACTTCACAACACAGGCCTAAGCGTATCGATACGATAATATCATCAGCTGATAAACCTAAATTTCCTTATTTAATTAATTATATATTTATTTGAGATTCGAAAATTTCTAATTACCTAACCAAATGTTTAATTTTATACTTACATTTCCGTTCTTTAGTGAACAATGGTGTACTTACGTTAAAGGTATCCCTAGTTTCAATTAGTCTTTGACGTGCTTTAGCAACTTCTCCTGCTAGTGGTGTAAGAGAAGCCTGAAACGTGTAAAAATTAGACAACTAAACATTTATATTTCATACAATATATTATACCTTTCCCAAACGTTCGTAATGATTGATTTCAGCATCATCATATATTTTTTTGGAAATCCAAATGCCTTGTGTGTCGATTGTAGTCATTTTGGATACCTATATTTTTTAAAAAATCAAATTTTTGAGGTTATACGAAATCTTTGCATACGCACATTAGTTAAAAAGTTCTTTCTATTAGGTACTAGGTATTTCTGTAAATTACTTCAAATTATTGTCGTTTTAATAATTTTTCGTACAAAAAAAACCTTTTAAATAATCATTTTACCTTTGAGAAGAACAGCTGCAAACTTAACCTTACTGTTCTCAAAGTTAAAAGAAATAGGAAAAGACCATGATTGAAACAAGCTGCAAAATTTCGATATACATAACATGATATAACGAAGTATATTTCGATAATTATTTTCGATTATCGATGTAATTGGAAATAGATCAATCAACGAAATGAATAGGTACCGAAAATATGCATAATTATTGAGATTTTTAGAATATTTTAACTAGGCACAGCTGCTAGTTGCTGAAATATGTTTTTAGAATATCTGACCAATATATCTCGATTAGGGCTACTAACGATACTTCGAAGTTATCCATACCCATTGTCTTTATAAACAAAAGACAAGTCCATACTTTTGCGACTGTATCGATTATTTTTGGTATCGATATTTTTAGAACAAATCCAAGTTGATATAGATACTTTCGTAGCAGTATCTGTATCGAAAATAATTATTTATTATATATTTTTTTTAATTCCATATACCATACCATTGTGTTTATAATAAACACAATGACCATACATTATAGTTTATGTTAAGATTATAACACGTTGCATTTTAAAAGATATTTTATTTTTCTGCTTATTTTTATAGTTTATTTTATTAATTTATGTTCTATCACAGAACATAGGTCATATATATCCTAAGATATGTAACACAAAATATAATAAAATACAGACATTCAGCAGTTTTATTCTTACAAGTGTTGTGTAACCTTTCGATACCGATCCTAAGAGTATCGATACTTTTTAGACAGGTATCAGTCGGAATCGATACTTGGCAAAAAGTATAGGTATTGGAATTGATACTTTTACTGTGATGTCCCTAATCTAGATATTTCAAATCTGCGAATAAAATTATAAGTACTGGAAATCACACGTATATATCGAAATAACGGTTTTTGCGATATAATAGATAATACCATCGACATTTCTGTCGATATCACAAAGCTAGATCGAAAATGGTAAAATTGTGCTCAAAATTCACGACGATACAGAAACATGTATGTGGTGGTTTTGTAGTATATCTATTCAACGCTAGGGCCGCCACCATACTACCATAATTTGTTTTAAATCAGGAAGAACGCGAGGCCCTACAATAAAAAAGGACTGATGAAATTTGTCAGTTGCAACAGTGGGGTATAGATGGAAAGTACTCTAAGGGTTTTTGTCAATCGGTATAGACAGTTGTAATAAATTAAGAAAATGTTATTGTTCTTTTCAATTTCCATATTTTAATAATAACAAAAAAATCGAACCACAATGGCCGAATGTTTTGATGATAAAAATGCTCTGCGCGCGCGCGCCTAGACAACGTAGCTGCTATTAAATGCTGGTTACATAATAAAATATCCAATTATACACAAAATATTAATTATTTTTGCTCACTCTTCCTATTTTAAATTCTAATCATTTTTTTTTAATTGGAAAATATTTTATTATGTAACCAGCATTTAAGAGCAGCTATTAAGATATGAGTATGAGAATTGCGTAATGAATACTAGTCATTAATTTGATGATTAAACCTCAAGTTTGGCAGATTTAAACTATAAAAACCGCTTGAGTGCCATTGATTTTAAATTAGATGCTGTATCACTCAGTTTAAGGATGCGCCCTGATTTATGTTCAAATAATTGAGGCCAAATCAATATTTATAAGTGTTACCAAGATTGTTAATGCATTATGCGGATAATTATTATTGAAAATAATTTTCTAAAAGGCAAACACAAGCCTTATTTCATATTTTTAATCAACGCTTAAATTTTATCTTAGAGTCATGAACTACATATAGTCAATCAAATTAATATCCATGACAAAAAAGTAACTTCCCCCTCATATAACATTCAACATCTTGAGAAGTGCAAAAGATAAATTAAATCGTTTGGGTGAAATTAATTAACTAAAATCGTGAAATTAAATTTACCCTTCAAATAATTTACTTCCAGATACAGATTGTCCAATAAACTTAATATATTGATAAGGATTTTATTATTCATTTTGAAGCAACTTAGTAGGTATACGGCCATGCTCTGCTGATTTATTTTGACTAGACTTTACAAAATAAGATGAAAATTTAAATCAAGTGATTAATTATATTTTTTTATAAACACGTTAAAAAAAATTAACATAAACCAAACTTGACTATGGTTTTCTGGTCTTTTAATTTATTTATCTCATTTATAATTAACTATTTATACACGCGAATATAATAATTTGTAAATCAGTGCTACGTTCAAGCTTTAGATTCACTAAATAACTAATGACAACGGTTATACCAGCTTCATTTATGCAATATTAAATCAAATAGGTACTTATAACTGCAAAGAACTATAAATTTACCTACTTAGATGTGCACTTATGACATTGTGACCACAACTTGAAGAATTATGCTTTTTTGACATAAATGAATGGAAGTTCACAGGACTTTTTAAAAACTCAATACAAGTACGTTATTCTTAAAATTTAAACAGAAAATTAATTTAAATTGACGAAAAGAAAGATATATGGACGAAGTTTAGTAACATTATTTTAACAGGTTAATATGTTTTTTCTTTGTTTATTGGTAGGGTTGGGATCACTCTCATAATTTGCACTCCTATATTGTCAAACTAAATTAAACATACTAAAGTTTCGTTAAGTTCAACTGCATAATAGTTTAGGGATAGGGTTGTAGAAGTTGTTTCGAAAAATCCCTAGCCGGTATACCAACTGCTTTTTGAATTAAACGATGCAGATGAAAAATGAACCTGACGGGTTATCCTGATTTTATGGACAGATGAACCGCAATCCTCTCATTAATACGAGGGTTGCCTTTTATATTTCGGGATTAGAGAACAAAAACAAATATTAATCATCGAAAACCACTTTATTGTTTTTCAAAATATTCCCCATGAAGATCTATACACTTTTGCATGCGTTTGAACCAATTGTCGAAGTACTTTTGCCACTCTGATTATTGAGGTATCATCTCCAAAACATGCATTCTGAATGCAGCAACCGCTTCTTCAGGTGTCGAAAAACGTTGATCTCTCAGTTTCTATTTCACGTACGGGAATAAAAAGAAGTCATTCGGTGCCAAGTCAGGACTATACGGCGGATGACTCATCAAATCGATTTTGGGTGCTCAAAAATGCAGTTGTTTGAGCCGATGTGTGAGAGCTCGCATTATCGTGATGAAGAGTGATTCGTCTTCGGCGGTTGGCAAACAAATAGTTGTGTACCACTCAGAATTGACTGTTCTGCGTTGTTCTAGTGGTACGGTTGCGACATGTCCAGCTTTTCCGAAAAAACAGGCGACCATTTGCTTGGAAGTGCTTCGTGTTCGAACAACTTTTGTTGCATTTGGCTCATCTTGAAACACCCATACAATCGACTGCTGTTTACTTTCGGGTTCATACGCGTAAATCCACGATTCATCACCTGTCACGATGTCATAGACGTTTTTCGAAGCACCGCGATCGTATTTTTCGAGCATTTCTTTCGACCAATCGACACGAACCTTTTTTTGAGCGATTGACAAATTGTGTGAGATCCAACGTGAACAAATTTTTTTGACAGTCAAATGTTTATGCCATATTGAATGTATGCTGGCCCACTAATGCCTAAGGTTGTCGCAATCTCTTGATAGGTCACATGACGATCTTGCAATATCAGTTCGCGCCCAGCATCAATGGTTTGCGGAACAACAACTGATTTTGGACGAACTTCACGAAATTCGTCTTGGAGTGAACTGCGACCACGATTGAATTCAACATACCATCTATAAACACGTCGAAAGTTGTAAAAAATAATCACAGGAAAATGTTCACGATTTAATTCCATTTTTTTGGGCCGAGATGAATCTTTTAAGTTACTGTAAACAACACAAATAGCGCTCGTATGTCAAAACGTTCTGAGTATGTATAACCTCAAAAATGTCCAACTTTACGATAGAGCTGTCAGTTGCCAGATTGCAACACCAGGGTTGCCAAATCCCAAAATATAAAAGGTAACCCTCGTATATGTTCTTGTATTTTTATATGGTTGGAATTTTCTTGTTACTATAGAAAAAATATAATTTATAATTCGCATTTTACTTGCCTCTGCTACAAGAAGATACATTAACATATAAAACAAAATTTAAGCGAAACAATAAAGGTTTGTGGGAGCTTAAAACGTCCTCACTCAGGCCCATCTTTTTGAGATGGTAGCTCACCGAGTAGTTTCCTGTATGAAAAGACCTGTAATGCGTTTCTATCCAGTTCGATAAGCTTTTTGGATTTTGGGACCTCATGAACTTCTTCGATTGTCCTCAGGGCTGGGGTGGTGTAAGGTCAAAGATGGGTTGGACTCCTTTTTTGTAACTTAGGTAGGTAGGTACTCCACATTAACATTGCAATCAGGACTCACTGTACAGTTCATATAAAATGGTAATTTTTAAGTTTCACTCTCATAAAACTTAACTCTCGATATAAACTCAATTTATTTCTTAAATTTTTATTTCTAGCTAAATATATACAATAATAAAAATTCAGGAAAACATGCATATCATCTCTTAATGTGTTTTTAAGATGAAAAATAATCGTCACTATTCTATAACACAGTGGCATTTTATGATAGCCACAATCATTATCGTAAATCTACATAACTATAGTCGAGCTGAAAAACAAGGGGTAAAAAATGTCAGCCACTTAAGGGTAAGCTATTGACTTATCATAAATAATGTTGAAATACCTACACAAGACCAACCCCTATTTGCGCTCACCAATAAAATCAACGCAAAAATGATTAGGGGTGGAGTTTAATGTAACCGCAACCCCAAAAATGTTGCTATAGCAACGATATACCCTAACTTTACTCCACATTCATATGGTCTTTTCAAACATAGCTTTAGATTATCTTTATAATCATGGACAAATTAACGCAGTTCGTGTCAAAATCATTTGAGAACAATAATAATATTAATAGTAACGTAGCTAGTGAACAGTGTGTCAATTTGACATTATTTGATGTTAAAAAAACATCGCAAACAATTAAAACTGAAAAGGACTATCAAGATGATAGTAAAAAACCCAAAAATTGGTTGATATCTGATATAGAAAAATCACCTGACCCACCACTTGGAATCGACTTAAGATTAAACATTGAGAAAACAAACAATAATGTTGACGATAATATCAGTGATCATGAAAAAAATGTACATAAAAACCGTTCGAGTTATAAAATAGCCTCAGTGCCCATACCGGTTGATATAGGAGATTCAAAATCGTGCTCAGAAATTCCGGTAATTTGTGACAAAAAAGAGGACAGTAGTCAGGATAACACTTGTGATGATGGACATGATAGTGATCACAAAATTTGTAAGTCAAAAATACATACTTATATTATATTTTATGAACTTGAATTAATTTTTTTCACTAATAACTCATTAAAACCAGTCTCATCATACGTAATTTAATCTGGTAGTTTAAATGTGGAAAAAACGACAATTTCAACAAATAAGAATTGTCAACGAGCTTGTTACATTATGTAACAATACATGGAAAGTCGCTTCACACTACCATGTTTTCACCAGTTGATCCACAAGAAGTCATAAATGGTGATCGTTAGAGCTTATAGTAGCATGAAATATTTAAATGGTACCCATATATAGGTACCTATAATAAGAATTGATTGATTCCCATTACTCTCACCTCTGCGTTTGAATTTAACCGTCGCGTTGTCTTCCTAGTGATTATTTTTGATGGATCAAACACATGATATCCAATTCCGAACCAGAAATTGAGTTTTAAAGTTTTAGTTTCGGTGACTGAGTGACATTAAAACGGTACTGATTTTGAGTGCAGGTAAGCTTAAATCCAAACGAAAATTCTCATCTAAATCAATTTCCAGCATTTTCATATTTGAATCTGATTCAGCAGCTCTAAAATGTTCGCTATACCCCTTCAAATGCATTAATTGTAGTCAGTTGCACATCCCTTATTTTTTATATGAATTTTGATTGATAGAGGTAATGATCCCTCCCCAAATAGTCAATTCAGGTAAGTAATGTTTAACCTTTAATTCAATCAACAAACAGAAACTAAGGATTTGCTATGATTGCATCTGTATAAGTATAAACCATACATAATCGTCGGATAGTCTTTATTTGTGAATTGCTTGTTACATAAACCAACAAGAGTTTCTGTTGCTTCCTCAGGAAGTTGGATATCATTCGTAGCATAATGTTTCAAATACATTATAATTGATAATAAATAATTGATCCATTGATCACAAAATTGAAATTGACTCACCCTGTATAATTATAAAACAAATTTGACCTGAAACTTATTATAATATATATATTTTCCCAAATTCTTCTGGGGAATTTGGCTTCACTATTATTTCAGTTTTGTAATTATGTACCACCTATAACATCAAAGGGTGATCTGTAATAAATTAGACTCACGAGGTCTTCATGAGTCTCAGTTATCATCATGATCCAATATTTTTTATTTTTTATCGCCTGCGCTAATTTTCAAGGCAAATGCCATACCTAGAATCTTTTGAGATGTTGTATGCAGTGTTCATTCCGTCGTCTGAATCTGGCAGTTTGCTGCTAACGTGAATGTGTTGAACCCATTGGGATTTGATTTCCTGTCGGAACTTGACGATAGTAAAAGATAATTTTCAGATTTACTTATACTTACCATTGATGTGGGTACTCCTAGAAATGCAAGGTGTTAATTTTTTTCTAGATAATAGTGCTACACTTTACTCTGGATTTAATTTGGGGCAATTTTCTGGAATTAATTTTTCCAGGCAGCTTTTGGAGCACCTTTTATATCCAAATTTACTTTCTTAGTATTATACGATAACCTCAAAATGTCTCTATTATAAACCTGACCAACCTGTATATCTATAATTAGGTGCCCTGAATGCTAGATGTATTCTGGATATAGTTGGTGATTTGGATAACCTTGAGAATTCTTTTAGATTTTAAAAGCCCTGCATATAGTGAATCTTTAAAATGAGTAGCACTTTATATTATTACGTGGTCGTAGTTCACTCTAAGACGAATTTCCTGAAGTTCGCCCAAAATCAGTTGTTGTTCCGAAAACCATTCATGCTGTGCGCGAACTGATATTGCAAGATCGTCATGTTACCTATCAAGAGATTGAGACAACCTTAGGCATTAGTGGGACCAGCATACATTCAATATTGCATAAACATTTGACTGTCATGAAAATTTGTTCGCGTTGGATCCCACACAATTTGGCAATCGCTCAAAAAAAGGCTCGTGTCGATTGGTCGAAAGAAATTCTCAAAAAATACCATCGCGGTGCTTCGAAACACGTCTATGACATCATGACAGGTGATGAATCGTGGATTTACGCGTATGAACCCGAAAGTAAAGAGCAGTCGGTTGTATGGGTGTTTCCAGATGAGCCAAATGCAACAAAAGCTATTCGCACACGAAGCACTTCCAAGCAAATGGTCGCCTGTTTTTTTGGAAAAACTGGACATGGCGCAACCGTTCTACTAGAACAACACAGAACAGTCAATTCTGAGTGGTACACAACCATTTGTTTGCCAGTTGTCTTCCAAGAAATCAGGAAAACCAACCGCCGAAGACGGATCACTCTTCACCACGACAATGCCAGCTCTTCCACATCGGCTCAAACAACTGCATTTTTGAGCACCCAAAACATCGATTTGATGAGTCATTCGACGTATGGTCCTGACTTGGCACTGAATGACTTCTTTTTATTCCCGTACGTAAAAACAAACTGAGAGGTCAACGTTCAACTATATACAGTGAATGCAGAACGTTCAAAGATAATTAGAACTTTCAGTATTTTGTCATTGAATCCAGTAATAAGGCGCTATGTTTAATTTGTAATCAAGCTGTTCTCGAAGAATATAACATTAGATGACACTATAGTCTGCAACTCGCTCCAGCTTTCGTGTGGCTCGGAAAACGTGGAAAACCATTTACAGATGGAAAAATGATAAAAGAATGCTTGAGTGCAGTAGCCGTAGAAATATGCCCTGAAAAGGTTTAAATTTATTGGTTTTCTTTAGCCTTGGATGAGTCAATGGATGTGTCAGGTACTGCTCGCGGAATCGACAACAGCTATGAAGTTTACGAAGAACTTCTTGGTATTGATAGTATTCACGGCACTCCAACTGGGCAGATATTCTTAAGGGAGTTGAAATAGCCATTAATAAAAAGAACCTTCGATGGAAAAACTTGAAATCTATCACTGACTGAACTGATGGAGGCTAAATATGTGTGGTAAAAATAAAGGAGTGGTTGAACTTGTGCAAAAGGCTGTAGAAAATGATGGTGGTTCAAAACTATTAGTCTTACATTCATCAACAGTCCTTTTGCGGAAAATGTTTGGATATGTCTGAAGTTCTAAAACCAGTCATATCAGTTGTTAACTTCATCAGAGAATGGAGAAAATGACTTACCATATCATACTGCCGTACGCTGGCTTTGTTGCGGAAAAGTCCTTAAGCGCTTTTTTTAACTTTAAGCAGAGGTCGAAATATTTTTAAATGAGAAGCAGCAGCCCTTTTGCAAGATAGGGAATGGCTGTGGAAGTTAGCATTCAATGTCGATTTGAGAAATCATATGAACGAACTGAATTTCAGACTCCAAGGAGAAAATCAGTCTTCCACTGTTGCTTGTGTGAGAACACGTTTTCAAAGATGAAGCCCGATGAGCGTCTTAAATCTCTTTTAATAATTGGTACAAGTAAAATGATACACAACTACAAACTATTGTCGGTGGAAAATCACAATCCATAAATCTCATTAGTGTTTTTTGTTTTACTGTGATTAATGGGATTCATTTCAATTATTTGTTAGGGAGTAAGGTGTATTTATGTATTTCCTAACCTTCCATTAGGTTTCTATTTCTAAATCTATAACACTTCAAACGAGATTTTTTTTAATTACATAATTGTATCTTTAAATGGTTATGTTATTATGTATGTCTCGTAAGCAGAAAGCTGTCAGTGAATTAACAGAGATTTACACGGTCTTCACTAAATCCAACATCAGGCTTTATAAAAGGGGGTGGACATACACTCTGCGGCACATATACAGTAAAAACCGTTTATTAAATTAAATTTTAATCGTATTGCAGTAAGCTTTAATCAAATTACTGACATACGACAAATTTGTATATGTGGATTATTTATTCAAAACCGCACAAATAAAAACTGTTTATAATTTCATTAACATATACATGTGATTTATGAGTCAGGGGATGATATTTATGCCGTTTGTGTAGCATTGATTTTGATTTCTATTATTAGTGTTGGTATAATTGAATATAAATAATGATCGCATCCTGAAATTTAGATATTTGGTTGTAAGAGTTTTTTATGTCTTTCTTCTTAATCAACGTTGATTTCCTGAATTAACATATCTTCCTCCAAATCATTTTAGTTTACGCAACATTTTGATATAGGATTTGCATTAATTGTCTCCCAGAAAGAGAGATGATTACATTCATCTTATCAACAGACCCCGAAAGTAGAACCAATAATTGTGTGTAAGCTTTAAGAAATGTCACACTGTTTTTCAATTTAAAAACATAATTCTACACGCCACTGCGCACAGGCTTTAATTAGAAAATACTACCTGTTTTTAGTATTGCTTTTGTACAAAATCTAAATTAAAAAATAATTTAACCTAGAGCTATTAAGATTTTTAAAATATTAGCCTGTCATCTACAAGAGCCCCAATTAACTAATTGTTTCTTTATTTAAATTTCCAAGGAAGGGTAATGGAAAGGTATTTTACAGTTTAAGGTACCTACTTTAATTCGAGAAGAGTAATTAATTATGTTGAAAACAAAGTCCTCGTTAAGAAAATGAGCGAGGAGTTGAGACATAAAAATGAATAAAGCTTTAGGGTTAGCTTAACGTTCATTTTAATAAAGTTCAAATTAAAAACAATTACGAATGGTTTCTATATATTAATTTGGTTTGTATTTACAGAAACAAGTTTGTGATTTGTATATAAAGCTTTTATTGAGCACAAATCCATAATACTTAGTGTTTGTTAGAATTTTGTTCTTTTTTTGTTTATATCGTAAATATTATCAACATCGTTTCATTATATGTGTGTTTTGTATTTTAGACAGGCAACTAAAATTATAAAAACAACTCTTCTGAAGCTAGCTAGCTAACACTAGCTGATCATCAACCGTGTTCTCGCAAAGTTGCTCTGAAAATACTTTATTGATGTGAAATACACAAAGTTTACACAAAAGATCACTCAAAATTCTTAAAATAACATAACAAAATTTAAGTTAAGTACACACTGAAATCACAATTTAAAAACGCTAAAAGCTGTACCTCTATGACCCCAGATCAAGACTCCATATAGCATATTATAGAATGGACCAGGGAATGGTACGCCATCCTCAAGGTTGCGTAAGGTAAGACACGCATACCACTCCGACAGTGACACTCCGGGAGCAGTCTCACAGTCCTGTTTTTGCTTTGGTGTGATATGAGACCCTCTCTGGCTCCAACACAGGCCAGTGTGGTATCATCCGCGAATACAGTGAACCGCTACCATTTCAAAGCCTTTAGATTTTTGACCACTCCAGCGCAATGTGCAACAACAGAACTGATTGTATTAGCTCATTATTACGTCGAAACGAGGGAGCGAGAGTCTTGGTCAACCAGTTTGCATAACATCAAACTAAAAACTACTATCTAAGTGTGGTAAAACAAGATTACTTTAGGTACGGAAGTAGAAACTTCAAGTATATTCTCAATCATAAATAGTGAGTAAATCTCTCTCTTTATTCCAAACAGGAGAATCGGTTGCAACATCTTGTTTCAACTCGAATACCATCTGGAACTTCTGAAACAAACCAAAAATCCTACATCAAAACTTTGAGATGTACACATTCCAGTAGTGTGGAAGCGTCTTAAAGATGAAGAAAGGAAAATTGATGATATGGTTCGTTTTTCTTTACAATTAGAGCAGAACATAACCTTAATGAGAAAAATAATTCCCTTGTTGGAAAGAAGCAATTAGGAAACTCACTTAAGAGAAACTGGATTCAAATCCTATTCGATCATCCAAAATATTCTCTCGTCATACGATCTTCCTCCATAGTTTGCAAATTTCTTATATCTATCTAATCAAATGGGTCGTATATTCGAGGCAAAGGATAACTGTCCTTCTTCGTCACGTTGTTCAGCTGACGATAATCTACACAAAAACGAGTTGTTCTATCCTTCTTCTTAACTAATACCACTGGAGAGGACCACGGGCTGTTGGAAGGTTCAATAACGCCTTCCTTCTCCATATCACGAGCGGTAGCCTTCTTCCAGGTTGTCGAATTGGCTACGCATCTCCCGTGTTGATTTTATGCCGACATAAGTTGGTTTTACCCTTGATCTTCCCGCCGACGTCGAAAATATATATGATTATTATTAATTATTCAAATATTGGCTCTCTGTTCATTCGATTTGTCCAAAAAATAAATAGTTCATTGAAAGGATGTAGGTCTTTTCGAATGGACATTTAATTCTATCTAGGTGTAGCTAGTATGTGTGTAATCAATTTGTACCTTTGTACCATAGCAATTTCAACCTAACAGAGGACTGTGGTAAACGTATTAGCCCGTAATGGCAATTGCAAAATTAGTTATCTATCTACGCCCCATTCAATGGCGTAACAAGCACAAAGTCAACCTTTTCAATAATAGTACAAACTAAATTCTGAGTTAAGATTACGCGTCTGCTACATGGGGAAAACTTTGCAAACAAATTGCTTTATAGCAATTTTTTAGTTCCTTCAAATTTGCTATTTTTAATACGGTCCACTAAACGAACTGAGAGTTACCGGTTGTAGTCATTTTATAAAAAATATTGTCTTCTAAAACTAACAACTGTCTCTCACGTTGAAAACCAAACCAATATCTCGTTACTAATGTAAATATTCACTGAGTCAAATATTAGGTCTCTATCCTACATTGATTAGATATTTCCTTCACACTTCGCACCAAATAATTTAATATTTCATTTTTGTGGTTGTAATCACCCCTTATACGACGTTCTGGGTATTGGCAACACAGATTACATCCAAACAGCAGAATGGAGCCGAAATCAATGTGACAGAAATCAATAGTAATCTAATAATGTCCCAACAATAAATGCTTGTTTTTCTGACAAGTTAAATTGCTCCCTCAGTGATTTGTTCCCTAATAAAATAAAGGTTTTTCTAACAAAATTGAAAACAAAAATCTAAATTGGATTCCAGTTTGTTGAGTTAAATGATTAAATAAAAAAACAACAAGCGTATAACGCCCCATTTTCAATTTGAATCATGTTTTAGACTCCGCCTACTTAAAGTTTGTAGAGTAGGTATTTATCCTGTCTTTGTTTTAACTCTGTTTCTGTTTAAAACTCTCTCTACTGATCTGTAAATACGACCACATAGGTACATCCATATCTCATCAATGCAAGATTTACCTATTAATTTTTTAATTAAATAATCGAATAAAGTAACAAGACTTTTAGTTATGTTGGAAATTTGTTTCACACTACCCTGCTTTCACCAGACTGGGCGTTTCGTTGATCCACAACTAATCAGTGGTGATCGGCAGGCAGTGTGACCCAAATTTCCAACATTTACAAAGAGCTTAGCTAGCACGAGAGATGACTGACAAAGAGACCTATTTTTCCGACTGTACTCTGCAGACTTTTTTTGATTGTGTCAAGTATTGTGAGATAAATTGCTTTTCTGAAGACTGGTAGGTCTCTTTTCAATTTGATCCGACTAGAGTGGCGGAGGCTAGCAGTGGGTAGTCACTAAGTAAAAAATTGATCTGGTCAAATTTTTTTAGATTGTCAAGGTCAAGCGCGTTAGATGAAAAGTAGAAAATTATCAAGGTAAAAAAGAACACGTTAAAATACGGGTTTCGTAAGGTGAATCTTATTATATTTTATTTTTTAAAAATTATGCCCCATTCACTACTCTACGAAATACAATATACAGGGTGGTCCAACGAAAAGTTTGCACCTAGCTTTTCTCTTTTTTTTGTAGTCGAATGCGAAAATGCTCGGACACGTCGATTTTGCTTTTGAGGGGGACACATTTTAAACATATTTTTCGATCTGCGCCTTTAACCCCCTAGCGGGGGTGAGTAACAACCCTAAAATTTTAAATGGAAAGAGGGGTCTAATGACATATCATTTGAAAGGACACAAAATTGTCTTTCTAATGATACCCTATTTGTCGAATTTTACTAAAACAGTTAATACGAAAACGACTTTAAAGACATTAAGCCGATAATTTTGGTATTAATGAGAAATACAAATAAGTTTTAATTATTACGACTGAAAACAACTACAATCATTTCTAAATTATTTACTTTGAAGAAAAACGGGATTTCAAAAACACTATCTTATTTATCAGAACTAAATTCCTCACTAATCGTTTGCGTTTTTTGTTGAAATAAAAACTGCAGATACGTGTAGGAAAAGAATTTACACCGTTTATTTTAGTCTTTTCATTGATTCAGTTTGGTTGCTTCTCAAGTTATTTTACTTTTACCGTACAAAATGATTTATTCCATTCTAGAACGAGTTGAAATTGTTAAACTTTATTTTCAAAATAATAGTAGTGCTAGACTTACGGCTCGCTTATTTAATGAGAGACATCCCGATAAAAATGTGAATGATGTGTACGTTGGCAAGTTAGTTAAAAAGTTTGTAGATACCGGATCTGTCTGTAATGTAAAACACCAGCCGCAGAAACCGATCAGAAATGAAGCTGTGGAAGTCGCTGTTTTAGGGCATGTTGAAATGGATCATAGTCAAAGTACCCGTCAACTAGCTGAAGCCTCAGGTGTCTCCCGTTCGTCCATAATACGAATTTTAAAAGCGTACAAATTTCATCCGTACAAAATCAAATTAGTACAGGAACTAAATGAGGATGATCCTGATAGAAGGCTGCAATTTTGTGAAGCAATGAGCCAGCGTTTAATTGAAGATCCGCAATTATTATTTAACATTTGTTTTTCCGACGAATGCACATTTTATTTGAATGGAGCTGTAAATAGGCACAATTGCCGTTACTGGGATGACAGTAACCCACATTTATTCCGTGAGGTTCATACCCAGTATCCTCAAAAAATAAACGTCTGGTGTGGCATATTAGGAAATCATATTATAGGACCACTTTTTATTCCTGGAAATTTAACTGGTGAAGTGTACCTAAACATGCTTGAAGACACAATTGATCCTTTAATAACACAAATAATAGAAGATGACCAAAATCATACTGCTGATCGGCTTTATTTCCAGCAAGATGGAGCACCTCCGCACTATGTGGCTCCTGTAAGACAGTTCTTAGATGACCGGTTCCCTGGACGGTGGATTGGAAGGAGGGGCCCAATTGAATGGCCTGCCAGGTCACCGGATTTATCGCCTTTAGACTTTTTTCTTTGGGGGCACTTAAAAAATAAATGTTTTGCCACGAAGCCCGAGTCCATAGAAGATCTTCGCCAACGCATTACAGAAGAGTGCAGAAACATAACACCTGATATGCTACAAAATGTTAGAAATAGATTTGAACAAAATCTGTATTATTGTATGGAATCAAATGGGTCACATTTTCAACATTTGTTAATGTAACGTTTTAATAAATCAATTTAACAGCTTGTTTACTTTTTTTACAAAGCAATGTTAAAACTAACAAACATTGGAATGTACTAACGATTGCAGGTGTTTTCACTCGCAATAATTAAAACTTATTTGTATTTCTCATTAATACCAAAATTATCGGCTTAATGTCTTTAAAGTCGTTTTCGTATTAACTGTTTTAGTAAAATTCGACAAATAGGGTATCATTAGAAAGACAATTTTGTGTCCTTTCAAATGATATGTCATTAGACCCCTCTTTCCATTTAAAATTTTAGGGTTGTTACTCACCCCCGCTAGGGGGTTAAAGGCGCAGATCGAAAAATATGTTTAAAATGTGTCCCCCTCAAAAGCAAAATCGACGTGTCCGAGCATTTTCGCATTCGACTACAAAAAAAAGAGAAAAGCTAGGTGCAAACTTTTCGTTGGACCACCCTGTATAATTAAATACAAATAAAATACAAAATTATTTGTATTGAATAAACATTAATATTACTACTTACCGCTACCGCAACAAGTTGTGCAGCACAACTACTAATCTTTACTTGTTCTAGTCAAAATATTATTACTATTATTATTAAATAATTAAATACATATACTTTTTAATCAATGGCACTAGTATTTAAACAATAAACGAACAAATAGTTCAAACGTAATGTAAAAAACAGTAAACAAAAATACCTAACGTACAAATCGAAATTCGTGCAAATAGTATACCTACCTATCTACAATAGATAGAAGACGGCCGGGGTAGATGCCTAAGCTCAACGTAAACACGTTCCTACGCAATAGAACACATATTATTTCAATAGGTATTATATAAAAGTTCTGAATCACCACCAGTTTTTTCTGTATATTTATTTAATTATATTCAAGAAAAAGTACAACAATTTTGAGCAAAATACATGTATTTTAGGCCGTATTTGGTAGTACATACTATTACCCGGTGACCGGTGGCGCAAAACTTTTAATATGTACAGAGGTATATGTGTATATACAGTGTATACCCAGTAAATACATATACGTAAATGAAACGTGGCTTCAACGTGTCAGTCGTTGATAATTGGTCTTACGTTAGAAAAGTGACGGTTTATTTTAAGTTTAATTTTACACCGTTCAGTTTAAACGTTATAGAAACGTGTTTTTATTATCTAAATACAACTACGTGCATTTATTATGTTTGAATAACGTTGTATATGCATTATAAATAAACCATAAAATAAAAACGTTTGTTTTATGTGTTTTTTAAACGCGTGTCAAACATTGTCAAAATTAAAAACGTTCTTTATGTAATTTACAATAAACCCATATTTATATCTAAAATAACGTCATAAATTGTTCATTAGAAGCGCATAATTTTTAGAGGCGACAACGAAAACGTTAAAATGACGTTTTTTAAGAATTCTATGATAATCCGAAAATTACAGTTAAGGTAACGTGTAAAATATCCCATAAAAATGCGTATTGCTTAATATGGGAAAATTCAAAACGTTTATATAATGTTTATAAAGTATGTTATCACAATTCCAAATGTACCTACAATTAGAGGAACGTGCGAATTTATTCTTAAAACGAGCAATATTTAAAGTGGGAAATTTTAAAACGTTCATTCCAAATACTCGTACTTCAACAAATGTATCAACGAATCGTTTGATGTAAAACTAGAATTATTGAAATAACAACGAATACCTATTACGTCCTAAATGTATTTTCAAAAATCTAGAATATATAAAGGTTTAACCTTAATTTACCTACGTAGGTACCAGTTGAAACAGTAGTAAATAAACGTTATTTAAATGTTACTAAAATGTGTAATTAAAACTATTGCACAAACGTATTATTAACGTATTTTAGAACCGCTTAAATAACGTTTGATTTCACCGTTGAATATATATACATAAATACGTTCAATACACGTTTTTTAAACCACTTAACTAACGTTTCGTTATTCGTGTTCTGTAACGTGAAAAAGCGCGACATATAAAAGTAAAATATACGTATTTAATGTACCTTTTTTTGGAAAGGTGTTTTGTAATGATAAACGTTAAATAAACGTATGTGTGTTTACTGGGTAAGAGTATACGGTGTAGGCGACGATAACAGTTGCCTGTAAAAATGCGAATTCTCGGTAGTGAGTTATAGCACCAGCGGTAAACCTATTTTGCGGTAGTTATATTATACCTACAGATAATTATTGAATTAAAGGGGATGTTTTAAACGTTTAAGGTAGAAAATGAAATTAATATAAGAATCAATATTTTTTTTTTTAATTATGGACTCAATAATAATAAATTGAGTATTTAATTTAGGGCGAAGTTTTAAACTTAGGCGGTGCCTACCTTGCCTACCCCGACCAGCCGCCACTGGTATTAACAGGGATACAGTGAGTCAAATATAAATTTTAGTCGTGTGTTGAATGAGGATTTGTCGCGGATAAGTCATTACGTACATGATTTGCGCTTAAATCTTGAGAGACCCATGTGTTATGTTTTTGTCCGAAAAATTTTCTAAACTTAATTGACTTACAATTGAGACCCAACTGAATATGGTAAATTATGCGAGTAATTTGGCATCTAAGTTTGTATGTTTTCCGTAGAAAATGTGAACTTTTCTAATGACATTACTTTCATAACAAAATTCACTATTTGTGTACGTTGCACCGAAATAAATTTTAATAGGTTGCTAAAAGAATTTAAATATTTGTGTTAGAGATTATATTCTTTAATATTCACCTAAACCACCCTGTAAGGAACACCTGTAAGTCACAGTGGATTTCATCTCAATTAAGTACTAAGTCATACAGTGTTATTTTTGCAACAAGCAAAAATCAATGTTAAACTGAAAAGGTGTGAGAAAGATGAAAACTCGTCCCTAGAGAGAAATTAAGCGAGGAAATACACGGATTTAATAGAAGCACCCCAGGGGTAATAACTATAGCACGGTAGAGCATCAATTAATTTAATTCTATTACGTTAATGAAGATACAAAGTACTTTAGGTCCATGTGTTTGTTAGCCATTTTTCCACTTCAACGAAAAATAAAAAATATAACCACGCTTCGTTTAATCTAAGAGGGTGAATTGGTTACCCAAATAAAATATTGTGTCGATGAAACTAAAAATTCTTTTATGTTCTTGTTATTCTTTTATTGTTTGTGAGACTGTTTTTAAATTTTCATGTTATATCAATCCGTCGTATCCATGGATTGGATTTCGGCATGGCATAACGTGCTTTAAAACCAGTGTTTACTGTGGATCGTAGCACAGTCAGAGATAGCAAACAAAATTTCGGGAAGTGAAACAACAAGCATCGGTTTAATTAACTGAATATACAGGGTGTCCCTGAAGTCGATGTTCAAACTCTAAGGCGGGAAGAGGGAGATCATTTGGAATCAAAATAAAACTTAGTGGTCAAGCGAGTTTTTCGCTACTTATTCCAAACAAGACTTGTAATTGCATTTTTAAAATTAAATCTGTGCACCACAACTTTCAGATATATTTGGTGACAAAGATGATTCAAGAGCAGAAGACTCGTCCCCGCTGTCGCGACACACACCTCCAACAGTAAATTCAATAAAAACAACAACAAAACAAAGGCGATCGCGTACCAATTTTACATTAGAACAATTAAATGAATTGGAAAGACTGTTTGACGAAACTCATTATCCCGATGCTTTTATGAGAGAGGAATTAAGCCAGAGATTGGGATTAAGTGAAGCAAGAGTTCAGGTAAGATGTTGTGTATAATAATTTGTTCTATACAACCCCCCGCTAAATGGAGCTTTTCAAATTTGTCATCAGCATACAAACAGTTGACTATTTGAAGGAAAAACATGTTTAAATGCGTGGACAGCGATTTTTATCACCTCATGAAGCGGTGGAAGCCTTTCAAAACCATGTCTGTGAGATACAGCATATATAATATAATAAAATAAAAGTTTGTTCCCAAAAAAGGTTTTTCTTCACACATTTTATAAAACATACTTATACTAGACAAGCATTATATTAATTGCCTTGAGGTACACTTTCATTTCTGTGAGATATATTCTTTAAACTTGCAGTGCAATTGCTTCACTGTCTTTCACAGTGCACTATTTACTATTGAATTAAATGGGAATCATCTTTATAAAGAAATAGAGAGAATTGGAATTTCTAATATGAAGAAAGTCACTTATCTTCTGCCCTAATTGGTGGATAATTGTCTCTAAATTATCACTAGGTTAGTTCTAGAAATGAATGTATGTTCAAAATCAGGTTGCCCTGCTAGTTTTAGAACTTGTATCATGTTCTTTATTACTTTTTCAAGGGATGTTTATAAAACGTCGACTCAGTTGGCGCAGGATTTATTGAGATCACTTTAATCTAGGGTGTAGAGCATAACACCTTGTTGACAACGTTCCAACTTTGAGAATATCCATCAATTGTATACCAAAAAAAGTTGGGCATTAACTAAATTAAGAATTTATTTCGCCCGATATATGTTTTTTACAATGTTCTTAATATTTTATTCTGCTTGAATTGGTCCTCTTCAACTGTAAAACGTACCTACATCCATCCAATTGCAATTTATTAAGTGAGTAGCAATCTTTCAGGAGTGGCCGATTCGGTCGTCTGGCTCCTTCTTGAAATCAATCACCCTTAATGCTCCCCTAATGCCGTTAATCCACCACTTAATTGATGCGATTTAGTCCATTTTCATTCCCTACACATCATACGTATTCATTAAGAAAATATCCTGCTAATAGTGGCATTAGTCTAAGTAAATCGTTTAGAAACGTATTGAGATAAACAGTTCTATGTTTTTTCTCTTCGCTTTATTCATAAAACCATCAGAACATGATTTGCAGCAATGTTACATCTGAATGTGTGATGATACAGCATTTAAAGTTTCTCGAAAAACTACTTTAGTGTTTGTTTAGTAATTTATCGATCACTTATTTTTTTGTTGAGATTTCTTTATCGTTAGAAAAAATTTATTCTATTCCTACCACTTTTGTTCGAAACGTTTCCTGGACGGTCTATTGAAGAAGATTTTTAACACATAAATGTCCTTATAGACTGTAAAATATAACGATAAGCCAATGGCGTACAACTAAAAATAAACTATCGCTTTTTTGTTTTAGTAACTTATGTCGTCCATCTTGATTGCTCAACAACTTCTACTCATACTTAGAATCAAATTACCCAACCCAGTTCTCAATATTTTAAATTTAAATAACCGCTATAATTCTAATCTACACTGCCCCGCAATATTAACCAGACAAAGAAAATTTCGTTCAAAATCAATACTAAATAACTTTTTCAGTATTGCATCAATTTTGACCATTTTTTTCATTTTTTCATATCGAAATTTCAGAAATTTCGAACGGATTTGTTGTTATACAAGGGTTACAACTTTTCAACACCCTGTAGAAAAAACTCACGACCGAATAATGATCTTTTTTGGAACATTTTGAAGCCCCATCTTTTCTGAACAACTTGTTTTTTGATTCATACCGATATCTGTATTTCTAAAGGAAAAACACGGCTTTAAAAGAAATAATGCTTTATTAAGTGTAGCAACAAAAAAATTACAAATTTTTGCAAACTTGGTTCAAATAATTTTCTGGCATTTTATCGTTGGAAACTATATTTCTAATTTCACTTGTTGTTGTTTTTTTATAATAAAATAAATTCCCCTCGTAGCATAGGGTGCCACATAAAAACATTAGCAGTTTCCCCTAAGGAGTGACCTATAATGGATAAGTTAGTTGTAAGTGACCAATTCCATTTTATTCTTATTTATGTTACGGCTATTTTGATAAATGGTAAAAAAACTTCTAAATGATTTTATGGCGATTGGTTTCGTTACAACCAATTTGAAAAAGCATCCAACAGAGTGTCAAACAATTTAGAAACATCTGATAATTTGATGCTTAATATTTCCAGGTTTGGTTTCAAAATAGACGAGCGAAGTGTAGAAAACATGAAAACCAGATGCAGAAAGGTGAGTCGACATTAACGCATTTAATTATCCATGGATAAACTCATTGTATTTAATTTAGTTTTATGTGATATTATTTTGTTTGATGCGTTTAGATAGTTTGAAAAAATTATGGAGAAATTAAGGAAGTAAATTTTGATTTTTTCGATGTCAGATTGGTCAATTTGTCTTCGCTATTGAAATTGTTATTATGTGTGTACTAATTAACAGAATAATATTTTCATATAAACCTCGAAATAATAAACTTTTTTAATATTGCTCTTTATTTATTGAGCCATAAAAACTAAATTTCACCAATAATATTGTCAACGAATACCTTAGAAGATTTTTAGACAATAGCCCACAGATTTCGGAGACTACGTCAACCACTAAAAGATATTTCAAGTTCCCATATATACCAGGCTTGTCACAAAATGTTAATACTTAATATTATCAAATATGTAGACAATACAATTCAATTAGCATTCTATAACATAATAACGGTCAACCACATATTGGTTTAAATTTTATTTTTATATTAAAAGGAAAAGGAGAAAAAGAAAAAATGTTTGTTAATATTCTAGTTTTAAAATTTTTTTGTTCGTTGTTAAACTGTGTAAACTAGGTAATTTGAGAATTTCAGTTTGTAATTTCATTTGACCTAGTTTGTAGAACTTCATGACTATCACCATCTTTAATTTAGCCCTGAAGAAGTCGGAATATATCAACGAAAAGTCGGCATAGTTTAATACATGTTGTTTTACTTACTACATTGTTATAATAAGGCAGTGAAATCGTTCATTCAATGAAAACTAACTAACGGTTTCCAATGAAATTATTGTCAAAATAAATTTTGAATAAACAAGATATTTCCTACTTCTCTTAGAAATTCATCTAGGATTAAACTCTGACGAGACAAGCTCAATAATCATCCAGGATGCAGATTTGTAAGGAATTTTTGATCCTTAGATTATAAATGAATTAAAAAAATACTAAACTGCCGCTTTCCTAAAATTTTTAATAAAATAATTGAAATATCGTCTATAAATTCAGCATAATATTTGATAATAATCGTTTTACTCAAAAAATATAGAGGAATTTTGGTGCAAATCTTTATAAACTCTACGAACTTTACGGCACATTAAATTAAAGTTAGAACTATAAAGCTGAGTCTTTCGTGCCATAAATTTAACACATTAAATTATTTAGAGGAGGCGGCAATTTGTTACCCGAATCATCTTTAAACCAAGAGTAGACCCTCATAACTCTGAGACTGGCCATGAATATGTCATGTACATAGGCGGACGTAGAAGAAATGTTTAATTTTGATTTATTATTGATGTATATTCCCTGCAATAACTCTACTGTAGGTATACTTTAGTAGGTAAGAAACGTAAATTTTATTTTAAAATTCTACTGATAAAGTTACCTAGTTTTTGAACTGATCGTAAGGAACATCCCTACAACTGCTGACTTGTTGATGATTTATATAGGTGACAAATTAAATGATGGAGATAATTCTTGACTTAACTATCTGATTGGCATGAGTCAAATGTAACACTTCTCAGTGCAGATCTGATTAAAATAAGTCCGCAGTGTTCCCAGATTCTACTACACAAGATAATAATTCTAACCACAACGTTACCTTTCAAGAAAAAATATTTGAGAATTAGCATTATGCAATGTTTGAATTTGCAAATTGGGAAAAGCTGGAAATTGTTCAACACACATGACGACGTCAATGTCGTTATTGGGGTTTTTGTATCCCTCCACACAAATCTGCGGTCCCTAATCGAATTTATATATACAAGAGTGAACTAAAAAAATTCTAAGCTACGAGAAAGTTTTCAATCAAATGAAATAATTCCCCAAGAGTGCAATTTTCCAACGTTCAGTCATTCAAATAGCGAGGCATAAGAAGACTTAGTCCAGCAGCGGGCTGGGTTTGGCTCAAGGGATCGCTAAATAACACTTACCGGCACTGCCTTACATCAACACAAATCGTAAAAGACAGGAACGTACTACAAAAAAATGATATACGTCGTACAAAAGACAGCGCATATAAATTTTAACTGAAACCATACGAGGGCTGTTTAATAAAATAAAAAACTCTCTATATTAAATTATCGTAGATATTACTCAAATACTGTCCCGTAAATTATACTGCTTTTTATGTACTTTATGATAGGTTCAGAAGTTTTGTTAGGCCTATCAGCCTTGCATATTAAATCAAAAATAACCTTACAATCATATGCTCAAAACCAATGTTAGTAAAAATTTTCACTATAATGGATCTAGAAAAATTATTTATCAACTAAAACTTGCAAGAAATAGGTTTAAAATTCGTGGACTATATTGTGGCTAATAAAGACGACCACCCGGTTTACCAACAGGGGGGAAAATGGAAGTGGCGGGGAAATATATAAGTAAGACTCAAAACCCCAAACTCCAGATGAGTCGGGAAGTTTAAAAAGGTAAGCAGATATAATAGAAACTGCTAATAGCATGCGAACAACTATTGCCTACCTACTCTAGCAACTTGCAAATTCAAAACAATTCAGGTGTGCTACATTGGCAGGAATCGCTTATGAGTAGGTTAGGGATTATACTCTATCTTGAAAGATTATTTAAACAGAAACCGCCACAAATGTGATAATTACAAAATTTATTTACAGAAATAAGCAAAGAATAACAAAACGTTTTGAAATGTTAAGATTTTTGAGTATTTATGTCCCATGCCCCACTTGAAGTAAAATATTCTTAGGTCGTTCCTGTAAAATCGGTCGTTGAAACCACCCCCTTTGCCGGGCTGCATTCGCAAATTACATTTGCAAATAGGGGTTAAGTCGGCGTTTATTCATTTCAAATATGAACTAAACATGTTACCTATTTATTCATAGCTTTGCACAGCTAGTCACCCTACACATAGCATTACTTAAACGGATTTACTAATTGGACTCTGTGCTTCCACATTATTTTAATGTAATTTTGTTTAATCCAAAGACGTGCGCAATGGATTTTTATTAAACTGATTTGTAGAGGTGTGTAAAAACCTATAAAAGTTGATAATTTTTGTAGAAATATGAAATGGTGTAGGTACTTAGCATATTATTTTTAATAAATACAGAAATTATAACAATATATTATTCACACATTCGACAAGTATTTTTAAACGCAGTTTTGCTAATTAAGCTGCTAAATATTATAATGAACTTTCGAATTCAATAAAACGTTATTTGCTTCTTATCCTTAAAAAGATACTCCTCGAAAGAGAACTCTGATAAACTTTGCCGAATTTTTTAAAATTTTTCTTTTTTACTGCTTTTTGAGATGACTGGACCGTTATTGTGATACATACAACAATAATTAGACAGAAGATTATAACTTGTAGATCTCCCAATTCTATAATTTTTCCAGGTATAATGATGAACAGTCAAGCACCTCCTTCAAGTACACCATTAGAACCATGTAGAGTTATTCCATATATGAACGTACCAGCGCTCAGAGGCCTCACATTAACACCTGGATCAATAGCTCTATCAAATTACGAAAGATTATCATCGACATCTCTATCTCAACAAGGAACAGCATTCTCTGCAATCAATTCAGCCTTTATATCTGCAGCCCATCAGGTAAGGCAAACATATTTTTAGGATTCAATTTTTTAGTAAAAAACTTTCACCAAGGTGCAGATTGTTTTAGGGTCATCTATCAGCAAAGAGACTGTGCGAATTCTTTTTCTAGTTTTTACACACGCCTGTAGACCTCAAATATTTTCTGAATTAGTTACTAGAAACTAATGAATTTTCTTCTTTTGAATTTTTCTTTTCATTTCTGTGTCTTGTAAGTATAATAAAACCGTTTTCAAAAGTTGACCAGGGATATGTCATAATGGGGGTTGCTACAAACCAATAACCGTGAAACTGGTGTGTAAAGATATTATTACTGTTCGCCAATGCAAATTCGTTTATTGCTTAATAATATATTTTTTTCAAACAGAGAGAAAATAGACAGACAATAATTATGACATTATGGCCTTAAATGTGCAACTGTCTCATGGCCGTTCCATGTTATTGTTTGAACATATTTTCTGTATCGTTGCATCATTTATTAACAACTTTCTTATTTTCAGTATGCAGCTGCAGCAGTTGCAGTTGGTAGTACATCAGCTGCAAGTATTCTATGTCCTCAATATCCGCTGGAATTCGCTGCATTGGCTGTAGCGCACAAAAACTCGAGTATCGCCGATTTAAGATTAAAAGCGAAAAAACACGCAGAAGCCCTAGGATTAGTACAACGAGATAAACAACATTAATGTTGACTTTTTTTTGATAACTAGTTATCAGACATCATGTATTATTGTAAATAAATTATCTGATTGAATGGTGACGAATCTTTAAGCATATTTTTTGTTAATCACGTTACTGAATAGAAAGGCTTTCTAATTATACTTTTCCAGAATCAACAAAATGAGAATAGTTATTAACGTTACGGAAATCTTGCAATGGCAAGTAGCTCTTATACAGGGACGAGCCTAGGCTATCTGCCGCCCGGGTGCTGCAAAAATTCTCCTGCATCAATCTTTGGAATATTTATACACTAAAATAATATCGCCTATCTGACATTTTTTCAAAATTTGTATAGAACTAACTGTGACCCTTCTGCCCTATTTCAAATTAGGAAAAACTATTAGAAATAATTTTTGAAGTTATATAATAAATTATATCTAAGCCAATAATGATAAATAAACTTAAATTAAATATGAAAATCCACTTTTTTTGTCTTTTTAAGGCCGAATCAAAAATCTTCAATCTTCTTCGTTTGCTAAATTCGAAAGAGATTTTTTGCTTTTCGGTTAGTGGCCTTGCATCCACGGAAGGCTCGGCTCTGCTATTTTGAGTAATGAACACAAGATCAAATCGTTTTGATTGCCGGATAAAGTCAGCAATTAGTTAATAATTTTTAGACAGAAAAAAAAGACAAATTCTGCGTCAATTTTGTACTAGACAACACTAACTGAAAGTTCAACCGCGCGCACGCCAAGTTTCTCAACTAATATAAATTTGACACAGGATTTTCGTTAATAATTTTTCAATGTCTACTATCAAAGACCAGGAAAACTAATAATTGTATATCAAGCCTTTTTTAATATCATGTACATAACTCAAGTAAATATATATTTGACAAAATTCATTTCATTTTTTATTAAGAAAAACTTTGAAGCTTAGAAATTTAATTTAATCTATTAAACTTTGTAAATATTTTCCTGTGATAGTTTTTTTATTGTAATAAAATTTGTTGCTTTAGTAATAAAGTAAAACAATATTTCTAATCTACTGTTTTTTATTCAATTAAAATCATTAATAGGTTAGGATAAATTTAAATATGTTAATATCATTGGCATATCGGACAACCTAAACGCAGATTTTGTTTAAATTAGCCAATTACCCAGAATCTTCGATATTTGCGTGCATATGGGTCTATGGTATTCTGAATCAGAGAATTCATGAATATATCTCACGTTGATGACTATCTATCAATGTAAACAAGCTCCTGAGTTCAATTTTGTCCAACATCTAACAAAATATTTTCAATTTAAGTATCTATTATTCGTATTTAGATGTATAGATATAGGGCATACCATTTGCGTAACAAGTGCGATATACTACACTTTTTTGAAGGTCCTGTATATTTGAAAATACTTACTTGAAAAATGTCATAAAATTCGTGACATCCGTGGTGACTCATCCTATATAAATATTATTGTTTGAAATATCATAGGCATTTTTTTTATCGAGGATACCTGCAGTATATTTTTACGATATTTGATATGACAATAAAATATTAATCGTTACGTCTTATTGAATTTTGTTATTCTTTGCCCTAAATTCTCATGTCAAAAACAATTTCACATAAAATCTACTACTCGTATATAAAAATAAACTCTATATGATACCTAAGATAAGAGGGTCAGTTTCACAAGCTAAAGGAGAAGGTCATGGACTATAATATTTTCGCTTCAGTTTACAAGGATTTCTTAAAAAGTGTGCAATAGATGTAGTAGGTAACCCATTGTGATAATTTAAAATAAAAGAAAATATTCGAGCATTTTTATACAACAAAAGTAATTTTGAATTATTTTTCTGATTTTTTCAGGACATTGGATCTGAATAAAATTAACATACCGTAGGTATTAGTAATTTTTTATGTAATAATAATTGACAAAACCTGAAGGTATGTAATCAAAAACTAATTTGTAAAATGAAAAACTACTACTAACTTCCAGAAACAATTTTGGAAACATCGCACATATTTGTCGTTTGAAAATATCTTTTTAATTTTTTCTAAACAATTTCATCAAGAGCTCGAAGGCGTTCTACGGCTGAACAATTTTCTGATGATTACGAAATATCTTCATATTTTACCTCTAAAATTTTGTAAAAAGCCTTCATTTTCAGGATCGAAGAAGTCTTGAAAATTTGCATGTATAGCCCAAAGTTCCATTAAAATTGACATGTCATTTACTAAATTTACAGAACTTATGTCCGCTTGTCCATTCTAGTGGACAAAATATATTTAAGAGTGTATTTTGTTGGACAATTTCCACCGATTTATAAAGAGAACTAAATAAATCGCATCAGATTTTATCAACCAAAACCAAATCATACAAAATTTAAATATTTTTTTCAAAATGGACCCCTGCAATCTAAATTATATTTTTTAATATTATATTCGGATTGCATGTTTGAAACTTCTTATGCACCATCTATAAAAATAAAATAAATAGCTTTTTAAGTTTTGTAAAAATCTTAATATTTTTTTATATGTTACAAGGATAGATTTATTTTTATACAGGGTAAAATGAAAAGTTCAGACTAATATATTTTTGAACACTCTGTGGAAGAAATAAAAGACACTATGTTAAATCTCTGTACAGAGTTTTTAAGTGTATTACTTGTCAATATTTTTTTCTTTAATACTATTAAATAAATAAAATTTAACTCATTTTACAACTCTTCCAACTGCATGTAAAGTTATTCGAACTTATGCTTATGTTCCGTACTCTTGATCCCACTTCTGATAATTGACAATGGAAACCATTTGGCTTATTGTTTATCGATAAATTAAATATAATAAAGTAGTGTACAGAGAGTTCCTATTTATAAATTTTTTGTTGAAATATTGACAGTTATTATCTATAAAACAATGATTCTAATGTAAGTGAACCACATCAGTATTATGGTGTATACGTATTTTTACATTAGTTAATAGAGATTAGATAAAGATAACAGGGAATAATATCCAGATATACCTTTTTTAAATAGGTGATAAAAAATGATTCTGTAGTGTTTAAATGTTTGGTGCTTTTAAATAATATTATTATTAACTTACCATGGAAAATCATGGATACTCAGGTTTGGAAGGTAAGTAGGAAAACTTAAGTTCCTAGTCAAGTCATATTAACTGTAAATATAAGAAATAGTACCTACTAAACAACAGAAATGCATCTGGTTATCTGATCATTTGCTAACACTATTTCTATTATCGTATTGTTTTTGCATGTTAATTAAACAAATTAAAAACATTCGCAACTTAGTTATTTTGTTTAAATTTATGGATAACTGTTTGACTCCGCGAATATGTCTCTATTATTTATAAGAATAGTTGATGTCAAAACATTTAAGTAGGGCTTATTAGCCATAATTTATTTGAAGTAATACCTACATATTCATTGGCAATACCATGTTCGTTCATTAAGTAAACTCCATCATTTTTGTATACAGATTTCGTCATATCTTCACTTTTTCTAAAGAATCTAAATCTAAATTCCATTATTTATGAGCAATTAATTAACTAAGATCTTGTGTGGGAATAGTTCTGGTTTTCTTATAATAAATTAGATATTTGGCAAACTTAGGTAAGTAATTACTTTTCTCTATTCAAATTAGAAACAATTTCCTACATCAATACACAATAATTAATTCATTCTTAAATAGTCAAATACTATATATTTATATAACAACTATGCTATAGTCTTTGTTTTCTAATATCCTACATACCCCAAGAAATACAACAAAAATTTTCCAAATATCTGTTCTTTTATAGATATACCTTTGCCAGTTTTTTCAAAAATATCAACAGATAATAGAACACAACATATTGAAGATACAGGTAGGTGAATGAAAAACAAAATTCTCCTAAATAATTACTATGTAATTAATTAATATTTATAAGTGATTTTGGCTGTACACACTCGTCCTGACAGCTCGAGGCAGCCTGCGCTATACGCTTCCCGCGCACCTCTCTGTTTTTGTGACCGACTCAAAAGAGTGATCATGAACAACGTCCACCAGGATGCACCTAGAACCTGCGCAGTTGCTCTTTTCCTTTGTGCTGTTAATTACAATTTTTTTAACCATTGCCACAGATCTCTCTTGACTTCCTCAACAGACTGGGGGGCATAAAAACAAATATATGATCCATGTGGTGCGAAGCGAGGCGAGTCAGAATTAGAGCACATACACGCTCTCGAGCTGTCTCGACGAGTATGTGCAACCTCCATCTTCATGGGTATCAGTGAGATATACTAAACGCATTGGGTTTTATTATGCCTTTATTCACTCAAGACTACAGGTTAATCCGCAATTAATAAATTAAAAAATTTTCACAAATAGTCTTGAAAGACACGTTTTACCGCTTCACCAAAACACATTTTTTCAAATTTAGACTTTTAGCATCCACAGCAGATATCGGATAACAGTTTTAGCTCTTTGCTGAGGATGCTACCATTGTCTTTCAATATTACTCTACGCCAAAAGTTCTACTTATCGTTTATATGTCACAAATAGGTAATACCTACTTGTATGTATATTTCCTTAGTTAATCACCCAACCCATAGCAGCTTTTTTGGGATCAGTTTCCAAGAAGCGGATTCATTATTTTTTCTTCAAACACTCTTTTTATCTAATTCCCCCGTTAAAAAATGATCCGACCGGCACTTTTAAATATTCAATTATTATTATTGAAAATAATTTTAATTTACAGATTTTTCGAGTAGCTCGTCTGCTGTAACCACACAACCAAATCGAAGATTGGACGATTCAGGTATGAGAATTATAATCATTTAATATTTATAATATCGATAGTTACCGAGACATTTTGAAAAGCTATAGAAATGATTAAGCTAAAGTTGCATGTTTCTCTAGCTACCTAATAATTATTTTTCTGTATTCCTATAGATTTTCCCGGCAGAAGAAGACCAATCCCAGTGTCAGTAATTGACGAGAATTCTAGCCAGTCATATATCACTCCATTAAGTGGTTTAGAGTTTATGCGGAATGTTACACAACTCATTATTCAACAAAGTGTTGAGTTAACAGACTGTAATGTCCTTCTAAATAAAATAAATTAGAAGCTTGATTATCAACTTTTTTCAGTGATGGCAAATGTTTCTTCAGAAAATAGATACACAGTTAAAGTTCCACGAGGTGAGACTATATATTATGCAACTGAAAGTTCGGAAAGTTTTCAAAGAAACTGTTTTGGTTCTGGACGAGCCTTTAATATGCGGCTTTATGACAGGACACAACAAGAAGCATTGCATTTGAAGAGACGATTGGCTTGTGGAAGTTGTACATTTTGTTGTTATTTGCAGGTACCAATTCAATAGTTTAAAAAAATGTTGTGAATAAATTAGTACTGAAAATTTGCTTTTAGAAACTTGAGGTCTGGATACCACCAGGGGAGCTTGTAGGAACGATAACTCAAAACATAAGACCATTTAAAACTAGTTTTAACATTTGTAATAGGCATGATGAAATACTCTATATTGTTGAAGGGCCTAAGACATTTGGGTGCTTGATTGAGAAAAATCAAAACTTTCAGGTTTGTAACAAATGGATGAAAATTATTATTTTTATCGAAACTTGGTGTAATTCCTATACGCCATATCGTAAATATTTAACCAATTTTAATAGTCCACGGTTTCAGGAAAAGCTTTAATGATACCTATATTTACATCTCTGTTAGTTTAATAATTTTAAATATCGTTTTAAATCAGATTTACACATCCGATGGTTCAACGCAGATTGGCAGCATAATACATCAATGGGATCAAATACAAGTTTCGTATAATTTACTTCTTCAAATGCCCGGTAGCGTATCAGATAACCGACATAAAGCTCTACTACTAGGATGTGCATTCCTTCTGGTAAGCAAAAAATAAATAATTAACGTGTACAGCATAGTTTTTAATGTTTTACAAAATTTTGTTCGATTTGAAGGTTGACGGAAGATTAATTGTATAATTTTCATCTTACCAACTTACAGTCGAATCAGAAAGAAGTGTCATACTTAGGGTTTAGCTTTCGGAGACCCTGTTTAACTAATAATGTTGTTATTTAAAATGTTATCTTATTTTGTTATAGGAGTACATGTTTTTCGAAAATACGAAGAAGAAGACTCTGTGTAGGTGTATCTGTTAATTTTATAATTAATAATATGTAACTTAGAAATATACTCTTTATATAGTATGATTTGTTATGACTATATAAACAAATTTGATGTTATTTGAATATATACTAATGATGTAGTGAAATGTATTTTTAAATAAATAAAACTCTTTAAATATAATATGCATTCTTTACTATAGCAAGGAAAATTCAGATATGACTACGCTTTACCGAAGAAATGAGAAGATTTATAATAGCTTTTAAAATGTGTAGACGTTCTATTTGAATTCCAGCAAAAAACGTATCGTTTGGCTAATCGCCGTTTCTAGACTTTTTTTAAGATAGTAACAACACACGTTTCTCTTGATATAGTTAGAATTCAGTTTAAAATTGAAGGTCTGGCATGGGCCTATTCTTATGTCCTTGTTCATTTAAGCAATTTTTTAGAAAATGAGTAATTTTTTCACTAATTTTAATTTATTTAGGTTAAAAATTATTCTCCCTGTTCCTGAGAATTTTTTGGAAAAATGATTTGAGATCAGCACCTTATTATTACTATAGATGGTAAATAAATCCATTTTTTATATTATTTGCATAATTCACGCGCCGAGTTATACATCAAAACCAAATTACTTTACCTTCTACTACTACTTACTTAGAAATCAAGCAGAATTTCCACGGAATTGTATAGTTAATTTTGTAAATTCGATAAACCTCTGAGCACAGCTAGTTTTAGGAATAATACATTTCTACAGTTCTCTCAATAAAATATTCAATTACTAAAATTAAAACTTCAACTCATTGATAAATTTACAATATTTTATTTTGCTTGTAGAACAGTAGCTATAAATAAAAATAAGTAATAAAATAAGTCAAGATACAAATAATTTACTAATAAAAAGAAACAACAAAATAAAATGCAAAAAATATACACACTATTTAAAATTATATATAAATATTTAAATTATTATACAAGTATCCAGCAAAGACAGAAAAAATAATAAAAATATAAGTATATAGCACACAACACAAGAGTAAAAGTCCAGATCACAAAGTAAGCATATTTTTGTTGTGTTAAATTGACGGATAGTAAAAGGACATTTTTCTCTCTTTTTAATATTTACATGGTTTAATTTACAAATTGCTAAGAAAGATATATATTTTTCCAATTGTTTGTTTTGACCACTGGATCTTAAATAAGTAGTGCTTTTGTGATTTTCAAAAATGCTTTCACATTAATAATAATAGAAGCTTTTTAATATGTTAATTTTTTAATATGTTAATCAAGTATGACGCTAAACTCTTTCATATTTAATAATATTGTATAGTCTAAATTTACAGAAAAATAGTGAAATTTATATATATTTTTTAGATACAATGAACGTAAATCAAAATATTATTAGATTATTTTTTTGCACGAGTTATTGCTAGATGATTTTATTATCTGATAACGTTAAGTTTGAATTAAATGTATAAATAAAAAAATAATTATTGTAATCTGAATGTTATACAACCTAAGACATAATTCGGCTTAGTTTTATGATTAAGAATAGTAACCACAACTAGGCTAAAGCTAAGTACACAAGAAAATCTTAGAAAAAATAAGGTAGACAGATATTGGTTAGAATTTAAACAATGCGGGAAACCCCACTGCATATGCCATACAATTCTTTTAACTTTGAAGGTACCGCCATAGCAGCAGTAGTAGATTTGAATAGTTGTTGTCATTTTCTTGTCATAAATACTATATCAATTATATAGGTATATTTTTTTTTTAATTTCTGACATGGCCATGAAGATAATGTTTTTAAAAGTCATGGTTAAAATATTATTGAAAAGGACAATTTTCACAATTAAGGTAATTGAATGTGTACTTAGATTTAGGTGTCCTAAACAAACCACTAAACTAGTAATAGAAAAATGGACAGGCTGAAATGGTCTCAAATTAGATTCTCTTATGATTCGTCAATAAGACTATCAATAAAATGGACGATTTAGAACCACATGGTTCCGGTTATAATAATATTTTGTGAGCAATGAATCATAAAAGACTAGAAAATATTGCGAATTACATTATGTTTTTTTATTATTATTTTGGAATGTGTGTTAAAAGACAATGAGGCTATTACTAATACCTATACTTTATATGAAAATTCCCATACCAATACAAATTTTAGCTTATGCTTAATATTCAGAATTGGTATAAGATTTAACCAATACTATCTCTTGATCAAATATTAGAAATTCAAAAAACAATTTTTAAACTTTTAATTTTTGATCAGTTGCTCAAAACAAAAATTAGAAGCGGAACAAATTTCCATTGTTTTTTTAATCTATAATAATTCTAAAGACACACAGAAATATTAAATAGTTTTCGTGTTTTATCTACTTCCTAGTGAATAAGTATATTATTTGATAAAACTGTCTATAAGGATTTATTACAAGTTCAAATTAATGTCACTAATATTTAAAGTAAGCTCTATCAAGAGCGGCAACATTTTCAGATATATAATTGAGAAGGGATCTTCGTAAAAAATCAAATTGCAAAACCTCGTTATTTTCATATTAGTATTCGTATTTTATAAGATAGCAAAACTATCTTTAAGGATAAATAAAAGATAAACTCGTCGTTATAATGGACTATTTCAATAAATACCTTTATTTTGATATTTTAGAAAAAAGTATCATTAGTATTATAAGAAATTAAAAAAAATGTCTTAACTAATAACCAGATGTGTTCCTAATTCTGCAAATTTGATGGCCCTATAGAAAGTAGGGTTAATTCTGATTATATATGTATATATATAATGTTGTATTCATTTGTTGCTAAATAATACCACGTACGTAATTTTAGACATTTAATTTGAACTCATACTAAACCATATTAATTCTAATTAATATGTAGCACAACCAAAAAAATAAATATTGATATCCTCTACTCATTAACATTTCTCTTGTTCTAATCGAAGATGATTCATACAAATAAAACACATAATTTAAGCTGCCCTATCATATTCAGTTAAAAATGTATCTTATATAAAAATAATTAATAAATTGGTTCTATTGTAGGTATACACAAAGTACCTGTCTGTAACTAAGTTAAAATATAATTATATGCAAATTATATAATTAGTTACGCTATACCATGTTCTTTTATATCGTGTAAGCTAATAATATCACAGAAATAAATGCTTAAAATAGAAATCATACATATTATTATAATATAAATAAAAATAGAAAACACACATTTAAACTTTATTACACTAACAAAAATCCTTCTTATTTGTTTTAGGTACATTTCACTAATTCGATTCTGTATACCTTTATTTTATTCAAAAAATAATATACAGAAATATTACAAGTCTTTGGAATGTACCCATATTTCTTCGTTAACAAATGCCTTGTGTTTCTATTTCTGAAGCAGAGGTAGATATGTAGCTAAAAAGGTCTTCATTGCGAAATAGCCGTTCAGGGCAAGGTATATTCAAGAGTTAATTTAATTTACTATAAAAATGATTTTATTAATTAAATTACGAGTGATTGATTATAATCATTAAAACCAAGTATCAATATTAACGTAATAGGAAGGCACTTGTAATAAGCAGCATTTTAATTAACGTTGTCTTTTATAAACTTAAATGCTTGTAACTGCGTTGTTTGAGTTAACTTTTTATTAGCTGCTTCTTTTTTAGGGTTCCGTAAAAAGGGGCCTAAATTTTCAATCAAAACTTGTTTCATGGCATAACAACATCGAGAGAGATGTACCTTTTGTAGAAATTAGTATGGATGAAGTTTTTACTAACAACCTTAATGGCTTTGAAAAACGCGATCTGAGTATACGAACTTATAAAGAAATATTCTGTATTGAGATTTGCCAAAAAGTGCTTTCATACTTCGTTAGCTAAGAAGACAAAGCTTCGACATATGCAGCAGCCTAGAGGTAAAAATAAATTTGTATCTGATAAAATTAACAAAAGATACAAAAAAGAAATTTAACTACTGAAAGATGAAGATTTAAACGCAAGCATTCATCTGGTTTAAGAAAAACCTAATACCGAACTGAATATAAGAAGAGGAATAGATGCAGTATTAATAAAGACGCGTAAAATTTGTATAAAAAGAAGCAGCTATTATTCACACTAACTAGTAAATTAAATTAGCCCTATCGTTAATAAATTAATTTTACTTGAAATACACATCGACATCAAGGGTGCAACAAAAATCCTAGTGTTGTGCAACGTTTGAATTACCTACATAAATGGCAAGGATGATTATAACTCTATGCCATGATTTGGACGGCACACACACATTGAATAATTAATACATTTATAAGATTATGTGTCGTTCACGGCAAAAAACGGCAATAAATAGGGTGGATCTAATGGATGGGGTAGTTGATACCTTAAAAAATAACTTTAACATCTTTACTTTGCTTTTGCTCTTGTGCCAACACTGTTTAAACCGTTACCGCGAGATCGCGATCTTGGTAAAGAATCTGTAAAAAAATTATATTTAATTGACCAATGTGCAAAGAACTAAATTTTGAGTTAAATAATGCTTACCTCTCCCTAATAAGCATTTGTTATTATTTAACGCCTCTTTTTCTTGACGTATAAGACGGCCTCGCCTATCCAAAATTAGCTTGTCCGCTCGTACAAACATACCATGTTTCGGTTTGCAATCAAAATAACGAACTCCTTTGATACTGCCATCATTTTTGCCTACAAAATAAGTAATTTAGCCCTTCAGTGGTATTACATAGGTGACTAATTTAGGCTTCAACTTATCTCATATTAAAACCACAATTTCAAGTAGATTCGAATTGATATTACCTTTAGGAGCATCAAGTTCCACACCTATCCATGAGCCACCAGCAAATTCAGTTTCACCAATAAATGCAACAACACCATATAAATTATAAGGTCGAATAATAACACTTTCACCCAAAACAACCCAATCAGGAACGGGAATGTCATGAATTTTGGTCAAATCAGGACGGGAACCAAAACTGCTTTCACGATCATCTAAAATGTAATTTATTTAAATAATTATTTAGACATTTCAGCGGAGTATAATTTAGGATTTATTAATTCATCTAAATAAACCACAATACGCATACCTTCGAGCCTGTCTGTCGAACTACTCATAGCATCATCATCATGGGACAAAGACAGGTTATTCATTTTCTCATACATGCTGTTAGATTTTTTATTTAACCTCGACTGGGGAAACGAAGCCCTTGATTGAATCTTTGTCGAATGTTTTTTCCTTCTAACAACTCTTCCTGGTGACAAATTGGGTCTTACAACTGAATCGAAGTTTGTATCGCTCTGTTGTTCAATATTTTGATTAGAATCACTATTTGAGCTATTGACAATATCCTCAGAGCTTTCTTCATGTGTGACTGTGCCATCTGTGTCCTCTTCACTCAGAGGAATTTTCTAGAATCAGAGCAGACAAAATTTATCTACATGAAACACATTATATATATTTTTTAGTTTTAATATTATTCTAGTACGTGATGCCAATAATGCGGTACAACTTACACTTATATCAGAGTGATGTATAGCAGTGAATATGGGATTCAACTCATTAGTAAACTGTCTGGTTTCGTTATCCGGTGTTTCGTCAACACTGATACTCTTAAGTGACATACAATCGTCACTGGATAAGTTTGTTATAGATACAGCCTGTGATCCATAACCACTAGAGCTCGCTGATGGAGTGCCAGTTCTTGGCGCCAACTCTGTAAGCGAATCGAGGGTGCGTGATGTTGGTAGAAGAGCACGTTTGATGTTCTTGTTTCGACGATTGTACTAAAAAATAGATTTGTAGACTGTTACGATTATATAAATTAGGTAAATCAAGGATATATTTACATTCGCCATATCTTTCTCGTCTAAATTCTCCTCAGTTTGTTCCTCAATTGTGTCATCAGTAAGAAAGTCAAACGAGTGTTTTCTAGGGAATGCTTTAATAGGTTCTTCGTGTAATGTAGTCATACGTAATCCCAATTTAGCATTTGCTGGCGATGCAATTCCAGAAAACACTAAAAACAAAACAAATATACGATATTATTTTGTAATAATAATAGTTTTTGAAACAATTATACATAGATACGCAATATGTATTAGGATTAACTAAAATCGACTAAACTAGAGTAGTAATATGTACAAACATGTAAAAAAAAATAAAATTATAGAGCCTCTGTCACAAAGATCTTTTAGATTTATCTAACATTGCTTTTACACAGTGTTTATGTAATATATCAGGATATTACATAAAATCAGAATACAAAGGTTTTGTCAAATCAATTTTACTTTGTTTAAATTTTGACAACTGTTTTATTGAATTATATTATTATAAAAAATCAAAGACAACATAAAGTCATACAATGCTTAAACTTTAATTACTTTAAAGTTTCTACGTGTATGCAAATGTTTAATAAAAATTAAAATGTAAAAGCATCATTAAACTTTGAAAGATAAATTTAACAGAATTTTATTATGACACTGTATGTTACATTTAATAATAGGGACAGGTTAAAATAACATTTCTCAACCTAGTGCGACTTAAAGAAAAATATCATGCTGCAATAGGTAGGTATTCTTTGTAGATAAAAAGTAAAAACTGTCAAAATCAAATCACCACCACACTTCCCATGTGTAAAATTAAAATAAAACCACAACATGCGTGCTAAAATAACCAAAATAAAGAACATATATTAAAAAAGCAAACATCCCTTGTGTTATTTAAAACATACGTTTTGAATTGTTTGGTGGCTGCTGTAATCTTAGCGAATTCAAATTTAAGTTGAGATTTAAGAAGGTCGGTCGAGCTGAAATTTTAAATAAAATAATTTCAATAGGTATATTGTGTTTTTACATCTAAAACCTAATTTTCGTGCTAAATAATCAGTTCTGTCTTATCTACAATATCTCACATATTTTACAGATTTCATCAGTGTGGATAAAAGTCCAAGAACTTTGTATCGCGTATTTCAATGATCACTTTGAACGTTCCATTATTATGCTCACATGAAGGGTGGTCCGTCCCCTTTCGTCAAACGTAATGCAAAAATGCTTGGACATAGCGATTTTGTTTCGGAGGGGGATATATTTTAAGCATATTTCCCAACCTGCATTTTTAACTCCCTCGCGAGTAACAATAACACGCCTAAATCATTTCGAAGGGAAAAAATTTCTTTCTAATGATTCCCTATTTGTTGGATTTTACTTGATAAATTATTAACTAAATTTGAGTTATTAGGAGTAACTACAACAAACTACATTTTGAATCAATTTATTTATTTTTCAAGTTCAAGTAATATCTAGCAGAGTATCATTAGCAAGATAAATTTAGGCGTGTGATTATTCCGGAGTTAAAGATTCGGGACGGGAATCATCCCTAAAATGCATACTTTTCTTTGGACCACCCTGTGCACGTCATATAATAATAATATCCATAACCATAAAATGTTGAGCCTCTATCAAACAAAATAATCAATGTTACTTTGACACCTCTAACTTAGTTGATGAAAACAGTACACAAGGCTTTCAAATTGTCATATAATTAGTATGTACATTCCTATGAATTACTTTTATCAACACTGAACAACGTTCGATTATTTGTACAAACACATTTTTAAAGTCAAAGAGACATTTTCCACTATAGCATATCAACAAATCATGCAATTCGGGATCTAAACAGTTTTACAAGCTTCAATGGGTTAGCTTTCTTTTCGTGCCACATCGGTTTTGTTTTAATTCATATACTATATTACACAACAAAACAGTTTGGTAATTTCCTTTTTACACTACACATGCTTTAGGATGCGTCCGATTTGATTATTAACATTTAAGTTAAAGTCTCTGTGACTTCATTACAATTTTTTTAAAGTTGATGTCGTCAAGTTTACGTACGAAGATATAACCTTACTAAACGACAATTACACGAAGCTTCATTCACCTTGATTTCAATTTCCCTATTAGATTTAAAATAACTAAGCTTCTTCAGGGTTTGGTGAAATTATTTCTCCGCAACAAGCAGTGTACACATAGGTATGGAGCATTCACCGAAAAATTTAATCAATCAGCGCTGATCTAGCTCTCCGGAATCAATATACACCAGTTTTATCTAACGCTACTATCGTCATTGAAGAGGAGTATAGTCAAGATATTAAAGAAAATGAGAAGAAATCTTCCTCAAACCGATGATTAAATCCAATCTAAATTAAAACTATGTACATATTATGAAAGTTTTGAAATTAAGTAAGTACCTACTATAAAATATATGGAATTAAACATAGTTTAACTTATTTTAGGACATACTTAATGCATGGAATTAAATATTTGGAAAAAAGAATTCATCAATTCTGATAGACACTGCCACTAACACTCCTAAAATGTACAAATGTTATATAAAACATAATACATGCAGATTTGTATCTACATTTTTTCTTTCACTACAAACTACAACAATTTTATTTGAGCAGCAAACTCTGATTTTGCTCAAATATCAATAAAACGTCTTTTTGTCTGTACTTATATATTTCTATAATTTTTAATACATCAGCAAACTTAATAAGTGGGTAAGCCTCCATTTTACCTGAAAGAATGGAGCCTTGGGTTTGCAGAAACAAAATTTAATATTAGTGAAATCATCAATATATACAACTTTAGCAAATTAACCCTTAAATCGAAACACATAATTTTCATGTTGAAACTGAATTTTATTTAACAAAAATATGAAAAATAGATGCAACTTTTCAAACACAGTTTCTAAAGACACAATTTTTATTACTTGTTCGGCTATAAAACCATCTCTGTTGCAAGGAATTTACTACTACTAATTTACTTAATAGTAATAAATAAATAAAAGACCAGGTCCTGGTTGCCGAAATTATGTAAAAATCTTACCTATGCGATATTTCAGCTCAAGGGTTAAAATCTAAAGCTCTGACCAATTATGCTAATCACTTTTAGAACCTACTTATATAGTTGAACAATATTTAAATGAAATATCTTTAATATCGTTTATTTTAGTAGATTATCAATTAGTGTTGCTATTTAATCTTACCTAGACCTCCAAAAGGCTTCGGCGGCGTAGTATCGATGTCTTTTGTCATAGTTGGTCTTGATCTTAAAGGTGTCAAAAGCTCACTGTTTAACTCTGATACACTTTCAGAACGCGACATATGGTGCAGCGACTCTGTACTTAAATCTAATCTCGTCAACTGAAAATCAAAAACAATATTTGTGAATAACTTTAACATTTTAAACATAATTGAATGCATACTAGTAACAAAGAATAGCTGGAAGACATACCCCCTTGAACTCCAAAGACTGTGCAGCGAAAACATCGTGATATTTTAATTACTTCTATCTATTAATTAGGCTCAGGTACTTAAGAAAGCATATATAAGCAATACTTTCTTAAGTACTTAAGATATACAAAAAAAAAATGCCATTCAAACAGAAGCAAAAGCAAGTGGTAAAAAATTGTATTAAATCTATTATAATTTATTAAATAGTTACCTGTGAGAAATTGGGTACACTAACAGTCTTCCTCATTACTGGCTGTCCTTTAGCTTGGAGTAGTTCTTTCACAGCTACGCTTTGCCTCAAGCGATCCAGTGATAGTATGCTTTCAACAGCGCTAACACCTCGCGTGTATTTTTCTAAAACAAATTCCGAAAATCTCAAAATAGCAATTAAACTTTTAATATACAATATTTCTTTAATTAGTTTTTTTAACAGATTGAATGAAATTAACTAAAAATATTGTTTTACCAATATACGTCTCCCCATCACAAAGATACGAATTTTCTCCTGAAGCTGCCAATTGGGCAAGGCTCTCTCGATTTTCGAGTTCTTCACTGGCTTTCGGTACATTAGAAACAACTAAATAAGTCACGGCACAGGATGTGATGAAGTCGGTTCTAACTATTTTTGATTTGATTTGGTTTTTGATTCTATCAGCTATACTTTGTCGTTTATATATGTTAATAGCTAAACGTTTTCTTAAAACTAAATCCATTGGAGCTGGATGAGATAATCGTACGGTGGTTCGGAGGATCATGTAGACTCGTTCATTTGCTGAAATGAAAAAATCTATTGTCTAGTTACAAGTAACATTTCACATCATTGATTATAAAAATGCTGAACAATTTAATTGTTTACCTTCAGTGACTTTATTAAGATGTGGACTGTCGTGTATTGATGAATCCCAGCTAGAAATTGCGCAAACGTCTTTATCCAAATGTTGCAAAATGTGTAAATTATAAAACTGTCTTCCATCTTCTTTTGGAAGAATCGAATTTATGCCAGATATTGTGACTTCTTCTCCCGAAGGATGCGTCGACAAATCGTCCGCTAAAATAATATTTAATAGAAGCAATATATTTTTTTTATTTTAAATTAACATTTGTCTTACCATTTAAATCTAAAAATAAAACAGGTATGTGTGGTTCCATACCCGCTGGAGGACTCCACATAGCTGGTGCGCCGGGAATCCCAGTTCCTGGTTGTGGAACATAAACTGCATTTGTTTCCTCTGTTAAGTTTACTAATTGTTCCATAAGACTTTTCTCGCGTTCCATGTCTTCTTCAGTTTTATCAACTTTTTCTGAAAGATTTTTAAGTTGCGAATGAAGATACTGTTTTCGTTTCTGTAAAGCATCATTCCATTTTTCCCGCAACACTGTCAAATCTTCCTCTTGATAAGAATCTAAAGGTTTTTGAAGTCGATTTCGAACCAAAACTCCACCGACTTCAATTTTAATTATCTGCTGACAAATTATTGGTAACGTTCCTGAATTTTGAACGGGTTTCACTCTAACTTGTATTCTTCTCTGCTGTCCCTGCCTTAACTGGTATATTCCACCAGTTAACATGTCATTTCTCAAACCAACTTCGACAGGTGTATATTCTCCCATATCATTTAGTTCTTGAATTTCTACCCATAATTCTATTTTTCTTGTTAACTCTGACCACCGATCTAGTAATGACCGCGCAGTAGCTAACTGTTGTTCTACTTCCCAACCCGGCTTATACCTGGAAAATCCGGCACTCCTGTTTCCCCAAACTTCTATTGAAAGTGCTCCCTCTACAAATTTAATTAAATATTATTAAATTAAAATTGCAGTAAAAAATATACTCCAATTTTTTCCACTTAAATTTCAAACTGAAGAATAAAGATAACAAAATATATTGTCAGACTCTGTAAGCTAGTTTCGATTTGAAAGAAGTATTATTAACCAGTCGACAAATAATATAAAAAGCTTTTAATAACGGACGAGTACCACGACACTTTTGTTTTAATGGAGAAGAATTGTGCGTTTTTTCAAGTGTAGTGGTAAAACGAGTCTTCCAATATTATTCTACGTCCAAGGTTTTACTCATGAAGTATATGAGAAACAGTAGGTAAGTGCATGCATATTTTTATTTTAAATTTAATTTTATCACTAGCCACTTACCTACGCAATGTTCCATAAATTCTTCCGACAAAATAACAGTAAAATCTCTGCAGTCATCAAATGTCACAGTAGTGGAATGTTTCTGCGGATTCTCCGCAGTATTTCTATCAGGTACAACAATGAGATCAGAATTCCAAAATGTATATTGACAAAATACAAAATGTGACAGCGATAACGGTAATCCCGTAGCTTGTTTAATATGTACACGACAAATCACTTGACTACTACCCTGATCTTCATCATCATGACTACAATCTGATGAGCTATCAGAGGCTGCCTCGCAAATCCTGTCTTGAGGAAAACAACCTGACACTCGACTCAATTCAACCTGAAAACAAAGAAGAGTTTTTTACCCAGTCGTATTTATTTATTTTTTTTACTAGAGCAGACTGACCTGTAACCTGCCAGCAACTTCACCTTGTTGACTTATAATTGGTGTATGATAATCTAAAGTAACATCATTAAATAATGCCTCCAAAAATATGTTTGCTACGCCAATAAGATTATGGTTTTCTTGTGATTCAAAAAATGGATCAGGTCCCTGAATTTCATCTACTTCCTGTAATAGAGAATAATCTCTATAGAAATAGAAATATATTTTGAAGCGTTCTTACATTCATATAATCAATTCTTTCCTTCTGTTCATCGTACATCTCTCTCATATCAATTATTTTATTTTCTAATTTCTCCATCGACCATACTTGACTAGAATTTCCTCGTTTTACTAATATAGCTGGCTCACTCACAAATGCTCCTTTCTGTAACAGAAAAGGTACATAAACTTTTATTATAATACTTCAAGGTTAACCCAAAACATTCTTACCCGTCTGTTTGGACTCAAATTCGCTGGAGGTATTTGTAACGTAACACTATATTTTGTATTCTTCCCCATTTCTTCAGATAAGAAGTTAGCCTCTTGTACCAATGAATTTGCTCTTAAAATATCCTCTTTTAATTGGCCTATACTTCTACGGAACATTTCGTCACTTTCTTGTGCCCATTTCTCAACTCTCATTTGAGTTGTAGGTGTACAAGGTGTGGTTTTTCCAAAACTTATTCGTAGAGGATCATAGGAATAGGGTGAATAGGGCGTAGAGGGCGAAACCATGTTTCTGAGCTGTTGAAATTGTCGTTCATATTCAATTCGTTGTTTCTCAAGCGCAACTAAAACAATAAAACTTTCCTGAACTCGCCCGGAATATTTACAATCGTTAAATTAACAGTCAAAAGTGCAAACTGATTAGCCGATGCAAATGCTTTGAACATACTGTGTGGAATGTTTATTCTACGTGTGATATACGATGGATAACACTACAGTAGCATGATTTGATGGACAAGATGTGTTACCTTGCTTATCTTCTTCGTGCTGCTTTTCTAATTTCGCAATGGCAGCTTGTATAGGATCATTGCTAAGTTCATTTGACATGAGTTCATCTCTGGCAAAGTTATAATCTATATTTTGTGCTGGAGTATGTGGCTCTGAAGCGGCAGCTGTAAGAAATTTTAATAATAAATCATCAGGAGCTATAACAACTTAATCTTTATTAACCTACATATCGATCTTGGACAATTGACTCGAAAATAATGGTGATTTCCCCACACGATTCTATCTCCATGTCGTAGTTGCGTTTTCTGACTAACTTGTGATCCATTTACACATGATCTGGCATTGGCTAATGGTTCCAAAAACAAGCCATTTTCTTCAATTGTAATAATACAATGCTCAGGTTGAATTCCTAAACCAGATAATTGAATATCTGGGCCTTCATCGGATGATGAAGTAGTTTTATTGCCCACTATTGTTTGTTCTTTTAAATAATACACTAATAGTTCATTTAAATGCGGATCGGCATTTAAATTAACGAGGTAATACTTGTTTTTCTCAACTTTGATCCCTGAATCTTGAATGCTGATACCCATTTTTTCAAGAGCTTGTTGCCTTTCGTTTTGTATTCGTTCAGTTTTCATCAATTTTTCTTCCCAAGTCTGTGATACCTCTTTGTACAATTTTTCACTTTCGCTTAATTTTTGATGGATGTCGACTCGTTGTATATCACCCACAGGGGAACCCTAAAAATTCAAACATTTCTTATTCCATTCCAAAATACGCAATGGACTTTTACGATTTTAAGTATTTAATTTACCGTAGCATGTTTTAACATCTCTTTCAATGCTTCAACTTCTTGTCGAAGTTCTCGAATAATTCTGGCATTTGGATCTTCGTTAACAACAGCATGATTTACAATCCTCTTAGCCCTATCTGCGTATCTTAGGGTTGATAGCGTTTCCTCGTAGTTATCCAATGCCGGAGATATTGTCGCTACCATGACTGTTTTACTGTTACCACCTAAATTATCCTTCAATAACCACGTCAACACTGAATCTCTATACGGTACAAATTTGTCTTTGTTTTTACCAGAAGATTGATCAGCTAATTTTGATATGACTAGACCTAACGTTGTTAATGACCTACAAATAAACAATTATAAAACATTTAATTACCGAAGCTTTCTGTTCTGTCGAGGATAATCAGATCTTTGACTTACTTATTAATATTAGAACCTTCCTTTAATCTATCACCCACAGCTCCAGTTTTCACAGCCCTTTCTGAACCCGCCAAATCAACAAGTGACATTCGACTGACTTTTTCACCTGACACACCTGACTTTAAATCTGTCAACGTTTGTGTTACTATGACAGTAAATACTGCATGAGACCTTGATGATTCACTGTTCATATTGGTAGCAGCTACTGTTCTTGATTTGTTGCCCTCGGCCATTAAGTTATCAATGTCCTAAAAATTCATATGAATTATTATTTACATTTGAAGTCCTTCAGCTTACATAGCTCGATTAAAACAGAACTCAATAGATATCGTTTTGAAATTGTGTCTCACATAAAAGGTAAATTTGTTTTCTGCAACTATTTGTTCAAAATTAATTAAATATGTAATTTGGGACTTTTTGAAGATTATTATATCTGTTTATTTGGGTCTTTAGGATTTTCTTTTTACCTGAAATGATGTAACAGCTAGTTGGGACAACCCATCTACATAGGGCCCAAGGACATTATGTTCCCGAACTTTGAGCGACTGCTTATTCGTTTGAGGATCCAACAAATCATGTACCTAAAATATATTTTATAAGGAGTACTTATAATAGTATTTGATTTAAAATCGGAACATAAACTTTATAGACAAATTACTTAAGTATTTACAGACTTTAAAGTTGCCTTAACCGAAAGTTACTGCTGGATATCTTTAATTCTTTGCTAAACCAGACTGGCCTAATTTCTAATTTTTCAAACTCAGTTTTGACACACTATGCTTGTATTTTGATGAGCTTAATGCTTTTATAATCAGAATTATTGCTGGTGGCCCAAATTAATTTCTAGAGATATAAAACTTAGAAGTTCTTTCATATCTGCTGCCGGTCGGGAAAAACAAGCTTGTCTCTGCAAAGCTAACGCAACTTTGCCTGCGCCATTGGCTGTTATAATGCTTTCGTCGACCAAGCAACAATACCATGTATCTAGTAGATAAGCACAGCGACCGAATTATCAAATTAATTAATTAAATTACGCCAAATATGTATGTTAAAACGGACTGGGTAAGCTTTAAATACATACCTTTTCGTTATATATTTCCATGTAACTAACTTCAACCTTATACGACAATTCAGAATTTGCGTTTTTCACTATTAAACCAAATAATGCGTCACATAGTCTAGGAATGATACCTTTGCTGTCTTGTGATCCCATCATGGTATATGATTTACCGGATCCTGAAATGATGAATATATATTTTAGTTTTGATTGTACAAGGTCGGATTGTCGATATTAAAACTACAGTAGGTATCGGATATTCAAAGCATTTCTATGACTTTTTCATCTTCAGCCGAGCATATATCGTTATAATTTTTGGATTTTTTCGCATCTTTAGTTTAATCGTACGAACCCATATTTAGTTTAATCACAAATTAGATGTCACGTTAAATAATTACAATAATTAACTTTTGTATTCACTAATAACTGTTTTTTGACGATTTTACCTAATTAGTTATTTTACTAACCCTATAGTTTAATTATCGTACCTATTATAATAAAATATACAGGGTAAGTAAGTACTAAGAACTAGATGCATAATATGTCACATTGCGTGAAAGACAATAAAAAAAGGAAACCAAATACATAGTGTTTCCCATTACAAAAACCCACTAGTATTTTTAAGCATTTGATACAATAAAAAGCGAAGCTATTTGATATATTATAACAGTTCTCGAAAACGAAATCATTTAGTTTGAAAAAAATGGGTCTGGTAGGGTTGCCGTCAAATTTGTGACACTCTATACATGTGTCGTGTTAGTAGTTTTTCCTACAAATGAACTTTAACATTATCGAAAGTTTTTCATTTTGTAAAGTAGGTACATATATGTATCAAGCTACCAATATAAGCAAAAATGTAAAAGTCACGTAAAGGAAATCAGTTAAATCACCCTTTTGTGTCCAGTTGACATTCGATGTAATAAGACTTTCGTCGAACGTAAAAATAAGCAGCGGCATTGCAATTTTACGTCTGCTTCGTCGAGAAAATACTTGCTATTACGTTTTTATTGGCAATGTACGTTATTACGTATAAGAGATAGAAGTCGTGGCAATGATCAGAAGAAACCTTAGTAAATAAAATGAAAGTAGCTGTAGAAAATTTCTATTCTTAATGAAACATGATTTTGTATGGATTGAAAATAACTTTAAAGCAAAACTTCTAAAATCTGGTTAATAAAAGTATGGTATTTTATTTCAATTTGCTTTATCTTTTTGGAGTTGAAGTTCAGAAGAATATTTTTATCTATAAAATTTTTATTTGATATGATACAAAGTTGGATCGATTTCTCTGAGCCTTTAGAAATTAATACAATTAATAGTGTGAAATATTTGCCTGTTCAGGATGGTTTTATTTTGTAGTTTTCTCTAGAAATTAGTTGTTCAATAATTGTTAATCAAATTTAGTATAATTTTTTTAAGTTGTATAGTATAACGAATAATTTATTAATAAAAAAGACAGGATTCCGTTAGCAACGATTAGTATTACTATTAAAATTAATCCACAAAGATAAATAAAATAATATCAATAATAGATGATGCCCATAAGTTTATTTTCCATATGGAATTTCACTAACCAATGAAAAACTAAATTTTATAAATAAAAATTATGAACAAACCCCATACAAAAATGCCACGCTTAATATTTAGAATTTTAAAGGTGGTAAGAAGCTTTAATCTATTCTCGCCACAACAAACATATAGAAGTTATATTATACTATTTATAAACAACCTGTACTAAGCAACAAAACGATACAAAAAAATGGAATGAAAATACAATTCACCACTGTTAGCTGGTGGAAAACAAAAATGAAGTGATCAAAATAGTTATCCTCTTCAGGCTCTGATTTGCCATTAACTATCTCCCAACCCTCTTACGAGGATTTAATACTTGGATTCAACACTTGCTTCAATCTCATCCCTAGTTGGTGTTGTACAGTCACAGAACTATATTGTGCATTTTCTGTGGACCAACGAAAAACCTTGATCATCACCGATCTCGATAAACATTATTGTTTATTTTCTATAATTTATAACGGCTGTCAAACTGACGCTTTTGAGTATAACGATTATATTGGGGTTTAAATTTATATGATTTGTGTCAAAGCTAATTTTATTATTTTATCTTCTTTTATTTTTATTATTTCTCTGCTTTAACTTATTATCCTATATCCTAAAATGCTACTACACTGAAAGTCATTAAAAGTGTTGTTCTTTTTTTATTTTAAATCAAACCACGAAAAATACAGTACACTTTTCTCTCGACCAAGAGCAACAATATTAAACATAAACACATGCATTACCTACCGGTGTTATACTATAAAAGTTTTATTTTACGATTTGGTGGTTTTAAATGTTAAAACACATTTGGGCAAATTGCCAAGAAAGTAAACTACCAAAGCCAGACAATATAGAATTTTAATAGCAGTATATAATGTCTTTCTACATTTGCTGTTATAATTTTCTATAATACGCCACTGTGAAATCTATTGTTTGGCTAAGTATGACTAAGAAAAACATTTACATATTGGAGTATATGGGTCAGTGGGGGCTACCTATGTTACGTAGGTACATTAGCAATTCTTTTACAAAGAAAAACATATAGGAGTTTTGAAGTTTGAAAGTATATATGATATAATTCCGTCTAGGTAAACCTGAATATGATTCTAAAAATTTGCCATTGTACTCATAATAATTGAGATTAAAAGGGTGTGCGACAAGAAATAACATATAACCCAACTAGTTAATCAACACGCGATAGCAAAAAGTAATCAATATGAAGACTAAAAAATGGGGGTTCTATTTATAGATGCTTTTTTTCAACCAAAGGTTAATGCATTAAATAAAAATTGCATATTCTCGAGTTTTATTTATAATTACTTCATAACATTACACACCATTAAATTACAAAATGAATACATCATTAGATAAATTAAAAATGTACTGAACTATTGCATTAATGCATAGATGAAATGAAAATGTCACCGAAAATACAAATAGTTTAATTTAATTAATTCATGTTAGAGAAAATAGTCGAAAACGTATAGCCGAGATGAGGTGGCTACTCTAATTGTGTCAAGAAACATCTCTGAAAGTATGCCCACATGTCTTCGTCCATATTACTGTTTTGGATAACAACACTAGTATGTTTTTTTCATTTCAATTTGGTTCTTTGTCTTCATTATATCCTACAAATATCAGATTTCTAATTTAATTGGATTTTGAAACATGACGACACGGCATTATGTTTCAAAAGGCCGGGACTGATGAATTTAAAGAAAAATTAAGCGAAACAATTAATTTCTTGTGATGAAGTAGCATCACCCATTGGATTTGAAAGTAGGTATACTTGATAACATTTCCAATTTCATCATTTAATTGAACAGTTTAAATTAGTCCCACAAAAGTTTGTTTTCCTTACGCAGATTATATATTTTTTTTGCAATAAAGCTTTGGTTCGTTTCAATTTTACAACATTTATAGATAAACTTTTATATTATATTGATTACTTTATTTAAACAGTCGCCAGTTAATACCAAAATGTTACTGATAAACAATGATAAGAAAAGTTTAGTAGATGATATTGCATCTAAACAAAATATCTCGGCATTTGTTGTGTTGGTATAGGAATATAACGCTATATTTAGAATTATTAACTGTACTTAACATAGTTTTAAAAATATCTACTTGAAGATACCACTTTCAGTTCAAGGGGGGATTTTGAATTCTTTCTTTGAATATAGCTCGTTACTCTTTACATCCATTATAGTCAGGGTGCTGGTGTGCAAAAATCGTAATTACTCTTTTTTTTTATAATTAATTAGTGTAAATCCACAGTCTGCCAAAATTGCGTTAAGTAAATAATTAAACAATACAGAGATATTTTAGAAAACATAATTTTTGCACAAGTATAAAAATTGGTGAAAAGTTCCGTAAACCCGTAACTTCATTAAGAGTAATATCAGTAGAAGCATTACAAAATTTAATGGAGGATTCCTGAATGCGTGTTACATAATATCCGTGTATTATCTATAAAGTTATAATTTATCGTGTACAAAATAATAATTATCTTAAAAATAAAAAAAACTTTCTCACAATAAACCTTTATCAATATTTTTTATTTGTATATACCAGTTACAACATTTGAAATAAATAACCGTATATTCACTTTATAAGTCGTTCATGCTTGACGTTTCGGGTTCGCGTTGAACAATCTGAAAATCTATTAATAATCCCGAAAAAAAATACTAGTGGAATAAACAAACTATGGTTTGCTCATCGGATCATATAATTCATAATAGATGCTGCTCAATAATTGAGCACAAATTTGTTCTAAACAATTTTCCATCCGTAATCATTTGGTGATTTTGAATTTGGTTAAGTTTCTTGAGGTTTCAAGCGTTATGCAAAATTGTCAATATTTTCCAGATTCTTCTGCTCCTTCTGAAACTACGTAGAATGTCCTAATCTAATGTGTAGCCCGCTCACTTCCTACCTTATAATAATAATGATATTACATTGTTCTGTTTTCTTTAAATTTAAAACTAACAGTGAGATTGTTGCGCTTTAACGAACCCAAATCTGATTGACTGACTTCAATCTATAAACTTATACTAATATTCATAAAAAACTGATTTCTGAAGCAATTACAATTTTTTGAAACCAGCTCTCGGACTATATACTTATATATTCATTCAAAATATGATGCAGACATTCAACATACAGTAAAAGCCTAAAATTAGGAAATGGATTTCGCTTGAAATCCCGATTTGTTTGCTACAAAGGGGACGTAAATATATATTTTCTCATAGTTACAAATATAATAAAAATGTGAAAATTTATAATAGTCATGTTGTTATATCAGTAGCCTCACCTGTTTGTCCATACGCAAAAATACACGCATTGTACCCTTGGAATGCATTTTCAAGTATGTCTCGTCCCAGTGAGTCAAAAACCACTTCCTGCGATGCAAAATTCTGTTGCGATGGATCCACCGAACAGAAACAATGATCAAAAGCAAATGTTTTGGGTTGTTTTCTGAAACAAAAATATGTATGTTTTTGTTAAGGTATACTTTTTTATCTACATCAGTATTATACCACAGGACAATACAATTATTTAGAATACGTTTACATTCTCAAGTTTCCTATCTCTATGGGGAACAATTTCATTTCCATACATAGAAGACTACTCGTAGCAGGTGAAAAGGGTGTAGGTTTGAGTGTTTTAGGAATATTAAAAAGTAGCGAAACAATACAAAGAAAACAACAATAAATTTTTTCTCCTTGGCATGAGGATATTCGGCTTGTTCGCCCTACAAATCATTTTACTCACTTTGGGGTGTCTGTAACTTGTATATAAAATTATTTAGCTTTAGTTAGGGTAATTAGCAATTACGTGACATTAAGCAGGCTTGCTACATACAGGAACGGTGCTGGGTCCCATGTTATTAAAATTGTATAGAAGTAAAGTACACTTATTTTTTGATCTTCTGAAAACCTCATTTTGTTGGCGCTGGATGCAATGGGAGTAGCTTAGGTTATGGCCCTTGCAAGCAATATCATGCAAAACAAACTCATCATTGAGTGAGAAACTTACGATACGAATTGTTCAATATTTGTTTAAAACAGCCCCTAATTCCTAAGAGGAAAAACGTATTATTAAAACTCTTTTATATGTTGTTTTCGAAATTCATTGAGATCGAATTTCTCTATTTGTGCTCTAGCGATAGATTTCACGATCGTGTTTCCGAGTGATTTATTAGAAATCCGGAGAATTAAATAACAATTTAGATCTGAGTGGTTTTTTTCCACAAAAGGGTTAGTTTCTAAATTGTAGAAATGATATTAGATTTTACTGGATACATAGGTATACCTACTGCGTATTTAATAGAACCACATTCGCAAAAACCAATTATTTCCTGAACAATAAATATGTTTCCCAGCAGCAGTTGCAAAAATTGTGTCATTAATGGAAGTATTCGTATCGAGAGATCGTTGGACAGTGAATGGTCCAATCTTGATATTTTAAGGCAAGTTTGTCGGCATTGATTCTGTATCGGTCATTCAAACAATGTTCATCTTTGAGCTACGCCCTCATTTTCGAAGATGTACATATACATTCATCGAAAGTTAAAAAAATAATGACACTTTATCTTAATATTACTATATAGTTTAATCTATTAAATTTGGTTCATTAGATATAAAGGAATTAGCTAGACACCACAATTTAACGTCTTTAGTGTCCAAACTGAATCAAATTTGTGTCTGCAAAAACATAAATGAAAGGGAAACATACCTAATCGTAATACTATAGTATACTTAAATACTAGAAAATCACTTGTTGCTTAATTATAGGAGTGGGTCTCATGCAGATTTATCAAAGGTTAAACAAGAAACGTCAAGCCGAACATTGGTGTAAGCAGAGATTCTAAATAAGATGACTAAACCAGAGGTATACTTCCATAAATATTATACTTGCTAGGTCGTACCTTATTTTATCCTTCTATTATCATAAACTGAATATTTTCAAGAAAAATATTAAACGCTAAAACACTTATCTTAATATATTCATTTAGCATTAATTTGTTCAATTTTGCGTCATGTTTATTTTTATTTTTCTGATATAGACATTCATTCTACCTTTACTTATTTTGTGGTGATCTAATTTTTTAATTTATCGCTTATACCCAAGTCAAAATACAGTAAATATAAATAAACCTACTGTGCTCGTATATTATTCGCTTTTCAAATTTCCGTTGACGAAGGAGTTTATCAAAATTTTAAAATCGTAGAATATTTATTTCCACGAACAGTAATAATAAAATCAATAGTGATATAAAACTTATTAGAAACAGGTAATATTATGTATCTGCCGACAAATTCGAACCGATAAGTTGAGATAAGAATCTCTACCTACAACTAAATAATTAATTCCAATCATGTACCTATTTCACTAAACTAAAGAAAAGCATCTAAGCCCAACTTATGAAGCATTGCCAATTAAGTTTTCACTAAGTTTTAGTCGATTGTAATTAGGAAAATTTTTTCATGAAATGTAGTTTTGTAAACAAGGAATTTAGCATAATAGACCGGTCGGTCAAAAAAAAAACTGGACTGATTGATTCGCGGCTTAAAATGTTCAGAAAGAGCCACGTTTGTAATTTACGTAGTAAATATCTCAATTTTACAGAATTTTGTTAAAACAGAATTGCGCCGAAATAACACCATCTCTGATTTGGATTTGGGCGCCATTTCGAAATCCGGATTTTACTTAAAATTCAGTGGACGGATAAAGTCATAAGAATTCGAATAAAAATTAAATTTAAAAACTACTAATCAGATTAAAATATTTTAGAGTGATAATCAGTTAAACTTGAAAATTGTAAAACGTAATAAAACAAACAATAATAAAGTATTTATCTATACGTTTAATTTGATTAAATAACAAAATTGTTACGAATATGTCTTAATGAAAATTAGTTCCATATAATCTTTCGTTAAATTAAGTTGCAACTGCGTATAATTAGGAAACTTCTAACTGAAATGCAGTTGTGAGCACGAGATTCAATCTCTCTTGCACTTTACAATTTATCAAGAATGTTTATGTTTTCATTTTGAGGCTTAAACTTGAGACCAGAAGTGTTGTAATATTTTCATGAAACTTGTTGTGATTAGCTTAGCAACCTAGTTTCGGTTATGTAAACATTATGTTATTATTAAACTAAGGCCATTAAAGTTGGTAGAAGAAGAAGTTACTACGACTGTATGAAATAAATAAAAATTAATTATTTGAGGTTTGTCTTTTATTATTATAGCAATTCTCGTGCTCGCGCTCATGATGTTTCCCATTAGAATTGAATGGGTGAATTTAGCCGTAGGTTTTTTTTTAATATATTCAATTCACGTTTTCACTGAAATGGACTCGTTGAAGTACCGCGTTCAACGCTGTGGCATTTTCGTTTAAAATTTACGGTTATTACAAGTTTAAATAGGCACGAAATTCATGAATTTCCGAGTGTGGCTCGACATTGAGAATATTCGCTTACATTTTCACAAAAGTATTTACATAAGGGAGATGTCGCAAATTACCTTTATATGACTTTTATTTAAAAAAAATGTAATGAAGTTAATATTATTTTATTATTATATTTTAGTAGGAGCTAATATGCAATTTATAATAATTTTGATTATTACAGTTTGGTTGTAAGTTAGTATTTAAAACAATCACATTGGATTCAGTTTTGGTTTACTGCTTTTATTGCTGTATAAATTACTTCAAAATATTTTATAATAAAATATGAGCAAATAAAAATATGTAGTCATAAATTGTTCTACTCAGAAGGCTTATCATGGAGAATAGACGTAAATTACATTATTTATTTACGTTAACACGTCGTCATATCTATAGAGTAAAATTAATCGATCTTATCCAATCTTCATACTCTAGGATTCAGGTTTTGGCGACATATTTCTCTACCTCCACATCATACTTCTATCTTTACTAGATCATACAACTTTCCTTATCGCTTTAAGCAGTTGAAAATACCTGCCGTCAAAAACTCTTGTTGGGTGCCTAAATATTGAATATTAATTGCGCATTTATATCTTACATGTTCTCTCTTCTGATGACCTACTGAACATATCTTAAATAATATATAAAATCAACAAGAAAATGACTGGTTGCGTTTTTTACTAGTTTACATTCAAAATTTTAATTCTGGATATAGATTCAGTAAATGTGTTACCCCATCCATAAAATTAATAGTTATTTATATAATTATAAAGTATATTATTATTTTTATTAATTATTTTATAATTTTTCCTTCTAAAATGTTTTTATTTATTTTATTCATGATAAAAAAAGGGTTTTTCTTTTAAACCTTAGGTAAAGAGATTTGGTTTAGAGATAATTTGAAAATAATTTGTTTATCGAGATTGCAAATGATACAAAAATTTAATAACTTGTTGCACAAGTTACTTAAATAAATTTGAAACAAAAAAAAAACAAGGAAAGATTATCTATTTTTATCATTGTAATTTAATTTAAATCGCTTTAATCAAGACCGAGAACAGCTGACGATGGTTAGCAGAATCGAAGGAATGAACGAATTTATTTATTCCATAATTGATTACGAAATTAAAAATCTTTCCCTTGAAAGGAGCCTCAACAAAAGTACTCTGTTTTCGTTGGAGATTAGAGTGAATAAGAGCTATCACGTTTTATTATTAGCCATATTATCGTCATGGTTAATAAAATAACTTTACTACCCTTGGTCGATTCTATTAAACATATAGGTACCTACATTTTTTTTATCAGAGTATCGTAATGTGAGCTATTAAGAATCCAGTTGCCTTTTTTCATAGACTATAGTCGTTTTTAACAGAAAATAACGAAGAAACAGGATTTCTTTTATCTTAATGATACTTGTAACAACAAATACAAGGCTTCGCCTTTTTCGCACAAATTGAACAAAAAAGTATAATTTCATACTTCATTGCGCAAGTAATAAATTTGAAACATCATAAAAGTTTTTGATCTACTTCCATTTATTCTGTTTTCAAATAATTATGTTTATTATGTTTAGTTTTGAAGCTACACAAAATACAAAATATGACCTTGTTGAGTAGTACATATTTTCACAAATTATTAATGTGTATTATTTATTTTTAAACTAATTATGTATCTAACAATGTCTTGGCCATAATAGTCCGTCGACTAGTGGCAACTTTATTACTTCATAATTTTTTAATAGATTTTTAAATTTGAATTTTCAAAATTATTTCTGTAAATTGTAATACACAAAATTTCCGATACAATGGTAGAAAGAACCCAGCCATCAACAGATTTTTAATGAAAAATCTGTTGATGGCTGGGTTCTTTCTTTTTGAGGTGGACTATTTCATGTGATATACCACTTATTTTCGAATTGAAAATGGCTTTAAATTTATCAATAAAAAATCCTGGGCCGTATTGAAAAAAACCAAGTTAATGATGGTTTTCCAGAAACGAAACTTCGTTGTGAAAATTTGTAAACGCTATATTTTTCTCCTCAAAAAGTAATAATGAGAAAGTCCTTTTCATTTTGTGATATCTGTAAAAATAATGTCAGAAATAAATAAACACTAAAATCGCAAAAAATTGTTTTTTTAAAAATTCTCGAAAACGGATAAAGTGAATTTAATTTTGAAAACACCATTTAAAAGGTGTTTAAATTGTACAACTTTTTTCTAATCTAACCGACATTGTAATTCCTACCGGTAAGATTCCAATGCTATCCCATTCTTATCTTGGACACGGTGTATATTTTCTGAATTAAGTTTCGTAATATCCTTCGCTATTTGATCTGCAAATTTCGATCACACCTACCTAAGGCCGGCCCTGCAGGAAATTAGTATGTTATTATCCTCAAAAAAAGTAGCTTATTCTGCAAAATTCTCCAAAGCAACTCCTTACAATTCTGTATTTTTTTCCATGAAGTTGTTTGTCATGATATTTTTACCCAGGAGAATGATAGAAAACATGAATAGGCTACGCCTCTTTTCTTTGATTGCGTATCGAAATATATGTAATTAGGTTACCCACAATATTCAAGATCTTTCACAATATTTTTTCATGCCTGATGCACATTATGTTTCGCCCGGTTTTCGTTATTCCGTCGACTGCCTTTTCGATAAAGAATCATGGACATTATGGAAGTGCATAGTTTCAGCACCAATCGATTCAAGAAAGTTTAAACATGGCTCCCAACGTGCTACATATTGCTAGTCTGTTCATTACCAAAACAACAGTCTGAAAACTTTCAGCGCTTGTGTTGTAATAAACGCATTGATCAAAGGTACTCTGGTCGATAAACGTTATTTTATTTAAATGCTATTATTGAAAATATTATTCCTACTGATAGTTTGTGTAGGTACATTACAAGTAACATTATACTGAATTGTAGGAGACGTTTATAATATTATTATTGATCGCAAGAAACTGTTTCCGTGGGATTTGAGTTATTTATTAGATTTTGTTTTAAGAAAATTATGCATTTATACCCGGATTGGTGAAACGACTTCTAGATGTAAATTGGAGCGCTATTCGTCTCCGTTGCTATGCAAAAAGTGAAATGATTTGGATGAACGAAATTGTCTTATACAGTGGTAAATCTAAGTAATTATAATTACTTCGGTTTTATACCAAATGGACTCGTTAAGTATCTGCTATTTTCGTGCTTTTGTAACAAAAATCAGACAAAATTCCCATTTCACTAAAAATTGTTGTAAGTTAAACACTTTAATTTGCAAGAAGTCTTCGACCAATTTACATTCAAATTTCAATTTGTGAGAAAATGAAAAAAAAACTGGAAACGATGTCACATCATTAAATCTTTCAGACGCTGTGGTACATAAACTGTACCAAAAAAAAATGACACAAGCATTCTCACTAGGCTCAAACTCAAACTTCTCAGGAAGAGGACTATTAGAAAAAAAATTAAAGAATCCAAAAAACTGGGAGTGTCCATTTGGTGGAAACCGGCACAATATAGACTCTGTGTGGCTGCTTGATCTGAGTGAAAATATAATAGAAATTTCCATCCTATTAATACGATAAAATTGAATTTATGGACTCACATTAGGTCTTGAACAGATTCTTGTGATTATTCTCGTAAAACAAACTAATTTCCCTGGTGACTAAACCAATGTGATTCAAAATTGAAAGCGCAGCAATACATCAACGATAATGGTGAATAATAAACGTTACAATAGAACAACAATTTATTACATGTGACAAAAGATACATTAAGCAAGCAAATTGGAATATATCCACCTATATGGAACAGATGATTAAACACATACCTCTCAGTTTTATCAAGTGTGGTTGCTTGATGCAAAATAGTTTGTTGATTTTCCATTTCGACCACGCATTGTGTGCCCAATTCCAGTTCTGTAACAAAAATATTTTGAAGTTTATAAATCAAAACATTGCGATAATCTTTAGTGGTGTAGCTCTTTTGCCTTTTCATATCTAGACGAGCATTAAAAGAGAAAAACAATGGGTCGTTTCATCGCGTCCTTTTTTACTACTAGCAGAAACTATACTTACTACAATTATTCAACATTTTACTCAAACCAACTGATAAATCCCTCACACATACTGCATGCAAAAAACTTGAAAGTGACTCGACTTCTAATTCTCTATTTATTTTTATTTGTTATTTGCGATTTGTGGCTTTTTTTTAGTTAAAAGTTCTTTAATTTCCTTTTATAAGTTTATTTGCACATCGTACAAGCCAGCGACAAACAGACTACTACTGACGTGTTGTCTTTTAATTATTAAATTAATTTTAACATTAAATGACAACATGTTTATGCCTTGTTTATTTATTTGACGACTTTAGGTAGCCATATTATTAGAAAACCATTTAACCATATGTGTTCTTAGTAAATGAGCAAAACTTTCTAAATCAACAAATACAAATTGAAACCTGGGTCAATTTTTTTTTTAATTTAATTTAAAAACAAAAAAGTTAATAGAAACTAAACACTAAATCTGTCTGCCATTTCTCGAAAGTTCTATTTTTCATAAAAATGTTAACAAAATTATGATATACAAAAAGAAACTCTATAAAAATGACTAAATTTTATTTTTTATATATTATGACCACACAATTATTTTGAGTTTCTCATTTTCAATAAGAAAATGTTTTAAATTTTAGTTTTATAAGATTTTTCAATAACTTCCACTAATTGGTAAGTTTTTAGATAATAATTTAAAATATTCTCATGTCTAAGAGCTATAACACTTTCAGTTTGTATATGTTTAAATAATCCATGCCATACTGTATTTGACTTAAACCTAAAATGACTGCGTAACTGTGTATTATGAGCCACTGATGATGGAAACTTAGTTTTCCGAAACATGTCTGGCGCTGCAAGCTGATTGCATACAAATATACGAACAGTTTGGTGGAGTAGACGTTGTTTTATTTGTGTCTTACAAAAAAGTTAAATTGCAGCTTTATTTTAAAAATTTACAAATAGACGCTCTTAAAAAATAAAAATATTTAAGTTTAAATAGAATCTTAGCTTAGGGGAACTACATAAAAAAGAAATCTGAACTATGAAATAAAAAATAAATTAGCAGTTAAAAACGCATCAGACCTAGATTTAAAACTTAACTTACTAATACCACTACTTAAACAGCTATGCTTGTCATTTTAGATTTTCTAATAAAAATTAATTTGTGACATGATCAGAACAAATCCGTGTATATTCCCCAACATGGTTACAAATATATTTCAATGCGATGTCATTTAGTTAGCAGTGGGAATTCAATAGTAGGTTAAATAGTCTGTAACTTATGGTGCACCTCAAGGATCCAACCTTGGTCAATTGTTATTTTTAATTGATTGTCGTATTGTAAAAAATTGCCTATGTTGTAAATCGAATATCGTTGATGTATGTAATTTATACTGATTTAATGTTAGAGCTTAATTACTTAGGTAACATTTAAGACTTGACATATTGGGGTTTCTGTTAAGTAAATTCTTAGGTACCTATAGTAGGTATTCATGCTAATTAACTAATTTATGTTTAGCTGTAATAGCAACAAACTATTAGATTTATATATACTAGATTTTAGTTTAGCCTGAGAATGAATTCCGGGAATCTTAGTTCACTAACTCCAAATTATAAAACAAAGTCTCCGTATGAAATTCTAAAAATAATTTTGTAATTATTATAACTAGTAATTTCGATATTAATTGACACTTTTCATCACAAATTGTGATCGTTTAATAAAATACGGTGATGAAATCGAAACATGAATATTGCAATACATGTTATTACAGTACCAACCGGCACACGCAGAACATTGTTGATAATGTCTAAATTAATTTAAAATAATAATAAACGCATAGGCGATGTACATTAAAAATTTAATAGAAATTGGTAATTTTCGATTCGATTCGATTTCCATTTTGGACATAAAAAGAGGTTGAAATTCCTAAGTGTAAAAACTTCTTTTTCAATAAACATTAGAAGAAAAATAAATATCTTCTTACCAATAGCAGTTTCTATTTTCAAAAGCAAAAATTACATAGTACCTAGCAAATGATTGAATAATATCTTTTTAGATCATTAATGTGTTTTGAGAAGCTGTTTCGATCTTGCAACACTGTCTACTTTTGACATTTGTCATATATTTTGATTTTGAAGTCAAAGTGGTTACCGCTTTATTTAACAAAACAAAAAAGATAATTTAAGCTAAAAAAATAAGTCATTTTCTATTTGTGTATTGTAAAAAATTAGATAAATAGTACCTAATTGATTAACAAGAAGAAGTGTCTTAGGTAAGTAGCTAAAATGTCAATTAAACAATTACACCTAACTCTGGTCACGTACTTTTAAATATCTTTGGTGATACTTCCCCACTTGTAGGCAAGTTCCTTGTGCAAATTCTTATTATTGCATATGAAATTGTATTAAAAAACAAAATTAAATCATTAAATTACTTGTACTAATGTAAGGTTATGTATCGGTCTGTTTATTAGCAAATATTAAAATTCCCTCTGCGTTCATAAACTTCAAGAGAATTCACAACTAATTTCTTCGTCGTTACACGAGAATTGTATATATGTTGTATTATTTATTATGTATGTCTCCAAACATTTCCTCTTGCGAAAAACCTATTATTTTCTCAAGTGAGACGTGAGTAGTGGTATAGAAAATGTTTTCTGTAAGTATATTTAGGTATTGTGCAAACGTTTATTTTTTTATTTTGTCAAATTCACTACCATATTTGTATGAGAATTATAGAAAATTGTATGGTTAATGGTACTCTTTTATAAATTACTTTGTAATGCCCAGAAAGTAGCAGCTCATTAATGTAGTAAGTAGGACCTTAACTTTTTCTTCAGTTGTTACTACACAGAAGAAGACTCAATTACCATAACATCTGAAATACAAAACGAAATGCCTGCTTTCATTTGGAACTAGTTAGTAAGTAGGTACCAAAATTTTGTTATAACTCTGGTATTAAATGTTGTATAGGAGCAGAAAACATTTTTCCCGAAGTACTTTGTTGTTTTAATGAGCATATTACGTTCTTTCTGTCTTGTTTTTGGTTCGTTGATGGAGTTTTTTTTTCAGTTTAACATTAAGTTGAATGTACGGCTGTCTTACTTTCGGTATGTTATTTTTAAACTGCCAGCTTTGTTGTTGTTGACAAAGCTCGTCATCAGTTAATATTATAATGCGGTTATTAGCTTGTTATTAGCAAATTAATTAAGTATAAGTATTGACTGTTTTGATGAAAGTGAAACTTGTCTCTAGAATGTGTTGTAATTCAAGTCGTGTGTTGATTCATCAGTAGTTCATTGTGTATAGAACTGATGTGGGTTGAATTTAAATGACAATACCATTGAGTATAACCAAAACAAATTTCCAAAGAATTAATTTTCTTTCATCTTTCCGAGATTAGTTTAGTCCTTACCTCGTCTGTTAAAAGGACGTACCCTCACAGCAACTTTGATTTTGTCTGTCGACATTTTATTCTTTCTTGATTATATGCACGTTTATTTTTAAAATATTTAATGAATATTTACACTACTATCACACTTTCTTTGTATTTATATTTGTATTACTATCCATTTTCGAACATAATAAGTCACAAGATAGCACTTATCACAACACGTAAACTCACTGTTTTCGCCATATTCCACACCACATTATTGGTATTGGACACTGCGCTATTGACATTATACTATATGCTTTTGGCTGCGCAAATTTACCTCAGTTTGTATTTCTTTCTATTTTCAATGAGTAATAGTGACGGCAATTTTAGTGACATCTACCCATAACAATGAATACAATTCAATCACTAGCGAAAACTCGCCCAGTTACCATTAGTTACCAACCAACCAATAAGTTTACAGATCACAGCGATTTTCAAACTGGTTTGCAGCGCATATCGTGACTGTTTGATTTTTAGTAACACAGACTGTAGTGACATCTAGGTGAAACCACCTCGAACTTATATACACATCGCTACAGCAAACTACGCTCTTTTGTTTTATGTACTATTGATTTTATGCACCACATTCAATGGTATCCCACAAGGATTCGCCCTAAGGCCTGTTATAGTTGTAGTTCTTATTAATGTATCATTAATACACATTATCAACTTCATTTCTGTGGATAATAATTTTAACTTAGTCAACTTAAGTTTGAAATTAGCATTTAATACATGGAAGTATTTTTATTTTTTTTAGGAAGATGCAAATAGTTTGATATGGGAACAAAAATAGCACATTCAAGACAATCAGGTGTAAGAATCATTTGTTAAAATGTATAAACAATCGTAGTTCTGAGTTTTGTTGTTTTTTGTAGAAGCTTTTGATGCATTAGTTGTGTCTGAAGAATGGGAGTAATTATAAGTTCGCCAGTTACGAGGTACGTCTATTCCAATTTCGGTTAACTAACTTTCAGGTAGGGCTCTCTTTCCAATAGAAAAGTTGTTAGTAGTAGAATTAATTTATATAAATTATCAACTATAACGCTTAATTGGTGCTAGAATTTAAATAGCCCTCTATTTTCACTATCACAAATTGGTGTCAGATTAGATGTAAATTGTTATATTTACAAATTAGATATCTTGCTACGTTAGATGCTAAAATTGGTATAAATAAATAAAACAACATTATTAATGAAAACATTAATATTTACTCTTATTCAAACAGTAATATATTCCAAACATAATTAAAATATCTAAAACAGAACAACAATGGTCGACAATCGGTAAGCCCAAAAATAAATCATATCACAATAATTATTTTTGTAATTAACATTTAGGTATTGTATTACCTTCTGTATACCTAAAATTTGGCTTTACATTTTAATTAATTTAAAGTAATTGACTTTAAAATTTAACAACAAAAACTATTTTATATTAAAATATATAATAAACTATATAAAATTTGAGCTAAATTAGGCACTTTATTAAAGGCACCTTAAGATTGAGATGAAATCTATTCATACAAATACAATCTGTATGTATTAGCTTTTGTTTTTTAAATTGTTCAAATCAGAAAAAAAAACATACTTTTACTACCCTAGTTAACTTATATCTAATCAAAATAAATGAGAAGCTAGTACCTTACATCAGGTCTTGACCAATTTAAATAATTGGAACTCACTCTATTATATGATTCATAAAATAGTTTTAGTTTTAGTAAAATTAATGTATTTGTATATATTTTATAACTAATATTGTTGTTGTCTTTCAAAATTCATTATTTTATTTTAAATCACGCTTTACCCTTTTGAATTCAAGTTTTTTTTATAATAAAGTTTCCACTTTGTTGAGTTTCGAGTAAAACATAATGTATAGAACAATTAATTCTCATTTATAATTGATTTATATACGTATAAATAATATTAGAAAAAACATCTATTAAAAGCTGACTAGGGCATTATATAATCTAAATGTGATCAAAAATGTCACGAATAAATATACATCTAATTTTATTTCTGTTATATTATCACGCTATCATATCTATATCTAAGGTATCTCCTTCTACATGATCAATATGGCTGGTAGGAGTTGGTGTCGGTAAACGTTGCTCACAAAGTAGTGGATCACCAGATACTGGATGAGCGGGAGATGCTAAAAATGTGTCACCAGGTAGAGCATGAGGTGATGATAACATTGGATCACCGTTGACACCGTAAACAAGTTCGTCGTCATCCATGCCTTCTTCCATCACGGAAAGACTTAAGGTGGCATCGGAAATTACGTCAGGCATCTGTAAAACAATGACAATATTAATATTTTTCAGTAGTTTGAGTAGGTAAATATGTTCCTCGGGTTAGACAGATAGTCATCCTGAATACACCACACCGTGTGAGTCAAGTCAAGTCAGTGGGTATGGCGTTTGGAAGACACAGCAACCAATATTTTTGACACAAATGTGTACCTCAATTTTTTCCTGAAGGAACACCTCAAGTTTTTGGTGTGCTACACCAATAACAAATGTGGAGGATTTAAGAAATTGAATTATTGCGACCATGATTATTTTTCTCAATTTGTTAAGAAAACATCTATGATATGTACTTATTTTCCGTTAAACTGCGAGAACTTGAGTCGAATTTTAAAATCTGAGGGAACCCTCAATAGAGCGGCACATTCATATGTTGACATACATCTTAATAATGGCTGAACTGGCTTAATAATTTTCAAGGGAAACGCCTTTGTAAACGTTTTTTTAATAATTAGCTGAAGGAATCCGAATATAAACGCTTTTTGTTTTGTTGTTACCTTTTGGATAGTATCCGGTATCGTGATCGGTGACATTAGAGTTGCAATTGTCGACGCCGTGTTTTGATGGTCGAAATTATGGTCGAGGCTATCTATTTCATGATCTAAATGGTGATCCAAATTGTGATTACTCGGATAAGAGTTATACGATGGCGAGTTCAACGATATACTTTGCCAGTTAGAATCTGCTACTGGAAGCCCATGAGATTTGGCTTGACGTTCCAACTCCTAAAAATAATATATATTTTACTAAAATATTCGTTTAACTTGTGACGGGTCTTACCTGTACTCGAAGCTGCAACCTTCTATTAATACTTTCAATTTGTTTTTGTCTAGCTTCTTGTTGTTTTAATCTTTGGACTTCACTTTTAAGACATTTTATATATTCGACAGATGACTTTAATATGGTACCTTTATTTGGACGTACATCTCTAACTATTTCATAATAAGGATCATTAGTTTTTGGCAAGAGCGTGCCAAGTTCTTTAATTCGATCGTTTATGTTGAATCTTCTTCGTCTCTCAACTGTAAAAAAATAATAATTTACTTAGTTTAAATGTATGTAATAATAATAATAATGGGCATGTAACCGGTAAACGCAAAAATCCTTAATCGTATGATATTTTCTTCCCAAGTCTTTTTTATTGATTCATGATATTTTTATTTAAAAATTTGCATGACTGATTCTGGAAATTTTTCGTTACTTTATTTTAAACAAATCTGCATTTATTTCACCAATGTGGGTTGATAACTTAACACAACCCCAAAAATCCAATGGTGGCCAGTTTTCTTATTTATAAAGTCATTTAACATTAAACTAAATTAGGTTCATTTCTGCAATTGATTTTTGGATGGAATCAGCTGAATTTTATACGCCTTGAAATACAGCATAGCTATTTTCCCACGAATACGAAAATAGATGACTTTATAATATTTTTGATCACCCTGTATAATGATAAACAAAAGTCAACGAAGAAAATTCTATTTCCGTCACGCTAATGGGCCAATCGAACTCTAAATCATGAAAGAAAATAGTAGAAACGTATTTTTTAGACTTACTCATGTTATGGTTGTCTTTTTTCTGTCGATCTTTGGCAAGTGCGTGAAGCTCAGCATCGCTAAGTAAATACGGTTCATTTTTAATATTGATATCATTCGATAACGAACTGTCTGATGTTTTGAAACTATCCGGATCTAGTGAACTGGATTCTAATGCTAATAGATCGTCTATTAGATCTTCAGCCTGAAAAGTAAATAAACATTAGGTAATTTCATGTTTAACTGTGTGATTATTTTTGTTTTAAAACATGCATTTATATTTGTTTAAGGTCACTTTGTGACCTTGTATAGGTTGAAATGTATAATATGCCTAATTAGGCATTATTTTCATAATTTGCTGAAATAGTCTCCTATTTAAACCTCGTTAATGTCATGTTATTGTACAATTCACTTTACAAATTGTTCCGTACCCTTTTTAGACAATTGGGTTTTATAAATTTTAATTTTTATTAAATGGTTATTTTAGATCAATATTAATAATCATTAATCTATTAAATTGACAATAATTATGTTTTATTATTATGTTGAAATTTAGAATTATGTTAATCATAAAATTTAACTAAACTGCTAATTTAGTTGAATAAAATTTATCAAACGTTTCGAGTTTTTATTAACTCATTGAGATCAAAAACGTAAATAATTGGTAGATGTAAATAAATATTCTATGAATTTAGATTCTTTAATTAAAGACATTCGACCTTGCTTAAGGAGGAATTAGTTTTATTTTATAGATGATCTAAAATTAGTTTTCTAGTTTATTGTAGGAAAAGTATCAGATTTAATTAAGTGATATTGAAAAACATTTGAACCACAATATAAACAAAATTTTAATGTAACAATACCCAAAATAGAACCTCAAAGGTAAATACATCATATATTTAATGTTAATGATTCCTTATTATTTTAAATAATAGTATAAAAATAAATTAATTCGACGCGTTATAACTATGTATATGTTAATAAAATTAACTCCATTAAACGATTTCCACCTTAAAAAATCCATAACTGTGTGGTTGGATTTCTTAAAGTTATAAAATAAATTAATATATTGTATATATAATTATTGGCGCCAAAAATAAATCTTTTTTTAATAAAAGGGAGGTCTTTTAGGGAAATTAGACGATAGTCTAATAATTGATCTTTTAAACAAGGCGAATATTGCAAAAATCGGCCAATATATAAAAAAGTTATAACGGAAAAATTAAATTCCGGAATTTTTCCGCCCAACCTATATTTAAAGTTATCATTTTCCATATATTTAAAATGTAAATTATAACCGTTTCATCAGACCATTTATGTATATGGAAAATACAATTTCTATGGTCATAAGTTTTCAGATAGTAGTACCAAAGATTATACACAATCTTTGGTAGTACGATCTTTCAAGTATATATCAAATAAAGTATAGTAGCCATCCGTAAAGTTTTTTTTTGTAAAAAAAGGCCCTCGTATTGCAGATAAGCTTATTGAAATATAATATTTTATTGGTCAATTGTCTATATCATTAGTAACGGTTGATAAGACGATTCGTTTTCACACAAAGTTGGAAAAGTTATTACTGCACAATATTGTATTATATTTTATTTATTTTTACAAATCTATTTAAACGTGACCATGAAAAAAATTATATATTAATTATATTAGTAGGTTCATTTTTGCCAAACAAAAATAAACAATTTTCTTGTGGTTCTTTTTGATTGTTATGTTGATTAACATTTTTAGATTTGCAATTATTGTAAGTTATTTGTAGTCATAAATTACGTTTATTTGTTAAAATTATAATGTGAGTGAGTTTGCTGTCATCAATTTAATCAAACTATAACTTTTACTCGTATTGTCAGAAACTCTTCAGTAATATACAAACTAAACCCTTTGGTATTGCAAAACGGGAGGTATATTAGGAGGGTATGCAATTTAACTTGTTTTGACTTTAGAATTTACATCGAACTAGCGTTTCGCTTCAAAAATGTGTCTAATTTATTGTGTGATTTTTAACCGATATTGCAAATAAAATAAAAATTTCCGGTTTTAATTTATATTTATGCGAGTTTCGAATGAATTTCTTTTAAAATATTAATTTTAGATACTTTAACATTTTATTATATCTCTTTTTGGATCACGTTTGATTGATTACATGTTGTACTTGGTTTTATGGGAGTTTAATTACTTTTTACTCTTGTTTGTTATGTATTTTACGCTGATGATGGATTAAGCCGAAACTAGTTCCAAAAGACTGTTTATTACCAGTATAAACCAGTTTATATAAACATTTGTGGCGTTGATATTGTGTTTTGGGTTGTTTTTATTTAAATAAGATAAAATTTCAAAGGGTTTTAAATAAGCACAATTACGGAGTAAAATAAAACATTATATTCGATCAATTTTTATTCGTTGTGTTGGTATCATTTGTCTTTATTATCAGAAGAAGACAATAAAAATCCATAGCTTGATAAGAGATTTCTTTTCAGAAATAATTAGAAAAATGTGGTTCAAATGAAGCAAATTGTCCAAAATAAGTAGAAATATGTTCGCGACATCGACATTAATGTCTCGACTTGTTGTAGTTTTGCTCTTTGTACAGTTTCACACGTGTATAAACGTTAAAAAGTTAATAATTATTTTCTGTTATATATTGAGCACTACTTATGATCGTATTGTCGCCAATAATTATTGAAAACTGAAATACGAGAAATAAATTCTAATCTCATTTTACACCATATTTATTTAGCACGGTAGTCCTTACTTCTAACATCTTCAAAAGCATATTATTTTGTACTCAAGTAACTAAGACACAATTTGTTTATTTTTGTATCACAAAATTAGTGAGTTAAACTAAACTTTGCGCGCACTTTATAAGGCATTAAATTAACTTATTAATTTTCTTTTCATTTTTAAACAAAACTAACATACCATCACTCTCATTGCAACCGTTAATTTAAAAGATCGGCAGCTGTATTTTTCTAACCAGTGTCAGAATTATGACAGTATTGTAAATCACTTTATTGTTTGTTTACATGAAAATTATCTGTAGATTATGGTAAAATTTGCATACCACAATTTTATACATTAATTTTGTATAATCTTATCCGGAATATAATACAAATTTTATATTTTGGATATAAAATTGGGAATTGTCCATTAAGTAATTAGTTGATTGATTTTATGGATATGTCAATGAGGGCAACTTATTTATTCGGTTCGTATTGAATAATAATTAGTAAGCAATATATTTGTGATAAATTAATTTGTTCTTCATGGTTTAGGTACTATAACTAATAATACATTGTCAAGATTTGTTAACCATTAACACACTTTTTTTATACCAGGCCACGAGAAATAGCTAGGCCCCTGAGGTTTTTTATAGATATATTCAGGGAACATTTTGTGGTGGATTCCAAAAAATGATTGCCATTAAAAATATTTTGTAATTAATTAATTAATTAATGTCGGAAGAGGAGTGCAATTTATATTTTAATTAAAACAAGTTTAAGCTTTAAATTTAGCGTGTTTCGGGAATATTTGCTTATTATCCTCAGTACCTCATAAACATATTTAATCTTTGCATCTACTTGCAGTAGAGAGCTATTTACCTAAGAATACCACATGCAGAGTGGGATAATTCAACTACCTCAATGCTCAAGTTAATAGTTTAGAAGGCCGAACACGAAAGTTTTACAGTTTATTGGTGCATATGAATTAATTTATTTAGAGTGCAGTAGTACATACACTGCTCTAAATCTTTAGTTATGAAATATGAATGTTTATAAAAAAAACTACTATATATTTGGTATAGCACAAATGTAAATGTTTGTAAAATAATTAGTGTAATTAAACCCAAACAAATTGTATATTTCGGATGTAAAGTCAGGAATTGCATGACCGAGGCAATAATTAATTGATTGTGTAAAAATAAAATATATACGCCAATGGCTATAAATTTATTTGTTTTGTTTATTGATATTTACCGCAAAATCAATACAAAACTGTTAATTCGGATCAACAGATTTGATCTTCATGGTTGATTGTAATTATTTGAGGGTTTTATGTCAATAACTATTAACCAACGTAATATATTTATTTTTTGTCTCAATTTCTAAAACACGGTTTGCTTTGTTTATTATTAAAATATAGTTTGCTTTAGACAGTACTATAGTACTTATCTATTTGAAACGAAAACATTTCACAACGCAGTTATAAATTAGGTAGGAATATGTGTGTTTTAGCTGATAATCCCAAATATTAGATTGATTTATAGCACAGCTACTGATACAAACTTACATAACATTTGAAATATTAGACCCTTATAAAATTTTAATTATTTATACATATTTGTATCATAAAATTATTAACGTAGGTATGCGACACATTTACTTGACAGGTAGAAGAGAATGATAGCATTATTCCTTAATTGATTGTAAATTTAAGAAAAGTTTGCGATTATCGTTTTATTTTCTTTATAGATAACATGATAGGTAAAGGTATTAAAACAATAATTTTAATTTCATTCATTATTTTTAATATTGCGTCATTCAGGATCGATATATCGCTAAGAATAAGAACTGGCACTGAGAATTTTTATGTTCACACTTTTTTGGACGTCAGAATTGTAAAAAACCATTAAACAAGACCGATAAATTTAATTTCGACATGTCCATTGTTGGTATAAGATTAGAAAATGCAAGGATAGAGATTTTCATAACCTCAAGGTCGAAGCCTTCCAAAACCATGTTTCTGAGATACAATCTTCAGAGTGGTGAAAATTTTAGCTTCGCACCCGCCTGCGTAGTTTGCGACAAACTGTACAAATCAGACTAAAGAGTTACCAATCTAAACTGCGGCAATGAAAACATGGAAATTCACTCACTTAAAATTTCAATTTAAGCATTGCGCTAAAAAATAAGAATTGATTAGTGATCAAGCTAATATTGGATTTAAAAAAGCTTGTTAGCTCCAACTTACATAACACTGCTCTCAGAAAACAATTCCTTTGACTGTTATTGAATTGATTTTCAAATCATAACGTACTTAAGTATAGAAAGTTGAACGAATCGGGTTTTTCTATCAATGAAGGCTAAGGCTGATATATTTAATCACAGTAGTAGACCGACGACCGACTTTCTGTGAAAGACATAGGCATAATAAATCGTATTTCTTGTTACAAAATGATGACCTACGGCTAAACGCTACATATAGGGAATACCATAATTAATTGTTTGTCGTGACCTTGAAGTTTTACATAATTACCAATACATCTATATAAATCGAATTTATTGATAATAATTTGTTGGCCTCATCATTATTGTTTGATGATTACTATCGAAATTTGGAAATTTGATTTCAACAGCTCTTAAAAAGAATATATCTAATCAAAACACCAAATTTTATCAAAATACGTTCAGTGTGAAAAATATACACCTGTTATCAATGGAGTTTCAATTTTATTTTCCCGTAACTAATCCTTTTGATGGAAATCAGAATATACATCTGTTCATATGCCACAGCCAACATGAGTTAGTTGATGATTTCTCAAACAAAAGCTGCTACAGTTTTACTTGAATTACTTAAAAACATTTATTATTAGATTTCAGAATATTTAATAGCTAGAGTATGCGATTATCCTAATAATAATCAAAGTTTATTCAAAATGATAAACGTTGATAGTAACAGAAGCAGTGAAAATGCTTGTACTTGTCAAATTTGGGTTTAAAGTTACACAGCCGCGACTTGTGTCAATTTCCGGAAAAGATAATTATTATTTTATTCTAATATCTATAATTTGATCTTATTCACTGTTTGTTAAAATCAGATATTTTTCCAAATTGTACGAAAAATCCAGAGAGAATAAAACTATCTCAAAAAATAAACTGAAAACATTTTATCAAGCAAAGCAACTTATAAAAACTAGTAGGTTTTTCCCTTCTGGGGAACACCCATTAACACGTTCTTTATTCTGAATACAATGTTATTGTAATAATTTGTTATTATTTAAATTGTGTGTTATTACATAAACGTTTATTACCTACTGTTGTTTGGAAGCAAGGCAGAGCAATTTCTTAAGTTTCTTGGCATAAAAAGTCAATTTAATTTTGACGGTAAAATTGCTTGTCTTTCATTATTATCAACGCAAAAATTGATGTCAGGTTGTTGTTATTTTTTTTATATATTTCTTCAAACAAATTGGGTCAATAATTTAAACTGGTATATAAGGTTTACTGATATTTAAATTCTAAAAGAAACACAGAAAAAACGAGTTCTAGGTATTGAAAGAAGGGAAAACATGGTTTTATAATAATAATAATTATTATTCTTGCAAATATGTGTCATACACAGGTTGGTTATACTTCATGTGAATGTTTATGTTTTTAATTTATGTATTTGATTAATGTTCTGATAAAATAGCATTCAACCAGTTGCGCTTAAAGAGATATTTTGCAAATAAAGTACTTTCTTTACAAATGTGGGTTTGTTTTGTGTCAAAACATTTGTTCCATAGTCATATCATAATAATAAATCCAATTACATGGTATGGCAAATTAAGGATGAGTTGCGAATGATGAGCCAGTCTATCAATGGAATGGTTCTTTCAAATCATGCTCCAAATGATTAGGAAAGTATTAGTGATCTAAAAATGGGTACCTAAATCTGAAGCTGAAACAGTGTTTTCAATGGTTGTTGTTTATTGCTTAATAATAAAAAAATAATAGGGGTGGTTTTATCAATTTTCAGACTTTGGTTAAACATTCTATATAGTTTTGTTTTTCTTTGTTTATTTATTCTTCAATTAATTGTTTGAGCTTCAATATATTGATAATTATAGTATACTGATGATGGGCATGTGCATGCCCGAAACATGTATATACAATAATCCGAAAGTATTTTAATTAATATATTGAAATTTAGTGGAGAAGACAGAATTTTATTTCATTCGTTATGTTAAAATTCGATATCACTAAATATAAGTGTAACTATTTTATTTTGGCCATACTGTATTGTTTCAAGATCGGAAAATTTGATTTATATCTCGAACACAGGTTTAGGTAAGAGCTTCTGAAAAAAGGTGACAAATATTTTTTGATAATGATAAGTTAGTGTAATTTTATTAAGGACGATTTTTGCAGCCAAAGAATCTAAAGCCTTTTTTGTCTTGTATCTAATGATTATGTCTTTAGTTGTTAAAAGATCAGCAATATCAACACAATAAACAATTTTGTTTATTATATTTGAGTGGCTTGAGCTCTGATTTCAAATTAACGTCCTATATCCTCAAAAATGATGAAATGGAGTTCTTACTTCATGTCGGGTCAGCTTTTGTGAAGTTTGTTTTTTTGTACTGGATCCCTATATGTCGCCTTTATACCAAATGCTTTCCTATATTTTTGTCCCGAAATAATTTTTGAGGCAATCAAAGCATTGTTATTAAATGAGAGGTTTGTCTTATAGAAAAAATATAAAATGATGCTCATAAACCGCTTTAGAGCTTTATACCAAATGCTTTCAGATGTTTTTGTCTCAAAATAATTTTGAGCAAATTTTGTATTTAATTATTTTTTCAGTAAATTAATAATTTTTTTCAAGAATTATCTGGAAAAGGAACATGACTTAGACGCAACATTGCCGTGAGATGGATTGTATTTTGCCATGTAGGTTAATAACTTTTTGTATTATCTTTTGAGAAATGAAGGCGGCAATTTTATCGTGGTGTAGGTATAGTAGTTTTGTAGGTCAAGGACGGCATTCTAAACACAACAACAGCAAAATTTAAAGAGAATAATTGAAAATAAATTCATTGAAATTACATTAATTGTATGTGAGAATATCGTATCATTCACAGGATGCTGTGATTTTTCATTAATATATTATGTATGTGCCTATATCCGTCTAAAATCATGGGGAAAATTCATAAACAACAATAATTAAATTAATTATTAGTTAGTAAAAATAACATCGTGAAATCATTATAAATGAATTTAAATTAAATGTTATTTAACACTCTTTGATTTCAATTTATATTTAATAATAAAATTTATTCATAATATCATTATATATAGCGAAAGAATTCAATAGCTCCGGAGAAATACAGAACAACTACCCCTAGCCGTTGATTGAAATATTTAATAAGATTCGGAACGCTGGTATCATTTTCGTGCTTTGCTGAACTGCACTAGCGCATCTGTGAACGGGCAAACTAAGTTCTTATTCAAGATGCCTGATATTGCGGTACAATAGCAACAGATGGCATAGCGGCGTTCTGCCCCATTCGTTCATTTCGTTAATGAGACGTTGCCGTGAGTAGATTTTTTTCTTTTATTCTCTAAAGATTCTCTATATTCCTTGACTACTTTTATTAAAAATATCGTTGACTGAAATATTTTCCTTTAAGAAATGAGATAATATAACATGTAAGATCCCTAATATATTTAATATACAATTTCATGCTTAATTAAATATTTCAATCAACGCCCTAGCCTATTTCAACTAAATCTTTGACAACGACGGTGGACGAAAAGTCGTGTAGGACGTGATTGACGTACGGTTCTCTTTATGAATGGGCGGTTCTGTTAGTGCGTCAGGCAGATCAAGTTCTTTCGAGGTATGACTTTGGTACGCTAACATGCTCATAACGAGGGCGAAATGAATTTGTGCATATCTGTCATAAACGGGCCCCAATTAAATTTATTTAGCAAAATATTCTAAATAACATTGATCATTCATTATTTACGAGCACTAATGTTTGTTTTGTTATTATTATTTGTTTTCATTTAACATTATTACGATATGGTGTTTTCATATTTTCAAATTCCTGTTGAAGTTTTTTATGGATGTTAGAATTGGTGATATCACTCAATGAATGAAGTTTGTTGAAAGCAGATTAGGGACATCATTTATATGAATGTTAAATGGAATGTCTTTAAGATTAACGAGAATCTTTACTACATTTGTCTAAACTGTTCTAAAGAATTTCTTTGTTATTATAGTTTATCGAGCGTTATCTCTACGTATGGGTATTATTCTGAGCTACGCACGTACTAAGGCTATAATATACGAGTTATAATATTAAAATAAACACATGAGGAACTAATGGATATTAATAAACATATTCATGTTCGGTCAATTGATTCTATTTGATCCACCACTGATTGCAACGCAACGTCATTATACATCTATTATAACTCACAGCATGTAATTCGCTTGTTTTATATATTATTATTATTATTTGTGGAAATAATGGTTTATTGTTACTAGACGTAGCTACGTTTAAATAATATTACATAAATGGTTTCTGATTTACCAATTAGAAAAAATAAGTGAATACTGCGAATCTGTTATTTCCTTTGAAATGTTAAAAGTATGGTCTCCGGAATTTTACAGAGCTATGTGGGTACACACAGTCCCGTCAGTATTGTTAAATAAACATCAATGACTTAGGTATACACAGGTTTTTAATTCATTAAAATTTTGTATATTTTGATATAAACTAAGTAAGTAATAATTCTGTGATCGTTTTTGTCATTTACCTATTTCGTATATTAATATATTTTTTTGTAGATATAATAAGATTAAATATGTTAAGTGGTTTTTGAGTTACCGACACACACAGACTGACAGACAGACATATTTACGTATAATAATAACGAAAACACGCATTTGCGGTAAAATAAAAAAAAATTATGAAACATAATATAGATATGATATGGAGAGCTAAAAATTGAAAAATATTTTTTTAAATTTTTTATTCTACTTTTGAGCAAGAAATGATATGTAATCATTTTCATCCCACGTCAACTCTATTCAAACTTCGGACTCTCTAGCAAAATTCCATCTGTTTTAATTTATTGGAAACGGGTCTTTATTTTATATGAAACAAAATATTTTCCCTAAAATAGATTTGTATATGTAATTATGATACTTCATAACGTAATAACATAAATAATATGTTCTGACAGAAGGCTTCTTTGAAAAAATTTCTGCCAGCCTTGTGTAGGATAAAAGGGGACACAAAAAGTGGCCAATAATTATTGAGAAAAAGTGTGTTGAAATGACAGCGATTTACTAATTTAGATAATTCAAAAAAATGGATGGGAGAATTATAAAAACAAAACTAAATATATAGAGTGAGAAATAACAAAACACCCACAAAAAATGAATGGTATACATAACAATTAATTATTGTTTGATATTTATGACCGAAAATAGATCATGCTAGCCACGAAATGAGTTATTTTATAAAATTCTTCTATTTGATGTATAAATAATTGTAGTTTTTTACTGTTAACGAATGGATTTTATAAATGCCTGGGGAAATGCACGAAAATCACAAAAACTATTTAACTCTAAAATAATTTTCTCGCCGGATTTATGCCAAAGCATTGTTGAGAAAAATGAGCATTCTACAAACAACCCTTAATAAATTTGTATAAATAAATTTGCTGTCTAACATGTTTACAAGAAAATAATCTGGAAAATGACAACGCAAAGATATAAAAAGAAACAATATTCTTATATTTACTAAACAACTACTAAAATGGTCATGGTCACTTAGGTACACCAAATCACCATAAAATGAAACAAACCACAACTAAAAACATGAAAATAATAATTGAGGCTAAACACTACATCCAACAGTAATAACACATCGATATGAGTACATAATACACTTGTAGGTACTTGTAAAGTAGAAAAACAAACGTTTAAAAATGTTCACAAATTTATTACCATATTCATATCATATCTGTTTCACCACACAGGGGCTTCTTCAGATGTCGAGTAATTACTACATTACTTTTACAATTTTTTTTTTACCTTTTAACTGATGGAAAATTCCCAATACAAATTTTAAAGATGAGAAGAATTAGTTTCTAACTGGTCATTTAAAATTATATTAGAATTTCGCATTTCGTAAATTCGTGAAAAATTTTTTACAAACGTTCATACTTTGTCTATTTGATGAATAATGGGATCAAGAGTCAAACGTTATTTTTCCAGGATCATTTTCTGCCATTTACCCAAATGACTCAAAAAACCAACAATAATAGGTCTCATAAACTACAAGGTCCTAACCAAAGAATATTGAAATACACATTTGTTATTATGAATTTTAAAATATGTTAAACTAGATTAGCACGAGTGTTTATGATATAGACTACTTGAATAAGTACTTTAAATTTCTATTTATTTATTAGATAAAATTGCCATTACGCACTGAAATTGTTTTAATATTTTAATTTAAAAAACTTAGATATTAATTATTTAAAAATATAGACGTCTGCATTAACGAAGATGTCTACATTATAATTTTTTTCAAAATCCGTTACTACACATGATAAATCTTGATTTCTCTTGATAAAATAACGGAACAACAAAACAGATGCACAATCGGTTATCAGATTTAGTTTATTGTACTCAATTTTTTTACTGATAATCTAGCCGCATTAGTTTTAATATGGATTAAAAATGTGCTAATTTATACACTGAAATCATAGTATATCGCAATACTCCTTAGATTATAGACAAAATGAATCCATTCATATTTTTATTTATTTGCTTTCTTTGTAGATACAATTTTTTTTTCTGAGAGTATTTTTTTTTTAATTAAACGCTAAGCTAAGTTATACAGTTGTAGCTATAGTTGTTTAGGAGATTGTTCTTAAACTTAAATATTGCTTTATTTTGGACAGATCTTATTATTTTGTTGTCTTGTCTTCATTTTTAAGCTTTCTTTTGGAAAATTAGTAAATAATAAATATTATTTACAATTTAATAATAATTTGGGGCAAATTGTTCAAAAATATATATATTTTGCCTATATTTTCCAAAATATCATATACAAAAATTCAAGAATAGATGTGTGGGTTGATATTAATATAAATATTGCTACAAATTATTACAATCGTAAATATTTAAATTTTAATAAATAAAATAAGTGATCAATTTCTCCCTGTTCTTCTACTGCTTTAAAAGTTGCAGCGTTTTATATACTTTGGGTTGAAATTGTTCACAAAAAGGGAGATTGGTCAGTATGTTTTATGGACCGCTACTAGTTCTTTTCAACAAAAAAAAAAACTCCTAAAAAGAAGTCATTTATTAAAAAAAACCACATCTGAAAATGTTAAGAAAATAAAAAAGTTCTATTCAAACACAACACATTTTTGTTTAGTAAGTATCTTAGATTTTTATTAATTTTTGATTTTTGAAAGAATAGGTTATAGATGCACCTCTATCTGTTAATGCAGGATTTGGCAATATGGCTAGATGCCGTAAATTCGTAATTTTTTTTAACCACCATTTTTTTTTTCATTATATTATAAGAACTCTTGTCTTTTTTTCTGGACCCACCAAAAAGTTTTACTAGTACCAACATTCCTGTGGCAAGTTCAGTCTTCTCTGGGTCCACGTACTCTGCTCGCCCATTATCATTTTAATTTTCTGGGGGGTCGTCGTCGGAGTTGTCATTGGTTAACGGGCCATTTATATCGGATTCATGAGCTGCTGAGACTCACTTTTACTGAGAAAACACTATATTTATCTTAACTATACTGTGATTTTATTGAAAAATACGCGGCCGTTACAGATTACACGCGCACATGATATTCGCTCATGTTGCTGCGAACGTTATTGATTGGCAGTTCGGTTGCGGAACATAGGATCCGGTCCCCAATTCAAATTTAAAATACTATTGAGCAGAACAATTTCACAATTTTTATATGCAGAAAAAATTGCCGAATATTATAAAAAAAAGTGCTTCTAGTTGTAGAAAATGCTTACAGGTTTCTCGAGAAATAATTAGATATGTGGTTGTGGCAAAGAGAATGCTCGTTTTGCTTAGGCTTAACGATTTGATCTATTTAAGCGAGAAATCTAAAAACAGCAAGAATTGAAGCAAAATGTACACAATCAAATTGAATACGACATATATAGGTTAGGTAAATGTTTTTATTTTTTTGAGAGGTTAATAAATATCTCGAGGACTTATTACAATTTGAAAAATAATTCAATAGTATATTCGTCTAATATCTGAGTATGTATAGGTATGTAAAATACTAGTACTTTGTAATTATTGCATATGTTAATAACGAATATTAGTGTTTTAAGAGTTAGGTGATTTAATTCATTGCATAACATGATATTATGACGAAGTGTAATATATTATAATAGAATTTTTAACTCCAATTTTAAATCTGTAACGTTGTAGATTTTGCATGTTTAAATTATTGGGTTTGCCATAGCCTGAATTTATAACTAGGTGCGGATTAAATCAATGACATGACGGTTCAAACTGTATATTTAGTATACGTTTAGAATAATATCTATTAAATTTTATTTCGATAAAATGTACAGAAATTACACACATACATAAAATACCTTGGATTTTTTCTTTGTTTTACAACCGTATAGATTCCTATTATTTGTTGCGAAAAACAATTATTTATAAATACAGATCAATAAGGGAAATATGTCTTTACATTGAATACATTTTTTTCCAGATTCCGTTAAGAAATATCTATTTCAGCAAATTATTACATTTATAATTTGATCATGGAAGTTAAGTATGATATATTTTGTAATATTGTATATTTTTCCATTATTTCTACGTAAAACAGTTGAATAAAATGATAAATATGATAAAATATTTGTTTGGCTTATGGAGAAAGCAAATGTTTTCCATATTTATCTCCAATTGATTTTCTGAAACTTTATATAGTTTTATATAAATTCCATCCAATTTTCCTAAGTAGCTATACATATTATTATTTTGAATCGTAGAAGCAAACAATTCGAAGAGTTTTGTTGCTCAAATTGCTTTCTTTTATTGTAACTATATCGCAGACATCCCCATTTATTGAGATTAAAAAATTAAGATAATTAATTATTTCTAAGAGTTGGATTATAGTAGCGAGATGGAACCTGTTAACTAAATTGTATCTAGATCTTCTAAATGAATCGCCAAATTATTTATTTGCAAACATTGGCACACGAAAGCGATTAATCGAATGTGAGGTTATTTTTTAGGTAAGAAAATAAAAATGCAATATTATTTTTCTTCACTTCTAGGATCTATCAATTATTTTGTTTATACCTTCATAAAAAATGTTAAACTTCCCTCGGGGCTAGGTCTGGACTATACCTATAGGGTGGGTGATTTATGAAGATATATTATATTTAAAAGTTATTCATTCTATGGCTATCAATAAGTCATATTTTTAATACCAAAGTAGTACCAAATTTTGGTTATTTTTAAATTTAATTTTTTAACCTTTCTAACGAAATCTAAATAATGAGACCAAAATAAAACCTATTGATATAATTATTATCATTTTTGTTTGTCAAATTGATCTTTAACATGGCATTAGTTGGAACAGGCAAATTATTAGTACCTCTTTTTATTTATTTATGGGGAGTGAAAAATGTAAAATATATTTGGACAATCCCGGGACCCCTAAGAAATAAGTTCACGTAATAAAATGTTATTTTGTTTAACAATTTGAATTACCTATTGCGTATATCGTTTCTCAATTTCACACATTCAGAAATCTACATTAGAATCCTGATTTTAACATATATATGTAAAGTCATTCTTGTCTAGCAACACTTTTTACATCACAAACTTGTTTGTGTAAAAATTTATCATGTTAGATGTAATTGTAATAATTAAAATAACCATCATTAACCTGTCACTTATAATATTATTATGCTACAACATTAAAATTGACTGAATTAACAGTGACCCAATATATTTTAACGCCATGGCACCTAAAAATTATCACAAGGATGTTATCTGAAATATAAAAAACTGTATTGCTTTTTAATAAAATCAGAAAGTCACTAATGAATTTATTCATTCATTCTTACTACTGGATGTAAATAAATTACCGGACACGTTTGAGAATGTATTGTTCTTAACAACGGCATTGGCCAATCCATAGTTTACGAGAAAAATATAACAAAAACTTGACATTTGCAAACAATTAATGGGTAATTTACCATCTGAACACATTGCTCCTCCAAAAGGTTTTTTAAGAGTGGGAATTGATTTTGTAATATAATCTAGATTATATAACTCAAAAATTACTAAGTGGTAACTAAATCCACACATTTTAAGTGGCTTTCAAATTTGTCAACCGAAGCATTTTTTCTCTAGACGAGGTTGGGGTGGGCTTTGGGAGGCTGATATAATATCTACCAAAACTCATTAAGGAAAATTGTTGGACACTCTGAAAAACTTCTTACAGTTTTAACATATATAGAATATTTAAGATGATTACAAGAAAAGTAAAAAATTAAATTGAATAATTTTGAAATAAAGAATAAAAACTTTTTGATTTTGGTATAATTAAAGGATCTTATAAATCTTACAAGACGTGGATAATTTGAGTTTTCTGTAAGTTCCAGAAAAAATTGAGATTGAGGAGTTCAAATGCTACGCAAAATTTCGACAAAAAATCTCTGAAACAGACGATCAGTTCTAAACACTAATGCGCGTATCTCGATATCTATAGTAACAATTCGAACAATTTGTTTTATCATATTGTCCTCTAGATATTTTAGATAAATTATATAAGTATATATTATAGATTAGCATGAATATGTGAAAGGTAAATAAAGAAGCGTGTTACCTTAAAATTACTTAATATAATTTCAAAGTTAATGTGACTATCAAATGTTTCCTCATTAATTTATTTGTATGTACGTAGACTCCAACGAGCTTCAAGGTCTTAAAAAATGATTTTCACACGATTTAAAAAAAGATAGCATTATAGATTTTTTTTTCTGCACATAGGATCTTCCAATTATTTTTGAATTAGTAATTGTGACATTGGCGTACTGTGGTGAAGGGATATGTGAAATTATATAAACGTTGCACATGAAATGCGATCTCAAATAGGTACATGTTTGTTTTTGAATATATGAAAATTGTACTTCGTTCATATACAAAATTAAAAATAAACTAATTATTGCCATCATGTAATATACCCTGTGTCCAAGATTGTAAATTGTTTTATGCAATATATTTACTTAAACGTTTAAAATATATATTTAATATAATGAATTTTCTTGCTCCACCAGAGATTTATCCATCAAATCTTAATATAATTTCATATACTGCTACATCTAGACATATTTGAATCATACAACTGATTATCCTCATTGTTTCAAAATATCAAATTTTAAAGACTGTAATAAATATTTTACAACACTTATAAAATTAACGTTGTTTGCTAACATGAATTTATGCCGCCTAGCTTTATAATTTTTGATGTTCGTACATTTTTTCTACACGATAACCGACAATTAATTTGAATTAAACCGTATATAACTGACGAGTGACGACAAACTTAATTTATATGGATATAGAATTTTCCATCGTAGAAAAACACTGTGTTCTTTATAACTATGGAGTATCTGGACCCCTGTTTGTATTGTTATTAAGAGCAAAATCGATTTGTTGAATTCAATTTTGGCATTCGCATTCAAATATTGATGGTCTTCTTTATATTTTCTCTCCAATTCCTTAATTTAGTGGTAAAAGTGCTTCTACAATTTGTTCAAACGCATGCAAAAGTGTATAGATCTTCATGGGGAATATTTTGAAAAACAATAAAGTGATTTTCGATTATTAATATTTGTTTTTGTTCGCTAATCTCTAATGAAACACAACAATTTATCAAGATGAACGCAGTAAAATCAGTGAGTCGCCTTACTCCATTGTAGCTGCGCTAACATCTTTGCAGTACACTCTGCTATCGTTTACACCAGTTTTAGCTGCTTTGCTCCCTGGTTCAGCGTAGTGGTTTCATCGTGACGACTGGAGGTAGGGTCAGGGAATATTGGATTGCATATCATAAAAATAACTACTTTTACTTCTTGAAGTTACACAGACATATAGTGGACCTTAATATCTTTTCACACTACATGTTTCAAATATTTGATGAGATTAAAACATTTATCTAATCTGAGAAATATATTAAGATTAAGTAGGACATGTTATAAAGAAATCATAGATTCAAAATCAATTTTTCTTATGTGACGTGGATTAACCATTAAATATTTGATTAGAGATTTGCAGTACATATTTTAAATATCTATAGTTAGTTGAATTTAGTTTTTCAATGTTCATAACGTTCATTTGTATTTCATGTCACCAATTAAGTAATATTGAATTGCATTTAGTGTGTTATAGGAGGATATGTTTAAATTATTATTTAATTTTTTTTATCTACGTACAAATATCTTAGATTACGAATGAAATCGTTTAAAGATTTGATCTAACTATAGCAAATCCTTTTTTGTTATGATATATGATTGTGTCACCAGCAAATCTCTGCGATTTACTGAGGAGAAATTAAGTGGATTTAAAACACTTGGCTTGCAAATATTTGTTTATTTATTACATTTATCAGTATCACCTAATTTAACTTTTTAGCAGACATAAAAATGTACAGTAGCATCTCATTTTCCCGACAGGTCTGTATTAAGACGCCTTGGATCTACAGAAAAATACATGCTTATCTGCAGGTATACTGACCTATTTCGACAAAATATTACGAAAGCATTGTTATTTTCATCAGTTTATATAATCTTCACTTTAACTACAAAGCGTAAATAAAATATGTACTACTTACTTGCAAAATCTTATCAAGTTTTAAATATAACATACATTATTATTTATTAGTTTCACATCTTTCATATCTTGAATATCAACAAACACTGTTTTCTTTTGATTTCAATTATTGTTTATTTTCTCTCACATTTTACTGATATTTTTTCTGACATCTTGAAACAATTAAATCAAATGAGATGTGTTGTTCCACGAAATCAACTTCAATTGACACGGTGTTTGTTGAATCAACTACTCTTTTGGGAATGGAGCTCATCGAGCTGGCATAGATTCTATAGAAGCTAACTAATCTAATTTTTTATGCCTCAGGTCAAAAAGAAAGTTTATAATGATCTCGGTATTTAGTGATTTCAGATATTCTTATTTCTACTCACAGCCAATTCGAATCAAACTTGTTTAATATTCTTCTATTAAAGTTTGAATTTGTAAATCCCGTATGAAATCAATAGAATAATTATTATTGCCCTCCCAAAGCGATAAATATCATTTGTCATTAATTATATTGGTATTATTATACAATATTTTTCCTGATTTGCATATTAATGTTCAATATTCTAAAAGCACATTCATAATGTACTTACCTACTATTTAGTAATTCGTTGCAGGAATAATTGTTTTTTTATTTTACAATTATTACTAGTTTGGCTGTAGTCGATTGTAAATGAGATAAGATTTTTCAATTGAAATTTTGTCTTTAAAATCTTGACCTGTATTTGAAGAAATTCTTTAAAAAATTAAATTCATAACATTATTTGTTTTGAATATCAATGAGGAACCAAAAGAATAATTAGTTTGATTCAAATCTATTCATACTATATGAATAACACCCTTAATAACAGTACTAACTATTCAATAAATTTTTATTAAAAATTTTAAATTTATAATAATTATTATAATAATTTACATATGTAAATAGTTTTAAAAATATTATTAAATTTAAAATTTTTAATAAAAATTTAATCTTTGTCTGCCTCTAAAGTTTCCGCTTTCGAAACTGGACCACCCTGTATATACAAAATAAACCTAATTGCTAGAGCTCATAGTAGTTCTCCTGCTGAGTGAACCCAACCCATCACAGAGAAAGCAAAAGGCTCAAATCGGTGCGACTAGTTAGTTGATATTTTGAACCTCAAAAAATATATATTTTTTTAAAACTACCTAATAATGATAATGTACCCCTCGAAATTTTATTGATTTATTATTTTTGTATTTGAGCTTGCTTTGGGCTAATTATAATAAAGGGGACACTTTTGTTTCATTATTAAAATTCTGAGATATACTCTTCAGGGCTCTGCAATTATATCTACAAAAAATAAAAAAAAAATTATTTTTGATTGAAATATTTAGGTTATTGGATGAATGTTTTTTGCGAATTTTCGGGGACATACATAATAATAAATGTAAATACATTTCTGTGCCATGTCATTCATATGTTAAAGTGTTTTATGTCGTTTTTTGGTATTCTTTTTTGTAATATAAATGTTTTTATATTTTTATATATTTTTTATAATATCAGATGCCTAAAAATAATGTAAATATACATCGAAACGTTGGAAGTGAAATAAAATATTTTCTGGAATTATTACTTAGCCTAAATCCAAGCCTAAATAAGATCAAATAATTACTGGCGGCTACTAGTTACACAAAAATAATTTTTAAAATTTTATTTGCGACACCGAATATTTTTAAAACCCACCAAAAATAAAAAATATAATTAAGTTAATTAGGTACAAAAATTAAATTTATTCCCTTACAAAACGACGCCTTGTCATTCATATAATAAAGTGTATCTAGTTTTTCTGTATTTTTATTTTTAATTAATTGTTAAATTTGTTATTTTTATCTCACAAAATTATGCGTCAAAATAATGCGTATTTTGAATCTGCCTGTATTTTTAAAAATAACGATATAAATCAATTTGCAAAGTTAAATATTTTTTGTATCGTGTAAAGTAAACAAAAAATGTTCAATTATACAATTTTTCCGTACTGAATTCATCCATTGCGAGCTCTAGTTAAAACAATCAATTGTATTGAGCTTATTAACCATCATAAAATATGTTTTTATAACAAGTTGATTATTGAATGTTATGAACAATTAAAAAACATAATTATAGTGAGTGTGTGACATAAAAAACATTTGGTATTATATATGGCATGACATTATTATTTGAGGCAGTGAAAGTTTTATTAATTCAAGCAGCCGGAGTAACATTTTTTTTTACTGGCCGACAAAATATAGTGGACAAATATTTTATCTTAATACGGTTACAAATTCGTTTAAGTAATTATTGTTGAAAATATATTATTTTATGATTTTTGTCTTACTTTTTTCAAGTATTTTAACAGTTCATTGTGTGCTTATCTTTAAACGAGATATTGTAAACTAACGTGCGTTTATACATAATGATTGTTCAATTTGTAAGACCACTTCATAAATAGGTTTACAATCATCAAAGTTAGTGGTAATTAGATATCAATTACGATATGAAATATTATATATTGCTAAAAAATATAAAGTATAACTCACACAACATTAATGTTATCGAGAGATGCAACTAATGTATTTCATCGTGACAAAAGAGGCGATTCCAAAAATAATGTTTGTACTTAAAAAGAATTTCTGTTTTTATAGAGAGTTCGCAAAGTTCCCAGAAAAGAAAAGACATTTGTAAAAGACGCTGGATGATGTGTATAAAACAAACCGACTAAAAATATAATATCTTAGTTTGGATTGGACCTTCAATAAATTAATAATGACTGCTGAATCAGTACTGGCAGATTTTAAATAACATAGGATGAGATAACATTCTGCAAATTTGTCGTGGAACTTGTAAATTCATAAATTCTGCGAGGTATTTCAATTTTTAAACATAATAATTATTAAACAGTCATATCAATGAATCAATTTCATAATAAAATGTCAAATAACCAGACTGACCCACAAAGGCCATTATTAAAAAATCCTTATTGCATTGCAATGTTTGGAAAAAAATATATTTCTGATTATAGTAATAATTATTGTCCCCCTGCGTCCATTTAGGAACTTTTCGATTCAGTAATATTCTACCTTGCCGAAAAATTCGAGCCCATGACTTACAATGAAGATTTTAATTTTGTGCCAATCACACAGACATGGATATAAAGATATAGAGAATAAAAAAAATACGTTAATCAGTATCTATAATAACAATAAAATATAATCACTTTTATGATTTTTATTATATATAATAATGTTGTGATATCAAGCATAACTAAAAAATTTTGATAGCAGTTTGAAGGATCTCCTCAAATGATAATCTAATTTTTAATTAGTATAAAATTGAACATTAATATCGATTAATTTGTACAAATTGTACATTTACCACTATTCAATATTGTAAAATGATAAGTAAAATATATTTTGTTAAAGGCATCGTTTGAACAACTTGATACAGATCAACGTAATCGATTTTGTATCATATTATTATTATATTAATAATTGTTTTTATGAACAATTCTTAAAATAAATTCAAATATGACGAATAAAATGATAACAATAACAATGGTAATAGAAAAATAATGTCTAGTTCTTTAGGACACCATAAGGAACTTAAAAACAAAACGATTGACTTTACCCATGCAGAAACCTCGTTCGATGGTTCCATCTAGATTCAAAACGACACTGAATTAATTTTTATCAAGCATTCAAATATGTTTTTCCAGTTATTGATCCATATGTAGCAAATAAGGAGTAATATTTTGGGATAATAAAGCCAGACTGCATAAAGTTAATATGATTAGGGTTTGGGATATTCTTAAGCAAGTACCTTTGGACACAAAGAACATACTAAAAATTTAAATCATCTTAGCTGAAGTTCCTATATACGGGGTTTCACAACTGTGAGACTGCTTGTGCAGCGAAGTCTTTAAATTAAAATTAAAATTAACTGTTTTCGAAATTAAACTCAATAAATTAAAACTCGCGGGAAATCTACAGAGAAGAAGAATATGAAATACTAAAATTGGCGATCCCAAGCTCATTTGTGTTGTGTTTCCATTTTATAAAATTTTGAAAAAATATATCATGCCTATGTGTATAAAGCCTGTAAACAATATGTTACTGCTATCATCATCATCATCGTCGTTGTTATTAATTACATATCAATTAAGTGATTAATTTGGCTCTTTAGATCTCATAACATTATGTCGTATTAATATTAGACTATAAGGATTAGTAGAAGTTATGTTAGTTAACGTAATAATATTATTTTGTTGTCTCTGGTTTACTTTTAAAATGATTAATATGTAATATATGACATCAAATTTAAAACATTATCTTATCTCGAAGAAACAACGTAAACGTTTTCATTGTTCCAGGATAATAAAATACAGTTCTTAATAAAGTAAACTAAACAAGTTCCACACAACTATTTTCATTTTGTTCCATATAATAATTATTATATTGTAACAGAAGAGTATGCTAAACTGAGTAAAATTTTATTACTGAAAAATGAAAAAAATAACCGCTTAAATCAAATTATAAAAAATAACTGTGCCTATACACCTACATTAGGAGTAATTTGGTGCAAAAAATTTTAATTGTATTATTTAAAATTTAAAGTTCAACCGGGTAATTTTAAATACCTAAATAAACTAAACTTCTGTCGACGTCAGTCAGTTTTATCAGTATATCTGTAATAAGAGCGTATTGAATGCTAAGAGTTTAATGTTCTTTTTGGGAGGGCCTGTTTTGTTTGTTGCAATTAAATTAAAAAATTCTCTATGTAAGTTGTATCATTATTTTAATTGAAAAATTGTCTAGTTTATTTTAAAACTCGGAAAAGCGTAATGAGTTAGAAAAACCTTCTACAGTGGTAATTTTTTCAAGGTTCACATACGAATCCAACAACACATATCTGCATTAATTTAATTTTTTGTTGTTATTCGTTTACACAGAAATGTTTACAAAATAAATTTTTAAATAAACATTTGATCATCTATACCTTACATCTCCTTGTGATAATATTGAATACTGGCATTCTTCTAGCTGCTCTTGTACGGGATGTCATTCAACAAAACAAAGAATAGATCACACAAAACGTTTTTGTTGAATTTGTTTTAATCAAAGTTTTTTACAAAAAGGCATAATTCTAGTAATATTTATTTATTTACACTTCTTAATGTATACGTTTTGAATACTAAATAATTAAAATTAATTGCACTTAATTGGTTAAAAGATAATAATACGGGTACCCTAATTATTGTTGATTTTTAAGTTTAATACTAAACTTAAACAAAAAAAAATAGCCGCGTAACCGACAAGTAGGGTACCAATAGTAATACTGATAGAAGTTACTGAGACACTTGTTGAAATTGACATGCAGTGATCAAGATTAATGCGCGCGCACCACGTGCTGTGTGCTCTGTACCCAGAATTATGTATTCTTTAATAGTGCGTTATTCAACGCGCAAGTTTACAATCATTTTAGGAAACGTCGGAGAAAATTGATTCGCGTTATGTCAAGGTATTGATATTAGGTAACAAGATTGTTAAATCAGTTGAATTGTTTTATTTCTTGTTGGTTGTTTATTATTGAACTTCATTTTTTTATTTATAGTATTTATTTACACATTACTAATATACAAGGTGCTCCGCATACTTTATACCTCTATCTGGATAAACGCCATTCACTTTAAATGAAAAATATTTTAAGAACTTTGACAGAATGTTTCCAATAATTTATATGGATAATATTCCACTCATAAACGAACATATGAATTATACAACAAAGTGTAAAAATATCATTCAAACTGGGAAACCTCAGGAACACTCGAAGAAGCGTTATATTTTTGAGCCTTATAGACGCTATTTCGTAGATATGGAGAAAACCACGACATTAAATTATCACCAAATCCATAGTGGCCAAGCTTCTGAAGAAACACCCCGGGAATCAACTTGTAAACAGCATTTAAAGAAATTGCCAAACTAACAACCTGGTCAACAAGTTGAGAAACTTGTGGAGTAAACGTTGACCACCAAATTTCAGTCACGTAATTATTATCAGTTAGCGACTTTAATAGATTTAAAGTACTAAGTATATACGAGGCACAGTCTTATTATTTATATCGGATGATACAAAATGACTTTAGGCTATATATTTAGGGGTATTTAAATTAATTTTCATCTGTTAATTGGATGCGACCCGTAATATCAACATTTAATATAATAATTAATAATACCCTACTGTGTATAGATATAAGAATTACAATTTCTGTAGTAATAATACATATTTCTTCTTATAAAATCGATACATTGTTAGTTATTGTTTGATACATTCGAATCAAATAAACTGATTAACTGTTCATTTTACGTGCGGTTATTTTAATATTGTAAAACTTTAGGGTAATCGAATTTTGCATAAAACCCAATTTTGACAATAAGTAGTTTCTCAACAATATATTCATTAACATTCACTGTGGTTATTTCAATAAGAGGCAATTATTTTGAAATAAACCTGAGCAGAATGTTTAATTTAAATAATGCGAATTCAACCTAGATGCCAATTTCCAAAACTCTAAATGTATAGTTTAAGGACGAAGACAATGGAATAGGAATAACAAACATATTTAAAAGCTTGATTTTATTAAATTCCTGAGTACTCAAAATGGAAAAAAATATATATACCAGTAGAATATTTGGTAAATAATAATGTAGCTGAAATAAATAATATATTAACGGAAATAACTAATTTTTTAGGGTCAATTTAATTGATTTTTCATGGTCACTCCAATTTTATAACGATTAGTTTATTAAATTGCGCATAGCGGTTTCATAATTTTATTATTGTATATTTCTGAAATGATATTTTTTGTAAGAAAATATTGTAAATATTAAACATTTTAGTACCTAACTATAGTCAGCACTATACTAACCTATTCGTTATATTAGGAGCCTTCGTTATCATTCATTGAAATCAAGATAATTTATACACATTGTAACAAGATAGGTATGTGACAAATATTCCAAACTACTACCGATAGTAGCGACATCAAACTTTAGGTTCCCATTTAAGGGATGATTCAAATATTTCGAATATCAAGCAGAAGATTTTTGATCTAGTCAGTTTCATAGGTTTATGAATTTCTTTGAATAGATATTTCTTATTAAAAATTTTTATTCATGTGTAATTAATTATTAAATAACTAATGTAATTATGTATATACACCTGCATCTATTAGTTTATCTTGTAAACGTATTAAATCTAAGAAGAGGCGATTTTATATATATATATATTATTGAGATCATTTTTTACGTATGTAACACCAAACAAAAGAGTAATTATAAATATTTAAAACTTATCTCCTCATTTACGTGAACGTATGATATAATTTATTGATTTTTTTTATTTATTGAGGCCGGTATTTACTTCTGATTACGATATAGATTTTATTTTACGTATGAATGTTTAATTTCGGTATTTAACCACAAATTTATTTATTTATGAATATTTATTATATATACTGACATTTTAGGATTTTCACAAAATAATTTTGAAAACTATGTAACAATAAGTATAAAGTCATAATATGATCAACACTTGTCAGTAGGGGTTCGTGAGACCGAGAGCGGTAAAATATTTTCACTCTTTCTCGTATATTAACTAGTGCAACGTATTAAAAATAATTTATCACACGAAATAAACATTTTGTTGATGTGTGAAATCATAAATCAATAGGAATGAGAGGAGAATTTGTCAGTTTTAATATTTATATCTATTAATCCAACTTATACTATGGTTTGTCATAAAGTAAAATAAAGGACCTATGTTTAATAGATGTGAAGTCGACACTAATAACAATTTAGGCAAAATTAACCGAAAGAAATTATGCCTTTAAAAATAGCAGTTGTATTAATTATTCCATTACTCGAAATTAGTAATTGCATCAACAAAACCAGTTTGATGCTGTTTAGATTAATGATTCGAATTGTTCTCGAATAGTTGCTCAGGAAGCAGCCCTTAAATAAAAAGGCATTACCTACAGTATATAGGGTTTTTATTTATTTATTAATTTATTCAAAAAGTTTAACTCAAAGGCTAATTAAGTTGTGCGTATACTTATACTAAAATAAGTACATCAAACCTTATTTATGGCTGAAATGCCAATGCAAATGAAGAGCCCATTCGAAAATAATAATAAAAGGTGTAAACCAGTCTACAGTAACTGCGAAAAAGTCTGCATCAAATAGTCATGAAATTCTAGTGACAATTATTGACAAGAGAAAATGCGATACATCAAATATATAATATAATAATATATCGAATATATATAGTTCACTTGGAACGCTATAAAAAATAATTGCGAATATTCAACGGTTTTATTTTTGGTTGTGTGATTCTTAGTAATACTTAAATGAAATATTTTTTAAACCCTGTTACCTTGTAGCAAACAAAAAAGTGGTCTTAATAAAATGTTATATTTTCAACAAATTTTAGTTAATTTTTCTAATAAGATGCTGCAAATTTACCATGAAAAACTGACCCGCCCTAAGAAAAACTTGTAAAATTAATTAAAATTCTAGTTATTAATTAAAAATGAGATTAGATGTGTTGTAATTTTTTTTTAAACAGTAATTGTTATTATTTTCTTTGCTATTAAATAACAAGGTTTTCAAAAATATTTTATTAATTAATAAAACACCCTTACGAAGCAAACAACCAAAAGAAACGAGTAGAATATAGCCAATTATTTTTTATAGGTTCACTAGTAAACGCAATGTTTTTTAACCAAATGACCCCGCCCCCTTTTCCCCTTGGACTTTGATCGTCGACTTCTGGGACACCCTGTATAGACAACTTAATTTGTTTAATGTCACACCCTGTATATTATGCGCTAAAATAGAACACCTTAATGTCTAATGTTAGTGATATTTTGGATGGGGTTGGCACAGACATGTTAGCTTAAATTATAAATAAATTGAAAAAATGTTTCATAGTGATATTAAAAGAGCCATGGAAAGAATTTTTTTATCTTATTATTTTATGCTAGCAGCGAAAAAAGAGACATGAATAATACACTACCAGTTCGAGAAACTAATTCCAAAATGTAAAGCCTCCACATTGCAAAGGAAACGACTATATGTGTTTTTATTTTATGTTGTTATGACAAAGATTAAAAAAACTCTTTGGTTATAAGATGCTTTATTAAATTGCTTTTTGATAAAAAAAAATAAAATAAATTCTTAAATAATGAAAAATTTATAATATAGCGAAAATATAACATTGCAACAAATTAAACTTAAAAACTCTGCATTAGGTTATAAGTAGCAATAGCCAATAGTCCAAAAAAATTGTTAATATTTATTTATTATTATTATTAAATATTTTAACCTAAATTACTGCTCTCTAGTGGTAAAAACGATCTCTCATGTAAGTCAATAGTTGTACAGATTAAATTAAACGTTTAAACAAATTATTATTTCATATAGTAAATAAAAAAAATATTGTGCAAGTGAAAGTTTGTTCACTGTATTATACGAGGGTGGTTTGACATGTCCGTGACTATTGTCCGACAGCAAGAAACCAATTACAGGACAAATTATCTTGATATAGAAAATTAAGTATTAACCATATACAAAAAATAATCATAATAGCATAAAAAAAGAAAAACAGCAACATCTTGATGATAACTACATATTAACAATATCAAATAATCCTTGAACATAGGTAAGAAAATAATATAATAATAATATATAAATAATAATAATTTATAAATACATCAACGATAACAAGCGGCACACAAAATGAGACGATAAAACTATAAATTCCCCAAAATACACCCATCAAGCTGTTCCAGAGAATATCACAGTCAGAAGATATGTTATTGATTATAGAATAAAAAACATTAACATTCTTAAAAGATTGGTTCGTTATCGAGATGGATAAAAAGAGAAGCTCTGGCGAGCGTTCATTCGGGGGATAAAAAAGTTAATTTTGCTTAATAAAGGGGGGCAATTTTATTATGAATTAAATTATATAAGAAATGTGCAGATGCCAACATTCTTCTCGATTCTAAGCTCGTTAAACTACACCTACTAAGATAAGATCCATAATCAGTACCTCTTTCAGGGTAAATACCATCAATTTTATAAGTAATATACTTCAGAAATTTCCGCTGCAATTTTTCGATTGAAACTTATGTACTGAATATAGAGGACTCCAAACAGGACAACAGTACTCGCAAGTTTCGTGCAGACGTATAAGTTATATAAAGATAGTAACGAGTGAATCTTATTAAAATTTCTCCAGTTTCTGACAGCCTAACCCTTACTCGTCTCCAACGTCTTAGTACTGATGTGTTTAAGGATGACAAATTTTTGCACCGTTAAATTTAGCCTGCTCCGACAGTTTACAAACCTAAAGAAATGGCTACGGTGGTAGAAGATTCGGGTCGAATGAAACAAACGCTTATTTTGAAGCCGTTGAGGAATGTTATTATTTAGAAAGAATACACAAATTAGAAACACGTTGGACTAAATGTATCGAGCTAAAATTGTGTAGAAAAATAAAATGTTTTTCTTTAGAAGTCACAGACTTATGAAACCATCCTCGTATGTACGGTGTTAAATTTGTGCTATATCGGTGACGTACTTCATAAAATAGATAACTGTTTGCCTTGTGTCTGATAATTCGTTTATGTAATTGTTTTAACCAATAAATCATTTACACTTTAATAAATTAAAACACTACCTTGAACGTATGTTATACGTTAAACTGTAGTTCTGTATGTTTGGTTGCCTAAATTTTTGTGTTAAAACATCATTTTTTACTATAATTAGGTAGGTATGTTTCTGATTATTTTTCACATACAACATAATGAGATAACACAATTGTTTTTATTCATGCAACATGCAATTTGTAAAAAAATTAAGCAATAATTAGATGGCGCTTGTTGTTAATTTGTATTTATTTATATCCATAGGTTTACCTACTCAGATTGGTTCTTGTTTTTTACTAAATTTTAAACTGGTTATACCTACATGTTGATCATAAAAGAAAAAATGTTTGAAGAAATTGCGAACTTTCTGGAATAAATTCAATTAAAATTCAGGTAATTAATTTGGTAAAAATGCTGAAACACGTCCAATGCCGCATTTTTTAACAGCTACTCCATTTATACAGGATGTCCTATTTAAGAGATATGAGGACATACATATTTTTAATATTATAATGTATATAGATGTATATTTACATTTTTGGATGCAGCGGAACATTCTAGACATATTTTATGCAGCAGGGCCTATGTCTAAAATGAAAGTTTAGCGAGAAATTTTCTATTGAATTCAATATTACATTCCATTTACAAGAATTTTTATTACAAAATGATATTAACAGCAAATATATTAAAAACTACTCTACTCTTGAGTCGACTAACTGCTCTCTTTTTCAAAATCCTTTTAATAAAGTGGGTTTATGAGGATTTTCTTCAACGTCTAAAATAATATTTCATTTGTTGTCTTCTGAAATTGAAGGCCGACCAGAAGATCTCGTACGTGTCCCGTCTCTAAATTTTTTCTCAATTTTGCTTCCGGCAGAGATATTTGAATGGTTGGATATTTCATATTGATTATTGCGCTAACTTCCCTATGATTCCTAGAACGATCTGCATATATCCTATAATTATTAATTTACACATCTATTCCCTGAGTTTATCAATTTAACCATTTTGTGTTTGGATTCTTGACTTTAGTTAATGCAAGAACAATGTTTAATAATTATCACCGGAAAATACTATTATTCAATCGAAAATTTCTCCTCTGCAACCAAAAATGTATTAATAGACAGGGTATTCAATTTAAAACATGTGAGTGTCCTCATATCTCTTAAATGGGACATTCTGTATAAATGGCGTAGGTGTCAAAAAATGCGGAATTTGGTAAATGACTTAACGTGTTTCAGCATTTTTACCAAAATTAATTACCTGAATTTTAATTGAATTTATTGCAGACTTTTGAGCCTGACGGTATATGGTATAAAATGTTTAATATTTCCCCACAAAAAAAAATATATTGGTGTCAAATAATTATGGCGACAGCCCCTGCCTATCCATTTTAAAATTTGTGTTTTAGTTATTTTAAAATATCGAAGAAACCCATCGCAAGTAGAATAACTTATTGTCAATCTGTAGTTTTTCCTATGAACAATGTTCAATTTGGATCACCCTGTATATATCATAAAAAGTAAATTAATTAGCCAATGTGTAGAAATAGTTAAATGAAATTAGTTTATATGACACACATTATTAAAATTTAACTAAAACAGGAAATGTATTAATCTTTATTGAAGTTATCTTCAGCATATTTATTGTTTTTAATTTATAACTAATAAAAAAGTACCTAATAATGCTTTTGTTAGAAATATTTAAGACTGTTTTCGTAAGACAGTGGTGTATAATAATTAAATTAGTTACTTGGGGACGAATGAACAATTTTTTGTAAATTACAATTTAAAAGAAAACTCGCTAAGATAAAGGTAAATGAATATTCTATCTATCTACCTTACTTGGCTAAAAAATGTCTGGTTATTTTGTATAGGTACTAATAATTGTGTGAAAATACTAAACAGACTTACCTCCGAGGCACTAGTGGCTCCAGAACTGAGAGCAGGCGACATAGCCGGTATATCATAGTCTGGTGAAACCTGTTGTCGATAAGGTTGTGCTGAAAGACTTGTGGTAATTGGAATTTGGTTGACATTATTGGTAGTTCCAGGTGCACTATGTCTGTCCGCCGGATGAAGTCCAGTTTTCGTTTGGAAATTGTGTAGGAATGCAGCATTGGCTGGACTCTGGAACGATTCGCTCAGGTACTGTTTTACTTGACTTTTCTGTTTCTGTATGACGTGATATTTGGTTGGGTTTTGTAGTTTGGTTTGAACTTGTAGTACTTGTGGTGGTACATCTACTGCTATACTATGAAATGGTACTTTCATTGGGGCGGGAGTCGGACGTTGTGTTTGCTCAATCTGTTGTTGTTGAGTTCGTTGCTGCTGGGCGTGCCGTTGTTGTTCTAGAATGGCATGATCCCTCATGAGTTGGAGTTTGAGTTGAGTGCGTGTTTGTGGTGTCGATGTTTTCAGATTGGGAGTGCTGAAGAAAGTCACAAATTTGATTGAGTACTATAATAAAAATATTCTTAATATACTTTTTGCACATTAAAAAAATATGTCGTGTACAAGGGACATTAAAATGTTGCTTTTTCAATAAACCGGCATTAGCAGCAAGACAAAATTAGTAGTTAGTAGCTGGGAAAGAGGATAGCTTCGCACACAGCCCTAACATATACGTTCGCCACACCAGGATAGCCATGAAAGAGAGAGAAAAGAAAGCGTAAAATCAAGTGAAATTACAAGGAGACCTGAAGCAGATTTCGGTGATACCACTACCTAACAGTTTGATTGGGCCTAACAAGTTTCGTAAAATTCGAGATAACGTGCAAAATGAAACTCATAAACGGCGTTCTGCAACAAGCGTCAAGCAAGAAGTGCAATCCATAGTCTAAAACGGTGAATATTAGTGAAATTAGTGTTAGAAAGTGTCTATACAATTATATGAGAAAATTTTCTGTGGATTCCACGTCTGCTCACCGAAGCACAAACAATATCCATCCTCAAATAATTGTGCCAATCGCCAGGCTCTAATCTTAGCTTATCCAATGACAATGTGTGTGGAAAGTCTGCTGCGTTTGAGCAACCACTCTTTAGTCCATTTTCTGCCAAATCCACTGCCACTGCTAATAACAAACACTCGCGGCCCGAAACCAAACTGTTGTGTGTGGATTTATCAATCAACGATCTTCCTTACAACATTTTTAACCGTCGCGTTGGTTGAAGACGGCAAAGAAGAACGAGGTGAGTGGGGACCTTAAGGAAGGGAACTACGTAAAAAAGCAAAATACTTCATCTACAGTATGTCCACGAATGCGAGAGGACAAATGGATGGATACGAAAAAAAGTAATTCTTGATAAAAAAATTTGATTGTCGAAAAAATAAGAACTACTATGAACAAAAATATTTTTATTAAACAGGGCGTCTCAAAAAGGCATAAATATAATATTAAACAAGAGCAAACAGTCATTTTTTGGTCCCTGAGCGTAAAATGATAAATAAAAAACATGCTCCAAATTTAATCCCAACCCTGATTCCAGAGTTACAGAAAAATATTTGAATTTATGAAAAAAAATATATTTTCATAAATTCAAACATTAAGACCAAGACCTAAAAGACCAACAAATGACTGTTTAGGCTCTTGTTTAATTTTATATTTATGCTTTTTTGAGACGCCCTGTTTAATAAAAATGATTTTTTTCATATTAATTCTTATTTTTTCGACAATCAAAATTTTTTATCAATAACTTTTTTTGTATCTTTCAATTTTTGGTCGAAACGAAGTGTCTTGATAAAAAAATAAGAAATTACGAGGTGGAACAACTTTGACACTTCACATGTGTGTAAGATTTAAAAGGTAAAAAAACACAATTTGTGTCATCCTGTATAATTGTCTACAAATTTCAAACATGTGCTTGATTTCGTATCAATTTTCCTACAATATGAAAAAAAAATGAATCAAATCGAATTTAAAATAACAAATTTATTAATGTGCAAACTTGATCAATTTTTGAGTGGATCGATTAATTTGCCGTTGAGTGTATTTAAAATTAACCCAAAAACATTTTTATCAGGTTGTCACAATAATGAACAACTCGTTATTATCGGTATGTTAAAAATTTACAGAATGAACTTTAATCAATGAAATATATATTTCGGTTCTAAATAGAAGTAACATTATCGTTTAGAAAAGGATTTATTCATATGAAATACACTTTTTTTAATTTAATAATATAATCCTAGATTTTTTTTTATTTTCAAAATCTATGTATATGGCTATTTTATTTATTTAGAATGAAACAATATTTGGTATATATATATATATATATAGTAGGTATATTAAAAAACAAGAACACCCCGTACAATCAATATCATTCTTAATAGATTAAGGGTGAGCATGGTGAGTGACGAAGAAAATCATCATCGTGTGTCCTACAAGGATCAGTTCTTCCTGTTATCAATTTTATTAGATCCATATAATTCTTTCAGTTAAATATAATTATTGCACAATTTACATAACCTTTATTTGAATATTTTACGCTGCTGTCAAAGTGTAGTTGTGAGCTTTTCGATAGCATAAGCCTGTTTAATTCACTCATGACAAAATTGCGAACTCCGAGAATCTAACTATTTAACTGGCGTCACTATGGTCTTGTATTATGTATTGAAAATGCAAGATTTTGTATTTATGACCATCGTTAATTAAAATTACAATATGAATATTTCCTTAAGAGGTGTCAAATATAAAACTGATATTTGTGTATGTATAATATTTCTAATTTATTTTTGTTATATTTATTTATAGCCTATTATAATACTGGTATATAGTATTTTCCTTTTGAATTATCGCCAAAATTTGCGTATAGGTATATGCTTTGGCTACCGATAATTGAAATTAATGTAATATGCCACTCTTTTAATTATTAGTAATAGATATTTGTTAATGTTGCAGATATCGCCAATATGGCAAAATATGTTGTTTCTACAACTGTCTTTAAATGCCTTTATTATATGTTCAATCATGATTTGAAAATGTAGTACATTGTAATGCTGTTTTTCATTTCCCCGTGCGTAATAATATTTCCCACTAGTTGCTAGGGAAAATTTCCTGGTAATGACAAAAGTAGCGGCGGGCATGAAAAATCACCATAGCAACGCCGAAAATACAAACACTAAATTGACAGTTTTGGTATTTATAATTAATAATTATTATTATTAAGTATTTCGCTAATTTCAAAACACATATACAGTGATAGTGAATATAGTTTAAAACCACCTAGTCAAATTAATACTTCTAATTTATCGTATTTAGGCTTATACAGTAAGAGGGGTAAGTTTCGAAAAACAAATATTTACCTAAAAATTATGTTAAATTTATTCAAAAGCATTAAAACAGTCGTAGAAAAAGTATAGTGTGAAACTCACATGAAATGACCATTTCCTACTCGTATGATTTGCAGCACTCGCCTGCGGCTCATGCTGCAAACGATCATACTCGTAGGAAATATATGTCATTTCATGTTCGTTGCGCAATATACTATTTTATAATTTAAGATTATTATTTAGGTATGTTCATGCTTGCCTATTTTTTATACATACATTATGCAAATTTGATCTATCCAACTTGGGAAGTTTAGCTATTAGTAGCTATTCTACTTTACCAGGGCCAATGTATAGCAAAGAATTTTACAAAATATATACGAAAATGCACAACTTGTATAAAAATAATAATTCATTTACCAGCAATAGTAAAAACATTGCTTGCTTTAAGATAAATATAATACAGCAAATAAATCTGCGTCGGAAAACATCACAAAAGAATACCAACATTTGTACCTACAAAGTAATGAAACAGTATTTAATAATTATTATAACTCTATTATTTTTATTATTTCCAATAAACTAACCTAACAAAACTCACTACTTAATTCAAAAATTATAAATAAAAAAAAAGTTGCCAGAGTTGGGATTCGAGCCCAAGACCTTCCGCATGCAAAGCGCACGCTTTATCAATAACCGCAAAAACGCTTATAAAATTACTTTATTTTATTCTATTGAGAGTTATATAGGTTCCAACTACCTTACTGGTGAAATTTTAAACGCAATTTTCTCGAGAATTATGGAGGCAAATATCAAAAATAACCTATATTTGTATTGTCGACACACTCTTATATCACGCAGAACATGTTAACAACGATGCTCGCCCCAGTCCAGCCCAAACAAAACCGAATCATCTCATTCGAATCGATTGCAAGGGCGTGGTGCATCGTGAGTTCTTGCCAGAGGGTCGTACGGTCAATAAGTAATACGAAGAAAACGCTCGGATTTGAGGCGAAAGAATTCATGGCCTTTGTATCACGATAATGCACTTACTCACACATCGTTGCTTCTTCATAATTTTTTGACCGAAGACAACACTGTAATCATACATCCACCACGGTATTCGTCGGGCTTGGGACTACTTAGAAACGAACAAAATTGAGGCTTTTTGAACAAACCTCGTATATGAATTAATATGATGAATGCTTTTAATATTATTGGATACTTTTTAAAGTAGTTTTGACTTCGTAATAGATGTAATATAGAGCCTTTGTGAATGAGAAGAAATTCCAGATTTCAGTTTTCCAAATATTGCCCGCCACCGCACCATGAACGTCATTCTCAATTTGTGAAAAACTCTAACATCTACGCCTTAGAGCATATTTTTACAATTAATCAGTACGTCGAAAAAATACATAATTAACCGCTCAATGTGCTTTCATTCATTCCACAAAACCAAGCTGTGACATTTTTTAATATACATCTAGAAAGACAAAGAGTTTTTCTTAGGCTCTCTTTGTTGGAGCCTCCATTTCGATTCAACCGTTAGCGTTGTTGCTAAGCATTTATTAAATCCATCACAGTTTTGTTCTTATTATAATATATTTTTTAAATAAGTAACTAGCATACAAAACTGTCTTGTGTTATTGCAGCCAAAGTTCAATATCCATTTAATAATACCTAATAGAGTCAATTTTGTTGTCTGTGAGTGACATATTTTAATTATTTTAAATAAAAAGTTTTTATTAAACTCGATTGTTTATTGATTTGGAATGTAATGGGATGGATGTTTGTAGAATATATTATGGCGTTAGATTTGTTTTAATTTTAACTTTAATAAATGGTCTTCATATTTGGCTTACATACACTATTAATATACCGGTTGTCGTTTCGTTTTTAAAATTTTTAATAAATGCAGTACAAATTTGGGATTAAGGTGAGGTAAACTTAATAACAATTAAAATTAACAATTTAAAAATGAGCCCTCTATTTCAAATAGTTGATTTTGTGTATAATCTTTTTTGCTTTTAGCAAGCCATAATATTCAATCTCGAATAATGTGAATTCAGTTTGAGTTAAAGGTACGTTGACTTCTCTAACACCAGATGTGGGTTTTCGGAACCCCGAATGCTGCAGTGTACGTTAACGTAACCGTCAAGTAAAAAATTAGCATCGTCCAAACCGTTAATTATAATTTCGGTCATTTAAAGCTCCCACAGAGATGCAATAACGAAACGGATGCTCATTTTGGTAGGCATACAAACACCAGCCGTTGACGCGGTTTTATAGTTGCTTTACAATTTTGTAGCAATTTTCGCTCAGAAATAAACTCTCTCTCTATGAAACGTTTTCGCACCACGTTTACACTAAATATAATACGCAACCACAGAGACGTTGTATAGTGCGTACAGACGAAGTCTTTGCTGCTGTAGAGCGTAGCGTAGTCTATCCGCCATCCTGCACTGGAATTGGATATGTGTTCATCCACTTTATGGATGATTTTACGGAAAGACTTGGTTTGCGTGCTTACAAAATCCAACTCGTGCAACAATTGAAGCCACACGATCACCTAGCAAGGCGATTTTCATAACCGAATTTTGTTTAGCTATGAAGCTCACTTTTGTTTGAATAGATACGTCAATAAACAAAACTGCCGTATTTGGAGTGATGGTAATCCTCAAGTGTATGTTGAGGCACCGTTACATCCAGAAAAACTGACAGTTTGGTGTGCTTTATGGGCTGGTGAAATCATTGGTCCGTATTTTTTTAAAAACGATGCTGGTCAGAACGTTACAGTCAATGATGACCGCTATAGAGCCATGATTACTGAGTTTTTCGTTGATCAATTGAACAACCGTGATGTGCAGGAGCTGTGATTTCAACAAGACGGAGCAACATGTCACACAGCTCATGCCACAATTGATTTATTGAGTCGTGAATTGGCCTCCAAGATCGTGCGATTATTTGCTGTGGGGATATGTGAAGTCGCTAGTCGAAACGATTGACCACTTGGAGGACAACATTCGTCGCGTTATTGCCGATATACGGCCTCAAGTGTTGGAAAAAGTCATCGAAAATTGGACCTCCATTAGACTACGTCCGAGCCAGCCGTGGCGGTCATATTATGCCAGAAGTCATATTTAAATTATAATGTCAAAAGATTATCTTTCGAATAAAGTAAATTCCATGTCAATTTAAAAAATTCATCATTGTTTTACTTCATTTCAAAGTTATACTTTATAAAATACACCCTTCATTAGTTTAACTTCTAGGGTTACGTGAAGAAGTATTAACTTCAACTTCGCCTTTTGCTAAACATTTTTTTAGCAATAAAGTCTTTATTATTATTCTTGATACAAAGTCTCAAATCTCTCAATATTGTAAACTATTAAAATAAGTTATTAACATTCTGGAAGTGTATTGTGCTTAAAACAAGTCAGTTCGGCTCTGTAAATTTAGTGCTTTATGAATTGACTAACAAAACTAGTTCATGGGAGCGAATTGCTCTACGCATTGAAAATTGCTCAAATGATGTAACTGTATGATGAATAATACCTTCACTTCTGAATCTATTCGAGCCTGGCGAATTTAATATAAGAAAACACGGCCACATACAGAAGCGTATTAAATTTGCTATATAAATATATAGGTTAGTCAAGGTTCTTGATTGGGGTGGTATAAGGATGTACTGAGAGATTCACATTAGGCTGCAATGGAACGAGAAGTTCTCCGGCGTGCCGACCGTTTCCAAAAGAATCAATACGCACTAAAGTTATTCAACAAATATCAATTGCAACCTCAAATCAATTAGCCTTTGAAATATGATGATTAACGAAATTTCCTTTCGATTGTTTATGAGAAGGGACATTAAAGTATGCCCAATTTGATTAAATTTTACGTTAGTGGTTAATTTCTCATATTATTGGCGAGTTAACAAACTAACACCAGAAAATGAGTTTGCCTAACTTTCGCTGGATACTCTTTCTAAATCTGAGAGTTATTTTATTCTGCTCAGCATGAATTTAGTGTGACTCTACAAACTTCATGGACCCTACTTCCGCCGCTTTAGATTAGATAGCCTCCAAACATTAGTTCGTGGTTAATTTCAACAATTTGTACATATTTATGTGAACTCTTTTATTACGTTCACTCACATAAAGCCTATTTTCCACTTCCATCACACTTGAATTTGACTGCCTGCTATTACGAGCACCGGCTGCAGCTGCACGAAATTGAAATTATGAGGCCTACGTGGAGACTCGATTATTTAAGCGACAGAAGTCTGTTATACGAGGGCTACACTGAACCGTTAATATTTTGTAGACAAGACGAAATTTAAAAGTAATAAAACTAAAATGGTGTTTAGAATTACGGGATTTATTAAGATAATCTATGAATTGGAATGGGTGTTGGATTCTTGGCATTTCCAGAACAGTTTCGAATTTGCCCAAAAAAATTTTCTAGGCTGTCTTGGTTTACAAACAAATGAATATTCCTTTTTTGAAGCATTTTCCACATGTCAAACAATAGACTATTTGAATTGGTGACAAATAAATTCTCCTTGTGCATAATCGCCTGATTTATTTCTTAGTGACTTATTTGTGTTCCCAAATGCGAAAGAAAAAATACGCGCACAACGATTTTTCTTTCCTCAAGAAGCGGTCAAAGCTTGTCGAAGCCATGCTTCTGAAATACAACCTTAGCACAGTTTCGAATTTGCCAAAAAAAAATTTCTAGGCTGTCTTGGTTTACAAATAAATGAAGATTCCTTTTTTGAAGCATTTCCCACATGTCAAACAATAGACTATTTGAAGGTGACAAATGTTGAAATAATTTCTCCTTGTGCATAATCGCCTGATTTATTTCTTAGTGACTTATTTGTGTTCCCAAATGCGAAAGAAAAAATACGCGCACAACGATTTTTCTTTCCTCAAGAAGCGGTCAAAGCTTTTCGAAGCCATGCTTCTGAAATACAACCTTAGCACAGTTTCGAATTTGCCCAAAAAAATTTTCTGGGCTGTCTTGGTTTACAAACAAATGAATATTCCTTTTTGAAGCATTTCCCACATGTCAAACAATAGACTATTTGAAGGTGACAAATGTTGAAATAATTTTTCATTGTGCATAATCGCCTGATTTATTTCTTAATGACTTATTTGTGCTCCCAATTGCGAAAGAAAAAATACGTGGACAACGATTTGTATCTCCTCAAGAAGCGGTCAAAGCTTGTCGAAGCCATGCGTCTGAAATACAACCTTAGCACAGTCTCGAATTTGCCCAAAAAATTTTCTAGGCTGTCTTGGTTTACAAAGAAATGAATATTCCTTTTTTGAAGCATTTCCCACAAGTCAAACAATAGACTATTTGAAGGTGACAAATGTTGATATAATTTCTCATTGTGCATAATCGCCTGATTTATTTCTTAATGACTTATTTGTGCTCCCAATTGCGAAAGAAAAAATACGTGGACAACGATTTGTATCTCCTCAAGAAGCGGTCAAAGCTTGTCGAAGCCATGCGTCTGAAATACAACCTTAGCACAGTCTCGAATTTGCCCAAAAAATTTTCTAGGCTGTCTTGGTTTACAAAGAAATGAATATTCCTTTTTTGAAGCATTTCCCACAAGTCAAACAATAGACTATTTGAAGGTGACAAATGTTGATATAATTTCTCATTGTGCATAATCGCCTGATTTATTTCTTAATGACTTATTTGTGCTCCCAATTGCGAAAGAAAAAATACGTGGACAACGATTTTTATCTCCTCAAGAAGCGGTCAAAGCTTGTCGAAGCCATGCGTCTGAAATACAACCTTAGCACAGTCTCGAATTTGCCCAAAAAATTTTCTAGGCTGTCTTGGTTTACAAAGAAATGAATATTCCTTTTTTGAAGCATTTCCCACAAGTCAAACAATAGACTATTTGAAGGTGACAAATGTTGATATAATTTCTCATTGTGCATAATCGCCTGATTTATTTCTTAATGACTTATTTGTGCTCCCAATTGCGAAAGAAAAAATACGTGGACAACGATTTGTATCTCCTCAAGAAGCGGTCAAAGCTTGTCGAAGCCATGCGTCTGAAATACAACCTTAGCACAGTCTCGAATTTGCCCAAAAAATTTTCTAGGCTGTCTTGGTTTACAAACAAATGAATATTCCTTTTTTTAAGCATTTCCCACATGTCAAACAATAGACTATTTGAAGGTGACAAATGTTGAAATAATTTCTCCTTGTGCATAATCGCCTGATTTATTTCTTAGTGACTTATTTCTGTTCCCAATTGCGAAAGAAAAAATACGTGGACAACGATTTTTATCTCCTCAAGAAGCCATGCTTCTGAAATAGAACATTCAGAGTGGACAAAATATTTTGGAACACATGCAAGTGAATGAATCACAAGCGCCAATATTTTGAAAAGCAATAGATTAGTTTGTTTCTAAAAAAAAAAATTTCTGGACAGATAAAAGATGACCCTCGTAGGTATGTAATATTGTATAAACGCCGAATATATTCCCAACACTTTATGATCTCAATAGTTTGCCAAGGTAAATTATTTGATGTATTTAAAATGTTATAATAATTTTTAATGTTATCTATATATTTGTTAATTGAATAATATATTTCTTGCAAAAATAAAAAATATATATTTAGTTTAATTGCTATCTATAGGTACTTTAGAATTTTCGGAATAGATAAGTTCAAGTAAAGAAGTAAGTACCTAACATAATAATCATATAGTTAGGACTGTATCAAAAATACTTTATTTAAGGCAGTTGTCCTTGTACAATATTGTGCACTTCTTTTTTTATTTTGATCTGCTTGTTTTCATCTTCAATAAAAATGTGGCATAACTATATATTACGAAATGATTAACCTATATTAATGTTATATTAAAATAAATGTCATTTAGATTTGGTGTGCACCAATTATTTCCAATTGTCAAACATGACGTACACATATTATTAGATGTTAGATTTTTCAGCTCTAAAACACGTGTTTTTGGAAACAAAATTTATAAACATAACAAATATTTTAACTAATTGATACGTTATATATTTAACATGATGAGATTCTATATTTAGTACCTAATACATACGAACATATTCGTTTTGTGTTAATAAATATTTATTGTAAGGGGTGTCTTTTCATTTAGATTATTACGATAGCATTTATACAGATAGAAAGCATAGATAATTTCCCTAGTGAATTTTTTTGAAAATACCTACATGAAGATATAAATTTTCCCGCGTTTTCACTAACATGAACTTAGTAACAGTGAAAGTGTATCAATTGCAATATTATGATGTATGTTGAATAAGTAGAAAGTGTAATTTAGACAAATTGTTAGGCTCACCTTTCAGACACAGGCATAGTTTTAGATGTCAGCTCATAAAACTCCTGATTTTTTGGTGTTCCCAACAAATCGTCAAAATCAATAGCACTCTCTATATCGAAATCCTCTGACAACAGGGCAGATAGGTCGTAACCTAAGTCAATGCCCGATTCCGCCATTATTGTATCGAGATTATTTTAATCACAGATATATAGTATAAAAATATTATTTAAAATCGATTATCATTTAAACTGTCATATTCATTTGTCATTATTCAGGTTCGCTGGACGCGGTTTCTTAGACTACCCAGCAGTGGTACGAACGCAACTGATTTTTTGCCAACAAACAATGTCACGGACAAAGACGATTCTGCGCGCGCACGTTTTGGTTTACCAATTAGTGGGAAATACGAATTTTTCGTTAGTGATTACATTTATATACACACAACTGGAGATACACCACACAGACATAAGTATAAATATTTTTTATTGCGTTGAAAAAATTATATAAATAAACGTAGGTATTGATACTGCACATTACAAGCTTAATATCCGATCTATTGAATAATTTAATCAATATATGTGCTGTAGATCAAGTAAAATATATCTTCTTAAAATTGTTAAAAAATCAGTGGCGTAGGTTTGGTGTGCTAGGAGAGGTACACAGAGCAAGCTCTAAAAATCAAATGATAAACGCAACAAAAAATATTTAAGAGAAGGGCGCCAAAAGATAAAAGTTGGTCCAGTATCAACAGTAAAAGAGCAAAATATACAGAGAAAATTCCTGAAAATTCTAACAATTCTAAATGTTTCGATTATCTTGCTAAATTAGATGAACTAAAAACCTCAAATATACGATTTTGTTGAATTTTATATATTGCCATTTACAGGGCTGCGTCTTTTTTTACTTTCTCATTTCATACCTAATGCTTTTTTATGCTTTTTCATCAGAAAATGCCTTTCCTCAGCATTTTTGATCACATTTTGCCTACTGCACTTTTCACCTATTCACTTTGAAGAGAAGGACTCTCAATGGAAGGTATGAAGTCAAACTATGTCGTTTCAAGATAATTTTATCGAAAAAAAAACCTGTTCGGAGAAGCGCGACTTTTCAATACTACCTTTGGAAACCAGTTCGCAAAATGTTATACACGGCAGCTGAATATTCTTTGATAGACAGCGGCCGATTATTTTTGGGATGAACTGAGTCTTGAAATCCCACCTAACAGAAGCTTACCCGTTTTTCACAAATTTTATCGTCATTTTGTTCGGTATGAAGATGAAGTTGCCAGAGGGTCAATTGAACCACGAGACCCATTACACACCAATCACATTTCATTTAAATTAAAAGAAGCACTACTGTTACCTTCGTACACTCGTTTGCCGATACTATTAACTCTCATAGCTCTTTACATGAAAGAAGATCTATCAGTCGCGTAGGTTGCCAGATATTGCCGTAAATACTCACCATGCAATGTCCATCTCAACTTGCTATCCAAAAGAACTCGAAATAGATAACTAGTTCCAATATGCTCAGTCCAAGTGAGATTGACCAATTCTTCATTCTCGTCCATTACTAGGTTCCAGAGGCAACCTCGGAAACCTCCCTCCACATCGTTCTTGTTTATAAGAGTTATAATACAACTTATTGACATCGATATGTATTTTTTTTTATTTTTCATCATCACATCTAATAATCTACAAGAATTTCATAATATAGTACATAAAATATCCCGGAATCATATTTAATCAATATTTTTGTATTAAACTTCTTAGACTACCATCGTATATAATTATTATCGCAAGGCATTGTTAGGTCTAAAGTCTAAATGTTTGTTGTAGATAATGAATAGATGTTATTCTATTCGATTTCATGAAGCACCTTCTCCATTTGTCAAGAACATTTTTCGTAAACTCTTCTACTCCTAGTTTTTAGGATATCACTTAAAAATAGCTTCAAAAGTAGTGCAAGTCCTAATTGTTAATATCTATTTTGTTATATCACATCAAAAAACCATTTTAAGCGTATTTCAATTACAAAAATGTTTAAATAAATTTCATATTTGTACAACCCATTTTTACTTTCCCGCATAGGGAAAGTATTGTAAAAAAAATTGAGATAAAGACGGATATAACCATTTTGAAGTTCCCTATCCAGATGGAAGTCTGTCTGTGTGTCTGTATGTATTCCCCAAAAGCCCTCATCGGTGGGCCGCTGCCTAATAGAGACTCTCTAAATCTGGCGACAGATAGCAATTTTTGAAGTCATAGAGAAAGTATTGTAGGAAATTATCGATATAGGACGAATAATAAACCACTTAAATTTTCGCCAACGTTTCGTCGTCTTCCGGTCTAATACTTTTTGATTTGTTTATTTATAACATTGACAGCAAAATTTCAAGTTATCTAAAAAACAGTCTCCACAGTGTGGTAACAAGCTTTTGACCCCTAACTAAGTATAGCAATGCTTAGGCATCTGCGAATTAAAGAATATATAAAGCATTTTGGAAATTACTCACACACACACACACACGATGCGGCATACAGGGGAGTTTTTACCTAAATTTGTTTTTTTGTAAGAATTAACAAATATACCATGTATTCTCGAAATGCGGGCAGGTAAATCAAATATTCCATTCAAAAGATCAGATCGGATATATTTCTCCAGCCGCGCGTTTTTTAGTTTATGACCGAGAAAAGAAAAACGGAGTGGTCAGTTTTCTGTGGGCCTCCCTATATTTTTTCATCGTCTTTTTCACAATACTTAAATATTATAAAATCTATCCAAACTTTTAATAAATAGTTTTCTTTGCTGACTACATAAGTTGAGTCAGCAAAAAGTACTTGAACAATAATAATTGCAATTTAGTTGATTGACATGGACATTTTTAACTAATTAGTAGTGTGCAAAATGAGTAGTATTCTACTATTATTGTTAATTATTCTAAATTTTAATTATATAACAGCACAACTCGATTATGATGATGGGTCTAGTAGTAATAGTTACAGTGAATCTATCGAAGAAAGTTTAGACGACCTTTGGTCACAATTTAAGGTAAATATTTTTGTATAATTTATTATATTTCCATTTTAGCCCACATCGTCTCGTTTATTTGGAAAAGTTTGTATCATTATATTGTATAATAGTATTTTATTTAGTTCAATAGCTGTTATTATTTTTGGATTATATTTTAGGAAAAATTTAATAAGAGCTATTCAGAACATCATGACAGTTTCAAAAAGGAAGCATGGAAAGCAAATATGCAAAAAATTAAAACACATAATGAGGAAGCCGCTCAAGGATTACATTCGTATTTTTTAAAAGATAATAACCTCGCCGATATGGTATACCGATTTATTTATTTTAGGTTTATATAAAATATTTGTATTCATTTAATGAGCAACCGCATCATTAATAATCATTCAATAGAAGTACATAACTCAGACTTCAGTAAACACCATTCCCTAAAAAATGCATGTGTATTGACCTCCTTGACAAGAATCGGGTCGTAGATTATAGAATATATAACATAAATTTGACTTCTTTCTGGATTATTGAGCTTTTCTCATTACGAAGAAGTTTTGAGCCCTCAACTTCATGACGTGGAGTTGAATCTGTTTCGCCATTCATTTTAATTTCCAACTACAACTGTCCATCTAGAGCTTTATGTGCAAAAGCATTTTCCTACTCGGAAAATTTTATTTTTGCAAGTTTCTGTTGAATTATTTGCAAATTCTTTTATTTAGAACTTGCTAGGAAATGTTTGTTGAATGAAAGCGACTAAGAGCTTAAAATTTTTAGACGCCGCAGAACTACCTACAGAAAATGGTAAAATTAACAACAAGCCGGCATAGAAAAATTGATTTAGAAACCGTTGGGGATTTTTATCACAAATATCACCATATACCAGAGGAAGTCAACTGGGTAAAAAAAGGTTTTATTACACCTCCTTATAATCAAAAAGATTGTGGATCCTGTTATGCTTTTAGCATAGCAGGAGTGATATCCGGACAAGTTTTTAAGCAAACAGAAAAATTAGTGCCACTAAGGTAATGTAACAATGTCTATTTTTCACTAAATTTAAAGATTTCATTTCATGCCATAGCCAGTTTTCATTTTTCCGCAAATCTAGGACTGCCACTGCTTGTGATTACTATACTAATGTTTCTGTGTTGAATATTTTATTTTATCAGTTGTCGGATAGGTTCAAAATGATTTATTATGATTTATTTATATTGACGTTTCCTTTTAGTTCTCAACAAATTGTTGACTGTAGTTTGACAACAGGAAATTATGGATGTGCGGGTGGATCTCTACGGAACACCCTGAGATACTTAGAAAAAGTTGGAGGTATTATGGCGTATAGAGATTATCCATATTATGCAAAGGTTCGTCATATATTTAATAACTTCTGAATAGTTAAATATGAAACTAAATCCGAAGAATTAATGTATAGCTTTGCAAAGTTATTAAAGAAGTTGGGAAAGAGAAACGTACCTATTTACATAGTGGGAAAATTTGAAAAAAAACAATAATTTGTGTCCCTAAAAATTATATATGAATTATTGGCTGCTTTCATAAAGATTTCTTTGACTGAGAGAAACAAGTTCAGTACGCTGCTTAGTTAATATATATTTTAATTAATTTAGTTAATCCTCAGAGCCGATTAATGAATCTGTAATCAACATAAGTTTATTAAATCTTGTCTTCAAGGTGTTCCATTTTTTAATCCGCTTACTGCATTACTTACGCATTTAGGTAAATTTAATTTTCGGAAAATATTTAGGATATTCTTATTGAAAATCTGAAATATCTCATACTATTTGCGATCTATAAATAATAGTTGTTTGTATTTTATTTGAATATTTTCCATGACGTTAAACGTTTTTTACAACACTTTAAAGTTCCTAAAGTAGATTGGTTCCAGCTTTTACATTATTCAGTTTTAGATCTGAATGTTTTTGAGTTATTATTAGAATTTATTGTTGGAACATTCCAGCTAAAAAGTTTTTACAATGTCTTTAATAAATTTTGATGATATTTGCTTTTCTTCGCTAAAGTGAATTTTCAGTGGATGTAAATCATATATACCTACCTATTTGTTCAAAATGATTCCGCATATATAGGAGAGGAAGTTTTGGTTTCTTCCGAACTTCTAGAGCATTTTAAGTACTTTACAACTGAAATGACAAACTGTTATTATAGTAAAGTTGCTTTAAATTTGAATTGGATTAAAATTGTAGTAGTAAAATAAAATGATTACTTGCCTTTGTGCCATAATACTAAAAATGCAAAGTAGCAATCGATAAGCTTTGTAAAGTTTTATGTTCAGTTTTTATAGCCTTCGATGATTTATAATATTGCCAAGGAATTTTAGTCAAAATAAAATATGAATTTGATCAAAACAAGATTAATCATAACTAATTTTACGATAGAAATAATTTATTGATTACAGCAAAAACAAATTTTGTAGCAAAAGAAATGTAGATTTGATAAGCATATGGCAATTGCAAACATAAGTACATGGGCTATTTTACCAGCTAGAGATGAGCGAGCCTTAGAAATAGCCGTAGCTAAAGTAGGACCGATTGCTGTTTCCGTAAATGCTAGCCCCCATACTTTCCAATTATATCAGTAAGTATACCTACTTAAACAATATTAAATAAATACATTGCAGCATAGCGGACAAAAACTGGCTTTACCATTTTGTTTAAACTAGCAGCAATCTAATTACAGTGTAGTCTAGTAATACTTCTACACTTTTCTGATTTAGTATCCATAATTGTATGGACTTCATTGAGAAAGTTCAGCGAACGTTTTTGAGGTACCTTTCATTTGAAGTGGATGATGTTCATCCAGTTAGATTTATTAAGTATGCTGGACAGATTTCGTATGAGAAGCTTGGAGTTTAGAAGCATGTATGACTCCGAAGACTGTTACTATTGCAAGCTGGCTCAGATCATGCCTTCCCAGTTCAGTTTTCTGTCAATATCCTTGTGCATGATTTTCAAACTCCTTCTTCAAAACATTATCCATCAACCTTATTATTGATTTGTTACGAATTGTTTTTCTTAATTCTTGTAGATCAAAAATTGTGATAACTTTGTTTGTTTTTAGTAAAGGGATTTACAACGATATTACCTGTACTTCATCCCATGTAAATCACGCAATGCTCGTTGTAGGGTACACTAAGGATGCGTGGATTTTGAAAAATTGGTGGGGTAATCATTGGGGAGAAGATGGTTTCATGCGTTTAAAGCGTCATATTAATAGATGTGGTATAGCAAATTATGCTGCGTACGCTTTAGTTTAATTAAATGTGTTTATTTTTTTGCATTTTTTATTTAAAACAACCTGAACCCTTTATGTAATTATGCAGTAAAATGTCGATATTTACTGAACAAAAAATATTTGAAACGCCAATGTTAACAACACTACAGCTAAAATTTCAACTTTGGAAACGTAATTGCCTGTTTTACCATCTTTGAGAAACAAAAGTTTTATGAAATCCTTCGTTTATATTGTACCTTCGCTAACTTTTGCATTAAACTTTTACTTCCCATTTTAAGAGCTAATACGTTTTGAATACCTTTATATAAGTGCTACACTAGACATATTATTATGAAAGTTGGTCCTTTTGTTATCTCTAAAGTTTTCTGTATCGCATTTGGTATCAATTTCAATCTGTCTCCAGCGATTGTTGTTACTTCTTAGTCGAAGTTTAGCCAATCAGACAAATCAAATTATATAAAATAATGAGTTAGGTTCACATTCAATTTAGATCGCAACATGTTATAATAGAGAATTTTCCTTTTCAACTCATTTATATATTTGCTACAAAAAATTTCTTTTGTAAACTGAATGCTAGATAATGTAAGCTTAGTGATAACATCTAATATTTTACATTACTGGTCATTTTTGACATGCTTCACACATTTGTTTATCTCAGCTAGGCTATAGTCTTTACATCTCTTCGACCTGCAAATCAAATTTACAGTTACGGTGATGGGAGTAGTCTTATATAATCAATGAGTGATTTGAGGCACTAAAAAATGTTTACAAAAAGATCATGTTTATTCCAGCTCATCATCAACCTGATCCTGTAGAAGATTGTGTGTGAGTGCTAAATAAAAGCCAAATAATAAATTGTTCAACTGTTTTTTTTTATTTCAATTTTTTATGACATTCAATACAAATTTTTAAAAATATAGTATCTACGGAAACATTATTAATAGTAATTACTAAATAGTAGTAAACCTGCCATGTTGTCGTTTTTCAGAATGTGCATGAATATTAGGAAATGATACATTCATAATAAAACATTATATAGATAATATATATCATAATAAAATGTCTACAGATACTGTAGTTTTGATTTAGAATTGTAACAGTAATATGTCTAAGCTACTTGGTTCTACACCATATTTTTTATATAAAAAACTGTAATAATACCAGGAAATGGTATCAAACAAATAAAAACATTCTAGATACTAAAAATAAACATCTTAATAATTAATAAAATCGATGATCACTTTATACTTATATAAAAAAAATATAATAAAAATTGATGACAATGTAATAAAAATAAAATACATCTCTCTTCATAATATATTATTCACCTGCTAGGTGGTCAATATGGCATTAAGGTATATATATCAAAATAATTATTTTGTACTTTTTAAAATTGTTTACAAACATAAAATAAATATTACAATATAATTCGATTTATGTATTTAAAGTTAAGACTATTGATATTGGAAGAAGTTAAGACTAGCAGTTTGTTCAAACAGCGGCTGTCTGTAATAACTAAACAATCACACAAGCGAACATTTTCTTCCAAAATACTAGGTCTAGAACATATCATAGATATCTGTTAACACTAAGATGACATTAGAAGTTTATTTTTCACTTTATGAAAACTGTAAAAATCTGGACAATAAAATAATTGTTAATAGCTTTATGTATTAAGTAAATCAACATTGAATTGAATTGACATGTTTCGAGGATAGTTGTCATAATCCTGTCCGATTGCGTTTTCACATTTGAGTACAAATTCAAAGCAAACAATCGATATTTGAGTGGAAAATTGCAAAAAAAATCCCTCAAAACGCTCGTCACAATTAAATTAATACATTTTGTTACATTTCGTTTTGAAAAAGTTTTTAATTTTTTTCTCTATTATACACATTGAAAACGATGGTCTGAAGCAATTATTTATTCAAATAAAATATATTGTAGCGAATTTACCGTATTTTCAATGTTTATCTCCGATTTTTCCAGAATTTTTTATTTTCAAATATCTTGATCATTGTGTTCATTGTTGTAACGCCCAAGATTTTCTCTACAGTTCTAGAACTCTGAAAAGGTAAATAAATACTCGCATATTCTCCAGAGAGGTAGTCAGTTTTAATTGAGATTTTGTACGCGAATGCAATGCAATATTATCCTAATTCTGAAAAAAAACATGTTGTCATGGGGACTTTAAGTATCGCATAGAAATTTTCCATAAACCTTTGTAAGAACCTACGAGATGGACCGGGCTGGGTAAATCAAAGACTAAAATAAACCTCATGATTGATAATCGATTTTTCCGTTCTACTTCGGCCTGATAAAATTTTTTATGTTGTATGTAATGTGATACTCATTTCTCGTATATTTTAGAAAATCATACACAACAGACTGATAGTTTAATTTTAAAACAAATTAAGTTACTTCAGTATTTAACTTTTATCGTATAAAAAAAACACTTGAATAAAACATATTATTTTGAATAAATACATGCATTAAAAAATAATTTTAGACCAGCGTTCAAAATTTACTATAAGCAGCGCACTGATTAAAGACCCAAAATGTATTTACAATTAAAACATGCAACTTATCAATAGTCGTAACTTTAAAAAATTGCACAAATCCGGACATTCTTAAAAACATAATAAAATAAATCATGTTCGATCTAGAATGCTTTCAAAACAAGCGAATATGATTATATAATTTACGCAAATTATGAAAAAAATCTAAATTAGTTCTTCCTTTGTTATTTTCGGAGTAACACACAATATTATTCTCTTAAATGGTTAATTAATTTTTATTATTTGAGATTTTTCAAGAAGCACTAAAGTTGACATGTAGCGTTTATAATAAACTCTTGTCATCTTAAAAAAAATCTTGTACATCATCTGAACTCTTAATTTCATCTTTAGTACACTATCACAGTCAATTTAGCGGTGATTTAATAAAACTGTCAATTATGCACTTAAAGTAACTATTCTGTAAGTAATATATATGCAAGAAAAATATATAATGCAACTATAGCTATAGGCTATTGAAACGTCGAAAAGATTCCATTTAGATTACAAAAGAATAATCACGCAATCACTTTCAACGTCACATTTAAGCCCAAATAAGCTTAGCTAGTATCTCAATGATAACTTCTATTTGAGTAAATTGCTAAAATGTATATTTTTAAAACTATAATGTATGTCTAATGAATTTTCTCTTTTAAAATCCAGTTTTACTACTTATATAAACATCTTTGGTAAAGATAACACTGGGTGTACAAAGAGTTATTGAGAAAACATGTTCGAATAACACACAAAATGTAGGACTAAAAAATCTAAGAATTTAGGTCAAATAAATTAACATTTTTATTTTTGACAGAACTGAGACTGGTGGCCATCTAAACTAATAGTTACGGTGTAAAAATTTTATAGACCCACCCCCATTTAGAACCAATCCAATATTGTCGAAATTGTGCTTCATCTGCTAAAGCTTAAGTAGTGTTGTGTTTATTCACGATCATGTTTTCTGCGAACTTTTTGTTAATACCTCAAACTGAATTTTACGAGGGATGAACTTCAAGAGGAGACATTACTCTCAAAAACTATCAGTAATATACTAGCTTGTGTGCAATTATTACTTTTCTTACTACTCTAATATTATACGACTATGATTTCTATATCACCATCACAATTTTTATGGGAATAAAAGTCACAGCAACTGCATTTATCACATAAATTAAGAAACGTAGATATTGTCCACTACATAATTAGTAGGAGCCAAGATTGGGTACTTCAATACGGTGTTTAAAGAATCGTTGTGAATTTCTAAAGAATTTGTTGCATAATGTAATACTAAATCTTTTAATGTTGAATAAATATTATACGGCTCCGTAAAACCCAAACCTTTAATGGTTTCGTTTATTATGCAGTGATTTACACTACCATTACACACAACTGATAATGCATATTTAGACAATCGCGATTTTCTAATTAGGAACGTTCCATCCGGTTTCCCTTCCAGTAATTTCTCAGCTTCTTTCCTCGAGAAATGTAACGTTAACCACGTCCGCTCATCATTATGCGGTAAAGTATCCGTATCTACTTCAACTTCTTCGGAATTCTCTTCTATATTCCTATTTAAAATCTGATTGATTTTTACGGGAGCAAATCCTCTTTGATGCAGCCACCGAATAAATTTGTCTTTTTCTCTACGCAAACTTAAAATTTCTGGTTTTAGGGAGGTTAGTTGTCGCTCTAATTTCCTTGTAAAAGCTTCTTTCCTTTGTAGCGTTCCTTCTAATTGTTCGCAATTCTCTTTCATTAATGTTAGTCGGTCATGTAACAATTTCGAATTAATTTCTAAACTTTTAATTTCGTGTGGCTGCGCTTCGCTTTGGAACTTTTCCTGAATTTGAGTTTGGTCTTCAAATACTTTTACCAATTCTTTATAGGCAATAAGTGCATGACGAGTTCTCTGTCCTTCCTGCGAAGTTTCATTGAATTCTTTTGAAATTCTTTCCGAAATATTATTTTTATCAGCTAAATTTTTATTAATAATAATTAGTTTTTCTATCAGTTTCTCTATTTTTTCAGTCTTAGCCATTTCTTCTTCTTGATTGTGTTTGGACACAGGATAAAGTAATTTTATATCTAAAGACGCATTGTATTGAGATAATGAATCATTTCTAAAGTGATTAATAAGTTCCACAACTGATCGAAATGTATAGGGCTCTGTAAAACCATACATTCCATTTTTATGGCATATTTTAATGAGTTTATTTGCTCCTCCCTTTCTAAGCGTTAGCGTGTATTCTCCACATTTACTTGAGGCATCACGCACTAAAAACGTACCGTCAACAGTATCGTTCAACAAATCATTAACATCTTCTCTTCTAATATCACCCCAGTACCACTCGGCATCTTGCAACGACATCATATTATTTCGATCTTTATCCACGGAATTTACTTCTGTATATCTAGATCTACTTGGGCCAGGTCGCGGAGGTATGGCAGGAGCTGAAGCGAATTCTGGCAGCTTCTCACCCCAATCACAGTAAAGTAGTAGTAGTTCAACTATGCGGTTGTGAGCCTGGGTATTGTAAACTACTTGTCTGTAAAAATAGAAAAAAAAACAACTATTAGTTAAAAGTTACGAACAAATTCACACGAAATAACTAAAAAGCCAGTTAGTACAGAAGTAAAAAAGCGTGACTTTGGCCTTGAAATGTTATATCAAAGTCACTACCAAATTACTCTTGATTTTGTTTCTCGAACCAAGAATTCCAGTTTTCAGAAACGCCTACAAAGGGAATATTTGCTGATAATTACGAAACGTAAAACACTGTATAAGTTAATATCGTAAGAAACTTTTAAAGTTTAGAAAATGTTAACATATGTATATAAAAGTTTTTAAAATTCGTTAAACTTGACTTAGAATATAACTTTTCAACTAGCACCATAGCATAGCAACTAAAAAATTCCCGGAAGTTTTTTCGAGGCGCAGCGATATTTAAGTGGAAATTTTTTCACTTGTGACAGAACCGTTGAAAAACAAATAACAAATCATCAACATATTATGTCAAAAATAAGAATACCTTGACAAATTAATGTAAGATGTCAGGTTGGTGTGAAATTTTCTTACTAATACCAGACGAGCATAACTTATTCCTGGAAATTTCCTTTCGGACACGAATATTTTAATTAATATAAATTTTCGTGCCCTCAAATAAATTTCCGAAAATAATTGAGGCTCTTGTGATATTACAAGTGAAAAAAATAATGAACAGAAAATAATAATAACGAACGAGAGAATATTAAAGCGTCTTCAGGAAAAATCAGTAGGAAATTGCAGGAAAATTATGAAAATACATAGTGGAACTCTAATTCAAGTGTACTCTAAGTCTCCATTGACTAACTATATTTTACCTAAAAAAAGTTTTAAAACCGTGATATTACTAATGTTGGAAATTTTAATACAAATGTAACTGATTAAAAATGACGAAATATGCGTAATGTATAATTTAACCTCAATCTGGCAAGATAAATTAATTGTAGATGTTATTAGAATAACACAAATTTATTCCCATGGACATCGTTATCTGATTTAACTTGAACCTAACAAAAATAAAAAAATATATTGTCTTCTTAATTTCACCCTACATCACAATTGCTGTATAAATGGAATTGTGATGTTATAACCAAACGTTTTCGAAAATTATTTTCTAGTTTGAATAGATAAAATTTACTAATTAATTTATATTATTGTTATTAAGAGCAATAAATATATCACACATTTATGCTTACATGGCGAAATAATTAAATAAAATAACAGTGCAATTCCTTTATCGGTATTTTATTATTTATATATAAACTATGTTTAACATGTTAATTGCTTTAAAATAATATAAAAAAAAAAACTTCATTAGAGACAAAAATTATGCAACGACATGGTTTGTGCAAAAGCTATTTTTAATTCTGGAAAAGATACGAACAATATTTCGTTAAGATTATAATTATGACAAAATTGTAAAGCAACGTAGACACAACTCCCTTGATGAATAAAATTGTGATAACGTATATTTAGTTTTAAACAGAAAGTTAGTTTAATGCAATAACAAGATACCAAACACTATAGGTTTTGATGAATATAGTGCTTAGTTGTTTCGCCTGATTTTCATAATGCAAACCAGAAAAGTTAAATGTGCCAAAGTGACTGCAGAATAGTAAGTACTATAAATGCCAGTTCACTTAAAAATTACGCACATTTGTGTACTTGTGTGTAATTGCAAAATTGGTTTTGTATACACGAAGTCCGAAATAACGTAACTACAGGGCGACTTGGGAAGCGGTAACATAAAATTTGATTAAATGGTCAAAAAGATCTGATTCAGGTTAGATCTACTTCGACATGCAACGTGCAAAACTGGTTTCTACAAAATATAATAATATACGACAACTCGTAAGCTAATTTTTTTCTAACTTCAGCGCTTTGTTTACCAAACTAACCAAGTAATTACAAAAAGAATAAGTGAAGTTTAAAATAAAAATGAGAAGAAAGGAACAATATGGAATTATTTCATAACAAAAAAAAAACATCATAAAAAGGAAAAACTGGTAGTTGAGCGGTTTGTAAGAGTTTTTAAAAGGAAATGCAAGGACTTTTACAAAGATGAAATGACCATCAAGAAAAGTGTAAGACTAGTAAAACATTACAATACATACAGTAGTGGTATAATGTAGATAGTAGCAGATATCAGAATTGAAATATTAGTAATTATTTGACTGTTAGTTTATTTAAAATTCCCGCCTAACTCGAAGGCGGTCCTTAAATCAACAAGTAGTTATAAGTTTTTTAGAGGGCAAACTTTTGCAACTGCATTCCTTGGTGGTCTATAAGAAATTGCTCTAAGGGGAAGCCGATTAAAAGAGGTTTGACGAATGATTCTTTAAATTTCGAGCACTGACAATCGAAATTAGTATTTATTTGACTGATTTCGAGCACTGACAGTCGAACTGACCTGATGCCACACTGAATAACATGAGAATTTGATGAGTGATCCTACTAAACACTACCAAAATATCTTTAGTATAATAAATATAGGTAAATAACTTAAATCTGCCTATGCAGTTTTATTTCATTTTAAATTCTGAAGATAGAATCATTTGATGGATGATGAATAATAATTGTTATCATATCCGAAAAAAATAAAATCTCACTGAATACATATTCATAAATTCAAATATTTTCATTTTACATTCCTTTTATTGAAGTATTTTCAACATTAATAATATTTTACATTTTTACGCTATAATGTTAGTTTTTAATTCCAGGTATTTTAAAAAATGCAGATATTTTAAATACAGCTTCCAACACTAAAATTGTTATGAAAGCTATTTGTTGTGCGTTATCTTGTCCAGCTTTTTTGCTGTAAACAATATTATTGCATTGTTTCATATTTTACGCTGGTAATTCAAACTTGTTAGGAACTGCAGGTATTTGTTTACTCATCTCGATCTTTCTGATATATACTATTTTCATAATATTATAATGCAATTACGGGAGATTACTCTATGGAATTAACTACGTAATTTTAATACTTACATTATTCGTTCCCAGGGTGGTCTTAAAAATATGTGGCACATAACTTGTACGAGAACAGTGGGAGGACTCTTATTTCCTCTCGCATGTTCCATTTGGCAAATCCTACATAAATGTCCCATAATAAACCGTAATGTGCACCTGTGCTGTTCGGGTAATTCCTGCACTAATTGTTTCAATATTGATGTACATTCTTCGTCGTTTCTATTTTTTGACGCTTCTAAAAATTTATCATACCATTGAACCGGAATTAGTGGATCAGGAAGCTCTCGTAAATACTTTTTAAATACACTAGTTATTACAATCGGAGAAAACTGAGTTAAGTCAACACTACTAAAATCTGTATCAATGATTTTCACTAATTTTTGTAACTGTTCCGCTGGAGCTGTACCGCAATATAAATTATAAAGTTCAATTGTTTCGTCTCTTTTTGCTCGTTCCTCGATTTCTAAAGCACACTGAATTAATAACGGAGGTGCTGGAGATTCCGTCAGTTTAAATTGTGTACAGAGGCCCTGTCCAAAATAAGATTTAAACTGAATATACGACGGTCTTCCATCATCAATAGTTCTTCGTGTGCATGGTGGTAAACCGATTGCCGCACAAGTCCTATGCGCCACCAACCCACAGTCCTGGCAAATAAAACCTTGGTGGAGAAGACCTCGCAAATATTTGTTGCACTTTTCACATCGTTCCAACGCGCTGAAGCTGTGTTGTGACAAATTGTGTGGGTACTGACTCGAAGTACTACTGCTACTACATTCGCCTGGATCCGCGTTTAACAGTTGTTTGTCGTCCGATTTGTTTAATAATTCGTCAATACTCGTCAAAATTGCTGTCTGGGAAAACTCATCTTTAATTCCCATATTCTGTAAACAAAGAAGCTTTTTAGAATCTGCGGTTTCCAATCAAATATAAAAACTAAAATTCACTGACACATTATTACTCATATCAACATTTTTCAAATAATGAATAGTTGATAAAAATTATTATTAACTACCTGATATAACAAAACTAAAAAGAAAATATTGGCAAAACAACTTTTAGCACCGAAAATAATTATTAAAGTAATTTAAATAGTGCAAAAAATACTTCAATAATTCTATACTGAAACTTAAATGTAGTAGGTACACGGTTAACAGCATAAATTATTCAATACGAGTAATTTACCTAATTGAAATCAAAATAACTACATAAAAAAGTTTTTCTCTCATATTTCGTTTCGACGTTGTTCTAGATTTAAAGTTCCAGGGACAGGCATTTCAAATAAAACGTAATTCAAAGATTTAATTAAACTACCTACCTGTATATAAGAATGACTTTACAATGAAACGGTCAAACTTTCCTTCTAATTTTCAAAATTTTCTCGTTATATTTTATTGCAGAATAAAATAGTATTTTATTAAAAAAATATTTAAATATTTTACTAAAGTGATTACTTTGATTTAACCAAGGCTATACGTTTTGTGCTATATCTGGTTTTATAGCAAAAGCTATTAAAGTTTTGATGAAATTAAACGCTAGATACTATTACTTCTTTATTCGATAAAGAACGCCTTTGAATAAATACTAAATGACTTATTTGGCCTCAATTTTAAATGACGCTATAAAACTTGTACTTACTATCAATTTATCCCGATCTAAATTTATTAGATCCGAACCTTTAATGTCTTTACATCTAAATACGTCCGAATAAGGATATAGATTTAACGCTGCCATCCATTCCACTACATTCGAGCATGTCCATTCAGATATAGGCTGAAAAGAAGAGAAAAATATATAAAATATCATTTTCCAACATTCTCTAATTTTAGCATAATTGACTAGGACTCTAAATCATTATATGCGGTTATCCATTGTTATTTTCAAATGAGCATACTTTGTCAAAACAGATTATCCTCGTTTGTATTTTGTATATAATAAAAATTCAAAAACACACTCAAAAGGTCTACAAATAGCATGTTCTTTTTAAGATAACAAACTACGAACTACTCTACAAAAACTCCAATAAATGAAAGTCTGATTCCATTTGAACAATGTCCACTGCACTGCTCTTATGTTTTATGTCAGAGTCGCTCATGACTGCAGAAATGAATGAATCGGTCTTTTGCTTTCATCATGAAGAATAAATATTAATACAAGTAATCACTGGAGTGACTGGTAAATATGCTTATAAAATTATATAAGTTCATTCCAACTGAATCATATGCAATAATCGATCGATACTTTAAAATTGATTTAATAATATGAAAGAGAATTTGATCAACATTTATTTATAGTAGGTACCCAATATTAGTATTCAATTTTATTCATCAAAGATTTTTTGCTATCTGTCTCTACGTGGTCAGCTTATTAAAATGCGAATATACAAGTCTGTCGAGTTTAAACTAGTAAGAGAAAAATCATTATAGTATTTTAATTTATTAACAACTTTGTTTCCAATTTAAAAACAAAATTCGTTGCTAGAAACGTTTTTATTCAAATAAATGTGTATTTCTGGCAGTAGCCATATTCGCTGTAAAAATATTATATATGGCAATAAATTAACTTTGCTAACTGGGACCAATTTTGCAAGGGTAATAAAATAAAAATCACTAGAAAAAGTAGCTTGATCTGCTGACAACTCAAAGTGTGTCAGAAGTAGGGTTGCCGCTAGACGAGATAACCCAACATCTCGTTTAAAAATCGAGACTAATTTCTTATACCAGACAGATGTTTATTGTTTGTCTCGAGCTTCATTATAGACCCCTAAAGCATATATAAAAATTGTAAAAAATTTATTATATTTAGAATGTTTTCCAGACTCTGCAGCAAAAGATTATCTAACTAAGCATCGCTTGGAATAGCTTTGGACACCTCATGTTATGTTATGTTATTCAGCAAATTAGAAACAAAATAAAATTTATTGGGATTTCTTATTGTTCATCAATATCATGCTCCATAAATATATAGATACCAGATCCTGAAATTAAGACACAACATCATATTAACGCCTTCTTACTACGACAATATATTCTTTTCGACGAATTTCCGGTATCAGTGTCAAATTTCATCTAAAGAATTGCTGACAACCTTCAGCATCATCTTATCGTATGATACTACATTGTATTTTTATACTAATGCAAATTTATTATTATTTAACAACATTATTCTCTTGCATTTGAAAATCATTTCCACAAAAAAACGTGATTATAATTATGTGTTCCGGTTATAAAAACCATGTATATTTTTAGCCAAAAAAAACTATTTTCTTTGGAAGGTCATTGATGAAGTTAGGCTCTGTACTTTGTGTTCGGTCAGACAATGACAAAATCTTAGCACATTTTTGGCTAAAATAAACAAATGTCTCAACTGGTTGCCGCTATATATGTATTAGAAATATTATGGTGTAACTCCTTGATTTCAAATTACTTTGACAGCCGCCAAATAATTGCTCTTATCGATAAAGTATGAGGATTTTTTTTATCTTACGTTTCGCTTAACACTTTTGCAGAAAAATATTCTTAAAGGCTTTTCAAATTGACAGCAAATCAGAGAGGACCCACTTGAATGTCCCGCAAATTTACCGGTAGAAAAGATATTTAAAAAGCCACACAAAAATTGAATAATAAAGAGACTCAACCCTACTACCACCGAAAACAGGAAACGCGGTTAAACCGCATATTAAAAAAACAAAGCTGAGTTCCATAATTGATTATTTATGAATTTGTTACTGCGACAAGGATTAAGTTAACTCTCAAAGTTGCTGAGACCACACAAATAAAGGACTATATAATATTTGTTTCTTTATATTTTGATTATTTTAATATTCAGTTCTTAATTATTTATGATAGAACCAACTAAATAAGTATGTGTGTACCTTATAAATGGAAACAAAATTCATTTTCGTTGAACCACCCTGTACAGCCATATACATAATTTGATTAAGGCAAACGAGAAATTTTGAATAGAAGCAGAATACTGTGCTAGTATCACTGATGTGTCGTAGAAAGAAACGCATTTGTTGTTTCTAAATATAACATAATATACCTAGTTAGTTAACAAATTAAACTTAATTCTAACTGAATACCTTCAATAGTAGTTGTATTAATTAAAAAGATACAAAACCGTGTAAATATTTAAATTGACAATGTTTATAAACTTACTTCCTATATTTAATACCTAAGTAATTCTATAATGATAAAAGTTTAACAAATTTATTGAAAAAATAATCATAGTACCTAACTAGCTATTATACACATATGGTCTACTGACTTCACAGTCAGGGTAATCTTCACAACAGTGTTGTCAAACTAAAACAAATATAAAGGAATAAATAATTTAATCTAACCAAATAAAAAGATACACTTGTACCTAATTTCAGATATTTGAAGTTATTTTAGACTTTATTTCAAGAAAACAAAAATTTAAAAAAATCTCAAATATTTTTGAACATCTGACAAAAGCGTGTGTTCCATTTTTTTTTAATGTGATTTTATTAATTTATTTTGTTTTTATGTCCAGACGAATTATTTTAAGAAATATTTATTTCGAAAAAAAAAATGTGTTCCACATCTTGTCAGTACGAAATGTATTTATAAATACACGTAATTTTGCCCCATATAAAAAAATTCAAATACCACGGTTTTTTTCCTTCCTAATTATTTTATAATACCTAATTATATAATACATATTTATAACAAAATATTTAGAATGAGTTCCTACAAAACGCGAAAAATGGATAAAAGATATCTGATCTATGGCAACGTGGCAAAGAGTATCGTTCAGTCTTTTAACAAGAGACTACAGCCGCATAGCAACACCATATTACAGAGGAGCTACTATTGGAGAACAGACTGCCTATAAAATTTCAACCCAACAAAATTGAAAGTGTTCTTCGTTGTGTCCTACAAAAATTGCGATCAGGGAGAAATATAATAGCTACCTAAAAATTTCATTATTATGCTACTGTTTTCTTGTATACAAAGTTAATTTGTTTATTTATTTAAGTAATATTTAGAAAACTGTAATAGAGTAACACAATAATAGAATCAAATTAATATTTTTTCTTCAAAATTTTATTAATCTGTTTGGCAGGGACCAGTTACCAATCAGTAATAGATGAAATCTCAATTCTATTAAATTTTACTCCGCAGGTCAAATTGATTAAGATATTTAGGTAATGGTGTCTCTTTTCCTATTGGACTTTTTGTAATACAGCGATATCAACTCAAAGTTATATTTTGAAGGATGGATGGGATTAGCAAATTGTTAATTAAAACCAATAATATAACTTGTTGTATTAATTATATTTCGTTGGACATTTTACTTCTGATACTAACGATCGTTTCCATTATCAATTCATCGATTCTAAAACCAAATGTTATATGATTATACCAGAATCGGTCAATTGCTCTTTAGAAAATCCGAAATATGAAGTTTGTAGCTTCGAAAATAGTTTTTATTAAGTATAATTACTCACTGGACATCTGACAGACTCTGAGTTCAAAACTAAGTTCAAGGCACATGTGTTTTCAACTCTTTACAATTGAGTGAATATGTTTAAAAGTACATCCCCAAAAAAACTTACAAAATACACGAAATGCTTTTGATCGACGATTTTACACATGCGGATCATTTGAAAGAAATAAAACCCCTAAAACAAAAGAAGTATTAAACAATAAAGAACTTGCAACACCGTTTTTTGTTAAAAAAAAAAACTAGATACTTATTAATGACGTTCTAAAAATTAAACAATTATTAATTGTTTTACACATAGACAAACCTTTCTCTATAGATGCTAAGACACTACTGTGAACGTCAAGAGGTAGACCTGTATTAAAAATAAGTACCAATGGAGCAGGCACACATATTTATAATACACTACAATATTATGTTATTTAAAAAAAAATAAAAATTCGCCGCACCCAAGAAACTATCCATTGCCGTAATTATTGAATATTTATTAATTGTAGTGTTGTAAATAATGTTTTCATTAAGTCAATTCGTATAATGCGCGACATAATGAATAACACAAGACGAAATATGCTTTTTATTATTTCTCTCTTTTTCAGAAAATGCTAATTTTGGATTTATGTTAAAGAGATATAACAAAATATTAACATGAGAAATTAGCTATAAACAATGACCAGAATAAATAAGACGAATAACAATTAAGTGAACACAAATACATTAGGCAATTAAGAAATTACCATAATTTTTTTGACAGTTTCTTGATTAAAAAATCATCACGCCTAAACCATTTTATTATACTAACTTATAACCACTTATTAAAATGTAAATCAAATTTTGGGTAAGTATTCAAAAAATTTCTAATTAAGTGAGGTGTCATAACACAAACTGTTATAAAAATGAGTAGGGTCAACCTATCAAAATTGTTTTCTTCTTATCACTCAGATTTTTCGACAACACACCAGAAATTGTTAAGAATATTTTTTAATCACCCTACAAAACAAATTTAATCATCAAGAACTAATAATAAGTTTAACGGATTTGAAAATGATGTGACAATAAATTAATAATCGAAAAGACAATTTTGTCTACGTGTTAATGTAGCTTCTTAAGGAATGTACATACAACTGGTAGTTGACAAATTAATGAAAATTGTGGTCTAATTTAAATTTTCTTTACTAAAATTTCAGGCAGTATTACGCGTATGTACTCAATCTAATTACTTGGTCTGAAAATGCATGTATGCTTCAGATAAAAAGCCAACTAGGAATTAATTTGGTTAACAAGTTAAATATATTGATTATGGCTTGAATTACGTTTTGAGAAATACCTCATTTTAGGAAACTGAACATAGAGAGCTTTCTCAGTTTATAACTGGTTTACTGATATTACATTGAAGTAGTCTGAAACAAATATGTAACAGAAAGCAAACACAAATTTTGCACGCAACTAGAGCCAGCTTATTATCCTCAATGAGTACATGGACACATCTAATAAATTTAACTATTTTATTTTGTATATCGGACGGAAATAATGTAATATTTAAGGGCGGAAAATTGCAGCATTTAAATTGTGTGCTGCTTAGTTTTGCTACATAAATACGTAGTTTATCGGAAAAGCACAATGCTGATAAATAATTAAAAAATTCTTTACCATTGTTCCAAGGTTTATAGCTTTTTTATGTGTGCAATTCTATAGAAAAAAAAAATTAAACAATTTTAATAAGTCAATTGTATTTGCATGCAAAAATAAGTATTCAAATATTTATACCATTTTATAGCATTCTACAACAATTGAAAATTGAATTCAAATAGCCAAAATACAAAGATCTGCGTTTTACAGTGCTTCATTTTAGACATTGCAATACAGAGTAAGTCGTCATCTGAAGTAGACACGATTTTCCGGATAAAACAAAACACAATCGAGGTATTTTTGCCGAAAAAACGTGTCTACTTCGATAAACAATAGGAACATTAAAGGACCAAGGTTGGAGCCCTGAGGAACACCTGATGTAGCTTTATATTCCATTAACTTAAATCTGTTATAGAACATATAATGATTTCAATTTGTAAAATATGAATTGTACAGAACCAATAGACTGGAACTTACAAATTAACACACCGTGATTCAACCTGTCAAATGCCACCTCTTTGATCATAAAGCCCTGTCACTACATAAAGGATGCGAATAATTTTTGAAAATTAAGACAGAGATGATCGTAATTATTGATTTGAGTTTAAAAAAATATAAATGATAGGTCAATAAAGTGTTATTGGCGGAAGGTTGTTTTTAAAGACTTAAGAAGTTGGTCAGTTAGGGTTAACATTAAATAAGGACTTCTAGAAGATCTATGATAAATACAAAACTCATGCAACAAATGTATATGAACTAAAATTCCGTGCAAAATAATAATCATTCACTTATTTAAAGTTAAATTGTATAATTCTAATTAATCATTTCTACAGTGCAACTAAGTAATCACAATTAAGCATTTGCAACACATAATAAATGGGCGTTTTATTTTTTTTTTCTTACTCAACATTTATTAACTGTTAATAAATGCTAAGAAACAAATAAATATTAAGTTCATTTTGCGATTAACATATCTCTTTTAGAAGTCAAAACGAATCAAGTAAAACAGCACGTACGTAGGTATACGATTGAATTCTAAAATTGTATCAAGTCGTTTGCCAAAAATTTTAAACGTCTTTTTATTATCAGAATAATCTGTTTTAAAATAAATATTTTAAAACAAGAGTTTAGTAAAAAGAATAAGATATAATTCTATAACAACAATGATGATGATTGTTTGTTTTTTTAATTACCAATTTTTCCAATTTAGGAAATTTATATTTACTGGAAGAAAATGAACATCAAACTCTTTACATCAAAATATAAATTGATTTATGTACCTGCACCTATGTAATATAAATGTAGAATTTTAATTAAATTGTACATAAACATCCTGTTGTCTAAATGATGAAATTACTCTAGTAAAGAGAGAAGCTTTAACAGAATCTTCTGGAAGCAATATAGTTATTAATGGCAATCGAGTGCTTCATTTGGTTTTCACTCAGCTGATTACTGTGAATAAAGCATAAGTATTGTGGGAAAATGTTTTCTTAGAACCTCCAATATTTCTGATGAACTAAGTAAGAATCAAAATTTGTTTAACAAAATATTGTTAAGTACCTAGTTATTATTGATTTAATTGGGTACATTTATTTTATCTAAATTCTCTATCTAAATAAGTATTTTTGTCGAAAAACACACAATTGCATGCATGCGTTGGTTACTTTAAAGTCTGATAATAAAATTACCAGCGATACTTCTACTAATAAAGGTAAAAAAAAATAGTTAAGATAGTGGTTAAACTATTTTTAAAATACTTATCATGTAACTTATGAAGTGTAGTAGTAAATCAAATTTGTGTCACTTTTATACTATACAACACGGGAAAATAAACAAGAATTAATTCTTGTGTAGGCATTGCCTTTTAGGGTTGGTAATATAATATAATAATAATAATATCACGACCCCATTATTAGGGAACCAGATTTCAATTTTTTGGGGCCTAAAAAACTATCCTTAATGACCCTGCCTCCGCATGTCATTTGGCATGCTTCATAATATCATAATCTAATCCAATTCTGGATATGTGTATATTACTGTATGACAAAAATACGTTCAAACGTATTTCGTATTCATGCCTTTGCTTTGTATGAAACTTCCACTGCTATCAGCTCACTTGGTTGAGATCACGTTAATTTTTAAACTAATTCTGTCGGGAAACCTCACGTTTCTATTTTATGGAAGCAAGATTAAAAAAAAATTTGTTGTTGTCGTATATCATTAATAAACTGCACCATTTTTTAAAATTGTATCTGCTCCTAGCATAAAATTAAGGAAAGTTAAATATTGTATTATCTTTAGGTGAAAAAATAAAAAAAGGAAAGGAATATTTCGTTCCAATTCCCTGACTCGAAATTTCTAATTATTAGCAAAACAAAATAGTTAATACAACAAAATATGCAGATGAAAACCCTGAAAATATTTAGTATGTTTTTGCAAAATTTAGAAAGAGCAATCAAAATTGTTTTTGATTGTTGTTGGTTAACAAACATTAAATCATCTTAGTTCTAGAAGATGGGTTTTGTTAACACATAGTATATTACTTATTTTGAACAGCCTAGTTAAATAAATTTATACATGTATTGAACATTAAAATAACTCTGTAAGAGAGAATAAAAAATAAAACCTGTCCTGCAGCACTATTAAGATAATGATATTTCGAGATATATATATAATGGTTGCTAATAAGTAATTACACTGTAATTTATTCGAACTTCAGACAGCAATTCGTTCTACATATCAGTGCAACTTTGTCTCAAATCAAAACCCCGTTACTTATTAGAGTTTGAAAAAGCGTATCATCCTTTTTGATAATTCATTAATTAGATTAGCTTGTCATTAACATGTCAAACTATACGTTAATACTTTCGATTGCAGAATAGAAAATAAGCAAATTTGAACCACTTTTTGAGCCTTCAATCAAAATTATACTAAATATAACTCTGGCAGAATGATGTTTTGATCATGATAGATTCTACCCAGCTTGTGCGGTATTTGTTAGTTTTAAATTACACCCACTGTTTGAACGTCTTTCAGAAATAAAAGTATGTGATGACCGCTCTGATTTTTCCATTTCCACGTAAGCAATCTATCAAACTTATACTAGCCAAGCAATCGCCCTGCTGCCACCATCATCTCTATATTAGGTGGAAAACTTTTCACCCCATCCTCGTATTCTAAACCATTAATCCTATAATCCACAAGGAATCTGTCATATTTAATTTCCAACACATTTTTCACTAAACGATTTTCACAGTTTTCGAATTGAGATTAACAGAGCGAAAATATATTTTCTCTGCATAATTATTTAGAAATGCTGCAAATAGTGTGTTCAATTTCTATTTAAAACGAGATAAAGAAAAATGGATATTCAAAACATATGGTTTCAGTTAAGACTCTACGTCAACTCGAGTTATTACTTTATAAATTTTAAAGACGAGAGGTGGACTAAATTGGCAAATTTTAAAAATAGACAGATTTCCTTTAACATTTTTAAGTAATGTTTAATGTAATCATAATTTAGCAGAAAAAATTCAGAACTAACATAATCAAGTTACGACAACAAATTTAAAATTTTCTATAGTATTTTTTTTTTAATATCTCAATTTGGGAATATGCCAGCAAATTTTGATGCCGAACATCTCAAACAAAAAGTTTTATCGTACATAATTCACACATACGAGTACATGGAACTGGCAAAACTTGCATTTTGATCATAATATATTTAAACAGTTTTCAATTAATTATGCCACCGAGTTTAAGCTGTTTTATTTTGTAGATATACCTGAAGATATATTTTATAACAAGAATAACCTAAATTTGAAGCAATAACGATAAGCATCTTCGCTTAATAGGATTAGAAAAAGTAATCTTTTATTGGAAATACGATGTCTACTTTAGTAGACATTTATGGAATTTAGTAAACGTATAGTTTAGTTATTCAAATATGTTTACGGTTTATTTACTTACACAAGTTTTCCCTAGCCAGCATAGATTTGTTACGAGGACGCATTTTAATTCCGCGGAATGGATAGGATGGAGTCCAAGCATGCAATGGTATAAAAAGGCACACCACCACCAAAGAAGTTTAAAGTCACACAGTCAGTCGGAAAACTCATGGCGCCCATCTTTTGATTTATTATAAAGAAAGAGGTGTTTCTATAACTGGAAAATACTACGTTTCAATTTAGAACAGTGAAAAAAAAGCAAGAAACATTGACGAAAGGTGTATTGGAAAGTGCGGTTCGATTTTATAAATCACCTAGCACGAGCGATTATTATTTTTTGCAAAAAATGAAAGAAGTAGCTGGCGTTTCGGTTTTTTATTGTATTTAATTCTGCATTATTATTTTATATGTGCATCTTCACTGCTGCCGTTACTTATACGTTGGATTTATCGGCATTCCTGCATACGGTGGGTTCTGCTGTGTGAATTATATGGTTTATATTTTCTATATCTGCCGGAATATATCTCATTGTCCTTAAAGGAAAGTCGACGTTGTAGATGGGAACGACTATGGTACTCTGACGAGCTCATAATAAGAGCGAAATGATATATGTTGATCCATGCCAAGAATTATATCCTTTTTATATTATCCACATGCCTATATGTAAAAAAATCGCAAACACGTCGATTTTCAATCTAAAGCAAAGATTTTGATGGGACACATTTGAGAGTCAACTATCAAAATTATTAAGAATACCTTTTATGCTCCTATAAATTATTTAAAACCTTGTTATCATAGAACTGTTAACTTAAATTTAATACCTATATTAATAAATATAGACATTTTATAATATTATACACCACGTATGTAAATTAAAAAGTTGAAAAGCCATTATATTAATAATAACACGTTAATTTACTCTATGGAAAAAATATGTTAATAGTTTTAATTTGGTTTTTAGTACGAAATGAACCTGAAGATTTATGTTACCAGTTTACACACTTATAAATACATATAAAAAAAAACTATAGGATAGTTCGACATGGCAATTAAGTACGTAAAATATGTTCTTATATTCAATGTTAGGTAGGCAGGATATAAGTATCCAAATACGTAAAAATTTAGAGGTTGTTCTAGCTCATTAAAATGACAGATTTAAATATATTCTAAAGATATTTATATAATTTTTAGTACTGTGAATTATCATAAAAAATGCAATTGTCTTTATTTATTGTGGCCATTATAGTTTTAAATAGCTGATGTCATAAGACGAAACACTGTGGGTATACTATTATTTGAAATTTGGTGAGCAGCCGGCTTAATATTTCTTCATTTGCTATGAGAATTTTAATGTTGAAAGCTCACTGTTACGCGAAAGCAAACGTTGCTATTTGTGTAAAACCATAAAACATTTTGCATACTAAAAAATTACTTTTCCTATAAAATTAAATACGCCAACAACCACCAACTAACAGTTTCTTTATTTGCATATACTCAAATCAGTGCATCCATCCAATAGCAAAAGCGTTAAAAATACGTTAGAGTATCTTGAACAGATACTTGATATTAAGGTTACATATCGAGAAGAGAATCGCAAAATGCCAAAACCTGCATTTGAAGTGCCGAGATGACAATTTCAAATATGTCAAATACGATGTTCTTAAAAAAGTGGTTCTATCCATCGAAGAGATAAACAAACAGAAGGCAGCATCAGAGAGCTCTAGTCGGGTTAGAGTCTCACGCTCTCAGAGAAGCGGTAAACAACCCTCATAAGATTTGACGCGCACAGATCGTTAAAGTTACTTTAATATTTCTGATTGCAACAGCCCACGATGTGTAGATTCAAAATACACACATATTTAAATATGTTTTTGTTTTCACAATATGAATATTTAATAAATTCTAAGTGGCAACATATTATTTTTAATTTGTCACGAAAACTCCCCTCCACCATCCAAATTACATATTTATGTTAGAAATATATAAAAAGACGGTATTTTTACGAAGTCATAAAAAACGGAGTGAAAGAATACATTACCCAATACCGCAAATGCGACAGACAACCTTTACGCAATCATGGAATATTATTCTAAGAATTAAACCATTTTTCTAAGGAAATACGCCATCTGTTTCGTGGATATCGTTATCGGAATTTTTTTGAAATTTCATAGAATCAATATTATCGATTAAAATAATATTTATTTAGATATATCTGTAGTCTGTTAAAAGCCTTAAACACATAAATATAGTGTTTGCTATAAGTAACGAAATACAGAACATAATTGTTGCTAGTGAAATTTCCAGTACATTATGTCTTAATTATTAATTATTAAATGTTACAAACTGAATACTATTATTTTTCTTTGTTTTTTTCTTGAACCTTACACAAAATTTCGACGGGATTGTTTCTGGAATGAGGTTCATAATTAAATGCAAAATATGCTTTATCGTATTTTTTTCTGGATAAATCCTGCGTCAAATTCATACTGGCTAACGTTTCGCTCAGCCTTCTCTCAGCTTCTTCAGAGCAACTTTGCGTGAACGGGGTTAGATTGATTTTATACAATTGTTCGTTTCTACCTATTTATATGTAAATTGTTTTGTTTTCAGAATTGACCTGAGGAAGGCAATAGTTTTGTATCAAAAATAAAAATATTTGATATTAAATAACAAAAATTATTGAATTTTGTGTTTTTAATTGAAAAAACTGAATATCGCACTTCTTTTCTGTCATTTTTCATATAATTTCCATAAAATATAAAAGGTCTTCCATCAAGTCAGGTCATTAATGTTGAAAAATTTTTGCAGTTTGCTCTAGAGAGGCATAATGTGGAACTGGTGCCACTCCAAAGGTGTTTGCAAATAGTCGAATCTATTTTTGGAATGGCTGTTTAAAATCAACTTAAGTTACCACTAGGTTTCTCTAAATATTTCACAGTTAATTAAAAGTTACAAAGATATAAAAATCCAAGCCAAGTATGCTACTACATATGTTGTTGCTATTGCTGACAGCTATCAAGAAATGAGCCATTAATCAAATAAAATAAATATGTATTCTTGATCTTTGAAAATTTTTCAATGAAGTGATAACTAAAGTATGGCAAAATCCGACACAATCTAAAATGATCTACAATTAATTTCCCAGAATCAGATGAACTTCAAAATACAGTTACTTAAATGATTATCGGCCATTCAAATAAAAATAAATTAGGCGTTGTTATTCAATGACAGTTGACCTTATTAGCAGGGTCTCTGCGTTGATTACGAGAGCGAAATTTTGTGTAGTTTTAATTTTCCTCCAACTAACCTGTTATTTTTGTAAAACTAACCAAAAATTCCTCATATGTTGCAAACTTTATGTGTAGTACTGTATAATGTATAAGACTTTTAAATATACTCAACATAATATTTTAACGATGACCTGCTACTTATTCCAGTTAATCCAGTTTTTAAATTTATTCACGAATTAAAAATGAAAAATACATTTAGATGAGTTTGATTTGCTTACAATGATGTAAAATGCAGACTTCACTTTTGCATTCGGACAAGATAAAAAATTGTTGCAAATGATCTATGTTGACTTACATAATAATATGAATGCCTGTATAAATAACTTCGATTTGACAGTATACTTTTATGTTTAAACTGCGAGTTAATATAAAATATTATTTGTAGAATTTCCAAACACATTCAGGGCATAGGCTATTTATAACGTATGCAACAAAAGTATTCCGAAAAAGTTTATGATGATGATTTGATTCATAATCAATCCAAAATAACTTCAAATCTAGTAACTTGTGAAACAAATAGGTATTAGATAATATTCAAACGTCAATATGACACAATTTAGTTGAATGGTTGCCAAAACGTGAAATTATGCTTATTTAGAGGTTAAAATGTCGCAGTTGCGAGCGTTTATAATAACATAGCTGTCCGCGCGAACAGAGTGTACGATTTAATCTTACACAAAGCGGACGACCTAAAGGTTTGACGAATGCCCAGTCAAGTATAGGTAGGTCGTAGATTTCCTGTAAGTCGAGAACGACGCAGAACGGACTTGTACATCGAAGACGGAAGAGAAGCCCAAAATACACTGAAGAATACAAAGAAGGCACAAGGAAAATTAAATTTAATGACAAAATTGCCCAAATAACGTGAAATATAAATCGAATATTTTGAGCACTGCAATGAAGTTGATTGATTTTATTAACACATATCAACTTAACGATGTCACTATTATAGAACATGAAATTGGTTAGAGACCTAAAAAATCCCAAAAATGACAAACCAATACCTAATATTATGTAGAAAGGTTTACGATATTGGTTGGGCAACTGAAAATAAACAACAGTTACTACGGGGAATACTTAATCGCCATCCAGCATGATGCGGCAGGTTAATCGAAAATTGGACTTTTATATACGTATTTATTTTGTATAATTTAAATTGTGTTTAATGTTAAGTAGCTATTAAGTAAAACGTTATTAGAAATATTATTTGAATACATTTAAATCGTTCATTATTATATTTCTGAAACTTTTGTTACATACGTTATAGTACTGCAGAAAAGGGGACGTCAATTTTGGCCCCTAGTTCCTTGCCACAATTAATTATGTGAGATCATGACCAAAAACGAAGTAATGCATAATAACCTTTCCGATTAATAGTAAAAGCCACTGCATGAATGAAAAAAATCTAAATTTGTCAATGGCTCTTGGATAGAACTTAATATACTTAAACAAAAACGTAAATTAAAAAAAACTTATCTTTATGTAGTCCTAATGTCCAATCGGTTCCCGTCGTCAATATTTATTCTGTATTTTAAACATAGGTATAAATTTTGATAAAAAATGTATCTATGTATACTATAGGTACTACATAATATGAAAGAATAACCAAACGTGTAAATGAGACACCTTGTAAATATAATAATATATCATAAAAGAAATCTTACATAAATCTTTGAAATAAGCACCAAATTATGTACAACATTAATGAAATACACCTCTCTACAGAGTATACGTAGAAAATATAAATCAAATTATACACACTCCTATAAAAGAGTGGCTTTGGAAATATATATACCTAAGAGAGACTTTTTAAATCTTGGCAAAATAATATTTAAGCCAAAAATTAAAAAGTCAAAGCTACATTTATTACTATTACATAATCTGTCCCCTTCTATTGTTACGCCAATGTAGACACGGTATATATTTAACTACAGGCATGTAGTTCCAATTAAATTTATTGCCTATTTATTGTTATTACGCTATTTGACAATTTATACAGGTAGTTCACGCCAACATATACGAGGTTAAATAAAATATTTGAGTTTTAATTTCTTTTTATAAAATAGCCTAGTACAAGAGCATGCTGCGAAAGAGTTCGTTTTTTGGGGATTTTGGTTCATTTAAAACAATACAATGTTAAAATAAAAATTTCAAATCAAAAGGTGGCTAAAGAATTGTAACGGCTGTGTTAAAACTAAAAATGTTTGGATACTCATTTATAAATTCTAGTAATAAAACTCTTCTCTCACTTTTTTACACCTCCACGTCATAAAATCATGCATGTTATTACATACTGGGACAGTAACCATCATTTACAAATCGATGTTAATCTTATGATTGCATTTAAAAATATTTTAGAAATTTAAACCGTTAAAATGAAAAAATTAAATTAGATTCAAATGTTAATACGGTGAAAGCGATTTAAATTAAAGAAGATTCAAATGATTAAGTGGCATTCTATAAGAATAAAAAATATAGCGACGACGAAATTTGATTTTATGTGCGTAATTAAAAATGTTTTCGATTTCGTGATAAACGTTAAATACTTTTAGGGTACATAAATAAATAAAATTCTACTTTAATGCTCGATAAATAAATAAATGAATGAAAATAAAATTTAGAACTTACTTTTATTATTTTAAAATAAAGAGCCGCATAGTATCAAACTAGTGCGTAATCAATTCATCAGATAATGAAGAGTTTATATAATATGATATCTCGGGCCTAAGACCATAAAATCGGCCTCTGTGGATTCTTTGCAGCTATCATTAAAACATTAAGCTCTACCAAGGGTCACATATAGAAAAATCTGGTTGTATATATCGACGATGACCTTTGTTTTAGAGAGCTGGATGGATTAAGGCGTAGGGATCGCGTATCATCTAAAATAAAACTATGGCATTGGACAAGGATGAGGGAGCAATGCGCGTGTTGCATGTTTTCTTCAGTCTCTTTTAAAATTGAAGACACCTGAATATTTATTTCAATTGCTTAGGCCGAATGCTGCTGTCCATGGTGGATTTATAATTGGGCAAACTTAAGGGAGCGTTTTCTCAAAATGTGTCGGATTATCAGTGAGGTTTTTGTGGGGTCATCTCTGTTATGCGCATTGCTAGGATTTATCTTTTTTTTTGGCTATAGTTATTACGTTTTTTGTAATTTTATTTTTTTTTAACTGTGGTTATATTACCTATATAAGTGAAAAATGTATTCTAGTGGAAGAAGACCATTTGGCTGAACCTCGCTAATAAAGGCATATTATTATTATTCCAATTCATAGAAGGGTAATTTATTAATGACAACAATTCAACAAAAATGAAAATCTTGCCAATTATCTTGCAATGAATAAATGTACCAACGCGTCTAGTCGCACGAATGAAAAATGAATTTCCACAATATGCAACAGTTTTAAGTATATAAAATTAAATTTGTTTCTCAGAAAAACGTATGCAATGGTTGAATCAATGAGTAATATGACAAGTTACAAAACGTTCCTTTGGTGGTCAGGTGTTCTTATTTATAATCATAATTACCGTTTGTTTCAAAAGTACACATAAAGCGTCCATTTAATATTTTTAGCCTGTTATAAAAAACTGCAAATCCATTGTTTTTTTTTTAATTTCCACTATGGAATAGGTAGGCATTTATATCAGTAAAATAATTGGTATGCTGCAATTAAAAAACTACAATTAAAAAGTAGGGCAGCAACAATACAAAAATATATTTTAATGTTATACTTTTTAAGGTTATCGGTCATTTTAAAATGTTATCTTTACAATTTTAAGTAACTATATGACAATCCTTAAGAGATATGATGCTTATGCCAATCTTCAATAAGATAATCTAAATTTAAACCATCATTTGGATATACTATTATTATTTTTATTATGATTACAATATTGTACAAAAAAAAAACCCTTACTTTACTGGAAATTTAAATATGAAAAGAAAATTGTTTGTTACATGTAAAATCACACGTACATTTTGTAAATAATTTATTTGAGGTCAACTTAACTCTCCTATATACAGATTGTCCCATTTAGCGTATGGTGAAATATAAATCTGAATTTTATACGAAAAAAGCAGGCCTTTTTTATATTTGAAATACTACTAATAAAAAAAGAGAACGTGAAACTAATGATGCACATAATATATTTATTTGAGATATTATCAAAACATTAATTAATTAAATATCTATGGTCGGAGAAAAATTAATTGAATATTTTATAGGAAAAAAAAGTTCGCTTACAATTTTTTGCCGCTTAAAAATTTCTTAAATGACCAATTTGCAGCGGAACTTTGATTAGAAAGTGCGAAATACTGCGGCCGCACTATATCTGTCTAGTAATATGTTATTAGCCTCGGTAGGTTCATTATCTGCATTTTATTCTTTAAGTGTCGGCGACTTAATATTTATTCTATGAATTCGATTGAAATGCGCAATCTCTACGCTCAGCAAGAGTTGCAAAGTCAAAACTATCCAAAAGGAACTCCTCGTACACGATAGCTCCTTTGAGACAAATATCAAACATATTTGACCTTCGTCCGCTGTATCCTTTCTAAATCATCCATGTGTGTAACATATTTTGGAAACCAGACTCTATTCTAGATCTCGCAAATGCTTGTATATAACAATATAATAAGCAGTTCATAAACGATCTGGAATTTAACTTATGATCCGAAACTGATGCCTGAGTCCCTAAGCAAATTGCATCTCTTCAGAAATCTGATCTTCTCGAAGTCTATATAATCAAACAATATTAATATTTAAAGAAAGATTGTTTTGAGAACACCAGGTGGAAAGTTTCGCTAAATCTCTCTGACGTTTACGTGCCCACGTTCATTCATCAGCATATCTCGATCTACTCGAACAATACCTTTGATAAAATATTTAAAAAGAAGAGGATCCAAAACGGACGGACCCCCGAACACCAAGACCTCAAAATCCTATAATAAACAAAATATGACTGAAAAAAATATATGAAGCACTTTGTTAAATACACATTCGAAAGTTTATTTAAGTAACGACAGTTATATTATATCGTATATCAGCTACATAATTGTCAATGAACCGCAATTGAATTAGCTGGATTTACTACAGCATAAATGATATTTTTCAGATCAATTAGTTGATGTGCGAACTAAAAAGTATGAATTGTTATGTCAAACGAAGATACATTTATTTTTTAAAAGCAATACGCAAATAGAATTATTATAGGTGTTGGCAACGTTTCCATTTTTTATGATAGCATTTCACTTGTGTTCCCAATCTGTCCCTATACTCATAAAACGCACTATTTATTGCTCTCATTCAGTCACCAAACATTTTTTGCAATACCCTCAAAAACTATACCTAAAAAAAAACAGTTTGTTACGTAACCAGTCCGAAAGATTGAACGAATCAAATGAGACGCATGTCATAGGATAAATTTGCTAACGTAAAAAGTTTGTACTTTTTCGTACGAATTTAGAGTCAACAGAAAACAGTATACTGTCATTATTGATAATACGTGATACGAAAACAAATTATGTACCTATTTGAACTGTTTTAATATGACACAGATTTAATTTCTACAATAAAAATATTTATATTTATTATTTTGATAGTACTTATATAATAAAACAATATCAACTGCAATACCTATATTACTTTAAACAAAACGAGTCATATTATTGGAAGACAATATTATAAGTTGAATGAACAACCTTCTTTCATGTATTTTGAAATTTACCCTACTCACCAAGGTGAGAGAGATCAATTCATATAAACATTTAGAACCGTCTTCGCCTTCTTTGAAGCACTTCCACTAGCTTTAGCCCCTTGAATGATCTTTGGTGAATACAGTCTTAGCAATAGTTTAAAAATCCTTAAAAAATGTTTGTGCTGAGCTGTTAGCAAATGGTCACCTTACACAAAACTTTCTCATGCAAAGTATGATGTACTTGTTCGTTTGAGATGCCAATTCTATCAACTAATTCACGCAGTTTCACTCGCCCAACCAGACCCTATCATGAATTTGCTGGATTTTCTTGCAACCACGTCATGAATGGTCTTCAACCAGTTCAATATGAATATCTGTCGAGATAGACCTTTCAGGAATTTAATCGATTAGTATTTTTTCGTTGCAATTGGCGATCTAAATGAAACGTTGAATAATTCAGTTTTTTCCTTTAACACAATAATTTACATATACCTATACTTTTCTCATTTCTAGAAATTTGCACCACATAGAACACTTCATTATAATTAACTTTTCGAAAACAAGTTACGCTTGATAAAAAGTTTAGAATAAAATAATCTTACTTGAAATCAGCTACGAGGTTGGCCTTAAAATATGAATTATATCAAGAGTAAAATATAACAACAACCAAATACATTTATTTTCGAAAATATCAAAAACTCTATGTATATACATATTTAATTTATTTTATTTTTATTATTTCTTTAAAAAAAATAATTAAAAATGTACCCCAGTTTTAACAATACAAAACAGACAATATTGAAAAAATAATGTTTTAATTCTCTCGTGAGGATGCTAATAGTGTTAGCAAAACTTGTTTTTTTCTTTTGATCACCTAGACCAATTTATTTAAACCTTCAAAACAACATTTACTTGAAAACTCAACTTATTTTTTTTTTGATTCAAACTAATATTTGGTGCAGAATTAACAAAACCAGAATTTTCTAACTGACCTAGACATATTATAAATACGGAAACGGAGTAACCGAAAACCTAATACTATTTTTCCATACCACGCTATTTTTTTTTATGTTTGTTTTATGTAAAACGAAAATACATTACTCAGAGGAATTTGATATTTTTAAAATATTTCAAATTAATTTATATAATATTTTAAATTATTTCAAATACTAACTGGAAGAAATCTCATTGTTGTTTTAGTTACCAATATTCACTGATGAATTATTAAATAATAATTTAAACAACATTTATTTATAGTTTCCGATATATTCAAAGATAAAGGCACTTAACTCTTGAATATAAGTTTATTTATTTACGCATTTTTAAATTACTCGAAACATATTTTGGTTGATAATAAATTACGGTGGGGACCTTAGCAGACACACTGTATATAACATAGTATGAAAAACTATTCATATATCAATAATAACAAATTATGTGCATCAAACATTGTTCCCGAATGATTTGTATATTATTATTTTATTTTTTACTGCGATAGAATTTCCTTCACATGAACAGATGTGCTAGATTCGATATAATAAAAGTTTTCGTTACCCTCAGCAGTTTTATGGTTCTTTCTTGCCACCTCAGCAGGAACATTTTATACGCCATCATACTGTTTAGTAAGCATTTGATTATTGTTTTAATGTTTTAATGGCATGTTCTGGAGTGATAATAATAGATTAATTTTAACTATTATCGCTAATAAAGTTCTGTTGCTATGTCACCCTAGAATATATTATATAAATATTAATACATTTGAATGACAAGGAAAAATTAGGTTAACAGATAATTAATTCGTAATTAGAATTATTACAATGATAACTAACACTGCTCAAGCTTTAAAAATAATGTAGGTATTGCAAAAATGTTATGTAGAAAGAAAAAGCTGAGTAAAAGTTTCCTGGAAGTAAAATATGGCATAGTAAATAACCATAAAGAGCTTTAGTATTCTGGAAAGCATTTTAGATAATGTAGACATTAAGATATCAATACATATCGCCATAAGTTTTTGCAAAATATGCTATATAGAATATTTTATATCTTAAGGTGATGACTATGTTGAAATTGATAATATTGCAAGAAAAATTAATAGAGCAATTCACTGCATAATCAACGATATGAACATATTAAATTATGCTATTACGATTTAATGTATACATACAAAGAAATAATGAAAAAGTTCTAGAAAGCATTTCAGATAACGCTAAATAAAAAGAAATATCGAAATATATTTACAGATAAATTTGCCCATATTGCGCATATAGCATAAACCTTTATTTTTATGTTATGTAAGTAATATTATTAGCTTCAAATTAGTTAAATGAATATATTTGATAAATGATCAATTGTGTACTGAAGAAAATAAAAAATTACGTCTGAAGGTTTCGAATACTTGAAACATATGTAAGGAAATATATACCTATATTCTCCTGCCATGAATTGTGCCAAAACCAAACTAGTTTGGTACATTCCAACGAGTTATTTTAACTTGTAAACAGATCAACACCTCACCTGCGCCGCAATGACACCACAAAGTTTTCTTATACTCAACATAAAACATTCTGCGAGTAAGCTTGAGTTAATATTATTTCATAATAGGGAACACTCAAATTATACTACACGTAATTCATCGATCTATTTTACTTGCCTTGGTTTTCCGATGTCGGGTTTATTATACAAAATTAATCCAGTTTTTGAGAAAAAGTACCAAAACCGTACAATTTTAAATGTTTTTAAACCAAAATTGCACGCAAGCTGGATTCTTTTTTACTGTTTATTTGAAATTTTCTCTTTCATATAAACAGATAATTTATGATTATGATATTTCGGTCATTAATGAGATACTGAATAAAGCCCATTAAAATTCAAACCACATAATTAAAACTATATAATAGGATAATTACGTTCCCATTTCTGTCTGTACTTTTTATCTGAGAATTTCCTAGAAATGCGCCTTTAAAAGGTTTTATTAAACTAGACATAGGCAATAGAGTTCGATTTAAGCTACGGCTGGACGGGAACACAATACATGTTTCGCCGTATCATCATCCTCCAGGCCCAAGCGACATTATGACTTCTGACCTTGAGAGAATATGAATCAAACGACACTGACCAGTATCCCTGCTGAGGTCTACTCATATCTGCCTTTTGATTTCGATGGAATAATAAGCTACTTCAAATGTACCAAAGCCGCATAAAAGACTTTTTCTTTTCGGTTTTATACTCAACGATACAGTTGTGGGTAGGCATCAATGAAGATAATGAACAAGTGTCAATTTTCCTGATAGATTATAAAAATCGTTGTGACCGGTTTCTGGTAAATAGCTTGTGCTCATCTTCAGGCGACTTTTTTACTAAGTTTACAAGATATTTTACTAATAACTTTATATTAGCAATTCATAATCGACTTGTACACAGTAAATATCAAGCGAAGTTATTAATAGTTTTGTTGCTCAATTTAGCAGCCTGGGTCTAAAGCTCCAAAAGAAAAATAGGCATAAAGAAAGTCTACCAATTTTCTATGGGTAACAGATTGGCTTACTGATTTGTAGGACCCTGTATTATATTGCAAATAAATTAACAAAATCAAATCTATGTAGGGACATTTGTGAATGTATGCCAATATAAATTATTTAAAGCAACCAGTCTGGACAGTCTGTATATTGAAATATAATATTAATAATAATAAAAGTAAGCCAAAGCCTAGGTCAAAACTTATAAAAAAGTTTTGCTATAGTCTGCAGTATGTATGTATTATTTTTAATTTAATTAAAAGTGGTATGTAAATTTACAATACTGACTTTACAGTTTTATGTTTAAGAAATAATACTTGCTGACCAGAATTTTTTATGCAAAATAAAATGTATAATTCCATGTTAGTTTAAACTTAGATTAAAATGAAAAATTATTAGATACGTGATATGTTACTCTACTGCTTATTGAACATAACATTTAAACTAATAGGAAATAAGCTAAAATAATCATGTTTCTAACTTTTGTTATTTTTGTCACGTATATATTTATAAGGTGCATAATACAAATGACTGAATTTTATTCATATGAGAGACGCGAACCCATATCCTTACATACTTTACTTATAAGATATTTAAATTACTTATTACCGCGCTTGCTATTCAGATGAACAAACTGATAATATCATATCAACTTAAAGAGGGTACTTATAAATAAAAAATCAACAATAATCTCTGTTCAAACATTATTTTAGACTGCACGTATCCATTCCAATGTGATATTTACCAAAATTCACACGCGTAGATCACTTACAGTGCGATTAGTATAAATTTGGACATGGGAAAGCCCGCAAATTTTTAATCTGATTCCGATTTCATAGAAATGCAAGTATACTTTTAAAATACAGATTAAAATGTTCCGAAAACTTACAAAAGATAGATATAGCTATCTCAAGCTGCAAACATAGTAATTATTTGAAAAGTTCCATTAGTCTTTTTATTTTCATAAAATTAAATATACTATCAATTGCATTAAGCCCAGAGTTTCATATTTCCTTTACGAATAGGGCGGGTCGCCCAGTAATTTATCATTTACGAGTAGCAAGAGGCACAGTTTATTGCATAAAAGCTTTAATTTCCTTCCGACACAAGACCAAACCGGTCTTGAAGAATATCCTCGAAATTGTCACTCCTATTGATTTTTCCATAATGCTAGACTCGTTATAAAATTCCTGACTAATCAAGGAAAGTCTGTTAAACCATCATGAAAGAAATATCATCGGAAAAACAAGTGGACTGGGCTTTTTAAGCATGAAAGTGACCATTCGAATGTTCTCGTGCATATTTGGACTTCTGTAGTGAAGACCAAACTTGGGTGCATCATTTTTATGCAAAGGAATAAAAAAGGCACACCACCATCTCAATCAAGTTTAAGGTCACACTGAATGCCGGAAAAGGAATCATATTGATTGATTATAAAGATAAAGGTGTTTCCATAACTTGAGAATACTACACTTCAATCTTAGTGTTGCTCGTTGCTCGTGCACGAAAATTCTCCAGTATACAAGAGTCAATATGTGTCAAAATAAAATACCCATACGTCTACGAGAAAACGTAAGATAATAATCAATGACCAATTTACCAATTACCCTTGTAATAAAAGTTATTTTCTGCTGTGAAAATTGTTTTAGTAAAAGCCATGAAAATATTAAATAATTATATTGCACAACTAATTTCTATTTTTTTAAACATTAATTGTTGGTTATGAAAATTGATACCAGTTTTGTGTACGCAATTGTAAAGTCGTAAACCAATCAAAGCCTCAACAGATTGAAAGGTCGCCATTATGCATTTCTAAGCAAAAGTTTTATTAAATCACGTTTTGAATAATACTTGTTGGTGTGCAAGGACTAAGTTGCAATAAAATTTTAAAACTTATAAAATTAATACGACGGCGTTAGACGTCTGAAAATAAATATATATAAAATTTCAACCAACAATAGTTTCCAAGGATATTGCGACCACTTAAATTTTAGAAGCATGTTATTTCTTGTGATATTTCTGGAACGCATAACTTAAATTAGTAGCCTTAATAAATTGCTAAATTTTAGTTACTACAAATTATTTTTTTTTTTATAAAATAGTCCGTACTGAAGAAGAGGCTAATCAATATTTAAATAGAATAAATCAAAAAATCTACTCCACAATCAGCCGTAACAAGTACCAGAAATGTTTCGAGATTTTATTTCGTCATCATCGTTTGCCAACACACAAAAAAAATATATTTTAATTTTTCTGCTAAAGTAGATTATGCATTCAAATCCGTTGGCAACAAAACCATTAATCTACAAAAGTTTCAAGTTATTATAGTTATACATAATAGGTAATCATTTAAAATTTTAAGCATATACATTACGGAATCTGTATTCCCCATTGTTTTTCAAATATTTCCTAATTTGGAAGTAAAATACAATTCGTTTTGAATTTCAATTTTTTTTTTTTGTTAAAAACCGACCTTAACAGCTGACTCATCGAGTTTTAACATTAAAATTCCCGACAGATTCTTATTTTGGATAATTTGTTATTAGACGTTGTCTCTATGACCAGACAACATCCATCTAAAATTTGAATAAACATATACGAGGATATATTACAAAGAAAACCGCTATTCTCACGACATTTTTCTTTATGTTCATATTTTACACAAAAATTAAAAAGAGTAGAAAATAAAAACGCAATAAAAATGTATTTTCTTTATTTTTTTTTAATTGATGTTAAGAGTAACACGTCTAGCGAGGGCACTACTAATTTGCTTGTACTTGATAGGATTTTCCAGGAAAACGAAAATCACCGATCTGGAACAAATTTCAGAGCTCGATTCGTATTATAACTAATTTATTAACAGTCGTGTACTATATTTTTTAACAAACCATGAACGGTAATATTGGTGAATACGTAGAACGTTTAAACACCCCAGAGAATTATGAATTTCTTACATTACGGTAATTGATTCCTGTAAAAATGAAAAAAAAAACCGTTTTCACATATACGTTTACCCCTAATTTAAATAATTAATTATATGCTTAACCAACTGCCGTTTTTGCACCACTGATTAAGGTAATAAAATATATTTACACCTAATTAACAACATTGAAATAAAAGTCTAAATTTGTGGAATTATTAGACTTTTATTTCAATTTCAATTATATATTCCCAAAAAAACAAACATTTTCCTAAAAAAATGGTAAATGATTCATCTGTACATCATGTACACTTTCTTTCGGCAAAGCTTTCAGGAAAGTTACACCTTAATTAATTTTGCATCCCCTACCATTTTAAATGATCGTTTTGGGGACTTAGAGAGCCTCCAAAATGTTCAAAGGTATTGCTGGTTTTAGTTGCAGGAATTAGGAACCTGTCATTCCCTATACTGAAAATGTTTATTTCCAAACCCTGCGAGTATCAAATAAACAATGGTAGCAAAATTAACTAATTCATATCTCGCCAAGTCAATCTACTAAATTTTTCTGGAAAAACCGAGCTCTTATAAAACAATGTCTTTCCCTTTTGCGGAACAAAAAAAGAATAAAGGGGTGGATATTTAACATTTGTTTTCGAAATAAAAACAAATCCGTCGCAACGTGTAGAAATTTAAAGCTATAATTGTCAAAAAGGATATCCTGCTTGTGTTTTTAACATGTCTGAAAATATGAATTTAGTTTATTTTCAGATCTACGTACACGGTATAACAGAAGTAACGGTATTTAATTACATAATTGATGATGAATTTCCAAGTCAAATTAACCCGAAAATGCAACACAATTGTCAAACGGGTGTGAGTGTTGTCAAATTAAAGTTATTCGCAACGAAAATCACCCTTTATATATGTACGAGTATAAAAAAGGTGGTGTTGAGATGATTATTCATTTAAAAATTGCTATGACAAAGGAAAACCATAATCCTGCTTGACGTATAGCTATCGACAAATAGAAGTTGTTAAAGACAGGGTACAAGAATTTACCAATGAACTGCTTTTTATTATAAATTATATTAATTATTAAACTTCGAAAACAAAACATTGTAGAGAAAAAATGTTATACATTATATTGTTTGTTTTTGATGATACTCTTTCCACACCGGTGATTGGATTTCTACAATTCTGACGACCAACAAAATTATAAAATAATGAAAAACAAAAATGCAATCTCCACGAAATAAATAAATTATTACGTGGAGATTGGACTTTTGTTTTTCATTAAGTATTGAAATTATAACTTCAGTTAAGAATGAACTACTTTTTGAAAATTGTAAAAGATCCATATTGGTTAGTTTTGTTGTGACCTCGACTAGTGCTTGCAAAACTTAAAAATCAACTTTATGTTACTTGAAAGCCACTGACAAATTTATATATTCTTTAACTTTAATTAGTGGTAATTTCGCGCCGGAACAAACACACAGAGAATATTAGACTCAGGTTACATCTAAAATTATAGAATATCATTACTTCTGGTACCTACTATACTATAATAAAAAAGAGCCCACAGGAAATTGTTTGTTTTAGAATTTCGAAGGCCTTAATCAAATCTCTTCATTGAAATTCATTTCATTATTTTGTCGTAAACATGTACTTCTCTATTTGCGTTTTAAAACCAAATATTCAAAGCTAGATGATGTTTGTTCACGATATATGAAATTTAATCATATCTACATACATTTTTTGTTCCGCATAACATTATTATTCTTTTGGGAATACATAACATAAAATTATTTTTGTGACATATGTTTTTTTTAGTAGTTGCCTCCAATAAAAATCGTACGATTGTTTAATATTTTTTTTTATCTTATTCCTATTAATATAATAATTTAAAATTGGTGTCACGCATGTGTATCGTAATTTATTATAAGACATGCGGGAGTCTAAAAGACCGAGTAAAAAATTGTGGCAGACATAACCAAAGCCGTGGATAAGTTTTTGGCACGGTTTAAATACTCACCGTCGGTCGTGCCCACAAACTTGTTAAGATAAAATTCACAACGCCATTTCCCACTTATTACAGTAGAGATAATACGAGATCACAGAGGAACCTCCTGCAAACTCGTCTCGAAATACTGAAGATAAAACGGTAAAAAATTGCAACAAACGTTCATCAATGGCTAATATCAATGAAAATTATTTTTTTTATCTATAAGCAAATGAATACTAAAGTGGCTTATATAACAGAAAATCCAAATATTTGGGGATATTATATTTTCAATTGAAGTATGTAACGAGTTTTCAAATTTAACAAGAGTTTGTACGTTTGATATGAAAATGTTGAATAATATTTACTTTTAAGGAAATAGTCCATATTGCTGTGGACGTCCAACAGTTAGGAAATAAAATGCTGTCGCATCCACTAAATTGTTTATTAACAGGTCCCTCTAACGAACCACTCATTCAATCAATACATGTTTCGGCCCTAGTAAGGGTCATCATCAGTTGAAAACTATTATAACAACTCAGTGGAAAGAAAACTTTAACTAAAATCAAGCTGCATATTATAGGTGAACTTAATTAGTTAGTCTGAGGGTTTCTGAGGGAAACCGATCAGTTACATTATACATGTTATTTAGTTTCTTTTTATAAATCATGGGTGAATTATTTTTCTCCTAAAGTTTTTTATAGGCTTTTTATTTGAAACGTGTTATTATGAACACACACCAAAGGAGAAAAATAATTCACCCATGATTTATAAAAAGAAACCAAATAACATGTATAATGTAACTGATCGGTTTCCCTCAGAAACCCTCAGACTAACTAATTAAGTTCACCTATAATATGTAGTTTGATTTTAGTTAAAGTTTTCTTTCCACTGAGTTGTTATAATAGTTTTCAACTGATGATGACCCTTACTAGGGCCGAAACATGTATTGATTGAATGAGTGGTTCGTTTAGGGACCTGTTAATAAACAATTTAGTGGATGCGACAGCATTTTATTTCCTAAATATTATTTACGGTCTTGTTTCTTTTTTTAAACAGGTTTTTTGCAAAAAATACCAAGCCCTCAGGTTTTTTTTTGAATATCATTAACTTTTTCTTCAAAACAAACAAAAATTAGTAATTTTTTAAATAAAAACAACAAACATTTTTATTTTCGTCAATTAATTAAGTGATAACGACGTTTCGCTATTAGTTCGTAACTTCCTCAGGTTGAAACAAATTGTTTACATACATTATTTTAGATCATTTTTTTTATATAGGGTGCGGCATCATAACTTCCTTTTTTGAAATGCGCGCTACTTAGACTGTAAAGATCGAAGTGGGGGGAAACTGCTCTTATTCGGTCGGCGTGCATCTAACGTTTTGTTCCCCATAGGGTCAGTCGCCACGATGCGTTGGAACCGTGAGCAGCGTGCATTTTTGCCGTGGAGGCGTACTTTTCGATGGACGTTCTGTGATCGCAACTCAGCGTGCCTTCGAAATCGATTCGACATAGCCCCGGCAGGGCCTGTGCCAGATCGGAAATCAATCCTTACATTAGAACACCTGAAAACATTGAAGCTGTGAGAGCCTCAATATTGCGATCTCCACGGCATTCTGCCCTAAGACTTTCCGATCGTTCAGTGAGGCGAATTTTTCACGCAGATCTTCATTACCATCCATACAAATTGAAGATTGTTCAAGAACTCTCCGAGCGTGATTTCAATTCTCGGAGGAAGACATGTGAGGCATTTCTCGAAAACGTTCCTGGGCTGACACCAACCCCCGCGAAAGCAGGGGTAGTAGGTCCCTGGTTTTTTGAAGAACATGAGGAAACAGTGACAGTGAATTCTAACCGATATGTAAACATTTTGGATAATTTGTTTTCCCTCCACTTAATGAATTCGATTCAGGGGTCGTTTGGTTGGTGGTTTGGAAATTCAACAAGACGGCGCAACAGCTCACACTTCAAGGGTTTCAATGGCTGTTTTAAGGGAACACTTTCCCACTTTGATTTGGAGTGGCCAGCTCGTTCCCCGATTTGACCCCTTGCGATTTTTGAAATCCCGTGTTTATGTCAATCGTCCAAGAACCCTAGAATATCTCAAAGCCAACATCCGGGCCGAAATTTTCAACATACCAGCTGCTGTTGGAAAGGGTTATGACAAATTCCAGAAATCGGCTTATTCAGTGACAATGGAGGACGTCACATGATTTTTAAAACTGTTTGAAGCAAAACTTTACATATGTACCTACATTATTTTTAAATAAAATAAAAACTTCTAATCCATAAAATGGGTTTTATTGCGTTTTGAAATAAGGAAGTTATGATGCCGCACCCTGTAATATATATTTTTGTTTTTTTGTGTATTACCTATCTAACACAAATTCCAACATATCAATATATCAAAAATAACAAACAAATTTTTTTTATAATTACAACACACAACATTTAAAAATTCAAATAACCTGAAGAAGTTACTAATTAGTAGCAAAACGACGTTATCATTTTATTTAATTAATTGACGAAAATAAAAATTGATGTAGTTTTTGTTTAAAATAGTTTTGTAAAAGAAATTATTATAAGAACGGAACACCCAAGAAAAATAAACTGAAAAAAATTAGGATTACAGTTCAACAATAAAAAAATATAGGTATAAGACATATTCGGTATTTAAATGTAAATTTAAATTTGCCTTGAATGATAGGGTGCATTATCTATAACAATAACACTTCCATTTTTTATATTTGTGTGGTCTTTTTTATAATTTTTAATGAAAGTATTTTTAGATTTTTTAAATCTGAACTAAAATTGCAAATAAATCTCTTTGAACTATAATTTTGAATTGAAATACTTTTAGACTAAAAAAAAGTGAACTAAATTGATAATAAATAAATACACTCATTGAAGAGACAGTGTCAAAGCATAGATAGGCAATAATTATACTTAGGTGGATTTAATTTCTTAAAAATAAAATACATTGCACCATGGAAGATATAAACAAGGCGCTTACACAACCTTTTATGGACTATATTATTTAATTGAGTTGAAAGCATTAATTAAATTAAAGTTAATTAGTTGTTGATATCGTGTAATTTAAATGAAGTACAATTAAAGTAATATCAAGTTATCAATTACTTGATCTGGATATAAGGTTGTATTTAACAGGAATTCTGACAACGAGTAAAATTGACAATACCTACTACTCACAAAGTTGCAAAGCCATTATTCTAACCCAACACTTTTTGTGTATAAATATCATATTATAAGAACAACAAATTGCAATCCCTACTTAAAACAACATCAAAATCAAAAAGGAAATTTCGTAAAAAAAAAAAAGAAAAAAACTAAATCGAATTTCACCCTATAGAAGAAATCGCTTTAACCAAAAGAAAATCGTGCATACACCTACACCTCTATACTTTATAACTGATATAGCAGATAATAAAACTTTGTTCTTTATAGTTGAATATCACGACTTGTATTATACGTAAAAGAAGAACATTTATCCCAAACTTTTTTCGAATAACATGAGGTCTATGTAAACTACAATAATAGTTTATTGGTTTTTCAGACACTATTATATGTGTTTTTTTTTTTTTTTTGTTAAACATAGATCTTTGAAAAAGTTAGGTCTAGGTCTTTGGGGAAAAAGAGATAGAATTGAAAAACTATGCGATATTTCAATACTTGTTTCTAAAGTTCGTAAAACATAGAAAACCTATTGTATTACAAATGCATGTTTCTTCAAAAAAAAACTACAAATATTCTTCATATGGGGTGTTGTATATGTTTGTATTAACTGAAAATAGATATGATAATATTGCGAAATACATAGGTATTAATAAAAAAGAACTATTCGACACAACCAGTTTATTATGACCTTGGAGTTATTTGATAATTTTTGGAATGATATTAAATAAATCTTTTTATTTCCAAATTATTGTGCTTGAAATAGACGACAGAAAATACACGTACAGGGTTGATAAAAACCATGATAACTAAAATAAGTGCGTATCATTTATATAGCCAAGCGTTTTCTGCCAATTATTACAAGTTTCGACAAAGCCGAAAACTGCTCGCCCGAACGAAATTTTCACGTTAATACAAGTTTGAGTGACAAACGCACAAACTTGCAAAAACTACGCGAACGAAATTTTCATGTTAGAACTTCTCCAGTTTTGCTTTGTATCGTATTTGTACTTGGACTATTACTATTCCTGCCTAAAATTAACAAAAAAAGATATATATTTGTAAATTTTAATAAGTTTCAGAAAAATAAAAAAAAAATCACGTTTTTTTTTTTTAAAAATCATCGATTTTTAATCTATATATCGATATAGCACTAGATGAAATACAAGAACAGGTTTCTTTAAATATTTCTTTGTATCAAAAATATTGTTTTTAATTTTTTATTAACCAGCTGTTCTTTATTTCGATTATTATACTAAAATAATAAATAACACCATATAAAAATACGTGTGGGTTTTATTTTTTTATGAACAAATACATTTTAAGTGTTAAAATTTTAAAACAATTTTTTTCAATTAATTAATCATGATTTTTTTTAAGAAAATCATACTGTTTAAAATCTGATGTATCTCTTTTAATTTGTTTTGGTGTTTGAACATCCATATAAATTTTGCAAAAAAAAATGCCACACCGCATATCGAAGCTATTGTCTTTAATGCTCTGAACCGTTAGGGTAGTTTTTAAAACTTCTTTACAAAACAAATAAAATAATCCAAAAGTTTCTGCATAACAGTAAGACTTCAATGTATTTGTTTGTCGATGCGATATTAAAAATTAGGTTTCACAAATACTTCGTTTACAATTATTATTGGTGTAGAGGTAGTAATTTTTAAAGTGTTAAAAAATTAAAAATCTACTCACAAATAGTGTGTCATAATAAATTAAGCTTGTAAAGCTGCCCACAAGAACGGTTTTACACACTCACGCATGAAATCTACACCCAAATTGAGGTTGAAACTATCTATAATTACTATAAGTTAAAAACGTGTTAAGCTTGAATATTTTTTATATAAAACTCGCGCTAATTTTTTTTAAATGACCCACTACTAGGGGGGGCTGTGCCTTGGTGTAGACCAAATATTTAGAGAGTTTAAAAGCTGCCTACATAATCTGCACAAAAGTTAAGAATTGAAACTCTGCATACCCTTTTTGATTGTCTAGAAACCGTTGTTATTTGGTCTCCAAAATATTCTTTGTCAAAGCCGAGAACATAAAATAATACATTGTAGGTACATACACGAAAACCTATAAATTTGATCTGCATTTTAGATTACAAAAGCTGAAATCTAGGGGGACAGCCAAATACATTACCCATATATAAAATCTTAGATCTTGATATTGAAATATCCAAATAATAACAACACTGAATGGGTTAGATGGAAGAATAACGAAAACCCTTTAGGAACTTACACATATTTAAATTGATGTGACAGAGAATGGAGCCAGAGAAAGGGTTGAAAATATAATAGCAGTCCCCTTTGTGCTTTGTGTATAAAATGTACATAACATAGGTACATGGTGGACATTACATATATGGAATTGGTAAATTTGATTCGGTCCGTTGAATTACTATAGTTTTTTGAATTTAAATCGAAAAATCTGGATTGCATTGGTTGAATATCGCTACATAAATAGCTGAAAATTTGAATTGAATTTTGATTATGCTTTCGTACCTACCCACTAATTGACACCACGCCAAAAATTGAGATTATTATATAAAACTATTAAACGTACACTTGTGGAAAATATTAATTAATGTTACCAATTTACAAAATATATCAATATTTTAAATTTTAATAAAATGAAACGTAGCTAACAGACATCATACAAATTAATTGGGTACCTAACTATATAAAAAAATTGAATTTTAACCTAATTATCCTTGATAAAATTTTACATCTCTATGGTTTTGTGTATTGTCAGAAATTAAGATTCCCTGTTTATTAGGTAAGTAATTTAAATTAAAAATACCGCGTCCGAAATTATAGACAATATTCAAATTTTAAACTAACCCTATACGAGTATAGACTAATTTTCATTCATAAACCACGCGTTAAAAATTCTAAAGTACTCTGCAATACAAAGTCTATTTTTAGATATAAAACTTCCCAAAAGTCAAGTCTTCCATCCTAGTAAGTATAAGAAATTAATCTGCTTAAAAGTTTTCTCTATTTTGTATTAAAACTTCTTCTGTACCTAATAGCTATGTAACTTTTTACAATAGACATTCAAATAGGATTTGTTGGTTATCAAACTTAAGTAGCAAAAGTTTACTTGAAATCATGTTAATTTTCTTTGTATGTTTTTCCTTTATGGGCTTGCCTACATTATTGTGTTAAAATACAAACTTAAACCACGTGAAGCTTTTTAACAAAAAATACAAATTTATCAATTCAAAAATTGGCTTATTAACTAAACAAAAATAATGTTTAAAAAAACTTACCTTATCGTAGTCCAACGTTACTGGTGGTAGCACATCAGTGTCTTTCTGGCAAACGTATTTCGGGAAGAATCGAACGCAGTAGTTATGGAAGCAAGCGTGACAATCTGAAGAACATAAAGTGCCACAATTACAACAGCATGACACCTCACATGAGCATAAAATTGAATGAAATGACAGTATGCGAGCACAAGAATCAACCCCATCTTCAGTAGCCACGTCTCTGTTCCAGTCCCAAACTAACTCTGGGTCATTAATACCATTATATAGGTTAGGACTGGCAAGATTCATATCATCCACCGTGTCCATATTATCTTGATCAGTTGATTGAGAAATTTCAGAAAGTTGCAAATTAGTTAAAGAAGCCGGCCGGCCGATCTCCCGTAACATATAGTTATCTGCATCGATGTTAACTAAAGGCTGCAGCCAAGAAAGTTTGGAGTCTGCTGCTACCGTTGTCATACGACGGTACATTTTGTCTTTAGCCTTTTCACACTCTCCAGACTCTTTGCCGTCAGTCTCGTTTACACTCATCTTGTCATCATTCGGATTTTTTAATATATAAAGTTTGTAATAAATAAAAACACTGGCCACCAGTCTCCCAGCACACAATTTCTCTACTGTCCCATGACGGAACTCTAAACTAAATGGCTTATAACCACATCGTACAGCAACTAAGGACCGAGACATGCGCTTTGGTGAATTAAAATCGGCTTCGTTATTCCACCTTGCCTCTCTACACCTCTTTATGCCGGGTCACAACTCGCGAGCAGCCCCACTACATGTTGCCAACTTTATACATAAGCGACATATAGAAACAAATATTACACAGTGGCTAAAACTAATAGGTATGAGAAAATTGATACCATAACATCGAGGAGTAAACATTCAGTATATTAGCAAATCAATTACATTAGAGCATGTTTATAAATTTTCCGGTACAGGATGACCTAAAAAGGAAGAGTCCTTGTTCAATAATGATGGTGAATTCTCCATGAGCATATTCTTAAGGATATATGGATGACCCAAAATGTCAATGTAAATAACCTGCTCCACAAGAGTTGAACCCCATATACGACAGAATATTTTTAATACATAAAAAAATATTCAACATCATTAAAATAATATTATATTTTCAATTAATTTGGAACCTTTAAAGGGAAGGTGGTGAATATTTCACGAGGATACTTTTTTCTGAAGATACAACTTGATAAACTGTCCCGCAAAAGCAAGGACCTACGAACTTTTGCTAGTTAAGGAAAACGTATGCACTATCGAACTAAAATAACCCTCAATCAATCAAGTTATAGCAGCCTATCTGTTTGTAAGGACAAAAACATATGTTGTACATCAATTGTAGTCGACATAAGGACGTTTCATTAACTAAAATTATTTTTAAAACCCAGATAAGCCTATGGTAATGATGTTCAGACATCAGTGTGGTTATTCAGTGGTCTTTGAAGCACATCACAACCCTGAACTTGTCGAATATGGTGGGTGGATAACAGAATATATTTTTCAAAGGTTTATAGATGATTAAAAATCGGTAAAACACCTTAGTTTTAGTAACGGTCAGTGAGGACGATATTAAACTTTTGTATTGTACCCTTAATATTTCCAATATTTTGTGTTTGAGGGTATATTAATAGTAAACACTAAATAATTGAAGTTGGCGACGTCTCGCAGGTTTATTTCCACTTCTGCAGGCTTGATGTCAAAAATAAATACCACAGTTAAAAACTTTGTAAACTTTTTGACTTTATAATGATAATAATAATAGGGTTCACAACAGAAATCCCTGAGTTGGAATTACTCATACTCGTTAGCGAGTGAATGCTGACGATGATTACAAGAGTTGTAGTTTGACACCCTTCTATACCGAAACTTTTTATATTTAATTCAATAATTTATTAAATATTTGTACCGAAAAAGTTTTTTTTTTTACTTTATACGTCATTTGTATTAGTTTTTGAATTTTGTATGTTAATATACCTACCCTTCGATTATTTAAGATATTATTTTTTTCACCTACACCAAGTTAGTTGTTTGCGTTATTTATCAACCTGTCTTTTACTGCTTTGTTGCTGAAAATGGGATCTAATAAGATATCCAGAAATATATCCCACTTTTGAGAATGGAAATATCAATTTGTGGAGGTAATGGTGTTGGTTTTAAATTGCATATCATAGGCATAAAATGTGATCTTAATAACAAAATCAGTTTTTTATAATTAGGAGAAGCATAAAGTTCACATTGTTTGCGTTATGTGTGTTTGTACTGTTTTTGTAGCTGATGATTGGAACTAAAACATTTCCCACTTTTGAGAAGTGAATAAACGGTGTTGATTTATTGCATAAATTTTATTGACCCACAATGATATTGGTATTCTGAATATCTTACTGCGATCAGGATTTATGTATACCTTAGGTTCATGGCATAAAATGTGATCTTAACAAAATCACTTTTCAACTTCTTAAATTATAAATTATTTAGGGCCATTTGTACCAACAATTTTAGGCAGCACCTAACGTTAGGGAAAGACTAAAATTCAATGGTTTATTCTTTCCCTAATTTTAGGTGCTGCCTAAAACTGTTGGTGCAAACGGCGATTAATGAAGATAAATAAATAAATATTAATTGTATTTATTTGTAAAGTAGGCAACACTGGTTCTAGTAAACCGTTTAGTCCAGCACAGTGAGATTACAAAGAGAACAATGGCATTGACGGTTGCTATGCCGCCTAAGTATTATATGTGAGATAAGAAACAGAATTAGATCGATTATTATTATTAAAAAACGGATTTCAAACACTCAGTAACACGGAAAAATTATCGAAAAATACCTAAAGTAATTCATCTTTAAATAGAAACGCCCCAATTATGTAAAAAGGTAATAAATTTTGTATCCGACTAAAATTTATTTACACTCGACTCTAGCAAATCTACATATCAAGCGAGATTTGTCTATCTATGAACCATAATTGAAATTAAAAATATGAAACATAAATGGAGAATCTTATTTTACTAGACTATGTTGTGAAAGCTGGAGCAAGTTGGGGATCACACTACTGACACACGCCTCGATTATATAGAAACAGCTACCGTTTTCTGTTCGACAGCGCCTTATTTTATAGAGCGGCTTTAAATCCATCGCCAAATATAAGAAGGGCCAAAATGGGCAATAAAAAGAAACATATACACGGAGACCGGTAGATACGAGGGTTGCCTTTTATATTAGCATGCGTTTGAACCAATTGTCGAAGCACTTTTGCCACTCTGATTGAGGTATCTCCAAAACATGCATTCTGAACGCAGCAACCGCTTCTTCAGGTGTCGAAAAACGTTGACCTCACCGTTTGTTTTTTACGTACGGGAATAAAAAGAAGTCTTCGGTGCCAAGTCAGGACTATACGGCGGATGCTCATCAAATCGATGCTTTGGGTGCTCAAAAATGCAGTTGTTTGAGCCGATGTGTGAGAGCTCGCATTTTCGTGCTGAAGAGTGACCCGTCTTCGGCGGTTGGTTTTCGTGATTTCTTGGAAGACAACTGGCAAACAAATGGTTGTGTACCACTCAGAATTGTCTGTTCTGCGTTGTTCTAGTGGTACGTTTGCGACATGTCCAGTTTTTCCGAAAAAACAGGTGACCATTTGCTTGGAAGTGCTTCGTGCGCGAACAACTTTTGCTGGATTTGGCTCATCTTGAAACACCCATACAGTCGACTGTTTACTTTCGGGATCATAGAAAATATTCGCACGAAAATGTTCACGATTTAATTACATTTTCTAAAAAATTTTCCGCCACTCATTTTTGTCGTTCGGGGTATTTGCCCCTTAGATCGGGTCCTGCATGGTTGGTTCGTTGTTTTTCTGGTGTAGACGCCTTTGATTTCATATTTTGCTTTCCTGGTATAGGAAATTTCGGAAAAACATACAACAGACTCATATTTTAAATGTTGCACTATAAATAATACACTCTATTAAAAAAATACGATTTATCACCCCTGAAAGGTAAAAATATAGGAAATATGAGTTTCGATCCATAAATTCTGTATTTTTCATATAACTAGAATAAAAACTTACTGAACTGTAAATTTAAGCGATATTTTTCCATTTTCGGCTAACAATTTATCGACATTCCTTTATCACTAAGTGTGGATAAAAAGAGAAAAAAGATAGTCATAGTCGATAGCATCTCTAACTATGTTGATCTGAAAAGCATAAGAGCGTAATAAGGGTGCTCTTACATGAACGAATTTCATGGGGAATCGAGCTTCACGAACAACAAAAAAAGCACGTATTACCTTCCTTCCATATAGGATTCTTCCTTGTTAAATTTTACAAAAAGAAATCCTGCCATATATAATATAAATCGATATTGGACGATACACAAATATTGGAGAATTTGCTACACAATTGTTACAAATGTGACTCGGAAAAAGCATTCTCTTAAAGCATTTAATTTAATGTGTTAAAATTATCAATCTTTTTCTTTATAAAGGATGATAAATCGAAATTTGGGAAACTCCTATCATGGTCAACGTCATAAAACCTGACAATAGTCCAAAACTCACTGCCATGACTCCTGGTTAATGGCCAAATATAACGCCTGCCTCCCGCAACTCTCATGAAAATTATCAGACATTACTCTGTGAGACATAAAGGCAATAAGCGATGAAGAACAAGCGGTAAACTCAAGAATAGTAATAATAAAAAAGAAACACCTTCTGGATTACGAGCTATAACCCTTGATATATTAACATACATGGCCTGATATTTTGTTTTTTTCTAATAGTGCTTAACTTTATTTACTTCAGAAAAACTCAATAAGGGCTAAACAGAAATCACGAAACTTTAAAATATTCTTATTTGCCTATTTATTTTGAATTTTGAATAGGTACATAGCATAATGTATTTATTATTAATACCTAAATTACTTTAATTACTAGAATCTCAACGTTACACATGGAAATAATTCAAAATAAAATTACTAGCACACCTATGCAGCAAATACATATGCATAAGAATTAAAATATTAATGTTATTTAATAAGCTTCCTATATAAGAAAAAATCGCGAAAAGAACTACAAATAAACTACGCACTTGCACAGCCTTGTTTCAAACGACATTATTAAAATAGAATGCTGTAATAAAGTTCTTATATTTTTAGGTGCAGTGGCGTGTAAAATAACATTTAAGAAACGAGCAAAATTGGAAAATTCTACTACTGAATTTTCCACACAACAAATCTTTATACAAGGCGGCTACCGAAAACTTACCACCCCCTTTTTTCTGAATGAACAATTTGGTAACATCGTGAAAATCCACTTTGTCGTTTAAATTTGAAATAACTTTACAAATAATAAGGCCTAGTTTTAGTTTGGTTTTTCGGGTCATTGAAAAAAAAATCCTCATGTCCGAGGGAGTTTAGATTTGTTAAAGACAAGTTTCAGCTCAAGCTTAATAATTGTAATGGGGATCTTTAAATCAGAACCTACAATGCATTTATTTATTATTATAATCGTCCAATATTTTGCATTTATTTTTTTGGTATGGCCAAAGCATGAAAAAACCAAAATATAACCCAAGGATAAACAACAGTTTAGTTCTTAAAAAAATCCCGATGGCAGCCAGTCGGAAAAGTAGCTTTTCGGTTTATATATTTTTTATTTATTTAAACATTGAGAATTTCAGGTCTTCCACAAGAGGAAATAGTTTGGGTGTACCACAGGGCTCGGTTCTGGGGCCTGTGTTATTTGTTCTGTATCTAAATGACTCGGTGATCTGTACTTCCGGTGTACAATATGCCGATGAGGAGTTGTTGCGGTGTAGGAAAGGGGATGTTGTTGAGGAGTTCTCGTCGTGGTTTCGGAATAACCGGCTGCACCTGAACTTATCAAAGAGATGATTTTGATGTGCCCATGGGAGACTCGAGCTTGGAAAAGGTGAATGTTTCTTGTTTTGATTGTGGTAATTTTTTCAGTTATTGTTACTCTCTGTTGTGTTACTTCTAATGTAATTAATTACGTGACATTTTCATTTACTTGTTGCTACTTGTATGTGTTACTTGGTTTTATTATTATTTATACTTAGTGTAGAACTGACACAAACTATTAGTAAACTGACAGTCGCCAAATATAACCAAAATGTCCTATCGACAGTTATTTTAACTGAAATACAAATACGTAAGTATGGCCTTATTATTTCACCAGGTGTTGATTTGTCTAAAATAATTACAGGTGTAGCTGGTGATATTTTTTATTGTTACTTTTTATTGAATTATATTAACTTAAATATACCAGCGATGAAAAATCGTTCCAAATAAACATTGAAGAGATTTAAGAGCGTTTTATATGTAACTTTGGTATTTTCTATTACCAATGAAAAAAATTGCATTTTTTTTAAACTTTGACAGGCCTTTTCGCCAACGAACTCACGCGAGACATTGACCTAGCCGATTTTTTAACCAAATTTTGTTTCGATTGGTCAAAAAATGCATATATAAATATATATATTTTTGAACTGAGGTCACTTAGTTGAGGGGTTATGAAATGAAGGAAAATATTTGAAAAACATCTGTACCTATATTTTTCGAAAGATCCTTTTTTGCTCTACCGTATTACTTGGTATTTTATTTCGAATTTGATTGGCAAATAGAATTATTATTGACAAATATCGAACAAAGAAAATGTAGGCTAAGGTAAGGTCTTATGTCACAATAAAATTCGGTGAAATGTTATGAAAATCATCAGATTTATCGTGGGTTACCTACTTAGTTTATTAAATTCCATAAATCCAAAGTTCCTTTTTGTTTTCCACATCTTAATACTTTGTATTTTACTTCGAATTTGATTGGCAAACAGAATTATTATTGACATTTATCAAACAAAGAAACTGAAAAAGTGTAAATACCTATGCGTATATTCATTATAAGTATTTAGTTTGCGAGCAACTAAAATCGTTAAAATATTTGCAATGTTTTTTATATAAATTTAGTAATTCCGAAACAAGTAGATTTTAGTTGGAATATTCAAATTATTCGCTCAAGTATTCACACAAAAATTCTAAAATACCATCAAAGCTGCTGCCACCTAACATGGTATAGCGTCAACTATATGTTTTCTCACTACTAACATAATCAATACAACGTTCTAATCAATAAGTAGTTGTTTCTTTGTGTTGAGTTGTGGAAGACGTAACTGAAAATATACCCTTTTCATTTCTAGAGTACAGCAATTTTTAAGAAAAAACGCAACTAATGTTGTTACTAGCTATATATAGATAGGTTGGGATGGGATGGGATGCATATTCCATCCAGAAAACAGTTCAATATTCTTAATGAAGTCTATTATTTTGCTGAATGCGCACACGGTCGTGAGAGGACTATTTCACCAAATGCCGCAAATTTAATTCTAACTAGTGAGATCGAAACAGATTTGGGATCTTTCATGGTTGAAGTTTCCAAAGAATTTATTGGAGTGTATCAATCCAGGAATATTTTACCAGAGTATTGATCTGTGTTTCCTCCTTAATTCTGAACTTCTCCTCAATAAACAATGTATCAAGAATCCGAAATAATGTAAATAAAAAAAATTGTGTTTTTGTTGTCTAATGTATGTATAACAATTCTTTACTTTTTTTGTTAAGTATAATATCGGACGGCAATTGTAAATAATGCTTTTAATTAATATTTGCACTATACGTTACTATATCCGCTACATTGATTAGTGGTAGTATTGGTAACGCAATGGACCTCTACTGTATTAGCGTAGTGGACCACTTGACCTCCAATTGCTCACGTGAATATGACGATTTCTTGCTATGTTTAAAGAAATCTCAGAATAATTAGTTCATTTATAACATGTTTGATTTGAACCTGACTTAAGAGATTAATTGCTACACCATTAGACAAAAAGCAAAAGCGTTACAAAGAGAAACTGAAATAAAATAAAACGTATTTTATATAATATGGTTTCACTGAGCTCAACTTTTGTACCTTACTCTTCATTATGTTAGACCAACATAATAATAATAAAAATACTCTTTATTGTGTCTTAGTTTTCAGGTTAATAGCAAAGCTTACAAGAATACATACTCGTAGGTCAAGTGAACTCTCAGTTTGTATTTAAAAGAAGTTGCATTTTCACCAAAGTAATAAAAAAACCACCGACTACAAAGTGCGGAAGCTCTCGTTAGTGGTGCTTTACCTTCATAAATGAGGTGAAGCTGAGGAAGCCGAAACAGATAGGGATTTCGAAAACAGTACTGAGTAGTGTTAAAGTTCAGTTCAGAATTAGAGAGTTTATAAGTTTAAATATGAATAATTAATAATTAAAAACCCTATGGGATTCCAGAGATTTAGCATTGAACCTATCAAGGAGTAATTTGCTGTCAATTCCTCTTTCCGGAAAGTGGCCATCAATTCTAAAAATTTACGTTGCACGCTCTAAAGTTTAGAGACCATACACTAGAGGCGTACCCAAGCTTACTCCTGACGAATGCATAGTATAGACTGAGTAGACAGGACCATAGAGCAGTGGTCGCCAACCTTCTGAATGTATTGAGCACCTTCGGTAATTGTAGAATGTACAGTGAGCTACTTTTTTTTTGAATGTACAGTGTTTTTGGGGCCTTGGTGTGGTATAGGACGCTATCATACAGGACCTAATTAAGACCTAAGAAACTATCCTTAATGAGGAATCCTCCGCATGTCGTTTGGCATGTTGATAGTAACGCCATCTATGTAATATATCGGGTCCGCCATCTAACGTTTTTTTTTTCAACTAGTGCTTATTTCGTGAAGGGTAACACTTAGCTCATGTCTGATTTGACAGATAATTAGTTTTATCCTTCCGCTGAACGAATATGGTTGTGTATACGCTTGAACAACGCTGGGAAATATTGCGACATTACTTTGAAAATCATGGTAATGTTGCAAAATGTGTGCGAAAATTGCGTACGGATTTTGGAAGAAGAGAAGCACCGTCAGCTCCGTATGTTCGTTATCTCGTGAAAAAAGTGAAAGAAACTGGCATCCTCATCGATAACCCAAAGCGTGAAAAGCCAAAAACAGTGCGTACACCCGAGAATATTGCTGCTGTGGCAGAAAGTGTGCGTGAAGCGCCATCAACATCAATTCACCGTCGGTCTCAACAATTGAACATTTCGGAGACATCATTGAGACGAATTTTGCATAAAGACCTTGGTATGACGCCATACAAAGTCCAATTGGTTCAGGAGTTGAAGCCAACTGACCATCCAATGCGTTTTCGCTTCGCTCAGTGGGCCTGCGATCGACTTACAGAAGATGCCGATTTTGCCAAAAAAGTCATCTTTTCAGATGAAGCTCATTTTGATCTTGGCGGGTATGTAAACAAGCAAAATTGTCGCATTTGGGGTACAGAAAACCCGCACGCATACATTGAAAAGCCGATGCACCCAAAACAAGTCACTGTTTGGTGCGGATTTTGGTCCGGAGGCATAATTGGGCCATTTTTCTTCGAAAATGAGCGAGGAGTGGCCGTTACAGTCAATGGCGATCGTTATCGGGCCATGTTGAACGAATTTTTGTTCACAAAAATTGAAGAGGAGGATATTGGCAACATTTGGTTTAAACAGGACGGCGCTACGTGCCACACAGCCGAAGCTACACTCGATGTTTTGCGCCCTGTTTTTGAAGATCGCATTATCAGCCGCAGAGCTGATGTCGTTTGGCCACCTCGGAGCTGCGATTTGACACTGTTGGACTATTATTTGTGGGGTGCCGTCAAAGATAAGTGTTACGCCGACAAGCCAGAGACAAGTGACGCTTTAAAGGATAATATTCGTGAAGCCATTGGTGAAATACAGCTGCACACAATCGATAATGTGCTTAAAAATTGGACCGATCGTGTAGACTACTGCATGGCCAGCCGAGGCAGCCATTTGAATGAAATTATTTGTCATTATTAACCGGAAGGATTGTACTTTCAAATAAAAAAAGAAATTTGAGAAAATATTCAGCAGTTTTTCTTTTATAGCATTTCCAAAAAAAAAAAGTTATCTGGCAGACCCAATATTTGTAATTTTTGTAATGATGGCACCAAAACTCCTAATAGGTATGAGCCACAATAGTCCATCGTGCCTCAGTTTAAACTTAACTAAATAATAATTGATACTGATTACCTCATATGAATATAGTTCAACCAGCCACTGGTAGTACTATATTCATAGAGCAGAAATTAGTTTTTTACTTAAAAAGATTTAAATATAAATAGGCTCTTTAATGAAGTAGGTACTTGGTTAAAAGGTTACACTTTATTTTGTATGTTTTACTGATTTCACCTTGAAAATAGCAACAATGTATTATGTTCTATTAAACTACTGAACCCGTTTAGTCAAAATTCGCAACAAAACGAACAAATTAAAGAAATTCCGAATTCTATTGGCACCTAAAATAGAGTTTAATTGAGTGTGTGTTACATTTCTACCCTTGTATATTAAATACAGTGGCGCATCAATTTATCTTTTCTTCGATCCTTGAGGAACCCCAGAAGATATGTGTGAGACTGGTAGCCATTGATGTGAGACACATACTTAGATCTATCTGTCAAATATGATTTAAAAGGTTTGATACCAAACCAAACTGATCAATATGCCGTGAACCATTCTCTCAAATGTCATGGTAGTGAAATCTGCATATATCACATCAATTTCTGGCTCCCAAGATCGAAGACCTCAGAGACGTTTTCAGAGAGAACCGCAAGATTAGACACAGATCTATGTTTGTACAGTGGAAATATGAGCATAAGAAAATGAAAAAATTAAAAATTATAATAAGTAATAAATTGAAAATTATTGTAAGGAAAGTAAAATACTTTCTAAGTAGTCCTCGTAAATGTATTACTTCATTCAGAATAGGTAGGTATACCTATAACGTTGGTATATATGAAAGAAGTCACTATTAAATTATAATTATTGCATAAGGTATACCTGCGCAGCATCAAATAACGTCTGCGACTTTGCAGTCGAAATTTTTTCCAAAATAAAATATAAAAAGCTCTTCCCGAAAAGGCAGCGTGCCATAATGGAAGTCAATCTTATTCTAATTACGAGTAGTAAATGAATTATAAACTGGCATCAGGATAACCTTGAATAGCACGCGGTCGCAATTCCAGGCAGCGTTGCCGCATCACAATGGATGATTGTCAAGGTGAACAAATGACCGCTCAAAATAAAAAGAACTAAAGCACAATAAAATGTTAAATGATTTTTCGCATAACTTTAATAAGTGAAAATTCTCTCTTAAATTTTCTTACGAAAGCCAATAATAATAATAATAATCTTTATTGACTACGTTTTGTACAAAACGTCAAAATACAAAAACTATATCTACAACAAAAACATGAAAGTGTAAGTAACATAGGTACAAACAAATTAAAAGCGACTAATTGCTAAAATGTACAACTTCCTTGGAATATTCTTCCACAGAATAAAAAGCATGCTTGAGCAAGTATGATTTTATAGTTCTTTTCAACATTTCTGAACTGTACTCCCGGACCCTACGAGGAAGTGCATTATACAACCGAATCTGTAGGGAATTCTTTGCAGACTTAGTCAATCTCCATCGCCGAGCCCGTACCAAGTCCGCAGATCTCGTACCATACTCATGACAAGTTGAGTTAATACACAAATCGGGCTTACATCTGTGAATCTCAAGCAGTTGATAATATAAATGTAAAGACGGGAGAGGCATTATATTGAGAGATTTGAAAATGGGCTTGCAATGCTCCAGATATCCAGCATTTGCCAGAATGCGAACCACCTTTTTTGCACTCTAAATATTTGCATAGCCGAAGACGAGTTACCCCAGAGACTCACTCCATAAGAAATATGAGAATGGAACAGTGAGAGCTTGCTGACTCAGACAATGTCTCAGCCTCCTAATAACGTAAATACTAGAAGACAACTTACCCCTGAGAAAATCGACGTGCGACGCCCAGCAAAGCGCATCATCAACAATAATCCCCAATAAGTTGGCTGTTCGTCCCCGAGCATGACCACTAGCACTAGAAAATGTAAGTCTCTGGGTCTTATCAATATTTAGTTTCAGCAGATTACTAGTGAACCAGCCATTCGCAACTCCCTCAAGGTGCCCCGCACGACCTTCGAGCTGTGAAACACTGCTCCCATAACACATCCAGCATAAAGAGTGACCCTTCCAGGATTCTAATAACTATAAAGGTCGTTAATATAAACGACAAAGAGCAACGGCCCTGGGGCACTCCACTCGTTAATACCCTCACCTCAGACAGCTCCGACCGAAGAGCCACTGTCTGTCCTCTGCCAGTGAGGTACGACCGCAGCAGCTGCAACGAGAGTCCCCGCACACCATATCGAGAAAGCTTGGTGAGAAGAACTTCATGAGACACACAGTCAAAGGCCTTGCTCAGATCACATAAGATGAGATCAATAAATTCACATCTCTCCAGGCCCTCGACTATGTCAGACACCACACGAGCCACCGCCTGGTCTGTCGACCGACCACCCCTGAAACCAAACTGTCCAGGACACAAAAGGTTATTCGCTTCCAAAAAAGAAGTTAGATTTTGTTTTAATATAATCTCAAAAATTTTTCCAAATATAGGAACTATAGAAATCGGTCGGTAATCAGATATCAATGTCACCCTTTTTAAATACAGGGATAACTCTAGTCAACTTGAATGGCTCAGGGAAAATGCCGCCGCACAAACATAAATTGAAGATGTGCACTAAAGGCTTAACTAAGATCTGTGCATATTCCTTCACAAAGAAACTGCTGCAGTCAAACATATCAACACTGCCCGAGTTTTTTAAGTGGCGAATGGTCTGCAGAACCTCAAACTCCGAGATGGGCAACATAAAAAAGGAGCTAGGCGACTTAACATATGCACCCGCTCATCAAGATCCACAGACATGGCCCCAGTAATTTTATTAGCAAAAGATACAAAAAAAAAATACTATACGTACACAGAAATTAAACATTACAATACAAAATTCGTATAATAATAATTTTCTACCAGCTTAAATTAGAAATACAATCTTTGCGTGACCCGCTCGGATAGGACTTTTTACTTATTAAATTAATCACATCAAAGAAAAACAGAATTCATTGCCATGTCAATAGTAAACAGATCACGTTAAAACCCCTTCATTTTTGTATAACCACATTCAGACTAGCAGTCTACAAGCGAACTTCAAGAATACTAGTTCCAGACTCGTCCCAGAATCCAGAACCTCAGGGCCAAAAGTAACTTAATAGAAAAGATCCAAATAATCTCAGACTTTGTATGAATAATAATAATAATAATAAGCTTTATTGCTCAACAGAAACTATCCATTTACAGAGCAATACATTAAATAGGAAATAAATTCGACAAATACTAACTACATTACAATTTTACAAATTACAATACAATTTAGCTTCATCTAAAATTCCCCTCAATGGGGTGAAATGTACATCACACGATTCACACATCACATTATAACAATTTAACATAAAACATATAGCAGACTTCAACATTAGATTCGTTCGAGCCCTCGGGCAGTAAAAAGTGCTACAATGCCTACCGGACACATGCGGTATACAAAAATTAATTTGGGACAACAACTCTGTGCAATCTATTTTATTGTTCAGCAGTCCGTGCAGGAAGGTAAGAGCCACAGTCGCCCTACGATATTCTAGGGACTCAATATGGAACCTACTTGTCAGATCGGTATACTCAATTCCTCTAGCAGGGTATACGTTATCACATTTATAAGCTAGGTATTTAAGAAATCTTCTCTGTACACGCTCTACAGACGACTTATGACTGACATAATAAGGATTCCAAACTAAACTACAATACTCCAACTTGGAACGTACAAACGCAAAGAATAGAGCCTTCAAGCAATATCTGTGAAACCTGCACAATTCCTGACTATAAAACCATAGGACTTCATTGCATCCGCAACTTTACTCGCTATATGATCAACAAACGTTAATCGACAATCGAATAAAACTCCAAGATCTCTCATGGAATAAATACGAGATAGTTCACAATCCCCAATGGAGTAATGATAATCGTGGATTATTAATCGTCGAGTATAAGTGACAATTTTACATTTTGAAGTGTTTAGCGGCAAGTAATTTCGGACACACCAGTCATGAATCGAATATAGGTCCGTCTGAAGCCTCACACAGTCCGACAAATTACGGACACTTGTATATATTTTCAGGTCATCAGCGAACAAAAGACTTTTGCAATTTATAACATTTACAATATCATTAACAAATATTAGACCCTTGAGGCACACCAGATGTCACTGTAAATTCATGTGAGCTAAAGCCATTACAGCACACAAACTGCTTTCTGTTAGACAGATATGATTTCATAAAACAGACAAGGTCCCCAGAGAAACCAAAACAACTTACTAAGTAACACAGAATGACAGACACGGTCGAATGCTTTAGAAAAATCGGTGTATATTACATCCACCTGACCATGTCCATCCAGTACCTCAGACGCATACTGTAGCCAGATTAGTGAGAGTAGATCTATTCCTCATAAAGCCATGCTGGTTAATGGAGATCTGACCCAAGATCAAACTGTTGATACGCTCACAAAGGATGATTTCAAAAAGCTTCGAGAAGTTGCATAAAATTGATATCGGCCTATAATTTGATATTTCTGCACTATCACCACCCTTCAGAACCGGACAGATCCTAGCAGTCTTAGAATTCGAGAAGACTAGATTTCAATGATAAATTGAAAATGAGTTGTAGAGGCCTGGCCAAAGCACCTATGCAGTCGCGAATGATTGGAACGTCTAGTACGTCTTGGAATTTGAACTTGTTCTTTAATGATTTTACTTGGTAGAATCAATAATCAACGGTTTTTTCAATCAATTTATTTGTTTTTTTACTTGTTTTTTCGAGGTTAGTATCATCCCAACTTTAATTTTTTGATGAATTGATAGATCTGAGAAGTTTGTCTGAATACGGGTGAATTATATTGAGAAATAAAAATAATATTGCAATTTTCGTAGTTGGTCCGGAAACTTTTTCCCCATCCTCGTACATCAACGTATAATAAAATGAAAATCACCAATTCTTTTTTAGAAGATGCACGATTTGTAGGCAATATTTAGAAGTCTCGATACTGGTATAGTACAATAGGTAGTTAAAAAAAATAAAAACACTGTTTTACCTGTAGGTCAAACCATATTTTTATGGCAATAATAAAACATTTTAAAATTATTTATTGTTTGGTTTTTGGAAGCAAATCAAATGGTTAACGATTGTTTTCTCTGTGGGAATATTCTGATATTTTATAATTTTATTACGCAGTGACTTTACAAATGGTCCTTACAGCTTTTGTTTTCAATTTTAACTAACCCAAACAAACATGTTATTGAAATTACATTTTCATGCGTTCCGCTAACATTTAGCCTAGTAGTATAATAATAATAAAGACAAAACAAAAAACCTATCCTATAAATTTTAAAATATATAGGAGTTCTAGATTACGTTCCTAATTTAAGTTGGTAGAAAATTATTATACGAATTCTTCTACTCGGAATGTTTAATTTACTGTGTATGATATATTGTTAAGATTCATTTCTGGTGAGTTTTTTAATGTTTACGAGGGTTGTCTTTTATATTTCGGGATTTGGCAACCCTGGTGTTGCAATCTGGCAACTGACGGCTCTATCGTAAAGTTGGACATTTTTGAGGTTATGCGTACTCAGAACGTTTTGACATACGAGCGCAATTTGTGTTGTTTACAGTAACTTAAAAGATTCAACTCGGTCCAAAAATGGAATTAAATCGTGAACAGTGCATGGATGAACTTAATTCAACTTTTGGCTCCATCAAGGACCAGTGTTTATCGATGGTATGGTGAATTCAATCGTGGTCGGAGTTCCCGCCAAGACGAATTTCGTGAAGGTCATCCAAAATCAGTTGTTGTTCCGAAAACCATTGATGCTGTGCGCGAACTGATATTGCAAGATCTTCATGTGACCTATCAAGAGATTGAGACAACCTTAGGCATTAGTGGGACCAGCATACATTCCATATGTGGTGGGTGTTTCAAGAGGAGCCAAATCCAACAAAAGTTGTTCGCGCACGAAGCACTTCCAAGCAAATGGTCGCCTGTTTTTTCGGAAAAACTGGACATGTCCCAAACGTACCACTAGAACAACGCAGAACAGTCAATTCTGAGTGGTACACAACCATTTGTTTGCCAGTTGTCTTTCAAGAAATCAGGAAAACCAACCGCCGAAGACGAATCACTCTTCACCACGACAATGCGAGCTCTCACACATCGGCTCAAACAACTGAATTTTTGAGCACCCAAAACATCGATTTGATGAGTCATTCGACGTATGGTCCTGACTTGGCACCGAATGACTTCTTTTTATTCCCGTACGTAAAAAACAAACGGAGAGATCAACGTTTTTCGACACCTGAAGAAGCGGTTGCTGCATGTTTTGAAGATACCTCAATCAGAGTGGCAAAAGTGCTTCGACAATTGGTTCAAACGCATGCAAAAGTGTATAGATCTTCATGGGGAATATTTTGAAAAACAATAAAGTAATTTTCCATGATTAATATTTGTTTTTGTTCTCTAATCCCGAAATATAAAAGGCAATCCTCGTATTACTCCAATTTCGATTACTATTTTCTGACTAAAAAAATGTACGACGGGCGTTTTTAATTCCGTGGAATGGTGGTGATTGAAGTTTATCCCAAGTTTATCTTATTCCGATCATTAATCTTTGAACTATCGTCTTCAACTCAACTCAATCGGGAAGAAAAGTAAAGACATACAGAAAATTGAATACCGCGCCGGCAGGCTAAGCAGGGAAAGTGTGTTCACACTATTATGGAAGAGATGTCATAGGTTTACGGCAAACTTCCCAAGGATAAACAATTGCATAGGCTTTTTAAGCATGGTAGGGAATCACGAGAATTCTCAGGCCACCGCATCGAATATTGTCATGCATTTTTGGACCACTATATAGTTAAGATACGCCCGGACAAAATCTTACGTTAATACATGTTTGAGTGACAAAGGCACAAACAAAAAATATTTGAAAATTGTGAAAAAAATCACGATTTAAACAAAAAAATCATCGATGCATCTCAAGGGAGGTTGGAAAATTGAACACAAGGGGTAATTTAGATTGCAAGACAACTGACATAAAGATATTTTGTGGTTATTTTGAAATTATTAAAAATATTTTTTTGAATCTAATTAATCTTTCAGGATGACAAAGGCGGTCCTTTAAATTTGGTGAATACTGGAAAATTGACAATATCCTGGAGTATTCATCAAAAAAATCATGATTTTGCCCAACCCTAAGTATCAACTGGTACAGAATTCAAAAATACTGACACAATAAACCAAAAGGCTGCAGTGATATCGGATATCACTAGATCAGGCGGGCCCAGGCCATAAAAAACTATAAAATTTAAGCTTGTAATCGTGTATAATTAGTGCATGTATTTACACAACTAATTAAGAATAAAAAAGATAATATATGTAAGTACTATTTATTTTGATAATGTAATCTATTTAATTTATTATTTTTTAACTAAAAATATGCTTACACTGAATCTTCAGTTTAACTACTTAATTCATAAGACAACTATGATAATATCCTTTAGTGGAATTATTCATTAGAACAATAATAATCAATCAATCTAACATACAATTTATGCAATAAATTAGTTTTGATAAATGAAACAAATTTTATATTCAGAATATAATTTAAAAATAAAATTTTCTAAAGGTAATCGCTTCGAGTTCACCTCTCTCTACGTCTCAACTAATCATCAACAAAATTTCAATATAATAAAATTGGTGAGAATCTAAAAACCAGTTCTTTTTCACTAAAATCTTGAAATCAACAAAATATACCGGGTTATTCATATGTATGGTATAAAATTCATCCATTTTATTTCTTGCGAAAACGCAAAAACACGTAAATAGTTTCTAAATCAACCCTGATCAGTTTTTTGTAACTATGGAACACTACGCTCAAAGCTTTATACAACAAACCATATTTTCATATTTTAGGTTACAGTGGTACCATTTTACTAACTTCACAACAACTGTAATCTGATTTCAAAAACTAAATAGTAACTGAATAAATTGAAGGTCGACACTAAAATATCGTGTAGCACAAGAAAAAAAAGTAAGAAAAAAATACATTCGTGTCTACACCTTGTAACATTGTGTTCAAAGTAACTAGTTCAGGTCCGTATTATTCATAGATTACAGCAAACCACTGAAAATGTTAGCGAACCACATTTGAGAAAAAAAAAGTTTCTGGCCGGGGGTTGCTTTTGCGATTTCGCAATTGTATTGCATACATATTTATGAATAACTCGGTATATTTAGAAAATAAAGCTTTTATGTTTTTGTTTTGCTAAAAGCTATTCTGTATTCTTGCATTTCAAATGCATATTTTTCACATGTGAGTGCATTATACAGTGTGATCCATAGACCTAGTTACTGATTTGAGAAATTAAATGAGCTAAAATGTGTCAATTCCGGATCACTTTGCCCTATAGGTCTTCAATGGAAAATAAACCACAACAACAAAAAAGCTAGCGCGATAATAGAAAACAAGTTTAATTCTATGTTAAATTATGGTACACTGAGAATTTATTTTCATTTATATTCTTGTGTATTTTGAACAAACCGTTTGGTGTAGCTCGCCCACACTTTACTTGGTTTTTACTAAAGTCCTGGACAATTGTTTTCAAGCCAGGAAAATTCAAGTTTCTCAATGACATTAATAATTATTAATTTTTAATGGCACGCCCCTGTACAGCATATCATTGAGGTATTAGATATTTTTAATCACAATAAATAAATAAATACAATTGCTAACAAAATTTGCCAATACGAACATTTCAGGATGGTTTAGCAAAAGATCATTGAATAAAAAGGCGCATAGAAATAAAATTAAAAAAACTTTTCTCGCAAAGTTACAGATATCCAAAAAAAAAATTTTTTTAACAAAAAGAATTTGACAATTGGCAAAATTTTCAAATAGCAATGTCTTTCACAAAAAGGCGGTCTGTCAGCCTGTGAACCCCGGAGGTCAATATTTGGTCTGGTTCCAAGAATATCGAGAAAGTTTTCCTTGCTCGAAAATTGTCCAGAACTTTATTTAAAACTTTTTCTACCAAAAAATGCGATGCTTCTCATAAAAAATATAAAATGTATGGACCTTTTAACAAGCCCCAACGACGAGTTTGTATTGTACAGAAACTAACAGGAATTCGGCAACACGGTAAACAGATCTTGAATGGGTATCGCAATCGTGGTACATGTTATTCAAGACCCTGTATATGTCATAAACCATAAAAATAAAAAAAAGTAAAATGAGGGTAATACATGTAACATTTAACCGAAAATGCGTTTAAAATTCATTGCATGTGTAATTTGGCAACGTTTAAAAAAATTGATCCGAGATCTGTTTTGTAGTAGCAGATTATAAAAGATTTAAGTTTATAAGCTACTCGGTTACACACCTTTTTTGATAAAAAATTCCACATACAACACAGGCATCTCAATTTCGAGAATCTAAAAAACTATACATATATTTACCAAGAAAATTTAAATTGATATACATAACTTAAAAATAAAATAAAAAGAAGAAGATTTAGCCAATTTTAATGCGACATCGGTGCTAAAATTTAAACTCAATTTTCGATAAATTGCTATAATTTTAAAACGGAGAGATTGATTGAGGGTGAGAAATATATAATATAATATATATTTCGTGATGAATTAAACCATACATATTTTTTACCCTGTATAGTTCGAAATATTTTGACATCATTTTCCTCATTAAATTATACCTAAAATCTGCAATGAATTTCCAGGACCCACTGTATATAGGTGTAGGGGCGCAGCCGTTGTAAAACATCCATGCCCAGTGTGGAAATTGTCATAGCACAGCGAATTATTGTACCATAGTACTTTCTGACACGCGCTGAGCACGACACAGGTATAAATATTTTAAAAGTTCCACCCTTAAGATTAAATTCATGATCGATAATAGGTAGAGACCTATAGAGGGTGGTACATATTGAACTAAAGGTGTGTAATAAAATAACGCAACAGGATATGGCTCTACGATAACAAAGAATGATCATGGTTAAGATCAATTATCCTTTCTCTATTTGTATTTGAAATCCAGGAGGGTTGAACTGGAAAGTGAGTTGAATTTAACTGTCAAAGTTACGAATTAAGTAATATTAACCGCTTAAAAATTAATCACGTTCATTCAATAATGATGTTTGTCATAATCCTTTGTTGCTGTACGGGGCATTTGAGCGAGATATGAACATTTTTGGTCCACAATCTTCATGAGACTGTTAATTCTGACAATATTATAATAAATAAAAAAATACAGAAACAAAACAATGGCATAAACATAAAATAAGTAAAAAAAATATATACTACAGCTTTTCAATTGTATTTCAAAGAACTTGTATTCGAAAATAGTCAATTCAGTTTCCAAATGCAATTCAAAAGCATCAACTGAACAAAAATCGAAAATTGTCGAATCTATTTCAAAATAACAATTATTTTAAGTATCAAATTTATTTAAATCATTTGAATTTCAAAATATGGTTCACATAAGATGAAATAAAACACTATTTCAATTTAAATCTCAATCAATAAGAAACCAACCCCATTACCAAAAAAAATATTTTGACCATTTTTGAAACTGAACTAATTTTGAATTAAAATAATAATGAAAATCAAGTATGTAATACCTAGTTCAAAATTTTGGAGACACATCTGACGCTTTTGAAATAGAGTTGGAAAAAGTCTAAAACAAACTTGATAATTTAAAGAAACTAAAACTTTTGCAGCACGCCTATGGAAAAATTTAAAATTCAAATACCCTTTTAAGTTTTACTCAGTAATAAGCATCACTGTTGTATCAAATTTCATTGTTATATATTCACAGATGTTGTAGAGATATTTAAAAAAATATATAGAAGATCCATAGTATAGTAGAAATATTTTACGTGGTAGCATTTTTTAAATTACCTAAAATGTTATACAAAATTTGTTGCCTACCTTTACATTTTACACCGACATGGCCCTGCCCCCATATGTAATCTTTACCTGTAACAAATAAAGGTTTTAATAAAAAAAACATATTATACAGGATTTTCAAAAATTCATACACGAATTTCAATCGGCAACAAACTTCGCAATAGCAGATACGAGACTGGTTTGAAAACTTGTGTAGGTTTAGGAGCCACTTTTATTGTATTACCAACGTCTCGATGTATATTTACACCATTTTCACGGTTCCAAAATTGTTTGTTGTGTGTGGCACCATATTCCAACATATTTTGTACATTTTTTAAATTTTTAAAAGCAAAATGTAATACATTTGGGTTAAAAACAATTTGGTGGGTTCCAACATCACATAGCCCCCTCCTGAATATGCGGAATTTGTGTGATTTTACCTTAAATTTTCTTTCATTTTGTTATTGTTGTTGAAAGCCAACACATAAATCAGTAGGTATTTTAATTTTGTACTTGCAAACAGTGTGTCAATCGAAAAAAAGTAAAGAGCCTTTTTGTGTTTTAAATTGAACAAGGATTCTAGAAATAATTTTTGCTTCTAAAAAATCAGTGGCGTCTCATATTTTTCATTAAAATTGTGCGTGATGTGTCCGTACGCACGCCACTGGTGGAAGTAAAATAATAAATTTTGCATAAAAACATGTATCTAAATTATCTACCCAAACTTGCCAAATTTCATCTAAATATCTACAGTAGTTTTTAAAAAATTTTATTAAATTTAAAATTTATAATAAAAATTTTGACCCCTTTACCCTTCAAACGAAGCATTTTTCGTTTAGTTTATAGTTTACAATACAAACTGATATTATTTTGTGTTTCTTTGTCTGCCTCTAAAGTTTCCGCTTTCGAAACTGGACCCAATGTTTTTAATTCCCCGCAATAGGGGATAAGAGTAGAAGAATTCTACTTCTTCATTTTCTTCAAGATTTTAGGTATCTGTTATGAATGCAAATTCCAAAAGGCTTTGTAACGAACAGATGTTTTATGGAAACCACCTTTGCTCATACTTTATGATTGTTTATCTTAGGGTGATAAGGGATAACAAAACGCTGACACGTAAGGGGTTTATATTAAGAAGGAGTTAATATTCTTCGATAAATTCTCCATTCTGGAGGTTAACTCTCCAGTTATGTCTTTCTTAAGAGCTAACATTGTCTAACTAATACAAAAAGTAACTGAATCTAGTGAAATGTGAACAAAGCTAAGTAAGATAGTTGACGTTAAAATCTAAGCGTGACATACCCACAACCCCCAAACTTTAATACCCTGTATTTTGATGATTATCAACATTTGAATAGTTTTCCGGTATATGCTTAATTATGGGTAGCTTGTAGATTAAGACATGTTTTGATTGAACAAATATTTGTTTATGATTAATTTTCGATTTTTATTAGCGTACTTTTTCGCCATATATATACACTTTTGGAATGCTCTATATATGAATATAAAACCTCAGGGGAAGCTACATGGGCCTCGCTTGCCAGCGATTTTATTAACGACTAACATGAGGATACAAATTCCAGTTTAGTTTGGCCAATTTTCAAGATTTTTTTATTTTTATCATGTGTAAAAAGTGGGAGCAACTATCTCGCAATTTTTTTTTTATAAAATCCGTGTATTTTTATCTTGATATTTAATATTTTGAAATACTATTGTCATAAATTTTAATTTCAAAAGTTTTGTATGCGAATGAACTAGATAGATCCCGAGGTAAACAAAATATATATTTTTTATTCCAAATAATTTTGGCGACTAAAATTTAGTACCCATTCAAAAATATAAATTCAAAAATAAATTTGAAAATTAAACGTGTATAAAAATAAATGTTGATATGTATTATAAAAGAGTCTAAAATGAGAACTTAGTTTCTGGCTACTGCCATTTTAAAATTTGGCATTTTACATACGGTTAATGTTAATTACCATCATCATTTTCTTTACATTTTGTGAGAACCGAAATGGCTGTAATAAATTAACTCATTTTCTTGAATGTTGTGTCTAATTTTCCTTGTACATTACAGGGCTAAGCATATTTCACTTTAAATCTCGGTTTTACTCAAAGTGGCGATTGTCAATTGCCTCACAATCGAGTCACATCCAAATACTGTTGTATTTTATAAAACAGACAAGAAGAGCGTGTTCAAAAGGGCAATAGTATCAATATTTAAATCCTGGGATGCCAAAAATTCGTTCTTAATTCTATCACTTATCATTACTATAAATAATAAATAATATTTGAACTAGCCTCGGTCAAGCAACTCTATTCTCTATCAACTAAGGAAGTTGCAATCCTCTATATCAGGATATAGAGGATTACAACTTACTGCAGGATGACTGGTTTACGCTTACGGATTGGGGTGAATCTAACAAACTGCCTTTGAACGTTCAAAAATGTAAGTTTGCCGTATTTTCTAGATCGCAAAATATATTTGAGTTCCAGTACCAACTAAATGATACGGCTCTTGAACGTTGCAAGGTGTTGAGGGATCTGGGAGTCTATGTGGACACTGACTTATCGTTTGGCCATCATATTGAGTGCATCGGCCGGGATGCATTGAATACATACAACGCAGAGATTGTTTATTCTGAAAATATTTCGCGTGGTTCCTGAACGCAAACAGTAAATATTTTCTTGATATTCCCGTTGATATATCGTTCATAAAAACGGAGAATAAACGGTGCCAAACAGCTACCCTGATGGGCGTAAAAGTCAAGGACTTGTGACCGTTGTATTCGACGTAGCAAAGCATAGCAAAGATAAGAAGCAAAAAACGACAGAAGGTGGTCATCGAAACCAATAAAGGACGTTTTTCGAAGTATCACCGCATGATCCAACCTATCAAAGGCCTTCGAGAAATCGATATAGACAGCATCGGCTCTGAGTCCCTTCCCTAGTGCGCGAAAAACCATGCTGCTGAGAGTCAATTTGTTGTTTCACCTGGCTAAACATTTTTCTATGAAGTGTTGTCTCAAATACCTTCGAAAAGTTCGCGAGAAGAGAGATGGGTCAATAATTTTGAACACGATCATTTTCCGCAGACTTATACGTGATTGGTGTGTTATTTAATTTGTATCATTTTTCTTTGTTATTTGTATGTGTTTCTGCTTTACACAGGGTGAGACTGGCGACAGTATCAAACCTGTAGCAAATTTTATTTTTCATCAGTGGAGAACTAATACGGCCAAATTTTGAAAAACATATCAAAGTTATGTTTTTTTTAATGAAACAGCCTATATTTAAGGGGCTATTTTGATAGTACCTCAAAAATAAATGCTATTTGGTATAGGATGCCCTATCTCTTACGATTTCCACAAAAATCATCAATTTATGGTTATCACCAACCTAAACAGTTTCTCTTCAAATTCACCAGACATCAAATTTTTTGCCAAGGCTCCGAATTTGCACAAATTGCTTTTGGAAACTGACAGAGAAAAAGCATAACTTTGATATATTGCTCTTTTTGGGTCACCCTGTAAATTTGTATTTTTTTTTAAAACTTTATTTTGACTATGCCATGACTCCAACAAAGTGCTGGCCAAATACTATCGGGTCCGCCATCTAACGTTTTTTTTTTCAACTAGTGCTTATTTCGTGAAGGGTAACACTTAGCTCATGTCTGATTTGACAGATAATTAGTTTTATCCTTCCGCTGAACGAATATGGTTGTGTATACGCTTGGACAACGCTGGGAAATATTGCGACAGTACTTTGAAAATCATGGTAATGTTGCAGAATGTGTGCGAAAATTGCGTACGGATTTTGGAAGAAGAGAAGCACCGTCAGCTCCGTATGTTCGTTATCTCGTGAAAAAAGTGAAAGAAACTGGCATCCTCATCGATAAACTAAAGCGTGAAATGCCAAAAACAGTGCGTACACCCGAGAATATTGTTGCTGTGGCAGAAAGTGTGCGTGAAGCGCCATCAACATCAATTCACCGTCGGTCTCAACAATTGAACATTTCGGAGACATCATTGAGACGAATTTTGCATAAAGACCTTGGTATGACGCCATACAAAGTCCAATTGGTTCAGGAGTTGAAGCCAACTGACCATCCAATGCGTTTTCGCTTCGCTCAGTGGGCCTGCGATCGACTTACAGAAGATGCTGATTTTGCCAAAAAATAATCTTTTCAGATGAAGCTCATTTTGATCTTGGCGGGTATGTAAACAAGCAAAATTGTCGCATTTGGGGCACAGAAAACCCGCACGCATACATTGAAAAGCCGATGCACCCAAAACTTGTGACTGTTTGGTGCGGATTTTGGTCCGGAGGCATAATTGGGCCATTTTTCTTCGAAAATGAGCAAGGAGTGGCCGTTACAGTCAATGGCGATCGTTATCGGGCCATGTTGAACGAATTTTTGTTCACAAAAATTGAAGAGGAGGAAATTGGCAACATTTGGTTTCAACAGGACGGCGCTACATGCCACACAGCCGAAGCTACACTCGATGTTTTGCGCCCTGTTTTTGAAGATCGCATTATCAGCCGCAGAGCTGCGATTTGACACCGTTGGACTATTATTTGTGGGGTGCCGTCAAAGATAAGTGTTACGCCGACAAGGCCAGAGACAATGGACGCTTTAAAGGACAATATTCGTGAAGCCATTGGTGAAATACAGCTGCACACAATCAATAATGTGCTTAAAAATTGGACCGATCGTGTAGGCTACTGCATGGCCAGCCGAGGCAGCCATTTGAATGAAATTATTTGTCATTATTAACCGGAAGGATTGTACTTTCAAATAAAAAAAGAAATTTGAGAAAATATTCAGCAGTTTTTCTTTTATAGCATTTTCAAAAAAAAAAAAGTTATCTGGCAGACCCAATAGTACTAGAGTGGTATAAGTATGTAGATTGATTGAAATGTAATGAATGATGAGTGCCAGTAAAGTTATTGTTTCACGTTGCTTTTTGCATGTATCCAAATACAAGTGCCTTAATTTGTACCTAAGTGTGGGGAACGAAACTATTTGATAACGCTCAATGATATGTTCGCTAATTAAAAAAATGTATTGCCGTTAAACAACAAAAAATCTAGAATCTTAACTTATGAATATTTTTTATTAAATATATAAATTTTCGAAGATTAGTTAAAAATGACAATCTATTATACTATTTAAAATGTGCAAAATGGAAGTTATAAAAGTTATTTATACATTAGATGTTGTATTTATGTAAATACGACAAGTTTGTTCGGTTTTATTGCTAGAAACGCAGAACTGTGGAAATTTTAATAAAATTGTACTACTATATATATATTATACATGTCCTCAAAAATTTCTTTTTATGACCTTTCTACCACAAAACTAATTTTTACATGAATTAAATCACAACCCATAAAATTTCGCTAAATAGCATAAAAATATTAAAGAGAAACATTTACATTTCCAAAAGGTATTCGAGTTTTATATCTTTTATTTCGTACTTGCCTAATTCGTGCGATTGTCGTAATTTTATTTAATTTTGCCTACATTTTAATACATTAAATACCCACTGCCTATTCTTGAGATATCTTCCGCCCACACACTAATGGGCCACCCTGTATATATATGTATATATATTTATTCACTCATTAACAAACTGCAGGTGATATTTGCTAATTAATGTATTATTCATCTTAGATAAATTTAAATAATTTTCAAATAGTTTAAAAAAAAAAGCTTTTATCGCAAATTTATCGTGAACAAATTCTTACCTTCAGTCATAAATTAAACACACTCATACTATTATATAATATACACAGGGTGATTATTTTCAAAATGGTACATTTTTAAAACAAAAAATGCTGCTGTCGTCCTATAATCAATAATCGACTTCCTGTTTGCAGTTACAGTCAGTTTATTGATATTGGAGCACTGGTGCTTCCACAATAAATTGCCTCCGAATTCCAAGAACAAGTAGACGCGAACCGATAGTATACATGAATATGCTAGAAATAGCAGAATTCTTGACAAAGCTCTCTTCGTGCACTTGGACAATTGACCACCAACATCGTACGATTAGACTCTGCTGGACTTTTTCTTCTAAGTTTTTCTGAAGTCGATGTCTATGCGAATAATATCGCTCAAATTCAGACAGATCTATGCGGAAAAGTAATTGAAATTTGGACCATTCAGATTCGTACAAGCGTGGGAAGCATATAAGTTTGAATTATACTAATGATTCAGGTATTTAAAAATTAAAATTTATAAAATTGATAAAGATCAGCAGAATTATACTTACAATGTTTACATAATATTGGTGTGACAACGTATATATCCTCAAGTCTATGTGTCGGATACTGATTCTCAGAATCTGAAAAAAAAAACATTTTATGATTTAGATAACTTTAATTTGCCCTTTATTATTGACTTAATTAAATAATAAGTATCATTTTTTATGGTGTCCTAAAAAATGTTACAGAGAATGAATGATATTTATCAAAATACAGTTGACACTGTTTATAGTGAAACTCTATATAGTGAAAAACTCTTTACAGTGAAATATTTTAATGTAAAGAGCCTTGCATATAGTGAAGCTTTAAAATGAGTAACACTGTATATAATAAAATTTTCACCGGACTTTTATATATAAATTTTTATGTATTTTCAGGTTTCGCATGCTTTTGAAAATGTTCTTAACGCGTTCATAACGCCTAATGGTAGGCAATAAAGCAGGTAGATTTCTGTGAGACACCTGGGGAATTCCTAACCCATTTTATAGTCGAGGGCTAGTAAATCACAAATTTAGGTTCAGTTGGTTTTTGTTTAAGAATCAAGTAAGATGTCCAAGCATGTGTCTGTTTAAGTTTAGCTGAGAAAACTAAAGTTTTGGAGGAAGTTGATTAAGGCTGCAAAAAAAATTGATGTGGCTGCAAAATTCGGTGTTTCTCTGATAGTAAAAACTCGCGAAACTATCATCAAAAAAACTAATGTTCCAAGCAGTCGAAAACGAGGACGAGAAATTTAATAAAGCAAAAGGTTCTACAATATGCTAAAGAATTTAACTGCGTTAATTTTCAAGCTAGAGAAGGGTGGTTGAGTGCCTGGAAGCCTCGAAATGCGAGAGTGCAAGCGTTCGCCAGGAGAACTGTAACCTTTGGACTGAAACTGTTTTGACAATCGACAATGATGTTGGCACGACAAATCTCCCAACTGACCAAGAGATAATTGACGATAGAAAACGTATAGACGATCATGAAGAAGAAACTGAAACCGAGAGTGTCCTGCTAAATTTAGTGAAAATAATATAAGAAATGCATTTGACATTGTGCGAACTAGTTTCAGGGGCCAGGGAAAGGTACCTGATCAAATCTTGTTGCGTAACAATTATTTTTCAAAAGTAATGTTCAAAAGAAAATAACTGTATGTATGTATGTTATTATTTACAAATTACTATATTCTTATGTAATGTGTACGTAGATTATGTACATGCTAAATCTTTTATAATTAAATTTTTCGATTTTTTTGCTTGTTGATTTTTTCTTTATACATATAGTGAAAAACTATAGATCAGATATAAGACTCGGAAGCTATTATCATTTGGTATGACTTATCAATTTAGTTTTCGATTCCATAAATTATTGAAGTTGTCAAAACCACAACACAATATTTCGTTGAATTTTCTATATAAATCTTATGACTAAAAGTGGGCAATACTTGGCCAGAATCTGAATGTAGGAGGATCTCAACTACAATGGTATAATTTTTGTCTAGTTTAGGGTAACTTCTATCAATGTTTTTGTACCATATCAGTTTGGCAATGGTACGTATTTCATACCAGAATAAAAACTCACCCTCTCATAAATTGAACAGATAAAACTATAAATGTATAAAACTAAAATATTTCTCTCTAGAATTACAACGTAGACATGATATAAAACATGAACGTCTGTATGTCGCCACGAGTAAGTGAACTATACTGCCAGCGTCTGAGACAATTTGTGACAGCTATTAAAGAATTCTTGTTATTAGTTTTGTTGTTAGCCCAATGATTATTAAACTCTAGGCAGGTATCAGGAATAAGGGCACGCTTTTCAAATAACTCTCATCTATTCGACGTTTTGGAACCCTTATTTGTTCTTTCGTCAGGCTATCTAGACTATAGTTAAATGATTAATAAAATCAAAGATGACATTATTATTGTTGCACCAGCATACAGGCAAAACATGTCCAAATGTAACATTATAACAGGTCATTCAATACTTACCCTACGAACTAAGTAAGAAAAAACAAAATTTTGACAAAACACAATTTTATTATTCAACATTAATTAGAGCTCCCTTTCTTGAAGCAAATGTAATAATAATTATAAAGAGAGGAAAACCAAACTGAAGTAAAAGAGCTAGTTCGATAAGTAATGATTATTAATATTTATAGAGCAACAGTCTCAGGGCGAATTATATATTCTAAAATTTTGTTCTCAATCTTTGTCTGAGGAAATGGAATTCTAAATAAAAATTTGAATAAATTTGTATTTTAAAACAAAATACGCAAATGATAGAATCGATAACTTTAAATAACGTAAAAGTTTTACATTAAAATTCATTAGGAAATCAGAATTTTCATCTTGGAGCAAGGACCTATAAAAACATTATTATAAAGGTCAATGGAAACCAAAAACACTCTTAGAAATAAATACTATTTCTTGATACCTAGATATGTTCAATACGAAACGATATTTTGCGTATTTAAAAAAATTCGTATCGAATTGAAATTTTTGATAAATCATAATATACTTAGTTAAGTACAACATTTTTTTAGATACAAGCATTTTGTATTTCGCGGGCTATATAAAATTGCACTGCAAAAATTCACCAAAATCAAGCGTGAAACTTTTCACCACTCCCTCGTATTGTCAGGAAATTGTATAAAATGATATTATTAAAAACGAGACAAACATAAACAACAGAAAATAATAAACAAATGTTTACTATGATATGCAGTTATTTAAATATTTTATTAAAGTAGTATAATATAAAGAAAATAGTTACCAGCAACACCTGAAGCTGAAGGATGATGTATGGTTTTGTTAACTTCAGATCCCAACAACTTTACACATTCAACTGAAAATTAAAAACACAACAATTAATTTCATAATAAATATGTTTTCGACATAAATATAGTGTGACAAAAATATCATTAAACAATATCTAGCTTAATTCAGAACTACCGAGAAGAATACAAAACTAGAACTAGTGTACAAAGGGCTAGTACATCATGACCTAGGTCATAAGTGTCTACAGCCCAAGCATTAATAGGTAGCCAGTAAAATTTTTACAGATTAGGACGACTTCAGAATATTTGTTTTTAGTTGAAATGTCCAGTATTATTGTATGGTGGTATTCTTTTTAGTTGTTTCTGACTTATGTACATTCTCGTGTTGTTCAATTTATATTGTTGGAACTAGGTATGAACATACTGAGCTGAGGTGTTTGATTTTTTTTCTTTTCGGCTCATGTGCCGTTTAAACAAGTCTTCGAACGACTTCCCGTTGTATAAGTAGTTTCGTGTAGGCTCTCCTAGAAGCACCCGATCATATAGTGTGTTGGTATGATGATTTTTGTTCGTGCATATATTTTTTCACGATTAACGACCGCATTCAACAATCCCGGTTAACCTAACGTTTGCTTAAAATGTACAATTCATCAAACCCAGCTAGGATTTAACAACTATTTAAATTTAACAAAATAGCTAAGCTTAGAGACAATTTCATTACAAATTTCTATTCCGTTTTATTAAAAACAGCGGATATTTCTTCTGATAAGGTATTTCCGGAATGTGAAGATGTGTTGCACAGAAAAAAAGATCTCAAATGATTTATTCAAAGTAAATTATAATTTCTAGTAATAAAATATAATAAACTCACATTTCCCTAAATCTAAAATTTCTTCGTGGACATCCTATTCCAACTGTAAAAACGTCAAGATCGAGTGTCAAATTTAAAAAAATCATATATGAAGATAATAACAAATACGTTGAGTGTACCCAAAGAAAAATCTGTTTGCTTTTAACTTAACTGTTAGTTTATTAACAGAATACGAAATATTTTGGTGAATATGGCGAAATTTAAGAACAACTCAAAGCTTTCAATTTTTTTTTTGTCAGACAGATCCAGTTGTAACAATAACAGAGCACGTGCAAATTTCCCAAACCAAGTTTTTAATAAAAAAAATTGTTAAAACTATTAAAAATAATTGTTTTTAATCAATCTACTAATAGACCAAATCAAAATTGTTGGAAAGTACTACTACAATAAGGTGGGAATTTGTCATTCGATTTTTGGAGCGACAGAATGGCAACTTCAGTTTTAAACGGTACTGATGAGTATGTGATATTTCCTTGGCAATATTTTGAATTTTTAATCATTTATTTTAATGACATACATTTAATTGACGAACAGTTTGACATTCCAGTTGATTTCATTTCTCAATTGTTACCCAGTCTGACCTACGATATCACTGTATCAATTTGTACACATACTTGATGTTAAACACTACCAGGGCTCCTATGGGTTGCATGCATTGGCATGGAATGTTTTACTGTTTCTGGTTCCTTACTGCAACTTAATCAACAGCGTAAGGTTTCCGTTAAACAGTCTTGGTTTCATAATCTCAGCTACTGCTTTAGGACAGTCTTCCTACAAAGATTTGCCGTGTTCCTTTTTCGTTATTCTTTGTGTACTGCCCTGGGTGCAAAAAAAGTTCCTAATACCCGCTTTACAACTGGGTCAGCTCTCTGAGTTTCATCGTTTCCGTGGTGTCCTGGTACCCAGAATAATTTTAACACAGAACATGAGATTATCAATAATAACAACAGCCATATGTTTAAGGCAGGGCTGAGTTCGGATACAGGTTAATCCTACTCGAGTAGGGAATACTGATACTTTCAAAGTATCCTGATACCGGACACATTAAGCTGGGATATTACACACCCTTATCTATCTGGATACATGTATAAACGAGCTTTACTGTAGTTTTTCGTTATTTCATTATTGCCCAGTTTTTACAGGCAGATCATTACCGCCTACCAAGGAAATGCTTTGGTGAAGGTACGGGTATTTCTTTTAGCAGCAACTGGAATCTCAGACAAGCTTAAAAGTCTTTTCCGCTGGTTCAAATGAGTTGTCATTTAGAACTTATATGACAAGATTTTTAGTAGTTAATTTATTTAAATACCTTAAATGCTGCTCGACAGGGTTTTTATGCCACACAATATATTTGGCAGTGAACATGTTACAAAATACGGTAATACGTATATCAAACTGATAAGTGATACACTACCTAAACAACTAAAATTTTAGTATCATCTCGGTTTAAGATTTCTTTTTTGTCGAATAAACAACTACTTAACCTATTAATAGTCTTCTAGAATATAGGTATTGATTAATTACTCTTTTAAATTGATTATTCATAATAAAACTAAGGTCATTCTAAAATAACTAAGTAAGTACCTACTGATATGGTATAAACTTTACTTCTATAAATGCACATTTGAATTTTAGATAAAAATAAAACAATACAATCCTGAATCACGCAGATGAGCAACTTTATTCTGCTTAGAATATTTTCGAAACTTTCCTTGATATTATCCTCTTCTATTAAAATATACTCAAATTTAGTAAATATCCCCAATAAGTTGTATAACAAGTCTGAATGATGTAGGACCTTTTTTGGTAAAGGCGAAGATCGCTAGGAGAATATTTTCTTCTAGAACACTTATAAGTCGGTTAGGTAAACTAAAATGAATTAAGTAGCAAGAGACTAATCCACAACATTCTTGGTTCCCATAAGGTTATATTTTGCTCAAAATAAATCGTCAAATTTGATCTGCGTATAATGGAAAGTAAGTTTTCTGAACAGGTCATTGTTTTTCTCATGAATTCCCACGTCAAAATTTGTGTTTTATATAAGTATACTAGATACTACTTAATCGTATCTATTAGATTTATTGATCCTTGTGTCTGTTAACGATATATTGATATATATGAGCCTTGATTCTTTTAAGGAATAATTACTTATTCAACCATTATTTCCATGTAAATAAGATCGTAGTTAGACAGTTCCGGTAATACAATATTCTGAGTACTTTTTATTAAAATATATGTTATAATCAATTTCACTCGAGAAGGAATATCGTAGTGCAACACAGGACTAGAAAAATATCTGTATTTCCGAAGCTGAGCTTCCAGTTGACCGAACCGAAAGACCTAAAGCATGCTCTAACATATAAGCAAGGAAACGCAAAAAGATCCTTCTCTTCCCAGACAACTACCGCCCAGAATATTATGATATAAGGCTACTATCATCGTCACAACAATTAATTGGATTCGGAGTTGAATAGACGACAGATATGGGAAGAAAAGAAGTTGAAGAATGACCCCTGTGATACCCCGTGTACCACCTATAAAAGCTAATGATATAGTTCATTCCAAATTCAAATTTCTTTATTCAGTCTTAGTTGTACAATAATTTGTTGTTTGTAAAAGACACGTCACTATAATAATATTATTATTTTACAATTTCCATAGCTAATACATATTAATTTTCTACTTCTATTTAATTATATTAACTATTTCGATAGCAAAATACCAACAAACTTATATCTGTTAAAATGTGAAGCCCTTCGTCTGGGCATGGGCATGCACTATAACAGGGTCGTAGTTAATATCATAGAGGGAAGTAATTTCTTTCCCTGAGCACCGTAAATCCATTAAAATCTTGTGACTTCACAACTTTAATACATAATAATATACCTAGGTACCTATATAGTATTACCTACGTTTAAATGGAAAGCTATTTTAATAGAATTTATTAATAGTTTCCTTAACAATACAATGATGATTTGTAAACAAAATGTTTTTCTTCTAGGTACCTAATAGATCTCTCAAAATATTTATATTACTACTAAATAAATAATACTTCTACTTCTAAAGAGGAATCTAAGTACCAACTTAGTACTACATGTAGTTAAGTAATATAAATACCTGGAATGTATCCAGAATGGCCTGTTCTCGTGTTAAATGCATAAAGCAATGCTGGTGTTCTTGATTGTCCGAAGGGTGTTTGAACTGATATTTGAAATATATCGCCTTTTTGAAATTCTAAGTTAAAGCCATCTTTAACTGGTTGTTCATAAGACTGCATAGCCTCATACAGTGCATAGTCCCCCATTTCAGTGCACCGTTAAAAACATAAATTGTGCATGCCCTACACATAACTAATAACTCTGTTTCGAATGATAATAGTTATAAGCATCATTCTTATCAAACATCACTATCAGTCCAATAGAAATTTACATTTAAATCTCCAAATATCCCAAATTCTCATTTTATGATGGGATATTATCCAAACACATTTCTTCACTGAAGTCACACAAAAACTAGATTTGATGGGAATATTTACGTTTAACAGTCTCTCATTAAGGACACTTAAATTACCCCCTAGTACTGATAGAGTATTTTATGATAACCCTTATCAAATAATCTTCAAAAATAATTATAACCAAAAAACAGCTAACCGCAAATTTATTTTGTTCATCAAATAATGTTTATCAGCTCGTAATATAAATATTTTCTTTTCATATTTAGGCCATAATTCTATTTTTCAGAATATCTACAAACAAACAAAACAGAAAACACTACCTAAAATTAAACATGGCGTCCAAATTACAATGACACAAAATAGAGATCTCCGAACTATCGATAGTCGGAAACATAAAGTTCAGATATTCAGCAACAATACTCAATTCAGCTACATAAATGCCCCATAATTCATAATAATAGCGGATAATCAATATGAATCATTTAATTCATCTTTATACGGTAAATAAAACTGTTACTGCTGTGATCATCAAAATAAAACTATCTCTATCTATCGATATCTAAGAAACAACCAAAGCCAGCGAATGGCGGCATTCATAACTATATTTATTTTTGAGACAAAACATAATAATATCAATAATCTTTGTAAAATATGCTTGCCACGGTAAATCCCTTATTCTATCGCATAGTATAAGCTTTGTTCGCGGAGGCAGTTCCGAACTAGTTCAGAACGTTTTCATAAGCGCACAACACGATATTTGGATTATAAAGCTGTACTACAAATAATCAGTGAAAATGTTATGCAACTAAACATACATCTAACAAGCATCGCTGATGGACGCTGTGTACTTGATAACGTTTATAATGATAAATAATACTGTATTAGTACATTAACAAGGTACTCCAATATTTCAAATTAGAAATATCTTAAAAATCTTTAGCATTAACCTGTCTAGCTATTTTGCGACAAAGAGGTATTTTGAATAACTTTGTTGTGTTTTAAGTTAGGTGTGTATATTTAAATATGTTAAATTGGTGAAACCATAAATATTTACATGATTCGTCTTATAAATTCTAAGATTAACAATTTAAATGAAGATGAAGGTTATGTTTTTGTGTTTTGCCCCTGATTCGGTGGTTGACATCAATAAATTGCCTCATCTTTATTAACGACACAAATAAAATTAGGTACTCACATTTGAAGAAGGTACGTAAAATACATATTTTTTTTATTTTTCGAATTTAAAATTCGAACATTCACATTAATTTTAATCATCAATACGCTCTGCCTTGCTTCTCTCAAACGTTCCAATCCCCGATTATTAGTTAAACTTTTTACGGAGGCAAGTATTTTATAAAAAAAAATGCCAATTATAATTTTGACAATTTGCTATTCCTTTTATAACAAAAACTTAAAAGTGGTTATTAGTATATACCTACTATAGGCATATGATTATTAGGCGTTATCCTTCAACGCCAAATATCAGTAACTTTTACTCAGTTGTCTTAAACGAGCGTTCCTTTTATAAATTTGATTGACAATTAAATGAGAAAATCTCAAAACGTTTTATAGCCAATGATAATTTTGATCAAACAACGCCTTCGAGGCCAGCGGCAGCCCAGTTGATCTGAGTCGAAGAAGGACAACGCCTATTATTGTTGATTTCAATCGTTTGAAGTGTGTGAGTGAGGAAAGATCGAAAAAAGCGAGGCACTGAGGCACAGTGTTGCCTTATTTTTTGTCAATATCAAATAGTTCTAAAATATACAGCAAAATCTCGATTATTTCAAAAATCGAATATATTGCATCTCTACTATTATATTTTGACATCTAATCTAATGCTGGGTTGTTATTTTTTATATTATTTGGTTCTGCTAATTCCAAACAAAACAAATTTTTAATATTTGTTCATTGGAGCACTGAACATTTTAGGCAACAACTAACTGGTATTCAAAAAACATTCAGAATGGTGTGACTGCTAATCAAATTTTTAACAATGCCAAAAAGTAAAATGATTGCAAAAATATGTCCTGCATGCAAGACTCAGGTATACGTTATTTACTATTATTAAACTCACAAATACATGAAAATAATTATGATTTTAGGTTCCAGTTGCTTGTAAATCTTGTCCATGTGGACATTTTTTCTATAACGCTCGAAGAATTGCTAGAGAATTCGCTATTGAAGCGGATTACCTACGAAGAACTGCTCGTGTCCGTAGAGAAAAACCAAATTATTACGATGCATTAGAATATGACAAGCATATTAAAAAAGTAAGTAGTGAAAAATGTACTTTCAGAATATTTATCTACTTTTGATCTTGCCGAATAACTAAATTAATATGATTTGAAGGTAATAGTGACGATTTTTTAAAACAATGCATTCTTACATTCCTTTGGTAAACTTATTTATTGAAGGGCTATGCCACACAAACACGTTTAAATTTGACGAGCGAAAGCCCAACGAAACTTTATGAGCTCAGTTGAAATCATTCTCACAAGTCGTTTAAGGAATAAGAATAATAATTCTCACATTATTTATTGTACACGTGTTACATAATATATTAATTTACGACTAGAAACTGAAGGCATACTAAAGAACTAATCGTGAGGCCAAACCCGCAAAATGATCAAAATTTCGAACAAGAGCTCGTAGGTCCGGCGGAGAGTGCTCTGTTAGGGGGAGAAATATATCGTTTGCGGCCTATTACACCAAGTGGTGTCATTAATTTTTGTGATTGTATAGCCTTCAGTTTGCCCGTCAGTTTGAAAATAAGTTCCTAACATTACTTAGAAATCAGACAAAAGGAATACAATTTGTAAGATTTCACGTTTTTGTCCATTTTTTATTACATTAACGTTAATTAAGACAATGAATGCAACATTTCAGTTAAAGAAAAGATTAAGTGAAAGCAGAAATGATGATGATGACGACGACGATGAAGTTGATAAAAAGGAAGGTAAACATAGGAAAAAGAAAATAAAAAAAGATGAAGAAGAAGATGATGATGTGATTACTAGATTCCCACCAGATATGCAAGTTCAGTGTAATTTAATATTGGATCATATTAATGCCACATTACAACACGTCATGTGGAAACCAGTTGACTGAACCCACTTTTCGTATTTCTAGTACAAAAAACAATCATGTAGATAGACTAGGCAAACTATAATAAGTTATTTTTATGTATTGAGTTTATTTTGCTTTTAAGGAAAATATTGTTTAAGACCATATAACTACCTAGTTACATCGTCAGTCCGCTATCTTGACCGCTTTTCGGTTCGTCAAGGACAAAGTGACATTATTGTTTATAGTTTTTGTGTCATCAGCAACGTTTCGCAAGGGTTTCAAAAACGTAGCTTACATAAAACATGTATTCTTAGGGATTTTTAGCGATCTCCAGTTTTAAAAACCACAAATCCGGTTATAACAATTTTATATGTGGTAGGGGTTATTATCAGTAGTGGAAGTTATAACCCTACGGTAACAACGGGATCTTACCAAAAGTTCCCTTTAATATTTCTCATAAAGAATCTGAAAGTTCTCTATGCACCTGCATAAAATTTTCTTTGTTTCTATGTGTGGTGTTATAACTAGGTAGGAGTATGTTTATAGATGTTTGTAACTACACGTTAAGAACTTACCACCCTTGCAAATTGTTTATCTTTTGATAAACTTTTTTTTTGTTACGTATTCAAAATATGCATTAAACTAGTGAGCATATATTGCAGTGTTATTAAGGATTTTTCTTGAAAAAAACGGATTCTTAGAGTTTATCAAAAGCTAAAAAAGTTACAAGGGTAGTAAGTCCTTAACGTGGACACACTGTATAAAGCTTGCCATGCATAAATAAGTTCTTGCTTGTAAAAATACACTAAAACCAAAGGTATTTCTGTCAAATCACTGCTAAAGAAACGTAAGTTTTATGTTCAGGCATTGTCTTTCTAAACAAAACAATGGTTCAGGCAAAGATTAATGTTACTTCCAATCACTCACTGAGCATGCAGTTTGCTCTAACGAATGAAGGAACAAAATTGTGAGACTCTTTGTATTCCAAAGTAAATAAAATATCCTGTTACTTGAGTATTCATTCTATAATTAAATTTATTAAATTAATATGTACAAAATATGTTAACTAACAAATTGTATTAATGTTATAAAACACTGTATATAAAAATAAATTTTTAAGCACAATTTCATTGTTTTAATTGAAATGGCCATAGTTTAATTTATTGACATGTAAAATCTAGTATTTAGATTTCTATAAAAAAAACTTTATTTAACAACAACAAATAATAATTATGGAATAAGTGCTTTAAAAATATTTAGGAATGTACTTTATTCTGGTAACAACATTATTTATCTAGTTAACAAATTAGTAAAATTTTAATTTACATAAACAAACCGATAATGTGTTGGTTTCCATAGCTTTAAGGTTATAATAAAATACTTTTTATATAGGTACAATAAATTACATTCCTACATTAAATTATTTTTATTTTAATAGGCATCGCACATCATTATTAATAATCGATTTTTAGACTACTAGAATGTTTCAAAATTATCGGTGCACCCCTAGAATATACAAAATGAGTTTTTTTTATGCTTCTTTTTCTAAGCTTAAAAATTACGTAACGATCTCTAGAGCGTCTCCAGCTCCTGGATAACAACGGCTTCAGAAAAACGAAGTACACCGTTTACTATGTACAATCCGCAACTCTCCAATTGCGACGAACTTGAATGCCCAACTTATCTCTGCATCAGACTCATCGATATCGCTGGTTCTGATGCAAATGCTTTGAAAAATGCAGGAGAACATTTTTGCTGATCTCGACTATATAGAATTACCAACATTTTTCGATTCTCAGAAAGTTGTACGTTTTCACAAAATTCAGAATATTTAAGGTTTAAACGGTGTATATGATAATAAAGGTTGAATGTATCTTGATATATTTCGTATATTCGGAACAAATGTATTTTTAAAATGTAAAACGCTTATTCTTAGTCGTTTAGTTACAGCAGGGAAACAGAAGTCTAAACTATCGTATAATGTGCGATACCATAAGTATATTATTTGGAAGAAAAAAGTCCGTAGTCTGAAGTGTATAATATATATCCGAAACGGGCATAACGCAACATTTATCAACATTCAGATGCATATCATTCCACCACTCCTGAAGAGCCCCGAGCTCACACTGCAATCTCTCGCAGTCCTCAGCTTTGTTGACCTTCGCAAATAGGTCATCGGCGAACAGAAGAAAATCACTCGAAGCAAAGCCCGGGGCGATGTCATTAAGCAAAAGCATCCCAGTAGACACAAAGCCCTTGACCTTACCGTATTGAATTCTATTACTAGGTACTAAGGTTACCTTACTCATCCATTCGAGCAAACGTCCGCCGATGCCAACCTCGACCAACTTCATCAGTAGGATCTTATAATTAACACGATCGAAGGCTTTGGCAAAATAGCTGTGTAATATATTGAATACCTCCGATCAACTCTTTAGAGCGTCAAGAACAAAGTTAGTGTATTTTAACAGGTTAGTGTGACGACAAATCCATACTGCTGATCAATGATAGTGCTCAGGAGAATGAAGATAATTAATACTGATAGGTCTATAATTCTTAACATTATGCATATTTCCAGGGATAATAAAGCTGGACTTCGAGATATCCGGTAAACAACCGGTGCTGAATAGCGTATTAAAAATAAGATGCAAAGGTCTTGCCAGAACAAAACTGCAGTGCTTCAGTAATCTCGGAGGTAACCCATCCATAGTTTGAAATTTTAAAACAGTTGGATTTAGATATAGGACATACTTTCTGTATTGAAACTGAAAAATTCTAGATTCGCCCCTGGTAACGTTAATAATAAAGAGTGGAGTCCACTTGGATTTTTTGGTATAATATGTTTTATTTACTTTATAATTGTACATCAACGTTGTGAATAAGGGATAATCTCTACCATTTTTATTAATGTATCACTCTCCTCGGAAAATAAACTACTTCTTCCAAAGAAAAAATATTAGTAATGCATATTTTAAGATTGCGGAGGTGTTCAAATAAGAATAAGCTAATTGCGTTTATTAATGGCAGAAACTAAGAATTTCTAATGCAGTTAGTCCCACTAATTATTAAATTATAACTTTCCCCCGTAGATCAAAGGAATTCATTTAAGTCTTTACATGAAACCTATAAGGAAAATACTACTAACTAAAAACAAGTGTTCAGAATATAATTTAAAGTTATCTAAGTACATTATTAAGAACAAAATATAAGCTAAAATTTTAAAACTAGTTCTTTCTTAATGTCGTAAACTCAAAAATACATTTTTGGCCTAGATTAAACCTTTAATACGTACTTGCTGAGACTTTAGTGAACAATAATAATGAGGCATATATTCTCAGGCTTTATGTATCCAAGGTTTAATAAAAGTATTGTATAAAAAAACATCTTGTAAACAGTCAAAATCCAAATCGTAGGAAACTGTAAATGGAACATCCAAAAATAGCAATATGAGTTAATATCTAACATTTCGGTAACAGTGATTGATAAAATATTATTTGTAAGCTGTGTGCCACAAAATACAGAAATCTTATTATCTGATGGAGAATGCATGCTTTGCTACTCAATTCAGTCAAATCCAGATATTTAAGGATGGTAAATGCCAAAAGGTACGATTCTTTTTCGTATAAACAAATTCTTTTAGGACTAGATTTGTTGTTAGGTATATCAACTATAAATCAGTGGCGGCTTGTCATATATTTAACTATCATCCGTAATGTCATATATTTCCCTCTTTTTGATTCTTGTAATACATTATTTATTTTGGTCTCTCTCTTCGCTGTGCACGGCATTTAATTGACACCCACCAATAGCGCCTATTATCATACATGTTCTTTTTATCTATAATTCAGCAATCGCTGCCACTCCGGCATATATCCAATATACAATGAGATACAACCAGCTGACGGCCGGCAGTCGCTCTTCATATAGAGCTCGTTAGCATAAGAAGCACGCTTCATATAGATGCGGCACAGGTTTAATCGAAAATAACTGTATATTATAATTATTCTAGTGCTATTCTAATAATCTTTATTTAATTATTTGCTTTTCGGGGTGATTAACAAAAGTTAAGTTTTTTAATCACCACTCCTCTCAAGAATAGAAAGATCTTGTTAAAAATATACAGACAGACCTGTTCCAGATTTAAATAAAGGTTTGATAAATAATACTAATACCTGGTATGAGATTGGCTAACAGGCAGCATAAATTTAAATAGATTGGCAATTTTATAAAATGTTTGTTATTTAGTATTATATTAAAAATTTTTACGAAAACTATATTTAGCTATAGCTATAATATTTTATGTAATATGCGGTTGACCTGTATAAGACTTTATTTTTTGTGATGCTTCACGCTTCAAGACCGTAAACTGCCACAAGCCGCCACTGCTCTAAATCAAAACGCTGGTGAAAATGGGACTGAATCCAATGTGTGTCTCGAAAGTTATGAATGAAGAGTAGAAATCGGATACTAAAAGATTCGTAAGTAATTGGTTTTGAAACTGGTTCACACAAAAAAATGCCTTTCTGTTGTTTCAAAGAGTATTTTAAAGTTCATAATGCAAAGCTGATACAGCAGTGTACTACTTCAGGATTACTATTAACTCTTTTACATAAAAAATACTTTAACTACATCGTATTCTGACTATTCTTACTCAAAGCAATAAACTGACTGACAACTGTTGTTTTTTAAGCCGTACGTCAATAAGTTTATTTATGTTATAGAGTACTTTTATGTAAAATATATACATAAGTTACATTTTTAAATAATTTGATCATGTTTTAAGCTTCTGAAAATGAACTCAATGCAGATTTCTTTTCTCTATTTGTGTTACACTAACTAACTTCAAGAATAATTATCAAATACAAATAGTTCGTGTTAAAATGAAATTTACGTCAAAATTAATTAGGAAATATTGACCTATTAATCTACTTTTATAGGTATGTAAAAGTACTAAAATAAATTACGAATAAGTTAAAATGTTCGATTATCCTGTGTCAGAAGTTGTTCCATTTTGCGCTTGCTTCCTTTTTTTTACGCACGGTACAAAAGACCAAAGTAATGAACCTATGGTTATAATAACACCTAAACAAAAGAATAAAGATACAAATGATTGTGTAGCCTCGAACCAGACTCCACAAATTGGTGGTCCTATTAATTGTAAGATACCATTAACAAATAAAGAAATGCCATAAGTTGATTGAAGCCTCTCTTCGCCTAACATATCTGCCATTACAATAGCAGTTATGCCAACATAAGTACCAGAAGCTAAACCAAATACGGAACATAGCGTGGCTATCAGCCAGTAGTGGGTGAAAAATGGTAATATTGCTAAAGATATTCCTGATACGAAGAGACCGCCTACAAAGTACCAACATTTTGGGAATGACGTTTGATCAGACAATGCCGATCCTCCGATCCTACCAACCAAATCAAGAGCGCTAACAATTGAGAGCAATGCAGCTCCACTATCCTTATCATATCCTAAATGTTTTGCGTATGTTGGCAGTAAAATTATGAAGTTCGTATAACTTATGGCATTAGTAGCGTTTGATATGAGTATAATTAAGTAAATTGGATCTTTAAGTAATGATACGTCAAACAGTTTAACTTTAGCTGGTTGTTCAACTTCTTGCTTTCCTGAAGGTTTCCGTGCTGTAATTGATTTTAAACTAAACGAACTGGCAAACGTTTCAGGTTGCAACGTTAAGGTACTTCCGTGGTATGCCGTGCTAACATATTGGAAAGAACTTGTTGAAGTACTACGACGTGGTGGACCTGAAAATTAATAAAAAAATATTTAGGTTACCAAAAGTTTAAACGTGATTCAAGGTAGACATCATACGATAATAACCGTGCAATTGCACCTACGTGAAAAACAGAGCAGTCGGTTGCTGAATACGTGATACTGAGTGCAGTATGGTTTGTGAAATGCCACTTCAGAGTAATAAATAAATTAAATAACTAACAATTACAGAAGAACCTGGGAAATAATCAATGGGATAACAGGAATCACTATAGAAAATCAAGTTCTAGAAGAATACCCTAAGATTTCACAATTTTTAAATAAATCGTGAAAGAAAGCGACACAAAAATATTTTTAACCCCTTGACCCCCCCTTTTGAGATACTTAGGATGAAGAATTGCAATTTTGTTTTGCCTCCCTGAATGTCAGATCTCACAGCTATATCACATACGAAGTTGCAGAATTTTATCTTCCCGAAATATTTAGGAAAACCCGTTTGCGAAACTGTCCCTTTCGGGGACTGTAGACCCTTTAGGGTACATTTGACGCCATGTTAATAAGAAGTATTTACATTTTTTTGGGTCGCTGAACGCGCTGGTAAACTATGGCAGACAACAGCTTTCTCCAAAGCAGTTTAAATGTATTTTTTTAACCCCTAGTCAATCACTGAAAATTATATTTTAAGAATAATTTTTCTCCTAAAACGGCGATCAATCGTGAAACCTATACTTACTCAGGGAAAAGCTAAACATTTAAGGTTTCTGTGATTAATTCCATATAATAAATAAATATAAATATTACCTGGTTTGTATCTTCTAGAGCTTGGTAGGCGCCCGTCGACCATCACATCTGCTGCAATACCATTTTGTTTCTCGGGAACAGAATGAAGACCTCCAACGCTATTCATATTGTTTCTTGATTCGCTACATCCAGCTTTAGCTTTCATCACTTCCTGTTTTCCCGTTGGCATACTAATTTTTCTTTCTCTATGATGAGATTTCATATTCATGACAGCTGCACTAGAAGCACTTCTGTTAAAGCCTGAAACACGAATTTAGACAAAGCTAAACTTACGGAGCATATAAAGTAAAACATCACCAAATTTATTTCTGTACATGGACTTAATTAAACCCAAGTCTCCGAGGTTACAGCAAGAAAATTGTAAAGAAGCAAAAGTTCACATAAAATAGTCTAAAACATTACCCAGTTACCAATGATTAGACTGTATATCATCACCTACCATCTGAGTTATCAAATGTTGAAATAAAGGAGTCATTGTATGGTAATTGTTGTAAAGAAGCCATACTATCTTCGCTCAAAATAAAAAGTGCTTGCAACGTATCAGCTTCTTCAGTCTCTTCTTTAATTTTCTCATCTTCAACTCGCACTTTCTTCATATGTTTTGCTACAGGATCGTAGAAAAGTGCTGCTACGAAAACGTTGAGTGTTATTCCACCCATGATTAACACTGCTCCTCTATATCCGAAATTCGATAGAATTACTCTAAGTACTGGAGGAAGGAGTATAGAACCAAATGCTGAACCCGATATACAGATACCTGGAAGAGATTAATTATTAGATGCATTTAATTTGTTGTGTCAAGCGATCAATAGTAAATCAATTGGTTTTGAAATGAAGAGCTCTCTTCAATTTTACTTACCATTTGCTATTCCTCTCCTTTTAACAAAGTAACTAGTCACAATGTAAACCGTGGGTGGAAATGATAACCCGGCTCCACATCCCACTAAAACACCATACGTGAAGTATAGAAATGCAACTGAACTTGCCCAAAAACTAAGTATCATTCCACCTGCTGCACATATTCCTCCTAAGATCGTAACGGTACGATACGAATACTTAACAGAAAGTATACTTGAAATTGGACCTGAAAAAGATCAATATTTTTGAATAGAAACCCCAATATTTTATAGTTCTATCTTATTAAGCAATAAAAATAAGGTTGTATCTCTCAAATGTTTAGTTTTTGAAATATTGCCAAATGAGGAAATTATGTAATTTTATTACAAGTTTTAAGTTTAATTACACCTACACATTTTTGTTTTTTTGACCAACCCTGTACAACTAAATTGAAGTTTCTTGTGCTGAATGGTATTTTCTAAACAATCAAAAACTTCTATCAAGAATGACTTTTTTCCGTATATTGCAAAATAAGGAATATGTTTACTCTTACGCAAAATAACATTTTTGTATTTTTGACTAACCCTGTACAACTAAATTGAAGTTTCTTGTGATGAATGGTATTTTCTAAACAAGCAAAAACTTTCATCAAGAATGACTTTTTTTCGTATATTGCAAAATAAGGTATATGTTTACTCTTACGCAAAATAACATTTTTGTATTTTTGACCAACCCTGTACAACTAAATTGAAGTTTCTTGTGCTGAAGGGTATTTTCTAAACAATCAAAAACTTCTATCAAGAATGACTTTTTTCCGTATATTGCAAAATAAGGTATATGTTTACTCTTACGCAAAATAACATTTTTGTATTTTTGACCAACCCTGTACAACTAAATTGAAGTTTCTTGTGCTGAATGGTATTTTCTAAACAATCAAAAACTTCTATCAAGAATGACTTTTTCTTGTATATTGCAAAATAAGGTATGTTTACTCTTATGCAAAATAACATTTTATGGACTTTTGACCAACCCTGTACAACTACATTGAAGTTTCTTGTGATGAATGGTATTTCCTAAACCAGCAAAATATTTTATCAATAATGAGTTTTTGTCGTATCTTTCACTTTTTTGGTACATTGGCCCTCTTGTAAACTCAATCCGCGGACATACTCGCAACTCCTCAAAATGCCAGTTTTGAAAGCCCACATGGAAGAAGAAATCACCAATTTGGAGCCAGATATTTTGCAACTCAGGAAATGGTCATTTGACCGATATCATTTTATGAAATGTCCTAAATTTTACAGCTTCAAATAAACTTGTGGTCAAAAAAAGGGCCAATTTTGTTCATTTCCAGCAAAAATTGCGCCTTCTGCTAAGAATCCGTGTATTTCTCGCTTTAATAATTAAGATTTTAATTGGAATACAATAGATAGGCACTACTCTTATTGTTCTGTAAATATCTGTAATTTTTTTATCAAAAACTTGACCTACATTTTATAATTACAGAATAACAATAATGTCAAATTTATTTTCTATATTTCAAAGATAAAATAATTTCCCACAAATAAATTTCTTTCTCGTATTGTCATGATTTATCTTCTAAACTAACATAATTAACTCAGATTATGAAATAATAATGTGTATTAAGCATTGTAAATAAGATATACTTTGCACAAGTTCTGTGAAAAATAATAATTTTTATTGTTACCAGGTACTACTACAAAACCCACATCTATATTAAATTGTGATAAAGAATAATACGTTTGTTATCATAACAAACAACATTCGGTTGGTTTTTTGAAGGATAATTTATAAAACTGCTTACACGTTTCATGACCATCAAATATTATTTTCATATAACAAAGTTGAATATTTAAAAGTTTTAAAATTGACCATAATTTTATTTCCTGAACTTCGATCTAGAAGCTCAAAATTAACCGAAGGGTCTTTATTTTGACGCCCTATACCTTTAGTTAAACATTCTCAATAAATATCTTTTATTAATTAATCTCTGCGCGTGTACTTTAATAGAAATAATTTTTATTTTAATGTACGTAATTGCAAAATATATAAAAAACTTTTTAAATGGTACACCTAGAACAAGGTTAACTATAATCTTTTGAAAATAATTAAAATATTAATTCTTTTCTACAAAGAAAAACAAAATAAACTATTAATTTCTCACTATCACGATCATTGGTAAAACCAAATTAATGTAGTCATTATTTCTCATAATTATAACATTTTGTTTTGTATTAATTACATAATATATGTATGTAAATATAACTACTGATTAGATATGTTAGTTTTTCTCTAAATGTATTGTATATCTTTGCACAAAATGTTGATTTTGATGAATTCAATATATGCTTAACCAAATAATCAGTTTAGTTACTTTTTTTTTTAATTTAAATAGTTAACTACCTACATAATATAAAGTTGATTTTCAGAATACCTCGAGTGTGAAAAAATAGTTTTTACGATAATAATAAAGTTTGGTTTATGAAAACACGTACATGTATTAATTAGAAAGAAATTATGCTGATTCCAAATAAAATCTTAAAAACTGATATTAACTGTCTTGAATAACCTTACTGAAGCAAATAAATGCTTCCGAAACGTTGCCAATTTACAAAAAAACAAGCAGTTTTGTTTTTTTTAGGATTCCAAACCCATTAATATAAAACAAACCCCACCACTTTTAAATTCTAAAGTCCATAGTAAAAAAATCGATGAGATGTCCAGATCTAAATGAAATTTAGATCATTAGATATCAAAATGGAGTTGAAATTTTAACTTCCCTCGTATTGTAACATTACGATAAATTGAATCGTTTTAGAGACCATTTGCTAATTATCAATCTGTGATGGGTGTCAAAACTAAATTTTGAAATTAATTATATTGATAGACGTTTAACCCAAAGAAAAATTATAAATGTTCAAAAATAAATTCTAGTTTTAGACCGGCATGTTTCGGGATCCAGAAACATGTCTGATAAAATGACCCATTTATTTTTGTAGATTTATTTAACAAACATATTTTCTGTTGAGTTAGATGACGTCTTTTATTTTTTAACTGGAAACTACTAATACTAATTAAATTTGAATAAATTGAGTATTTATTAACATAATTATAAAATATTGTAACTAATAAATAATAATATAAACTATTCCGAAATCTGACCACAGGTGTTACATTTGAAATTATAGAGCATTACACAATTAATTGGGAAATTCTAATAGCGTGTCATGCTCGTTATGACAATAAGAAAAATTTAAATAATTTATACCCTTTTGAACGATCCGTTTTCGAAATACAGAGTGAGTATAATAATTGCAAAACTAATCAAATATTATTTTCCGCAAAAGTCTAAGCTTTTGCAGCCCTACAATTAAGTTAAAAACTAATCATTTTTTGTTCTGCGGTCAGTAATTTGTTGTTTGTTTATTAATTTGTTTATATGTTTATTATTAGCATAGGGGTAAATTTGTATTGCGTTATATATTATGCATATATTAGGTTAAGTTAGGAGGCATACGTCTCATCCTCGCCTTTTGTAATTTTATTACAATAAAGTCATTATTATTATTATTATTAATTTGGTTAGGACTTTACTGACTCCAATTTTCTCCTGCAAATTTGATTTTGCCACGTGTTTGACTACAAAGGGTATTTTAAGGACTCCCTAAATAGTTTTTAAGACATCATAATTGCACAAAATTAATCAAATTCCGTTTATTTCAATGATGTTAATGATTTCTGTAATACTTTACCTAAAGAACTGTACAAAAAATAACAAAGAGCTGGTATCCACATTCCTTCCGATGGTGTTGCTTCGAATGCTTCTAAAAATTCTACAAATAATACACCAAATGATTTGATTGTGCCGGGTACCAATACATTAACTAAGGTGGCACCGAACAGTACCAACCACCCCCAACCCCCGTCTGGGGGTACCATTTTCCATTTAGCCATTTCCTTTTCATTCTTCTTCTTTTCAAATAACGCCACACCTAGAAATAGATTTAAAACAATTAATTGCAACACTTATGTGAGTAAATCTTTAATCATTTCACAATAATGAGGAATTAAATTGTGATTAGCGAGTATTTGCTTTTTTATTAGGAAATCGTGCAAATTGTTGAAATAAATAACAAATAAATCATGAATATAGATACTAAAAGTTTAAGCTGTAATGTTAATGAACCGAAAAATTACGATGATTTATTATACCGGATACATCTTGACATTTGCACGAGCATATATTCGAAAAAAAAACTTATTCCTACAAATTTTTTTAGAAAGATTTGATTACCAACTATTTTTGTATGCAAAACTACTGCAACAGAATATATAAACTGAGCGGCAGAAGTGGGATAGCGGACAAATTGTCTAATTTTGAGTAGCTATAACTTCGACATTTCTTTGTCGTTGTTAGATTTTCAACCATAGGTGCAAAGTGTCAAGTGCCTTCAACTATTTTTTCACGTTGTGCAGGGTGTGAATCTAAGGCAGCGAAAAATGTTCATTTTGTTTCACACCGATTCACGAACGTTGCATAAATTTCTTTTCTTTTCGTTGATGAATGTCGTTTTAACCTCTACAATTCGGACGACAGATTGCTACCTTGGTGAAGACGGGAAAAACATTATTTGAAAAAATACCGGCAAAGGCAAGAGATCTTATAACTTTACAATAAAACATAAAAATCATACACCTAAAGTAAGAAAAATAATATAAAACCAACAAAAATAAACCATTTGATGCTCTGTAATCAAAAAATATGGTTTTGATCAAGTTGCAAGAACATCTTAACGGAATCATTAACGTACTGAAGAAACCCGTGAAAGCGTCAACCTAGTTACTACTGAAATAATAAAAAAGGACAATATCTTGCCAAGGAATTGGAAATTGAAAGATTTGTCCCTCAGCTTGCCAACAGGCAAATACACAGGAACAATCCTTCATCAAACTCACAATAGTGACTACTGGAAACGTCCTTTAATTATACTACTCAATAATTATCATCGATTTTCCAAAGAACATACGTGATGTTACGCAGTTTTATGAATTGGAAGATATGTCCACCGAAATTGAGCTATGGTATACTTGTCGAAAAATAAAAAAGATAACTGAGGACAATTTAAAGGATATTGAAATAATTTGGGAAACCAACGTTTTTTACCCCATCATAAGACAGGCACTTGTGATTTTGATCCCAATTCCATGTACTACGGCCACTGTAGAACGATCTTTTACTACCCTTCGAAAAGTAAAGACCTGGTTGATGGAACTATGGCAGAAGAAAGGTTGTTGTTTGATGAGATTTAATTAAAGAAAAACGGGAGCCATTCGAAAAAAAGTTCTAGACGATTTTGCTATACAAATCCTGTGAAAAGTTGTTGTGCTGTTTTTATTGGTCAGAAGTCACGTTGCATTTGGCAGCGGTGGTAAAATTTTGGATTAATATGTGAAGGTTTTTTCCCATAGTTATTAAATTACGTACAACATTGTACTTAGTTTTGCTATAATTTTAAAATAATTAAGTATTTAATTTCATATTAAACAAGTCGGTTAAACTTGTGATAGGAACTATCAGTTTCTACTAGTTCTCAAAGAAACTATCCGTATCAACAAGTAACTAGAGATAGAGGTTATTATACCCGCATCATTAGTTTTGATTAAATCGTAATTACCATTAAACATGTTAACTGGATGAAATTGTTTGGCTTCAATAAACAAAGTAAATAATCGTTAGAAACGACAAATAACATGAACTTCCTTTTTTATTATTGTTAATATTTCTTACTATTCTTGAAATGCTGATAAAAATATAATTAATGGTTATATCCGTTCAGAATTAGTATGCTTGTATTAGTCACTGAAAAAGTACATATTTAAAGATAGAATCAAATTATATAGCGATTTAGGTTTTTATTGTTTATTTACAAAGCCTGATACAACACAATAGAACGGTCATCGAATGACAAGAGTTTTGAAATAGTGTGCACAATGGAAATCCACGACCGGAAAATTTAAATTCTTTTTAGTTTTCAGTTGTGCACATTGACGTAGTTGAGGGGAGCAAAGGAACATTTGCAAAAAGGCAAACAAATAAATCATATACATATGATCTACCTATATAAATTATTACTAATTTCAGGAATGCAACGAATAAAATCTTAGCATTGATATTTTTTGGAATAATGCACACTAATTTTTATTCATTGGCGAGAAACAAGATAAACGGTAACTTAAATTTAAACTGCTGGTTCATCTTCTTTATCGAGCAGTCGCATTTAATACCTGTATTCTCAGCAAGAGAATTCTTATCAATAATAAAATCCCTGAGGATTTCAAAGTACCAATAAGCAACTTGTTCCTCCAAATACCGGTTTTCACCAAAAGCCTGAGTGGTACAACACGACCTTTGTTTTGGGTTATTCTATGGATTGATTAATCTTATTCCAGTTCAGCAGATTGTAGGTTTTTGCCCTGTTTTAGCAGTCTAAGAATTATTGTTATCGTTCCATCTGTTTGGTATTTACGCCTTTACAAAAGCTAAGGGTGTTTTCTGGACTTTACACAAATAACTGTTTATCTCAAATCACGCCCGACAGTCTTGTTGGTCTGAAATTTTTTTCGGAGAAATAACTATTACAATTTTATATCAATTTGATAAAGCCTTATGTTTCTTGCCAAAAAACCTCAGAAATCGCTAGAGCACATAAAAAAACATAGCCGGGATCAGAGTTCAAACATTAGTGGCAGTAGCTGCGATAGAGGCCTAGAAGTTTGCACCCTGTATATGCAGGCAATAAAATTGTCGCCGTAAACAGCATTTCAATGAGTTCAAGAAACTTCCCAGAAAATGACCGAAGTAGTTTCGCGTGATTGTTTCACAGCAAATTAAGTAGATCAACAGGTTGACAAACAAAAAATAACATCAGAGAAATTTAATCTTGTGTGCCTTATGTATGTTGTTGTAAACAATGAGTAAATTGTAGTATTTAATGTCAATAATTAAAAATATGTTTTTCAACAGAAAATCATATATACAATCTACACTTGTGTTTTCTAATTACTCATTACATCAAATAATAATTATAATTTATCTGTAGAATAGATCAAGGGCAAATGTAGAGAAATCCTTGTGTACTTACTTACAAAATGACAATTGAATGATAAAATTGGTTGTGTTATAATACATAAAAGGCGTTAAAATATTATTACAATAATTCTGCCTTATAAATTAATGTTTATACTTAGACAGTCGTTTAACGTTCAATTGCCACATGTCTGCAAATGCTTTGCGAATGTTCAGTTAAATTCGTTTCTCAATATGCAATAAACCAATTTACTTTGTTTTGTGAAACAACTAATATTAAATTCAAATTTCCCTTGACTCCTTTTATCATGTATCATTCCAATTATGCTTGTCAAAAGAACTTTTGCGCTAGTTATGAGCAAATTGAATTCTTCAGTTCAATAGATAATGTGTACATTTGCATAATGCTTCTTCCTCAATTGAAGATTGACGCCAGATAGACAAAGATTCAAAAAATATTCTTTTTGGCCCTCGTTTTTACCAGCACGTCCTTAGGGCTAGCGTATATCTCTGACTATTGATATAAGAGCACGTGTTTTAAGTTAGTTTTTCGTTGTATAAAGTGTATTTTTGTCTAATTATTATTTTTATTTTGTATTTAAACATTTTTTTACAAAAGATTTGTGATGGAATCTAGTTTTGTGGGTAACTTGTGTATATACCGGGTAGCACATTAGTGTGTGGGCGGAAGATACCTCAAGATAGACAAAAAAATACATCACAAAACTTGTAGGCACTAAAGAGATGTACAACCCAAAAATGTTTTCAATTATACAAACGAGCAGCAGACCAAACTTGATTTTTCTTAATGCGACACTCTCTATATTTTTACATAAATAAATCCCGCTCTAAAAGAAAAGAATAATGCCATAAGGGTTGATATGCCCAGGTCTGGTAGTTTTTGAAATATCTGTCAATAAGGGTTAATTTTGATATACATTTAAGGCGATGTGGTTACTACAAAAAACATACCCATTTTTCGTGTCAAGTCTATTTGAATTCCCTTCTTTTCGCCGTTTTACTGGATGTCATTGACCTCTGGCTTGTAATTTTTTAGGGTCGTCACATTTTCTAAATTGTCTTTTGTTGGAAAATGTTAAATAGGACACCCTGTAAATCTACTTAAATTCCAGAATTCCTTTTCCTATACTTTTTATTGATATCAAGTTCCATGAATTTAAGGGTAACCGTTTTTTCATAATTATTCAAAAAAGAAAAAATTATTGCCAAGAAAAGTGGCAATTTTTTGTCATTTTAATAATTTTGTTTTTCTATTTTACAGTTTACAGCTTTATTTTAATCATTTACAGTTAGACGCTCTTAAAAAACATGGTTTCAGCATCGAATATTAACTATAGATAAGAAGGTTCAGTAGACGCTGAAAACGGCATCAACTCGTCGCATTCCCAGCCATATTTCTGGCCCGCTACTATATATACTATAAGACTATACTATAACTACGCGCGCGGCGAATTGCTTTGTAGACATGACCATCAAACGTTCCGACACGAGGTGAAGTACCTGTATATTATTTTAAACTGTGGTTTCAGCACACATTTTTGGACAATTTACGTTTAAATAGAATAATAATATAAATTTACTTGCGAATAAAATCTAAGCTTAAGCTTAAATTAAATACGAAATGCTTCTGCTTTTTTGACGAGCGTCTATTTGTAAATTATTAAAATAGAGCTGTAATTTGACTATTTTGTATTTAAATAGGAAAAAAAGTTAAAATGACAAAAAATGCGACTGTTGTTGGATATTTTTTTATGAATAAACAGTTCGCCTTAAGCTGATGAAATATATGACACCAATATAACGTATAGGAAAGGGACTTCTCGAATTTCAGCAGATTTACAGGCTGTCCCATTTAACATTTTTAGAAACTTTTGATATTTAATACAATAATTTAAATTGAAATATTTGCTGTAAATATAATATGAATATAAATGATTTAGAAGCTTTTTTTTATGAAGCAAATAGTGAATTAATTCTTAGAGAATGTTGTAAAGTTAAAGTTATTACCACATCGACATCGGTATACCTATGCATTGAATAATAATTTTTTTCGATTCAATAATTAGTTAGTAAAACAAACTTGTTAATAATTTTGTAAAAACATGCGTTAAATTTGTCATATATTTACTTTAAACTAATAAATAATGTTTTATACAAATTATAAATCATAAATCCTCGCGAGCCGCAACAAACAGAATTAAATAAAAATTAATTGAAATGTTATGCATACCTAATATAAACAGAATCCATTCAACTAATAATTTATCACACCATATTTATTGAAGCAATCATAATCAACGACAAAACATATAGTAATATCTATTGTTAAAATATTATTTAGGTTACAACGTCATATCAATTTAAAAAAACACATTGCTGGATAATCAATACGCAATCCAGGTTGTATTTTGTCAAATAATATTCTAGGCGTCTAGCTGTTCCATCAGTTATGCTTTATACTTTGTAAACATTCGCAGGAATGGATTTAGGGATAGATGCAGATTGAGATATAAAATAATTATTATTAATTTATGGTTTACTTTGAATTACCCTGGATAGGGTTACAAGAAGGGTTTGTTTTATAACTGTCGTCACTAGTTTTAACTGGTACTGTTTTATAGATTGTTCTTCATCAACTTTGTGGAGAACATACCAGTATTGTGGAAATCGTGTCCTACCCAAGTACAAACATATACCATTGCTATAATCATAAGAGCGGCGGCACAAACGGCGTCAATAACGGAGCTCACAGAAGACTTCCAATACTGCTTCCGAGAACGGAAAATTCTCATGTTGTAAGGGTATAGCGGAGTACAAATTGTACATATGTATATCCCTCAATTTAGTACAGGAAGTCCCTTGTTAAACATAATTTAAAAAGTATTTTAGTTTATAAATAGACATTGGATTTCCAAATTAGTATCAAGAAATTTAGGTACAAATTAAGTAATTGATATAATGTCATGTCAGTTATTTTGGGACAATTTTCTAATTCAATCTAATGAAAACAAATCTGGTAATTTTTATACAGATGGAAGTGCATCTTAAGGAATTTTAAAATAAGTTAAGTGTACACTGTGTCCAAGACAAGTTGTACATTTTTATTTATTTCTGACATTATTTTTACAGATATAAAAGAGAATAAGATGGCGTTTACAAATTTTCACTACGAGGTTTCATTTCGTTTTGAAAAGCATCATCAACTTGTTTCTTTTTAAATACGGCCCTGGATTTTTTATTGTTAAATTCGAGGTGGTATATCACATGTAATGTTATAGAAGTAGTCCATTTTCTGTTGGTCATTGGTTTGAACACCTTTTGTAAATAAAAAATCTTTAAATACTATCATTAACATTCTTAATTCGTTTGTGATTTGAAGCTAGTTTATTTGTTAGTTTGTTCTAAATGTGTTTTTTTTAATTATTATTACTAGGAAGGAAGGAAATTTAGTTGAAATTTTTGTGGTTTTTGAAGTTATTAAAAAACGCCTTTCTCAGATGAATGCTTCACGCAAAATACGTGCCAAACTGTGGCGACTTTTCACATGGTCAGCGGTTTCTACATGGTTAAGTCAAATATCTTCTCATAATAATTGAAATAACAGCTAAAAACACTGAAAACTTGTTTAATTAAACCATTACATGCGATATCCACATATTTTCGTATTGAAAATGGCTTTAAATTTAACAAAAAAAAAAAATCCAGGGCTGTTTTTCAAAAACAAAACGTTATAGTGAAAATTTGTAAACGCTCTCATTCTCCTCAAAAAGTAACAATGAGAAAGTGCTTCTCATTTTTTTTATATCTGTAAAAATAATGTAATGTAAATTTCAACATTGTAACTCCTACCGTTTCCAAGAAGTAAATATACTGAGTTGTTGCCTTTTTTTGGTGTCCGGTTCTGTACACATAACATTTTAAGAGCTTACATTATAAATTTAATTAATCTAGGGGAAAAACCATGTCAACTAAAGTGAAACCATAATAACACCTACAAAAATGCCTCATACAGAACACAGTTGCTTTTAAGCTTATTAAAATTTGCGCATACAAAATCTCGCTTTAAATTAATGTATAGTTTGATGACCTACATGTTCGGGTTAATAAATCTAAGTTATTAACCGAATATCTTTATTTGGCATGATTTATAAAAAAAAATATTTATGCAATAATTATTTAAAAAATAAAAATTTTAAGAAAAAACAATTATTTTTTGACAACAAGAAAAGAAACAAAAGAAAAGCTCATTGCAATGTCCAGAGAAATTCTTTTGACGATTGATGATGGAGCTTGAAGCTCCGAAACATGTTTGGTAGTATATATTTATTTTATTTCGTGGAGGATTGCCTTTCATTCCTATTAAATAGAATTTACTCCACTCCAGAATGGACTAGTTCTTTAAGATCAGTAGAAATCGCTTCAGCCCTGTGATAGGGGTGGACATAAGTGATACATCCTTTGAAAGCATTTTTATCTGTTTTACAGCAATTGGTTACTTTTTTTTATTGTAAAATGGTGCCTTCTTCAAATTCAAAATGTGTTCCTTTTTCTACGAAGATGTCTTATTCTAACATCTAAAATTTGTGATCATGTTTCGCGTGATTTGAGCTATAGCCTGATAAATTAATCAGAGCCACCTCGTTCAGTTTATTATGTTATCGATTTGCCCCCGGTATAAATTTTATTTTTTAGGTTTCACGAAAATTATTTGAAAAATAAATAAAATACGAAGAAGAAAAATAGTAGGTACCCAATAGAAATATAAAAAATTATTGCTTTTCCTGTTCACAATATTAAAAGATTTAAATACCCCTTCAAGTAGTTGCTACAATTTTTTCAGAAACTACTCGCGGTAATACTTGTTGAAATAAATATAATTAGATATAAAAAAATCTTACTAATTGCAGTTTAGTTTGATATTTTACTTGATACATAAAGATTAACTTGGAAATACTAACATGGCCAAAAAGAACATTTCATTTTAACACTTCACTACACACACACACCTGATTTTGTAAAAAAAAAACTTTAATTCTCAAGATTACAATCTAAACAAGTAGAATGGGACATAACAAATATTTATGTAAACTATCATCACTCATTATTATGTCTATATAGTGTGTCCATTTGAATTCGAATCAATCTCATCTGCTTTTGGAAGTGTTCTTTATCTAATATTTTGTGCAAAACAAAGAAGTAATGCTCGTGAATAAAATAGGCAATGAGTTTTTCCAAAACACTCGTAACAATCACACAAAAATCACCATATCGTTAGCCTAATTGGAGAGTGTCGTTTATTTTCCTGAAAATAGGGGTTTGGGCTATTTTTTTGTTAATAGAGCATATGGATTTAAAATGTCTAACTTCATTAAAGTCTTCGTAGTCGTAAGGTGCGAGTTCAAGGAACTCTTTTTGTTCTATTATGTTATTGAAATTGTTACCCGACATGTTTAATAAATTCTTTTTAGCAGATATTTCATTAATTATACACTGTCATGATATGAATGTACGGTTATGATATAGCACGGAAAATTTGAAACATTTTGATTTAAATATGCCAGCCACATAATGCGAAATGTATAAAGAAATGATAAACTATTGAGTATTTGACGTGACAAATGCTATTGTAAACAAAACTGCAGACCTAACGGATACATTTAATTTGACACAAATGCTCAAAATGTCAAATTTCTTTCATTATTAGAGATGTAAAAAAATATATCGATATATTCGTATATGTCCGCTGTTTTCAAATCAAGGTAGGTACGTAGTTTTTTGTCTCCATTTAAATTGTGCAAAATGGACTTATCGACTTTTTAGTAGCACGATAACGATATACGAAGCTTATTTTTTGTTTTGTTACCTTCGTAAAGTTAGTTCGATTTGCCACGAAATTATTTTTACTTTTCGTTTAATGTATTTAATAAAATGTTGTGCTAATAAAGAATAGGCGTTGTGAAGTGTAATAACAATCCACGAACTGTTGAAGATTTAAAAACTAACATCAGAAATGTTATTCGTCAAATAATAATTAATTTAAATAACGGCAACGTCAATCATTGTGGATTATAATAATAACATTTTTTTGCTATTTGAAAATGTGTTTTCAATCAGAAAATAGAATTAATTTCAATGGACGCCTTATAGAAACATTAACATGTCCGATTAATAATAACGAAAAAAAAAACAAAACATTTTGACGCATTTCATCAGTTATTCTGCCACGTAATTTTACCAGAATATACAAACAAGTAAAATCAGTCAAATAACATGTAAAGTACATGAAACAATATTTGTTAATAAAATAATCACGATATTGTGAATTAGATAAAATTAGACTCATTTACACATACCTACAAAAAAAAATATTATTTCTAATATATTTTATAAATTCATATGTCAAATAGAGGATACAGTTTAATCATTTGCTTTTCAGATTTGTTGTACCTACTTTTTTGTGAAAACGAAATAAAACAAAACAAATACTTGTATAACTATAAACATAAAATGAATATTCAGCGCCGGAAATAAGTGTATTTAGCGTTATTGCAGAAATATGATGATTTACTGCGAAGAGTGTGAAAATCGGACCTCCAGAATTCGCGCCAGCCCACATATCATATTTAACCATTCAAAATTATATTAAAAACAATTTTCTGTGTTTTATAGCAACTTAAAAGTTCTCTCCCTCTAAAAAAACACCGATTACGCAGCTTTCATATAAAACATCATTTTTTCTGTCGATTTATCGATAAACATCGCGCATCCCTATTAACGGATGTAAGTAGGTACTTTTTGATATTTTAACGTAAGTTTTTGTAGACTGAACCTTGAATTTCAGTAAATTACATTTTGTGGATTCTAAAACATACCCTGTTTTAAAAATTCACCTACATACCTAACTATTTATACCAAATAAGGGTCATAATCCGATTTCTTCGGTAGGTTAGGTAGGTAGTACTTGATGTTTCATAATATAACACAGACATAACAAATAAACATCAGGCTCCGTAGTTACCTAGAATTCCTTAGAAAAAAGGTTGAAATGTTATGTTATGGAAGAGACATTAAAATATAAAATATTATGACCGTTAAAATATCCTAAAAACGTGTCCAGAATCTCTTATTTAATTACTATTAAAAACTGGGCTTTACTGCCTACGTAATTGTTGCTATGTAGGTATGAGAAATGTTATTTAAAAAAATGTACATAGGTCCAAAAGTTATTGTTTTATAAATGTAGATAATTTTAAAAATGTACATAGGTACCTACCTACTTATCTTCAGGCTAATAATATAAATTATGTTTAATGACATTTTGTTTTCGCTATCATACAAATTGTTTATAAATAACGATCCAATTCTAAAAATGGTTTTGCTGGTATTTAGAAATAAAAACTCACTTTTGTTTCGCTTAATTTCATGTGGTTTTCGCTCCTTAGCTTCATTATTCGTTAGTTCAATTTCACCTTTTGTTAAACTTACAATTTTTGTAGGTTTTTCTAACAAAGGTTCGCTAACATCACTGTTTGTTATTTTTGTTGTATCGTTATTCATTGTTTTATATATTATACACTAACACTAACATTAAATATCACTGGATGGAAAATTTAAATGAAAAAATAATGCCTAATAAACAAAAAACATTAAGCGTCAAACCGAAAAAAGTACCTCAACTCTTTACAACACGTGTGTGACTGGTACGATTACGATTGTTATTATGCTGCTCTGCGACACTACTCTACACAAAACAAAACCTCCATGAACAATGTAAACAGCTGATCGAACTAATAGCAAGTTTAATTTAAAACTACATTTGGTTTGTTGTTTGTTGTACCTACCGTATCAAAGAGAAGAACTACCTTACTTCTTACTTGGGACTTTCAATTTTCTGTCGAGCTCACTGCCTACCCTTTTTATAACACACACAGTGGCGTCACACAAAAAATCAGAATTTTAATATAAAACTTGGTTTGATAAATAATCTACATTTATTAACTAGTTAGCACAATATTACATAATATGAAGAAGCGATTAGATTTTTTTTCGCCGGAAATAGAGAGAAAAGAGGGTAAAAACTTTAACTAAACTAAATGTAAAATTAATGTTTATTTATTTATAAAATAAAAAAATAACTAAAATAATTATTGTCTAATACAACTTTGGTGGAACAAAAAAATAGGCAACTAGAAGTCTTTGAAATCGCTTTAAATGTAATTGCAAACATGCATGTTGCAAGAAGCTTTAGGTAGGCTTATACTCAGAGGTAATTAATTAATGATGGAGCTTTAATGTTTTTTATTAGGTCGTTTTGTTTCTTAAATCCAGTTTCTTTGTCGCATTTTATTAAAAATTCCCTGGTTTCTAACTAGGCATGACATAGTTACGGGACCAAAGAATGGACAACTTTACATGTCCAATGTGGAATTCATATCCTAAAATTAGCTTGATTATATGTAACACAGATTCCATGAACAGTAGCCTCAAAAAACTGTATCCCAACCACCAATAAGGTCGATGACTTTAAATTTTGTGAATCATATAATATGGTGAATATACTTATCCTTGTCACCGACGAATTGTGTTATGTTCATGACAAAGCATGAAGTTAACTTGTAATTACTTAAGTAATACAGCCCCACCTACTGACTGTCTTGGAAAGACAGTGACGTGGTAAGACTAAGTACATTTTATAAAAGGATTCATTTAGATTCTTTTGATATCTAAAACTTTAATGATATACGAAGTTGTACATAGGTTTTGTAAGACTTAACCCTCAACGTAAGTGAGCGTAAAATTTATCCGCTCGTTAAAAGAAAGAACTGTTGACACTTGGACGTTTAGGCTTTGGAATTTGGAACCATGCACTCACTGAGCGGTCGCAACTGATCAGGCTCTTGGAATTTAACTTCACTACAGGTTTAAAAATATTTGCAACTGTTAGATTCACTCTGTAATATTACATTTGAAAACACCTTTCTAATTTTCCATGTTAGTTCCAATTACAACCGGGGGTGATTTGTGCTTGGTACAGAGTAAAACTTTTCAACTTTGGTGAGCCAATGGCTAGTAGATATATGCCAAGTCGATCAAAAGAATTAATGACGATTAAATATTTTTTTTATATAAATATGAAAAGTACGACGCTGATTAGAATATGGCAAGTTGATGTTGCGCGCAGCATTCTAGTAAGAATTTAATTATATATTTTTGAGAAAAAACAACGCTATTTATCGCACTATCATTTTAACAAATATGAACGCGAATTGTTCACATTTTACCTATTTAATGAATATCAACTGTTATGATGATAGTATTTATCACAAGGTCAAAAGAGAAGAATTACTGGATATCAGAGGATCCCACTGTAAACAGTGGCGCGACAAATAGAATATGATTCAATTTAAAATGTTCAGGCAGCGAAAAGCATATTTAAATTGAAATACAAAAAATAAATGATAAATCGAATCCAATAATCTTTATCTGCATTTCATAAAGCTCTGTCAATTCTTTATCCGTTAAGGTGGGGCTCCATCAAACTGGGCTAGGTCACCGGCATAAATCTTTGTGACTTGGGCTGATCTTTTGAAGCAGCTAAGACGAGATGATAGTTATAGTTTGGTGACTGGTCCGGGAAGTTTACTTTTTTCCTATTTCTTTTGGTTGTAACATAGTTTACTAACTTTAAGCATTGTCTTTATAAACAATGCTTTAAGCGATTATTTTCTCCCACTCTGACTTGTAAATACTGATTTAGGGAATATTATATAAAAATGTTGATTAATCGATCGATCTATGATGTACCTAGGTATTTATGTTCAAAGTATTTATTTATAATAAAACATTTTTTAACAAATAACACACCACATCTATATTTATGTTATGTTATATAATAATAGATAGGTACTAAAAATTCAACTGTATGTAGGTACCTACTTAATTTTTTTTTCGTTATTGTTAGTTATGGTTAGAATAATAATTAATCTGTTAATATTTACTAAATATATACAGTATATAATATTATGAAATGATCATTATATCTGCAATTAAATAAACTAAGCTTATTGTTCAAAATATAGTCCATAAAAATATTAACTAAACGTAATTAATTGTAATTATTTCCATTTAAATTGACGCCAATTAATTTGCGCCTGACTAAAGACAAGAGAAGAATCGCTTATAAAGATTACAATAATTATTTCATTAATTTATATTTTACCACAAACAACTGTTAGGTTAGAGAAGGTAAAAATCATTTCAAAAATTAAATATAAGTACCTATAATGTACATTAATCTTTGCTATAAGTATTACCAAAGATTTAATATTATACAAAGTGTTTCAAAAAGAGGCGGCAATATTTAAGGGGGTGATTTCTTAGGTCATTTTATGAAAAAAGTTTCCATAAACATACGTCCGGAAAAGCATTGTTTCCAAGGTATTAAAGTTTTTTTGTAAATAACGGTTTTTTTAATAAAGTCAAATATCTCTTTACTGATTTCTTTGAAATTTGGCAGCGTTGTTGCTAGAAATAGAGAGCTTATATGGCCCTATATTAGGGTGACAACTTAATAAAAATTATTGACAAAAAAATGTACGCCACTGACTGTAATTTAGTTTTGTGTTGTCTTGTGATAAAGATTTAAAGCATTTTTCAACATACCAAGAATATTTGCGAATAAGTCAAACCTGGCAACCCTACTTAGGTGCTAATAATTATTATAATGTTGTTTCCCGCAAGCGGTGTGACTTTTAGTGGATTTAAAACAAAAATGTTCAAAACCAAGTCTAAAATTTTTATTGAGTTTTTGCTTTCAGAAACAACTCAGTTCGTTCCTTACAAAATATCATGCGATCAGTATTACTGAGGAGGAACAAAATAATCCAAAAATCGTACCTGGATGAACAAATGAACGATTGAAATTAATCAGACCATGCAGAAGTAGTTTACATTGTATACTGTTCTATAAGCCACATTATAGATTAATTAAAAAAAAAAAAAGTAGTTTCATGTCAATGTACTGTGTATATGCAGCCCACAGAGCCATCTATACTAACATGTAGGAACTAAAGCAATCAGACTTTCAAACTATAATGTAAAACGGTGAAATGTTTATTGTAAAGATTCCTATTATTAATTTCAATCAACGGTAAGCTACATTTTTGAGCAGGTCTCAACCACACATTGTAATCCATTCAGATGAGACGGCGTGGATTGGCGACTGGACATGTCTCGAAATATAGATAAGTGTACGGTTTTACATTTTGGTACAAACAATCCGCGTTTGCCAAGGATTAGAAGCGGCGAATGGCGTTGAGCGTTATCAAAGAATAGAAACACCTCGGTGTGATTATTTCCGTGGACTTGAAATGGGAGAAACAGGGATAAAGGTAGTGAAAACAACTAACTTGAGGGTCTATTTAATCCAAAAAGCATTTATGACCACTAATTGCAGTTGGCATTGAAGTTATATAAATCCTATATATCTAAATTCCACTGGAACTTTATCATTTTCATTTAACTCCAAATCGACACTGTGTAGTATCTTTTACATCATTACCAAATATTCTCTTTATCTTTTTTTCCTTGAGTGCTGTCAACTTTAGTCTTCGTAACACATCACTCATGTCCATAGGTAGTTTTGTCATAAATAAAATGAATTTTAAAAATAAATTGTAATTTAATGAAAATATACTTAGATAACAAGTTGAGTTCGAAAACTTAATAAACATATGAATATTTTTCGTTTTGAACGATGTAAAATATATGAATTTTATTTATAATATATAAATTTTGTATATAATAATTATAATAATTGAAACTCTGAACACAATATTCTTAATACCTAATACAAACACTTACACATGAGCAATATGTTGTCTTTTAACATTTAAATAGATGGTTTATATTAAATCATTGCACTTTTTTTGTACCTCTTGATCGCCAGGCTTTTATCAAATTATATGAGAAGACCAAGGAAAATGTGTGCACTTGAAGGGCCAATAGTATAAAAAAGTACCATAAGAATCCATATGGGTATCCCTTGAAAAATAATTAAAAAAATAGTGTAATATAAATGGTCAAAGCAGAGACGTACATCACTTCGTGAAAAGATATTCAATCAAGTTAAACTGCATTTGTATTTTTTAAATTCTGCATTATCATCCTAGAATGACAGGCGCCGAGAATGCCGAAAAAACAACAGCGCCTCTATACTGAATGAAGATAAGGATGGTCCCAATCAGGACTCCGTGGATTGGCATAAAAAAGGCACACCACCACCCAAAGTTTACAGTGACAATCAGCCGGAAAACTCATGTCGAGCATCCAGCTCCAAAGAATTAAATTAGAGTTTGTGCAACGTAAGTTTTTTAAATGTTCAAGGTCGATAGTCATTTTCCAGTTCGGAATTATAGACCTTCAATATTTATTATCATGATTTCATTTTGACTCACTTAGACTGCACAAACTCACGCCCGGCGTTTTTGGTTAAATTCTATAACTACATTTTCATCTACCTCAGTCTCGGTGCTTCATCAAAATCAAAATAAATTGTAAAACACAAATACAAAAGGAAGTCTTACCTGCCATATAAAAATGTCTTCCAATTCGTCCTCGTATTCGTGTTTGAGGTAAACCCAAACATCTCTAAAATAATATATAAAAGCGTAGACCAAAGGAAGAATTCCAAATAAAACTATACCACTCATATAATTTCTCATAGGTGTTATTCTGTTTTTCTTAATGGCATCGAGGCCTAAGAATGAGAGTAAAAGACTAATACACCAGATATATTCCCACCAAAGAGGCTGAAAACATTTTACGTTATAGTAGCGGTATTTAAAAATTTGTTATACCTTTACTTACTTTAGGAATGTTAAGTTCTTCAATTTCTAAAATAAATATATCTAATTTATCCAGAATATCCGCAGACAATTTCGCTAACATCATAAAAAATAAAATATAGTGGAAAAATATACAAAATTGTAGTCTTGATTTATTCAAAGCACTAAAAAATGATTAATTAATTATGATGTTTTAATAAATTGGCATAAATTCAAGTAATTTTTCAGGTTAGAATTATTACCTTATTTGATAATGTGTTGCTACTTTTTGCCTAAAGGCATGATCCAGTCCGTCAGTGCCCGGTGGGGTATAATGCAACCCCTTTGTAGCCATTCTTATTCAATTTGTCTCATCCATAAGGTATCATCAGTATTTTGCCTAATAATAACACCAGCCCCCAACCAGGCACTTTACTTTTACTTGCTCACGTTTGCCAACTACCGAGTGTGAAATTTGTTTTGTAATTCGTAATTGACACGTGTATATAAACTCACAATTGTGAACTTAGAAAGTCTTAATCTCAGCGCGACATTGGTCTAACTTGTAGACTGCAATGAATTTTAATAAATAAATAAAAATCAGATGTGTATTATTATGAAACGCTCATAGCAGAATTTGTTTATGGCAAATTATACATATATATATATATATATTTCAAAATGGGATTGGGTAAATTATTTATTTAACATAAATATTAGAAATAATAATCTTTGATCTTTAATTTTACAAAATAGATATTTTCTCATTTTCAAATTAGAAATAAGGATTTTTATGATGATCACTCGATTGCGATATTGAAGGTCAAGTATCGATACTTAATGTTAATCTAGTTTTTTAACTTAACATGGGTTAAAATACCTTTGATGGATAAAAGACCCAGACACCATTATTGTAATGTTTTTTCAATATCCCAACATCCTGGACTCAGTGGCTAGTTTTTTAATTTTGCAGTGATATTGCGAAGCATGATACATTCTACCATGATTGCGAAAGTTAACTATCGCAGCTTTAAATATGGCCGAGTTTATACAGCAGAGACATAATCATTGTCTTTAAAGACAATGGCATAATAATTTATACAAGAATCATAACTTTAAATAGGTATACTCATATGTGTAAATTAACAAATTAGAATGTCCAATATCATACAAAACACAAAATTTGGGTTAGGAAAATCAGCTGTCCTCTATCGAAAAATGTCTAACTATGGTAGATGTGCTGATTAGCAATTAGACTATCGATAATAAAGTTCCCTCCTGTCTCTGCTGCCCGCGTCGTTTCTGTTCCACATATCAAATATCAGTAATATTTACTCACTTTACTAAGTGACAGTTGCTTTTACAAACATTACAGTTAATTGAGAAATTCAACCTCAAAATGTTCTAGGACCGATGACAATTATTATTTACCGTTACAAAAAACTGCAAGTGAGGTGAATGACAGGGGTAATTGTAAATGAGTTCAGCTGGGTTGAGGTTTAGACAGAAAACGCCTATAATTCTCAAAAGGTGTCTAAAAATATATATATAATTAGTGAAATATTTATAACACAATCGACTCAGTTACCTCTAGTTTTAGCGGGTCAGATGCGCTGAATTTAGAAACACTAATTTTTCCCTACATTTAAATAACGGTATTTTAATATATATATCTTTCAAAATTATAGTTACAGTCGTCACCTAGAGTAATTTTTAAATTGTGAATATACATTTTATGGTATTTTTTGTCCCTTAATAAGCCTATATAATTTAAAGAATCTTTTATTAATTAGTAGCATCTCAGTAATTAACAGTTAAAACGATTTAAGAAAACTATCGATAATTTACGTTCGCATATCGCAAATATTTTTTTAAAAATAATTATGCTGGTGATCAGCTGAGGTGGAATTCCATTGATAATTATAATTTGAGTTGTGGATACATTTTAAATTAATCAAGGATATGTAATAGTATTAAATAATTCTCTTTTGGCAAAAGCTTTTGTTCTATCTAAAACACAGGCGCAACAAAGGATGTAGGCAATTTTTGACGCAAATAGCCGGCTAGTATGTACTAATACACATGTGAACTTCATATTAAATAATCTTTCCATGTGAATGTTATGATTTTCCTACTTATAAACTAGTCGTAGTAGTATAAATAATTAAATAATCGTTATGTCATGCGGGGTAATACGCAAATTTAATTGCATTTCCTACAAGTGGAACAACATAATTGTGAAGAGATTATACGCAAAACCGTTGATATGGAAACAACAGATACATTCTCAAAGGAGACTCGAAGAAGCTTACCGCCTGATCAAAAATAAGTGCCACTGTAAGCCAAAAAAATGTTTATTAAAACTTTTATTAGTATTTTATTGTCATTGCCTAGGTTTATTCTCGAAATTAGGACATTGAAATGATATATGTTAAATTGTAAATTTGTTAAAATCCGACATCTAGAAACCTACTTGAAATTTTAAAGTCAAATGTTAGAAACATGGTTTCTGGAAAGCTGGGGATTGATGTTACAATTTGTAGACATTTTTTAGGATAATTTTCCATAGCATTGCTCACTTATTTTTTTCTATAAATGTGTTTTAGCAAAGAAGTTGCCAAAAGATGTTAATCCTAAGGCTGTATTTGCATGTAACGAATTAGATTTAAAAGAAGTGAAAGTATATGGATTTGATTATGATTATACTCTTGCTTGTTACAAACCATCACTAGATTATCTTCTCTATAACTTAGGGAGACAAACTCTTATAGAGCAATACAAAGTGAGTGAAATTAAGTTATTTATACCTATTAAGATAAATTATTAACTATATTATATTTAATGAATTTAACAGTATCCTCAAGAAATAGCTAATTTAGAATATAAGTCGGGCTTTGCTGTGAGAGGGCTACATTATGATATTGAGAAAGGTGTCCTCCTAAAGCTTGATTCATTTTTGCAAATTCAATTTGGTTCGGTATATCGCGGTCTAACACCACTGTCAAATGAAGAAGTCTTGAGATTGTACAAAAACAGAATTATTCCTATCGCTTATGTGGAAGGACATACGAAAAATGCATCGGTAAGTTATGGATATTTCAGCAAAAACACCGTATACGTGTTATGTTTAATAAAAAGGCTTTTAATTCTTTATTTAAAAACTTACATTTTTTCGGATTTGCCCTTTGCAGGCTTTGTATTGTCATCATTTATGTAAATTGTGATTACAAGTGGCGGATCGTAAGTTTTGATTCAGGGGGGCGCCAAAATAATATTTGGATATGTTTGTGTTTTAATACGAATATAAATACTTGCGATGTCCCTTTGTTAACCGAATCTCTCTTCATTATGTCCATGAAGAGAAAGGTTACTTTTCTCACATAATTTTAACACCACGTCCTCCCTTACTAGCCGCCACTGGTATTACCTATATCATCGAATCATAAGATGCATATTTCTATGAATTACATATTAACATCAGAACATTTTTCATTCATAATTTTTACAATAACTCTCTAACATCTTCTATCCTTTCCTAAATCCGTTAAAATACCCTTTTATTACGGTTATAGTTAATATTGCAGGATACACATTCCATGATGGTCCAATTAGCTGATCTATTTTCTGTACCTGAGATGGGATTACTATGTAATGTTGCTGATTACTTTGAGCGCAACCACATAGATTACCATCCTGAAATCCTATTTAGAGATGTAAAGGTCAGTAATACGTCTATTATAGTATCATATCATGACAAAATCCAAGATGCATTTGTTTTTAGAGTGCTATTCAAAACTCTCATCCAGTTATGCACAAAATTGTTGGACAAAATGTTTCCGAATACATTGAAACCAACGACAAACTCAGAACATTTTTTGATAGATTAGTAAATGCTGGTAAAAAATTATTTTTAGTTACAAATAGTCCATATCATTTTGTGTGAGTATTTCCCACAAAAACCTCAAGTTTTAAAAAATACCCTTTTAATTTTAACTGATTGTATTTATAGGAACAAAGGAATGCTTCTATTGCTTGGACCTGATTGGAAAAATTATTTTGATGTGCTGATTGTTCAAGCACGGAAACCGAAATTTTTTACAGATCAATCAAGACCGATAAGAGTATTTGATGAACAGAGCGGAACTCATATTTGGGATAGAGTAACCAAGCTGGAGAAAGGTGTAATCTATTATGAAGTAAGTCAATTTTTCAACTTCAACATACTAACCAGCAAATTCGAGAATGAATGTTCTTTAACATGGTGAAGTGAAGTGTAAAAACATTTTTGCTTGCTTGTTTTTGTTCATGGATTGGATGATAAGAGCTGGGTATTTCCAATCCATTTATGTGGTTTGTTATTAAGTGAATGCTCTACTAATGCAGACTTGCTTGTATGGACCGGACGGCAGTTCGCTTTGTGTTGCTTTACCCTGACCCAGACTCAGTTCTGAGCAAATGCCTATAAAAGTTCTGTTAGGTCTCTGGTTACTTCAATGTTTCTACCCGATAAACGAGTATTTTTCAATTAACTATAATTGGAATACTAGTCATGTAATAAATATAATGTACAATGTTTGTCTGTTATACAATTTATTGTTAAATGATTTAAGCTATGACGACGTATTATATGTATCTATCTAATAGAGTTTTATTATTATTATTTATCTGCTTGGGAATATTAATTATGGAAATATTAACCTGTGTTTAAGGGAACCGTTAAGCAGTTGCAAGAGTTAACAGGTTGGAGAGGACATCAAGTACTTTACTTTGGTGATCATCCATACAGCGATCTAGCGGACGTCACTTTGGAACATGGTTGGAGGACAGGAGCTATTATAAATGAATTAACAGTTCAGTATAGTTTATAGGTATTCAAAAATCAAATTTTAATGTTAATCTTGACAATATTTTAGCATGAAATAGCAACGTTAAATAATCCGGAATTTAAAAAGAATGCTAATTGGCTGCAAATGTTGACGCAGTTAATTGAAGACCACCAAGATTGTGAAGATCCTGTTGAGCAACAGATTTTAGCAAAGTGGATGGGTGAAAGAGACAATTTACGGTTAGTTTCGTACTGTTTGTCAACTTATTACAACTAATGCTGCTTTGTTATTTTCAGAAATGATATAAAATATGTGTTCAATAAACAGTTTGGCAGCGTTTTTAGAACCTATCACAATCCTACATATTTCTCAAGAAGACTTTTTAGGTTCGCAGATATTTATACATCCAACATCGCAAATTTATTAAATTATTCTGTAAATCACACATTTTACCCAAGAAGAGGTGTAATGCCACATGAATATATCTCTTATTTTGTATAATGCTCAATTTATTTATACTACATCTTTATACCTATTAATATTGATTTATTTGTCTTTATTATTTTATATTATCAATTTAAACAATTGTATATATTAATATAACCAAGTTATTACATTGTTACTAGGTACCAACAACCAATTGATTATGTTATTATAGTATTAAGCCATTTTAAAAGTGCCTCATTTTAATTAAGGCTGTGTGAACCATCGACAAATAGACCTGACAATACCAAACTTTTTTTTCTTGTATATTAAGTAACGCTGCTCTGATTTGTCCAAGTATTAGATAAATTATAGTATATGACATTTATTGATAATACATATTTTAGTTTTATTTGTAATAAACATTAGACGAAATATTAAAGCAAATGAATAAGTGTTTTGTTGTTTATTTACATTCACAACGTTATTGGTTAAGTAGGTATATAGGGTGATTCAGTTTTTAATGATTTAACTGTTTATACCATAAATATTCAACTTTAAAGTCAGGTTTTAGCGGAACACATTTTTTTTGCAGCAGTAACTTTCAATTTTGTTAATTCTCTAACAGAAAATAGGACATTTAGCTCTAAATCCGTTGCTATACCGGACATCACAAAGACATCTTCCTGTATTAACATCAAACATTCATTTTTTTAACAAGAAAAAAAAATCAGATGTTTGATATTTTCACTAAACCTTCCTTATTGATTTTAGTTGTTTAAATTTCAGTTGATATTAATTTCAGAAAATTTTGAAGTCTACTTAAGATATGCTCCCGAAAAGTTATAAATTGAACAATGGGATGGAAATACCATCAGTAGGTTTGGGCACTTGCGATGTAAGAATTTTACAAAAAAAAATCTCATTACTGTTATTTTAATCTGTTATTTTTAAATGCATTAGTCTACAAGAGATGCCATGGATGCTGGAGATGTCATGCATGCTGTTATGATGGCAATCGATGCCGGTTACAGGCATTTTGATTGTGCTTGGGTAAATGGTACTGAATATGAAGTTGGTGCCGCAATCCATGTGAAAATCGATGAAGGTGTTGTTAAAAGAGAAGATCTATTCATTACGACAAAGGTACAGTAATTATTTTCTAATGACAATTTTACTGTCGTACATTTTTTATAGTTATGGAACAGCTTCCACGCCAAAGACTGGGTAGTACCAATGTTAAATCAATCTCTTGAATCCTTGAATTTAGAATACGTTGATTTGTATTTGATACAATTTCCATTCGGCTTCAAAGTAAGTAGTAGAAATCAAATATTAAATTATGTAGGTACATTCACAAGAGACCATCTTAGGAACAAACAGAGCATTGGCCTATTGATGCAACTGTCTCAGATTGCAGTGATGTGGATTATTTAGAAACTTGGGAGGGAATGGAGGAGTGTGTCAAATTAGGATTAACTAAATCAATTGGAATATCAAACTTCAATTCGGAACAAACTGACAGGCTGCTGAAGAATTGCAATATCAAACCTGTTGTTAACCAGGTACGCAAAATTTTTGCAACGCATTAGTTTTATTGTTTATTACATACACTTTTCAACTTTTTAGGTTGAATTCAATCCAAACTTGAACCAAATGAGTCTCTTGAAATTTTCCCAGCAGCGTGACATTATTTTAGTTGGCTATTGTACATTAGGGCGTAGCAATGATTATCCGGGGTTGCCAGAATATTATCCTGAACCAACAATATTTGATCCAAAAGTAATTGAAATGGCTATAATAAACTATAATAAAACTGCTGCTCAAGTTGTATTGAACTATTTGGTAATATATTCGCATCTAATCACATGTGTGTTATGTGAACCTAATTCGTTTGTATAACATTTTTTTTTTTAACTTTTTAGGTTAGTTTGGGAATAGTAGTGATTCCAAAATCTGTTACAGAATCGAGAATTATTGAAAATATCGATATTTTTGATTTTAAATTGGAACAGGAAGATGTTGCGTATTTGGACTCTTGCAATAAGAATATGAGAATTGCTTCGTTAAGTGAATTTAAACATCACAAATATTATCCTTTTAATACAGAATATTAAATATCAAGAAATTATTGATTGGAAACAGTGTTATATATATATAATTATTCAAAAAAATTTAAGTTATTTTAATAGGGTAGAATTAGCAGACGAAATTTGTGCAGTATCTGGGCTTATAGGCAAAAAAGAAAGCCCAAGCACTGTTCTAAAATTAATAACAATGTTAAATTGTGCCTCAAACCTAAGTGTTTCCTTAAGAGTATTGCTACACCAGTAACTGTTGCGAGAGGAGAAAGAAGTTTTTCCAAATTAAAATTTCTTAAGAATATTTTAGGTTAAACTACAACGCAAAATCGTCTTAACGGGTTGGCCATTTTAGCGATTGAGCATGAAATATATTTTATACGTTAATTTCCTTTTATACCGAGCCAATGGGAACGTTCTTCTTCTTTTGGGTCGGGTTTCCGTGGGTGGCCGTCGCGGATCGGTGGCGTGCATTTCGCTTTGTTTTTGCTGTTTGAATATTTTGGCGCCATAAGCTAGTGCTCTGAATAATATGAACAACTGAATCTGTTACTAGATAAAAAGCAAAAACAAACTCGTTTATAACAGCAATTTTTATTGCTACATATAAAATAATAATTTATAAGTTATAGTTGCGAATATTTTTTTACCCACGAGCTCCACAGTAAAAAGTTGCGAATATTATTGCATTATGGAATCGAAAACTAAAAGGTAGGTATATGTATATTAAGCATTAATAATACGAGAAGGTAACTTGCTAATGGTGATGAGATTATAGTCTACAATTGTAACAGAACTAATTCTAAAGGTTTTTATGCCTATGTGCTAAATAATTGATAACACAATGCCATTGTTTTATGTTAGGCTATACCAGCTTGTGTAAGACTCGCAGTATGAAAGCGGGTGGTAGTATACACATTAACGGAACATGCCCTTCTAGAATTGTGGTCCGAGTCTTACAAAATGGTATGTAATTCAAAAATCATTTATGTCATTTGCAAGTCTTCATTTCATTACCTAAATTTATTAGGATCGTGTTTTACTTCGTTAATAAATATGGTTTTTTGGATTTCAAATTTTTGTATTATTTCCAGTCTTATTTTTGCTATTCGTTCTTTGATCCCAATATCCCAATTTTCGTTGACTTAATTCTAAACATAGCTCCCGGTTTATACAACATAAGCATACTTAGAAATTAGTTTAAACAATATGAGCAAAGATCATTGTACATTAATCTTCGATATTGTATCCCCTTTTTAAATGTTTATCATGTATCACATATATTTTTTAAATAAATGATTTCTACATACCTAATTTTTATTTTATTTTAAAAAAACTGGCGGCAAATTGTCTGTTTGTCCGTGGTGACAGGAAGGCTAGAGCGGGCCCAGCACAAGGACATCTGCCTGTATGAACACCAAACATTCATTTTTTTTAACAAGAAAAACTAAACTAAACCAACATAAAAAGTGATATTTTTATCACAGAACTACGAGCTTCCTTATTCTTTGTTATTATTCTTCCTAAACTTATACATAGAAAGTTCAAAAAGGTGATTTTAGTTGTTTAAATTTCTGTCGATATTAATTTCTGAAAATTTTGAACAATCTGCTTAAGATATGCTACCGAAAAGTTTTAAATTGAACAATGGGATGGAAATACCATCAGTAGGTTTGGGCACTTGTGGTGTAAGAATTTTACAAAAAAAACATCTCTCATTACTGTTATTTTAATCTGTTATTTTTAAATGCATTAGCCTCACGCAGAACAACTCGAAAATGCTGTTAAGATGGCAATCGATGCCGGCTACAGGCATTTTGATTGTGCTTGGGTTTATGGTAATGAACGTGAAGTTGGTAACGCAATCCGTACGAAAATCGCTGAAGGTGTTGTTAAAAGAGAAGATCTATTCATTACGACAAAGGTACAGCAGTTATTTTCTACTGGATAATAATTTTACTCGTACATTTTTTATAGTTATGGAACAACTTCCACGCCAAAGACAAGGTAGTACCAATGTTAATAGAGTCTCTAAAATTCTTGAATTTAGAATACGTTGATTTGTATTTGATACATTTTCCATTCGGCTTCAAAGTAAGTAGTTAGAAATCAAATATTAAATTATGTACATACACAAGAGACCATCTTAGGAAGATGCAACGTTTTGGCCTGTTGATGTTGGTGTGTCAGCATGCAGTGATGTGGATTATTTAGAAACTTGGGAGGGAATGGAGGACTGCGTCAAATTCGGATTGACTAAATCAATTGGAATATCAAACTTCAATTCGGAACAAACTGACAGGCTGCTGAACAATTGCAATATCAAACCCGTTGTTAACCAGGTACGCAAAATTTTTCAACGCATTATTTTTATTGTTTATTACATACACTTGTCACCTTTTTAGGTCGAATTCAATCCGAACTTGAACCAAAAGAGTCTCTTGAAATTTTGCAAGCAGCGCGACATTGTTTTAGTTGGCTATTGTCCATTAGGGGGTAGCGACAAATATTCTGGGTTGTCCGAATATCCTGAACCAACAATATTTGATCCAAAAGTGATTGAAACTGGTATAAAGTATAGAAAAACTGCTGCTCAAGTTATATTGAACTATTTGGTATTATATTCGCACCTAATAGAGTTAAATTCGTTTGTATAACATTTTTTTTAAACTTTTTAGGTTAGTTTGGGTGTAGTAGTGATTCCAAAATCTGTTACAAAATCGAGAATAATTGAAAATATCGATATTTTTGATTTTAAATTGGCACAGGAAGATGTTGCGTATTTGGATTCTTGCAATCAGAATATGAGAATTCATACGTTAAGTGCTTTTAAAGATCACAAATATTATGCTTTTAATACAGAATATTAAATATCATGAAATTATTGATTGGAAACAGTGTTATATAATTATTTTGTTACAATAAAAGATTTAACTGCGCATTTGTTTTTAAAACCTATTCACGTATTCTGTTTGTTGATACGTTGCTCTCTTTCTTCTCGATAGCTGGGTCTATTCTTGAAAACCGAGACGACGGAGGCAATGCTGTGCTAATTTAATAGGACGTGCCTCGCTTCGCTTTTCAAGAATTGATCACCTCCAGGTCAATAATTATTATATTATATTAAACTCAATAAAGATAAATTATTGTAAATAGAGGTTCGAGATCGTCACAGGCTTTGACATCACATTTCTCTAGACTCTAGACGTTATAGTTCATAATCTTGTCAAATGATTATTATTTTGGCAACCACCAATACAAATTGAAAATATTTTGGGGTTGCCTAAACTAATTACACCTAACCTAGATTGGTATTACTGATTTGCCATATGTATTTTGTTTATATATCTAGGGGAAATGAATCTAGGACATGAAAGTTGGTATTTCTAATTGTATTAAAATAAACAATGGCGACAAGGGGATAAGTGATTTTGTAGAATATTTATTTTTTTACGGTTTTATTGTGTACCTCCATCATTACTGTTATGATAGAGTACAATGTTGACAATAACAACGTAATATTAAAGTAATATTTTAACATATCTGAATTTTAGTGTTAGGATTACATAAAACCATGACAAGAAATGGCTTCTAATTCATACAGGTATTCAATCAATAATTTTATCGACACACCCCATATTTATTAAATATATTTTAGGGTGGAATGGGTAGAAATAATAGAACCCAGGACTCAAGAGCATATGTATGCCAATTTGGCTACGGGCGAATGTGTTTGGGACCTACCTGAAGGTGTCCCAGTGAAACGGACGGATTCGAATCAGTGGTGGGAACTTTTTGATCAAAACACAGCAAGATTTTACTATTATAATGCAACTACTCAAAGGACTGTATGGCACAAGCCAAGCAATTGTGATATTATTCCACTTGCAAAACTGCAAACTCTTAAACATAATACGGATTGTAGTCCCGCAGCTACAAGTAATCAATCCACACAAACTGGGCATCACATAGAACGGGGACAAGCCTTAAGTTTGTCAGCTAGTACTCCGCAACTTCGTCGTAGACCAAGTGATTTGTGCAGAAGTAGTAGTTTTAGCCAAAGAGGAGCTGAAGCACCGCTTTACTCCAATTGGCATGATTCACATTTGTTACCATTAGAGCATTTTTTGCTTAATAATAGTAGGGAATCCGATAGCGACCATTCGGATAGTGGCAGTGAGTCACTGACAGGTAAATATATCATTTATTTTACGTAATTCCTAATTAGAATAGTTAACTGCACTATTAGAAATTGTGTGAGGCTTAGGTCTCAGCTCTTAAAGTAAAGGAAATTTTATTATTGTAAAGACCACTTGGGAACATAGCTAGCAACCTTGCTCCTCTGATCTTTTACATTTTTATTAATGATATAGGTTATGATATATCTAGCAGTCATCTGCTTTTTGATAAAACTTTACAGGTCTGTGTGCAGTTTTGAGACTGTCTTGAGTGTCAGGGGGACGTTGATATTTTACATCGTTGGTGTGTTCAGAGTAGACTTAAAAAATGAAAACCAAGACCTTCACGAGGCGTGCTTGTCCTATTGTTTTCGATTATCATATTGATGGCGCTATCTTGGAAAGGTGTTCTGTGATCAGAGACCTTTAACTTTCATATTTCCGAAATAACCCAGAGTGCATTAAAGATTTTGGGTTTTATTTTTAGGTCTACTAATAATACCGACTGCCTTTTAACTCTTTGGTAAGATCTAAGCTTCAATATGCATCTATAACTTGGTCACCGATATACAGTGTTTATATTAATAAGAATAAGATTGAACGTTACTTTCGAAACGTCGAATTTTTACTTCACAAATGTTCTTGTTTAAGCTAATTAATAGCAATCTCGAATGCCCCCACTTATTATAGCAAATAAATGTTCACGTTCCGAGCTTTTTCTCCAGAGATCCCAAACTTTTAAAGGTTCCACAGATTCTGCAGTTATTACAATTCTTTGGTATCAATAATATAAACCTATTTAATGTGAAGGCTAGCAACTTTAAGCAGGGTTTATCGCGGCACCTGGAGGCTAATGATTCTTTATGTCACATGAAATTATGAATTCAAAACCTGAATTCGGAATTTGTATGGATTGGGTTGTGTGAATCCTCAAATAATGAGTCCAAAAGTACAGACATATATTTCTATATTCGTTTATTGGGTTTTTAGTCAGATATGTTTCGAGTATCATACTTATCTTCAGTGGCTACATTCTGTAAACTTCGTAAATGCATTTTTTATTTCATTAACCGATAGTCATTTATAAAAATATTTAAATATGGATTTCAACCTTTTAAAAGTAACTATTTAATGTAAACGAATTCATTGTACTTATATGAACATTTGTAAAAAAAATCATAAATATTTAATAATGTACAAAGGTCAAGACTAAACCTCAATGGGAGCTTCATACAATGTGTGTACAATATTCTATTTTTCATTATTAAAATTGTTTATTGTTTTATTCAGTTCGCAAAGAAAAAGTATAAAATTAATATTTCTTGAAGTAATCGAAGAGGAGTTGAATGTATAATATGTAAATCAAAGAACGTCTCCTCCACAAAATAAATCAAGTTGATAATTGAAGCCAAACCAAATATTCTTAGCCATGAAAAATTTTAAGTAATTGATTATTTATGTGAAATCATTCATGAACTAGATAGAAGGATTTTGTAGAACTCATAATATTACATTTAACTAAATTTGAACAAATATATTGCAGTTCTTTTTGTGTTATAGTTTTCTACCCAAAAATTGAAAAACTAACCTAGTTGGATCTATCAAAATTATATTGAATGGGTATTAAAATATGCTTTTAAAACTTAAGAAACAATAGTAGCTTAGTTATTTCAAAATTTCCTCTTGAGTTTTGAGGACGATTTGGAAAAAATCTCTGACTATTCAAGAAGAAAATTACTCCAAAATTATAGTTTTTTAGGCTTCAAAACTTCCAAAAAATATAAAATGAAAAATAAAGAAGTTCTGATGTTTTTTTTTGTCTAAATTTTGAATAATATTTTTTTGTTTAGACATAAGACAGACATTTAGCTGTTTAGAAATCCTGTGAAAACTTGGTCTTCAAAAAATTATGTAAAAAAATGGTACAACTCGTAAGTTAATTCATTTGGCAAACTTTATTGTTACCTGTAAAATAAACATGAGCGGAAGAAATACAAAAATCAGATTAACTCTCTAATGAAAAACGCAGGTTCTCACTAATCTAAAGAAGTAGATAAATAAGTTGCAAAAGCTATATTGCATATAATACTAACTTGAGGAGGGATTTGCGATCGAAATGTTAAGGCTAAACGCCCTCATTGGACTAAGATCTTGATTAGTATAATATCCGTACTGACCCTGTAGTCTGTGTCATAATAATCACTGAAAATTTATTAATTCAAATTTAATTTTGTTTGGCCACATTTTCAACCTTAACTTAAGGTGAACAAAATGTTCCATTTATGAATTGGTTACAATTTGGTGAAATATGTTTTTAACAGATTAAAAATGTTATTGTTAAAATAAAATATTTTTCTAGGTCATGAGCCAGATAATGAAGACTCCGACCAGTCAGAAGGCAGTTACCTTCCACATCACCGAATGTCACATAGACCAGTAGAATATTTGAACTTGCCAACGACAGCTACAAGTGAACCTAGGGAACGTGATAGTTGTCCAGCCGTACCTCTTTTAAAGCCTTTAGCAGAACCACCGTTGCAGCCGGAAAGAGAGGCTGATATGGAAAAATTTGCTGCTGATAATTTAAATCTTGGTGGAAGAGGCTTGTTTAGAAGAAAACAAAGTGTTAGAGATTTGCTTAGTTGGTCCGAGCGTAGTTTGCAACGACCTTTATTGGCTTCAAGTAAACCTGTTTATAAGCAAGCTTTAGAAATGTTTAGACAAGTACAAATGTATATGGGTGATCGAAAAGTCCAACCAGAAGTATCGTCAAATTCATTATTAATGGATATATTAGGTACAGCCCATATTCAATCACTGTTAAGGGATGAGCTTTTTGTACAATTATGTAAACAAACTACGGAGAATCATAGAAAGGAATCTCTTTTACGTGGATGGGAATTGTTGACGATTGCTTTAGTATTTGTACCTCCCAGTCCTATATTTCAGCCCGCATTACTTGGATATCTCAATCGTCATAGAGACCCAACGTTTTCCAGGGTGTTTCCGGATGTCAATAGATGGCCAATACATGTACAGGTGGGAATTTTACAATTTTATTTACTGTTCTTTTCATTAGTTTGATAATCGTCCAATGCATAAGGAACAATATCTGTTAACATTATCCTGCACGAATGCCAAACATATGTTAAGTGTAAAGTGTGGACTTTTATTTGTGTTTTTTTGTTATGTGCAGGTAAATCACTATGCAACAGTGGCGTGTCAAAGATTGGAAAGAATAGGAGCCGGTGGAAAACGTACAGCTAGGCGTCCACAAATAGATGATATAGAATCGGCAAGGAAGCAAATATTCCAACCTAGTCTGTTTGGAAATACGTTGAGGGAAGTGATGCAACTTCAGGCTACGCGGTGGCCAAGTAGACGTCTACCTTGGCCGTTAATTGAGTTATCGCAGCAAGTGTTGAAGCTCCACGGACTTACAACTGAAGGGATATTTCGTGTTTCGGCTGATGTAGATGAAGTTAATAGATTGAAAGCTCAAATGGATAAATGGGAGCTTAGTGAACCCAGTGATGCCCATGTTCCTGCTAATTTGCTTAAGTTATGGTTAAGAGAGCTGTATGAGCCTTTAATACCAGATTCGTTGTATCCCGAATGTGTAGCAGAACCCATGACGTCTCGAAGGGCCTGTGATTTGGTTTTACGTTTACCTACTTTGCATCGTCTTGTTTTGTGTTATTTGATAAGGTTTTTACAAACTTTCAATAAGTCTGAAGTGATACAACATACTAAAATGGATGCTTCTAATTTAGCTATGGTATTTGCTCCAAATTGTTTACGTTGCATGGCTACAGACCCGCGTACGATGTTTGATAATGCGCGTAAGGAAATGACATTTATGCGATGTCTTATACAAGAGTTAGATACTGACTGTGTTCGTGACATGATCTGACCTCCATTTTTTTTTATTTTATTGTATATACGACACATTTATACAAACTTGTCTATTGTAATATTTGTTTTTTTAATTACAGTTAGTTAGACTGCACATTGTGTCGAGTTTTATTACTAAATTTTCTTTATAGCTATGAAGAGGTATTGTCCAATCGAAATGCTCACCATTTTGTTCAATGCATGCGTGCAAACGGCGAATAAAATTGTTTTCTACATGGCTTATTGTTTCGTTCGTAATGTGTGCTAAAGCTCCATAAATGCGAACAATAACATCATCTTCACTGTTGAATACGACATGGTAAACCGTATTTTTCAGATAATCCCAAAGCCAATAAGTCTATTGGGTTGAGATCCGGGGACCTAGAAGCCAAGAAATAGGTCCTCCACGACCGATGCATTGGTTGCGAAAACGTCGATTTAATATATGTTGAACATTTCGAGAGTTATGGGCAGGTGCACCGTCATCTTGCCTTTTGGACACAAAAGGATGCCGTTTATGTTTTTCCTTTTATTAGTTGTGATAATGTATACTAACTTAACAATTAAATAGTGTAATAATTAATTTAAACATTGTAACAGTGTTAAATGATTTATTTGTTTATTTGGTCGCTATACTAAAGCAACATCTTCCAGAAGTGTAGGTAATATGTTATCATCGCAAAAATTGGCATAGTTTTCGGCGTTTAGTATCCTAGGTAGAAACTGGTTCTATTATCCTATTTCCCAACAGACCAATTTAAGCTCCAGCGTGTTTGCTTATGTGATTCTCTAATTTGGTGCCGATTGCACACTCCTTGCTGGTTAAAATGAGCTTCACTCCACAGTACTTGTTTAAAAAAGTCCTCATTTGCGTCCAGGGAATTTAAAAAAATCTACAAAATCGCAAGCTCAACTCACTAACCGGCACTACAGTCTGTCCCCTAATAAAGTGCCACCCTGGACAAATTAATAACGTCCAATATACTTTTAACCGCTAGCTAAAATTTATCACTGTCACCTGTCATTATTTAGCCATTTGTATATACAACACACGAAATCGATATTAACCTAATAGGTATCTAAACGAATCGATATTATACATCAAAATCTCTAGTAATGCGAATGTTGCCGTGGTGTGTTAAATTTTATTATTCTTGTATAAAAATATTGAGACTTGTTCAGGTATGTTCTCACAAACGTCCGAAACCATCAGTAACAGTCTGGATTCTCTGCGTTCCCACAGTTTTCTGATTATTTTCAAACTATGGGTACACTGTTCCTACATAATCATTCACAGTTTGAGGATCTCTTGCCAGCAGATACTTCGAGGCATTCGTAGTAAAAAAAAATAGTCAATTAACCTGTCTGTATTTTTAGTTTTATCATTGATTGAAGAGTAGGTTTTAAATAAAATGATACAAGTAGTAGAATATTTTGTTTTTTATCCAGAACATCTGGGTGTTAGAAATTAACAAGGGCAGTAGTCTCAGTTTGGAAACTGTCAATAACTTGTCGGCGATCCTATGTGAGGACGAACCTTTCGACAGCAAGTAACTAGTAAAAATGATGATAAATCGAAATGTGGCAATATTGTAAAAAGATAACCTCAGATTCAGATCGTAAGTCGGCGCCTGCGCCTGCCAGTTCTTTGTTATTCTGTTATTTATATTTTTGCAAGACGTTGTTTATTATTTAAATATAATCGCATTTTAAATTTTATCAATCATCTATCAGCTGAAGTAAATACATTTTGTCATAGATTTTTCATACGTATTATTTGCTAAACATTTAACTCAGTGCAAATTAAACTTTATTAATTATTTATCTTGTTTTCAGCTAAGTAGTAGTCTTCTCGTCGCGACCACGTGCGATCTTGATTATTTTTCATAACTAACTGCTTACTTACCGATTAGAGTATAATAATTAAAAGTAAGTACTTTGATTCAGTATCTTTCGTATTAAGAGGTTTATTTTAATTTCGTTATCCACGTGTTTATAATACATTTAGCTTACTTACGTGGAAAGAAGTCTTATAAACTTGTTTTCAGCAAATCTAATTTATTCATTATCAATTCCAGATGACGAAGGTTGTTTGCAATTTCAATCAAATTAACGGAGACAACATGGACCTGGAAGATGGTATGTCAGCCCACGAAATGATTAACAAAGGCAATGGGTTAACTTACAAGTGAGTAAAAATTATAATGTATTTATCCCTATATTTTAAAATAAGCTGGTACCCGATAATTTTTAAAATTTGAATTTTTTTATTCACATTTATTTTTCGGTTCAATGAATAGAAAGACTATGTTATTGACAAAATGTTAAAAAATTGTAGGCTTTCGTTATAATTGATCGGTAAAGGCTCTGTTTTTAGATTATGGTTCTTTTCAATGTCGATTATCAAATAAATCTTACAGAGTACTTAAGTGATCACGGACGCCATGAAATTGATTAATATAATTTAATTATATTTTTCGTTCTATTATTTATACGCTAAATCTAATATCATCATTATTTCTCATTTATTTTAATTGTATTATTTTTATTTTGACAAAAGTTTAAATAAAACAAAACGTGCTTTGTATTTATTAAACAATTTATGTAGTTTAATTAATTGATTTATTTTACCAATTGTTTGTGGAGCACCCTGGATATTTGAAGATAAATATGCCGGGAAAAGTATAGCCGTTAGCGTCCGTGGTAACTCACCCAGTATAACCTCTTAAACTAAAGAATTTTTAATATTTTCTAGTGACTTCATTATTTTACCGGGTTATATTGACTTCGCCCCTGACCAAGTGAACCTAAGCTGCCAACTGACTAAGAAAATATCACTTAAAGCACCTTTAGTTTCATCACCTATGGATACCGTAACAGAATCTGATATGGCTATTGCCATGGCTGTAAGTGACTTTTATTTTACTTTGTTTTAGTTAATATATGAAATGAAATGTGTTTAAGAAATTATTTGTATTGTTAGTCAAGAAAATTTAGCAGCTTTTTTAGTTAACAAGCAACTTTTAAGGTTAGAGTGTGCTAAACAAAATGTCGAAACCACCCTTTCGGCAGAAGCCGAAGATTTTAACAAATCCAATGATTTGATTGATTTTTCTGAGACTTAAAAACACTTCAAACAACGCAAAAATTGATGAATAACGCTACTTCGGGTCACCCTCACGTATCAAGGCAAACGCAGTTTGACATGAACGCGAGCGGGAATTTCCATGAAACACAAATTTATTTGGATGTCTTAGAGAAATTATTTCAATAGCAAGTCTAGAAAAGACGCATTTTTGATAAAATAAGAAAAATACATTATTGTGAAGGTCTGTTATTCTTACGTTTAATAAAAAAAAAAATGCATAAAAAAGGTTTTATACAACTCTGATCTTCAAAAGAATAGAAGAATGATTAATTAATGTTGTATATTTTTCTACTGCAGAATTTTATTTTTGTTTTGAAACAAGTTTAAAACGTTTAATCTGCTCTGTTTAATAATTGCACAAATAATTTATTGAAAATATTTGTTTTAAGTTAATTACATATATTGTCTATTTTTGAATACGCTATGTTGAAAGATATTATTTTAATCTCTGTAGAAATTTCAACCTTTTACCTTAATATTGTTTATTAACCACAATTATTATTGTTTTTGCAAAACATGTTTACATTAAATAACATTCTCTTTATCATCTTCATTGGGGGGCATGAATATCTCGCAATTCTTTACTTTAATTACAGTTGTGTATTAATTTTATTGTTATTGATAAATATTTTGTTGCGTTAAGAATAACTCTAAATATAGTACCTATTTATCTGTGAAAATATGAATGTAGGACAATACTCAATGTTAATAACAAGGTGTCATCAAATAATATGGGTCACCTTGTGACATCCAGACAGAGAATGGATCTGCTTATTTACATTACATCTTTGTAAGCATTTTTTTAGTTGCTGATATTTTATTAATTTTAATAGCATAAAGCAAATTGCGTTATATTTGTTTGAAAATCAGAATCTTTTAAATAACATGGGATCCAATCTGTAAAGCAAGCAGACTAGAATTTTTAATTAAATGCATATGTCTTGTAAGGACTTGTCTCTTTTTTAAGGACGATAAATTGACCATCTTGAAATATATTTTTCATAAATAAATAAAAAAATAACAAGTAAATAATTTTAAAAATACGGAAAAATAGAGCAAATATATTTTATAAGCAGAATTTTGAGTCAAGATTTTGTTGTGTTCAAAATTTCTTGGGGCTCCTTCCTATCAGTCTATATTGCAACTTAAAATATTTGGTGATTTTCTTATAAATCCGTTAACTATGTAATACGCTGAAGAAACACACCGAAACGTTTAGTCACAAATCAATGAGATTTCCAATTTAACTCGAATATCTTTTTGCAACAATTTTATTTATTTTGGCAGTCTGTATAGTATTTTCCTAATTATTTGATATTGAATTCTGGAAAAATGGATTTGGTGTTCTACAGGGTAAAACTATAATAGCCCAAATTTCGGAATACTTTGTAAATGAACTGAAAAACAGTTTTATGTGTATTTTAAGCCTTATGGTTTCTTAATATTCATTCATATCCATTTCCTTAAGAGAAAAAAAGTGTAGTGGTTAAATAACTGTTCCTGACTTAGAGACACATCTTCCAATATTTTAACGCATTTTTTAATATTCCTACAGCTTTGCGGAGGGATAGGTATCATACATCATAACTGCTTACCAACATATCAAGCAAACGAAGTTCACAAAGTAAAAAAATACAAACATGGATTTATCCATGATCCAGTTGTGTTAAGTCCGAATCATACAATAGCTGATGTTCTTAGAGTAAAAAAAGAACACGGATTCTGTGGCATTCCATTGACCGAAAATGGAAAACTCGGTGGTAAATTGGTGGGAATGGTTACATCACGTGATATTGACTTTTTAGATGACAAAAACCATGAAAATGTAAGACTAGAAAATAAAATGACAAAACTAGAAGATTTGGTGTACGCTAAGCAAGGTATAACATTATCTGAAGCCAACGCTATATTAGAGAAGAGCAAAAAGGGTAAATTACCTATTGTAAATAGTGACGGAAATTTAATTGCTCTTATGGCGAGGACTGACTTAAAAAAAGCGAAAAGTTATCCAAATGCTTCTAAAGATGATAATAAACAACTCTTGGTTGGAGCAGCTGTTGGTACACGTGAAGAGGACAAACATAGATTAGGACTTTTAGCACAAGCTGGTGTTGACGTAGTTGTTTTAGATTCATCTCAGGGAAATTCTGTGTACCAAATCAACATGATTAAATTCCTCAAGGAAAAATATCCCAATATTCAAGTTGTCGCTGGCAATGGTATGATAAATAATTTTTAATAATTACCTTGATAGAATTTATTTAAATGTTTTGCATTTTATTTTCAGTTGTAACCAAAAAACAAGCGAAAAATCTTATTGAAGCTGGTGCAGATGCTTTAAGAGTTGGGATGGGAAGTGGCAGCATTTGTATCACTCAAGAAGTAATGGCAGTAGGACGTCCTCAAGCAACAGCTGTATATAAAGTATCTGAATATTCTAGGCACTTCGGAGTTCCAGTTATTGCTGATGGTGGAATTCAATCGATAGGCCACATTATTAAAGCTTTGTCGTTAGGAGCTAGTACCGGTGAGTTTTAGTAATAATTTTGATGAGTCAGTAAATTTAAAGATACATTTTATTTTAGTTATGATGGGTTCGCTCTTGGCTGGCACATCAGAAGCACCAGGTGAGTATTTCTTCTCAGACGGTGTTAGATTGAAGAAATACAGAGGTATGGGAAGTATAGAAGCTATGGATCGTAAGGACGCTATGGGATCGGCCATGAATAGATATTTCCATAAGTAAGTGTTATGGTTGATAAATAATTAACGTTTTAAATTTATTCCTCAATCTACTAGCTGGTGCGCACATATTGGCCACCATTTTTGGGCGTCATGACAAGACTTGTGTATCGGCATCCTGTCAAAATAAAAAAAAGTTTATTCACAGTGAATGCGCATCCCGATTTAGCAATGGCGTCCAAATCAAAATCCAAGATGTTGGACGTCTTTACACATACCCCTTATTTCGGGTCAATTCTTTTTGAACAAAATGGAGATATTTACAGAAATTAAAATATGGCTCTTTCCGAACATTTTAAGACAGGAATCAAACAAATCGGTCCAGTGGCTGAAGAGAAATTGGCCATTAAAAAAATACGGTTTTTGCAAATCTAAGTCAAAAAAAATGGTTACTTCATTTCAGTCAATATCTCCGTTATTAGTAGCCAGATTTTTACAAATTTGGTCTTGTTGGTTAGGCAATACAATAGGCTTTCAAATTTCAATGGCAAGATGGCGCCCTAATCAAATTCTAAGATGGCGGACATCATTAAACTTATTTCGGGTCAATTCTTTTCGAACAGAACACAAAAGTGAAAACCTTGAAAAACCATATAAAAAAACACAAATTTTATTGTTGCCAAAATATTTAGATATACTTTGGACATCCTTTAATAAAACCCAGAAGAGTTACTTAACTGTTGTTAACTTGGCTAGGCTAGTCGATGCATTGAGAAACAGTCATAATTCCTAATGTTTTTTCACTGTTCTGTTTTATTTAAGTTGCTTAATTCAAGATTTTCTAATTGAAGTGTCCATGAAGGTTCAAATAATACTCATGTAAATCTACTCCAGGCAGTTATTTATTAAATATTTTTTTTTTAGCGAAGTAGATAAATTAAAAGTCGCTCAGGGGGTGTCTGGAAGCATTGTGGACAAAGGATCAGTTCTAAGATTTGTGCCATATCTACAGTGCGGTATAAGGCATGGTTGTCAAGATATTGGAATAAGATCATTGGTGGAATTGAGGTATTTTAAAATTAGTACATACATACACCGGCAAAACTATTAGTTCCCCCAAAACTACATTTTTCAGCGCATGGTAAAAGACCCCTAGGGTTGGGGAATATCGAATTCAATGTCCCATACGAGTCGCACTATTTGTAGAAGGCTTACTACTGATTGAGGAGTAGAACCTTTAATAGGCTTTTAGCACAGGGCAAGGATCGACAGTCATGTAATGGCAAAGAGACGTACAACGTGACTACCTTTTGCTAGAAAAGTGCTGACTTTATAGGGAAAGACAGGAACCAGAAATTTTGGGGTCCTAGAGTTTTATCGGTGTATGCATTTCCATTTTGCTACATATTTTTTTGGGATGATTAACTGTTATGTATTTTTTTTTAATTTTAGGGAAAGTATGAGTAATGGTGTCTTGAGATTTGAATTGAGATCACATTCTGCTCAGTTGGAAGGAAATGTACATAGTCTTTTTTCATACGAGAAAAGACTATTCTAAAATCATTCCGGTTGAACAAACTCTTTTTGAAAGCTTTTAGTCAACTTTTTTTTTTTGATAGGTTAGGATAATTATTTTTTTAATACTAATTGTTACTGTTTTAGATCATTGATATAGAACTACTATATATATATTTCGATATTGAATTTATTGTCAAATACAAAGCATTTTATTTTGTAGAAATATCTACTTATAATAATTATAATACTAGATGCCTTAGGCATTAATAATAAATAAAATAAAACAAACAAAAACTTCAATGTCAACTCTAAGTTTAACGCATTTTCACAGGTATATTATATACCTACCCATTGTGTTGGAAATAAAGTACGTAGAAATGGCAAATTATTTGTAGATCTGCTACTGTACCTACAAATCTGTATTTATTGATAATGATTGTCTTTGTGCCACAGTGATTTTAATCTATTTTTGTACTTTTAAAAATCATTTTGTGATGTATATTATTGTATAATAAATTGATTAAATAAACGTGACGTTTGGTTATTTTGATCTTTTATTCCAAAGGTTAAGATATTTAATTAACAATCGAGGGTCATTCAGTGATTAACGAAACAAATTGTTTATTCAATCAGTACAAAATTTTGGCTACCCTTCAATACACTTACTAATTTGTCTCATCGTTTCTCTAGCTGAGCTGAATTTTGACGATTTTGCCACGTAGCTCATCCTTAAAGGGACCAAACAGCTCTGAGCAATAAGGAGTAGGATAATTTACCAGCCCAGTTGTGTGTTGGCTTGCATTATCGCGTTAATGCGGGATTCAAGGAAGCAAGTCAGCGACACTTTCATGTCAACGTTGGAAGGTTTTAAAAATTATTTAGCTACTTTGTTTATAAAAAACTAATAAATAAATGAGTTAACTTTTGATCATTAGCTAATTATTTTCAAATTGTTTTAGATAACGTAAGAAAAATACGAAACACTTCAAACAATTTATTACTACTAACATTTTTTAGAGTTTATTACACATATCTTTCATAAATACTATTATATTTCGGGTATATATGTAAATTTTTCATTTCTTCCTAAACGTGGAGAGTAAGGGTTAACTCGTCTCCCTAGTCTAGGTGCAAATGGTGATGATCTTTCAACTAGATCTGATTCATCACCATTCCAACGTCCAACATCTTCAAGAGTTCTTCCTAATCTTGGTGTGAAACTGTAAGTGTTTCGTTTGGCCTCTGGAATATGAACGTGCGATAAATTAAATAAAATATAAGTCGTACATGTTTCGATACACACAGATATTATCATCATGGGAGAGAGATATTGTGTTAACTTTATTTCGTTTTATAGAATTTTATCTTAAATTGTGAACAAATATTAGAATTATTTTCCACAAAATGGTGGTGTTCTGATTGATTATGCACCACTGATGATGATATCTGTGTATATCGAAACATGTGTGGTGATTTATATTGACTAGTTCGGCGTAAGAACAATAATTATAAGATGATATATACCCTTAAAGGGCTTAGTTTTCCAGATACGATTTAAAATCGAAAATTTGCCATAACTCCAAAACTCCTTTAAATATTTTTATCAAATTTTATGACGGATATGTTCTTTTAAAAAAGTCATATTTTGACATAAACAATCCTCTTAAAAAATCAACCAGTGGCATGCTATAGGGGTTAATGACAGTTTTTATCCCCCTATTTTTACGCCAGTGGAATAAATATATCTTTTTAATTTTTTTTAGATTCACTGTTCATTTGTGCTTAAAAAAGTAATAACTTTTTATGGGTCTAAAGTGAACAGTTTGGCAGGAATTTGTTTCTAAACTAAAGTCCGCAAGTGCTTGAGATACTGTGTAACATTAGATAAATTTCGAAAATTTGCCATAATTCAAAAACGCCTATCATTATTTTTTTAAAATTTCGTGACCGATATGTTCGTTCAAAAAATCATATTTTGACATAAACAATCTTTTTGAAAAAATAACCAGTGGCATACTCTAGGGGTTAGTGACACTTTTTATCCCCTATTTTTTACGCCACTGGAATAAATATATCTTTTTATTTTTTTTTAAATTCCCTGTTCATTTGTGCTTAAAAAAGTATTGACTTTTTATGGGTCTAAAGTGGACAGTTTCGCAGGAATTTGTTTCTAAACAAAAGTCTGCAAGTGCTTGAGATACTGTGTTAATTTATTACTGAATTACTTACCATTACCATTTACAGTAACAATAGCCCATTGGTTATCATTTAAAGAATTTAATAATTCTTTAATTTTGTTTTCCTGTAAACTTTTTGGATGTTCAATATATTCGCTACGTTTCTTTCTTCCTAATGTTGGGCGAAACCACATACCTTTCATTTTGTCATCATGATCTTTTGAATTATTTATGTCTAGACCATTCTCATACTATAATTAAAAAATGTCAGAAGGTATAATATGTAGGCTTCTATTCCTGATAGTTATTGGTATCACCAAACATTGTAAAACCTTTAACTAAATTACTATAACACGTTGAACTTCAAATCTGTTAAACATTAACTTCGTTACTTTCTTATTTTCTTTTTTGGATATCATTACTGGGGTTTTTGCTTCAAAGTGACATAAATTTGTTTATGCTGTTGGAAGACAAATAGAAGAAAAAAATCCTGAAGGAAGAAAAAAAAAAGAAATTTGACATGAAATAAAAAGGTTTTATTTCACTTTTGTTTGTTAATACGAACCAAAAATCCCAATAATAAAAAAAAATTAGCTTTGATGGTTGTTTATAAAAAATTCTTGTTATTGAGTTATGGACCAGCATTTTTTATGCTTTTTGGAAAATGAAAAAAAATTTAATTCTTAGTTTACTGCTCGATTCATATTTTGCTCATTCTTGCTCTGTTTTGAACATATACTTGAACCTATAATCGGCAACGATTTGTCGGCGTTCTAGGAATTTTGCATGTAATCGTTAGACAATTTTAACAATTATTATATAGAAGCATTTTTAGATTTATCGTACTTCCGGTTATACTCCTGTTTTATGTAGCTCCAAACATACGACTTCATATATTCATAGCTTGCCAGTAAAGCCCCAATGTCAAGAGTTGTACCTCATCTGGATAGACGTTCATTTCTAGAATGTATTATCTTCTTTTGCCAGTTTATTTTAGAAACTTTCTCTTAGTATTTATCAGACTTTCAAAAGCAGTTGATTTAATATCGAAAAGTAAGATAATTATTATTGTTACCTTAGACCCAACTGCTGCTGCTGATAAAACACTATGAAACACAACTAAATAAATTAAACAAAGTATCTTAGTCATTGTTGTTTAGTTCACTTCACAGAGACTTCTGAAGTTGTTTAACGCAACTTCCAGATTTTATACAAACCATTTGGAGCGTCACTAACTCCAGGCGGTCTTCAGCAAAACAAATTCCAAATATATGCAAATCCCAATAATTCCACGTATGTAGGACTTTGGTGTGACATTTCAGCTAATGTTGATAAATTGATTGTATTTAATGCACGATTAAAATCATTCTGTATTTTTCCTGAAGTATTTGCCAAATATTGTTTTTACTTTTTAATAATTTGTCTGGCGCTTGTGAAGAAGACGCCTTGCTCACAGAGTCACTGTTATTTACAAGGATAGTTCTCGTAGAAAAATTCGAAACGTAGCTCTGGTCATGTTCCATTTTGGAAAAAATTGCGTAATTATCTTGGACCATCAACTTCGGATCATTGAAGAAGTTGCTTAGGTCGGTTTAACGAATTTTTACAGAAGAGTCTTCCAAAGTCACTCGCTACTGCTTTTACTCCAGAACCAAAATAAGATCGTTTGCTTGCATGTTGTGCTTTACAGTTACGAATCTAAAACAAAGCAAGGATGAATCTAGAAAATTGGTCAAATGAAATTAACATCGCCCATTCACAGTTCTACAAGATCATTTTGTTTTTTATATGATTACAAAATAATTAATGAACGGTTGTACTCAGGCGCTAATATTGTTTTCAAACACATCGATTATGTCTGAATACAAACGATTGCACCTGACTCAACGTAATAAATGATCAATCCTTACTTCTTATCGCTTACAGAAAGGGTTCTCCTCCCTGCTTTAATGAATGTCTAAGTCAAGGCCGAGTTAATATAACCACTTAATTTGTGTTTTAAAAAGAAATAAAAGTAGGAAACGTAAACCTGTCTAACATTTGTCAGTCAGGTACAGAAGGTACCTACTTATAATTTTAAATTTAATAAATTTTACCGTTAAATAGCGTCTACAAAATATATTCATCTTCTTGATCGGCAACAATTATGGCAAATTCGTCTCTGTCTTGCGCTCTTTTTAGCAGCGAGTTTGAATCTAAGCCTTTCCAATCTCTTATGTTTCTCAGCCAAGAGCACTGTCTACGTCCAGGACAACGTTTTCCCTCAATCTTGTCCTTCATAACTGATTATGAAGGACAAGATTGAGGGAAAACGTTGTCCTAAACAAGGATCGAACAATTCTCGAGACCATAAAAAAGCGAAAGACTGCTTACCTTGGCCATGTCATGAGACAGGACAAGTACAGACAGAGAATACACAGCATTCTGTGATACACCCACATCTCAAATGCTTCCAGCTTGTTAATACTGCTGACTTAGCGTCCAGGCCTCGACTCCATATACAGTAACATGGAATACACATAACATCTAACGAAGGTTTAAATTGAGTCTTCTGTCAGTTAATAGATTCCACATTTTAATAAAATTGCTCTATGCGGGATCTAATTTCTATCTCAGGATTCAGATCCTCGCTGATCCAACTTCCGAGATATTTAAATATTGTGACCTGCTCTATTGGTAAACCGTATATATTTATGTTGAAGTAGTTGTTCGGATTGCGACTTATTTAAATGATCTTTGTTTTTGAGATATTAATCCGCATTCGCATTTCGTCCCCAGAAGCCGATATGCTGTCGATTAGGCATTGCAGCCCTTCAGGGCGATTATCACTGTGTCATTGGTATATCTTAAGTTGTTTATAAGTTTCCCATTGACCTTCAGACCGTCCAAAGACCATGGTGCTTGTTTCGGTGTTTTCCAGTTTGACAGATGCTGCTTGCTGTTCATAAAGATTCTGTACGATTTTTAAATCCTGGACATCGATACCTTTTCTTCTTCTTTTCTTTCAAAATATATTGATAATATGAAAATATTCGAATTCTAAAAACCAGAAATCACCCGTTTTTAGAGTCATTAGAAGCCCTCGTGGGGGCTAACTTGAAAAGAATGAAAGAAGAAGGAATAATCTTAAATTTAATAAATTTTAGCCTTAAAAATTAATTATTTTTTATTTGAAATTTAAAATAAATTAAAATTAAATATAATCGTAGAAAAATGCTATTAAAAAATTCAGAAATAAATATGAGGACGAAAGATCAAGGAAAGCTATGCATCGAGGTGCCATTTGTTGAACCGTGTATGTTTCGGTACCCTTTAAGTTCCCGGATAGAGACGCCTCTGTGAATATATCAGTTAAAGTGTGAGAGTAGACGGAATGAAATGAAGCTGTAGGTACATAATCTGCACAAATAACATACCGTCTCTATTAGTGTTTTATTAATATTTACGCATTCAAATTAAGATAATGTAAAAAGCTTTTTAAGGAACAAGATAACAACAAAAACTGGCGTATTTTATTTTATCTAACTCTCAAGTGCCTTTAGTTTGTTAAATGTGGGAACGTCGTATAAAGACATGTGTATTACATGGCGCCAGATTTAAGTCTGACCAGAAAGTATATTTTACATGTAATGTGTAACATATATAAAGAAGAGTATAAAGGTCTTGTCCTCATTGTCTCAAAATGAAACGATTTATGTGACAGTTCGCTATATTTTGTGTAAAAAATATTATAGGCGCCTCTGAAATATTATTACCTCCCAAGTTACGTTATGTAACAAATGTCTAGGAAGAATACATCCTGAAAAATTGGTGTTAATACAAAAATAAAGATTTAGGTCTATCAATAAAATTTCATGGTAACTTTATTTCAAAATGTCATATACAAGAACAATGGGTATTTCTTAGTCTTAGCTATGCTTCGCGGATTTGAAATTGAACCGAAATTTTGGGAGTTACAGTCCAGAAATTAATAACCCTTCTATTTTCCCAAAGTGCCAAAATTATTAGAATATGAATAGGAGAATTTTGAAAATATGGCAGTGTAACTCTGTGAACTTGAGGTAAAATAGTTATAAGTTGTTGACACTTATTATATTATTACAATAATAATAATAATTCTACGTAAAATTTGACTAGACTTTGTGTATCATGAGCTATACCCAGAGGCGTAGCTACCGCCGTATCAGCCGTATCAATTTTGGTTTCGAAAAGTATTTAAAAAAATAATTAATACCTAATACTTTTAATATATATTTCCTATTCGATTTTATAGTTCTAATCACCCTTTTTCTCAGCTAGGTGAAATCATCAATCCTGTCCCTAAAGCTCTACAGCATGAAAATAAGCAGTATATATTTTGTTAAATAATCTTCTGGACAAACTGGTAGAAATAATCTTTCAAAGGTTTATTAAATAATCCCCAAGATTTAGCAAGAATGTGGAATATAACTATATTTAAAAATAAAAGATTAAGCAAAACACAGCGCTTTTTTGATGAACTATCAGAAGATTAAATAATTTCTGATCCAGAATCATATTTCAGAGTCCATGTGTTTTATATATATCTCGATATACTGAGTTCTCAAACAAAAAACAGATTCCAGAGCTTTCATAATCCAAGTAACACATTTGAATTCTTACAAATGAAGTTATTAAAAAGGAATCATTATCACTGGCTAATAAATACCATAATGATCTATATGATCAACTCATTTCTTTAAGAACTTGTTTAAGATCGGAAATTCAGAAAATTCATACCAATAAGGAACTCGCAGAATTAGTACTCATAAAATTTATTAGCATTAGGTAGTAACCGCATGCTTACTATTTTTGAATCTTCCTGTTACAACCGCTACACCAGAAAGGAGCTTTTCCAAATTAAAATTGATCAAGAATTATCTTAGAACTTCGGTTGGACAAGAACGGCTGTCGGACTTATCATTGTCTATAGAAAAAGAGGAACTTAAATCTTCTACAGGTATAAATGAGATCATGAATTTGTTTGTTTTGATTGGTTTATTTTTGAATTGTGCGAGAATTTTGTTTGCCCAAAATTTATTTTTTATCAATAGCACTCAATATTTTTCGCATAGAGCGCTTTCCGTGTACGGGGGCCCCCTCCCAGGTTCTTGATACGGGGTCCACTTGGGGCTAGCTACGCCACTGCCTATACCTAAGTCTTACCGTTTCTGACTTAAAATCATTATAAAGTTTCCCGGAAGCATAAATTTCATTCATACGCGTTTTCAATAGTCCAGCATCTAAAAGAGGTGGACTTTACAAGTAGCTATCTTAGTTTCACACAGGATTCGCCACTATCTAGAGACATCACCAATATAGGTTTGAATTGAGCTTACAAAACAAGTAAACTTTAAACTTATTTTGCCGGAGACACTATACAAATTAGAAGTTATATTTCACCAATGGCGGGGAGATGTGTATGCTTGAAATTGACTATTAAAACCTGTTAATTATCTTAAAAATCAATAAAAAACTTGAAGAAGTAGTCCATACTCTCAGTGGAGTGGTAAGTTAATACAAAGCAAACAAAATCATCACCTCAACAAAAAAATTTTATTTGTTAAATTTAGTTAAAAGACATACATGTTTCGAGGATTCAGATCCTCATCAACGACATTCAAAATGATTTTTTTTTTTTGCATTTTGAATCTCGTTTTAAATATGTACGTCTTGTGTGTGTCTGTTATAATCATTTTAGCTGTGATGTTGATGATGATATTGAATACCTTAATAAAAAAAAACTGGGTAGGTTGGCACAGATGATGAGGATCTGAATCCTCGAAACATGTATGTATTAATAAAAATTAACAATCATTTTGATTACAATTTAAAGAATAATTTCTGAGATAGCCTAAAAATGCAGTTTAGGTAATAACCTTGTTGCTTCTAACCAAAAGTCTGCAAGGATAATTTGTAACCGCACTTTTTAAATTTTTAATAATTAATGTATTTGACAAAATCTTGGTAAATTAAACCACGCAATATTAAATTAGTGTTTTCAAATTAATATTGTTAGTACAAAAGGGATTTTTTGTTTGAAGAATTGACAAATAATATGTTAATGATCTACAGCGAACTTTGAAAATATGACTGTGTACACGATCGAATGATCCACAATGTGGATCGACGTCCAACTTCAATGCAACCCACACGATCATCAAAAAATTTGAGCTCTTCAGAATTTATAAGAATTTAACTGAATTTTCTGAGAAAGAGTTGTAGATGCAGATGGAATATTGTTCTCCACACTGTTCAACAGCCAACAGACCAAAAGTCCTCTACTTAGAAGAATGCTTTCAGCGTGTTGTTCAGCAACACAGAGAAATTTAAGGTAAAATTTAAATAAAAATGACGAAGATTTTGAAAGAGTAGTTAAATTAATTGTTCATTAAAACAAATCTAGAAAATTCAATACTTGAGGACGAGTGTCGTAAATAAATTTTACTCCACAAAATGTTGTGAAGTAGACTTGTTGTATTTGTTGCAAATCTAGAAATTTTATAATAATCCTAGTCCTATCTAGGTAGTTTTGTATGTATTGAAAATATTTCTATATTTTTTTTTATAATAAAATATTTGTAAATCTTCTTTTTTCTCATGACATTATATGTGTTGTTAGCGAAAAAAACTTTACTTGTTTGTAAACAATTTTGTTTCACATGATGGTAAACCTAAACATTAGTGTCATTTTGTAGATATATATCTATTTATAAACATTTTTTAGAGAGCTTTTAAGAGATAATAATTCTTGTAAACATTTTAACAACCGCAAAATTAAATCAGGTAAAATATAGAAAGTTATTGAAAGATTCATGCAAATATGCCCTTTTTTAAGGTTCCATTACAAGCTCTGGGAAAATAAATTTCAGTAAATTATTACTTGTGCGGTGGTGACTTTTATTTTATTGTATAATGAAATTTGAAATTCACAATACGATGACTTATTTTTTCAATTTAAAATTATTCCTAGCACTGGTAATGGTCTCGTAAACAAGCATTGGCCTTCATTAAGACAATGTAATGAAAGTGTTTCTGAGAATTCTCCTCATTTGCTGTATTTTCCAAAAATTACCTGTAATCAAAAAGTCCGTATAGAAATATTATATCGATTTTTAGCACTCATTCTAGTAAAAAAATTAAAGAAGAATTGTGCTTTATTATATATAAACAAAAAAACGGAAGAATGTCGTACAGCTGTCAATGGCGTACGTACATACCTACCTAAAGGTTTAAAATAATAAAAGGATTGGGATTTATTTGTTTTTCCTAAGAATTTTGCTGGGCAAGCAAGGGGAGACTATTACTGAACGAGATTTGAAAAATTTAAATAGTATATATTGAGGATGAGGAGTTTTGACCTACTTGAGAATAATGATCCAAGGCACCGAGCTGGTTGTAAGCAGAGTTACAGGAATATTGGGATTTTAAGCCTGCTTTAAGTCTGCTGCTGTAGGTCGAAAGTCCTGGTCTATAATGAGCCCAAATTCAAGCCACCTTTATATATACTGCAGAAAACTGGTTCAATTATTTTTGCCAAACAAAATAGCAACGGTCTTATGCGGATTGACCTTCAAGAGAATTCGCTGGGCACAAATAAACCAGCATTTCGTGCAGTAAACGCCTATTTAATAAACAATATTTGTACTCAATTTTCATTAGTGATTTATGTTACAGATCTGTTTGTTGACTTTGACTTGGGTAAAAGCTGTTGTTATTCAATTAAAAGCGAGATGTTGGCTAACGAATTAGTCGGAAAATAATTTTGTATGCTTATTTTTCAATAATCACGAAACGCACCTGAATGTTAATAATTCCACATAACAATAATTCATTTCTTTAAGAAAAGAACAGTTTCCTAAAATATACCTCAATAATCATTTCCGAGAATACGTAGAGAGGGATAGAGGAAGATAATTTAATAATAATGTAAATAAAACCGTAAATCGGAAACTGTATATAATGTTTTTCCGAGCACACGTCTCAACTTATATCAGGATAGAAACCAGAAGCAGCTCAAGTAATCAACCTAAGTAATAAGTTGTTTTTTATTCTTTAAACATACATAGTTTATACATAAACACGTACAGGTTTTTGTTTAATAAAATTCAGTTCCTTATTTAGATCATGAGTATCAAATACGGTCATAAATTAATAGGTAGATTGGTGTTGTAGTTTTTTAATACTGATCACTTTTATGTGTGTAGTTTTTGAAGTTGAGGTTTTAATATAGATTGTATGGGGGTGACTAGCCGCGGACTCTAAGTTTTATTAGTAATGTTTATTTTTATTTAAAGTAAACAACTAATTGCTATTTGAAATTGCAAACACCGAGGAATTGAAATAATCTCGTTTTAAAACAGGTACCTAGTAGGTACGTACGTCTATGTCTCATACGTTAATACATGAAAATCATGATATTAACTCGTATATCAACATCAATATACCTAATCAAATACACATGAAAATGTTATTGTAACAACATCAAATTAGTTTATTTTAACTCTGTGAACTGAATACTTCATACTTAACATCTCAAGAGGCTATTTAGAAAAATATATGTAATATTATAAATTGTAACATAAATCATCAGTCACAATCGCCTAAAATCAACAGCAAAGTGCTTGTATTACTTCCTAATGAAAACAATGTATTTTTGTTTTGTTGATAATAATTATTCTTAGCTACTGCATTGAATTTTATACAAGGGCTCATCAAATTCAATTGTTTTTACGAATTAATACAAAAGGTCTACCTATACTCGGAATGCCAAATTAATTACGAAAATATATGTATATATATAAACAAACAAAGATATTCAACTAAGTTGACAGAGTATAGTATATCACCGATATATGTATATGTAAAACACCTGACCGGCAATTGGGAGATGTTGGTTCAAATCCAGCTTGTCACGAGATTTTTTAATTCGTACAAGTTAGTAGTAGTAGTATGTTTGAGTGCTATATGTGCATTGTCGTGCACATATAGCAATCAAACAGTATAATACAAAAGAAAACACTACTTGTCCACTAGACGATTTTTGTAGCTATATTACCTGAAGAACGCAACAGATGTACGTTGCCGAAACGTTGTTTTTAACAAAATGTTTTGACATTAAATAACAAGTCGTTATTTAACCTGTGTGTAATTTGTGAGCCTCATCCCAAGAAGTTTCAAATCTAAATATTAAAGAAATAAGGCTCAACAAAAGAAAACTAAATATTAATAATAGCAGTTTGCTCTCCATTGGCTTATTATCGCTCCTTCTCTATGCCCCGCCAAAATTAATTTATTGTTTATAGTTAGTTTATATTTTGGGGCGACAAAACCGATTTTTCCTATATAAATGCAAAGATTATCAATGAAGAAATACAGCCCTACTAAATATGATTCTGTTAATTCTTCAAATTGTTTATTTGTATCTGTTCTTATAAATTTGCGTTTGCTCCAAATTATGCACCGATAAATCTTGGTGGTAATTGTCAAACAAAATTTCTGTTAAAACCATAAAGAAAGTTCGTCATTCCGAAAAATTATGTTGTGTTCGTTCCTTCAAGATAGCCGTTGAACAAAATTCCGCGACCCTCGCACTTTCATCCTGGCTTTCGCCTTTTTCTTAGCAGATTCACCCAGCATTGCATCCATTGAGTGTACTTTGGTTCAATGTGGATCCATTTGAATCGACGCAAAATTCTGGCTAGTTTCGTTTAAACTCCTCTAACAAGGCTTTAAACTGGTCCAGAATCAGTACGTTGAAATCGTGAAATTACCGTTTACATTATATATGATAACAATTAGAATATTTCTCAGAGTATATTTTAATTTGATAAATTTTGGTAATACTATTTTCCAGTATGGTCTCTTCAAATAACATAAAAGCGCCTGCGTAACACTTCCGGTTGTACCGGAAGTTAATTTTAAATAGAATACCCCTACATTATTTGGATTCTAAATGAAATTATTAACGTAATGTGTGTATTTCTTATACAACAGTTTAAATCGTATTTCAAAATTGTATTAACATTGACGGTTTATGGACCAAAATATAATTTTAATAATTCTCCCTGTAAAGGGTTATTACAGAAAAATATATAATTTATTAAAAAAAATACTTACTTAGCTCAAAATGCTTAAAACCCCAGTTGTTTACGCTCATTTTAAAAAAATACCGGGGGAATACCCCGGACCCCTCGTTTAATTAAGGTATTTCATGTCCCCCAGACCCCTCGGTAGTATAGGATGAGGAAACACAGCTTGTCATATATTAAATTTGTCATAGCTAGTTACCCCCACATGACTTCGACCTAAATCCGCCTTTGGAACTTATCGGAATACAAAGAAAAATAAAATACGAGGCATGTTTTTTAAGTAAGTACCGTTTTGGAATTAAAAAAAGTCAGGCAAAGATATCGCAATAATACATTTTTACATGAAAGCCTGTACATTAATCTACTTTTTTACATAATTTCCGTGAATATTGAGGCACTTGTCATAACATGGCACCAGTTTTGAATACCCTCCTCATAAAATTCTGCCGCCTGACTTGTTAACCACTGTATCACAAATGTTTTGACTTCGTTATCGTGTTGAAGACGCTGACCACCCAGGTGTTTCTTCAAGTGCAGGAACAAATGGTAGTCGCTGGGCGCCAGATCAGGGCTGTATGGAGAATGATCTAGAGTTTCCCATTTAAAAGATTTGATGAGATCTTTGGTCCGATTAGCCACATGTGGACGGGCATTGTCATGCAGCAAAACGATACCCTTACTGAACTTGCCACGTCTTTTGTTCTGGATTGCACGACGCAGATTGTTCAATGTCTCACAATAAGACGCTGCATTGATTGTCTCATTACGAGGCAGAAACTCCACTAGCAATACTCCTTTTCTGTCCCAAAAAACTGTGCACATGATTTTCCGGGCAAAAATTGTTTGCTTAAACTTCACTCTTTTGGGTGATGATGAATGTCGCCATTCCATGGATTGTTGTTTCGATTCTGGGGTGACGTAGGCCACCCATGTTTCGTCACCAGTAACAATTTGGTCTAACAAATCTTCACCTTCATTGTGGTACCGCTCAAGGAAAGTCAATGCACTGCCTAAACGTTGGGTTTTGTGATAACGAAGTCAAAACATTTGTGATACAGTGGTTAACAAGTCAGGCGGCAGAATTTTATGAGGAGGGTATTCAAAAACTGGTGCCACGTTATGACAAGTGCCTCAATATTCACGGAAATTATGTAGAAAAGTAGATTAAGGTACAGGCTTTCATGTAAAAATAATTATTGCGATATCTTTGCACGTCTTTTTTTAATTCCAAAACGGTACTTACTTAAAAAACATGCCTCGTATTAAAAATCATATATCAGAAGAAGAGATACCTCAGTAATTAATGTAATGATGTCATTGTTATAATAATAATAATAATAATCGACTTTATTTATATAGGGCGAAGTCTAGCCTAATGGCCCCTCATACTTAACCCTCAATACTTACATAATACAATAATTAAACTTAAAACTAAACCTCCAAATTAACAAAACTATAAACTTACCAAACACAAACAATAATAATTAAAATTATAACAATAATAATATATGATAATACAAACATTCCCAAATCTTACTACAACTTATCAGAAGGCAGCACCATGACTATAAGAATGATAACAAAAATTGTCTTACATATTTTTTAATTACATATTGTTGAGTTAAGAATTTTTGAATCTATATACATTAACTGGAATTTGTCTCTTCATATTTGCTATTTGGTCTAGTATTTTTAATGTTAATGAAATTTCTCGGTGTATATTTAAAAGTGTAAATACATTTTAAGTCTTGATATAGAGTAGGTACTAAAAGATAACAGCCATACAGCTGGGAACGGATAGGGTAGCAAATATTTAAATCAATATTTGGATATAATAGGAAAAAGTCTCTTTACCCCCATGCTTCTATGTTTTTCGTCTAAGAGCAAGAAACTTGTCTAATGACTAAAATACATATTTCTATTCATTGTAATTACTGATGGATTTAGTTCAAATTCATAGATTTGGTAATTGAACATCGATGAAGATTCAATGTAACTTATAATTTGTATATTTTTAATACCTAATATCACATAATTATGTAGGTACCTATATAATAATCAACAGAAACAAATTGAAAATAATATAGCTATTCTACATGAACATCATTTATTGATTTTATACTTATTAAAATTTTGTAGGTGGAGCTTTCCGTTACAGAACATCCCAAATAACACAAAACTGAGCAATAACATTCATATACTTCCCTATGAACTCCTCCCACAACATTTTAATCTAGTCCGACCGCAAAAGCTTATGAGCTTTTAGTTCTCGACACGACAGTCAAAGCCTTCAAAATTAGTGATTTGAAAATTTGTTTTGAAAACTATTTTATTTGGAATTTTACGCAAAGAGAATAAATAAACTCGCGAAGTGTTAAGTTATACTGTGTCAGTGATTTTAAAAATAAGTAATTATGGCTTATTCACCTGCAGATCATCAAGATGCTTTCCAATATTCTGCTTACACTAGCCATGGTTATCATTATATTTCAGGTAAGTTACAAAATCTTATCAATATTAATTACAATTTATTCTTATTAAGTACGAAAAAAATAAAAAACCCGAAGTCCTCCTATACCTATAGTCGTTTATAGTTTTAATAAATGTTAGGGTTGTTAAGATAGTATAATTATTTTATTGATAGGTAAAAAAATATTTATGTAGAATGTCATGTATAAATTTAGATAACAAGGTAAAACAACTACTCCACTGGCTAGTACCACGACTGGCACAAGTTCCCTAAATAAATATACTAAAATGAATATTTTATTTAGCTTTTTCGCATCAAATTAACTGAGTATACAAGTACAACAAAAAACCAAATAAATCATTGAAATGCAATCAAAAAATATATGATTTATGTCATCAGATGTTAAAAAATTTAATTTACTAAAGTTATTAATACTTTGAGAAAAAATAAAATACACTTTACTTACTATTGAAGTTTGTTGTTTCAAAATATCAAGTAGAGAGTACTCTGCATATTTCGTACGTTTTTTCTCAAAAAACTTAAAGGTTTTCGAGAAATTCGAGTTTGAAAATTTCAGTATATGCAGTAGGTATCCATCTCTTTCTTGAGTTTATTTTGATATTGAAATACAGTTTGCTAACGAAAAGTTTTCCAAAATTTTATTAATGCTGTGTACTAAGGACCAGTTTCGTCCTAAAATTTTCAAACTCGAATTTCTCGAAAACCCTTCAGTTTTTCGAGAAAAAACAGGTATGCCTTTTTTATGTAGAAAACTTTATTTTATCACATTTTTGACACAAATGCAATAAAAGTCGCAAGAAAAAAAAGTTAGGTTATAATTAAGGCAAGGGTCCCCCCCGTTTACCCGCCTATGGTCATTCTTTTTTATTCAATTTCGTGTCAGTTTACGATATTTAACTAGGTGAATAAATATCCTACATTTGATTAATTCATATTTACTCGTTTCGGAAATATTTCAAAAAAATCGTCCTCAGGCACTCATCTTTAACACCCTGTATCTTTGTAAAAGGACTTTTTTCGAACAATTACAATTTAGGTTTTTTTCATGATTAGACGTCCCCAGTTTGCTCAGAAATTTTGACCACCTATTTTAGAAACAGCAGTTTTTGATAGTAAAGATAAATCACAAAAAAGTTACTTTTACATAAATATGGAGAGGTACTCGTGCCTCGAGGACAACAGTTTATTTTTTATTAACCTTGCACTGCACTGTGTGAATGGACTATTTCTTCAAATGTCAATATTGTAAAGTAACGTTGAATTATGAGTTTTTGGGAACAGAAAGGTATAGGGACGAAAAAGTATATCAAAGTACTTACCTATTTATAAAAAAAATATTTATTTAAAAATTGCCTTGAAAAGAATAAAACAACCGTATTACCTGAAGCTTGAATTAAATTTGCAATTCTTTCGCCAGTGAACCTAAATGACAGCAGAATATGATTTGGGATTTAATCTATTTTGCTTTGTTTTGACTATAGCTGAAAGAGAACCATAGATAGGTGTTATATTTGCTACATTTTTAGAGGCATTTCATATAGTAATCAGGTGCAGATTCTATCCATTTGAAAAATATTGAATAATCAGGCTCTTTTGCAAATCTGCCTCTGCCAATTATGACAATAGCTTCAACTACATTTTTTCGCAAAATGGGGTTGAATTTGTATTATTTTTGGTAAAACACTGATCCGCAACTTATTTATAAGAGTAACTATTTTTTAAAATGCAAAATATCAAAATACAAATAGGTATAATACCTCTAACAAATTTTAAATCACTTTTTTTTTCTTTTACATTATATTTTACATACGTGTAAACACCATGTGGTAAAATGTGGCGCTTTATTAATATGATGCACGAAGCTCGATGATACATAATAAAATTGTAAAAGAAATGGTGACATTTTCAAGTATAAAAGAATATTGTTTATTTTTGTTTGAATTTTATAACGCCTATATAGGCATTTGCTCAACAAATGTGTTAAATAAATTTCTAGTAGCTTTTATTAATTATCATAATATGTTTAAAGTTTACATTTACAATGTTACAGGGAATACAAACCTTAAATTTCAGGTAGAGAAATATCCACGTCTATTCAGTGAAATTAAACCAAAATCTAATACATTTGCTCTATCGCCTTTAGTCCAAATATACAAAATTTCGCGTGCGGATGGTGGAAAACATAATTCATCTGAATGATCATTTTCTTACCATAATGCATATTATGCTAAACACTGTTTAAACAGTTCATTTAATGTGATCGGATGACACCCCTAGTAGCCGTTTAAAATTTTGCACCGTTACACGTTCAAGCTGAGGAACGGTGCAAAACTCGAACAGTTCTTTGTATACAATCCGACTAACTTAACAGAGCCCATTTTAATGATGCATTTGGATGCATAAGAAATAACTGTAATAGGAATATATCTACCAAACATGTTTCGGGGCTTCAAGCTCCATCATCAGGGAAAATTATGTAAAATTGATAAAATAAAATACATCACAGGATCGACTTTTATTCCCTTTTTATGTACACTAAATTTTGATCTATATAAATCGACTTGCTTGTTATTTTTTATATATTTATTTGATTATTGTTTGGTTGAAAACAATATATATTTAATTTAAATAAACTTAAGTAAATTAATAGCATTTCGCCAAAACACTTAACACTTAAATAATATTTATTCCAAATTCGTATTAGGCGACCCCGACTTGCGGTTTAAATAAATAAATATACTTACTCTTTTTAGGATCAAATAAATGTATTTTTGAATTTATTAATCAAATCAAATCAAATATTTATTTCGCCATCAATAAGTACAAGAAAGTACATAGGCAAGTCAATATTTCACAATCACAGTCAAATTAACAAATCCATAATATGCTTTTAAAATACATCATATGTATGTTTTAACAGGCAAGTTTAATATAATTAAATTTAGATATAAAAAAATATGTACAGATAAAATATCTTAGTCCAAACTTAAAAGAAAATAAAAATACATTAAAATACAAATATGTCAAACAATCAAAATATATAACAACAAAATCAAACAAACAAAATAACTGCAAATAAAACAAACACTGCAAACAAAACAAATCTTATTTATATGCATTAATTCAAATAAATATTTCTAATAACAAAAAATAAACAAGTAAATCATGATTTTGACCCGAACAAGCATTTGTTGTTCCATTTTCATTTGAATGAAAAACATTTTTTTCAGTGTATGCCTGAGATATGCTGGCTAAACATCTAAGTAGAAAACATTTATCTTCGCTAATATATCTGTTATCTCTGATTTGGTTATCTTAAAACAAATCAAACAAAATTAAAAATATTGTCTTCGTTCGCTTTAAAGATCATTGAATAAAAAGAATTCTTAATGAAAATCCCGCAATTAGGAAAAAGACGCCTCTGCCTTGCGACGAAATAAATGTGATATGATATACATACATGTATCCTATAAAAACTTTATAGTCACGTTACCTCAAAGGATTTAACTACCCAAACTATTTGTTTATGAAGTTTTATGAACTCAAACATATACTGATGTAAACTTTAAAGTTATTTTTACCATCTATCAAGAACTAACAAACATTGTCGTATTTTTTCTTTCTTGAATTTTATGATCAGCAGCATTTGTACATTATATGAATACCTAATGGTAATTATCAATTTTTGTTGCCAATAATAATTATAAATTATATTTACACATTTCGAAGAATCATGTGGGTCAATGAATGAAAAAGATAAATGCTTCTGACAGTCAATATCAAAAGGTGGCTTCTTTTTTTTTGGATGTTTCGGATACACATGTTCTATCAGCAGTTGGAAAATGGCATAAGAAAAGTGAAATTCATTTTGCTCAAGCAATCTGTATTTAATAGTTGAGATTTAAACATCTAATCTATTAAAAGAAAATAAATTTTTTTATGATTTTTGATGTTTTCTTTTTCCTTATTTCTTAATTGATTATTGGGAAATGTAAGGGTTATTTAATAATTAGAATCAACAGTTTCACTTGTTACGTCAGAGAATATCAGCTTTTATTAATTTTACTCTAACCTGGGACACAATAAAAATTACAATAATATGTCTTTCATTTTGTTTGATTATTTCTTGAATTAGATATCCACTTTCCTGTGACCTTTTCAGAATTGAGTGATTAAAGTAGATATCCAAAACTGTTTATGAAACAATGTTAATTTCAGATGGCAGCAGTACGATCGGCGCTGAAGAATCAAATTTCTGGTCCAACAGTCCATCAAGATCTGATTCACCCTCACCAAATACCCTGCATTCAAACAGTACTTCTTATCAAATCTATCCAGTGACTTGTCCTAGTAATAACCGATACACCACCTATAGAAACGGTAAGATTGAAAATTTTTAAGTAAATTATAGTGCAAAGCATATGAATATTTCCCATTTTACAGCATATTCGGCAGTACCCACTGAAAGTAATATTGGAACACCCTTTGTAAGGGTTGTTAAAAGAAGAACAACAGCAAATAAAAAGGAACGACGAAGGACGTTATCTATAAATCAATCTTATTCGGATCTGCGTGCGTGCATCCCCAATGTACCAGCCGATACAAAATTATCAAAGATAAAAACACTTCGTTTAGCGACGTCATATATCAGTTATTTAACGAGAGCTTTGGAATCCGATACTGACTCTGTAGGAGGGTTTAAGGCGGAATTAGGAACAATTTCAAGGAAATCTTCATCTAATCCCATACAAGTTAATGATTGCTCCACTGGACATGCATCACCAAAGAGCGATAGCTCGGTAAGTCTTGAATGAATAATTAAATACTCTAGGGAAAGTTTATTCAAATAGAAGCTTAATGTAAACTAAAAGATTACAGATTGCTAATGGTTTTTGAATACCAACATCCAATTTGCAAGTATATACAAATATTTTTTTATATTTTCGATTGATTTCGTTGTATGGTAACCTGGATTATTTTTGGACATATCCAGGAAAAGGGTACAACCTTTATTTGGCATAATTCCGAATTTTAAACGATATCATATATTTTTTTGTATTTTTTATTTAGTCCTATAACAAGATAAGCGAGTAATCATATTAAGCCACCCTTCCAATTAAACGCACCGCCTTTCGGTCCATTCAAAATGTAATATGATTGTGTATATTTAGTGGTTGATTCTCTGGCTAATGTTTTGACGCGTTAACCTACTTAGTTTTATTACTATATTGGGAGGGTGTGTTAGATAAAAATAAGAGATCATTATCGTAATAATGAGTGAATAAAAATACATCACAACGACACTTTTCACTTAAATAAATTCAATTATGACCATATAAAAGGGAGATGAATCTATTTCGCTTTATTTAATCAACGTAATTTGATTGCATTTATTTTAATAACGATAAAACTACTATCGGTGTACCACTTTCTTACTGTTCGATTTCGAAACGACTGGATTGATTGACTGATACAACCCTTAATATCTATATCAGACTCAATGTTCAGCTTTTGACAGAACGGAATATGAATTGTGGGTTCTGATTCTCAAATGTTTCTCCATCTACCAAATATTTGAATTCAAATGAATGAAAATTACATGTTCAAGATTTTGTAAGTCAAAAGAAAATTACCTAAAAATCAATCTGATTCAATTTGACCGTCCGTCGGTTACCGAGTGATTATTGCTGTAGAAATTGACAAAACATGGTTAAAGTTAATTTTAAAGTACTTAATAGCGAAAGTTGTTCAACGAGAGTTAAAAAACTCGAATGAGCAAATCAAGATTTACCTAATGCGATAGTTTCTTTTTGATAGTCATGGGATTGGGTTTCTAGAAAGTCCAATTTTTAATCAACATTACTACCCTGTGCGGTTCTGGTCTGGATTATTCATTTTCGCTTTCTGCTCCACAATTAAAATTAGTCTAAAGGTAGTTTTCTCTTTAGCTATGATTTATGCATAAAGACCACCCATTCTCAGATTAAGCAAGCAGATTGTTTTCGACTATTTTTCTTGAATCATTAATTTCAAATAAAAAAATGTAAAAGGTGTGGTAGAAACAGAATAAAGGCACCGACCTTTTAATTAACATAAAAATATTTTTTTGTATTGTACCTAAGTACGTTAAAATTAATTTAATTATGGTTTTATAACACATTTAAAATCTTTTTTGTACGGAAGAGATTGTTTAAAATTATTTTTTTATTACATAAACAGGAAGAGATGGCAAATTCGGGGAAAGCAAAAGGTCGTACAGGATGGCCTCAACATGTATGGGCTTTAGAACTCAAACAAGAACAAACTCTATAAGAAATGTAGAATTTTAGCTCTATGTATAGGGTGTCCAAATAAACGAACAATCTCAATTTTTTTAGAGCACAATTTTAGCAAAGATCTTTGTTTTTTTACAGTTTACAATTTACAGGCATTATGTTCAAGGTCTTTTTACCTATGATAAAGTACTATTTTCAAAAGTACAGTACATAATATGATAGTGAAAATATTAAATTTATAAATATATTCCATAAATAATAATAAATAAAATCGTCGTAGCATTTTTAGAAAATTCTGGATTTCAATTTAATTAATTATAACAGATCTTTGCCTATTTACAAATGCCTTGAAGATACAACAGAATTATGATGTTTATTTGGACATATACAGGGTGTAAATCAGTAGACCATTCCGCTAATCAGAGATTATTTGTGAAAAAATAAATAGATTTATAACAAAAGTAAAGTTTTGCGCACAAATAGTCTGTAATTAGAGGATTGCTCTACTAATTTGTAACACTCTGTATTGATTTTTAAAAAGCAATATGTTAGCAATATTGAAGTAAAATATTTTTTGTAATTATTATTTACTAGTCTAAAACTAAATAATATTTCGTGTTGCCAAAGTGTATTTTAGGAAAAATAAGCCAAATATAAATGAATAGTATTCTGATTAGTATCTAGTAATAAACTTCAACCGATATATTTATTTTTTGTGATAGTTACCAATAAAATAATTGTTTCTCTAACCAAAGAATTTAAATTCAAACTCAAGAACTAATTATTTTTATATGAACGTTAAAATGGCGTTTTCCTCCTGAACTTGTAAATACTATAACGGATGTCCGCCGCCCGGGAAGTTCTCCTACTTTATTTTACAATTATTATTTCGGTAAATATTAGTTTTGATAGTTAATATTTGGCCGTCATGGAGTAATGACGTAACATTGAATAAACCAACGTCCGCAAATCAATCATCGATTATTGTAACAATGTTACGCGAAATAACATACTCTCAACACAATAAATTTTAACGAATTTTATTTGTCTATTTAACATACATGTTTCAGGTTCCATCATCAGTGGTTTTTATCATAAATAGTTTGAATAATTAAATGTGTGAACAAAGTTCGATTGAAGTTACCGCGTATTTCAAAAAGTCCCCAGCAAATAGGATTTTTTTATATTTGAATTTATGAATATTATTTTTGACAAATTTCAATTAATGGCATTTTTTGGGGAATTTATACAAAAATTTTCTACAGTCTGCGCCACCTCGATGAAGCTTTTTTTTAAATTTCGGCATAACTTATCTGAGAAACTATAATCGATACAACACAAAGTTAAATAGAAACTTTTGTTGGGTTAACTAAAGTTTATATTTATTTAAGTTTTAGCATTTTATATTTCTGGATTAGAGAACAAAAACAAATATCAATCATCGAAAATCACTTTATGTTTTTCAAAATATTCCCCATGAAGATCTATACACTTTTGCATGCGTTTGGACCAATTGTCGAAGCATCTGATTGAGGTATTTCCAAAACATGCATTCTCCAGGTGTCGAAAAACGTTGACCTCTCAGTTTGTTTTTTACGTACGGGAATAAAAAAGAAGTCATTCGGTGCCAAGTCAGGATTATACGGCCGATACCCCAACAAATCGATGTTTTGGGTGCTCAAAAATGCAGTTGTTTGAGCCGATGTTTGAGAGCTCGCTTTGTCGTGGTGAAGAGTGACCGGTCTTCGGCGGTTGGTTTTCCTGATTTCTTGGAAGACAACTGGCAAAGAAATGGTTGTGTACCACTCAGAATTGACTGTTCTGCGTTGTTCTAGTGGTACGGTTGCGACATATCCAGTTTTTCCGAAAAAACAGGCCACCATTTGCTTGGAAGTGCTTCGTGCGCGAACAACATTTGTGTTGCCATATTTGGCATTTCATTAATTTTATCGCAAATGTACACCCCTGTATATCATGTCAGATATAAATGAACCATTCAAAGACAAATTCAACCATATATATCATGCGGTGCCCTCGAGTCACTGTTTTTAAAATATCAATGGTGAAACCGTTTCACCAACAAGTCAATTTTATATTTTAGCAATAGTGTGTTTGGAAAATAGTTGTCTCAGTTCGAAAAAATTATAAATTTATAAATATATTATAAAAAATACAGTTTTACAATTTATTCAAGCCTTTTCCAAAGCATATTAAGATTTTTCCAAAACTATCAAAGTTTTCCAAATAATTTCGGCAATTTACAGGACTTTCTTGCTTTCTAAGCATTTTAGCAAATTTCCAAAGAAGTTAATGAGTTTCCAGGGCATTTTGGTAGTTATATTTGTGTTGTAAAAACTTTGTAAGAATTTTTATAGTTTCAAAAAGCAAAAATTACAGTTTGCAAATGTAAAAATCCAGTTTTCCGATTTATTCTAGCCTTTTCCAAAGCGTATTAAGGCATCCTTTAATAACCATACAGCGGTGTCGGAGGCTGTAAGGTTGATGAGGAGCCGTCTATGTCTGTGCGCCTCAGACTTATTTGTGTTCTTATATTTCGTCAAACTGGGAGGTACAGAAAAAGACAGAATTAGCAGCAGAATTCAGCAAATCATAATAACGAATCTAATTATCAATCAGTGGCATTTTGTGAATTTTTCATATCATAATAATAAACTAAAAGTGTTGACAGGTTTAGTCCTGGTTTCACCACTGATATTTTAGAAACAGTGACTTGAGCGCACCGCATGATGTATAGCGTTGAATTTGTCTTTGAATGGTTCATTTTTGTTGTACCGTTTATAGTTTCTCAGATACAGTAAGATACTCTTAACAGGTACATATTATTATAAAATCCTAACGATGGAACCATGTATGATATCCTCCACTTAAGAATGGACTATTTGTTCAAATTTGTTATAAAATCTTCAGTGTTAGATTTGAAGAACGTTTTTATTTTTTAGTATCTGTTTCTATGTGTTTTGTCAATTATTGTGGTTCGTACATAGATATTTTGTATTTAGCTAAATAAACTACTTACTGATATCTGTATCAGTTGTATAAATTTCCTTTAAATTGTGTATAAGTAATCTATCTATTTTAGTCAGGACTTACTTACCAGATGGCCCCTAATTGTATACATTTACCTACACCTTTAAGAGTTTTATACATATAATAATTATAGTTAGGTTTATAATTAGATATTTACATTACATAGAAAATGTTTATGTTTTTTTCCTCTTTAGTTTGTAAGAATTTGCAGGAAGAACACTATACTTTGATAGTTTATTTATAGTATAGTTTTTAATTTATTGAAAATTAAATTACTATTATTTTATTTTTGTTACTTTTATTGTTTCCTTAAATCACAGCCGTTTAGAACAAAAAACAAATATTCCACAATCCGCCGCTTATTTTCAAAAATTCTGGAAAAAATCTTTTTAGAAAATAATCAGATTCTTCCGCCGACAGAGGATTTCGTGGCACCACTACTGCTTTATTAAACCTATGATAAGAATATGTTTAGTTCAAAGTTTTTACTTGATTACACAAAAGTGTTTACCACATATTATGACGTGCTTTCATTCAACCCTGAAACGTTAAATGGAAAGGGGTTTTGAGTGTTAATATAATATTTTATAATGTTAATGAGGAATAACGCCCGAATGTTCAAAATATCTTAACTATCTATCATAGATTTTAGTCTATTAAATGCTGAAAATATCTACGACCAGTCTCCATTCAGTAGTGAATTCGCTTTTAATAGATTTTTGTTTTTAAATGTCCCAATTTGACAAAGTCGAACGCTGTAAATCCTAAACCATCGAATTATTGGCCTACGCCAGCTTAATGTGGAGGCTTGTTGGATTATTAAGTGCTCTTCACAAAACGCTCATTCTTTGCGATGATTAAAAAAAGAGACATTGCGACAATATGATCCCCGAAAATTGCTACCGAAACATACAGCTTTTTTGGATGCTGGATGGGTACTTCTGGGAATGTGTGGGATTGTCTACGCCATTCAGAAAGAAAGAACTTTCGTTCCTGATTCGGGTTCGTGTAACACCACAAAATCTCCGAATGAACTATAGGGCGAAAATTAAATCGTTTGGTATGTTAGTTAGTTTACACAAATCCAAAAAAATCTGAGGAACGCCACTGCTAAAAGGGTGCTTGAATGTTAAAATGAAGTGAAACTGTCTGTATAATTATTTGAAATTTATACCTACCTCCAACAACAGAAGCATTCAGAGTGTCAAATTGCCTATATTTGAGAAATTTGACTAGACAAGAGTTAACGCCTCTCAACTAAAATAAAAAAAAATCGAAGATACAATGCTTTTATTTTATATTATATGGCATATCACATTACATGTTAAATATATTAGGTATCTCAAAATTGACTGAGATATATTCAACAAATATTTATTTTCATTTATTATTCTTTCGTTCTAATTAGTAGTATTTTTCTGGTGTGAAATTAAAGTGTATGAGATACTGATTTATGCAAAGAAAGTATATAAAAATAGGCTTGATTTATACCAAGCTAAGATTTATAATTGAAGTAGGTTTATTTATTTAACATTCGACTGCCCAGATACAGAATATGTATCCAATTATAGGGCAGATACAGAAAAATAGTAACGGGGAGGCAAAATAATTACATAACTTTATTGTAAACAATCAGGCCAAATATAAAAGACACAATCTTCGTACAAGTGATGTCACAGACATTTAAAAAAATGTTACTAAGGTTAGCATAAATTGCTACTCTCTTTCTTAATTTCTGCACGAAATGCCCTTTGAAAGACCTAAACTGAATAAGTATAACCTATAAAATGTTTCATTAAAATCTTGCATACATAGGCGTACGCAAATAGTGGAAAAGGGTGAAAATAAAAAAATATTTAGACTGTAAAAATGATGTATTATTTAGCCTTTTAAGTTGGTGTTAAAAATACACGACAAAAAATTAATGTACAATAGGCGCCCGTGAAAAGTCTAAAAAAAGGATCCGAAATATCTATAAAAAATATTTTATTTGAAATATAAGGTAAACGACGAAAGATCAGTAAAATACTATAGTTCCTTCCTGCCTCTTTTGTTCTGCGAATTTAGTGTCCAGCTTTCACATCCATAGAGCAGGGCAGAGATCATTCGAGTTCTGAGTTCCAAACTGAGGTCCAGTCTTTTAAAAAATGCTTTCATACTCATGAAGATTTTTCTCGCTTGCTCAATCCTTGAAAGACTATTGATGTTAGCTCCCAAATTTTTTATTGAGATGACTTGTTCCATTGTTTGTGTCTTGATGCAATTTAGATTTATTTAGATTATTATGTGAAAAAGAAAATAAACTATATTTTATAAAGACTATTTTTGTGAAATGAATAAACCAAACCTAATTTTAATTTATTGGGCTATTTTCAGTATAATCGTTATTATACTACAATAAATCACAAACCTAAAAATAATTTATTTCTTCATTCATAATGTATATAATTACATAAATAAATTAAATCATAATATAAGTAAGATGTATTTCATGTAGATGATTGTATAAGTTATTAAAATATAAATCTCGGCATATATCAAAATGTTATTTCAAATTTTTATGAATCCATGGTAAGAATTTTTCAACTCTTGTGTATACTCCAGGATATTGTCCTTTCCCGCAACCGATGCCCCACGATACTATACCAACTTGTGTCCATTTGCCAGTATTCACCAATTGTAAAGGACCTCCACTGTCACCCTGAAAGATAATTAAAATCAAAACAATATGCATGGTTGTGACCAGGGTTGTAAAAAGTGTGGTAAAGAATTGCAAGGCCTAGTGGACAGACAAAAAAGTCATTGGGAAACCTGCAAAAGTAAAACTAATGATATCAGCGTGATTTTAAAAACTTTTAAAACTTGGCACACATAGTTCTTTGCTTTTATTTACTATTTTTTAAATAAAATAGGATGAAAACCTATTAAGTTAAGAATTTAACAAAAGTTATAAGACATTTAAAGAATTCTTTTATAAAACCTTGAAGTTTTCTTGATTCTATACTTTAAAAAAAAACGAAATTTATAAACTTACACTACAAGAATCTCTATTTGCTTGTCCAGCACACAACATGTGGTCTACAATACCTCCAGGAGCTGCGTGACCATATTTGAGCTTACATTCGGTATTGCTCCAAATTGGAATACTCACTTCTTGTAAAATTGCTGGCTGCGGCCCACCTAGAGGTTTTTAAAAACACATTTAAATTATTATTGTTTAATATAAGACTAGAACAAAGTTGGTTGTTAAATTTCAAGGTAAATTTCACTTATAGCTTTTGTTGGTAACTTTGAGTTGATTAATTAAATTTGTATATCTTACTTTCTCTGATACTTCCCCAGCCAATGACAGTAGCTGTTTTACCAGACCAATCTCGGCTTGATCCCGCAGTTGGTAAACAAACTGGACGTATTTGAGAATTAAATTCAATGGGACTATCTAATGTCAAAATTGCAATATCATTGTACTAAAAATTATAATTTTATTGATAAATTTCATTAAATATTAATTATGGTTTTACCAATGTTCTGGAATCAAACCCTCTGTGTCTGACTACCCTTTTAACTTTCTTCTCGATATGTTTTACTTCCGAGTTTGTTTTAATATTGTAATCCCCTAGTCTAACAGTCAATCTGGCTACATCCCATGAACTCATGCTAAAAGTATAAAAATTAACTCATTTTTGGTAATAATTATGTATTTCAAGATTAACCAAGCATTGCAGAGATGAAGGTTCATTATATGCTTTTATAAAAGTAGAATTTCGATATCTTTATTTACAGAAAGTATAATGCTTCTTTAATCTAGGTTATTTTGTCTTTTAATTAAAGAATAAGTGCATAATTAGCCATCTCTGCTGCGTAGGAACCTATCATTTAAGCAAACCTCAGTTTCTCTCCCTAGCTTCAGGAACCGCAGTTAATCCAAAGCATTAGACTCTGCCTTAGGCTAAGAGATACCTAGTCATTTGACACAACATCCCAAAAATGTTCTCATCGATATATTTTCTGAATCAAAAACTAAAAGTTTATTGCAAACTTACTGAGCTACACAATGCGCCGCTGACAATATATGAATGTTATCAATCAGGGAGCCACCACAAAATTGCCTGCCTCCATTGAAAAGAGCTGCTATCCAAGGCCATTCATTAACATCTGCGTTAATGCCACCAACAATCCTTTCTTGATCTTGGTTTCCATTTTTCACGCCACATGAGGCGGTACCAAATTCATAAACTGGTTTACTTGTAGTGCTAGGTTTAGGCTTAGTTGTTGCTGGTTTATTAACTCCAGGTTTTTTAGTTGGTTTGTATACAGGTTTGGTTGTAGGATTCGATGAAGCAGGTTTAGTTGTAGTTAAACCAGGATATCCTGGAGATGGAGGATGTGTTGGTAGAGGTGGGATAGTATGGTCTTGTGGATGAGTCGGTATTGGAGGAGGCCAATTAGTGAATTGTGGTGCTTTTGCTAACGTTATTGAATTGTTTTGTGGTGTTTGTTCCTCGGGATTTTCAGTTGTTGACTTATCCATTTGGTCTGGTGATAGTGGGTTGGCGCAACAGACTCCAAACATCTAAAAAATACAATTTCAATATCATTAACAATGAAATTAAAAAAATTGGTTTGATTAGCGAAGTTGCATTTACATTTGAATTATCCATAACTTACCTGTCGTCCTTCGTTAGTATAATAGCTACAAGTGTCAAACATCCCCAATACCCAGCTGTCAAAATTACCAAATTGCGGAAGTTTGAAATATGGATAGCATTCCTTGAATGATACACATTTACCTAAGACGCCTTTCATAGTAACACAGGGTCCAGTTGTTGCAATATTATTAACCATCGGTAAATTGTTTGCTAAACTGCTCCATTGTTGATGATTATAAGGTATGTTAAAGGGATTAATGTTTGGGAGTAAAACGGAATCACGAAACAAGAATTGTCGATTCTCACGTTCCGTTGGACTGCTATCTGGAAATAAATACAATAACAAATCAATTAGGGATCAGCTTGTCCGCAATGACTTATTAGACCCCGGATAGCTTGCGATTTTTGTCGTTGCGGACGACCCGCGCGACGGCTACACATGCGGCTGAGCCGGATGGCCATTTTCTGTTTTAGTCCCTTTACTGCAACTGCGCAGCAAGTTAGGGAACCTTTATGGAGAACCAAAATGAAAGAATACTCTGCTCGTGATGTAAAATCAAAATTGTTGTTGTGTTGATGGTGATTATCCCGCAAGGGGTAGTGATCATACTGACATGTTTCGGCGGTTGCAAAGTCTGGAGCAAAGTAGAATACCTACTGTGCTCTTTAAGCTTTTTAAATAAACTATGTCGTGGCAAAATTGATTGCCCGTCGCTGTTGGAGCAAACAAGATTTACTGTGCCTCGGCCAAGTAGTCGGAATACACCCTTCTTCTACTGCGAGAGGGCCAGAACAAACCTTGGACTCCGTTCGCCTATTAATGTTATGTGAGATAACTTTAATATAATTTGTGAAGATTTATTCTTTGATTCTTCTGCTTGTATAATCGCGGTACAGCTCTTGAAAAACAGCAATTATGTAGCCTACGCATTTTAATCGGCCATCATCGAAGTCATGTTTGTTTCAAATTGAAACCCCTATTTTTTAGGGCACTTTTGACTAGCTGCAGTCGTTTTGAGTACAACGCGAACGCGTGTGATGTACCACATGGGGGTAACATAAGATTTCTATCATCTATGCGAGGGGTGCCTTTTATATTTCGGGATTTGGCAACCCTGGCAGTCGACTGTATGGGTCTTAGATCTTAGAACAGTCAAAAGAAGAGGAAAACTGGCGGCAACTGTCTTGCTTCTATACAAAAATGCTCCAGTACATTGGCGTTCGAAAAACGTGTAATAGGGGTTAAAAACTTAAAATAAATTTCCTAAACGTAGCAGAAATATTGACTAGTCATTTATAGCTTTTACAGAATATAACCTATGAAATGTAGCATAAAAACTTGCTTACAAAGGCGTTCGTAAATAGTGGGAATGCGCTCAAAATAAAAAAAATCCTAATCTTATTCGAAATATGGAATAGTTTAAATATCAAATAGCTGAAGACTATAATAAAAATCTTAAACAAATATTTGGAAATATACTTTGTCCCCTTGTTACACTTAAATATGGCGAGCTCTTTATGTCTCGAGGGCAACAGTTTATTTTAATGCACTTTTGAGTTTTTCAAAGATGCAATTTAACGTATTAAGTAAAATCCTTTTAAGAGCGTAGGTGTAACTACTTATACTAGGCAAAATCTCTGAAAGTCGTTATTGATAACTTTGAAATACCTTGTACAAATTAAATCAACAAAAGGTGAACGTTCTTACCGACCTTGGCAGTGAAGTAGCGACCTATTGTAGGTACAAGTTCGCAAATATTTCTTGAAGCAAAAATGATCAATTATAAAACAAAAAGAATCAATCAACTCATTTAAACACGAAGATTTCCCTTTCATATTATTATTGTAATTGTTATTATGAAACAAAACAAAATTTGAATTTTGATTTACATTCTTTTTTGTTCTTCAAATTCATTCAATTTGATTTACATTGTCTAGAAGTTGTTATTGATTTGACTCTAACTAAAAATTATCACAAATTAAGTATAAAAACATTAAATATTTATAACGGTATAAAATACTAATAATTATTTCGGAAACTACTTAACGATTTGTATATATACACAGAATTTCCCGTTATTAAACAGTATTTCGAAAAAGGAGCGAAATCAATTATTTAAAACACAATTAAAAAAACAATAAAATAAAATTTGGAACAAAGAAAGTATTTTTACTTGAACATTATTAAATAACTCAAAATCTACACGATCTAATAACGAATTTAAAATAATAATAATTTTACCTGCATTAACTGTAATAGAATTCAAATCCTGATTTTCTGAATCATAATATTGAACAGTATCATCCGAAACTTCTTTGGCAGCACCAACGGAAAACAATAAACACAGTGTAACACAAAATTTTAATATAAATAAATCCATGGTGTACTTGTTTGTTTATTAACATTCATATATTGAAAAAGAAATTACCTACACACCTGTTAACATGTTATATGCGATTTATTTAACAAAGTTCCTTTTATAAGTCTTGCTGTTTTAGCCCCTCCATATTTTTATCTTCACATTACCTATATGAAGATTGAAAACATGCCTTAAGGATTATATCGCGAGGATAATAAGTTTAATGGACTTATTTTATGTTTCCCATACTTATAAGATGCAATTATATTTTATAAAATGGGATGAGAAAATGTCTAAAAACTAGAAGTGATATTTTTGTCCGAATTCTTCAAGCTTTTTAGTAAGTTATGCTTAGTAGTTGATTGTACGTCAGGTAAACTCCTTGAGCTTCTATCGCTACAACAAACAAATTAATCAAAAAAGACGCGTGAGAAATTTTTAAATACTTAAAGAATTAAGTTAAGTTAAGGATCCAGAAAAGTTTCAGCCCTTCATTAATATTAATATACAGGGTGTTAGTAAATAAGTGCGACAAACTTCAGGAAGTAATTCTGCATGTAAAAAAATGGTACGCCACTGGAATTTTTCAAATTAAAAATCATTTTGGAATTCCTCGTTCAATTTGTGATAAAAAATCTCTCGTGCTTTTTTATCGTAAGGGGCATTTGTGCAAAAAAATAAAGCATCTCGCGGCGTACGCTAAGGCTACTGTCAACATTCTGGTAAATGCGAATATTTCAACAAAATGTCTTAAAATCAAGAGAGATTTTTTATCACAAATTGAACTAGGAATTCCAAAATGATTTTTAATTTGAAAAATTCCGGTGGCGTACCATTTTGTTCTTTAAAAAAATGAGATCATTACCCGTATGCGAGCCACTGATGAACATAAAATTCTTAATTGCACGCCAAAAAATGCGTAATAACTACCTCTTAAAACCAACTAAATTTCAGTTGCATAACTCCACCGGTTTCAGAGCATATTCAGTTTTTAAGAAAAACCCCGTATGTCAGAAAACGAAGTATTTGCGGACATATGTTTATATAGCAAACTGTCTTTATTTTTTCATGCAGAATTACCTCCTGGAGTTTGTCGCACTTATTTACTAACACTCTGTATATAAATAGTGTTATAGAGAAGTGTCTTTAATTTAAAAATTATTGAAGTTAAGGTAAGGGGCTCCCACAATAATTTAGCCCCTATATAGTTCTAAATCAGGATCTGGTTCAGAAAAATAAACATTTGGAGTAAATATAAATTGTGTTGTTTTCGCGCCCGTTTACTGAATATTAGTAGTTTTGCCAACATGAAGAAGGTGCTGAATGGCGACCACTTCTGTAATAATTAATAAACTAATAAACTAACACGAGATAAACCGAAACCAGAGGCGTAATTAGAACGTATGGTCACCGGGAGTCCCTTTCCTGGGAATTCGAAAAAAAAACCTTCAAACGCGTTTTTCATTCTCAGAATTTAATCCCAAAGGTTGGAACCAATTCCTTTGGAGGTTAAATAGACATTTTTTAAATGAACAAAACGAACTGATTATTCGTACCAAATTTAATTAAAATTTATCTACACCATCCCCAGCAATAAACGATGTCCATTTTCCGAATTATTAATGAACTTTACGTTAGGATGTTCATCGATGATTATACGCAACAATTCATGTTCCAATCTTGATCCATTTTACGCTTAACCATTTTTAACTAACCAACCCATTAACAATAAATACTTTTTGAAGTGAACTAACTAACCAATTTGGTTTTGCTTATTTAACGGTATTTGAAAACAAAATTTGCCCTTTAGCATTCTAAAGAAAATATCATTAATTTTATAATTAAAAAAACTAGTATTGTAAAGAAACTTTTACTGAAGACTTCAAGGAAAGCAGCAAAAAAAGTAAGAGCAGTTTATCAGAAATATTCCTTTAAATATGAGAAAGTGTTTTTTCTATTCTTTAAAATTCATTCATTCAAATTAGTTCGTAGTTGACGCTCTAAGCAATGAGGAGATATTGTGTAGCTATTTAAGCTTTGGATCAACATCCATACCCAAAATATCAGCAGAAGAGGAATAATCATTAAATTATATAATGTAGCTTGACTAGATTGCAACAGTTTTTTTTTTTGTGGTGAGTCGGATTCATTTATTTTCAAACCACCAGTGGAGCTAAACCTGCAAAACCCCATAATAATTTTATTTCTCAGTTTCTTCGATACATTATTAAATTGATGCATCATTCATAAGCGTACATAAAAATTCTCCAACGGGAATATACCTATAACAACAAATACACCAGGGGACCCAAGACGCTGTATTGCGGCGTACCCACATTCATTCCTTCAAATTCCTTCTATCAGTTAAATATCAAAATAAAATGTTAAATAAATTTGTTTACATAGGTATTTATCTAATTTGTTTGCGAACATAATGTACCATTATTTTTTATTCTTAATGCAATCTTGGTGAACTGATTTTAATTATTTTATGAATAAATATGTTATTATGTTACTACCAAAAATTATAATATATATTTTTACAGATTGTTGAACTCGACTGCACCTTTAAAATACAGAGTTGGACTACAGGACCCTGATTTTCGAAAAAATTAATTTCACTGGCCATGTTTAAGCGAGTATGGTAATATTGGATTGTTTGGAGGTGACCTACGACGGAGATACTACGGAAGTACACTCAAAGTACCAAAATTCAATAGTGTTAACTATAAAATAGGTAAAACTGTTGATGCACACGATATCGAATGACAGAGAATGCTCTATTTACGTAGACAAACAGAATCTTATCACATAACATCATCCACTTATTTCTGATGGAACTGAAGACGAATCCAGGAGCTAAAATTTGGAAGATTGAATAAATATCACAAGTGTATAATATTATAAAACTAATCCGTCCCTGCATACCATTGATTCCTATCACATTGATGTGGGTTGAAAAACATAATTGTTTCAAATTCAAATATTTTAAAGGTTTAAGTTGTACATTTTTAATATTGAAGTAACTACAATGATTTACACAAAAGATGCAGAAATAACTAAATATATTATTTTTAGTAGGTGCCTATATAGGTACCTGTTTTACAAAAATTAAGATATTTCCGTTATTTTTAATTTTACGAAATTGCTAATATAAATATAGGACACTTAATTTGATTATAAGTTATTTCTGTATAAAATGTGTTTATTACGTACTAATTAAGTCAGTAACGTAGATGTTGTGAATTGTGATCAATAAAAAACCCCAGCTTTTTTTTTAAATCTGTGATTGTGATCTTGTTAAGTTAGTTCTCATGGTGTTCGGAAATAATATGATATTCAAAAGTTTACCAAAACCGTATAATTTCCATAAATTTATTTAAGATAATTTCGATTCAAATTAATAATTGGAAAAGTTCCAGTACACACTGCAAAAACAGCACATTTGTTTGTACGTACGAGGCTGCCTACTCTTTGTAATTTACAGACTACGAATGCTGCATAGCGCACGCCCAAAGATGTTCTCGCTGTAAATTTGTTATTTTGTCGATTATACTTTGCTTATCTAAAGTTATGATATCAATGCGCATTGCAGCGCGATTTTGTGGCACTTGATGATGAAATGTTTGTGACAAATAAACTGCCGCTTAATAGAGGAAAATATAAAATTTTGACGTATACGCTCAAACAAAAAACCATATTCGACGAGTTTTGACATAGGGCATGAAGATCATTGGATTTATAACGAGCTGCTCTGCAAACTTCAGTGATGCCAGAACCACTAAAACGCATAGTGCATTTTTATTTTCTACCCTTATTCCCTTTTCCGCAGGATTCAAAACGCTCCCGCGTAGCTACGTGGGTTCTAAAAACAAAAACAAAATTCGTTGGTGTTTTTTAATGAACATATTGTGGTAAATTGATTAAATTCTTATTTACTTTCAACCTGTATAGTACGAGCTGGAAAATACAAAAGTATTGCCATATCGTAGTCGTTATGCCATCGATTAATAACTCCTCTTCGTCCTGATCAGTGAAAGTAAACAACCATAAAAATAAAATAAAAATCTAATCATAAATTATGTACAAGATGGGCACACAACATGGGACACTTGAGGTGTTAAAGAATACGCAACAATAAGAGTTAGAAAAATATTTCTGTACTTTTTTTGATACTGTAAAAATATAGGCGGCGGCGGAGTTAGGGTTACAAACAGCCCTGATCCTCGAACTATCGCGAGAGTGATAATTACAATTTCTACTTTTCAATAGCAGGTAAAATTAAACTTAATAAAATAAAACAAAAATTCTCTATTATTTTGAAATGAAAATATCGTTTGCATTCCGATATTTTAATCATTATGTAATTAATATAGGTATTCTGAATTCTTGAATGAAAATAAACTCTGTCACTGTGTATTATGGGGCAGGTTTATTGAACTTGTAAAACACTAAAAAGTTCGTTGTTGTTTCGATCATCATAATACGAAAAAAGAACTAGTTTACATATTATCAGATTAAATATCTTGGTTTGATGGTCGGTGTGGGTTTTATAAAATTCTATCCTCTCTTAATATATTTGCAAAATAAATAAAAATATACCCTTTCCGATTTATTATGAATATACCTAGTATAAAGGTTGGTTGGTACCTATAATATTAAATATGAGGGACATCCAGAAATTACAGTGTAAAACTACACTCAGGCTATACACAAAACTCGAATCAACTGTGTCGTTTTCTATTAAAAAGTTACTGCTCCTCTCCTTATTAATTGTATACTAGTTATTCATCAACATAAGCAAACAGCGACAGTTATTCTAATAATTATTGTATTATGATTTTTGACATAATATGTAGTGTTGTCTGTTAATTTTTCTTTTAAAATTACCTAATTTTCTTAATCAACTAGATCTAAAATCTGGTATAACAAAGAGGAACTGTTATTACTGGGGGTGGAGGTGGTGTTAAAATGTACCTATAATCCTGCAGAATATTCTGAAAGTTAAAATACATACCTACCTACACAATTATTAATAAGTTACCGGAAAATCAGCGAACAAATATAACGGTAAATACAATATCATTACTGTAACTGTTAAGATTTGCAAATGTGATTATCCGATGGACTTTGCATTTGCCTTTTAGTAAGTACCTACTTTGTACCTATTTTCCTACACAAGGACTTTTGTTTGATTTTTAGCACTCGTTAGTATATATTAACAAGAAATCCCTCCCTGTGTGGTAATTTTATCTATGAAAAAAGTCATTGAGAGTTATAAAAAAAAATTGTGATTTTTTTTGAATAGTTTTTTTTTTTAATTTAATTTTTTGATTTTTTTTTTAATTTTTAAAAAAATTTTTATTTGAATTTTATTTTTTTCAAATTTTATTTGTTTCATTTTTTTTTTTGATTTTTTTTGTCATTTTATTTTTAATTAATTTTTTTTTAATTTTTTTGAATTTCATTTAAAAAAAATTTTTAATTTTTTTTTATTTTTTTTTTCTATTTTATTTATATATATACCTTATATAAAAATCAATTAAAAATTTTATGAGCTTATTCTACCTACAAATACTGGGAAATTTAAAAAATATACAAAATACCTCAAATTAAAATTGAAAGTTTGATTTGTTTTAAATATATATTGGCTAAAATATGGTATATGAATTTTAGTTATTCTAAAAATATATAAAAATTCTAATGTTTTAAAAGAGAAATTTAAATTGCGTTTTGGAAAAAATATTTAAAATTCTTAGCTAATAAATAGAAATGTTTGAAATAGAAATTTCTTTATAATTTAAGTGATGTATTTTATTTAAATTATTTCAATTTTTAGGTGTATGTAGGTGGGAATAAAGCAAATATAGAATGGCATCATCCATATATTATCTAATTTTTGAATTTTAACTGAAATTTTAAACACATTTACTATAAATTTGATGCCAAGACATAATTTTGATTTATTTTTTCTGTAAGAAAGCCATTATTACTAGACTTTGATAGTTTTCATTATAAAACACGTTTCCAATAGACTTTATATGAAATTTTGATAATATTATACATTTATTTAATAAAAATTCAGAATTAAATGTTGAGAAACAGAAACTGCGTATTTCTATAATTTTATCTTATTTATATATTAATATAACGTAAATTTTCTAATCTTCAATAATTTGGAAATTTAACATGTATCATTGTGTATGACAAACACGAAAGAGAATTTTCGAAATATTTTGCCAAAATTGCCATTTTCTACATTTAGAAAACACCATCGCCACCGTAATGTAACCCATACATATAAAATTTATGGAAAAATATGAATTATATGAAGAAGAAAATAATAAATAGACTAATTAGGTACCATATTAAATTAACAAATAATAAAATTTGCAGAAATAGACATCGGTACGACTGTAACACGTATCAGATTACAATATCATCTGGATTAATGTCAATCCTATTTTACCCCAGTCTCCTCTAATGTATTTTATTTGGATTTCACGGTGCGCCCGCCATCTACGCGACGCAGAGTGATATAAGCCAAATTATGTTACAGATTTCCAGTACACGCTTAGTTTAGTTCATCTATTCGACGTTAAAAAAATATGTTGACCTGTGCTGGTAGCTGATTCTAAAAAAAAAAAAAACTAAAAAACCATTGGCTTGTTTCACTTGTTTGACAACAAGATATATTGCGACTCACAAAGAAAGAAGTAAATTGTACCTATTTTTGAAATTTCGAATTAGTGATAAATATATTGTATCTGTAAATTATATTATTTGCATAGTGTTCCGTTTCTAGTTGCATTTCTCTTCCAAGTGGTAGTACTGAGAAATTGGTAAGTAAACCAAAATTATAACGAATCTACTCGACCTAAAATGGTGGAAATATGTTGTCTTAAATAAAGGTAAGATAATTTTTTGTGCAGATATGAAAATGCCAGGTAATCACACAGCTGATAATGGTATTTATGAATACCAAGAAAGTTTATTGTCGATTGGATCAGAAGAAATTGAAACAAATGGGGTCGACGAATATAATTCACCACCAGAAAATGATTTTTCTGAATATTTGTGGATGGAAAACGAAGAGGAATTTGATAAAGAAGTATGTAGATTCATGTAAAGTGTAGTAGTATTATTACATTAATTAATTATTTTTAGGTGATGCAAAGATTGGAAGAGGAAGCTCTTATGGAGGAATGCATCGAGGCTTTCATGAATGACGAGAATTCTTCGCCAAATTCAACTTCAGGGTAAGATTGTTTTTCTAATTTTTCACCATTTTTCTAAAATAAATCAAGAATAACTTATTTATGTAGAATGGGAACACAATAAGTGTGTTGGCCTAATTTAAGCTAAAACATGTTTTTTTTATATATATAAAGAGATAGAGGTGTACGTCGATTTAGACATGGATATAATACTAGTTAGATTCGTGAGTTAATCAGATATATTTAATATATCGTATTTTAAATCAAATATCGTACCAGATGATTTTTTTTTTTATTTTGAGCAAAAGTATAATTTGACGTGATTTTTATGTGCACTTTTGTGATTTTAATAGAATTATTAATTATTATTTATATTTTATTGCCAATCCCTGTAGATAAATAAAATTAACATAACAATAAGTTTATCAAGTACCTATAGTTGACAAGTTGAAATAAACAATTATTATGTTTTAACATACGTAAATGTTAAATTAATTTTTACGGTTACTAAGTACGTCTTATATGGAAATTGTTACTACATTGGTTAGATCAACAACTATAAACTGGCATAAAAATAAAGTTTCATTGATCTTATGATTTTAGTAGAGCTTGTATTTTTTATTTCTTTAAATGTTTCTCGATGCTTCTGATGAATCGAAATAGATCATCATTTCTATTTGTTAATTATAGAATTAAATATATATTTACTAAGCTTGTTATTTTTACGATCGTGAAATCAATAATAAAATACCTGTTTTTCGTATAATTTAAGGCAATAAAAGAATCAACAGTACTAAAAGATAAAACATAAATGTATTAAATCTTTATTTGCCCAGTATTTTTATCAATTTTAAGCCTTTAAGTATGTTTTGTGTACCAAAATGTTTGTTTATATCGCTACAATGTATGAAGCGTATTTTTATACTACTATCTATTTTTGAACACAATTTTCAACAGTTTTATTTACAATATTAAACTTGAATAAAATGTTTTCGAATTCATACCTACCTACGTGACTTACTTTTAAAATTAGAATCATTTATCTGTTTTCGTACATTGTGTATTATCATATCTCTGACACTACTTGGTGTAAAACTAATTATGAATCAAATATTTAATTTAACCATGAATTTTTACGAAATATTAAGATTGTGGTAGAATTTTAACCTTTCCAATTATTTGATGTCCTTTACTATACCACGTACCCCAATGCCAACGTTACACCTGATTTCCTGATTACCTATTTTTATTTTAAAATACGAGGATTGGTCTTAATCTTGTTGTTTACATGAGATAATATGTTTGAAACGGCCACATTAATAATATCAACCAAATGTTTGATTGCGATGTGACAAAGAAAATGGATAAAGCAATTAATTATTTTGTATAATTCCGCATGTCATTTTTCAAGATTCTGGTGTTTGGTATATTTTTCACCCCTCCTCGTACAATGAAATATCCCGGAAAATTGATACAAAACAGAAAATCTTTGAGTTTTGATACACCCACGCCGTATGAAAATTTATTTGCTTTGCTTTAAATTATATGACAAACTGTATATTATTCAATATCAAACTGATTAATATTTTGGTTAAGAGCTTGTGCTAATATTTTTTTGTTTAACATTATAATAAAACATGTAATGGCCATGATAATTGAAGGATTTGCCCTGAACTCGTTTGGCATTAGGCATTACCTAGAACACTTTTTATATCATTAAGAGTTCAATAAACTATAACCACCTTTATAATAAAAATAATTGCTATAGTTTTATTAATAATCAAAATTTAAGCAGCAGATGCAATTAAAGCAACAATAGTTTTACTTTCACTTATAATAAGAACTTGATGAATAATATGGAATAGTAATGCATTTTAAGGTAACCTTCAATACATTGGATGTGTATTAAATAAGAATAATCATAAATGTTGGCCTACTTTTTTTCTTTATTTATATGTGAATATTTTCTGAGAAGTTCAAAAATAAATATTGCCTTTAATACTAATGCGAAAAATATCAGAGTCTACAAATCCGTCTTTTACGCAATCAAGTTTTCTTGAACTTAATTCGAACAATTCTAGCACTGTTTTTGATTTATTTTTAATTAAATTCCAAATAATTTGTATTATGGTTTAAGGTTGACCTAATGAAATAAAAACCTATCTCGAAAACGAATCTAGAAGATATACAAAATAATCTAAAATAATCATAATATAGAAAATATATTTGGAAAGTCACTGACTGACTTCATTAGATAATATTTATGTTATTTTAGGCTAAATCCAGCGCCCGAATCCGTAGAGAATTCCAAATTGAATCCAGAGGCAGCTGAATTCGTTCCTCTAAGCCGGCGATATGCCCCCTTGGTAGCGGGTGACATTCCGACATCAAACGGTTCAACTTAAAACATGTGGTATCTACATTTTTATCAATTAGTATTGTGTAAATATTTACATCAATTTCAGTCCATTTTTTACATCACATTTTTTCTCATTTATAATTTAAAAATATGCAATGCGATCTCGTAATAATAATTGTTTTATTATTAATTTTATTAAATTTAGTATAACTGGAACATTGTTGCAATCATTAAGGCGATTTTTTTTTCATACAACACTGTATTATCAATTTATATTTATTTATATATTAGAGCACTAGGTACGAGTCGCTTTGTGTTTTTTTTTACTCTGGTCAACTATATTAAATTATAATTTTGTGAGAAAAATAAACTAAATTGCTAAGTCATATTGTACTTAAATTATTAGTAAAAATTTGAGGTCTAAAGCAAATTTAGGCAATCATTTTTCTATAAATATTGATTGGGACCTTGTGAAGCATTTCACATATTAACAGATGGCAGAAGGAGACTTTGTAATTACTGATTTTAAAGACACTTTTTAAAAATGTTTAGTCTTGTTACTTATTTTTGGATTCCAAGTTTCAGTTACAACAGTTTGATATTATGTTTATTAATCTACCCTAAATTCGATCTGATGGTAGAGTATGGTAATAAAGACAAGTTTTAGAACATACAGAATTTAATGGCGACCTATAATAGCAACAATTACAAATTTACTATTATCATTTACAACCTCAACCTCCAAAGCATTACAAAACGTAACAACTATATTTTATATCTCCAAAATGAGGCCAATTTTCGTCAGCAGTCTCGTTTTTTTGGCTACGAAATGTGAGATATTTGATTTATTTCAACCAAAGCTGTTTCAACGTCATCCTTAATTTATACACCGCGGCATACAGATTTTCCATTGTACAAAAGCCTCTCTATCTCCATTTTTGTTAAAGGTACAAGTCACTTGGTGGAAAAAAACGAATCCAGATTGCATTCAAATTCGCGCACGTTATTGACATCACTAAAGGTCTCCTTTAACCTTTGTACACATTCCGGATTTCTGGCCTAATTCATTCCACCACAGTTGGCTCTTCAATCAATCCTCAAGCCACTCACAAATTAATTTAAGCTTCGGAAGCATCAATGCCAACGCCCTAGATACAGTTTATGTTGCTATGTCTCGTTGTTTAATTATGATGCCTTCATCTGAATTTAAAATTCAACATAAAATGATTGTCTAGATTTGCTTGATCCTGAGAACAAAATATCCTATGATGTTGACCAGTGTGTGATAAATATATTTGTTATGAATGTTTGTATCTGTGTTGATGGACATTTTTTCTATACTGACATTGAATTTATGTCTGGAAAAATTATTGTCAATGTCTTTAAGTTGTGATTCAATTGTCAACATATTTTAATCAAATACAATTTAGAATCTCTTTTGTATATAATTGTGAAAAATGTATAATTTATTGTATTTGTTGAAAATATGTTGCGTGTAATGTTTTTATCGAACAAGAAGTCTATGGTTGCAGAGATCATTTATTTGCCCTCACCATCATCTTATTACTTGTAAAGTTTTACCGACAGAAAACGACAATGAAACAACAAATACCAACTTACTCTCTGCAATCATAACCCTTGAGGTCATTATTATTATTAAGGCTTATTAACTTCCAAAAAAAATTACTTATAAGGAATTAACAGTCTCGATTTCGTATGATTTTACAGCTTTAATCTGTTAAAAATGTATAAAAATAATAAAATTAGTATTTATTATATAAAATAATATAAACATTTCTCAATTTCGTTTTGCAGGAATTTATACACTCCTGGTTGAAATAAAATTGTTCCGAGATTTTTTTTCTACAATTTAATACCTTTTATAGTATTACCCAATGTTCTTATGCAGTTGTGTGCATTTTCAGTCATAATTCAGAACGCCCATAAGAGGAATCGAAGATGAATATGTGTAAGCATGTATAGAAACTAAAACCGTTATCATTTACATCTTTTTTCGCCAAACTTGTTTTCTTTTATCTTGAAAATAAACCCGATAAATTTGCAAACGCCTTAACAAATCGGATTAACGCGCGAGGGTGTGTTGCATTGATCCGTCAATACGAGCGAAGCGTCTAAACCGACGGCGACGTTTAGTAAAGGCCATGACAGGATCATTGATTTAGGCCTACTGTCAATGATTAGTTAGGGTAAAATTGCCAATAGCTTTTTGGAAAACAATTTACATTGATGTAAAGTGTTAAAAGTAATTGAGGACCTTGTGGGATGGATTTTTCTTGCCCAGGGGTGTATTTTCATATCTGCTAATAAAGATAATATATATTTAAAATATATGTTTATATTATTTTGTCAAAAAAAAAAAGACAAATATGGTATTGCAGTAAGATTAATAGGAATTTCAATAAAATGTCCTCACCACACTCTACAAATACACTATTGTGGTGATATTTAAAGGCTGTGGGAGAACAAAAAAAAACAATGAAAATTTTTGGGTTCGGTTTTATTTTAAATTTAAGCTCTCTTATACATAATTAATATAGTGTTTTAATTTGATACTTGGTGCAAATAGTTTAAGAAACAAAAAAAACGTAATTTATTTTGTATGTATTACTGTAAATTACTACTTAATGAATAAAAAAAAACAGATGATTAAATATTTTGGTAATTTCAATTAGTTTAACGACAATGTTCTAATTTTATTGACCTGCCTGTCATATTTTAATCAGCAGTTCGCGCGAATTAATCAATTAAGACATTTAATTCTTTAAAAAATAATATTAAATGTATATACAAAACCATTTAGCTTCGTTAATAAGATCTGGTCCCCTCTATTGTTACTTACACACCGTTAATTTTGGTACTAGATTGCAGCAAGTGGCCCCAGGAAGATAAGCCTTTTTCCAGTTTCGCTTCTCGTCATACTTTCATTAATTCAATTAAAATTTCAAAATATCGCGTCACTTCGCTATCACCTATCTTTAGCATAAACCGACGTACACTCACTGTGATTATTTTTCATGGCAGTGCTCAGTGAGGAGTCCTATGGTTTTGTCACCTGATCCCTGTTTAATGATGCAGATTTTCAGTGCGACTTGCTGTTACCCAAGTTATGAATTGCTTATCATATTCCTATATGTTTCAAATGTCTTCGTTTTCGACATACCTTGCCCTGTGTAGGCTCCAGACCAGCATATTGGGCCGCAGAGCCAATCCGCTCTCATTAAACCTGCACACTGCAAAATTGCAATCTTCCCACTACGAAGGTGTTTTCTTGAGTGTTTGTATGTAGTATCGATCAACAAATCTTGCTCCAGTTTATATCAAACATAAATTTGGGTATTCCTCACCAGACAGACATTTCGACGTTGAAAGAACAGTGGACTACTATGACTAGATCATCGGCAAACCCTTCACTGTCCCGAGCATTATCAGCTCATCTATATACTACCCTAGGCATTGGTATTATCGAGTCCCCCATTAATGACGTATATACCATTCTTCCCTCAAGGATACAGTTTATTTTTTAACTTTCAAGTTCTTTGATTTTGTCTTTCCTGCAAACTCGGACAAAGAAATATACCAAATCTTTGAGAGAAAATGTGGAAAGTAAGACCTAAATAGTAACATAAAATACATATTTCTATTTTATTATAAACCAGCAAAACCATACATGAAGTTGTACAATAATTGAATGTTTTCTGTTAATAGTTTTTTTTATTAAATAATACATGAAATTTACAAAATTATAATTACATGTAAAAGACTGTTTATTCTTGTCAGAAATAGAAACGTTTAACTACACAATATAAAGTTTTACATTATAATTATACACATTTTATATGAAAAAACGAGCAGATATTGTTAAGTATTAACTAAATTATGACTAAGCTTTTTCAGCTTTTAGTTCTTCCTTTTTCTTCTGTTTATCTCTCATTACTTCTGCGTCCCTACGAACAATAAAGGATTATTATTATTAAAGCAAAGTGACAAAGAATTCAATTCATCGAATAAGTCCATCTAGCTTTTACGAACCAAATTTAAATGTTACATGGTTACAGTGTCGTTAAAAAAATTGCTCTCAAAAATGAGAAAGAGGTTCGGGAATATTTTCAATTACCAATATGGTTATATTTACAAGCTGAATAATTCAGTCTACCGGAAAATTAAACGAGTTAATTTGGCCTTATTTTGTAACTTTTGTTAAACTTGGGCATATTTGGAGCCATAAGGCACATTCAGATAATTGTCACTTACTTTATTACTTTTATTTTACTGAATTTCAATTTGCTCAAGCTTGAGAGTTTATAACATCGACCTATCGCCTTATTTATTTAACATTCTATCTAATATCCTTGTGTAGGTACTTGAAACTGATAAAACATCAAAAATACTTTGGTATGTCAAAGAAAACAAGAAAGTCGTTGAAAATATTTTTTTACATATAGTTTATTAAATATTGTGAACTGTAAATATTTCATCTATGTGTATCTGTGTATGTATGTATTACAGGAGTGCAACTTTAACTGTCTTAGCAGATAACTTAATTGACAACCAGCCGTCCTGATCAACTACCAGCATGAATCTCAGGACATCAGACCATCGATTAGACACGTTAAGGCTTTTATGCATTGCCCCATGATTCATGAAATACACAAGCTTAGTGTCATTGACGACAAAGAAGTGGTCGAAGTTTGTCTGCTTCGATTTAATCGAATCAATCTTTGGATTGATATATAATAGTCTCCAATGAAGGTTTTACTTGGAATGAAATAAAGTAGCATCTTCATGCTATTTTAAACACATTGATACGGGTTTTCAAAGTAGTTTAAGAATAAGTAACGAGAATAAAAACACCTATAAAATACCTCATATCTACCCTACATAATATTGTTATATTACGCACTATATGAAATAGAAATAGTAGGTATGTATAGAAAAGTTCTAGGTATATTCATAAAATATATAAGCTCTTACTACGCTTCCCACAGAGTATACAAGAATGCGCCCTGAAAATCTGAATAAAGGTCAACAAACTCAAGATTTTGAACACTTTGAAGTACCTATCTACTTATTTTTAACCATTGAATATAATGCCCCACTAAGAGGCTATATGTAACTTACCTATATTTTCGTTGTTCCACAGTGAGCCCGTCATTCTTTTTTGCTTTTTGTAATTCTTGTTGTTTCTTCTGATTTTTAGCCCTGGCCAGTTCACGTTGATTCCCACCTAGGAATTTAAGAATAACGTTACTGAGGTACTTAAACTAGTTAAAAGAGTTTCATCTGTACTTACGAGTCATATTGCTGGTATTATATCTAATTATCACTAACAGTTATCACAAAACAAAGCTTTCCGAAGGCCGCAGCCTCTTCAAAATCTCACCAAACGATCAACCCTGTTAGTAAAATATTAATAAATAAACGAGCAATTATGGCGGACTCGGGTGAGGATCAAAACGTCAAAATTGTCCACAAATGAAACTAAAAAAGAGGACACTGATAACTGATACCAACACAAAGACACAAATAAAAATGACTTGAAGTTAGCATGACTATATGTAAAAAAATAAATAACCGCATGGAGAAGTATTTTTTTAAAAGGTTTAGTTCTTTTTGCACATTTACCACTCACCTTAGTTCAACTGATGTGAGAATATTGTTGAGATATGTATTAGAATATATGAATAGAACATTAAATTGGATTTTCTAAAGCATCATTAATTAATTGATAATTAGTGAGAAATTTAACATCGGCTTTATGCCTATTGATACTTTGTCAATCCATATACAACAAAATAAGTAAAACTGATTTTTGCTTCAACAATATTAGAAATATTAATGAATACCTCCTCCAGTTTTTTCGAGGACAAAAAAAAGGACAATTTTAATGTTCCTTTACAACAATTCACATCACATCAGTTCAGCTGATTTTAGGGGTGGAAGATCGAATTATATGTCAATCTTGTCATTTGTCAACAGTTTTCATATTTGTTATCGTGCGTCGGAGAAAACTAATATATTTAGAAACGAAACACAGCACAAAATTTTAATGCGCATGCGTTAAATTTTGTTTTTTTGGGTGAACTTGTAATTTGAGTTCGCTGAGAGTTATTTGAAATATTTGTTGTACCTCATATCGCTTTCAGTCTTGTGAGCGAATACAAAGTGTGAAATCATTATTTTAATAAATAAAAAAAAGAAATCCATAATCTTGGACTGTTTATTATGTTATTAAAAAACATTTATTACATTAATTTAATATCAGTATCATGAGATTCCTAACATATTTACAGTGGACTAGAACATTGTTGCTCTCTTTTTTGTCTATTTCATTTAGGTAAAATAATTATATTATTACAATAAGATAATTAAATTATATATACACAGTTTAAGTAGTTATGCGAAAATAATTAAAATATTACATTCTAGCAGTATACCTATTTAACTTAAGTAAAAGTCCAATGGATGTTAATCAAGTACCTATAATTTCTATGTTATATTCATATTAAAAAAATACTTTTAACTAAATTACAGTGTTGAAATTATTATTTATTGGCTTTATATATTCAAGAACAGCAATAAAGATATTATTATTTACAGTTAGTGTTGCGCGAAATTTTTTAGTTGGAATTTGAATTAGGAAAACCAAAATGAAAAATTTTAGCCACATATATTTTCAACGTATTTTATTCATATGTTGCTTAATGTTTTTGTTTTTATTTGCTGCTCAAACACGTTTAGTATTTAAAAAATCTACACCTACAACTTCTATTTTACACAACTGGTAACAGAGTGATGTGTGCTATTTTTTTTTTTTTGGTTTATTTAAAAATTAAATTTAAATGTTCGTACTCCAGGAAATAGTAAGATATTTTGTGGTCAAATGATTCTGCTATTTGTGTTATATTATGATGACGATTTACTAAACAAATAGACGCATATTTTCCTCTCCAGAACAGATTATAACAATATAATAATGCAACTTTCTTGAATTTATTTAATTTGACTATTAGAAAAAAATATCGACATTCTTGAAACAGATGGCAACAATACAACAATTTCCGGTCAATCTAAAATAAATTGATTTATTATAAGTTGTACCTGTCTTGAATATGTAAATTCCCAATCTTGTTAACAAACCACTATTATTAGTAGCGCTAAACGAACTCAACTAACACCCGAAAACCTTAAATTACGTAAAAAAGAGAGCCGACTATAAGACAGAATTATTGTTCCCTGATATAAAGGTACATACACACAAAAAAAGTTGAAATAATTAATGACTATTAATTCTGTCAAGAGAACAAAAATAATGTCTTAGCGACAAAATAGTGTACATTGTCATACTGCTTTTGTTAAGTATACGCGCGCTGGGCGATAATACAGCCATTGTTTAAATATATATTTGGTAACACTTGGAAAAATTGGTAAAATTTGATTATTATATTTTTTGGTTTTTATATCCATAAAATGCATGCACATATTATAAATTTTATTTCGAAATGATTGATTACAATATATTTTAATAAATTTCTCAATTTGCTTTTTTGTACATAGTGAATTCTTTTATTTTTTGGACAGAGTGTGTAATACTATTAGAGATCTTTTTAGCTGCACAATTAATTAGAAATGTTCGTTTAATTCAAATATTGAATTATATATTCATTTATTTTAAAGAAAACATACTTTGTTGTAATTTGTATTGCAATAATGATGTCTAATTTAAAAGTATTTTTACAAGTTCTATACTTTAATTAATCAAACAATCATTTCAATTAAACTAATAGGAATTAATAATAAACGTTCAATTGTATAACTATTAAAAAATAAACATAATAATCTCAGGGGAAAATAAATGCATAACATAGGAATTTTCAAAATTCAAGTTGTTGATAATTCAATATAACAACATATTTACGTTTTCAATAAAATTTCCCAAAAAGAAAGTATTTTCTCTAAAGTAAAAATTAGCGACGAGAATATATGCACTTACAACAAACAAATTATATTAAAATTAAAAACAATTATTATAAATGTTTCTTAGAAACATGTTAAGAAAATTAACACAGCATCGAAAATCACTATTATCATACAAAACAAAAATATACAAAATATAAGTTTTCCATAAACTAGCTACCCAAGTGTTAATCATTTACCTTAAATTATAAAGCGTGATTCACTGCATAGCTACCGGTACCCATTTTAATTTTTGTATTTTATGGAAAACTGACCAATGACAATTAAAAATAAAAAAATATATTAAATTAAATATTTAATCAATAAATCTATTTACACATCAGTAGATTTGACTCCTGGATTGCTTATTTGTGGTGCTTTCTTATTAAATAACCCGCCTAGAAAGCCCTGATAGTGTACACCCGGTTTACCGCCACCCATCATTTGTTTACCAGCTGCTAATTTGTCTGATCGCGAACAGGTACTCGCAGATGTTGACTGGAACGATACTGACATGCCGCTGTCCAAAGAGCCCACACTGCCTCTTCTTTGGGCCTTTTCTCCTGCAACTACACTTCAGTTAACACATGTTTTGGGTTTCAAGAAAAATGAGTCTAGCTACGTAACAAAATAGTCCGTAATTTTTACGCTAGTGACAATATTATCAATTCCAAAAGGTTATTTCTAATCCGTATTAGTCATTAACATTAGAAAAACAATTACATACTTTATTTAATAGCTGTTTACTTGTTAAACCATTTAGACTGTTTGGATTCTTAAATTATACGTCTTACCACTTCACCATAACACTTATTTATATAACAAGATGTTTTTGGCGACAGACACGCCCGAATTCCCTGGCGGGAGGCTTTATTAATGAGTTGCTTGTTACATAATGTAACAAGACTTCAAGTTTTACTATTTTTTGCTTAAAAATTGTTCAATAGATTTTTAGTTTGGAAGTTTTAGCAACAAGAAGACGAAGTCAAAATACGGAATAAATTGAAAAATCGACAAAACACATTAACACAACGCAACCTTAGTAATCATCCCCTAATTCCCTATTTTACAATGCCTTATAAACTTACCCCAATAGAATAATAATTTATGTGGTTGAAGGTAATGGGACGAACATTTAAATAATTTAAAGTACATTCAATATTTCGAAGAAAAAATAGTGAAAAATATATATTTGGCTATGTCAAACTTTAAAAAACTGTCTGTCAAATACTGTACTTTCACCTGATGTCCGTTTCGTTGATCCACGGCTCATCAGTGCTCGGTCAGTGTGTGACAGCCAACCTCTATATTGGCGTATGTTCATTCACTTTTTTTTCCGCATAATCGCAAGCATACAACTTACATTGCTCGTGTATATCCAGTAAAGAATTACTAAGGGCAGATCTTTTAATTTGTGGGTCATGCGACATCCCCTCGGAACAGCCCTCATTCGCACCAATAGAAGGATTTTGTGAATATGGACATTGACAAGGGCAAACTTCAACATCTGCAACACCACTGTCTCTATTTTCCGTACCTGTATAGTAAGTAATAAATATTAGAAAATTGTTTATTTTTATTAATTTGTAAAAAATATGAACTGATTTTTACCTGATCTGTTTCCTCTGTTAGACTTCTGTCGTTCCAGTTCGGATTCGATTCTTAAATTTTCCATTTCATCCATTTCACTAACAGATTCTTTAAGATCTTCTGCAAACTTGCATCTGTCATGTTCATTTCGTGCGTTAAATGTTACAAGTACCTTTTGGTCGACCCGTTGACTAAGTTTGATTCCATAAGGGTAATCTGTAAATGCAATACAATTTAATGAGTCACTTTGACCCTCACAAATATTTATTGGCTGTCAAAGAGAGACATAAGAATCTAACAAAACATAAAACTTACGTGGAACTTCAAATAATGTGACTACCATTCCACAAAGAGGAAAACTATTCCTAAACGTATACGTAACCGACGATTTCTTTTTGCTCAATATTTTCGTTATTACCAATAAATCATTGAAAAGGAACACCTCGCGTTGATGGACGCCTGGTCGCTCCTTCTTGTGTATATCGGGAATTTCATATAATCTACAATAACATACTAGTCTACGGTGTGGTAACGCCATATTTGGTTTTTTCCCAACAATAGTTGCTTGAACTTTCATAACTTGTGTCACATGATCTGATCCAGCTTTAAATTCATTGGCCTTAACGCGTTCGTATATTCCCACTAATATGTCACTGTCTATATCACCACAATCATCAATTCCACGTAAATTCTTTATGAAATCCTCTATTTTCATGCGACGTTCTGGTTTGATATTCGGTGTATGTAGATCGGTGTTTAACATTATTATCGCGAATGCCAATACAAATATCTGAAAGAAAAAGTAACTCTCAATTATCGATACAACAGTCGCTCGTGTATTGAGCTGAGGTTATTCAATACTAGTAATGCCTTAATAAATTTATTGAGCCAGAAAAACAGAAAGCGAAGTATGAGCTTGAAAATTTCTCCATATTCGACACTCCAGGAATCATTCACACGGAATTTTCCAAGAGACGCAGCCTCGTGAGATGAAGATTCAAACGACAATGACCTAAGTATAGTCCAACGGCAACGACTCATACCCAACAACTCCCTGGCCCAATGAAATCAATGTACTAAACTTGGATAATTTTGCCAAAAGTTCTGAACTTTTGTCGCCATCCAGGTATTAAGTTTGTATTTCGCAGTGCTAAATGATATGCCAATTGCGGGATCTGGTCTGATAAGTCCTCCTTCAGCCCCTTCTCTTGCCAGAGAGGCGGCTATTTCATTCCTTTTGCGACCAGAGTGGCCAGGAATCCTGATATTAGAGAGTTTATTTTGACAATTCCACTGTCCCTGATGTGGATCTCGATGAGCTTTATAGCCGCTTGGCTATCAGAGAAGATTTTTATTGACCTTCGCACACAGTGCTCCTGCTGCTGAGCACACAGATCAATGGCCAAAACTTCTGCCTGAACACAGTAGAGTGGGAATTGAGAAATTTTCCCAACACTGTTTTCAAAATCACGTTAAATCTTCGCGTTCTAAAGTAAAATGATCGAGTGGGGCGATTTTCCCGAATTTTCCCCAATCCTGCAGGACAACCAGTTAACCCTTAAAAAACTGTTTTGGTGGACTCAAAAGAATATAACTCCTTTGACAAACTACAGTAAAAAGTGACAGGTAAGATAGCAAGATCACGTTTCTGTTAGTGACATTGAAGAAACATTATCTCAGTTCAATTTTTAAACAAGAAAGAACGTCAAAGGAAAGAATTACATGAATGATTGCTGATGTGTGGGTACCTATTAAGAATGAATATATATAATACATAATAATACTCAAGATATGCTCAGCAAAACTAAAGATTTTGTTTGTATTTCAAGAGATATATATAATATATATATCAACAAGTTGATCAATCAAGAAAAAATTGTTATATATATATAGATAGATAAAACAATAGTGGTCCCAGATTCGAACCCTGTGGAACACCAGAAAATAAATTATGTGTTTCTAATAAGTGTCCGTTGTGAGGGACGATCAGGGTACTTAAAATATATGAATGCAAAAAGATGTGTACGTCTCTGATACAGAATGCCATGATTTACTTCACCATAGTCAGCGTGGATCATGTCATGTGGCCACTACTGCTTTCTTACTTGGCAATTGACAATGACCCAACACACTGTCTATCCGTCTATCTTAATTGACGAAATTATGAGTTCCTTTGGCACTTTATATGTGGCTAGAAGTGCGAGATATGGGAATCGATTCATTCCAATAACTAGGTACTTACTTAGTTGAGTAAGGAATGGTCGAGGTAAAAGAAACTTACCGTATCTGGTGATCCAAAGGAGCAAATGAAAATCCTGAACCTGATACCGTTAGCTTCAGACAAAAAGCCGACGGATGTATCGTACACTAATGGATCAAAAGAAATAGAAGGTAAAAATGGAATAAGGCTATACGAGGATCGTGTATAATTCGTACAGAGAGGCATCCGAAAAGACACTTCAATATTATCCTTTGAAAGTCAGCCCGCATTAAAAGCACATAAGTCATACAGTTACACGTCAGAGCTACCATGAGCTTGCAAACAAACTCTCAAGTTTGACTTGGGCGCCAGGACACAAGGTATAGATGACACAGCTGATCTTGACGCTTCATTCTGGAAGAATTTTGCAATATGGAATATTCCAGCTCTGAGAACTTACCGTATCTGGTGATCGAAGTCTCGCAACGACATCAACATTACACTGACAATACCGCTGGGAAAATATTTCCATTAATCGTTCAATTTTTTGTGCTTCTCCTGGCATACGGAAATGTTGTTGGAATTTCCTTAATGCCACGTCAACTTGCATTCCAGACAAATCTAATTCCCCGGCGAAACACTCCAAAACAGCCATACAGAAAGGATTTTGTAAATTTCCTAAGTACTCTCCAATCATCTGTTTACTGAGTCCTTTGCGGGATATTAAAAATCTCGCGACACCTAAGGAATAAAATCATAATAAGAACTGCAAATATTAAAATATGCATTGACTACGTACCTTGCGGTGAACTCTCGAGAAATCCTCTTCTTATCAAATATGCGATTCCTTTTTCTGGTTTCTTATTAAATAAATTCAGACCAACTCGATATTGTCGTTTTCGGATAGTCTCAGATATTTTATAACTCGTTGGAGCTTGTTGATCTGGATTTCGTTCAACTAACGTGTACGTAGATGAGCTTGCATTTGAAATGTTTCCTAAACTACTTTCCAAAGCCGGTTCAGCATATTCCGACAAATGGTTTCCTTTTCGTTTCCACACTGGTGAACTGGAATATTCACAATGCATTCTATCTGCTGATATACTACTATCACTTCCAGAACTTTGCACACTCGATAACGAGCCATTCTCAGCTGTTTTCGATAGACCGTTCGATTTGTGTCGAGGAGGTTCAATAGATCTTGATGATATACTTGAAGTTCGCTTTGGTACTTCTGGTGGTACTTTCCTACTACTACTACTGCTGTAACTACTTCGTGTCCGTGAATAACCATTTGAGGATGTGGTTGGTGTATTGCAAGAATTTGTACTCGCGGATGCTGTTACTTGGCAGTCTGTCTTCGATTCTGCTGGAGAATAGTAGTGTTGCAATGAAGAAGATGATGAATAATTCTCCCAACAAACATTTGGAGTACCTGACTGACTTCGAGGCATCGGCATATTATCGATATTTCTTCGTTCACGTAGTGACATAGATCGTACTGGTAGGATCCGACAATCGTGCCCTTCAAAACTCGTTCTCATAGTATCACTAGATTCGATGGTATTGCTTTTATTATCTTCGGCAGCTGCTGGTATTCTTCTGCTGATTCTTTTCTCGGCTTTAGCCATCGCTGTGATGGCTGCAAATTTTTTGAGCAAAGTGTATCGCCTAAATGCTCTTTGTATTGTAAGAGCTGCAGTACGGGCTTTAACACCACCATATTTTCGCTCCAAAACTTCGATTTGCTTGTCCAATATATCCTGAGATAATTCGTACCTGGAAAAAATATATATGTAAATTAAGATATCAATTTAAAAGATAAAAAATGCATATTTATCTCGAAACACAAGTTTTGACATGCCACAAGTTTCTTAGATTCCATTCCGATTCTGGTTAAAAAGAGACAGCAATAAGAGCTCTGATACTAATACAGGCGACGACACATCCATTGATCTACATGAGCACATGAAAATCCTGAACCTGACACCGTTAGCTTCAGACAAAAAGCGGACGAACGTATGGTATACTAACAGAACAAAAGGCATAGAAAGGAAAACTGGAATAGGGATATACGAGGATCACTGCGCTCAAGAATTCCTATAGCATTAAAAGCATTTAAGTCAGTTACACGTCAAAGCTACAAAGAGCATCTCTCAACTTTGACTTGGGTGCCAGAACACAAGGTATTGATTAAAAGAGCTGAGCATCTGGCAAAAGAAATATACAACGTTTTGTTCTGGAAGGATTTTGCGAATGGAAAAGAGAACAATAGAAGAGGTTCACTAAACCCTCAGAATCAAATGCCAAAACGCTCATAGAACTAGATAGGAACGAACACTATTTGGTGAGGTATCATTTCAAAATGAAGTGAGGACAATAAATGTCTTTTGTGCGAAGAAGCAAAAGAGACTACAGAACACCTGCTTGAAGCGTATGGGATAACAGGGCGATCTCTAGATTTTTTCCATTATAGAGTTATCTAAATGGACTTCCTCGAGGATTCGAATCAGGATAATTATATGAAAATAAGAAGCAAGCAAATCCTTCTAAATTGTAGTGTGTTACTGTATATTTTCAATAAACCATCTGGCTGACGGCCGGCACTGGTTTGAATCCAAAGATGAGTCACTGATTCATGTTAGGTGGCCATACTTGACACTGTTATTTGCTATGCAAATCATCACATTTAAACAAAATTTACATGGAAACACTGTTAAGAAAATATGTTTTCAGAACATATTAGAACTTCTTACGAGACATGTAAATATTGTTGTTTATAAATTTATATTTTAGATAACATACGACCACGCCAAAAGGTTGTCCAAATGTACGGATTTTAAAATTCAAAATTATCAAAAACGAGATTATCTTGCATATAAAAGTTGTATTAATCGAAGAGATGAAACGATCAGAGATTGAGTTCTAAATTCGTTGATTCAGCTCTGCAGCAATTGGAAAGTGATCCTGATTGAAGTGTAAAAAATTACCTTCTAAGAGGAGACGCATTTTTGTGATAATGGCTTCGTCAATTCGCAAAATTGTAGATGGAGTAGCAAGAACAACCCAGAAATTGTCCATGACATGCCATTGCATTTAGAGAAACGAGTAGCGGCGTTATTGAACCTTATTTCTTTCAAGATGATGAGAGAAGAACCGTTACGTTACCATAAATGACATCCGCTACAGATCCATGATACGCGAAATGCCATCACCACACAGGTGATGGTACGCTTGATTTGCTAAAGGAGAAGTTGATCGGATCATCTCAAGACCTGTGAATTGGCCATGACCCCACCAATGTTGGCCAGAGTGATTAACAATCGAAACCATCGTGTGCGTCAGCGACAAAACAAGGAAAAACTCAAAAAATCATCCACGAAAAGATGGTGTTTACCAAAATTCAGCTCCTTCATCATCCATTGTTCAAGCGAATTTAAATGGGGTAGGAAAAGCGTTAACATTGTGTACTTCTCCACAATAACGCAGAGGTTCACATACGGCTAGACCTGACGCATCAGTGATTACTGTTTCTTCCAAACCCAAAAAATAGCGTTCTTCTGACCATAAAGAGCTGAAAGCGGCTACTTGTTCCTTCATGGCTATACCAAAAATACATTAAACTTCCCTGGAAAATTGCAAAATTCGTCACAAAGAAAAAAACTCCCGATTCGCCTCTAATAAATTCATAAAATATCCTTAACTAGCAAAAAGTGTTTCTTACAAAATCAATAAGTTATTTTTCTAACAAACAAAAGCCTGACAACAATATGTCGAAAGAGGGTGGAAATCCGACACTGCAAAGACTAATAATCCTCAAGTATCTAATATTTCCAGCAAGAGCAAGTGTACTTATACATGCAAAGGGTATGTATATATGTTGACAAAAGAGCCCTTTACTTACGTTGTTTCAACCCGTGATCCCCGCTTGAGAACGTCACCATTCCTTAAAGAGCCCTTTTTGTGATGAGGCTGTACTATTGAAACATATCCGGGATTACTGGGTGACGGTCTGCAATATATTGGACTTGGAGCTGGTGTGCTATAATTTTGTGTTTGAGCGTAATTTGGCGCTTGGATGTATGTCTGTTCTTGTATGTGATCTGGTGCTCCCAAAGCATTCACAATTTGGGAACGTTCCATTTTTGGGGGAAAACTGAAACGAAAATACGTTCGTTAATTAATTTTTTAAAATGATTCTGATTACAGACATTCAAAAATACTGAAATGGAAATTTGCATAGAAATAGAGATCGAGCACCCTGTAGATTAATGATCTCAACTATTTAATTCTCTACCATTTGCCTATTATTTTATGATGCATTTTAAGACTATTCACGTTGTAATTGTATTTCGCAGGCAATGCTTTGCTTTTACTTTATCGAAGGTCACTCTATTATTATTATTTCCTACTTGTTAAATTAATTTGTTTGTAAAATAATTATTAGAATTCACATTAAGCACCTGTTGAATTGTAAAATCTTATTGAAACAATGCCTGGTGAATACAACACGTTTTATCACGAAACAGATGCTTAAATGTTGCAATTATATGGAAGTCACTTATATGGAATATATAAATAAAACACTTTCTTCTTTTAAACAATGTTATATAAGACAATCTACAACAAGAAAAGTGTGTTAAGTACCTGTTTAATGTTGTTTGATTACAATTACAAAATGTAATTTTAAAAATGGGAATATTTCGTGTTAATTGTTTATAATAATTCTTTTCCATTGTGAATATTTATTTAAATGAATGTGGTTCTCATACCAAACAGTTGGTTTTATCTTGCTCCATTTGTTTTAGAAATTTTCACACGTTAATGGAACGGTCTAATTTGCATTCTACAAGGTACAGGGTGTATTACCTAGACGTCAAGATGATTGAAATCTGGCGATTTCTATAATTTAGTTTGGCAACTGTTTGGATGCATTATAGCGATATAAAAATCGATATGTTTCGACATAGGCTGAATTGAAACTAGAGGGTAGATTTTAATATTTAATATCATGTTGCTAAGGAACCAAATTTTATTATTCCTCATTCCTAAAAATCATCTTTACGAAGAATGAACTACTATACGAAAAAATAGTAAAATGTTTAACCAAATCGTTCGAATTAATTAAATTGGTGCATTTTAAAATACATAACTTACCTCAGCTTACGACGAACATGTAAATCTAATATTCTTTTAATAAATGAATAATGAACGAAAGCCCTCCCCCCATTCTAGAACACACCCCTACGGAAGGAAGTACCACAAAACATATCTTATTTCAAAATAGAAAATTACTTTCTCAAATAGGTAACTAAAAAAATATTAAAATTGAAGCTTCATTGTCTGATATGATGTACTAAAATTTGGTGGTTAACACTGAATTATAGATGTAATTATACAACTGGGAGGTTTATTTCGAAATATCAAATATCGATTTCAAAATAAATAAATACAAATACCGTACATAATATACTTTTAATTTATTAGCCTCAATGTCGACAAAAATATAATTTTTTTAATACAAATTCACAATACGTAATACAGCATCGTATTTTTTTTAAAACAACAAAACGAAAGCTTCGTAAAAAATATTTATCCTGCATACAAGGCTTAAAGTGACTTCGGGAGATTATTTTCAAAATGAATTTTGAAAAGTTAAACCAAGAAATTATAACTCAAATGTATGAAATGCATTCAAATCACCTTTGAATTAAAATTAGTACACCCACTTGTGTTAATTGTCTAATGATGGTCTTTGGACCGAAACCGGTAACAAAATAAACAAGTGAATTATATTAGATAATTTTTTTGATCCATATTAAATGAAATTAATTATTATTAATTTGTTTATATTAATTTATTAAATTAATTAAAGCAAGAAAACATAAAATAATTTTGTATCTACAGAAAATATAATAATTAGATTTAGTAATTTTTTGCACGACACACTGATGATGGGACGTATACATCCCGAAACACGTATAGTTTACGAAATTAATATTTATTTTGTCGAGTGGGATTTAATTTAACTGAAACAAAAATTTTGTCGAATAATATATTAGGACTTTTTATAATATTCAAAAATAAACTGACATAATATGACAATTAAAATACAAAATTTTCGTATATTCTTCATTATCAACATTTTGATTTGATTATTCAAATGCACATCAAGAAATTCGGAAAAAACTGTAATTTTTAAAAAAATAGTAGGGCATTGGAGAAATCAAATGAAATTTAAATAAATACAATTGTGTTAAAAAAACAACAACAAATAATTAAAAAATAATAAAAACAGTACATACCCCCCAACTAAAAATCCAGATATGCATATAATCATAATAAAATAATTTTAAAACACAGATTTAAACACATAAACACACTAGTACATCACTGCCAAGACTGAAGGTACTGCTTTTAGGTCCTTGTATGATATAGAAAGTGTAACAGGCCCAAAAATCTTATTATACTAAAATTTTCATCCCAAAGGATGCAGCTGTTTTTCTCAACCAATCAGGAACAGAATCAAAAACTTAAGATATACTATATTCAATCACAGGTAGGTAAGAAAAAAAAAAGAATAAATAAATGAAAGAGATGGTAGACAAACATAAGGTAGAGCAGCTGTTCCTTTATATTTGACAGACCTACTATAATATCATGAGGATAATAATAATAAAGTTTTCGGTCGTTCAGGTGTTTAATGGAAGCCAGAATATTCATCATAATTGTATTCAGACCAATGATCATCAAACTAATTTGTAAATAATTTATTTAATAATATTATTATTTGTCTGTTTCATATTTTGTAAGAAAATGACACTGTTAGGGGAAGGTTATGGACCCAGGGCATGCGAAGTGAGTTGCAAGTTGGATGATTCGAATGATCAATTCACGAGTTAACACTAGAATAAAGCTATTAACAGTATGACTTCGCTAAAAACAGATGCTAGCCGCCGTTGTGCTATTGCTATGAATGAGCAGATGGTAAAAGAACTGAACGAACAATCTATAGAAACGGAATATTCCAAGCTATTAGTGAAACAGAGCCTCAATTGCTCCTATAGAATCCAGAGACAGTAGCAGAATAAAGTGGGCATTTGTAGTAGAAAAGAACAAATAATTTCGAACTTAGTTGTAGAAATTATACACCTAAACATACCCAAGAAGCCCATTTAATTTAATTTAATTTAATGGGAACATTTTTCTATTATTAAAAATGTAATAAATGAATATTATAACCATACATTTAGATAAATAAAAAAAATATATGTATTGCCTACACATTTACTAGAAAAAATCGTGTAAAGATACACACGATTTTGACCTTTACTGCAAATTCTATACAGACATTATATGATAAATACCGCAAATAACTTTCATTAAGTGGTTAATTTAGATACTCTTAAGTGCAAGTATTTTACCTTTAACAAGTTAACTTAAGTAAAAGAAAAAATGGCGGAAGATAAGTCGACTTCAATAGGATAGATTTTATCTATAAATGATTGTAGCGACTGGGATCTAAATGCACGCACGATGACAATTTATAATGTGTGAGGTTTTTCGTTTGAAAATTAAGACAAACTGAACAAAAAGATTCAAGAAAAGCAAAAACATATAATATAGCATGTTAATTAAAATAATGATTGTCTTATACTTCGTCATATAAATCAAAAAACTTTAATTATACAACAATATTTTAAGAAAACAGAAGAAAATCACGATCTCAACAGAACAATTTTAAAGATTATATAGGTAAACCAGATATAATTTGAAATTTTTGGGTTTTAATCTATACCAACGAAATAAACATCTGCTCCTTACTTGTTTTCGTTTTTACAGGCAACACACATGCCATGTGCCATTCGTGAGCCTACCACCTGCTTGTTACAAAAAATCACCTCCCCTCTTACGTCACCATAGACTTTTTTTTTTCTGTTATTATCATTTTCTGACCAGAGAAGGTGGTTATAACGTGATGCACACGTGAATTAATCTCTGAAAACATCAGTTGTTTTTATATACACGTGCCATTAGTAGCAAGACGCGTGGCAAACAGGACTCAGAACTATACCCTGCGGCACCTTAGATAATATCATCTCTCGATTTGTATGACAAAAAATGCTTTATCGCGATTCATTAAATTAATAAAAATTGATTTACAAATAAATTAAAATTAATTATTAATAAAATAGTTACGATATTGCATTTTGCATGTGTAGTTTGTTTTTGTCAGATATAAGGGTTAGTCGTATTTTGGTGCTTTGGCGATTTTTTGTTATGGAAAAAAATTAGCTAAAGAGTCTGTATTTAATTTTGTCTAAAAAAATAATTAAGTGCTCCAATGTTTACTGTGGCAAGATGCTGAGAAAATATTAATGAATATACCCGCCGTGGACGTCTTGCTTAAAGGGGTCATAACTAGTAACGAAACGATTGGGGAGGAAAAGACCTCATCGCAGGAAGAACCCCCTCTCACTCCTGCATTTGAAGTTTAATTGATTGATCAACCATGCCAAATTTATAGCTAAAGAAACCATTTTATAAGTACCGTTAATAAATTAAGGACAAATATATAAAAATATTGACGATGTTTGCAATTCAACATCGGGACAGCCTTTAATAACACCAGGGTTGAATTAATAACTAGAGGGCTACGTAAGTATGTATTTAAAACCTAAAATGATTTTAGATTTTATATATTTGTGACATTATTTTTACATATATAAAAAATGAAAAGCACTTTGTCATTGTTATGTTTTGAGAAAAATAAGATAGCGTTTACGAATTTTCACTACGACGTTTCGTTTTTTTCTAAATACGGCCCTTGATTTTTTATTGTTAAATTTAAAGGCATTTTTCAGTGTTTTTAGCTGTCATTTAAAATTATACAAGAAAAAACGCCATAGTTTGACACTTATTTTGCATAAAACATTAATCTGAGAAAGGCGTTTTTTTCATAACTTCAAAAAATGGCTAAAGTTTGTTCCATGCAATGTTATCCCATTCTTATCTTGGACACAGTAGATTGATACTCTTAAATTCCAATTGAAATAATAAGCTTTTAATGGTTAAAAATATTAGGTCAAGAACTTTCTAATGACACGTATTAGATCACAGAAATGAATTATTTAAAACTAGAGTAAAAAACTGTAAAACCATACATAAAAAAACAATTCTGATATGACACATGATGCATTATTAAATAGAGTTTAATAATACAAACAAAACTAGTTCTTGAAACAGATTTGTCTTATATGCTTATGCAATATTATTTATCATCTACATACATATATATAAAGAACGGCATATGGGTTTTGGAATCCTCACTTTTATATTCAACGAATCGGGGGCCAATGCTCCCAGTATTAAGCAATTTTAAACAAAAAATTATTTCAAAATAAAAATCATGTTTTGGAAATCCAAATTTAGGTCAATAAAGAATATTAGAACCAACTGCTAGGATAAATCCAAATTTAGGTCTCCCACAGGGTTCAAATTTAGGACCTTTGTTATTCTTGCTATTTATTAAAAGTTCCCTTAAATGTCTCAGTTTTTAAATCGTCGTGACTTCTACTTGATGAAAATTCATATTAAACTTAAACTCACATATCTAGAATCTCTTGAAATTAATAAATTTAAAAATCAAAGTCGCAATACATTTTAAATGATCAACTAGAAACCAATTCTTCGCCTCTTTTAAATATGTTTATATAATATTAATGGTGGGAATTCCATTGCACTCCTTTAAAATAGTTTTTCTTTTGTCTTTTAAAATATTTACGTACGGATTTTAGTTAAGGTATAAAATGTTTTGTAAATTGTCTGTTTAAATCGTCAATTCTCATGTTACCTGCATTCTTTGTAGATATTGTTGTTAACTATATATTAGACGAAATATTAGAAGGGAATTTAGAGGACTTTCATCATTAAATTTATTTTTTACATAATTATTGCCGAATAAGTTACATATATACAATAATGGGAATAACAATAATTCTTGTTAAGGATGTTTTGTAATTTCTAAGATGTTGAATATTTTTAAATAGATACGCAGAGAATTAAGACTTATTATACAATGTTTTATATATATTAAATTCACACATTTCACCAAACAATTTCCTGTTTAACAATACTTAGTGTCTCTAGTTATTTTATATTAGGTTATACTCGTATGACAAAAGAACTGTTAGGTCTACAGTAGGTGGTGTATACAGTAATAATATGTAAATTTAACCTGAATTAAACACTATTTTACTTTAAATTTCTTTATCGGTTACATTGGTTCTGAATTCTGTTTGTATAAAACGAAATGTTCAGCCATAATAAAATAAACATGACACCAAATTTATATTTAAAGTAAATTGCAAAAAAGAGAACAGAAAATACTAAAATTCTAAATTATAGAGGGTGATTAAAAGAAGACGCGGCAATATTTAAAGGGGTAGTTTTTATGAAAAAAGTTCCCATAAACATACGTCCGGAAAAGCATTGTTTTTTTTGTAATTACCGGTTTTTTTAATTAAGCCCAAGTTCTTTTATTTAGGTTATTTATGTATTCATCTAGTTCCGGAGTCCCACAGGGTTCAAATTTAGGGCCTTCTCTGTTCCTCTTATTTATTTAAGGATTGGACAGAAGGTTTTCCTTTGCAAACTTAATGTTTATACGTGATTTTCCTGTAACAAATTTGAAAAATTGCAGATATCTTTAAATAGAGTGCTCAATTTACCGCAATTTTGACTGCGAAAAATGAAATGCGACCGGTTTCTCTTATGTTATAAACTTGTAAGCTTAAGACTTGTACGTTAGTATCCTTTTTGCCCAATAATTATTATTATTATTACTTTGTGTACTATATCTTCATTATTTCTCAGCTTACACTTGTAATAGTTAAAACAAAATACATTAGAAACTCTTAGACTATTATCAATTAATTAACTATTATAATTAGCATTTCATGTCCTAGTTATTTGTTTATTTATATGGTTAATCTCGATATACAAATTAATAAAACAAATTGTTTGCATAGTAAAAGAAATTTAACAACAAAGAAACTTCTTAACGAGGTACATATTTGCATTTTTTTTTTATTTTGGTACCATCGAAAGTAGGCCGGATAGAAAATATTTGTATATAGAATATTCGATTATGAATATTTATATTAACAATATTTTAGAATAAATATTACAACATAACATGGTTCGAAAATTTAGGTTCCCCTCTACGATCGGAGGTAAATGAGTTCGAAGAATAACTGGGTTGGTGGGGCTATACATAAACACAAAATTAAATAAAAAATATTAAACTTCATTTACAGAAGGAGTTTGACTTTGCTTTTAATAAAAAATAGATGAAAATGTAAACAATATGTATAGACATGAAAAAAAATTGATACCTGAAGACGATAACAATTATTGTTATCGAAACGTTTGAGTAATACACATTCAGTGCTTTGCATTGTCTACAAAACATTTTAACCATTAAAAACAAAAAAAAAAAAGAAACAAAACCACATTTATTTTGTTTTAAATAGCCAAAGCCGTTTGGAAAAAGTTACTGGCTATTTTCTGTATTAGGTTTATTAAAATATTCCAAAAGAAAAAATTTTATGGAACTACATTACCAAGAAACATAAAAAAAAGAAAATAAACAAAGTAAGTAAAATATCACTTTTGAAAATACATAAAGACAATTATCGTCTGCAAATTAAAAGTTATTTAAACATGTGATCGGCATATTTTCAAAGATCATGAACTCAATCAGTTTACTGTTAAAATTGAGCAATTACCCCCCATGTATTTTTCCAATTTGGTTTGTGATCATTTAAAACGTACATAAATAAATGAAACTTGACTAATATGTATATCTGAAAACATTAAACAGATGAGGAAAAAAGGCTTCTGGAATATTATGTTCGACAAATCCATAGCATAAACAATATATTCCTTACGACTAAACAAAACTGACATTTATTCTTTATTCCGCATTTCGGAGAAATTTGTACAAATTATTTTGCAAACATAAATATTTATACAGTCAGATTTTTTTTTCAGAAACAAAAAGATGCACTTTGAAATGGGCTTAAGTAAAAGTAGATGCCAAATGAGGTCGATTTTTTGCATCCCAAGTATTAATTACGAAAGACAAAGTAATAATTATTAAGAAACAATATATTTTATAACAAATTTTATACATAATTCAATACTTTGTTTTACGTGAATATTCAAATAAATTAATTAACCGATTTAAATAAAAAAAATCTGCATATATATTATATTAAAGTTATAATTAAATTAAAATAATGGTGTTATACAACAAAAACCAATATGCTAACAAAACCCTAAAGAGAAAGAGTTTTTTTTTTATTTATAAAAGTGAAAGTTAGGAAATTAAAGTGATAGATAATACTCTACAAAGTTCTAGTACTATTAAACCGTGTACTTTTGATATCAAATTTCTATTAATTTTATCGGTATTATTATTTTTTTTTCCTGTTACAATGGTGATAGTAAGTATTTATAAAATAATTACCTGTGTTGGATTTACGTTGCCTATAGTCTATTTAATTTTCATAGTAAACAAATTATGATTTGTTTAACAGAGCACAAAATTCAACAATGCAGAAAAAAATTAAACAGTTTACTTCTGTGGAAAGCCAATAACCTATAACGACATTAGAATATTAACATACTCTTTCGTGCAAAAATCACCACACTGGCCATTACCAGGACTCCTGATCTCATCATCAATCAGTATGAGAAATAATTTATAATCACCTCCCTCGTCAGATAAAAGATATTGCGAACAACAATAAATTTAAAGTTGAAGTGAAAAAACAACTTCTTGAGATTGTCCCATATGACTATGCTGACTATCTCACCTACAAATTTTGAGTGAATTTTTTACACTCTAGTGCTTTGTTAATCTTAAGTTATATTATAGTCTGTTGATTGTTGTTGTAATATTATATATGTTTTAAGTGACTTTTATGTACTTTGTTTTACTGTTTTGTATTTGTACTATTTCCACAAGCATTTGTTGTTTGAGTATTTTGTTTGTTTATATTGTATTTTTATTTATGTACATACTGAATGTCACGATGCCAATAACTATTGTTAAATAGGCAAATAAAGCATTATTATTATTTTTAAAGAAAGGCCTACAGTTGTTATTAGTAATTAACAGTATATCCTGTCGAAAAAAATTTATGTTTTGATTTTATTTTACATATTTTTGGTTTCAATAAACCCAATAAACCATGTTTTGTTCCCAAAATGTTGTTTTTCGTAGAAACCCTCGTATATGTACGAGGCATGTTTTTTTAATTAAGTTGCGTTTTGGAATTAAAAAAAGACGTGCAAAGATATCGCAATAATTTTATTTTTACATGAAAGCCTGTACCTTAATCTACTTTTCTACATAATTTCCGTGAATATTGAGGCACTTGTCATAACGTGGCACCAGTTTTTGAATACTCTCCTCATAAAATTCTGCCGCCTGACTTGTTAACCACTGTATCACAAATGTTTTGACTTCGTTATCGTCTTGAATACGCTGACCACCCAGGTGTTTCTTCAAGTGCAGGAACAAATGGTAGTCGCTGGGCGCCAGATCAGGGCTGTATGGAGGATGATCTAGAGTTTCTTATTTAAAAGATTTTATGAGATCTTTGGTCCGATTAGCCACATGTGGACGGGCATTGTCATGTCAAAACATTTGTGATACAGTGGTTCACAAGTCAGGCCTCAATATTCACGGAAATTATGTAGAAAAGTAGATTAAGGTACAGGCTTTCATGTAAAAATAAAATTATTGCGATATCTTTGCACGTCTTTTTTTAATTCCAAAACGGTACTTACTTAAAAAACATGCCTCGTATATTGCAATTCAAAACAAATGAGATAATGACAATTAAAGCTAATCAAGAACATCGTATTCTGCTAATAGTCTCACGATGCTTAAAGTGATTTCAAATGTAACTATACACTTGATACATAAAATGTGCATTGACCTAGTAAAAATATAATTGTCACTGACCTCTGTTGTACAAGGGCTATCGTTTATATAAAGGATTTTTTTCTTTATTTTTATAATATATTTGTCTAATTTAACCTCTATTTAAACAATTTACCGTTTCAAAAAATAAATGATTATAACATTATTAAACTAAGCACGTAGTAGTTTTGTTTTATTTTTATTATCGTTCGGGTATCATTGTTTAATATAATAGAGGTTGAATCAATCATTAATTGTTAATAATAATATTTTTTTTTATTGTTGTTATGGAAGAGCAAAGTCCATAACATAATAGAGAACATATTTGAATAGAAATACGATTTAAAAATCTCTATTAAAAAATTGGCCACCGATATATAACAAAATAAATAATTTAGGTCTCGCGTAGATATTGTTATTATTTATTATTAGTCAAGCATAAAATTGAATGTACCAATATTAAAAAAAAAGAAAAAAGTTTCTCTTATTTTATTACAGTATGATATATTTTATGGAAACATTACGTTAACCTTGTTTTTACTAGCGGATATTTATAAATAATTTATTTAAAATCTATAATAAAATACCTTATTTCGTTAATTTTATTACACTTATGTAAAAGGATTGATTATATAACCTAAATATACTAAATACTTAGTGAAAGTGTAGGTACCCTTTACAACCCATTTTCTAGCTTTAGTTAGTTTAGTTTAGTGACCTGACATGTCCCTAGCTTTTTAAAAGCTTTTGCAACTGCTTATCCATTTGATATCATAGTTCTAAATAGTTTTCTTAACCCCCAAAGAAAACTACACTAAGAACTTGAAATCACTATGTTCAATATATTTAAAACTTTATTAGAGTAAAATATATTGACTTTTAAAGAAAATATATTAAATATCTCAAGAATGCAGAATAAGTGCCGAAATGTATAGAGGCCATAAAAATATTGAAAAACACTGGTAAATAAATAAATAAATTGTACAATTCATACAAAATTGCAACCGTGGGTGCTTGAAGAATCAATTCGAACACAATTGACGCCATGCTTGGGAATCGACGTTGGTCCATACCGATTTTAGAAATGAGGAACGTTCGTTTCAGTAAATATAGTTCAGTTTTATGTTAAACGTCCAAGACTACGAGTATCCTCGTACCAAATAAACCCATACTGTGTAAGAATTATATAATATCAAATTCTCCTAATTGAAATAAGAGTAAAAACCTGTACCTTTGCCTGCAAGTATGAAGCAAATTTTCAAAATGAATTCAGATTGAACTATCGAGGCCCAATAATAAATTTCTCTCAGTTCCTGGGTATAATTAATTAAATATTACTTCATTCACATTAAGCCAGGTAAGAAAATGATATTGAACTTCAAATTTTAAAGAAAAGTTTGCAAATTAATCCAGATAAATCGTCCTCGGAAAACATTGCATTGCTAAAAGCAATGGCTAGTACAGAGTTGACATCAATAAGACGTTGAGGAATACTGTTTCTTGATGGTTTTGCTCAGCAAATTCTATACTAACGAAGAAATAAACGAAATAAATTATCTACCTATATTCGAAGTCGAGTGCCAGTTACAAATAAAATAAAGCAAAGAAAAACTTCACACAGCATGAATATATCCATACATTTCTTGCATCTCTATTATATTAATAAAAGAAAGTTGAAATGTTGAGCATCTGGTCAAATTAAATGTGTCCGTTTGACGGGCAGTTTTGTTTACAAAACATTCGTCACGTCAAATACTAATATTTTATAATTTGTTTCGCACAATTGTTTGCCTATTTGGCATATTATATCAAAAGGTTTCAAGACCATATACTATGATTGTATTTTTTTTTAAATTGTCGTTAAATGAAAAAATTTAACGATTTGGGATTTTGGTTGAAGATTATAGAATGTATAAGAGCTAATCACTTTATATACTTTGTTTTTAATTATTTATATGAATCTTTGAATGTACAATATTAATTTAATTCTACAAATAACACTTTGCTAACCTGATAACAGTAACATGTTTCCTCAAAGGTGGTAACGTATGACAACTGTCAGAAACAGTCACTAGTCTGCTAACATGTTGACGACGTGTAGTACAAACTACCCTTATCCGCTCCTGGTGCACGCCCGACCTTCGCACACGCACTACAGTCCTGTCACACACGTCATTCATTGAGGTAACGGTATGTTCACTACTCCGACTACTAGGGCTTTGATGTCGCGAATTCCCATGTTGTAAGTATCTTGATGGCGAAGGTGATATGTAGCCTCGCATCTTTTTTTATTATTGTTAGTTTAATTGATAGATTTACCCCTGAGCATTTTTATAAAATCTGTCGGAAATATATAAATTAAGATTCAAATAATAATTGACACAACACAAGTTTTGTTTATTAAAAGTTAAAAATAATGCGTTGGGACTAGTTTCGGGTTTCGGTTACAGGTCATCATCAGCACACAACTATATTTTAGAACCGTTTTATACGGCACATAATTACTCGCTGATTTACAAAATTCTTACTGAAAGAATTTATTGTTTTATACGTACAAACATCACTATGAACATTTTCGAAGTAAAAATATACAACACGTTCTATAAAATGCAATGAATGATCAATCAGCGTATAAGCTAATTTTAACAATCTGTTTAATATAATTTTTTACCATATTGTTGAGAATGGCATTGAAATGAACATCATTAATTTGCAAAAGATTGTAGTGAGCATCGGGATTCTAAAAATTCACTCCATTTTATTGTCGCTTTCTTCACCAACGTGGATACACGAGTACGCTTCAGAGACGAAGGAAGGCTTACGGCTAAACGCATTTGATAAAAAAAATGGATTTATTGAAAGGACACAGATTTTTGTATGATATTTTTTAATCGTATGATCTTTTGTCTCTTCTTTACAAAAATAGTCCCAAAACGTATTTTTAAACTATTTAACGAAGATTAAACTTTTGGTGTCAATTTTCATCGATATGCAGTTTCAAAACTGCATAACCTAATTTATCTGGATTTATGTTTTAACAGTAAAAGTAAAATTTGTTGTGTCATGTTTTATTTTTAATGTTTAAAATTATACGGTGCAGAAGAAAAATAGATTTTGATCAATTTTATTTTACGTTTCTGATTTATAAGCGTGGTTTAAAAAATACACTTTTCTGGTGGTGTAATTTAATTTAAATTTTAAACCTTATAGTTTTTTAAATATTTTCTGGAACTATAGAAAATTCTCATAAAATGTAATATTTATAAAACTATGTTTCTAAATATCAGTCAAGATTAATCCAAAAGTGTTTTGTTAGTCAAAATAATTAATTTTAAGTCTGCGACAAAGCTTCATTAAGGGGTTTTATGTTATTATTATATAAAAATTTTCAAAAATCTACATGCATTAGTTTTTTATATATATTTTTTTTAAATAAAGTAATACTATTATGAAAAAATATCTTAGTTACCCTAATCGGTTTTCTTAAATAGATTTTTATATTCTACTGCAAATATAATTTAAAAATGCATTAAAAATTTCACTAGATACAATATATTTATTTAAAAAACTATGAGGTTTAAATTTGAGTTTGTTTTAACCACAATATAATCCTAAATTTCTAGGGTAGAGGGTGTTTATTAAGTACACTTAAGGTACTTAAAGTAGTGATTTTTTGAATGATTGTAAAGTTCATAATATAAAAATTATTTCGGAAATGCATATTCAAGATACCAGGTGTTAATTTTAAAAACAAAAAAAATCAATAAAACAAAACAGGAGAATTAGATTAAATACTGACAATGATCCCCTTTAGCCATATCAATGAGTTACGGGCGATCGCAAACATTATTAATGAATTCCATAATTCTATTTAGAAGGTCTGCTTCATTTTGAATGATACACTTATAATCTAGGGTTCCCAAAAAAGCAGTAATAAAAGGAGTCATATCGGGCGACCAATGAAATTACAATCGGATTTCAAGAAAAATAAACGCCTTCAGCAAATAAATATAAATAAATGAATTAAGATGTGGTAAAATAAAATACACATTTCATAATTTTTGGCAGTACCTAATATGGGACATAAGAAAATTAAGGCCTAGTTGAGAATATCAATTAAATTAACCTAATCAAGACCTAAGAAACTATCCTTAATGACCGTTCCGAAAAATGTCGTTTGACATGCAAATAGCATTTCATAATATCACTGTCCTGCGTAAATTTCACGACCCCATTATTAGGAAAACAGATTTCAATTTTTTGGGGCCTTGGTTTGGTATAGGACGCTATCATACAGGACCTAATCAAGACCTAAGAAACTATCCTTAATGACCGTGCCCAAGAATGTCGTTTGGCATGCAAAAAGACCTTCATAATATCATTGTCCTGCGTAAATTTCACGACCCCATTATTAAGAAAACAGATTTCAATTCTTTGGGGCCTTGGTTTGGTATAGGACGCTATCATACAGGACCTAATCAAGACCTAAGAAACTATCCTTAATGACCGTTCCGAAGAATGTCGTTTGGCATGCAAACAGCCCTTCATAATATCATAGTCCTGCGTAAATTTCACGACCCCATTATTAGGAAAACAGATTTCAATTTTTTGGGGCCTTGGTTTGGTATAGGGCGGTATCATACAGGACCTAATCAAGACCTAAGAAACTATCCTTAATGACCGTTCCGAAGAATGTCGTTTGGCATGCAAATAGCCCTTCATAATATCATTGTCCGAAGTAAATTTCACGACTCCATTATTAGGAAAACAGATTTCACTTTTTTGGGGCCTTGGTTTGGTATAGGACGCTATCATACAGGACCTAATCAAGACCTAAGAAACTATCCTTAATGACCGTTCCGAAGAATGTCGTTTGGCATGCAAATAGCCCTTCATAATATCATTGTCCTGCGTAAATTTCACGACCCCATTATTAGGAAAACAGATTTCAATTATTTTTCTAATTATAATCGACGAATTGCAGGAATATAATGAAAGTTTCTTCTAAATTGAACAAGGAATTCAAAAATAACTATTATTTGGGAAAACAAAACTATATTGGAGTGCCACTTATTCAGAAAATTTATAAATCAAATAAGATTCGTCCTTATAATTTCTTGACATCACTCTGGAGGAAGGCGAGTGGAGGATTGATATTTTCAAAATTGGATTGTTTTTTCTGACGAGTCGAGGTTCACCACAAATATGTGAATTTTCAAAAATAAAAGTAGTTTATTTCAACTCCTATATACGAGCGATTTGAGTAATATTCGACACTTCTTAGTTTTAGAACTCACCATTTTTGTGTATTAATAAAAAATTAAATTAAGAAAAATTAACATTATTTTTGTTATTTTTAAAGATTAAATAATTTTGAATATCTTATTCTTCACAGAACACAGAAAAATAACAAAAATAATGTTAATTTCTCCTAATTTAATTTTAATTTAACAATATAACAAATATTTTTCTACAAAAATGGTCTTGTTCATAGCACAATAGTTACGAATTTCTATTAAATTTATTTTTGTGGAGATTTGAACTTTTATTTGTCACTAAAAAATAAAAATACACTTAAGAATGGACTATTTTTTCAGATTAAATTTGTTTTGTCATTTTCACCTATTCATGCGTTGATTTTTTTCATAAAAAAATTAACACACTATATCTTGAAAACTATGCATTTCCGGACCCATGTTTACATGAACTTTTCGTCACTCACGAGGTATGCTGAACAACCCTGTATATACAAATGTTGTTTTACACAATTTTATAAAACCGTTGAGTCATTTTTTGCCTACACTATGTTTAAAATTAAATTGATTGCTGCACTTTTCGAAACACTAGAAATTATTTATTTAATCCAAATTAATAAACTTCGAAAGTTTACTAATAAATACACTAATAAAGGATATAGAATCGGCACTATGTCACAAAACAATTACAAAAAAAAATACCGAAATTACTAACCACTTCCGAAATTGTCAGCTGACATAAAACTGTAAGCAGCTTTTACAGGCGGTACATATATATGTGACGTCACGCGTTCGAGGGGCCTTGAAGTTAAATCATAGAATAATATGTGTTACGCAAAATAATAATAATAATAAAATGTTTTATAACAAGCAAGACGACGAGGAACGAGAAATGAAGTAAGCGGCACTGCTTTCTGTTCACTACTAAACCACTAATAAATATAAAATACCTACAATTGCTTTAAACTCTGCTTGGCTTAGAAAATGTTATTATAAAGTATTATGTGGACAGTGGTCTAAACCAGCAAGGTGTAGGAGAGGATGATGCGACTTTTAAACAAATACATAATTTTTTTCAAGGAGATGTTAATAATAATATTCATTATTATTGTTACATAAATAATTGCACAGTCCATAGTTCAGAATAATTTACAGCTATCAATTAAAATAGCAAGATGCAGTATTGCCTTGCAAAAATTATATTGTATGAAAATAAATTAAAATTCTTGATCAATTTGCACCGAAACCTTGGCAAATTTGGAAAGTGAGAAATAAATTAGTTATGCAGCCCTTTAACAAAAATCACTAGAGCTCTATACTCATTTTTCAATTTATACAGGGTGCAACAAACTTCAGGAGGTAATTCTGCATGAAAAATAAAGACATTTTGCTATATAAACACATGTCCGCAAATGCTTCGTTTTCTGCTGAGATACAGTTAAAGTTTTTCTTTTGGCTTAATGTTTATTGTATTAGCAAAGATTAATTGTGTACATTAATCTTTGGTATTAGATAGTTCTTGATAATGTATTAAAGAAATGAAAAATACGGGGTAAGATATTTTATTTTTTTGCCCAAAGACGATGCCCCCTACGATAAAAAAGCAAGAGAGATTTTTTATCACAAATTGAACGAGGAATTGCAAAATGATTTTTTAATTGAAAAATTCCAGTGGCGTACCATTTTTTTCTTTAAAAATATTGAGATCATTACCCGTATGCGCGCCACTGATGAACATAAAATTCTTAATTGCTTGCCAAAAAAAGCGCAATAACTACCTCTTAAAACTCACTAAATTTCATTTGAATATCTCCACCGGTTTCAGAGCAATCAATAAATTTTCAGTTTTTAAGAAAAACTTTAACACCCCGTATCTCAGAAAACGAAGGATTTGCGGACATATGTTTATATAGCAAACTGTCATTATTTTTTCATGCAGAAATACCCCCTGAAGTTTGTCGCACTTATTTACGAACACCCTGTATTATACATACAGTACATTTAATACAGTTCGTGCCTCAATGGCACCAGTTTATATATTAAAAAACAAAAAACAAATACTGAATCGTCAGTATTGTTTCTTTCAATTTAAGAAAGCCAGAAACTGACCCTATAATCAAAAATATATGACCTGCGTAACGAAACAGAATTTGAATAATAATAATTATTATTATAATTGCATTATTTTCATTATTTCCAATAAACTAACGTAACAAACTAAAAATTAGAAAAAAAAAGTGTATGGCCAGAGCTGGGATTCGAACCCATAACCCACATGCGAAGCGAAACGCTCTATCAATGACACCACAGTACCAGAGAACAACTAAGGGAAAGAACATAATGTCTGGTGGGCGCGGCTAGTTTGCGATGACGTACTGAGTTTAGACAGAGGCGCCAATTTAGTCTAGTTTAGCGTTCCGGATATTCAGTGGCAGCGTTAATCTGAGATTTTCGATTGCAAGTGAGATATTTCTAATAAGATACGTTCCAACTACCTAACTGGTGAAATTTGACACGCAATTTTCTCGAGAATTATGCGGACAAATATCAAAAGTGACCTATCGCTGTAAAAAATGCTTTAAAATGATGTATCACTCGACCCCTACTGCTATTTGAAAATTTAGTGGTTATGTCCACCCCTATCACAGGGCTTAAGCGGTTTCAACCAAAAACTAAGCCAATGCCCAAAACAGAGGGACAGGACCACTGTACCTTCAAGGTGAAATCGTAAAAATGTCCGGGGAGGTAAAGTATTTAGGGGTCACTCTAGACTCAAAGCTTACCTGGACCGCACACCTTAAAAGAACCAGAGCAAGAGCGGAGAGAACGCTTATGTTACTCAGACGCTCTCATGGGGACTAAATCCAAAGATGATGCACTGGTTGTACACTGCGGTAGTTAGACCTATGATAACATACTCGTCGCTGATTTGGTGGACGAAAACGGAAAAGCATACCGCCATTGCTGAGTTGGGCAGGGTACAGAGGCTTGCCTGCTTAGCAATGACGGGCGCTTTTAGAACTACTCCGACAGCCGCAATGCTGAACCTCCCACCCTTGCACATCATGGTAAGGATGGAGGCGGGGGCGGCATTCATTAGACTGCGAGGGTTGGTGGGAACTGTACCCACTTATCGGGGACATATCAAAATTGGGGTATGTATTGGGGATGGCATCATAGACATGCCCATGGACCACATCATACCAAAATTTGCATTTGACATAAACTTCGAAGTGCATATTGTGGACCGCGAAGTTCTTGATCAAGAGTGCATCCGGACACTGAGAGGGATAACCTGGTTTACAGACGGGTCAAAAACCGAAAGTGGAAGTGGTGCAGGAATATACAGGACATCTGTATTTCAAGCGGAAGTGTTTGCAATTCTGCAATGTGCAAAACTAAACAGATTGAGGGCTTATACAAACAAGCGGCCTTAAGGGCTCTGAGAAGCCCCAAGGTTACAACCAAACTGGTATGGGAATGCCAAACAGAACTTAGGGCCTTGGCGGACCACAATAGGGTTAATCTAGTGTGGGTCCCGGGGCACTCTGGAATAGAAGGCAACGAGAGAGCGGATTGGCTGGCTAGACAAGCCTCTGAAACCACATATACTGGCACGGAACTTGCGCTGGGCTTGTCTAAAAGAACGGCGAGGGAACTCCTCAAGTGCTGGGCCAAAAGCGAGCACCAGAGATATTGGGAACATATTCCCAAGCAGGAGCATGGGAAGAGGTTTATACATGGTGCAGCAACAAAACGCACTGAAAAACTGCTATCATTAAGCAGGAGTCAGATGCGAATAACTATGGGACTCCTTACTGGGCATTGCGCTCTGAGAGACCACCTAAATAAGATGGGGCTTCTTTACAATGGCGACCTGCAATGCAGATTGTGTAATGGGGCAGTTGAAACAGCTTAGCACGTAATATGTGAGTGTGTAGTTCTACAACGAAGACGACACGCTATTTTTGGGCATTCGCTGATTGCGCCAGCAGATACTGACACCCAACACATAACTGAACTCCACAAGTTAGTGGAGGGTACAGGGTTGCTGGATTGGGTGGCATAATATACGGGGATTTTTCACAATAAGCCCATGAGGCTGCAGTGAAACCGGGGACTTAAGTCGTACGGACCCATTGAAACGTTCTTTTTCTACCATCTCAGTTTGGACCATGACTTATAACCCACCCTGTATAATCAGAAACCATATGTTCGTAAAATACAAACCTTACAATGTAGTATCAAAAATTAAAGGTAATATTAATATTTGTCACAAATAGGTATATAGTTAGTAGTTTTGCCCCAGGATATCCGTTCACTTTCCCTTATTTAGAAATCAATACACCATTCGTATAACAGTTAGCAGTACATTTTTAAACAACATGGCACCATGACACTTTCTATGAAGTAATAATTTCCGTGTTCAAGTGCTTTTTCCAATCTGTATTAAAAAAGGTTGATGACATTACACAGGAACGTACTAAGTGATTTATTTATCTTAAATCAATTAGCTGATAGATTGAAATTATAAATGCAAATACTTTTAGTGAAACACAGTGGCGTGGACAGTACAGACCTAGATTGTAGATTGTTTTTCCGAGTCGTTTAGGCGGTTAGAGTCACCCCTCCAAGGTGTTTTAGCCTTTTGCAGAGCACGTGTTCTGTTGTCTCTGTTGCGTCTTCGCAAAACCGACAAGTGTCGTCCTCGGTTAGGCCCATCTTTTTGAGATGGTACTTCACTGGGTGGTGTCCCGTAAAAAGGTCTGTAATTCGTCTTAGGTCGCTTCTCTCCAGTTGGACAAGCTTCCCTGCGTTGGCCTCTGAAGGTTTGATAAACCTTTTTGATTGTCTTAGGCCTGGAGTGTTTCTCCAGTAAGACTTAAGTTGTTCCTTTTCCCATCTCCGAAGTTCTTCCTTCATATGGCTTTTTGGAAGGCCAAAGATGGGTTCCGGGCCGCAGAACGGAGCGTCTGCGCCCTTTTTTGCAAGTTGGTCCGCCGCTTCGTTCCTTCTTTTTGCCCTGAGCTGCCAATTGCTTTAGGGTCTGTTTGCATTCCCATGCTAGCTGTAAGGTGTAAGACCTCAGTGCTTTAACGCAGCTTGACTGTCTGACATAATATTGATCTGCCGTTCCGGGATGCCTCTCTGCAGGCAATCTTGAGCACAACGATTAATAGCGTTGATCTCTGCTTGGAATATAGTGGGACTTTTTCCGAGAGATTCAGAGAGCCTGCAATTTGGCCCGTATACTCCCATGCCTGTGTTCCCTTCTATTCCTTTTGAACCGTCCGTATACCAGACGGATGTTTTCTGGGAATCGTGGTTCCCCATTTAGCCAATTTTGACGGTCTGCAATGACCACTTGAAATGGAATTTCAAAATCATGTTTGCGTGGCAAAGCGTCCGACGGTTTTCTTCATGAATCCAAAGGTATTAGATTCAGGATTCCCATGTGTCCCTCTAGATCGCCAGATTTGTATTCCATTACCTGTGCCAGTTTCAGAGCGCTAATTGCTGCCTCTTTTTTGACTAGGACAAGCAAAGGTATTAGATGCAGCAACGTTTTCATCGCTGCTGTGGGGCAAGTTCGCATTGCCCCTGTTATTCCTAAACAAGCAAGCCGTTGCAACTTTTGAAGACGGCATTGTGTATGCTTAATATTAACTTTTGGCCACCATACTAATGAGGCGTATGTAACCATGGGTTTAATGACTGTTTGGTACACCCAGTATGTGAGCTTTGGCTTTGGCCCCCAAGTCCTACCGAGTAGCCTGTGACACGTCCATATGGCCGCTGTGGCTTTCGATATGGTTTTCTCTATATGCTGATTCCAGATTAGTGGTTTATCCAGGATTACTCCCAGGTATTTGACTTTATCCGAAAGGCAAATTTGCTCACCGCTGAGAGTGGGGTTAATAATGTCCACCTTTCTCTTTCTCGTGAATGGTACCAACACTGTTCACTACAGACCTAACAAATACATTTAATTTGACGGGGATGCTCAAAATGTCAACTTTCTTTCATTAATAGAGACGCAAGAAATGTATCTATACATTAGATTCGATCTCAATTAAAAGCCATACCACATATGTAAGGTTAAACTCTTGCCTCGAGGACTTCAACTGAGTCTATTTTGAGTTGGGTTGGCATGCAGACAAACTGTATAGAACAATCATTAGACATATGCTTATTTTGCTGAACCCAGATCCCTAAAAATTAATACTCTGTCCACTCTATGAAGGCAGATGTACAATTTAGTGTGTACTAGTCCATAACATGGGGGTCATTATGTTTAGAATTAGTGTTAGGCACAATAATTGATTCTCATACTTAAGTATATGCCTAAGGCTATTATCTAATATTCTGAAATGTATTGTAAAATAATTATCACTTGTAAGAAATAAAAATCGAAGTCTAAAACATGGAAAAAATAATACCTATAGAGTATATACCTATCTACCACATAGGTGTAGTTAGGAATCAAAAATTAGATTTGTCCAAAAGTATTTTATGGCCGAAGGGGAGAAAACCAATTTCTTAGAAGTCCCCTAAAAGCAATACTAGACCGCTTTTATTTAACAAAAGAACTATAGGTATATAGAATATTTATATATACAGGAGCAGATCTACTGAGACCTGAAATAACTCAGATATATATATATAGACCAGGTTTTCCTGAATTTTTTTGCCAAATAAAAAAAAATGTAAATCAACTACTACTATGCAAAGGCATAAGCAATCCTGTCGAAACAACACACTAGTAAAGGAAATGCAGCTTCAAAACAATAAATGATGATTCAAATTATAACAAAATCATTTAGAATTTACCGAATAGAATCAAAAAGGGAGTTCTTAGGTATAGGTTTCTGTCGAACACATAGAACCGAGTGTAGAACGACATCAGTACGTTATTCAGATCGATAAACATGCTGCAAATGAAATAATCACAAGCAAATATTCGCTTACAACCACATCTGATATATTAATTAATAAGCAATAATTGATTTGTTACAGTTTATAATTAACTCTCATATAATAAATTTGCCATTATCCCACTCCTGAATCCTTTGGAATTGTCTGACCATCCAAAAAGTTTGCTCGGTTGTCATACAAACTTCGTTACTCCATCTGACGCATATGCCTGGTTTTACTACGACATTCGAAACGATACAATGTTGAAAATTATTTAAATGTGAGACATCAAAGGGTAAAGCTTCTTTCAATTCAAAGCAAGATCCAACGCTAATGAGTTAATTTTTTGCGCACTCTGTATTAGTAATACCTATGTAGGTATATTAAAATAGGGAAACTTTGTGGGAGGCACCTCTATATGATACTTCAGAGGTGGATACCTAATAATAATTCGATAAAAAAATTATACAGATATTTCGAAATTCTATATATTATTTCACATTTTATTATATAAATTAAATAGAAATACATGTACTGTATACGTGACCACCTTACATAATAAAAAACTAATTCCAATAATTTGATACTGGCTTATCATTTGATACCACAATATTATAAATAAACATAAATAACCCAATAATATACCTAGATAAAATCAAAACAAATAGCATACATTTTATTGATACAGGTACTTTTAACCCCTCAAATTTAAATAATATCAGTATAATAAACGTTACTCAAATTATACCATAATTCTGACATTAGGAAACTTATAAAAATAATTTAAAAGGTATCATTTTTTGAAAGTATCCACCAAGTTTATTAGTTTATTTAGGTACATCTACCTCTCATAACCTCGCTTTAAAAAGGGGTCATGACCAAAAAACATTTGTGGGTGATAAACAATAATAAACAATTGACACTTTCGTGACAATGTCGTCTTCGAAATATATAAACTTGTCATTGTTTTAAACAAGTATTGTCTTTATTGTTGTATAATAAAAACTGTAACAAAAATCGATGATGATCTTCCACCGTTTTAATAACGAGCAAGTTTGTTTATATATTTAGATGGCTTAAAAGAGTTTTGGGAACGATCTGAATCGAAATAAAGGTACAATAAATTCATACAACTTACCTTTCGTCTTGTAATCGTTTAAGTTCCAGCATCTCAAGCTCAAACCTAAGGTTGCTGTTTTCGCACAGCAGGAGGTCCCTTTCACTTGCAACCCCATCCAATTCGCGTTTTAATCGTATAATTTGATCTCGTTGTTCCCGAATTATGGCATCACGATGTGCCAAAAGAGAATTTATATCAATATCTGTTCCAGCCATTGCCATGATATGGGGCCTCCTACTTGTTCTTTATTATTAATACACACAATGTTAATAAATTGTGTAAAACTACTATCACAAACACATTGTATGAAGTACACCTATTTTTCACTAACGCTTATCAATAAAAATTGAGATAAAAGCTAATTTATTGCAACACCGTGTTAATCATCGGCTTTGACAGTCTATATAGAGCATAGAGCGCTGAGCGCGCCATACTTGTTATTATTCCTATTTCTCTTATGCCTAATGGCACACTTCCATGCGTATGACGTCATGCTCTCCATTATACCACGCACAGGTATAGAACTATTAACCGCTAGATGCCGCCACAAGCATGACATTCAAATAAAAGTATCCTATATCCTATCCTAAAGTTTTGAATCTTTTAATCGATATCGATTATATTTCAAACACATGGTTGCCAGAGCAACAATGTTTATAAAAATTAACAAGCAGTTTTTGGGGATTAATTAATAAATTTAGGTAAATGAGTGCGTATAAACCAAATTGAATAGAATAATGCCTCCCTGTTATTAATAATTGGAATTAAATCTTTATATTATCTATATTTTATACATTCATCCTTTAGCCATAGAAAAGTCTATAAGTAAAAAAGCAATATGTGAAGCTAAAGTAGATAGAAAACTTGTACCATGAATACTCCTTCAAAGTTGCGAAACGATAGACAAAAACTAATAAAATGTAAGTAAATCGATAATAGCTAATACAGATATGTTAAATTTGTACTCATGTCGCAACAGTGTTAAATGCGTCATGCACAGGGCTACCAACTTAATAAATTAAAAATAACTAACCAGGTAGAAAACTACCAGTATTCATAACTATGTTTTTCTAAATAATAGTGAATAGAAAATGAATTATTATTATTAATTACTTTGATTATATTTCCAAATTGTTTAAGTTGTTTATTTATATATATATATATATTAAAACCTTATGAAGTCCTAACAAAACAGAAAAGTGGTAGTAAAATTAAATTTTGGCGCCAAAACCAATGTTGTCAGGTCTTATTCATCGGAAAAAGGAAAATAAAATAATATGCACAAATTAATATAATCACATTATATTGTTTAAATGTTGGGAATTTGTCATTTACTAACTTTTTAGATGTTTATAGACTCCAGATTTCTGAAATTGAGAACTAGAATTAAAGTTCATATTGGCGAACTCCCGGTAGGAAAGAATATTTATACGACTATTATCCCAAGGCTCTTCAACAATATATATTATATTAATTATAGTCCCTGATTTTAATTTCTTAAAAATTAAACAAAGAAAAAGTAAAAATAAAATAATTAACTAAATAATTGGCTGCACCACCATAAGGTGGAGGCCACACCTTGAAGAAGAAGAAATAAAATAATATTTTGCAGTATTTAAATTATGATCCGGCAACATAGACGTGATTCTGAAACGTCAAACGTCACTAAAACGTCAAACGTCACTGAAACGTCAAACGTCACATCCGGTTGGTTTTAAAGGTTAACCGGGGTTCCTATATATACCTTCGCTTTGCATCGTTCCATTTTGTTTAAGTGTAGTGTGGTGAGAGCGTGTGTGGTTGTGTACGTTTCACACGAAACACAACCCACCTAAAAAAAAGTGAAATAACATATTTAAAAATACAAAAAAAAATTTAAAAATATACACAAAAAACCAAAAAAATCGAAAAATTGAGGAAAATATTAAAATACGGGATATCATTTTCATTTTATATGTTACGGGAGCATTCATTTCGACGATTCTGTGTATTGTAGTATTATATTGCAATAATTAATAGCAGCAGCAATGAATCAAGGGCCCCCAAATTATCCCATGGCGTCTCTGTACGTCGGAGACTTGCATTGTGACATTACTGAGGCCATGCTTTTTGAGAAATTTTCCACTGCTGGTCCTGTGCTTTCTATCCGGGTATGCAGAGATTTAATCACTCGTAGATCTCTAGGATATGCCTACGTTAATTTTCAACAACCAGCTGATGGTAAGTAGAACTACTAATTAAATATTCTTATTGTTAATATAAGTTTCCATATGGTAAAATTGTTAACCTTCAAGTACTGAACATTGTTCTAAATTCTGTTCCATTCACTTAATGGACAATATGTATGAGTCATCAATAATACAAAGATTTTTTTATTGGTAAATTCAACATGTAGGAAAATATAAATCTATTCATGTCCTCATTATTTCAGCATTGTGCAATCTAAATCATTCTATTATTCCAACATAAGTAGAAAATTATTTTGTTCTATAAATTAAATAGCCGTGAAAGTTTTGTAAACAAATTATGTTATTGTTCATTTATTATTAAAATAACTGTAAAAGAAAAATCTTGAAATCTGTAACGTGTTTGCGATGGTGGTTGCATATCTAACAGGGTTGCCATGTGTCGTGAAAATATATTGATTTTCCTGTGTTATATTAATGGTTTAGCGAACATTATTATTTTTTTGGCAATATTTATTTCCTTTAGCTTTACAATAATTGTACAACATGAAATTCATTTTTTTTCTAGCTGAGCGAGCTTTGGATACAATGAACTTCGATCTGATCAAGGGCAGGCCTATCAGAATTATGTGGAGTCAACGTGACCCTTCGTTAAGGAAATCTGGTGTGGGTAATGTTTTCATTAAGAACTTGGATCGTTCTATCGATAACAAGGCTATGTACGACACTTTCTCTGCATTCGGCAACATTCTCAGCTGCAAAGTTGCACAGGTAATTTGGTATATTATATTTTCTCACGTTTTGATATCAGCAATTTTATTTTTGTTCTTCATATATAGAAATAAGAATTTATTTATATAGCAAACGTGGCATGAGCAAAATATTAAATCGTATAGATTAAAAAGCGACTGAACTGCGTATAGTTTTTTTATCATAAATAAATAATACAGTATTTAACATCTTTTTATAAACAATATTAAGATAAGATTTGTTTGTTTTTAGAACCAATTCCTATAAAGATAACAAAAGGGATTTATTAAAAGTTCGTTGTTAAATTTTCAGATCTAGTGAAATCTAATATTTATGTTTTAAGAATTAAAATACTGATGATTTTTCTTTTTATTGCCATGAAATAGTGAAATTATTTCACGTAAAAGATGCTTATTTGTTATGGAATATGTTTATTCTTCAATGAAGACTCTCTCGATGTATGAATTCTTCATAAACAAGTCATTGTTAGGATATAACGTAAACATCTGGCGATAAGAATTATGCTGATGAGGCTATTCGGAGAGACTGCATTTGATTTCGATTACATTTTCACTATTTTATTTTATTTATTCTCACAAATATTTTCATTTAGGACGAAAACGGTGCAAGCAAGGGCTACGGATTTGTTCATTTCGAAACCGAGGAAGCCGCTAACAAATCAATTGAAAAAGTAAATGGTATGTTGTTGAATTGTAAGAAAGTTTACGTTGGTCGATTCATCCCCCGTAAAGAAAGAGAAAAGGAATTGGGCGAAAAAGCTAAATTGTTCACCAACGTGTATGTAAAGAATTTCGGCGAAGATCTATCTGAAGAACAATTGCGCAGCATGTTTGAAGCGTTCGGTAAGATTACCAGCTATAAGATCATGAGTAAAGATGATGGCAAATCGAAGGGATTCGGTTTTGTGGCTTTCGAAAGCCCTGAAGCGGCCGAAGCTGCTGTAGAAGCATTAAATGGTAAGTTATTATAATTAATGATAATTAAATTAAAATTTAACACTACTTTTAAGTTTTTTTTGCGTATAACTATAATTTGGAACGCAACCGAACACTTGCAATTTTGTACTTTTAAGATATATATTTACATTTCTTTTAGGTAAGGAACTCGTCGAAGGCAAACCGTTGTATGTGGGACGAGCTCAGAAAAAAGCTGAGCGACAACAAGAACTAAAACGTCGTTTCGAAGCATTGAAAATGGAAAGATTGAATCGCTATCAAGGTGTTAACTTGTATGTTAAAAATTTGGACGATACTATTGACGACGAACGTCTTCGTAAAGAATTTTCGCCATTTGGTACTATTACATCAGCTAAGGTCATGATGGAAGAGGGTAAGTTGTAACCTTTGCTTTGCCATGACTACTAAATGGGACACATTTCCGTGAATTATTCATAAATTCTTATACGGGAATAATATGGTCCTTCGGATTTTTTTTTCTAAAACCTCCAGCGCTTCGAAACCTTAATTTACTACCCCGCTGGGTGTTCGGCTCACATTTTTCTTCCATTGTAGATAAACAAACGCAATGAAAAAAGAAATACGTCGTTGTTTCTGCATATTGCTAAAGTTAGTGAAAGTAAGGGGTGAAAATTACTCTTCCGGTTTACAACATCAAAGGTTCATTCAACTCATATTTGAGTCTGTCTCTGCTTACAATCATTTTAGAGAAATTTAGGCTCTTTATAGTTTGGGTGGGATCACTCAGGATGTGTCCATACCCATGTTGGTATAAATACATTTTGCGTTGTAACAGGATTTTTTCTTTATCAAAAGTTGTAGGTACACTATTTAAAAGATTTTGTTTCCCAACTGGAAAAACAGCTTTGGTCATTTGAACGATCAAAATAGCAGTGCCTTTTCTTCAAGTTTCTTTAAAATTGAATCTGGTCCCACTCGTCGTTCCAATTGACTTTTACCAGGAACTTTAAGTTGGTGGGATGAGTTTGCATGTGTTAAAAATTCTGTTTTATAGGACGGAGCAAAGGATTTGGTTTCGTCTGTTTTTCATCGCCTGAAGAGGCCACCAAAGCTGTTACTGAGATGAACGGTCGCATCGTTGGTACCAAACCTTTGTACGTAGCACTGGCTCAAAGGAAAGAAGACAGAAAAGCTCACTTAACATCTCAGTATATGCAGAGAATGGCTAACATGCGTATGCATCAAATGGGACATTTCATCCAACCAAGTGCTTCAGGTTAGTATGATAAAGGTTTTTTGAGGTACGTTGCAGGTGTGTAATTTATATTTTTTATAATAGGTGGATATTACGTGCCTACTATTCCAACTACGCAAAGATTCTATGGACCCGCCCAAATGGCTCCAATTAGAACCAGCCCAAGATGGCCAGCACAGACCCAAGTTAGACCTGGTGGTCAAGGAGGTAAAGCATTTTTTTAATATTATTATTTATATCAAACTTAAAGTAGTTAGTCGCAATTTGTTTTCCCTCTTGTACAATTTGGGGCAAAGTTTTGTTGTCTAATTTGGTCAAATAATCATCATACTATGCCAACTTGGTGTTTTCACATCTCGCTACATTGGTTGTTGGAGCTTTTGAGTTTGTGATGAACGATTTCTGGTTAACATTGTTAGACAATCTTTGCCAGACGTTTCGGCAAAAATTCCAGAGAACTAAACGTTGGAAGTCCTGCACGGTAATTTAAAAGCTTTTGGGCATGCATATAACTATTGCTTTATCGCTTAATAATCGACGCATTAATGGACCAAATTCTGTTGTTTTTGGATGGTAAATAATACAAAGTATCGTTCGAGAGAGAGGAATGTTCAGAGAGGATTTCCAGCAACTTCAGCGTGTGTTTTGCAGCGGAACTTCATACTTTTTAGCGCGATATAATCGTGCCATGAGTTAAACCAATTAAATACTACGAAATCGCTCATCACTAACTTTATTTGGGCATTTGGTTCAGCACAAATAGTGATTGTAGAATTTGAAATGCTTCAAATGTATTTTTAACTAATAATAATAGTAATTAAAAAGGTAAATTATTATTATTTATAGATTTTCATCAGTGGTGGGTGATAAAACTAATTATTTCGGTTTTTGGGGAAATACTTGGTGGTGATAGAGATTCACCCGATACAGGACTCGTTAATACTGGATCCAATCGAAGTGGATTGTAAATACATGTATTTTTGAAAATGTATCTACAAAAAACTCGAGCAATTCTGTAGTCTTTATTCAGTGTTACAGTATAGTTGAATTCCTTTAACAAGTTATACTTTTGACTGTTTTTACTAGTAACCATATTTCATTTGTTCTGTTTTCCGATATGCAAAGAAAACTAACAATGGCTTTAGTTTTCCTCCACCATGATTTACAAGTATTGTTTTTTAAAAACAACAAATATATGATATTTTATTGAATTGATAAACTTGTTCTACACAACAACAAAGTTGAGGAGAATGCTGGAATAGCAAATTAATAATTGATCATGTACTGTTCCGGCGTGTCATCATGACCTTAAAATTCCAGACGGCATTCTCAAACTATTTTACGTGCTATTTATGTATTGAGAATAGAGCAAGAACAAACGAATATTTTTATTGCTTTTCAAAATATTCTCATTTAAGATCTATGCACTTTTGAATTCGATGAAACCCCCTTCAAAGCACTTTTCCTAGTCAGAAGACCATAGCTCTAAAACATGGTTTTTGAAGGCCTCAATCGCTTCTTCGGGTGATGTAAATCGTGATCCGCCCAGTTTATTTTTAATTAGTGGCAATAAGAAGAAATAATTGGGTGCCAAATCGGGGCTGTAAGGTTTGTTGCAAGTGATGTGTGTGAGCTCGCTTTGTCGTGATGCAACACGAATCGTCGTTTTCGATTCGTTTCTGTCAATTTACTGAAAACTTGGGGCAAAAAATTGTCGTATACCACGCTGAATTAAACGGTCTTCTGATTGCCTCAAGCTACAGTTTCGACATGACCGGTTTTCGTGAAGAAACACGCCACCATTTACTGTTTAACTCTTCGGGAACGAACAACTTTGCTGCCTTTTCTTTCTGGCTCATGGGCATAAAACCACAACTGTGACGATACTGTGTACGGCTTTGGATGCACGACAGTTGTATGTGGAATCTTAACGAGAACATCCAAATGTTCGTGCAAAATCATTCTAATGCTTGTCTCGATTTCACAATGACGATCTTCAATTAGTTTTCGCATAGCACCAATGGTTTCCGACACAACGACTGTTTTTGCCGACCATCTTTAACTTCGTCCGTGAGCGAACTACGACCACGCTTGAATTCAGTGTACCAGCGCTATACAGTGCACTGTTCCTGCATTACTTACTGTAAATAATACAAGATTTAGTATACTTTGAGGCAATCGCTGCATAATCTAACAATTCGCTTTGTTGAAAGTATACAGGGTGTCACAACAAAGACAATCTCTGAAACTAATAGTAAAAAAATTAATAATTTTACCACAAATTGTCTTAATTAAGCATAAACGAAACTGAAATCATGTGTGGAGTTTTTATTTGCATTACATATCTTTTAAAAGCAGTTGAAAACTTATTGATTAGTATGTTTCTTAAAGGAATTTGTACTGATTTAGAGTTTCGACGTATACTGAGAGGGCACCCCGTAATATATGATTGTATTTATTTAAAGGGGCCACAGCATACGCTAGTATGCCGAGCACATATAGGGCGGCTACCAGACCCCCCAATCAGACGGCTGCCATGCGGAGTAACATAAATATGCCGAGACCGATAACCGGTCAACAACCGCCTAATATACAGGGACGTCCACTTGCTAGCCAAGGTGTGGTGGCAGCTGGTGGTACTCGCCCTACCAACTTTAAATACACTTCTAATATGAGAAATCCACCACAAGGTAAGACTAACTGTGCACAAGAACCAAAAAACCATAGAAGATAGAAGATCAGTCGCGATTTTTTTTCCGCAATATTTAGCACGAGCAGATTGTCATATTTCATATTGAGTTTTAATGCTTATTTTGTGATGTTATATTGCTTTATTATTTATTATTGCTTATCAACAAAGTTTTTAAAGTACATTTCATGCTTATGTTTTCTCCGCTTAACATCCTTTTTTATTTTTCATTTGAATTTAAAAGTTACTTTTAATTTTGCAATTGTTGATTTTTAGTTTGTAAAGAATATTCTGGCTTTTATTAATCTGTTCATACAATTCTTTATTTTATCCAAATTCAACATTGTAACATAAAATATGCTTTTATTCAATGACAATGTTGAATTGAAACTGTTTGATTTTGGAAATGTAGGAATTACCGTTTGTCATTAACAGTCATTAGGTAGAACATACGAATCGAATACGTTGAACGTCTAGACCTTTGTAGTCTTACTTTGCTTATGAAATATGTGTTTTGTTTCAGGCATGAGCATCCAACAAGCTGCTCCAGTTCAACAGGCTGTACACATTCAAGGCCAAGAGCCTTTAACGGCAACAATGTTGGCCGCAGCTCCACCACAAGAGCAAAAACAAATGTTGGGTGAACGGCTTTTCCCACTTATTCAACGCATGTACTCTGATCTTGCCGGCAAGATTACTGGAATGTTATTGGAAATCGATAATACTGAATTGCTGCATATGTTGGAACATAACGAATCACTCAAAAATAAGGTGGAAGAGGCTGTTGCTGTCTTGCAGGCTCACCAAGCTAAACAAGCCGCTATAAAGAAGGACTAACCACAGATATAGATATTTGTACAAGCTAATTCATTTATTTATTAGCTTGTTTGTACTTTTGTTTAACTTAATCATTTTTTTTAGAATAATCTTATCTTTTGTTTTGTTTTATGTAAGTTCTAGCTATTGCTTGTCAGAATAATTATTATTTCATTTCAGTTTCACATTAGATATAATTTTTATGTATTTTAGGTATTTTCAAACGATGTATTAGTTATATAAACTATTCAAATATAATTTAAGACAATTTATTATATTTGTTTTCCTCCGACTTAAAATTTTTATTGGTTTATGGTTTATTTGTAATTCCTCTGGGATAATAAAAGTTCTAAGAAAAATATGATTTTTTATCACTATTATACACTCATAATCATGAAAAGAAAAATAATAACATCCCTCACGAAAGACAGTGCACTTCGGATGTGGGAACTCCACAGTGAAGTGTATTGAGTCCATTGATATTCCTGATGTTTGTGAATGATTTGCCGGATTATATTTCGCTTACAAATTAAAAAATACATTTTCTATTTGGAGGTCGATTGAATATGTGACTTTGAAGTCCTATCTTGGCATTAACACACTGAACTGGTATTGCTACATAACCTCTAAAAGTGTTGAATATTGCGATATAATAATTGGAATATGATTTCGAATCAAACCAATAAATTGTAAAAGTTTAAAACATGGATAATAATATCATGGAAGAAATAATTTTCCAGTTTTCAGAGCAGTTTTGGTTGTTTTCACAAGTTTTCGAGGTTAAGTGAAAGACAATCACAAAAAAGATGATCTTTCGGTTTCGCCAAATATTCAGTTCAGTATAATCACATTCAGTTTAATCACATTCACTTGTTCAGATCAATCACTACGAAAGAATAACCCTTATGTCACAGCGTATTAACTGAGCTGAGTTTAAACATGAAATTCCCTAAAGAAGGCAAGAATGGTCATTTTGACTAATGTTTCCGGTTTACTTTTCTTGTCACTTGTCGCACTGCGAGACTGTGAACCTTAGACAAGGAAAGAGAGTGGACCCGTAACTGTGCCGGTCGTTGTGTTACCACCTAGCACTTATCCCTTAGATTCAGAGGCGTAACATACATAACTTATGTGATATATTTTTGAAATTTTATTTAATTTTGATGATTAATAGTTTTAATAAAAAAAGATATGTGCATGTTGATGTATTAATAGTAATAATAAAAATTCTTTATTTCAAATAAATCTACCTACATATCCACAATCACACGAGCATACAAATAAATGAAACGACGTCAAAAAAGAGAAAAACAAAAAAAAATTGATACTCCTAACTACATATCAAAATAATCCGCCAATTGATATGGTTCTAGTTCCACTAGTAATTTCCTAACTTCATTCTTAAATATCTTCAATCTATTTATTTCTTTGATACTGATTGGTAGTTTGTTCACAAATCTAATTATCATATTATATAATGCTGATTTTTCGGTTAGAGATAATCTGTGAGTGAGAGGTACTGCAGTAGACACAACACCAATACATACCGTTTTTATTGTCCTTTAAATAGAATGAGTTTTGTTAATTGATTTCGAGAATGGGATTTAATTTTTGAGACTGTAGTTTTGTTATGAAATATACACGAACATTAAGACATTTAACACAAATAGATTTTATTAAAAAGTATATTATGTGATTTGCTGGGCTATCTAGTGCATGTTGTTCTAAAGATTGAAATAATTAAAAAGCTAAAGTGACATTATTTTATTCACTTTTAACGCATAAATGTGTAAAAAACAAATTTTTTGGAAAAATATAATGTCTACGCCCCTGGTAAAGTAAACATCTATAGAGGTTTCTATCAATAAATAATGCTTTATCATGTTGATTTTAAATGAATTGTTGTATCAAACAGTTTTAATTAGGTAAACTGAAACCTGTTATACTACATACTAAAAGATAATAGCCTAAAGATTACTTATAATTATTAAAAACTAATAAAAACTAGAAGCGACTTGATACATCATTCTAAGTTTTACCTATTAAACGAAATTCTGGACTCCTTTTGTTCACTGCGACTTGGGCATCCAAAAGCCACACAATGTACCATTTTATTAATATACAAAATAAATTTCTATTCCCAATTTTCACAAATAAAATCATCAAAAATGCAAACGTAGTTTTCTGTTTTTCAGCACCTATAAAATGGCCGCCGCATTAAAAGCGTAACACTTGCCATACATTCAGATATACGAACGTGCGGTATCCCCTCTCTTTCCTAATCTAAGGTTCGTTCAGTTAACCTCTAAAAGTATTGAGAAATAATAATAAGAATATGGATAATAAATAATAATAGACAATCACAAAAAATATGATCTTTTGGTTTCGCCAACTATTCAGTTCAGTATAATCACATTCACTTGTTCAGATCAATCACTATGAAATAATAACCCTTATATTAAATTATGTCAGCTGTTCGTTTTTGCCCTTTTTGTAAAAATATGTTATATTTACAAGAAGCACCAGGAGGACTACAATGGTACTGTAATCTGTGCCCAGTCTTTTTTCCTGTGACGAAGACTACAATACATCGAACCTACTATAAATTGAAGGTACGTACTTTTTATAACATTTAGTAACAAATAATGCATTAGTGTTTATTTCTTTTTAGGAAATTGATGATTTTGTATTAGGGAGCGAAGAAGCTTGGAAAAACGTTGATTCTACAGAAGAACGTTGTCCAAAGTGTTCACATCCACGTGCCTATTTCATGCAATTACAAACGCGATCAGCTGATGAGCCAATGACAACATTTTACAGGTGTTCCAATAAAGAGTGCAATCATAATTGGCGCGACTAGTTTTGTTTAGATGAAGTTATATATGTTTAAGCTATCTTGAGAGATCAAGAGGCTGAAGAAGTTGCTATAAATCAATTACAAACAGGGTCAGTGATAGCATTACCAATAGATACTGTTTATGGACTGGCTTGCGATGCCTCTAACATAAATAGTATTAATAAATTTGTTGTTTTGTTTTTATGTAAGTTCTATTGCTATTGCTTGTCAGAATAATTATTATTTCATTTCAGTTTCACATTAGATATAATTTGTATGTATTTTCAAACGATGTATTATATAAACTATTCTAATATAATTTAAGACAATTTATTATCTTTGTTTTCCTCAGACTTAAAATGTTTATTGACTGTATCATGAATTTTCCGGATTTCGTTTGAATTCAATTGAATATCCCTAGTTCATCGTAATGATTTTTGTTTTAACTTGCTTTATGTTGGTAAATGAAGAAAATCAAAAGATCGTATAATAACTATAAAAGTCTTTTATTTTCAGGTTCTTTATATAAACAATGTATACAAAATTTAACAAAATATATTTAGTTTTAGTATGTCAATTTAAAATCCTAAGGCTTAATGCTTTTGACAGCTTTCTGCGCGGCATCATCCAAATCTTGCGCTGTCGTTATGTCCAAACCTGATTCCTTAATTAATTGACGAGCTGCCTGTGCATTTGAACCTTCGAGTCGTACAATTAAAGGAACTGACAATGGTTTTATTTTTAAAGCGCCAATAATACCATTGGCAATTGTGGCACAATTCACTATTCCACCAAAAACATTCACTAAAATAGCTTTGACATTCGTATCGGATGTGATTATTTCGAATGCCGCTTTAACTTGATCTTCCTTGACGCTACCCCCTACGTCCAGGAAGTTAGCTGGGTCCCCGCCGTGCAGTTTTATTATGTCCATAGTAGCCATTGCTAGTCCAGCACCATTCACTAAACATCTGAAAATGTAATAGATCTTAAGATATGACGATTAACTAAACTTTAAACAGATACAGATAGAATGAGCAGTCTTAATGTGGGCGCTACAAGGCCAATCAACAGCGGTACTTACCCTATATTTCCAGTCATTCCTATATAATTAAGATTATATTTGGTTGCTTCAACTTCACGGGGATCACTTTCAGTAATGTCTTCCATTGCAAAAATATCTTTTTGTCTGAATTTGGCATTGTCATCAAAATTTAATTTGGCATCTACAGCAATCACTTGACCGTCATCAGTCTCAACCAGTGGATTAATTTCAATCTGAACGGCATCCACCTTTAAAGTAAAACTCTGTCAGTAAAGCAGGACGCCACAGGAGTATTTATATAGCAACTGAGATTTGTCAAAGACTAATTTAAAAAATTGTGAGTAACAACAAGTAGTTGACCATTATAGGAAGAACTACCCATCGAATGCTTAAATTTTATCATGAATCAATACACCTCAGTTAAATGATATTAATATGATTGCGCGACCTTTTTCCTGCATAGAGAACCAGCCAGTAAGGTCAGTGCTACTTAGCACCCTAGGATTTTTTCCTTTGGGACTGAGATTACTACTCCGAACTGTTGCCTTAGGAAGAACTTCATTGGCTATGAGAAGTGAACGAGATCCACTCACAGACTATAGAGGATGGAATGGTAAGAAATTAACACTGACCTTTGTAAATAAATTCCATAAATTCTTAATTTGTACTGCGGCTTTCTCTTTTAAATTGCCTTTGAACTCCAAAAACTCGGCAATGTCATTGGCAATTTTGTCAGTGACTCCGTCGAATATATCTATAGGTATTGTTTTCAATAAATGTGGAGTTTTCTCTGCTACAGCCTCAATATCCATGCCGCCAGCAGGTGATGCTATAATAACTGGTCCATTTTTTTGTCTATCCATAAGGATACATAAATATGTTTCACGTTGGATATTTACACTTTCTGCTATCATGACTTTCTTTACTGGAATACCTTCTACTGGTGTTTGTTTCGTTATTAAGTTGTGTCCTAACATGCTCTTTATAATACCTGGGAGGTTGTCCCGTCTAAAATAGAGTAAGAAAGTTGTAAATTATATCAGTTATATAATTCACGAAAATTGCAAACATTTTTATACTTTTATAAGAAAAACATACTTTTTGGTGATGTGTACTCCACCTTTAAAACCATTATCAAAATGACCTTTTCCTCGTCCACCAGCCAATATCTGTGCCTTTATAACATATTCACTGGCATCTGAAGTAATCGTAGGTAAAATGTATAAATTAAAAATGAAATATTTATTAATTACACTTACTAAATTTGTCTAATTCGGTAGCTCCATTTTCATCAACAATACAGAAATCTTGAATTGCAACATTACTCTTTTTTAATAAATGTTTACTTTGATATTCCAAAAGGTTTAAATTTCTCTTAGGTACCTAAATTAATTAAATTTAAATTGTTAGTAATTTGCATTTAATTCCATGGAGATTTGTACTTACTTTGGTAACAATAAATTGCGGAACATTGAGCTTATTAAAACATTTCCAAATGGAAGTCATTATTTTGATATTTAGAAAGCAAAGTTGAGAAAATTATAAAATCTGTAAAATGTCGTGTGGTTCTTGAGCTTGAACAACAGATTAACTAACGCTAACGAATATATCAAAGTCCAATTATTGAAAAGCAAATACAATAACAAAATTTAAATTATTAAATTAACGTAATACAAATTTAAAACATTTTGTTAAGAAATTCTTGATAACAAAATTGCAAAATAAAGCCTTAATTATTTAAAATTCAAATATCTCTTTTTATAGGCTATAGTTGTTGTAGTCGCCATTTTAAAGCAACATGGAAAACAGTGTCATTGTCTTTATAAAGACAATGACAGTGTATTATGTGTCGCATGGTTGTTATAAAGACAATGGTTGTACCATAGGTAATTGTGTGTATTAGCTGTGGTTGTACCATGTATGTGTCGCAGAACTACAGACATTGTCTTTTAAAGGCAATGACTATCTCTTAGGAGTTTCATACATTTTTTGTTCCTCATATATGTGTGTACTTTATACATTTTATTAGGTAGTCATGGAGTAAATGTATTTTTGATCGTTTTATTTCATATCTACTACAATGATCGACCGACCTCTAGCAACTCCGACAAGGCGGCAGCCATATTGAGGCAAAGCTATAGAACACATTCAAAAGTATACATTCATTCACTTCACTATTTCTATTAAGACTTTAAGGTTAGTCTCTCATTTCTCACTTAATCGTCATTCAAATTTGCAAAAAGGGTGTGAATGCTGATATTTGCTGTTTCGCATTGAAGGATAATGTCCTAGACATCGACTGGAGGGAGGTTAAATTGCTCACTTAACTGTCAGTTATTTTTTTAAAGTAACTTGCGATTTACTCATGGTACATGTACGATGCGATTTACTGAGATGAGTGAAAACTGCTGATAAGAATGGTCATTTTGACTAACATAACATGTCCGGTTTACTTTTCTTGTCACTTGTCACTGGTCGCACTGCGAGATTGTGAACTCTGGAAAAAATAGAAATCAGTTTTCGTTGTAATCACATAACACACAATTTATCCATGTTTAGGTTATTTAACAAATAATGCATTAGTGCTTATTTCTTTTTAGGAAATTGATGACGTATTAGGGGGCGAAGAAGCTTGGAAAAACGTTGATTCTACAGAAGAACGTTGTCCAAAGTGTTCACATCCTCGTGCCTATTTCATGCAATTACAAACTCGATCAGCTGATGAGCCAATGACAACAGTTTACAAGTGTTGCAATAAAGACTGCAATCACAATTGGCGCGAGTAGTTTTGTTTAGATGAAGTTATATATAGCATTATCTAAACTGATTAAGCTATCTCTCAACCCTAATGTCGCTTCTATGGCTACCATTATTCCAGTTACGCATCAAGAGGCTGAAGAAGTTGCTATAAATCATTTACAAACAGGTTCAGTGATAGCATTACCAACAGATACTGTTTATGGACTAGCTTGCGATGCCTCTAACATTAATAGTATTAATAAATTATATGCTATTAAATGTCGTAATGAAAATAAACCATTGGCAATTTGCTTGAGCACTGTTTCAGAGGTCCAAAATTGGGTAAAATATATTTTTTAATTAAGGTTAATTGTACATTTTCTGTTAAACGCGGTGCCAATACTTTTTTAAAGAGTTACTTGAGTAAACGGGAGCGTAGGACTTAAAAAATTATTCAGGCTAGGTGCCAAGGTAAAAGAATATTCTGTTAAGTAATGCTTTTCGCTTTATTTTTCAATTGCTAGGTATACCTGCAAAATTCAAATTAAATTTTATTTTTAGGCTGATACAAAACATCTACCCCATGGTCTCTTGTCAGCTTTGTTGCCTGGTCCAGTGACAGTGTTATTAAAGTGTATCAATAAACTTGATAAATCATTGACATTTAAAGGAAAAGTTGGTATCAGAATTCCTGATCATAAATTTATCAGAAATTTAGTGTCGGGTTTAGGACAACCTTTAGCGTTGACTAGTGCAAATTTAAGTAACGAATCGAGTTCTGTGACTATTTTAGATTTTAAAACATTGTGGGACAGAATACCGATTGTGTTTGACGGTGGTGATTTAGGAAAAAATCATAGTGCTTCAACTGTTGTTGATTTATCTGAAAAAAAATTCTTCAGAATTGTTCGGAAGGGCATAGCACTTGACCGAACAAAGTCCGTTCTATACAAGTTTAATGTGAACGATATTGACAATGAATAAATTATTAAGACGTGTTAAATCATCAAATAAAAGAGATGATATGATTAAAAAATCCATTACAACGCATCTTTCTGACAGTTTAAAGGAAATTCAATATTCTGCAGCTGAAGAAAACAAAACTAACAAAACACTAGATATATCGGAGGCTTCAAATCAGCTATGTACTGCAATTGAAGCCATGTTTTTACATGGCCTTAAAGACACAATAACGCATCGGTTTAAAAAAGTTCTTGCAGATGTGGACGATCGTCCTGAACCTAGCTTTTGGGGTCCATTATTAGTTATTTCCCATAGACAAATAATTGAGCAATTAACAAGTTTATCACATATAAGCACTGAAGTTGGGCAGTGTAGAGCTTGGGTACGGTTGGCACTAAATGACTGTCTTTTATCTTCATATTTAATGATTATTCGGCAGGATCCATCAGCGTTGAAAACATTTTACAATATTGGCGCTTATGTCAGAGATTCAGATCTATTGGATGTAGCCCAACGCCTTATTGAAGGTGTTGAGGCATTCAAATCTTTTTCGTTACCATGTAATTCAAGTTTACTAAATACATGGCCGTTTCCCAGCCTTTTTCTCGCAGGTGTTTGGGCACCTACATTGAAGTCCTGTCCGGTAGCACCATGCGACGATGTAGCGCAAGCTTTAGAAGATTATAAACCATCACTTTTAGATAACAGTTCAGAAACTGCGTCATTGTCATCAGCAATATCGTTTTCTTCACAAAATTCCGGTTTTCGACAAATTGTTGCTCTGACTGAAGACGAGGTGTTAAAAATAATTCTCGCAAAAGATAAAGATATAAAACAAACTGTAAAACCAAGTTCATCTTATGAAGAAAAATTATCGGAGTCACCGGAGACTGGCAATAAAAGCGTAGAAGCTGAAACTGTAAATTATACAACTGTTGGCAATTCTCTAAATAGAACCGGATGGTCTTTCGATAGAAGTCAAGAGCAAGAAAGCCCTTCTGAATTGCCTCCCGAAAAGGAACATCCAAAATCTATGGAGGCAAGTTACAGCGCATTAATTGACAGCTATAATATGTCAACTGATACGTACGGTAAATCTCCTGATATCAGAGAAATTTGGCAGAAATTTGAACATGAGAGGGTCGAGAGGTTAAGCCCTGATATGTCTCTGATTAATGGTGTCGAAGGCGAAAAATGTGAAATAGAAACTGCAGTAGTAACGAAACAAGAATTATTATCAATGGAATCACAAATCGGAAGAATTTGTAGAGAAAAAGGATTGGATTTTCAGAATTTTCAATGTGCTGGTTGTAGTTGTGCACTGTCTGTAACAAAAAAACCAAAGTAATATTAATAACTAATCTACCTACTAAGAATTTAATAATTCTATGATCTTGGTTTCAGTGTTTGTGGGTTTACCGGCGATTATTTTTGCGGCTCCTGTATGAGTGAGGAAAATATAAACATCCCAGCAAGAATTATACACAACTGGGATTTCAAATTATACCCAGTTTCACAAAGAAGTTTTAACTACATTGAGGAAATTAAGCATCATCCTATAATCGATCTGAAGGTATGTAAGTAATTTGAATTTTATACTTTTTTTATATTGAATAAATAATAATCTACATTGATAGGCCACAAACGCACACATATACAAGGCAGTTGAAGAGATGTCAAAATTGAAAGTAATTCGAACGCAGTTGAATTTTTTGAGAGCGTATCTCTATACTTGTCGAGAGCCGGTTATAGAAGATTTGCAGAAAAGAATGTGGCCTAGAGAATATATGTATGAGCATATTCATCAGTATTCACTATCTGTAAGTTAGTAAACTGAAAACATTTATTTTAGGGTCTATATTTCTTTAACAATTTCATTTCGAACATTTGTTTGTCTGTGTCCTCCTAACCTCTATCCCTATAGGACACCTTGTAGTGCAGGATCATCATTATTCTGTGAAACAACGAAGTGATTGAATCGTTGATAGTTTTCGCGAAAATCGATTAATAATTGGACCTTTTACCTCATGCATTGTTAGTAAAAATGGGAATTTTATCGGGGCATTTCGCTTCGGTTGGATTGACACTTATTGTATTTTTAAGGATCTTCTGGAAGTGCCCAACAACATGCTGAAGAATTACTTGGAAAGTGTTGTCGCATTTGGGAAAGAACATGTATTTTCATGCTGGTTATGTAGTCAAAAGGGATTTGTCTGTGAAGTTTGTGACAAATCAAAAGCATTGTTTCCCTTCGATGTGGAAAATATTTATAGGGTAAATATAGTTAGTTCTACAGCAGTGTCTGCAAATTTATATATTATATAATTTTTAGTGCGAAACGTGTAATGCTGTGTATCATAAAAATTGCCTTAATTCTTCAAAACCGTGTCCGAAATGTAAGAGAAAGAAGAATAGAGAAGATTGTCCCGAAGCTGTTAATTGTGAATAAATTTATTTAGTTGCGTTCATTAGGGTTTTTATAGGAAATACCAACGCTGATTTAGTATATGAATCAATATTTCTAATATTATTTTACTCTCCAAGAAATCAGAAACAGTTCAGCCCATTTGGAACACTGTATAACTGGCAATATTTTAAAAATGTAGGGGCATCTTAGCAACTCTGCTGCTACTTTAATAGTTTTCCTATAAAAACGTTGAATGAGACAGGTGTAATTAAAGAGTTGTAAAAATATTTTATTATTTGTAAAACTTTAAAAAATTAAATGGGTATTTAAACTTTATGCACTTTTTATTTAAAAAAATAATTCCTTTGTATCAAATGTTGGTTACCATAAAATTGTCAAAAAAAATGTTGTAGAATTGAGAACTATATTTTGTCAATACAATAACTGCCGTATCATCTTCATTAAATTGTCGTTAATTTATTTGCAAATATCGACCTCTCTTTTTCTTAATGGTCTCAGGGAATGAAAATTTATTTAGTTTTAGTAAAAGTTTCTTTCACTTGATAGTGAAAGAAACTTTTACTTTACTTTTACCATTAGTTTTCGGACGAACATAATCTGCCCTATTTTATTCACAATGCCAACTACCATTTAGTCATACGTTATCTATTTTATTCTTTGGGTTTAACAAAAAATATGCGTATTAAAATAAAAATTATTTTATTTTAATAAGTACGTATATTCATCAGTTAGGATAATAATTCTACTTTCTCAAATGCATATTTTTTTAAACCCATAAAATAAAATAGATAACGTATGACTAAATGGTAGTTGGCATTGTGAATAAAATAGGGCAATTTATGTTTAGCTTTTGTCGTGAAAAGTTGTATTACAAGTTGTTGAATTAAATTTGTTTTGCTGAAGATAATTGTATACCTAATTAACGGAAATATAATTACAATAGTGTAACATAAATTAAACCAATTTTACACATTATAAAAAATATATTAAATCAATTCATTTGTTTACAATCTAATAACAAATACCGATAAGTACTAACAAATCAGGTAAATCATATTTGCCGTGAAATTAATAAAAAAAAGCTAGTAACAATATATTAATTTATTACATTAACAATTAACCAAGCCCTTTATTATTTAATAGAACCTATACACAGCAGTTTATATGCATAAGTCTTTCATTTTTTATTAATTCAAAATATAAAACCGAAATAATGGTCCTGAAGAAAACTGATTATAAAACAATATAAAGATAATTTAATAACAAAATAGTTCTAATATTTAATGTCAATCAATAAATATGATTATTAAAATTACATAACAACTATATTTTCATAGAAAATAAACAACATTACGTATCAAAAATAGATATTTAAATTTTCGAGTCCTGTCATTATTGTATTAATATTTCTCAAAAAGTAACTAGAAGCGATATAATATAATAATTAACAGGGAATCGTGAAAGTTAGATTATTCGACTACTTTCTATAAAACAAAAGATAAATTTTCATGCCAGAATTATAAAAAAAAACAATTAATGCAACAATTTCTAAAAATTTTTACAATTTAAGAACAGTAACAACAGCTATTCAAATATCACAAATAATCACCAAACATTTCACATTGTAACCACTTTTACTTTCAAATATTTTATATAAATATTTAGCCCAAAACTAAAGCTTTGCGCTAGAACTTTAAAATTAAATGTGATTTTGAAAAACATTTTCGCGGGCTTTATATATATTCTTAAGATTTTTGTAACAATGACATCTTACGATAAAAAAGCATAGAGGCAAGGGTTAATAATGTTTGTAATTTAAACTAAAGAAATGCGATGTACATCAATACTTATGCAAACGGTATATGAAGGTACTAAGTTTATACCAGACATATAGATACAAATATGTCAAAAAGTACGTCTTTATAAGGAAATACCAGTGTTATTTTGTCAATTGCCCTTCCCGAGTGACGGAATGTTATCTTAAGATAATGATACGCAGTTAAATGTTTTTCAAAATCCAATAAAGTTCGTTATTGAATAAATTAGATATATCAACTTTACTTATGTTGAAATACTTTTTCTTGAGATACGCAGACCTTCAATTTCATTTAAATTATAAATATTAAGACTAAATTTTGACTAGTTTTTGTGTAAAATTAATAAATTAGATTTTTTTTGTTAAATAAATTCAACTTATATTTAAATCACTTCTTAAGAAATATAGACATTCAGTTTCATTATTGATTTTGTAAATAGTTAATATCTGAAACGACAAATAAATATCTGATTTACTCAGTTTAGAAAGAATGTAATTCTTGGAATTAAAAGATAAAATTGTGATACTGTTAGTCATCACTCATCACAAATAATAACTTCTAGATTACTAGTAACTAAGCGTCATTCATACAAGTAATGCTCCTGCTCTTTGCAACTATGAATAAAAATCTCACAAATTATTTAAGTAGAAAAAAAAGAAGAAAAGTTGGCGACTTAGGAGGAATATGATTTAAACGATACACTATAATATAACAAAATCGGTACATCGGTTGATCTAACTAAATAAATAAATAAATTTAGCGTCAAAACAATATGATCCTGGTAAAAAAAAATAACAATGGCACAACTAAACCTAATCAAGCATTTTAGGGATCCTTAAATTATTCTGAGAGTGTAAATTGTAAGGTATAACTAAAGATTTTACAATAGAATAATTAATCTCCAGCTAATGCATAGCCCCTATACTAAGTGAACACGAGCCTTTTACATAAACCGAAAAAACATAAAACTCCTATGTACATAAACACTAATATCATCTCATAAATTGTGCTGTATTTTTACAAATGAATTATGTTCAATATGATAAACCTGGATACTTAAAAATGAGAAAATATTAAAAAATAGTGAAAACAAATCAAGGAAATGGTGGATACGATGGTTCATTTTTTCCATTCAGAGGTGTATTTAACGTAGATCGTGGTAAATCTACTACTGATGCTGAAGAAGATTGTGCTGGGAATTCAGTATTTTGTCCTTCGACACTGTTATCTAATAATTCGTTGAAATCTATCAAACTACTTGGACCTGCCGTTGGTTGGTTCCCAAACACCATTGGACCACCTTTAATCGAAATTATTTTCAAATTCAATATATCAAAAACAAGAAGGGGGACAGGAAATATACATAAAATAACTCAACCTTAGAATTTGTCTTACTTATTGATCCCGAATTATTAACAAACTCTTTCCCTTCATTAACTGAAGTTTCAGTATTTAAGTTAGGGGAAGTCAAGAAAATTAAAAGTGCAATAATAATAGGATGTAAATTTTAATAAACTGCATATAAAGTTTTCAGAAAGTTGCTCTATGGGGTACGATCGAGTGATCAGTGAAGTTTTTTGCGTTCTTAATATTTTATTATCTTTAATCATTTTGCATTAAATTTGAATTTTTTGTATTTTATAAAAATGCTACAGATTGCATACCGCTGGAAAAATATCAAAAGGGTTAGTAATAAGAGAGTTGAAACCGGAATTAAACTTACCTGATTCTCCGGAAGGATTACCACTTTCCAACTCAGGTAAGCTGTAATTGGGTGAATCGTTGAATAACTGTAAATAAAAAAAGAAATAATTAACATTTTTAAAAGATCTTTGTATGGATGATGACTTCTCTGCTTTTTTCATTTGTTTGGTGAATTCAAACAATGCCATGAATTTGTAGCAAATTTGTTAGTTACGAGAAATTCTTCTAAACTCTTGAATTTTGCACCATACATACCCCGTTAAGAGATTGAAACTAAAATATATGAATAAGAAAGTAACATTCCAATTATCAATATGAAATCAAAAATCTGAAACTCACCGCCAGAAATGTGTTCGCATCAAATGTGTCGCATCCATTCAAAACATCTTTAACCCGTCCTAATTCACTTTGCGTACTGTCCAGATGGCTACGTAAATCTTCCCTGAAACAGCTATTACCACTGTTTGCACTAACTCCCGAAGGTCTGCAATTAATGAGAATTAAATAATTTTTAGGATTTCCCCGGCAAAATATACCCCTACAAGATATTGAGGACCTGCAATCATTTTTGTATTTATTGCCAGTTTAAACAAAAACTAATAGTGGATTTTTAAATATATTGACGAATTAATTTTTTATTATCTCTTTACGTACCTAGCCACATTGTCGATTTGAAAATTTTCATTTGTAGGTGGAACTTTGCTATGATTGGTAGGCGGTATTCGTTTACCTTTCCATAGTACAACCTTTTTAGTAGTTTTACCACTTTTACTGCTATTTGGATTTGACAACAATGCATCCCTTGCTTCTGGATTAACAAATACTTTTTCACTGGTACTCGCTTGTAGATCTGTTAATATTTTCGCAGCTAGTACGAGACTGTTATCCACGCTTGTTATATCCTGAAAATATTGAGCATTTTTACTTAATAAAGATAAAAAAAATACATGAATTTCTGTCTTTATATCGTTGCTGGCTTTTTGATAGAGTACATGCAATTATTTCGGTTTCGAACATACTGATCCCATAGTCCCGTTTTTCGTCTTATTAGCGAAACGATCTAATAGTTGGCAAGCCATGCCTTGCTGGTATTAACCTTTCACAGAATAATCTACATCATGATATTGGTGTGAGAAATTCTTACACATACATATAAACTTACAACATATTCAGGATCTACATTACTATCCTGATTGACATCCTCAGTTTCTGAATAGCATGGACTAGAGGACGAACTAGGACTCGTTATCTGAAACAGTTCAAAGTAATATAATAAACGGCTAAAAGGGTTTTAGATGTCAAGATCAGAATTAAAACGAAGGGTTAATTAATTATTATAATGATGATAAAATAACCATCCAAATTCTTAAGTAACAAAGACAACTAAACTTATGATATGAAACTAAAATTGTGCAGAAATCCGATTTTACCAACTATAGAAGCCTACAGATACAAACAAATTAACTCTTTACTTTATCCACCGGTAGCGAATTTTCATGATCCTTACAAAATAAACGTTCTTATTAGTATAAGGCAATGATTAATCATTTAAAATATATAATTATCAACTTACTATACACAAATTATCATCTCCGTCACGTGACAGATTAAAGTCACCATCCACTTCATGAATTGTTGGTCCACCTTGACCGCACTGACTTTCACGTTGCTGTCTCGGTTTTTTAATTCTTTTATTTGGACTGGCATCTAACATTAAGGGCATATGCCTTTTACGGTCGATATTCAAATTAGCAGCTAAGACGAAATTCAGAATCTAAAATGTACCACATTATGTAGAAATATGACGACTACTGCATGTGTTCGCCTTATAGTTTTCTCAAAAATGGTTTAATTTACTTTAAAATGGCTATTGCGTCAGAAACAAGGCAGAGTTAGTTTGGATGCAATAAAATTGAAGCGTATATACCAGAAACTGCAACTCCTTTTTGACTAGACTCCAAAAGAATCACTATACAAAGTAAAACTTCTGTAGTTTCCACTAATTTTTGTTTATATTTAAATTAACACATATTTCGGCCTTAGCTAAGCTTCTTCATCTTCAATTATTCATAAAACGAACGTGAAACATTTTTAAAATTTTATACATTGAAATCTTTAAACAAAATTATATCGTGAACAATTCCTGACTTTCTTCTTTCTTGTTTTGTAGATTTACAGTGATTTGGTCAACATTTGTCATTAGTTTCTTTCTATTCAAATAGAAATCGCAATTTTTGTCGAGCCTAATTGATTGAATCTGTAATGTTTCATAATGAACATTATATGTTTAAATGGACTGCGAATATATAATATATAAACAGTAGCTTTATGCTTCGACAAGCACAAAAAACTATATAATTTATTCATTGTAGTGCCTGAGGAAACAGCAATATAGATGCGATGAAGAGTTAGAGCTTTATTTGTCCCCTACCTAAGTTTTTATTTAAATTTTCTCAATAATAACTTATTTAATTTAAAAATAATAGTGTTGCTGATTTGCGGAGATACATTCCAAGGTTTAAAAATAAACATTCGGGTAGTGTAATAAATTATAATTCTAGATTTAAATTATGTAATTAAATAAAATTTAAATTTTGTATATTATATGATTTGTCTTAGGCGTGACTATTATTAATTATTGAAAAGTGCCAATCTTCTTGTAATTTCGCCACTGCCAAATTGATATTATTTTTATTTGGCTTAAAATAGTTAATGATCATCCGCGTTAGAAAACTGTAGTAATAGCCATATTAAACCATTTTGATAAAACTTAAACTGTGAGGGTTATTGCATAGTACCTACTACCTATTAAATTTAACTAAAATAACCCCTCAAAAACACAACAAATTCCTAATACCGAATACAGTTATTTTTGTACTTCATTTCATTACCCCTGGCCTCTATATCGTCGGCGAAACAATTAATATAATGCAAAAATAACAGAAATGCATTTTTTGCGACTTATCATAGGGTTTTAAATAATTATCTAAATAAATAATTTTATATTTACTTGATGATCATCACGTAGTAGATTTTTTGAAGCTGCAATAAGCTGAAATAAATATGTCATATAGAACTCTATAACTCAATAAGTTGTTGTAAATTCAATTAAAACTAATTTGGTGTATTACACAATAGTTCAATATTTTAGCGCACCCAGTAATACCGTTCGTGAAGACACTCTATAGCAGACTGTAAATAAGCTGACCTCCGACCTCATCTGGTGAGTAAATGCAGCGGTAAGGGACGAGCCACGTCGAGAGGTGATGAAATACGAATACATAGCAAGCCGTCGGACTTGTATATATAGACTTTGGGGGTACAATAGTGTTCGTACTGGCAGGAAGGACTCATCTATAAGATGCACACATTAGGATACCCACCAGCGATGATCAAGCTAGCAGACTCCTACCTACAGGACAGGCAGATTCGCGTCAGGACAGGGAAGGAGGTCTCGGAATCACGGACCCTGGAGGCCGGCGTGCCGCAGGGGTCTGTACTATCCCCCCATCTTTTCTCCATATTTACCAGCGACATCCCAAGGACAGACCAGAACACCTTGGCACTCTACGCAGACGACACCGCCCTGATTGCCCGCAGTCGCAGTGCGGAATTGGTGACAAGATATCTGCAGCGAGCAGCGGACAACTTCACCGAATGGTGCACCAGGTGGAAGACCAAGATTAATGCCGAGAAGAGCACCGCGCTCCTCATCAGAAGAAGACAAGTGCGCCCCGACGACTTCGTCAACATCGAGGGTACTGACATACAATGGCAGGACACTGCAAAGTACCTGGGGGTAACTTTGGACAGATCCCTGTCATGGAGACCGCACATCGAGAAGAGCATCGCGAATGCCAAAGGCATCATTTCGAAGCTCTACCCGATGATCTGCAGAAGGAGCAAGATGCCCTTGCAGGTCAAATGGTTAAGGCAGTCGTGCGACCTGCTTTGACCTATGCCAATTCAGCATGGGGATACGCGGCACCATCGTACCTGAAACGATTGGAGGCCACGGAGAACAAGGCAAGAAGGATGGCAGTGGGTGCACCCTGGTTTGTGTCAAACGCACAGATCCGAAGGGACCTCAAACTCGACGCCCTCAGGGACGTCATGAGGTTGAGAGCCCAGAAGGTCTTTGCAATGGCAGAGACCCATGCAAACCCACTGATTCGCGAAGCAGTCAACTACAACGTAGAAGACGGTGCCAGGCGGTACCGGAGACCGAGGAGTCAACTCTGACGAAGGAATCCACAGGATTAGGACACCAATTAATATTGTTTCTTTTAGGTCAGGTATACTCATCTAAAGGTATGTTTCAGAGTGTTTTCTAGGCACCACCAACAGACGACAATCAACATCAGAAGACAACAGCAACAGAGGACAATTAAGCGAGGACATGGAAAAGGGAGGGTTCCCGAGCCATACTACAAAGATAAGGCAGAGTTTTAGTTTGGGTTAGAGTCCCACAATACCTAGGGAAGTGGTACTCCCTAGGTGTCATGATGATTTCTCTGCCTTGGCCTAATCAAAAAAAAAAAAAAAATAGTGTTCGTAGGATTTCCAGAGTTTGAAAATCTTAACAACAAGTGGAGTTTACCATACGAGAATGAGTCAAATTTTAAGTCTTTTTTTGTTGTAAATTGAACAAGGATTCCAGAAATAATTTTTACTTAAAAAACAGTGGCGTACCATTTTTTTTTTTCATTAAAACTGTCCAAAGATGTGTCCGTAGGCACTCACTGAAATATTAATAAATCCGGAATTTTTTATAAAAATATTATTATTTTGTGGTTCTCCGTCTGCCTTTGCTACCTCTCAATTAACAAAATTTATGTATCAGTTAATTAATGTCTCCATTAATCTGGCGCCCAACGTGGGAGTTACGGTGTCCAAACCTTACCAATAATATACGAAAGGGGGGAGGGGCATCGCATAACTTTGGTGAGTATCAATCCTTGGACTGCCAAGACATTTTAATGCCTTACAATCTCACGATAACATCAAAATTGTTAATATTATACTTATGCGTACAATAAACCTATTCTCCTAATTAATAACGGCATAAATAATATTTACATTATTCGTCCTCCGTTGTTGTTCGATATGCTGATTTCTCAATACGGCTATTTCTTTCCATAAAACAGCATTCTCCTGTCTCAGAACTGTCAATTGTTCATTCACACTTGTTTGTCCCGCTGTTATATTCATCACAACTGACAGAGCTTCCTTTAATTTAACGTTATTTGCGGTCGCCAGTTGCGAAGTATCGTTAGTCAATCGTGGCACCGTTACCTTAAAATTATGGCAGGTGAAAATTGACAATATTAGGTTTATACTTCCGAATCAGTTACTTTGCGTTCGATATCTTTTAGCAAGTCGGGCTGGCCCTTCTGAAAATTAGCATGATAGAACTGCATCTCATCCTTGTCACCCATCCTTCCATAATCAAGCGTTGAAATTTTACGAAACCCATCTGTAAAATGAGAGGATGAATTTTATTATAATATATATTCCGAACTTACACATATTATGACCTTTACAAACGTATAAGAAATCCTTAAATAATGACTTGCTGCGATACATATCGATACAATAAAAATCAACTGTTTAAATGGTGAGGTATATAAAAAAATCAACTAAAATAATTTATTTTTTATTTACGAACAATCTTGTATGTGTTGGATAACTTACACATATTTAATTGTCGTATAAAACTGCTCATGTTCTTATGTTTGTAGTAAAGCGGCAAAATATTATATCCAAATTCCTGTTGATTTTTAATTACGAAACTACTACCTTCCTACAACCAAAAAAAAAATAAAAATTAATTTAAACTTATTCTTCAATACATTGGATACATAAATGAGTATCAATAACATTTTAATGACAACGATATAGGTTTTGCCACTATTGTATGACTATCAATTCTCGTAGTAATTAAATATGGATAATATATGATATATAAACACAGTAGGAATGTAATTAAATGAAAATAATAATCTCATTAAATGCTAACGCACCGAACTCCAAGAGATTACATGATCTGTTTTTGGATCGTTTACCATTTTCCATAAATTGCGTACAAAGCAAGGTATATTTGGCACAATCTGTACTCCTATAGATTCTATTTGCTTCATTTTTCCGATTTATGTGTACTATAATAATAAATTAAATAATTTGTAATATTATACGTATTTACATATCTTAATTATGAAATAATAACAGGTACTATGTATTTAGAATTAAAACACATGAAGTTTCTACAAAACTATTTTATATTGTATATTTTTTATCTTAAATTAGTCAGTTTTTTATACTGACAATCATATAGAATAATATTTCTGACAGTATTCAGTGTTCCCAATGCTTGAAACCGAAAATATCCCCAAATAAATATCAAAACGGAGATAAAGAGATGAATGCGCGAACTAATAATAGTAGGCCGCCATGTTCCACACTTGACAGTGGTATCGTCTTAAGGGGTCCAAATTAAGTAAAAAAAAAAGTTTGTACAAAAAATGTTACGATTTGTAACCACCAGTTTCATTTAAAAGAAAACAAATATAGATTATTTTAATAATATATTATTTTATACAATATAGAACTAAAGCTATCCACAGTTACAGGTTAGATATAAAATAAAAAGCTAAACGACAAGGCCCGTGAAAAATTCAACAAAACTGGGGGACATTCTCATCAAAACAACATAAACTTGATTGTTTATGTTTGAAATTAAAGTCTACAAAATGGGTTTATTTTAAATGAAAAAATGCACATTGAAAACTGCTGGTCACGATTCGGAAATATTTTGATATAAACTTTTTTTCTCACTTAATTTGCACCTCTTAAGATGATACGCCACTGTCAAGGGTGGAACATGGCGCCCTACTATATTAGCAGTTCGCGCCTCTGTCAAGCTCATTCTCTCTCCTCTATATCACTGATTTTACTATTCAAACTGAAACTCAGGCGGTCATATCGCATATCCCAAAGAAAAGAAGAATAAACAAAAAAACAATTTGACGATAATTGAGAGCACTAATGTGAATTATCCCAAATAATTTTATGTTAGAAAATTACATCCGAATGGGGAACACCACAGATCTAGAAACTTCCTAGATCTGTGGGGAACACTGGTTTCTGACAATGTATATTTATAAGAGCTCGTGGCTATCTCGATTTATAACGAATACTACCGAGCGGGCGAAATCACTTGTTTTGACTAGGGTCATGTTTGCCGTTTCTCTTGCTAGAGCATTGAACCTTGAACCGCTTTTTACAGATAATCCAAGACAGCCGTCTGCGGCAAACGGCAAACAAGTGATCCAACAAAACAGACTTAAACATTCCCAAAATCTATTCTTAAATTTAATTTTCATACAATTTATTAATTTCCAATCAATTATTTTACATAACTTCCAAATTCGGAACCATAATGGATGTGATCAATTAATTATTATAATAAGATGCTATCACATAATATTTGATTTTATCAGATGCATGTATTCACTTCAACAAAAATCGATATTATAAAATACCTACCCAACTCAGAATAATGTCTATCTTTAGAGAGTTATGAGAATAAAGATAAAATAAAAAAATAACACAATAATAAATGGAAAACAATGTTTAGTTCTAGTTTAAACTTTAAACAAATGTTTTTGGTTCAAGGGAAAACAGTAAAATAATAGACAAACATAATGGTGGCTGCCGAGAATTTAGCGGCCAAATTACATTTGATTGTTTCCCAACAAAACTCTGCAGGTAAATAATTTGTTTATAATGCAAATACTTAAGTAATATAATTAATCTATAATACATACTATATTATAGCGTGTTGCCTTTTAGTAAGATTCTTCTATTTATTTACTTGAATGTCTATATTATATTGATTTATTTGCACAGAGTATTTACTGATACATGCGTGTAAACGCAAGCGCGCTATATTTGAATTATATTATTTTGACGGATGTCACGTTATTTTCCACCTATTTGCTTAGATTACTTTTATGTTTCAATTTCGAGAATGGGTCGGTATATTTATCATTTACCTACTTATTATAATACTTTTGTTTGGTTAAAATTTTTAATTACGGACTCATAATAATTATTATCATGCCATTCATTATTATTATTATATTTTTAATAATTATCATGCTATTCATTATTATATTTTCATTGTTAAATAAGAAATAAATATCTATTTGGAATATATTATAATATTTATAATATACAGGACGGACATAACTAATATCCCCTCTATTATAATATTACACTTTGGGTTAGCATCTTAACACCACTTTTAAACATATTAGCTGTGGATTTAATAATAATATTTCCGGATTTTATAATGTATCCATGGTTTTGTTGCTCATTTCGTAAATCATTCGTTATTATCTCTGCCACCTCCACTGCTAGCAGTTGCGTCTTCTAAAATAACACAACTTGAATTTTAATGCATGATTATTATTGATGGTATATACAGGGTGATTTCAATAGCTGTGACTTTTGCTATCGCCGCCGTAACTGTCATAGTTACGATGTTGGTTGAGTTAAATTAGATAAAAGTTCCCTATATATATCAAAAAATGTTTCCTTTAACTTTTGGCATTGTATATAAAATAATGAATAAGCTAAATGATGTAATTTTAGTGGAAACAAAAGAATGGAAATTAATAGGACAGGAAAAGACTGGAATTATGCTATTTAGTTGGGTACAATCAATGAAAATGACTGAACAATCTTGTACTAAAATTGGATTGTATAATTACGACAAGAACCATGTGGATATTCTATATGTCTTTGACAAAGTTACAACTGTTATCCAAGCTTCTGTGGATAGCGACTGTAACTTTTTAGGTAATTAGTCCTTACGCTTAATTTCTAAAACTTATTTTTTCCTTTTTATTACAAAGAGTGATCTATCGAAAAGTATGTTAACCTTAACAAACATTATGTGGAGTTAAAGTTGTATATGAGACGAGACGTATCTATGCTGACGTAACGGAAATTATTTAGGATAAGTTAAATGAAAAATCTAGGACCAAAAATGAGTTAAAATTTGTTTAGCAACGTAACGCATTTCTCTTAGGTTATGTTGATATTTGTTAAACTCGTTCGTATACCTCCGGTCATACAATCGAGGATTTCCGGTAGAATGCGTTCTCGTCTGCATGTATCCGCAAACGAGATGAAAATTCATCTGCGCATGCCTAGCTGTCAATAGATACGTATACGTTCTTGTCTCATGAACAACTTTAACTCCCTATTAAACATTTTCCTCTAGTGATTCCTACAAAACATCCAGTGGTGCAGGTGCTAAATGTATGTGAAGAAGTCAGACTTTTAAATATAAAAATAAACTGTATATTGTGATTGTCATAGATGTTTAATATGACTATGACAATCAGAATATACAAGGTCAGACAAAGAGGAAATTATAAATCTGTCACGCAGGACCTAATCAAGACCTAAGAAACTATCCTTAATGAGGAATCCTCCGCATGTCGTTTGGCATGTAGATAGATATGTTGGGAGCTACATACCAGAAATCTCTTCGCGAGCTACCAGGGGCAAACAAGAATTTAGTCTTATTAGAAAACCTTTACAATGTCTACTTATTAATCTGGAATGATTTTTCTTCTATTTGTTTACAAAATCATCAAAGTGAGACCAAAAATAAAAAAGTTATATTATAACATCAAACTATTTTAACATTTTAAAAGATTACAAAAGTTAATGTCGTAACTTACAGCATTCGTTGTGAAAGAGGTTAATATTTTGGATGATGGGGAACAACAATTTCTTTACAAACCATTTTTATACAAACTTCAAAGCGAGGAAAGTGCATATGCTTTAAAATTAGAACGTTCTAAACAAATTATGGTTCAGTTCTTATATACCAAACATTCTGTTTTGACGGAAACTCGGAGCATAAAATTTTTAATTCTGATCCATCAAGAATGTAAGTTAGTTTGGTATTGCATTATTTTATTACACTAAATTATGTTTGTTGCATTTAGGTGTTCTACAATACCATATAAACGACTTAGATAAAGCTATAACTAACGACAATCTATTATCCGAGAGCATATTAAGAATATTTGTTTGGGCACAATGGGATAACGTTCATCAAATATTGTTTTATATTCACAATAAAAAATCAAATCGAAGTTTTGTAGACGCAGATGAAACTGCAACGGAAACTGTAAACAAAACTTCCCCAACTTTATCTGGGTTACAGTTTCATGATGAGCTGCCTCATGAGAGTGTGGTATGAGTATTTTAGATTTTATTAATAACATTGTACCAGGACTATATTATATGGTGCATTTTAATTCAGCTTGCTCAGGCCTCCAAATGTATTTAACTTCTGCTGTACCCTATACCATATTTTTAATGTTTTTGCTTGACATTATTATAATATGAAGCTATTTTTATGCATTGATGAAGAATTGAGAAGCATGTCGACAATAAAATTTTTATTTGAAAGTAGAATCCTGAGTTATTGCGATGCGTATTTATTTGACATAAATAAACGGAAGAATTATTGCAGCTAAATATTCCATTAAATTTGCCACATCTGGTTTCAATATCTGGGGCATGTCAAATGTATGAAGATGATGCTGTCCCGTTACGAATACATGACTGTTCCTTAGATCTTATCGTGCTTACGGATTCTAGCGGCATTTTGTGCATATGCCATCATTATCTATACCAGGTGAGTAAAAAACCTACTGAGGGACATGATATGGTCACATCAAGTGTAAGTGTTGTAAATTAGTATTGATACGGGAATATGCGTCGGGAAGATTGCTTGCACCACTTATGGTTAATGAGGATCGTCCTCCACAACTTACTCTAGGCTCGAATGTTGTTTCATTTCGTACACTCATAATTTGCCAACGTTGCAGTCTTATATTGGACATCGTCAGGACACTATAATTTATATTTGATATAAATTAGTTAAGATCTTGAGTGTTTAAATTTAATTTTAAAATAGTGGAGACGACGATGGATTATTTCTTTAATTTAATTAAAAATCTATTTGGTTTTTCATAGTTCCATGAATGATTTTTTTTTGATTATATTTAAACCGTTCTTAAATGTAAATTATAGTGTCCTGCGGATGAATATATTCTCCAAATGAGGTTCAGCTCTTTATATTTTCATTTTAGAGGTTTTAGCTGTTTTTTTGTCGTGAGGATGAAGCTCAATCGTTGATGTTTGAATTTATATCTAAATGCCAAAACAAATCATTAATTCTTTAAAGAACGATATAAGTTTTCTTATATTTTGTAGCCAATTCAGCCAACCGGTGAGCTAGAAGAAGATAGTTCAGTACATCTAGCATATTCAGTCACAGTACTGCATCAAAGTTGCGTTTTACACTGCGTTATTCCTGACATTAAATGGGCAAAAGCCAAAATATCAAGACCATTATTCTCGCTCTATGGTAAGAATTACTTATATTATAAATACACTGTATTTTCTAACATAAAATATTTCTAGGTGAGCATTTACTAGTATTCATTCCAGAAATATGCACACATCTTCTCGATATAGGTTTGCTGCACGAGCCATGTTGTCATGTTACATTGAAACCATTGATAACCAATGTTAAGCCTGAAATGCTTTGTCTTATACCAGCTGTATCCCTAGGGAAGAATTATGTTATCAATCTTGCTACATTAGATTTGATAACTATAAATATACCAGTCTCAACTTTTATTGATATGTTTAAAAGTAATACATTATTAGAGAATAAACTATTTATACTGCATTATCTTATTCTGCATCTGGGAGAAATGGATGTCGCCTCCGAGGTAAGGAGTTTGTTGATCAAAGTCGTCCTCGCAGTGTATTTTTATCAATATAGTACTTGTGTTGTTCACAAATGTTTTCAGTTGATAGGATGGCAAGCTGAAAGGCCATTTCTAATAGGATTTCCACAAATGCTACGTGAATACTTGATAGGAACTTCTTACGCAGTGGTGCAAAAGAACCTATCCGCTGATGCCCAAAAACTTGTTAATCTGTTACCAATAACCACTCAACGTATAGGAAGTGATTTAGAAGTGAAAATGGGTGATCATATCATCTCTTTATCACAAGATGTACTATGGAATGCTTCGATGATGTTATTGTCACCCCAACAAAGAATTGTACCATATCGAAGTGATATCTGGGTGAAATTGTGGGAACAATTAGCAAAATTAACGAAAGGAAAACAAAGGTTTAAACCTAGTCAAGTTGTAGATAAGCTTATGGTTTCTTTGGTTTGCTATCAAGTACGTAGCATACATATAATAATTATTTGCACAAGTCTTTTTCATAGTTCCTTGTTTTAAAATTTTGTATGATAATTTTAGCCTGAAGTATTATCTAGATGTAGTACCCCAATGTCACCTAGTGGTTCATTTGGAGCTTCGACACCGCTAAACGATTTTCTAAATCAAAGTAGTAAACGAGGCCAGGATTATCTGCCATTTTATGAAGTAGAGACTTGCACAGCTAGTAAACAAGAACATATTATATCAGTGGTAGATAATTTTTACTCTCTCAGCAATATAAAATACTAAAAACTAAGTTTTTATTTTGTAGAATTTACGAGAGCTAAGTATGCATTTATTAAAACAAAGTAGCGAAGATAAAATCAGTAAATTCCAATGGCAAATACAAACTCCAATGCATGTTCACGCTATTGCTACAAGATATATTGCTGCACAACTTGACCAGTCACGGCAATTATGCCAAATACTTTGTAAAGCTGCTACTTATGAACCGAAATGTGATCTAGATAAGGGCTTTATATACATGTAAGAAAATAATATCCAACTTAATATGTCCTGTCCACAAATTAATGTTTCTTTTTGTCGATTCTAGAAGCAAAGTGTCTGAAGAGAGAAGATATATTTTGTTCACTATACTTGAAAGATATTACTTAGCTGTTGAATCAATTGCATTTCCTTTGCCACAAGGATTTACTTCATTCTTTACATTTTTGGGATATAAGACTCTGAATTTCGATTTGTTCTTACAATATACAAAAAGACACGTGTTTGAATTACAAGTTGATGTTATGAAGATTATCATCCAAGGTAAATTAGCTTTTTAATTTCAACAGGTAACAAGAGACCCAGCTGAAAAAATTAAAATAAACTTCATCAAGAAGAATTGTGAAAACTAACAATATTACATTTGCCAATATTCTGATAGAGCCCTCAACATCATTGACAACCTGTAGTTAAACAATAGGTTTATTGGCCAGTAAAAAATACATTAAACCAAATAAATAAATATCAAACTGAGCAGGATGAGATTTGGTTCTTCATAATGTGACTACTAACTATCAAAGTACGAAGATTGAATGGTTTTAAACTTAACGTGTTCGAGGTTTAGATCTAGTCTTAAAGACTTGCTCAATAATAGTTAATAAAATAATAATGACCTCTGTACTATTAATAATTTGTGCTATAAATTATTCAATTGTAGATATTGAAAATAGCAAAAATGGTATTAAGCAGAAATTGAAATTATTATCTTTACTGCCAAGATCAAGAGCTAAGAGGTTGCTTAATCAGTGGAATCATCCGGTGAGCTTGATGTTACGTTCTCGAGAACATAGTATGAATATACTATCGGGAGTAACTGGTACTGCTACTTCGGGAAGACACGGAACACAAAAGAATAAAACATTTAGAGGTACGTATTTTTAATAAATATTAGTAGAACCTGCTTAATAGATTTGCTCGAACGGTAATACAATTTGTTTTCGGCTGCATCTTCTGACCATGACCTATTTTTGACAGAGCCTCAACGACGTTTCCCTGTGGATAAAATAATTCTGTCAAAAGACAAGGGCAATTATTATCATTTTACTATACTTAATATATATTATTTTCTAAAAAATATTTGGATTTTAAAATAAATATTTTTTAGGATTAAAAGATTATCCATCAAGTGAGATTCTTTCACCGCTGGACTCATTCCTGGACCTCTTAACTGCAAAAGCCAGTTTAACTGAAATCGATTTTAACTTACTTATCGAAGCTACCGAAAATCCTGCTGGAGATAATATTATGTAGCTACTAAGTCGAAGAACTAACTAATTTATATTAAATGTATCGATCTTTATTGTGCCAACATATATTATAATTATAATTTAAATAATAAAAACAGGTATTTGTGTTAATAAATACGTAGAATTTTTCTTACTTGTTCGTATTACACGTTTATTTACAATTTTCTTTGCTTTCTTGGTCTCGGAGGATTCCAGGAAACCCTTGTACTATCCGTTATAGACACAATCTGCAAACCCGACATTTGTAATCCTTTGATGGCAGACATACGACCTGGCCCTAAACCTTGAACACGAACTCTGACAGTTTTGATGCCTCTTTCAAGTGCTTTTGTTCCAATAGTGATTGCGGTTGCTTGTGCAGCAATATTTGTACCTTTTCGAGAATTTTTGAAACCTTCGACACCACAGGAGCGTATTATTTGCGGTACACCAACAGAATTTGTATAACATATAATCGTGTTGTTAGAAGAGACTTTAATGTTGAAAATTGGCAGATCTTTGAATGGAACGCCGTTGAACAACTTGTTCGGGGTTTCCAGGGTTGGAAATAGATCAGCACGTTGATTTAATAGTGAGTCCACATCTATGTTTTTTTCTCCAGCAGTGCCTTCGTCCATAGTTGGTAAAGATTTTAGCATTTCCTTTCGATCAGTAACTTCTCTGCATGTTGTCGATGAAATAGATATTGGCCGAAAATTAATTGCACTTCTTATTTCACCCAAACTTAAACTTTTTAATACAGAACATAATGCATTTTTGTACATTTTAAATATTTGTTTACAACTATTTACGTAATGAATGAATGCACCAAAGAAGTAAGGTTATGTTTGCACGTGATAGGGGTTCACACGATTATCGATTCACACGATTTATCGATTCAAAGATATATGTAGCCTAACAATATTCAAATAATAAATATTACGTAGGTACGGTTCTACGGTTTACTTATTTTAATTATTAATTATTTAAACAGGCATATTTTTCGACAATTAGACATATTTTATAATATAATTTAAAAATATTTTTAACTTAAACTCTTAATGCGGCAACATTGTTGTTACTGACTAACTACCAATTGTCAAATAAACCTAAATTTCAACAATTTCGAACATGAGATAGAATAATATTTAAAAATGATGAGAATTTCATGTAAATGCTTGAAAAATTTTAGTAATTTTGTAAAACAGAGACCGGCAATAGTTGTTTATGCTTCCAATTACAGCAGAGTCACAGCTAATATACCACAACTTTTCATTCAAAAATCTTTCTATTCCAATGGTAAGTAGTAATATAGGTTATGAACTAATAATATTTTATCAAATATTTCTTTTGCAGAATCACATTTTAAGTCACCCACAACTCCTTTAGGCACATTATTATCTAATAAAACTATTAAAAAGCCAACAGAATCTGTAGAGAAACCACCAGATCAAAATGAGGAGGAGGAGAAGAAAAAACGTGAGCAATCGTGGAGGACGATGAAATATACTTTATGGGGCTTTGGAGTTACATTTACTTTCATCGGTATTTACTTAGTCATAACATTAGGTTCCCCACCAAAGAATGAACATGGTATTGAACTCAAAGACGAATTTTCAGATCAAATGTTGATTCTTCAGTACATTAAAAGAGCACTCAGGGAACTTGATTACTATAGGAATGTAAGCATGGTCACTATTATAAGAAAGTAACTAATATAATGTTCATAACAAACATAAGTTTAATTTATGCGTATGTATGGTACTATTTTATTTATTTTTAGTTAATAAAAGAGCCTTCTAGGGAAAAGTTATTACCTGATGTGCTTGAATATCCTTATATTCAACCAAAATATACACTAGTCCTGGAATTAACTGATGTTCTAGTACATCCCGATTGGACGTACAAAACCGGGTGGAGATTTATGAAAAGACCAAGTAAGATGTTTTAATTTTATATTTTTCCTACAGTGCATTAAAGATATGATTAATTATAGTGTTGGATTATTTTTTGGAGACATTGAAAGACAAATACGAAATCGTAGTATACACTGCTGAGCAAGGTATGACAGTATTTCCCCTCGTTGATGCCATCGATCCAAAAAACTATATCGCATATAAACTTGTTCGAGATGCTACGCATTTTACTGGTGGTCATCACGTTAAACGGCTGGACAAACTTAATAGGGATATGTCTAAATTGATCTGCATTGACTGGGACTCACAAAGCGTAAAATTCAACTCAGATAATTTACTTAAGATCAAAAGATGGACTGGGAATAATAACGACACATCTTTGTTTGATTTGGCCACTTTTCTTAAAAGTAAGTACATTTTATCGTATTCTTTGTATTCTCTTCCCTTATTACCAGTAGTTATTCTTATAAATTTGTGGCGTTACTGGCAGTTGCACGTAAAAACAGAAAGAAAATAAAATTTCATTGATCGCTACCAACTACAGTGTGCAACAGACCAGTCGTGGTAATTTCTTCATACTTTCGTTTTATTTTAGTTATTGCGGACAACGACATTGAAGATGTCCGAGAAGTACTAAAAGTGTACAGTAAATACGACGACCCCGTAGAAGCGTTTAGAGAGAAACAGCAAAGACTTATTGATAGGTTAGAGGAGGAAGCTGCGGCTAAAAGAGAACAAGATAAATCTAAATTATTCCGATGGACACCGACATTTCTCAGGAAACCATTTTGAGGTACTTTTTGTATAAATATTATTTATGTATTTTCTTTTCGAATAAGTATTAAGACTTTCAAACATTTCTAAATCATAAAATCAATTGTTGTATCTTTTATAATTAGCCAAAATTTTTTGTAATTGCAATGGACTGTATTATATTTAGCTGTTCTGTATAAAATAAATTAATACACTATTTGTTTGGATTTATTTTTAGGTTTAGTTAAGTGATAAATATGTTTAAGTTTCTGTTCTTCACCAGGGCAGCGAAGGAAGGTGAGGGAGTGGGAATTTTTCAAATTAGCTCCCTATACATTTTAACCCATTACAGTAAATGAAAAAAAAAAAAAAAAAAAGAAGCTAAAATTGCATAGATATTTTATTCAGCAGGTAACACAGTTTCTCACTTTCCGTCAACTTTATATAAACTACTTACTAAAAGGTACATTTATTTCATGATATTGACATTGTTAAAAATTGGTAGTTTTTTTGTAATATAATGTTACAACTCTCCATTTTATTTTTTATTTTGTAGAAATATATGGGTTAAAACATTTATGAAAATACTTGACACTAAAAAAATATTCCTTTATAATTATATATGGTCTTACATTCAGCAATATAAAAAAAATAAAATGGGTTTTTTGCTCACAAATATATACTAGTTTCTAAGTTTTTTTTTATCTTGCTGAAAGAAAATTTCACCATTATTTGAAGGAAATGAAGTGCTGGACAATTGCTTTCGAGCAAGGAAAATTTCGCTTAACTTTCAAGCACGATATTGTCCAGCACTTTAGTTACACAACAATTTTTAAAATGAATATCTAACTTTATCTCTAGAAGACATTAAATCAAAATACCAATTAGTTTTGTCCAATCTTTGTAGTTTCCTCATATAAGATCGATCAAAATACCAATCAGCCATATGTTCTTTTTTTCTAATTTCGTCTCTATTTTTGTAGAGCCTTAAGTACCAGTCACCATCTAAAGTTTTATTAATAAATAAATTCTCTGAGGAACTACCGGTTTTCTTGGTTAAATTTGATATGAAGTCGTAATAAGTCTTGGGAGAAGATTGCGATAAAAACCGCATTAATTCTTTTAAATTATCGTTTTTTGAAGGATCATCGTTCTTGAAAAAACGTTTAAGTTTCTTATACAATTTTGATTTCATTATATCATCAGCAGCGCCTTTAACTTTTTGGAATATCTTATTACCCTTAGATTTGATGAACTTTTGAGGTTTACTAGTGCGCTTTTTTGATTCTTTATTTTGTTCCTTGTCTCTTGTACTTTCTGGCTTGTAATGTTTATTCATTTCATGTTGTTTTAACTCTTTTTTCGAAGTAATTGTCTGATAATTACTTCGTTTATTAATATTGTGCTTAATTTTTTCAGCAACCTTAAATCGCCTATTTCCTGAGCTTGATTCTATTGTTTTGGTCACATTGGGTTTGATTTTAGAATTTTCCATTAATACTTTTTCTTTCTGGGCTTTAATACCATCCTTTTTTAATTTATTAGGTTTATTTTCAACATTTTTGTCACTGGTAGTAAATTTATCAGAAGCAAAATTTTTGTTTTTTTTATTTTTTACATCCTGTTTTCTCATATTTAATTCAGCTTTTAATAATTTCATTTCTCGTAAAAGTAATTCCTTTTCTTTCATTTCCAGAAGCTTTTCTTTTAAATTAAGTTCAATAATTTTTGGTAACTCACTAGCACTTAGTTGATCTAAGCAATATCCCACAGCACTTTCCAAATTATCCATATTTCCATTATAATTTTGAATGCAATATGCTAGTTCATATGGGAACTGAACTTTTTTATCATATGAATATTCTAAATCGTCTTCGTAAGTTTTGTTTTCAGCTGGATCCGACAAAAACAATCCTACTAGAAGTGATGAAATTAATGTTGTTATTAAAATTGGTAACCAATAGTTGCTAAAGTAGCTTGTTTGAGGATGACTTAGGATCAATTGAACATCCTGTATTGGTTCTGTTTCCATAGGAGGTACTTCAGATTCTTCTGAGGGATTCGATTCTAAATCATTGTCAGTTATTTCGAGGACAGGTTCTTGCAAACAGTTGAGATAAAATTTGTTTGTATTTGAGCTGCTGGGTTGATCTTGCTCACTTAGGGACCACGTTTCCTAGAAAATTAAGAGATATCAATAGGGTTTAAAACATTAAATAAATAGTATTTACGTGAACATCTTGGACGTGGTTTCTAATAGTTTCCGCTGCATCAGATATTTCATTATTGACGTCTTCCTCATTGTTACTGTCTTGAAGCAAACTATATTCACTTATCACACTTATTCCGTCTGATTCAGGCTCCGAGTCAGTAACAACAATCTCATTCTCCTGACCCACTAGCACCCAATTTAGAGGTTCTTTTTGCGTAGCCATTCTGTAATCTACAATTAAAACATAATACTGAGTTATAATTTAGAGCGAATTACAAACAAAGACCCTTTTCTTAGTTCTACACTTACATGATTTTCACATTATATTTAAGTAATGTAAGTAAACACAGTCAAAACCACGTTCTTTCTAAATATAGAATAATATGCTTTGTTAATTTTGTCTGTATATTTGAATATTTTCTTTATTCTTATTGTTTTGGTATAGGTGTACTTGAAAACTGAAAACATACAGTCAAAAATGCTTGCAAATTCTATTTATTGTCAAAATCAGCTGATGGAGCGCGGCTGAATAAACACAGTGCCGACAACAAGCATCTTTAGAAAAACATGGCCACCGGATTCTCGCGTTGTCAAATATATTGTTTAAAGTTTACGTCTTTATTTTACTACCCTTGAATAATCATATTCTTCTATTAATTTCTTATACTTAAAAGTGTTATGTAGTTACGTAAAATGTAAGCAAAACCTAAAAACAGAGCCATGTTTTTGCAAACACTGCACACCAATCAAAAATGAAGTAACATTTTAACTCAGAATATATTTGTCGTCACTGTCGTAACTAACAAATAGTGAAGACAGTATTCTGTAATAACCATGCGACATACGCGTCTGTATTTTTTAGTTGAGTTACAATCTAATAGATGCCTCCAGTTTATCAACAAGTCGGATTTTATTTACAGTGCATCAAGATATACAGGATGGTTCAAATTAACCGACAACTATTGGGGATCTCGTAAAGGGTTAAATTTGAAAAACTTGATAAAATTAGAATTAATAATAAACTACAGTTTTTTGTTTCCTCTAATTTTGATCAAAAAGCAGCTTGCGCTTCCTGTAGGATTTATTAAAACTGTTTTTGAATCGTTTTAACTTCCTTTTACATCTCAACCGTTTCGCTGACACTGTCAGCATACTCAGGAGATAATTAAAGCTTTATAGAATTGAAAAATTGAGTATTTTGACTTTAATATAACCAAAGATAATTTAATCGTCTTATTTTCTGGCATCTGGGCTAAGTCAGTGGTTCTGTCCTAAAAATTATTTTTTTAACTTTTTAATTTCAGGACTACAAAAAGGAAAAACAAACCGAGATTACAGTAATTCATAACAATTATAAAAACAGGGATTAATTTTAAAATTGTACACAAATTGAAAAAAAAAAAAACTGAAATTATTTGATTCTAAAATAGGTGGTCAAAATTTGTGAGCGAATTGGGGACGTCTAATCATGAAAAAAACCTAAATTGTAATTTTTCGAAAAGTCCTTATTGAGAAAGATACAGGGTGTTAAAGACGACTCCCTGAGGACGTTTTTTTTTGAAATATTTTCGAAACGAGTAAAGATAAATTAATCAAATGTAGTATATTTATTCACCTAGTTAAATGTCGTAAACTGACATGAAATTGAATAAAAAAGGATGACCATAGGCGGGTAAACGGGGGGACACTTCCTTAATTATAACCTAACTTTTTTTTCTTCTGACTTTTATTACATTTGTGTCAAAAATATGATTAAATAAAGTTTTCTACATAAAAAAGGCATACTTGTTTTTTCTCGAAAAACTTAAAGGTTTTCGAGAAATTCGAGTTTGAAAATTTTAGGACAAAACTGGTCCTACACAGCATCGAAATCTAAATAAATCAAAAAATGGTATTTTTTTAACTCATATAACTAGAGAAATAGGCAACGCTACTGTTAATACATATAAAATAGGTAACTAACTAAAAGAATTGGAATTATAGTGTGGTTAGAGCCATCATTAATATGTCTCAAATCTCTCCTAAATCGCGTGCCTACTTTTTGCCACAGGCTTGTTGTTCCTAGTTATTAAATATGGCTGTTAAAATTGATCGAACATAACATAATTTCTTTCTAAAATATATGATTTTATCAATTGTCTCGATCTTTGCATCAATTCATTTCAATTTGCAGAATTCTGTTAAAAAACTAGATTTTTTAATCTTTCTATTTAAATCATAAAGATAAAAAATTTCGAGTTTTGTTACAGAATTTTGCAAAAAAAAAGTCAGAATAATGAAAAATTACGAGTTTTTTTACAGAATTCTGAAAAAAAGTCAAAAAGATAAAAAATTCCGAGTTTTCTACAGAATTCTGTCAAAAAACTAGATTTTTTCATTTTTCTGACTTTTTTTGCAGAATTCTGTAGAAAAGTCGGAATTTTTTATCTTTTTGACTTTTTTTTCAGAATTCTGTAAAAAAACTCGTAATTTTTCATAATCTGGCTTTTTTTTTTGCAAAATTCTGTAACTTTTTTTGCAGAATTCTGTAACAAAACTCGGAATTTTTCATTATTCTGACTTTTTTTTGCAAAATTCTGTAACAAAACTCGGAATTTCTTATCTTTCTTACTTTTTTCCAGAATTCTGGAAAAAACTCGGAATTTTTCATTATTTTGACTTTTTTTGCAGAATTTTGTAAGAAAACTCGGAATTTTTTATCTTTTTGACTTTGCAGAATTCTGTAAAAAAACTAGAATTTTTCATCTTTCTGACTTTTTTTGCAGAATTCTGTAAAGACTTCATATTTAAAAACTTGACATGCAATTATGTTGCAAACTAAGACAAATCTTTTGTTCAAACAATGTTTGGTTGAAAAACGTTTGACCAACAACCCCTTTTTTAAACTCATTCTCCGATGCAACAAAAGCGTCAATAAGATATGCCAAATTGACTATCCTATCAGCTCTAAAATTGTGGGCCATGTATGAAAAAGTCTGTTAACGTTAAAAAATTGCTTGTACGCTTGATTTATCTATTTAATTAAAATTTTCATTTGTTTCAAATATTCCGTTTTTTTTTTTTTGTATATTTAAATAGTGACAAACCGGCACGTAGGCGGCGAGTGTGTGATGGCCGTTCAGCTTCAGGATTTGGCACTGTGAAGTTGCTCGTGTCCTGCAAGCTCGAGGATCGGTCTGTGTAGCCATCTCAGGGTCAACTAACAGTAAAAACAAAGAAAACAAAATGACTAATACTAGAAATATTTTATCGGTTAAATATTGATCGTTATCAGCTATCCAGTGTACAGGGATTCCTGTATGTTTATTTAAAATTGACTAAAAATACTTGTACGCCTCTGGTTCGTGTGCGCTCGTCCTCGCTTGTGATTTAACACCATACATTTTGTGTGTGGCATGGATATGTGTTTTGAATTGGTTTGCGATGGTAGAAATTGCGACTTGCTATATGTGCCTATACACGGTTTAGAAACTATGGCACGCTAATTACTCTAATCTGCAGATGGCATCTGTGCATGCGAAACGTTGTAACTTTTTTATATCAGATCACGCTATCCCTATTTGTGGACCGAAATAAATTACAATCATACAGTATGGTATACTTAGTGTGTATAGACACGATGAAAGACCACATATTCTATGAACAAATCCAGAACCGAATTTCAGCATAAACACACTTCTCTGATGAATATTATCAGAATTTATTCTACAGGTTTTATTCTAAAATAAACTGTTGCTCTCGAAGCACGAATAGCTCTCCATTTTAAGGGTAAAACTAATAATTTTATTTTTTTGACCCTTTTTACACTATTTACGAACGCCTATGAAAACATGTTAGTTATAACACATTTTATACGTTATATTCTATCAAACCTATAAATAACTAGTCAATATGTCTGCTATTTTTAAGAAGTACGTTTTTTTCTCACTTTTTACCCCATTTTACACTTTATTCGTATTTCAATGTGGTCTAATATTTTATGTTCAATATTTTAGGTCATATTCAATTAAATGCGTAAAAAATTATGCAGTATTTCGGATAAGTCTAAGAACTATGAATTTTTTTAATTTTTGAACCCCCTTTTAATCCCCTTGCCTACGCTCAATGTTAATCACCACCTATAAATATCCTGTAGTATTTTCGTACCAAATGTGGTTAAAATCCGTTAAGTGGTTTTTGAGTTATCACGGATACAAATTTTTTCTAGCCCTTCTATAGAATTTTCACCGACGCCTATGGTACATTGTATTTTTAACACCAATTCAACTAGTTAAATATAAAAATGTTTACATTTTAATTATTTTTTTTTTATTTTACCCCCTTTTCTACTATTTACGAACGCCTTTGTAAATAAAAATTGTATGCTGCATTTTGTAGGTTATCTTATATCAAAGCTATATATAATTAGCCAATTTTTCTGGTATATTTGGGAACCGTTTTTTTTTCGTTTTTGACCCTTTTTTAGACTATTTTCGAATGCCTGTGTGAACCAGTTCTTTTATGGAATATTTTTTAGGTTATATTCTATCACAACTATGAAAAATTATTCCATATTTCGAATAAGTTTAGGAAATATATATTTTTTATGTTTTGACCCCTTTTCCACTATTTACGAACGCCTATGAAAGTAAGTTATTTATGACACATTTTATAGGTTATATTCTATTAAAGCTATAAATAATTAGTTAATATTTCTGCTATGTTTAAGAAGTATGTTTTTTTTTTAATATTTTTTACCCCATTTTACACTATTTTCGAACGCCAATGTAGTCTAATATTTTATGTTCAATATTTTAGGTTATATTCAATTAAATGCGTAAAAAATTATGCAGTATTTCGGATAAGTTTAAGAACTATGAATTTTTTTAATTTTTGAACCCTCTTTTGAACCCCTTGCCTACGCTCAATGTTTCCCAAAATCTAATCAGCTCCTTGCCATGTCCAATAGTATTTTTGTACTAAATTTGGTTAAAATCTGTTAAGTGGTTTTTGCGTTTTCGTGCATACTATAGGTATAGAATTTTTAATGTCAGTTGGGTTCGCAAAAAAAACTTTCGGCGGCATACATCTATCAGTTTGGAGGCATGAGCGTATCATTATTTTAGCGAAAATAAAAGCAAATTTATATATAATTTTTTGTAATCGGTTATTTATGATCCCCAAGTCGTCTCGATCGAATTAAAAATGCATATTCTTTTTTGAAATTAAATGATTTTATTGTATTAAGTGATTCTTTCTTTGTCGACTTTGTTTTAGGAATAGTCTGTCATAAAATTAATAATATATTGTTTTTTGGTATTGGTATTAGGAATTTTAATGGACAATCTGGAATGATAAGATGCGTTGTCCATAACAATAATAGAAATACTCGGAATGTTTAGTAGCAGTTGTTCAGAGCATCCATATCTTCATGATAATCTGCAGAGGATTTTTCTTATTCTCCTTCATCCATCTTTCGTTTCTCGGTGTCTTACAAAAGGTATGCTGATCAAGTGAACGCTCAATAACAACATGCTATTAACATATTATGAAATGGCATGATTTTGATCAGTACCTGGTAGCAACGTCATCTTCAAGCTATTCTAATTAATAGGGAGCTATTGAGGAAATACTTAATAGGGAAACAAAATCATTAAAGCCAATGTAAATTTCAATATTTCTTTTTATATATATTTTTCCAACCGAAACCGAAATGAAACATCCTTTCTACGATTGTTGTTGAAATCATTTTTCCTGAAGCAATACTTTTTGACAAAGGACATCGACTTAACTATATCCTAGGTTTTCAAAGCTGTCACATTATATTTCCCTGTTGCCCATATTCCGTATATTGAGGGGTTATACTGACTGACTTGTATATGTTGGCCGAACAAACATATGAGTTGAACTGTTCCCCCAGGATAAATAAAAATATAAAAACCTTTAAACACCATGTCTTGTGAAAGCATATTCGCTGACCTTTTTACGTAACATCTTTTAGTTTTATCCAAATTACAATGTATGCATGCATTCTTCTAAAAGCTACTGTCCATTTTATTAAATGTCAAATTCTACGAGGTATGTAAATCTATCAGTATTTAAGAATATACGGATATGAATTGACTCCATAAATATAAATTTCAAATATTACAAATTCAAGGTCTAGTTTTTACGACGTTATGTAAGTTATTTCTATGTATAAAACTTGAAAGTTTCTTGAAAGCTATATAAGCTCAACCCCACGATGATAAGTAACACCGTTCTTGCTTGAAAGAGATGCTTAAACTGTCATTTATAAATTTCACTCTAAGGATATTCATAATGCTCCATACGTTTTTTTTCAGATGTCAAAATAGTTTGATATATGGACTAATGTTCGGTTACATTATAATATTATGATGCGTCTAATGGACTATTGCATGTTCGTATGGAATCTTTCCTACTGTACGGCGGTATCTTTTCTTTGAAATAATATTTGATCAGTACTATTAGGTGTACATGGTGTTTATATACAGGGTGTCCTTAAAGTAACAGAACAGACCATTATTTTCAAAATGGTACATTCTTAAAAGAAAAGCCGAGACACGTCAGTTCTCATTTATTTTGAGCAATTTTGAAGCATACTTTTACTCATCATTAAGTAATCAATGGAATATTCATAAACAATGACCATTCGCTTGCATTACACCCAAATTTTCACTGATAATGATAAACTTACAGACATTAATGCTAAATAAACAATACAATCACAAAAATTACAATAGTCTCCTCCGGCGGTCGGTTCCTATATTTCCAACCAAGGAAAAATCCATGATTATAGATGAATTGTAGATGAAAGAATAATATTTTTTCAAGGCTCATTACATTCTCCTATAGGTACAATCTTCTGCCAGCTTCAGTATTGTAATTCCGGGTTCAGTTTTCTTCCCTCTCCGCATGGATGACGCCTTATTACTGATAATTCAAACGAATTTGGTTCGAAACTTATAAGTCTAGGAGGCATTTGAAAGACAATCGAAGGAACTGATGTAGAAAAAGATCACATCATATAGAAAGTGATTATTTGATAACGGCTCTGTAAAACCTAGTGTTCGTCCTGTACAGCTTATCAACTCAAATAGTTCTGGGGGTTCCTAAAAATGCATGTTTAACTCTAAATAACACCCTAATAACTCCATAGTTGTTTAGAAAAGTAAACCAATTTCAAAAGGACATTAATTAAATTATCCTTTGAAGAATTATGACACAAAAGAAAAAATATGCGAAGCGTAAGTACAAGAAATAATACTTTCAAATAAACATCTAAAAGTTATGACATATTCTTTTACCTGTAAACAAAGTTTCATCCGAGCAGAAACAAAAATTATCCTTTTGTTATCCTATTTAGCCACAATTATTTCAACGAGACCACCAATGGTGTAAGTAAATATATTGAGCAGGGGATAGTAATAAATAATTATAATTTTCTCAACAAAAAAAAACTTTTGTATATACAAGGATTACTAATTAAGAGTACGAGGGTTCACTTTATTGTTTTTCAAAATATTCCCCATGAAGGTCTATACACTTTTGCATGCGTTTGAACCATTTGTCGAAGCACTTTTGCGGCTCTGATTATGAACGCAGCAACCGCTTCTTCAGTTGTCGAAAAACGTTGACCTCTCAGTTTGTTTTTTACGTACGGAAATAAAAAGAAGTCATTCGGTACCAAGTCAGGATTATACGGCGGATGACTCGTCAATTCGATGTTTTGGGTGCTCAAAAATGCAGTTGTTTGAGCCGATGTGTGAGAGCTCGCATTGTCGTGGTGAAGAGTGATCCGTCTTTGGCGGTTGGTTTTCCTGATTTCTTGGAAGACAACTGGCAAACAAATGGTTGTGTAGCACTCAGAATTGCCTGTTCTGCGTTGTTCTAGTGGTACGGTTGAGACATGTGCAGTTTTTCAAAAACAGGCGACCATTTGCTTGGAAATGCTTCGTGCGCGAACAACTTTTGTCGACTGCTGTTCATCACCTGTCACGATGTCATAGACGTGTTTCGAAGCACCGCGATCGTATTTTTTGAGCATTTCTTTCTTTTTTTGTGCGATTGACAAATTGTGTGGGATCCAACGCGAACAAATTTTATTGACAGTCAAATGTTTATGCAATATTGAATGTATGCTGGTCCCACTAATGCTTAAGGTTGTCTCTATCTCTTGATAGGTCACATGCGATCTTGCAATATCAGTTCGAGCACAGCATCAATGGTTTTCGGAACAACAACTGATTTTGGACGACCTTCACGAAATTCGTTTTGGAGTGAACTACGACCATGATTGAATTCACCATACCATCGATAAACACTGGTCCTTGAAAGTTGTAAAAAATAATCGCACGAAAATGTTCACGATTTAATTCCATTTTTGGGCCGAGATGAATCCTTTAAGTTACTGTAAACAACACAAATAGCGCTCGTATGTGAAAACTTTTTATATATCTAGCACACCCCCTACAATTTCGTGTTGTTTTAAAAACTCGGACCTCATGGAAGTAGAAGTATATAATTATATATCCGGCAATATTAATATATCATATTACTAAACATTTTTTGTAACACCAAATGCCAAACTCAGTTCTAAGTTTAGTTGTAATTGTATAAACACACAATACTTATTGCAACATAGTTGTGGTTAATGCCAATTATAAGTAATTGTATGCGTGGGTGTTACAATGAAGAAAAACTACAATTTTATCGATTTTATAACAGTGAACAGTGATAGACAAAATATGCACCAAAGCAGTTATTTTTAAACTCGGCCGTCGTTTCGCTAACGACATTAAAGCGAAATGAGATCATTTTTAGGCTTTGTTTTGAAGTATTATTACTGGATACTCTTCTTATTTATATAATCCAAGAAATAATCTTTCAAGTAAATATTATTTCGGCTAAAATTCTGTATGTCTACTAAACCGTTTCCATCACAATTCTATTGGCGTCTTTTGGTCACATAGTACATTCTTGTTTCATAAGTGTTGATAACAAAAATAAACGACAGAATTAAGCTACTTCTCTATAATACATATATGTTGGGAAAACTCCTAAGATCGGATGTCATCAGTAGCTGTGATATATGAGAGCAATATATAATACAGTGACATAGGACTTTAGGAAAGATGATATCTACTTTCTTTCTTCCGTGTATACGTGGCAGTATGTCTTGGTTATTATTTACTGACCAAGAGTCTTATATTTATAATTTATATAGATAATACAAGTTATCTTTACAACACCGTTTACAAAAATATAGCGGAATAAGTTCCAAAGTTTGCAAATATATTTTTGTTTGGTTCTCAGATAACTACAACTGTATATCTTTGTCTACGAAATAATTATTTAAATCTATTTATTAAATGAAATTATTCGGCGATAATTACTATATTACCCAATAATAGGCTGATGGTGACGGTAGCAGCAAATAACGGGGGTTCCAAATCATAATACGTCTCATACCAGGTATTATTAAAAGCTCTGCTTTCATGCATTTGCCTTTATTTATATTTATCAAACATTTATTTAAATCTGGAACAGGTGTGTCTGTATATTTTTAACAATATTTTTCTGTTCTTAAAAGGAGTGTTGATTAAAAAAACTTAACTAGTTAAAATTAAAAAATAAGCATCATTTTTCATGATAACTGCGCTTACCTGATGTGAGCGTAAATATAATTTACGCTGCTGATGTGTACTACTTCCACTTGCTTCTTCCATATTAAAGTATGAGATATTATAATATATTATATCGGGTCCGCCATCTAACGTTTTTTTTTCAACTAGTGCTTATTTCGTGAAGGGTAACACTTAGCTCTTGTCTGATTTGACAGATAATTAGTTTTATGCTTCCGCTGAACGAATATGGTTGTGTATACGCTTGAACAACGCTGGGAAATATTGCGACATTACTTTGAAAATCATGGTATTGTTGCAGAATGTGTGCGAAAATTGCGTACGGATTTTGGAAGAAGAGAAGCACCGTCAGCTCCGTATGTTAGTTAAGTGAAAGAAACTGGCATCCTCATCGATAAACCAAAGCGTGAAAAGCCAAAAACAGTGCGTACACCCGAGAATATTGCTGCTGTGACAGAAAGTGTGCGTGAAGCGCCATCAACATCAATTCACCGTCGGTCTCAACAATTGAACATTTCGGAGACATCATTGAGACGAATTTTGCATAAAGACCTTGGTATGACGCCATACAAAGTCCAATTGGTTCGGGAGTTGAAGCCAACTGACCATCCAATGCGTTTTCGCTTCGCTCAGTGGGCCTGCGATCGACTTACAGAAGATGCCGATTTTGTCAAAAAAATCATCTTTTCAGATGAAGCTCATTTTGATCTTGGCGGGTATGTAAACAAGCAAAATTGTCGCATTTGGGGCACAGAAAACCCGCACGCATACATTGAAAAGCCGATGCACCCAAAACGAGTCACTGTTTGGTGCGGATTTTGGTCTGGAGGCATAATTGGGCCATTTTTCTTCGAAAATGAGCAAGGAGTGGCCGTTACAGTCAATGGCGATCGTTATCGGGCCATGTTGAATGAATTTTTGTTCACAAAAATTGAAGAGGAGGATATTGGCAACATTTGGTTGCAACAGGACGGCGCTACGTGCCACACAGCCGAAGCTACACTCGATGTTTTGCGCCCTGTTTTTGAAGATCGCATTATCAGCCGCAGAGCTGATGTCGTTTGGCCACCTCGGAGCTGCGATTTGACACCGTTGGACTATTATTTGTGGGGTGCCGTCAAAGATAAGTGTTACGCCGACAAGCCAGAGACAATTGACGCTTTAAACGACAATATTTGTGAAGCCATTGGTGAAATACAGCTGCACACAATCGATAATGTGCTTAAAAATTGGACCGATCGTGTAGGCTACTGCATGGCCAGCCGAGGCAGCCATTTGAATGAAATTATTTGTCATTATTACCCGGAAGGATTGTACTTTCAAATAAAAAAAGAAATTTGAGAAAATATTCAGCAGTTTTTCTTTTATAGCATTTTGCCACTGGAATACACTTGGCATATAGTGTATAATACGTAGTTTTACAAAAATCTCAGTGACTCCAAAAAATCTAGTACCAGAGCTGAAAATCTAGATCTAGAGAGACAGAGAATGCGAATTTTTTTTATTGAATTGAAACTAGACTGAGATCGTCCAAAATCAAAAGGTTACAGCTATGTATTCGAAATACTAACCAAAATTATATGGTCCGGTTCTGAATATATTACAACGTGTGATCTGAGTGTATTACACTAGTTTAATTGATTGTTGTGATCAGGAAGAAGGAAAGTATAAATCTGACACAGATACATTGAATAAAGCCACCTGTCTGTCTCATGATATGAATGTTACAAATTTCCATTATTGTCTACGCTAAATTACCCGTAATTTTCTTTAACGCGAATTTCCCCGTAAGTCATGTAATAAATAATAATAAAAAATAAAACTGTATAAACACAAACAAAAACTATAGTTTGCTTGCGAAAATCCTCATACAATTATAGGTAGAGTTCAATCTATCAAGACTCGGTTAATTATTAAATTATGTAACATGTACGAGTGAGAAAATTCACCTATCTTACAAATCACTGGGTAATTTAAAGGCAAATTGTCACGTTTCCCATTAGTGCTGTCGATTCAGCCACTACTTCTTCTGGGTTTTCGTGACACAAGCTTGTGTAATTAGATATCTGACTAAAACCTTAGGGCGGGTAACATTTTTTTTGTTAATTGCCAGCTTTTAATTAAAATATTTTTAAATTTAATCATATGGTTACCTTTTGCTAATACAGTATGTCCCAAATTCATCTACGTAATTACTGTTTTACCTGAAGAAAGTTTTGAATGATAGCGTCCTATACCAAACAAAAGCATTAACATTAAAACCTGTTCCGTGCCTGAGGGGTTGTGAAATTTAGGCAGGGCAATAATATCATGAAGGGCTATCTGCATGCCGAATGACATGCGGGAACTTCGTCTTTAAGGATAGTTGCTTAGGGATTGAATTCTAGCGTCCTATACCAAACAAAAGCAGTAAAATTGAAACAATAGTGCTCAGCGTAACAAATGAAAATAATAGGGGAAAAACCAAAATACGCACACACAATTTACAATACGCACGGTGATCGCCACAGATTCTCTGGCAAAATCGAAAGAGACCACAGAACAAGCTACGCTTAGCGTAATGTAGAAATTATTCTTCATGATAAAATTTATTCTAGTTTGCAATTTGAACTTGCTTCAGAGCAGCATGGTTTTATCACTGGCAGCGTTTTCTGAGCATCTTTGCTCAGTATTACATCGTCTTCAACAGATTGATGTGCTTTACACCGACTTTAGTAAAGCGTTGGATCCTAGGACCTAGGACCTCTCCTCCAATAAATCGCAATAGACTTTTATGTGGATTACCTTAAGATTTTTCAACAGGTCAGATGAATATTCCTTATGTATGGTGAGACTCTCAGTAGGTTGCACGAGATTAGGGATTTGGGGGTTACATTTGACGAGGAATTCACATTCATTCCTCCATTGAGAGAATAGTTTCCTCCGCTTCACAGTCGCTAAGGGATTTATCATTAGAAACAGCAAATGCTTTTCAAAAATGTATGGCCTATCGAGAGGACGAGATTTATCCTGTCAGGGGGTGTGAAAATTATTATTATTAGTTCATTGAATATTCTATTTCCTCGATGATTCGAAGCTTAGATCATACCTGTTTTTGCACAATTTATTCAAAACTATATAGTCAATTATCAAAGATGAGAAGTGGTGTGGTGTCTTTCATTTTCTACTACGGTTATATGTATGCTAAAATAACCACAACCCTTATATTCCATTCTCTTTTATATTCGAATTTATGTAGGGCTACTTTACTGCTCTACCTTGATAGAATGTGAGCAAAAAAAATAGGGACTAAAAATCCAAATTTGAAAGCATGCAAATGCAAAACAACGGCTGCATTTTATGTATCTCACTTTACATAAGACTTAAATAAAATTAAGTAAATTGCTGCATCGATTGCTTTGGGGGTTGAATGATCAACCAACTCTTTTACATCCATTATTTAAATGAGTTTTTCTTAGTCAAATTGTTTTTCGTTTTCGTTTTAGTATAGATTCTAGCAAATTAAATTAAGAACACGAATAAGAGAAAAGTAAAATTGACAAACCTGATCGAAAGTAATTCTAGCCCTGAAGATTTGAGGGCAGTCCAGAAAACCATTTGAGCATTACTCAAAGAGCATTAATTTTAAGTTGCTGAATCTCTAGCTATTGAGGTTGGATTCTTTAATTCTAAATACTTGTCGCCTAGCTTATCTTCGCAACAGAGTCGGAGCTTTCATTTTCCACTAAACTAGCTCTGCTTTAGAGTGCCAGAATATGTTAGTCAGAATAATTCAACGAGATATTTGCCTACAAGTAATATTATATTAGACTTCCTGAAATCCTGCTAATTTAAAAATACGTTCTTGATTTTTGGAGACTGTTTTATTCCATACCAGCTCTGTATTATAAGATATCTACAATATAAACAAAACACATCATAGTGATATATCTCCCCACATACCTTTTGTTGCGAGTATATAAAATGTATGAAGTGTAATAAAAATATATATTATGTGCATTGTCCTTTTATATATGATTCTATCAAAACGACACAATATTTTTTTTCTCTTTTACGTTCAAACTCGATGTCCAAGTCATTTCTCATTGTCAGATGTCATATTTCACTATAAGTAGCTTCTTTAGAAATAGGTACCTTGAAATGCTGGCAGTATTGAACATAATTTAAAAAAGAACTTATCAAATGGGATGAATAGTATTAATCGGATGAAATATTTACAACTATAATTAAGGAAGATTAATACAATAATAATGACGCATTTTTTTCGGCAATTAAGATACAAGGCCCTGCTAAAAAGTTATCCACGTTGGAAAACGTTTTCTCGGAAATGGATTCGAAGAAGAGGTGCCCAAGAGTGGCCGCCAAGATCTCTGAAGTTTCTTTTTTCTTTGCTTATTCTTGAATAATAATAGATAGAATCTAACACAAATTCCAACATGTTCACATCAAAAATAACTAAGATTTTTCTTTATTATTACAAACACAACATTCAAATATATAAAACTCATTCTATAAAGATGGATTTGACAACACAACATACCAGGTAATTAATATTGTCAAAATAATGTATGCAATTTTCAGAAAAACCTGAAGAAGTTACTAATTCGTAAAGAAACATCGTTATTCATTTTATTTAAGTAATTTGACGACAATAATATATATAAATATAAATGAAAAATACTTTCGTGGCATAGGGAACAAAAAACATCTCCTGTTAGCGTTTTGTGTTTACACTATTTTCATTTCATTTCTATTTTTACCGATACATTGGATTTGTTCGGCCTCTGTATGGTGGGATATGCATTACTATGTGTATGTGGATGGTACGTGTTTACTTATATCTGCTGTTGTATATCCCGCTGTGCTTAAATGCAGGCGGAGATTGTAGATGGGCAACGACTATGGTACTCTGACGATCTCATAATAAGAGCGAAACGAATTCCTCAGTATCTGTCGACCCATGCCTCGGTCTGGTTCTACTGAATTAGACTGAGGCCCTGCTAATTTAAACAAAATCCCTTGTGTCATTTTGTCCGCTATATGCCACGAAATAATTTTTCCGCGTTGGGAATATTCTGATTACTTTTAGAAACGTTATTATTTGATCGCAATGTATTTAAACAAATTCCGTCGACTAAAATCGATATAAGTAACATTATGACAAACTGAGCATCGTGTACTAATGGGATAAATATATTTTTATATATTTTCAATATGTTCATGATTAGTTAACTAAGTGTTATAAAACAATATTTCTTTATAGAAAATTAAAACAGAGTCGGTCAGTATCCAGTGGTGATTGGAAATGAATACGGCCCCCTAGGGGTAAAGTCTCGCATGCCCCCCCGCAGTAAGTCACACAGACTCATTATTTACATCAGGGCATCGGGCTCCTTTGGCAGGGACCGACAGTAGAGTTAGTGTCCCTCAAGGTCACTGAAATACATGTATAAACTACATCATATACCTACATACGTCTTCCGATGATGGACACCTTTATCAGACATGAAAACTAAACTATATTTTATACGAAAATTAGTATTAGAGGCAGATGTTTTTGATTTATTCATGTCTGTTACCCCCCGAATAATATCATTAATATTTCCCTTGAGGTAAAATACTTATCTAAGTCGTTCTATGTCTATAATTTTAGATTTTCGCGTTTTTACGTCATGCTCGCAAATATTGTTTACACCTATAATTTTGGGAAGTTTCGAAAATGTGGAATACTAATGTGAAAAAATAGTAAATATTTTAAGCAAAGTATATCGCTGTTAATGTTATAGGCAGTGGCGGCTCGTGAGGTCTGAAAGAGGTGGGCACAACAAGGAGGAAATAAGGCAATAACACCCAAAATTTTTCAAAATAAAGAATTAAAATGATAGGTTTTTTAAGTAGTTAAAGTAGCTAGATAATAATATTTTGCTAAACTCACCATGACCATTAAAACTGTAGTTGATGACTTGATCATTAAAATTTGAAATGGACTTCAGTTTGAGGCTTTCTACAGTCGTCATAGGGACAGTACACAAAACAGTCAGCATTTCCACAGATTCACTAAATGTTGATGCTAAATTGTTTTCGATAAACAGAGGTACAGCCCCACTGTGTTTCAGAAAATCGTCCTGTCCGTATATTATCGAGAGTTCATTTTTTAGTTTTAAGTAATTTACGTCAGGAAATAAGTTACACACAGTTTTAATATCTTCATTTGGAAAGACGGTTCGATATTTACCAAATTTTTCAGTTTCAAATAAATTTGAAACAGTCATGTGTCCATCAAAACTTTTTTAATAGTAATTCGATCCTCAAATGTTAATTTAACATTATTTAGATTCATATATTGCACTCAATTCATCTTTACTATTGTAATTGTTCAAAATCAAAACATTCACTTTATCATACTCAAAAAGCGCGATCGCGGAAACAAAAACAACACCACACGCCCAAATTTTATTCGTATAGACTGATGGGTAGGGTGGCACCCCATATATGACGTCACAAATGCGTTTAATTTCTACTGTTACTAGTGTATAGCGTAGCGATGCATTGCTGTCTCTGTTTTTCGCACGCGATAGCAAAGAAAACAACAGAGGCACAACAATGTTGTGTCCAAGAGCATCGTAATATGTACTAAGACCTACGTTCTGTTTCATTACCGTAAATAGATGGACTGCAAGAGTGATTATATCATATTCGATTCAAATTTTCAATTGCAAAATTTTATAGGGAATTCCAACGAAATCACACTGGTCTGGTGCGAAGTATAAAATCTAAAATTATTTTTTCTGCCACTGGATAGGTATATATTTGTAGTGTAATATTTAAATTATAGAACAGATTATCGTATTGATATTTTTAAAAATTTCAACACCTTAAAACTGAAGAAGAAAAGGAAAATTATATTTTTCTACAGTTGAATCGGCCATTCCAAAAACAGCACGAGTCATATTTGCCTAATTTTCCGTTGAAAAACTCAGTTTCTGAAATGACCGATTCAGAATAACATCGAATCTTTGAAGCAACAACATTTCTTTAACTACAAATAGATGAGTTCCTGACCTCGATGTAATTTTTGATTCATAACATTAGCCCTAGCTTTACCGTTTTCGATTCTAGAAGAGCAAATCCAAATTGTTTAGAGCTTGCATCGCACTAAATAGTAATGGGTTAGATGAACAGGCGACTACTTGGTAGCCTGCACTGAATCTCGCCCTCTGGGTTTGCTGTATCTAGTGTAAGGTATATTAAGCTGATTTTCTTTTATATCGTTTGTACCTATATCACCAATAAAGGCCAAGGCACAAGTCATTAGAGTATTGATTTTATGCGTTCTCTAACACCAGGTTAAAGTTCCTGGATTATCTCCAAAAATAGTCAATTGCTACGGTGAAATCTCAACCTCAAGTTTAGAGAACTCCTGAACTGAATAACCGCTAACTTTTTATAGCTGCGCTACTGAATTGTACTTATATTGAATATAATTTGTTGTGACAATTACCCAGGTATTTGTAAACCGTTTGATATTATTAACTGCCATATTAGTTGCAGAAGCTTTCCGATACATTTTTAAGTACATCATATTCTCAAATGATCTCATTTAATCATTGTCAGATCAAACGCAAAACTAATTATTTATTTGTCAAATGTTTGTAGTGTTTCTTTTTTTGTTTTATTTTTCCTTATTTTATAATACCTAAATACATATAGAGATACGTTAAATTGATGAGTTTTTGCTTTCACTTTTAGACAAAAGCCAATCAAATCTAGTGGGTGGGTACCCTACCTATAATTATGCTTTAAATAACTACTTTTATAACAGATAATTATTACAAACCGTCATTAAAGCGTAATTATTAAGGAAATCTCATTCTATAGTGAGAGTCACAAAGAAAATGACTGACATAATACAAGAATATTTCGCATTTTTCAAATGGAAAGTTGATCATTTTTATTACATTATGTTATAATACACATAACACCCAGTGGTGCACTACAAATATTTCACTTTAGGGCAGTGGCGGCTTCTGCCAGTTTAATGTAGTGAAGCATAACCAAAAATAAGGTCTTTACAGGTCCAGCTAAAATTTATTGGGATATCTCTACTTCGTCAACTGCATAAAATATAGGTTATGTTTATAAGTACCTTACCTAAGTATAGTTTCCTTAAAAAATTTAAATAAAGTTTAATAAATATCTAGAATACATTTACCTATATACTTAATAAGAAAGAAACGAAAAATTGAAAAACAAATTCTTGAAAAAAAGCTAAGTTTTGTCGAAACGTTGAAAAAAAAAAAATAGACATGAAATTTGTTTGTAGGTATGCATAACTTATGGGTTCTGATATAAAGGGGAGTATTTTGTTTTGTTTTGTTTGTATAAAAAAAAGGAAAGTTTGTTTTGATTTTTGTCTGGGGTTTATACATTTTATTTTGGGTTTTCAGTTTCTCGTGTTTTTTTTTGTTTTTTATTTTATTCAAGTTAGTAAAAAATGAGTGTGAAAATAAATAACGAAGAATAAATACTATCATTATAAAAACTCTGATTGTCATAATAACCCTATATTATAGGGAATTTAAGGTCTATGTATGATCATATCTGCGGACAAGTTTCCCTAGAAACTTTTGCAAATGTGATTCATTACATATTAATATGATATGAATATTTACTGACAAGTATTGTAAAAAAGAAAATAATTTCACTTTAATATTTATTTTGTTATTTTCAAATGTAAGTGAGAATGTACATTATTTAACTGAAATAAATATTATTATTATTATTATAATTCATGATTGAGCCCAATACAAGCAAAATAAAAAGAAAGATTAAATATGTAGATAATTAAAAAAAAATTGTAATCAAAATATCAAAACTAACTAGAAATTTGCGACTGTGTGATAGAGTTAGAGGGAATCAAAATAATAATAATCTACAGGTACATAACACACTCGCCAAGCGTTGTCGTATACTCTTATTTTTCATTAAACCTGTGCTGCATCTATATGAAGCGTGGTTCTTTCTTATGCTGTTTTTTTAAATGACAAGATTCGTATGCTATACTTAGTGCAATTAAACGCTGGCAACTATGTTTATATGAAGAGCAACAGCCGGCCGTCAGAAGGTTGTATCTCGTTGTATATTAGATATATGCCAGAGTGGCAGTGTTGCCCATTGTTGCTGAAGTATAGATGAAAACGCTTCATCTGAATAAGAACAAACCTTATGAAGAACATACGAAGACAAATTGCAGTTCCCATAGTATGAACTAGCGTATTACATTCAAAATTATCATGGACATAATATGGATAACTGAAAATTCTTGACCTTAATTGAGTAGGAAAGCGTCAGGAAATAGAAGAAAATAAATTATTATTAATAAATCAATACACAATATATTATTAAAGTCCAAAAAGGAAAAGATTAGTGGAGAATTCTGAAACAAAACTCCATATGATCAAAAACTTAAACGATTTAAGAGTTCTGGAAGAAAAAATAAAGAAAAAACATTTCAAACAACATCAAATGAATATCCAACAACCATTTACCAATCAGAAAGTAAAAGAGAAAAACACTAGTAGGCGAGAGTCAATTTTTGTTTTTACAAAATCTGGGAAGAACACAATCAAACAAAGCGACTTAATGCATCCTTATCGAGTCAGACTTATTTTGAAATCGTAAACAATTGTTTACGATTTCAAAATGTACACAAACATTTTGCTGTACATTTGTAAAAAATTTTCATAAGCAAATTAATTGAATTGAATTGAATGAAAATCTTCAGAAGTAATATCCATAGTTTGCTGGGTTTCTCGTAAACTAACCGTGATCATAACGATTAACAAGGACCTTAACGAGTTGACGAATAAATCGTTCACGAAATACTTCGAACTTCAACTTCGACTTTAATACAGACCGTATGATGATAAACCGCTCGATGGCGGTCTGAATGCAGCCAGACCAGAAGCCAGCAAGTTTTTGGCTTTCGTCATGAGTAATGTTCAGTCCAGTGATTTGGAGAAAAAACCGTGATCTGAAGGTTTATAGATCCAAAATCAAATCATTCGTGTTTAAGACTAATCAGATAAAAACACAACATTATTGGAAAAATGTTTCGCATAGATATAATTACGTAATACTATTTTGTCCATTTCTTTCGTTTACATCAGAATAGTTTGGCATTCCTATAGTCGATACACAGGATAAGCTGAAGAATTGCCAACCAACCACTGTGTTGTAGATCAGGAAAGATAATTTACAACCACCTGAAGATCAGCTAAAAGGAGGAGGTTTATTGATGACGATTATTGAAGAAAGCTGCCATGTCATGATGAAATGTTAGTTGTATTTCATTGAAACAAAAAAATCTATTGCATATTAATAGATATAAGCTTTAAGCGGTATATTTCTTGCTTATGAAGAAGTTTCTTGAAGTAAATACAGGGAATTAAGAAACTGTTTTTGCTTTTTATATAGTCATTGAATAAATAATAAAACGTTTTCGATTTCATTATACGAACAGGTATAATTTAATGAAATCTATTTCACATTTAATGGCATAAAAACATAAAATCTTAGGTTTCTGTTGCTATACTTAGACAGCATATTAAAGTCGAAATTACATATAGAAGAAATTGGCATTTTATATACGTATCATTGTAAAATAGTAATTTAATATCCATTGAATTAAAGATTTACAAAATGGTTTGTAACTGTGGTAATTAATATACATATATGTGGTACGTGTTTTTGTTTAATTCGTAATTGTATATGGGAACCATAAGACGTTTTGCGGTCCGTATATTATTTGTGCGAAATAATAGATTATTTTCGAATTCTTAAGTATAATTAATAGTTTAGTGTGCATAGCGTAAAATTTGCAAATTATTTGCCGATCTTACACGACATCATTTACATTTTGTTCAATGGAAATCTAAAATTTTGTAGTTTTTTCACAAAATTGCCAGTGTCTACAAAATTTGCAAGTCAAATTATGCACAAATCCATGTAAAAAATAATAATAAAAGAAATTACGGCCTATTTAAATTATTTCTTCTGATTTATATACACGTGAATTCCACCTATACTTAAATATTTCTGAAAAAATAAATATACGGGGCTGAATAATATTAACCATTAAATATTTTGTATCAAATTTTCGTTTAGCTGCCAAGGAAATGCTAATATCACTAAAAATCAGTAACGTTGTTATTTGACAGCCCCAATCATTTTCGAGATGACCGAAATGCCCTGCACTGAAAGATTTCCTCAGCGTATGACTACTGATGAATTTCGAAAACATTCATCGACGCCTTCATGAAACAGGCAGGCCAAAGACGGCAAGAAGCTGGGGTAATTCTACTCGAAAAGTTGCTGAGGTTTTGCATGTAAGTAATAGTACTGTTTGGCGCATTCTTAAGGACAATTTGTTGTATCCATACCACATCCAACGCGTTCAAACACTTATTCCTGCTGATTTTCCTCCACGTATGCAGAATGCCATAGATGGATTTTGCACAAAATTGTTGAAATTCCTCGACTACTGATGTTGATTTTGGTTACTGATGAAGCGAGTTTTTCAAGAAGGAATTTCCATAATAACCATTTATGGTGTGATGAACATCGCATGCGATAGTTGAGGATCATTTTCAACATCAGTTCTCGTTGAAAGTTAGGAATCGAATTTTGAGTGACTGCTTAATTGGACCCGTATTTCTACCAGGCAAATCTCCTTGTGCCTTGATTGAATTTTCCTTCTATTGATAGAAAGCTGAACATCATTAAGAGCATTGTAGAATGAGGTAGGGTTAAAGTCCGCAAACCTCAAGGTTGGTCGCTGCTAGGACACTATTTATAAATAATATACGAGGGTTTCCTTTTATATTTCGGGATGAGAGAACAGAACCAAATATTAATCATCGAAAATCACTTTATTGTTTTTCAAAATATTCCCCATGAAGATCTATACACTTTTGCATACGTTTGAACCAATTGTCGAAGCACTTTTGCCACTCTGATTCAGGTATCTCCAAAACATGCATTGTGAATCCAGTAACTGCTTCTTCAAGTGTCGAAAAACGTTGACCTCTCAGTTTGGTTTTTGACGTACGGGAATAAGAAGAAGTCATTCGGTGCCACGTCAGGACTATACGGCGGATGACTCATCAAATCGATGTTTTGAGTGCTCAAAAATGCAGTTGTTTGAGCCGATGTGTGAGAGCTCGCATTGTCGTGGTGAAGAGTGATCCGTCTTCGGCGGTTGGTTTTCCTGATTTCTTGGAAGACAACTGGCAAACAAATGGTTGTGTACGACTCAGAATTGACTGTTCTAGTGGTACGGTTGCGACATGTCCAGTTTTTCCGAAAAAACAGGCGCATTTGCTTGGAAGTCCTTCGTGCGCGAACAACTTTTGTTGGATTTGGCTCATCTTGAAACACCCATACAGTCGACTGCTGTTTAGTTGCGGGCTCATACGCGTAAATCCACGATTCATAACCTGTCACGATGTCATAAACGTGTTTCGAAGCACCGCGATCGTATTTTTTGACAATTTTTTTCGACCAATCGACACGAGCGATTTTGAGTGATTGACAAATTGTGTGGGATCCAACACGAACAATTTTTTTTGACAGTCGAATGTTTATGCAATATTGAATGTATGGTGGTCCCACTAATGCCTAAGGTTGTCTCAATCTCTTGATAGGTCACATGACGATCTTGCAATATCAGTTCGCGCACAGGATCAATGGTTTTCGGAACAACAACTGATTTTGGACGACCTTCACGAAATTCGTCTTGGAGTGAACTACGACCACGATTGAATTCACCATACCATCGATAAACTTTACGATAGAGTTAGTGTCAGTTGCCAACTTGGAACACCAGGGTTGCCAAATCCCGAAATATAAAAGCCAACCCTCTTATAATATATTTCAGAAAAACTTCAATATTCGTTACATTGAGAAAGCGTCAAAATTATTCTTGCAGAGGGGCGTCAAATACACTAGTACCGGTCCTGATAATCAGCATATCTTACGCAAATTTTCTGGATCAACTTTGTACCATTAATAAAATCTAGTATAGTCATGTATATTATGTTAAAAACTAAAGATGCTCCTAATACATAGTGTACATTTTTTATACCCCATATTATTATAATAATTGGTTTTTACAGAAGGTTTAGCGCCATATTTCACGGTAATTATGACAAAATTGCAACTGTGTTAATTGCTAGTGATCGCTATTTTCGATAAACCAGGTGCTGCGGAAGTGTATTATACCTACTGACTATTTATATTATATACAAGGTTGTAAGGCTAATACAACCCCTGTTTTATTTACTTCGATATTCTAGTAATTTGTCTGATCTCATCGATAACGTCATTCTCGTGTAATACACATGCTTATCAGGGTCGTATTTACTTGTAAACAAAACGGTCTCCCAGAAGTAATTTTAGCCCTTTTAGGCAACCGAACATAAGGTTGCATCATTACCTTCCCCTAGTTCAACATCAATTGGCGCAGCAGAACTAACTTTGTGTTGGAACACATTTCTAAGTCAACTAAGCTCATTAATTTGCGCACTGAGAGAGAGAGAGACAAGTTTAAGAGCTCCTTAGGTAGGTTTGTTTGCACCTTTTTAATTGTTAATAATTTCATATTTCGCGGTTCACTCACCGATATCGTTCTTTCGCAATTTTATCGGAAATAGTATGTCGCGAAAAAAAAGTTCATGAAAGTTTTTTAGCTAAATAGTCACCTGAAAATGGGATTTTAGTTGGCGAAGTTTAGGACTCCCCAGAAATCGCCACGAAAATGACTGGACTGGATGATGATTGTGGTTTATTTCCAAATTAAAGAAATCAACTCGAAGTTACATTTTGCCAACGTTATATAGACAAATGATTTTTATAATTTAACAATTCAATAGAAATTATGCACTAACTTTCTATCAGCCCTTGTAATTGCACCCACCTAAATCCTAAGGGGCTGTAAAAATTATATATAAATATATATATAGAAGCATATTATTAGGCATTAATTTTTTTATGTACAAATGGCAACCCCCTCTTCACGTCAATTTTCGTGTGTATACCTGCAATTTTCCCCTGTTTTAGTTAAGTTGTATATACACTGATGTTAGTGATAAAACATTTAGCCCGAAGCAAAATGACAGACACGCTTTTTGTCCAAGTTTAAAAGCATAAAAATAATCACCAAAAGCTCAATAAATTAAGACGATAACATCATCATTTGGACTTGTCAACAATTACTAATATCGTGACTTTGTTATTTGTTGCTTTGATATAAATTTAATTACAGAGGGATTTTAATTGCTTTTGTAACAATAAACTTCCCACTTTATGCTCCGATGCTTGGTAATTTACTTGATTATTATCGCAAATGACAACTGAAATTAATAATTTGTCAAATTACTATAACATATTTGTTGTGTACGGAGTAAGTAAGATGTTTATAAAACCAGTTATTAAACTTACAGTAAATATCTGGGAATAATCTTTATCTGAAGATTAACAGATCATAGAGAAAATACAGCCTTCGAGTAGTATTACGTTTGACCATAAACTAGGTTCAAAGTTCTTCCACTGCGACCACTCGAGGGCTATTGTGACTCATAATTTTTTTCTAATGAAATCGATTATTTCGCTGGATGAGTTTTACTTTAGGTTTGCTGGAGGAATCCCAACTTCACTCAGACTTGGAACATGTCTCAGGTAAACGAATGCAAAGAGGTTACAGCAAATTCTTTAAGGAAAAACTAAGTCATATCCGATTTATTTTCTTGATAACCACCCCCTTAATTAGGGAATAAGATCCATTTCGAAACTCCTAAAACCATAATATTCATGTATTGTAAGTTCCAATCTGTATTTAAAATTATAGCATGGTTTAGAGCTTGGAATCCACTCACGATTTATTTGTTTTTGGTAGAATTAAATTTTCATTGGTACAATCGAAAACAAACCATTCTTAAATCAAACTGGACTGACTGGACAATATCCGATTGATACGAAAACATTATTTGTTCCACTCAAACTACAGGCTTCAAAGACTGATTAATATTTTGGTAGAGAAATAAACACAAATTCAATTTGTCAGGAATGTTAGTTAGGATTTAATTTAAATTTAATTCTTGATCACCATTATGATTTCTTCTTTTTATCCCCGTATTGTATTTTGTTTAAAGCAGCATGTGACACGCTAATAACAAGGTATGTCCAGAGGCTAATATTTGACATGGGTCCAAATCTACACTATGGCGTTCTGAGAATATAGCAATTAAGTGTTTGCTAAATTATATGTAATTTTCAAAATGTATTCGAAAATTACTTGTGCAAAATGTTGCATTAAAAACAGATATAAATTAAGAATAGAAATGTCTATACCGGCCAACATGGTTGATGGGAAATTAATATAATATATCATTTGTCCAAACGTAGCAACTATACCCTAGATGTCAATAATTAATTGTATGGAGTAGGACTTTTTCCTCCTGACTACAGAATCTGCATTCGTCGCTCTTTCTATGCCTAATCTTGCCACGTAGCCTGTACATACCGAGATCCAAACAGATTTTGAATCTTTCATGATGGAAGTTTCCAAGGAATTTCCTGGAAGATTTTGCTCTCTCTGTCTCTTCCTTCATTCTGAATAATCGAAAAAATAAGTCCACTGAAGTTGAGTTTTTGTTTAAATCACAGCTCTCAGTACTCCTTAATGCAGAGTCACTACCAGGCGAGGAAGCTTTTGTTTCAGATCGACAGATGGATATTTACTACAATATTCCAGTATTAGCTGATCTTCAGCAGTCGGCATAACACCGTTTCAAACGTACAAGCTAAAGATCTGACTGTCGCTAAATATGTCACCTCAAAGCAAACATATTTCTTCGGTATACGACAAACCCGATGTACTTGAGCCAAATATATGGTTTATTTGAAATACCCAGTAGTATTTATTTGATTTAAATAAATATTTATTTGCCTTAGTACTTATACTTACTTGTTAACAAGGCCCGAAAATGTAAGGATATATTTGTTTGCTTGAACTAACTAGAGTTATTTAGAAGAAAGATTCCATGTACTTGGACCAAAGGTGCTGCTACTTGGAATAAATAAATATTTGTTTATTTTGAATAAACATTTTTTTATATTAAATATAGAATTTGTTCTATCCAAACAAATAATTTGTTCCGGAAAATCTGACATTTTGCTTCCAATAAATACTTTGTTTGTTACAAAGAAATATTTATTTCTTCAAACATGTAATAATACAATAATAAAACAATCCCCAAAAATATTACGTGTGTAGAGGTGTTTTTTGAACAATTGATCCAAACAGGTTCTGGTTTTATTAATAATAATATTTGCAAATAAATATCTAGAAAAAGAATGTTTGAAGAAATAAATTTTCGCGTTTGACATAAACGCCCGTGAATATGTTTCAAACAAATATTTGTTTGAACTGAATAAATATTTCATTCAGTGACACGTTGGACTAATACTAAACTAAAACGCGTGCGCTATGGAGTTGAATCCCCAACAGCAATGCGCGTCGGCTCATTTTATTATTATTTATTTGATTCAAATAACGGTGGACTTGTTTCAAATAACCAGGAATTAACTTTAATATGTTATTTAAATTAAATAAATATTTATTTCTGCCAAAGCACCCCAGGCCAAATAAATATTTTTAACAAATCAAATAACTCTATTTATTCCGGACGAACACTGTTTATTTGAGTCAAATAAATTTTGTTTGAGTTAAACAAATAAAACCCAAATAATTATTTATTAGGGTTCATTTTTAGAATTTTTTTCAGGTAGTGTAGGTAAGTATTTCGTTGGTTAGTAAAAAATCGTTTTTCCTTTATCCAACTGAATCATCGGAAATAGAGAATGTCATGTCTCGCCTTTTTTGTAAGAATTCGTTGGGTATAGATGACATTCTTGGGAGTTATTTTGGATGTTAAAAACGTATTGTCCGAGCCCATATCTCTTCTCATTATTAACAGTTTTCGTGAGGGTAAATATCCTGATGCTCTAAAACATCAAAAGTGCTTTTAAGAATAAAGATACAATGCAGAATATCAAGAATTATCGACCAATCTCTCTGGAATGTCAGTTTGGGAAAATTTAAATGCTGTTTTAACAAAAGACTAGCAAAACTTTCTTGAAAAAATTCTCATGAAGTCACAACACGGTTTCCCTATATTGTATGCAGATGACTGAAGTGTCATAATTACTGGTAGCGACAGGAACTTCAGTGCATGGGTGGCATGGGAAACCGCTGGATTGGTGTGACCTTAACGGGATAAAACTTAATGCAGATAAATCTGTTACTGCGTTCGTTCCGAAGAATTTCTCTGTAGATTCAAGTCTGCTTATCAAAACTAAAAATAAATCAATAGAAATTATAAGTCATTTACATTGCTTGGACTGCATCTCGATAATAACCTGTTCACATAGAAATGATACTGCCTCAGTTCATGTTGCTACCTTATTCAAAATGTCAGACACACTGTTTCACTTGATGTGTTGTGATTGTTGTTCTTTGGTTTAATACAGTCTGTCATGGCATATGGTTTGGTTTTTGGAGTGATTGGAGCTCGGGTGAAGAGGTTTTTTACTCAGAACAGCTACAATGACGTGGATGAGTTTTTTTAATAGGTACAACTATGTTTAGTGCTCTATTTGATATGTCTCTATTTTGACAGATATCTATTTATACTGTTTTATATTTGTTGATTTATCGTGTGGGGTTTATTTCATGACGACCTGATATTGTCACTATCTAAGATGTACCTACATTCTATAGCAAATAATTTTTTATTAAATGAAGACTGATCATTCTGATAAAAAATTTGTACGCCAATGGCAAAGGTGTAAGAAATAAATAACGTTATACATATAATTAAGATAAATATAGCAGTTGTTACGATTGTAATACTAGGGTGATCCTGTGGCTGTCACAATTCCATATTTCACTCACAAAAACGATAGTGAGTTTTATTGATGGGAAAATATGAGAATAACGAATCGTGCGTCTTGTCAGAATATTTACTTCCCTACATGCTATGTCGCTAATGCTAAGAAAATTCTCTTGAGGATCAACGGTCGGATATCAGTTCTATTGTCCATTTACCATTTATAGAAGTTTCCAAGTATATACAAAAATTGACGTATCACTCTTTTGATATTATTTTGATCGCGGATTCTTATAATAAAGCTTGAAAAGTATATTTCTTCTTGTATTAAACAAAATATACTTGAACTTACCATTCTTTGAATTAATAAATGCAAAAAATAATGCCCACTTAAAAAATAAGAGATTAGCCATTTGAATGTGAAAACTCTTTCGAGTTTAACTTTTTCTTATCCGAGAGTTTTCTGTCTTTCACATCTTAGTTAAATGAGCTCCATGTCTAACGACTCCTTATTGTTTCGAATGTATTCGGATAATGTTAACACAAAATTTCTTTCGTTACATTTCGGTCTATTTTTACTCGTCCATAAATCGGAGTAATCCTTGGTACAACTTGCATAATTTATCTGACAACAACATTATAAGTTGTTCATCTTTGTCATTCTTGATCTATTTGTAATTATGCTCCATTCGACTATTAAACTATTCATAAAAGTCTTCCGATAATGTAAATGAGCTTCTATGTGGGGGATTACAAAAAAGATGCTGTAGTTTTATAAACACAGAATCTCTCTCTCCCTTGACCAAACGGGATAAGAAGAGAAGAGAAAAAAAGATAAATTGATTTTCTGTATTGTGGCGAACTATTTAGAATAATGTAGCGTCATTGTTACTTTAGACTATTGGATATCGGAAAGCAATAGATTCGTAAAAGTAAGGGTTGTACTTTTCTCTCTATCTATAGTGAGATTTTCAATTTAGGGAAACTCATTCTTTCTGCTTTTTATTAGCCATCGGTTTGATTTTAGAAACCTTCAAGCTAATGAACATTGAATAATGTAGCAATCTATCTACTTGGTAGTATGATCATTTTGAATTAGCAGGTGCGTCGAGTTTATTGGATTAGGAGGATACAAGTGCCATCATAATATTTTAAGGATGTAAACCCTCGGAGAAAGACCACAATTACGTCTAACAAAAGTTATAAATTTTCATTTGTTTAAAATGATTTTCTAAATTTTAGTTATTGTGTTATTCGTTATTGTTTTATAGAATTTCTTCTCAAAAATTATTATTATTATATATTAAATAATGGATTTCATTAGGTCCTGCATCGATAGTGGAGGAGCGCACGAGTTGCCACTGGTTGTGAATGCCCTTTATGACCCACTCTAAAAACGCCGCTGCATTAATCATACAGGTTTCATATTATGATACACTTTTAAAGACCTATAGTCATTTATCATTTAACACAAGCCAAATGTTCCTTTATATTCTTAGTATAATATGACCTACACACACATTTTTGCCCTAAAATTGGTCAATAATTGGTATATTGTTAAAGTAGAGACATTTACCATACCTATTATTAAATAATTCGCCTAGAGTGTAATTATCAAATTTGGCATCAGTTGTGATTTAAGAAATAACAACGAAGAAGAAGAAGAAAAAAAATGATTAGATATTATTTTTCCTGTCAGTGTGAGATAGTATTATGGCACGTACCTTGAAAAATTCGAAGGACTGTAATAACAGGTCACAAAAAAGGCGGAATGCTGATCCATAGATTTGACAGGCCGTAAATGTAGTAATAATATTCTGCGGAGCGCCATATTTGACATACACGTTGAATTATGGTCGAGCCTAGACATCCTAATGAGACCCTATTGGCGGTATATTTTGTGCTAAAGTTCGTTTTAGTACTATACAGTGGCGTACAGGTTAAATTAAATTGTCACAAATGGTCATATTGTTCATGGGTAGTCCAGTGTATTTATATGAAACTTAGTACATTAATTTTACAATTTTAGCCGCATGTTTTCAGGGTAGAAAAAATTAAAAAACATCCTACTTACTTAATTTAAATGACAGGGGTTTTTGTACCATTATTTACTTACCCAACTCAACCCCATCCTGTACTTTAGTAGTGTCCTACGCAGAGCAAAGGTTACAATGGACCATTTACTAATACAGTAATGGCAGGTTAACTTTTGCTACGGTCGTAACAAATTCTCCTACATATCTATGAATTTTTGTTACGACCGTAGCCAAAGTTCACGTACAATAACTGTATGATTAAACGGTCAATCGTATTGAACCCAACCCAACCTAACCCTCCAATTTTTTGACATTTTTTTAAAACAACAATTTATTTACAAACAATTTGCTATCATAAAATCGACCAAATTATTGGTTTTAGAGATTATTTTTTGTTTAATCAAATATAAATGAATACACAAGACGTGAATTTTCTTAGAAATATGTATGGGCTCAGGAAAATCCAAAAGCTATTGTAGAGACAAATCATGAAGTAAATTTTGGGCAGGGGAGAAAATTTGGGGCCGGTGATTTTACCAGGAAATTTGTCAAGCGGTTCATTTTTGCTATTTGTTCAGGAGACGCTGTCAGATTTACTTGATGAGTTGCCTCTGCAATTGCGGCAAAATATGTGATACATGAAACCTTTCCTAATCGTTGGATTGGTCAAGATGCACCAGTTAAATTATCAACTCAATTAATCGGTACAGTTTTCTAAAAATATACAAGAGACCAAACAGTTTTTAAATGAAACAGATTCTAAATTATTGTTTGATGAAAGCAGAGGCGAGTCTTATTTTTAAATGAGGAATCTCCCACTAAGCGATGGCCCATGTCCCATGTTTTTTGACACACCGTGTATATTTAAAAAATCTGTATGCTAGCATTTAAGCAAAATTTGTTAAATGAACGTAAGTATAATAAAAATCGTAAAAAATTAATTTAACTCTATTATTATTCCTTTTTTATAAATTAATTAATACCAAAACTTCAGAGTTGAAGTCGTTTTCTCATTTATTCTTCAAGTAAAATCAAACAAATAGGGTATCATTAAAAGAAATCCCGATGGCAGCCAGTCGGAAAAGTAGAATTTCGATTTATTGAATATTTTTTATTTATACTTAGTCTACCACTGATATTATAAACTAATAATAGAATATTCTGACAGTCGCCAAATAGTCATATTGACAGTTATTTTAACTGAAATACCCATTATACTATAATACATACGTAAGTACGGTCTTATTGTTATTTCACCAGGTGTTTATTTGTCAAAAATAATTACAGGTGTAGCGGGTGATGATATTTTTTTTATTTTTTGTTACTTTATATTGACTACATCGGTATTTTCAATTAACACTGAAAAAAATATGATTTTTTTATAACTTTGACAGGCCGCCATTTTAAAATTAGCTCTCCGATTTCAATCGCCAACGAACTCACGCGATGCCATGACCTAGCCGATTTTTTAACCAAATTTTGTTTCGATTGGTCAAAAAATGCAACCTAGAACGTGCCGCAAATTTGCCATATAGATCCTATCCTATATAGATATATAAACTTTTGAACTGAGGTCATTTTTAGAATCCAGGGGTCATGAAATGAAGGACTGCATAAAAAATTTTCAAAATTTCGGTTGTGTCGATCTCCTGAATAGTTAGATTTTTTTTTAAATCTACTAATAATTAGGAATTTTAGAGTATTATTTTACCACTGGTAGGGGATTAACAATACGGGTTGGAGCATTTCCCGAAAAGGGGAAACGCTAAGTGCTGTTTGTTGAACTATCCTGTATTTACAGTATTTTATATTTTTTAAAAAATAGTTAATAATGTACTCGAGGCAACAAGCCCATTACCATTCTTCAAAGAAGGCTTGTTTCTCAAAAAGCTCTAATAGTGTTAGTTAAAAAATGCTGAAAAATTAATAATGTGTTTTCTATTGGAGTAAATAACATTTCCAATATTAGCTATTAAATTATAACTATATCGTTGTCAATTTTATTCCGGACAAGGAATTATGATTTCCTTCATATACTTAATACAGTAAATCGAATGAGTATGCTACTACCTGTATTTATAAAAACCCCATGAGTGAGTTTATGCATCATGCAGGTAATAGTGAGGTACTTAACTAAATGGAAAAATATATATAAGAAATTTCTGTAGAGATCTAGGCTCTACCGCTGTGAAAATTAAGTTACTGACAGAGACGATAATTATCCATGTGATTAATTTTAGATGATTGGCTGATAAATCGGTTATGAGCCAATTAGAAGTTATTTTACAATCAGCAGTTATCTTATAATAATATACAAAACTATTAAAAATATTTTTCCATAATATACAAGTGTCTTTTATTATATCGCTATGTACCGATAACGAACAAAGATGTATGAAATACAAGAACTTTAGACTAGCAATTAGTGCATGAATTTAATTTGAAATACAGCCATATGTTCTCTTATTTAAATAATAATTATAACAATAAAATTACACAAGTTTAAATTAGAAAAAGTTTTTAATTAATTATAATAATAACAGCAATAACAATCAATTACAGGATAAAATATGCCTCCAACGTCTTAGTATTGATGTGCTCAGTGAATGCCAAACCTAGAATCAAAGACAACCCCCCAAATCAGTAACAATATTAGCTCGTGCAGTCGGCGTCTGACCCACATGATTGATATGGTCCTAAGGCTTTATTTGTTTTCTTTAAATAACATATTTACAAACATAGCCTATTCAAATTACATCAGTAATGTATAACATTTAGATTTAGAGTCATCAAAACATCATCCGAAAATGAATTTCATATTATATTATCATTAATAAATATAAAAAACAACGGTGGTCCCAGGTACGATCCTTGAGGAACACCCGATGTTGGCAAGGGTTGCTCAAGGAGGATCTGAGAATCATTATTGTTAGATATATTGTGATTCCTCTTTTTGGACTGGATTTATAATTACAAGAGTAGTTTCTTATGGCGACTAAGGATTTCATCTAAATTATTTATTTATTTGGATTACATCTACCCAGATAGAAACAAATCCAATTACAGGGCAGGTAGATTACAAAATAATAAAATTAACATAAATACATAACGTTTCAAAATTATAAATGATAACAAACATTATACAGTCAGAAAAAATAAACAAAGTCAAAATAAGAATAGCTTAAACAACAAATACTATTTTCCTAAAAAACACTTTTAATATAATAAATAGTAGATATTAAAAAACACATCAATATCGTTACTAACCAAATCACAAACAGAACATCTCAAACAATGGCGAAAAGAGCAACAAGTGGTTACATGCGGGTGGTAAGTAAAAGCTAGAACCATAATTACTCCTTGTTGTATTTGGAGTATGAAAAGGTATCATTGAAAGTAAGTCAGGAGAGTCAATGATGCCATTCACGATCTTGAATAGGAACACGAGTGAAGCATATTCACCACGCTTATCAAGAGGTACCAAATTAATACGGCCAAGAAGTTCATCATGGGAAAATCCCATGATCTTTTACACTCCGTCACACTTAAACCACAAATATGTAACAAATCTTCGCTGAATCCTCTCTAAGCTATTCGAGTGCAGAACAACACAACAGACTCATATTCCAATTTCGATCGAGCAAAGGAATTATACAGTAAAATAAGAGTTTTAGGTGACACAAAATGCTTTGTATCTCGCATAACAAAACCCAGACTCTTATAGGCAGACGAAACCACATCGACCACATGCCCCAAAAAAAGTTTAGCGTCAAAGAGCAAACAAATCTGATTGGATTTATTTTACAAGTAAAAGTTACAGAACAACACTTATCCAAATTAAGATCAAGCTTGTTTTGAGTGCACCAGTCAAGCAGGACATTCAAATCATTCTGCAATTGAAGACAGTCATCAGCAGGGAGCGAGATTTCACGCCATTAACAATGTCCTTAATAAAACCCATAAATAATTATTATATTGCACTTAAGGAGGAGGAACGAATACCTAAACTTGAAAATCTTATCAGAAAAAATCAATTATGAAATCTTTCATGCATTGGTACGACACTGATGATTCGTTGTGTCATAATTTTAGGTAAGAGCACCATTAGCACCATCTTTTATAAGACTAAGAAAGCAAGACAAGTATGATACAAGTCGGTAAGTAAATTTAACATTATTATTCAAATTTCAGAACAAGTAAAACCAGTGAAAGCGTTACAATTAGCTAAGAGATCATACAATATAATACAAATTAATTGCAGTCAAATTAAAAATTTCTATGCGATAAAATCAGTAGAGAAAAATGTATAGAATGGAGAAATATAACATAAAAATACATTGATGCGTTGATTTCAACCAGTCTTGAGCTTAATTTTTAAAACTATCAAGTGAAACGCAAATACGAGGTTTGTTTAAAAAAAAGTGCCTTTTTTACTTTTCTCAATATTAATTTATTTTTTCATAAATATCTATTTTGTTCCTTCGAAGTAATAATTTTTTTCTGATATGCGCTTTTTAGTATGACCTCTTGAATCGTGACAAATCGCACTCCCTTCATGAATATTTTTTGTTTTGGGAATATGAAAAAGTCGCAAAGTCATCATAGGTAAAAATTACCTATAATTTTTGGGATAGAATTAATAAACTTCAGTAAGTGTTAAAGAAGAACCCAACCATGAAAATAATATTATACGTAAGAGGTCTGACCTCTTCGTTCAGTGTCAGCAGCTGCTGCGAAATACCGAAGCTAAGTGTAGATAAATAATATTAAATGTGTCTATCGGCTTTGCCAATATCATTTATTAACTAAAATTACCAGTATTAAAATACAGTGTAGCCAAGAAGATATTAATGCGATTTGCGAAAGCATCTTAAACATCACAGTGTGTAAAATAAATAGAATTTCGTACAGAAATTGATGCCTCATCAGTTGGATATTTAAGAAAAGCTGATTGTGTATTTTTTTACTACTTGTTTGATTGAAATTTTGAACTTACTTGGCATAAAAAATGTACCAAAAAAGCAAAATAATAAATTACAATAATAATTATAAAATTAACAGTTATACATCCATATCCATGTTTAACAGAGTGGTCTCAATACTCGCGACTAACTTGTGTAAGAACTCTTTTAGAAATTTGAGAAAGACCAAAATAATGATCGAAATTTAATTTTAATAATAAAAATTGTTTTTGAGAATTAATGGCCAAAAACTAAGAAACTAACATCTATAAATATTTTCTTGGGCAACGAGGTTCTTACATATTGAAATTTTTATTCAAATAGTATTTTAGTTCATGTCATTTGTCCAACGTTTCGGCATTATCGCCTTTTGCAGGCACAATTTCTTACCAACATCAAATTTCATTTGGAATAATCAAGCATATACGTGGATAAGTGAGTCTGCTGGCCGGCTTTCAGCAGTGCATGAAGATCTACATGGAAACGTTTCGTACATCAGCTCTGAACGGCACTGTAAAATTCTAACACCTAGGAAGTGATTATGTTCCGATTGTGATGGACAAAATTGTTATGCGTTTTTTAACTAAGTATATAATGGAATTCCATTTTATTTAAGTATTATGATTGCAATATAAGCAATTTGCTAAAATAATATGTGTAAGGACATGTCTGTAATCGTCCCTTAAACAAATTTAAAAATACTTAGAAAATATTTTTATTATTAAATAATTTTTTGTATTGTTTCGAAACTTATGTTACGCATGATTTCATGAAAAGTGTTTCTACAGGATTGATCCCCAAAAAGTTTGCTTCCCTAGTTTAGTATCCTCTTTGCCATGGGGCTGATTCTTTTACTAGAAAATTGGACAAAAATAATTAAATAAATTTAAATATTTGATACTCGCTTGCACGCCTGTGTGACTCAGGGGCGGGTCTGTCTCAGGGTGTTCATTTAGATAAACCATTAGAGATATTTAAAATGCATGAAATATCAGTAAGAAGGCTGAACATTTTTTTAGAGTGATATTTTCGGGAAAGCTGCCGAAAGCTAAGGGAAATGTTGTTATAGTTTAGAATGCGAATATGCTATATCAAACTTTTTATATATTATTTACCACTGATGATCGTAAAAGGTAAAATAAATTTTCTCGAAAAAGGTTTACTAGGTTATGAAATAAAAAACAATACGTTTCAATTTTATGACAGCTATATTTGAAGCCTAAAAGGCATTATTACATACTTCGTTACTGTACATGAGTTCAGGAATATGTACCGACTGATAAAATTTCTGAAAATAAGTCAATATACAAAAATAATAATAAGAAATCTATACAAACAATAGAAGAGAGAACCAGGTGTATATATATATGTATATAAATAAAATATTACCTATGTATAACTAACTATTGAAATTATAATTTAATGAACTTTTTTTTAAGGTAAGTAACAAGTCATTTCATTTGTTTTTCGTATACATTTAGGACAGATCAATTGATAAAAGTTTTAATTAAAATTGTCCTTTAAAATATACATCTATAATACATAATACAAGTCAATAATATAATAGCTTATTTACAATATTTATTGCACATTTAAATATACAGATTTTCTTGATATTTAATAAGTTGTGTATATATGTAACCGCGGACAGTGAATAATATATTGTCATGCAATCATTATTAATTAATATACTTTGATTGATAATAAATACTCTGTCTAGTTAATCAGATAAAGGATCATAAATATTTGTGTCGGTTTCTAGAAAAGCATTAGGTGGTATATACTACACTTAGTTAAGACTAAGCAAGATTGGTAACGTTGCATTATTATTATTATTAACTCTTTAAATAGCCTTGCATATATTTAATTAAATAAGAGAAATATATCAGTATTGTTGATAGTTGAACTGATGAAAATTGGTTATACTTGAAACAGGTGTCCGTTCCCAATATGACCTATAGTAGTAACTATATAGGGACCGTTAGAAAATTTAATAAATAAAAATAACCTTCATTTTTTATTTCCTTGGGTATATGAGGCTCAATTCTAAATTTAAATAAATTTTTTTTAATGAATTGGTAAAATAAGTCTTAACAAATAAAAAGGGCATGCAAAAGCAAAAAAAAAAAAAATTGACATGAAATAAATAAAAAATATTTGTTTCAATTTTAAATTGAACTCCACACACAACAAAACATAATAAAATAAAAAAATTAATAAAAATAAGTTTAATATACTGTTGCTAATAATTTGAAAGATGATTGATAACCAATTTTAATTAAGAATTATTATTAAATAAATTTTTAGAATTTTGTCATAGTGTTTATTAACAATCAAGTTGCAATTCCAATATAGTTTGGAATAGTTCTAAACTTAACATATTTTGTATCCACTATTTTAAGCAACATTCAGTAGGATATTATTTATTTGATGATAATCAGTGGCGTGCTTAAACACTATCGCGTTATAGGTATTTTAAATATTTGAACTATAAACTAACTTTGGTCGATAACTGTCTATCACAAGCCACTGATCGTTTATTTATTACATAATTTTTATTAAAACACGAATAATTATTATGTATAGGTAGGTACTAATTTTAGATTATAAAAATGAGCATTTCTGTTTATTTATTATTCACATGTATAGCGTTTTTACAAATCACAACTTCGAGATCACTAAACTACAAAGTGTACAATATTATATTTATTTACATTAATGAGTATTTGTTCAAGACTGGCTTTAACAGAATGTGTTGGGAAAACTTATATCCATTTATTTTGGTGTATACCTTGAGCTTTTATTACTATTTATTCGCTCAAAGAAATTTGAAATTTTCTACTTTGATATGTTCTACATTACTGGCAAAAATATGCAACAAAACGTAATCTTTAAATTCTAGTTTTCATCAATTTCTAAATTAACGGGCAAAATTTGTTAGGGACCAAACTTAGTGAGGATGTGCTATTCTCTCAAGGTTTCTTCCAGCAACTTTTCGCGGAGAGAAAAGTGTATTATTTGTGGGATAAATCTTAGTCATATAAATATTAATATCGAGTTAGACCTTTAACTTTATCTATCATGTTTCAATTTTTTTAATAAAATAATTCTGAAAAATCTGATATGATCCACAATTTTGTAGTCTTGATACTGGCTAAAAAGGAATCAGGTCCTAGAAGTAGTCAATTGAATGAATAACATGCTCTTGTTAAAAAGACTGTCCTTTTGGAAGTAAACTTAAAAATTACTCCAATAAACTTAAATTACTTGGAACATATTTTAGAAGATCTCGGCAATACTGCGAGAAGTGTAATGCTACTAAACTAAAACTGTTAATATCTTTTTCCCTTGTAACCTGGGATCAAAGGTGTCTTCTCATCAAAAAATTAAACCTCATGGATAGTGAGTTACATCCAGTTTTTTACAATCAACTAACAGCAGCTTTATCGTTAGTTCATCATGGGGCGGGATTATTCCAAGATAGTCAAACTCTTGAATAGCAGCAATGGGACCAAACAATGCTGGAAAGAATTGTTACTGGGCGCTGTTGCCTTGCTGTAGACTGTGTGGGATAGAAGAAAAATCGATTTTAGGTAGGTTATTGCTTAGATGTCCAGTCAAACAACTGTTTTCAAGGGGAGAGAAGAACGGTTATCACTATCATTTACTATGTAGTGTTTAGAAACAAAAGATATACATTTTACCACTGAATTTATTTAATTGAATTATCGTGATTGCTCAAATAAATAAAAATAATGAATTTAAGTAAATCCAACACAGTATTTCTGTACCTTAAAATTTATCTATACACGCAAAAATAAATTATGGAAACTGGCTTTCAACAAATTTAAGTTAATAATATTATTAATCTACAATCACAAATTAAGAAATCTATCTAATATTTGATAAGTACTCGTCATATTATCACCACCATAATGGTACCATTTTAAAACGCACATCGTTTAATGGTCACGAAATTTCCACGTCTTTTTTAACTACATTTGAATGAAGCGATTCATTTTCCGAATGAATGTTTCTACGCGTTCGCGACACAAATATTTTAGGGCAACCCATCACTGTACATTTAAACATTTCTGATACGTGGTTTCGCTCACAATGGTCCTTGAGTTGGGCACAACTATTAAATGACACCCTACACAATCTACACGGTAATTTACCTTCTTTGTCTGGAGTTGGTAGATCTTCTTCTACACAGTGCACGTACCGCACTGGACTTGGAGATAAGTTAATGGGGGGAGGGGATGCAGATACTGGAGAACTGGAATCGGAAGACCTGTCTTTACGTGGTATCGTTGAGGAACCGTTAAACTGACTGAAGTGGTTGAAGGTTCCTAAAGGAAAAGGAAGTCCACCCAACGGTGGTAGTAACAAAGGTGGATGTGGTATTCTTTCACCGCTTAACATTAGTTGATCGAAGTTGGACGATGGAAGGTGATGATTTTTTATTGTTTCTTCTGCATATAATCGTGATAGGAAATCACTGTGTAATGACGGATTATTAGCAAAACTTGCAAATGGAGATTTTTCCAGAAACAGCGCTGCAGCGGTTTTATCTGATGATGTTGATAGTAATTTTCGATGTAAGTTTAAATTTGCGCTATGCCTGTCTCTGCTTCTCTTTGACGGAAATGCTGCATTACATCCATCAACGTTACATTTGTGCATTAATTTTAAGTGTACGTTTTGGTAGTGCGTTTTGACTCCAAAATGATTCTGAAATATCTTTCCACATGCAGTACATCGTCGTGGATTATCTTTATCTATAGGAACATCCATAGTACTTATAAACTGGCCGTTATCAAAATGTCCAAAAAGTTGGTTTTGACTATTTTCATCAGCTGATTCTCCACCATTACTACTACCAGCGGACGAAGCTTGTGATCGAGCAGGACTTGGAGGTCCACCTCCCATCATAAATCCTAGTGGTGGAAAATGGGAACCAGCACCTGCTAATCCCATATGCAAACCTCGTGTCATTAAATCACCAAAGTGTCCATGTGATAAGCTTTCCAAATGTCGAAGAGGGTTTGATGAATCCAATGATTCATCACTTTTATTGCTTTCTACAGAACTCACTGGTCTTTCATCTGGTTCCTCTGGCGTTTCTAATTCTTGAAATAACTTTTCCTTTTTTAATTTATCTATTAAAAACAATGGTGCTAAACTTGTTTTAATTTCAGAACTATTAATTTTTTCTGTTTCATTTGCATTCACATCAGGACTTTTTCCCAAATTAAGTGGGCTGTCACACCGATTTTCGCTTTCTGATAAATGATGGATCTTTTCTATTGAGTTCATTTCTGGATGTTTTTCCGTAAAGACATCATTTGAATAATCACCGTCACTAACAGTGTCTTCAATTATTGGTGCCACAGCACATTTTGTTGGATTCTGGTTTTTCCTTTTCCGTTTGCTCGTCTGCACAATAGCCTCATCTTTCAAACTGTGGGTATCAACTACACTTAAAGAATCTTCGTTGCTGTCCATGTTGCTGTTATTATCTTCTTCTATATCTGATATAGACATTTTCTGTTTCTTTGCTGGCATACTAAAATCCTCTGGTTGATCAAGTTTTGAATCTACTTCAATATCATTTTCCACAATAATCGTTTGTGAATGTTCTTTTTCTATGTTATCCTGTTCGATTATTTCTTTATCTGTATTTGGTTTTTCAGATATTTCTTCATCGTCATCTCCACCGACGACTACAATACCATCGTCATCATCATCCTCCTCCTCAGACTGCTGTTGATTGGATGTTAAAGCGAGCGCACTAAAGTCTTTAATCGCATTTTTGTTCTCTTCTAATCGTTGCATACTTAGATCCAACGTCTGCTTGAAATCCATTGTAGCTAACGAATGATATTTCATATCTGGAGGTGGTGTAAGTAGAGGAAAAGGTCCAAATGGATTTAAAGGATTTAGCGTGGTAGCTGCAGCAGGTAGTGACAGTCCTGTGTGTGGTGGGATGAGGATTGGATGGGATTGAGAGCTGCGTCCATCATGTGGAGATATTTTTCGTCGTAAATGGGGAGAATGTAACTTTGGGTTAGGGTTTGCACTATGTCTATTTCTTGATCGTCTAGAACTAAACATCATATTACAACCTTCCACAGTACACCTGTGCATTTCGCGTAAATGCACAGCAGAAAAATGTATTTTTAAAGCACCTTTATCGCAAAATGTTTTTAAACACACATTACATTGGACTCGTTTTTTGCCTGTAGCTGGGTTAATAAATTGCGTGCCGAGATTGAGAGGTAAACTAGGTGAACCCCACTGTCTCTTTGTAGGACTTGATGGTTTTCTTCCAGGTATTCCTCGTGGATGTTTTGGCGTTTTTGTCGCTTCTTTATCTCTACTTAGATTTAACGCACTAAAAGAGTTTTCATCAGCGTCTTCATCTTCTTCACTGTTGTTGTTTGTACTTAATAGTTCTGCACTTGACGGTGACTTGCTGCCAGATGATATCCTTGCAGACATTAATCCAGGAAACGATGACACAACTAAGCTTGCTGCAGCTAATGAATTTGCTGCTGCAGCCATCGCAGCTGCCGAATGACTAAGCGTTGTTGAAGGTGGTGGAGGCGGCGGTAAACAAGATGGCAGACTGGTACTCATGCTCAAGTTTAATCCAATAGTTTCGTTTTCAGATGTTCTTCTTCGATGAGCTTCAGGACTAACACGATTAGGAAAATTAACTAAGCCAGGTCCCAATTTTCTATAATCGAATGGTTGCATGTTTTGCAAGCGATTCAGTGGTGATGAATTTAATGGACTGCTTGGTATATGTCTTGGTGGTGAAGTTGATGAAATAGGATGAGTTGGGTGCATTTTAAGAAAATTCAAGGGATGTTTTTGATGTGGTGCCATTGTTGGTATATGAGTTGGATGAAATGTAGGCGTAGGAAGTGTAGGAGGTGATGGTCGACGACTTGGTGACATCGCCCTGCGAGGGTGCGGTGAATGACGACGCTCCAGCCGCTCCAGTGTGGGATCCTGAAGGGCCTGTTGCGCCAGAAGCAGTTGTTGTGTTATGGCTCTGGTTTCGTTGAACCTGAGAAATTGTTGGAGGACCAGAGGTTCCTCCTCAGGACTGCAAATGCTCCATCGGTCCAGAGTGTTGCCGTGTGACTCCTGAAACAAGCAGCGTAATCAGCTGGCGTACTCAAAAAAAAATAGCGAAATTATTATAGATGCTTCATGCATCAGAACTGATATATCTATAGGTATATATTTTTTTTAACTTGAGGCTAATTTAGAAAATTTTATGTGCCTGTGCTTTGTATGTCTATCTAAATTTACGGATTGCCACAAGATATACCGGCATATAATATTGTATATTTTATGAGGACGCGCGATGTATGAAAATATACAAGGCACGAGATTCGTTCCTGTTTAGAAATTATGCCTGCAGAATGTCTCCCACACATTTATAAATAAACGGGGTAAAAATCACCTGCCCCTCTCTCAAGTTCATTTTCTACATCAAACGGATATACATAATTTAGTATTTACTAATATACGGTATCGTCCTAATACCATTGGCGTAGGTAATATATTTTTTAGAGTTTAAAAACAATATACTGAACACTCAACACAATTGTTGTCACATACATAATTGTTACAATAAAACAAGTCAGTAAAAATCATTTTGGCTTTACCTAAACAGACGATTTTTTGTCCGAATTAATCATTCAAGTCAGTTCGACTCAGGCATGCATGGGTACAACAGATATTGTTTAGATAAAGTCAGCATTTTTGTACGTTAGGCCAGAAAATTATTTCTGGGCCGAAAAGAGTGTGCGTCAAACAGGTCTGATTTTTTGCTGTAATGCTATCCTGATTGCACTGCTTTATAACTTCATAAAGTACAGGCGTATATAGTACATACCTGAAGCAATGCAAAAAAATAAAATTCGTAAATAATTCCCATAGCACTTGTTAAAATTAATGTTGCTTTAGCGACTAACACCTTAGGAGAAGTTTTAAATATTTCTATTTAAAATTCCTAAATCCTCCTGAATTAAGGTCCCACGAGCACTGATCATCAGAATACTCCTTTGAGCTAGAACCACAATTCTATTGCAAAACTGTTTCAACCTCACATTGGGCACTCTACAAATGAAACACCAACGAAACAACAGTCAAAATAATAGATAAATAAAATCATGGATTATCTTGAGAAGAGTAAAACATGACTGGTAAATAATACTACTGGGTTTATCTTATTTCACAACAATAATACTATCAACGAATTGAAGTAAGAATTTAGACTGTACACCAGATTTAGCCCTCAACGACTACCATTTGTTTCCTAATATTTTCACCAAAAAAAGTTTTCTCTATCAAGCTGAATCTTTTAACTCCGCTGCCGTATTAATAGCAATAGCACAATAAATTAATTATAATTTGTCGACCTATTCAACATATCTTGTATTAAATGGATCAAGACTTGTTATTTTTGTTAATTATAACGAAAACGAAAACTATGACTAATATGTTTGACCAAATATATTTTAATTAGTATAAATAAATAAATATTATCATATTATTTGAATAGAACAGAAATAACATAAAGTGATAGGGACACAGTGTGTCAGGAGCCTCAATTCGACAGAATAAGCTTGGGGTAGGTCTTATCTAGACTGGAGTTCTTGTAGGAGAGCTTTTGACTTTGTCTATTTATTATTTACAATGATTCAAACCGGTTCAAGACGTTGAGTTCCAGATATCTTTTATTTTTGTCTGAATAACTTTAATGTTACGCTACTGATTAATTGGAAATTATATTTATATGACATTCATTAAACACGGTTTCGCCGTTGCTTTGTTTGTTATTGTCCATCGATTCAGTATGTTAACATTAGGTCTAATAATTATTTACTTTTGCTAAACATAAAACCTATGTAATGACAGACATGTAATTGTTTTCTTAATAGTAATTATAACTCGCCAAATTTACAAATATTATTTCTTATTAAGGATGCATAGAAAATCAAAATAGAGTCATCTCCTCATATTTACAAGCATTTTCAATATGTGGTGTAAACATGGAAGAAGTTATGTAAACAAACTTTTGGACAGATTGCTATGGCTCTCTTCTCTAACTGGTTATGGGCAATTTGGCACTGATATACTGCGATATTTGCTCTTGTCATCTGATACTTAAATGCAGTTACATTTAAGCATTCTATTACTTTTGTAAAAATACTTGCATTGAGCCAACTCCAAGAGCTGTCTGTATAAATCGTCGTGAGGGATTCTAAAATAGTGCGATAATCCTGGTAAGCAGTACACTTATCCACTGATACCATCAATCTAGTCCGAGGTTGGATTATCTGGAAGTCCAACCCTTGATGTTTAATAGGACTGATCTGTTAAAGTCGCAGGAAGCAAGCAAACATCGTGAGATGTTTGATTTATTTACGTAATGAATTCGATCTTTTATGGACAAAAACATGTAGGAGCGGTGATATTGTACTAAATGAATGCTTATTACTTAATAGTAAATTTATTAGATTATTAATTGGCAATAAATAATTCACAATACAATCATCACCTTTATTTGTACTTTAAATTCACAATTATAAACATATTTCACGTTAGATCAAATTGTTTATGAACACAATAATACTTCTACATATTTTTATATATTTTATACGCATGAATGAAATAATTGAGAATGATGTTATCGCCATAACTAGCCTTCACAGTTTCATGTATCAAGTTAAATATCAAAAGGTACAATTTATAAGCATTGAATAAAAGTATAAACACATATTTATATACATAATTAATACAATAGATTTATTTTATTGTTAATTGACGGTAATTAGTTAATATTTTTTATTTCCTAGGGCATCAATATTTACGACTTCACGCTTATTAAGCTTATAGGCGCCGCGCGCTCAAATTTAATTTGGTATTCATGACTACTTAGCATTCGGATTTCAATGTTTTTCATTAGATTTGTATAATATAATGAGTGTAGTGGATGCAATGCCTTCCTGGGGCCCTTCCACAATTCTCCCAAGGTGTCTTCGACAGATCTTCAGATCTTAGAAGATTGCATGTGTACCACTGTTTTATTATTTTTTTAAAGTCGTTTATAGTACACTGATAAGCTCACAACAAGGCCGAGACGCAGTCGAGGATATCTGCTATTATTTCAATTTATCGGTTTCATCATGAACTCTAAGAGCTAATTGCGAATGACATCTGTTATCCTCGACACCACTTTTTGTGGCATTTTCGTTAAATTTTTGAATATTTATTAACTTAAATTAAACTCAACAACCGAGAGAAGGGCAAAAAGTAAGAACAGTAAATTACTGAATTTGCAACGCAACTACAGATTTTTTAATGCCAAATACTTCCAAAATTTGGGGATTTAATTTATTATTACTAATGTTTCCAATTAAATAAATGTAAACAATTCACTTAGTTAATTTTTCGCTGTGTATATTAAGTGATGAAAAATATTACATTGTTAGTTATTGGACGAATTTTCTTGCACATATTCTTTTCACCAACAGATAATTGCAAAAAAAATCGCATTTAAATTGGTCCGTATTTCTTACTTCTTTAAACGAGATTTGAGAAGAAACAGTTGATTCACGTGTTTTTGAATTAGATTCTAACTTTTGGGTTTGATATTGTTGCACGAAAATAAAAGCAACGCATTTCAATCGAATTAACTTTTAATTTAATAATTAAAAGTATACCATCATAGTAGAATTTTCCTTGCTTTGTAACAATACAATATTAAAAAATATTTTAAATGACTAATAAAACTATCAAAAAAAATCATAGTGCAAACTTAGGAACATACTGTATTGTCATAAAAACATGGTTAAAAAGAGGCAGATCTTATTATAAATGCCATTTAACCATGACCCATTATTATTTGGAAAACCATCATTAAATATTCGAGTTCTATGTTAGAGTCCAAATTGTTAGTAACGCAAGACAGGAACAACAACAAAAAAACATAAAATGAAAATGGCCACTTTTAAAATTATACCGAACTAAAAATTATTGCTTCTCGCAGAAAATAAAAAATGATATGCAAAACACTGTGCAATTTTACTGTCTGTGATTCCTACACTGCACGAAATAACCATTTTAAATATTAATAAGGACGAAAACGCAATCGTGCCAAGTAAAGTCTGTTTTACTATGCGTTTGGGTCCTATACAATATGCATAAAAATCTCCTAACACTCTAATTATTTATCTATACTAAATAAAAACACAAATCTTGTAAAAAGCATAATAACTAGGTTCACACTGAAAATTATATATCCTACTAATCTCCAAATAACCATTCCACTTTATATAATACATAAAAAATAAAAATAAAACAAGGTACAATTAAAATCAAATTAACAACAACCGATCGAGGGGCACTAAACTTAATAACATGAAGCATTAAAATGTTATTACGATACAATACCGTTTTAATACGAAAATAACAATTGGGTTTTAATTAAAACTTGTTTCAGTTAAATCATCATCTATTTAATCTTTGAGAAGCTGTTGTACAACGACGGTTAGCGTCGGGAAATGGTCAAGCTATATACGCCTACCTTATTTGCTATACATATCTACCTAATTCAAAAAATAATTATTCTTAATAAATTGGACATTAGTCTTAAATAATAAAATTAATCAATCGAACGGATGCTAATTTGATAACACAAAAATAAATTGCTTTTGCCAATACATTAAGTGAATATTTTAATAACAATATCAGTTTTGTTATTTATTAATTGTCATGATATTACAAGACAAGGCAGGAAAATATATATTGAATTGGAATTAATTGATTTGAAAAATTACTAATTACGTTTAATAAATAGGTACATAAATAATTTTTTAGATAAGACGCTGTCACGTCCACCTAAAATTATATGCATCTTAAAAATTATTAAAATCAACTTCAATAACCAATAACAACGATTTTGTTCTTTTATATAAAATAAACTGCCCATAATACACTTTTTTGAAGCCTTAATTGCAAAGTTGATATCAAAATAATTTTTTTTACGAATTTCGCTTACCTAAGTATATAAATTAGAATTAACTCTATAATTATATAGGTATACATTTTTAAATTTACTAGCGGGCCTAAATCTAATCCTAATACTACCCTATTGCGAACTTCGATGATATAGTTCCTTCGTATGAAAATTGTAGGTATACCTACACTAAACTATTATCCGCGAAAACTTGTGTTAATTGATTTTAAATAATTTTAATATTTAGAACCGAACCAGATACACAATAACTTCAAACAGCTGTGAAAATGTTGTTTTAAAGAATTTCACAATATAATTAATTGAGAAATAGATAAATTTTTACATTAAAACTATTTAATCAAATTTTTGAGCATCAATTTTGAGTTAAATTTAATAAATATTCCATAATCTCAAAGAAAACATTGTTGTTAGCAAAATAAAAATAAAAAATAAGTTTGTTAACTTTATTTTTTTTTTGACTAACTAGCGGAGTTCCAAAGAAATCGTCACTAACTTGTTCATTTACAATAACAAATTTAATGATAAGCCATAAAAATATTGTTTTGACTAAAGTGTATTGTTTATGTAACTTGAATTTTTTCTTCTACTAGCGAAAAACCATTAATTAATCTTTATTTGTGATATCAAAAATTATGTAATTATTATTTATATGTTGCTATGCAGTTATTTCGTGCTGAGGCTGTTATGCAATTATTATCTATTTATGATGATTTTCCAAAATATTTATTTTAAAGACATTGGGGTTGGTCAGGGTTTGAAAATTTCGGAATTTAAAAAATAATTAAATTAACGTACCTGTAATATATATCCTCTAGAATAGTCCTCAAATGACCATCCAAATCCATGCAACACTTGTAGCACTTGATCTTTTCGTAGCACAGAAAACAATCGATCTAGTAGCAATTTAAGACGAATAGGTAGCGCTTGACATCCGTACAAAATCAAGCTAGCTATGTCAAACGCCGCGTTTACTTCTACCGGTTCAGGGATACTGGAAGTGAAGAGATGTCGCAGTCCTAACTTGTCCAACGCTGTAACAAAAGTGGGGAGATAATTCAGCGTGCGCAAATAGAGGCGTGGTTTGACATTTTTAAATGAGAAGGTGGGGAGGTTGACAAGGTGGACGCAATGTGTAGGTGACGATATATATAAGTACCCCTTTTGGAGGGACATATATTGCATCCCCCCGTCATATTTTTGTTGGCAACTAGCAACGACAATGCAGTATGCACAAGAGAGTCTGTACTGTTGTTTGTATTATTTAGAATGTATGCTTTCTAGGTTTTGTATAAGAGAGTGAGTGGCGCCATCGATTTTAATATTTAAAGTTCCGTTTTGTTATAATAAATTACGTATTTATTTCATGTGGTGAGGGGTGGTCCAACTAACTTGAAACGAATGATTAGGATTAGATACTTATCAGTACAACAAAATTTTAGCCAACGTTTTTATGCCAGTAATTTTTCCAGCTAAAGGTATTTCTGATTATAACCAAACTTTGTTAGTTTAAGATTGTTTGAAATTTAAATACAAACCCTTAACGATTTCAAAGGGCTAATAGGTACCACAACCGCAAATTACTTATTAAATTGATTTTTTTAATCTGAGCAATGTGATGGTTTGATGTGCAAAAATATTTGAATTTTAGAAATTTTACGCTCCAAACGATTAAATTATTAAAAATAATACTTTTTCTAAATAAATCATTAAAATGATGAATTTCTTCTTTATTGTAGGTACCTAATTGCAGATTTTATCTCAGTTTGGCTTTTTATAACTATATAAACTTTATAAAAAAAAATAATTCTTTTCAGTTTACTTTCTTGGGGTGTTCGGTTCTTATAGAAAAAAATTCTTCTTTATTTTACATGGCAATATTCATGTTTATTTTCGTCACGATCACACTGAACATAAATTAAAGGACGTTTCGTTACTAATTAGTAACTTCCTCAGGTTAAAACATTTCCTTCTGAAATTACATACAATATTATTTTCCAAAAACTATTTTTACATTTTGATTATTATTACCTAACACAAATTCCAATTCGTCAATGTCAAAAAAGGACAAACAATTTTCATTCTATTTACAAACACATTTATAACATTTAAATATAATAAAATACATATTTATTTATTGATGGAAACTATTGTCCGGTATGTTGTATTGAAAGTATTAGTAGTAGCAACAGCATAAATTCAACTATGAAGGCATTTTTGTTTTTTTTTTCTTGCCATGTAAAATAAAGAAGAATTTTTTTCTATAAGAACCGAACACCCCAAGAAAGTAAACTGAAAAGAATTAGAATAGCGGTTCAAGAACAACAAAAAAAAAATAAAAAAAATAATAATAATCGTCAATGTCATTTACGAAAATTCTGTAGAAGCAAGTGTTATTTAATTTATTATTCGTAGCTTTTTGCTCATAAGAGAGATATGCATAATATCTATATAATTAATTTCTTAATTAAGCCGAAAGTAATGATTAGATTTGCAATATCTTGGTCACCAAAAGTGCCTTTATTGCAATGTGTATTAGCAGTTTCTATTTCTCGACTTTATTTTGTCAATAATTGAGTTGTAAAGAGAAAAACAGCGTAAATAAATTGTGATTATTCAGATTATTTTTTTGAATGCCTATTCCAAAACCAAACCAAAACAAACATACTTATCTGAAAACATTGACCATCACCGAGTGTTCCTGGATTTAGTACTTAAGAATTAATAAAGATTTGCCGATGTTTTCTCGGATTAATTTGGTATTATATCCCTAAAGAGCAAAAAAAAATAAATAAATAAAATTTAAAAGAGGATCTGGAGATTTTTGACTAAATGTGAAAACACACAACCAAAACAATTTTATTTGATTTTTTAAACATTTAAATTCAAGATATTGATTTTTATAGGGGGAAATATACATAACAAAATCCTGAAAATTTGACAGTATACGTATATTAATAGTGTCAAATCTGCTAAAATATTTTTGAGACGGTTGCAATTACTAGATCTTACATAATATAATACTGAGTAGTAGCATCTCTAAAACGTGATAAGAATTATTATTAATTAATTATTATGAAAAAGCAAGACATATTAGCACAGTTTAATATACAGTTACTTCACTTCGTGTCGGAACGTTTTATCTCTCTGTCGACAAAGCAATTCGCGTAGTATAGTATCTTATAGTATATATCGATATAGTATAACATAGTAGCGGACCAGAATGTGGCTGGGATTGCGACGAGTCGATGCCGTTTTTAGCGTCTACTGACCCTTCTTATCTATAGTTATTATTCTATGATATTAGTTTGATTTTTTAATACACTTAAACAAATAGTCCTGCGTTATACGGTGGCCGCCGAGATCGCCTTCTGTTAATTTTGCCATAAAGTGTAATTGATAACCCCCAATAATAAATAATTGAAATTTTCACATATTCCACAGAAGTTTTTTTTCCTTGGACACCATTTAATTAGGAGATTGAGTCGCGAATATTAAATTTACGAGACTTAAAATTAATTTTGACTGCTAAATATGATAAAGATTTACCTAAATTTTTTGAGTTTCCCTTTGGAGGAAAATGTGTATTAATAGTTGCCAAACTTGTCAAATAATCACTGAATGTTAGCATATTATAATAATGATTAAAAGAAAACCAGCTTCTATTTTCTTATCGCAGACAATATGGAATTAAATTCAACTTGAGAACATAAAAAAAATGAAGTTTTTGAATCAAAACTAAACTATATTTTCTCAAAAACTTGACATCTTCCCTGCGTAAAAAATTCATAAGTTTGTTCAACTTGTTATCTTGAGATTTCGCAGTTGATTCAGTATCAAGACTGGACAAACTTCTTTGCCACGCTCGTAGGATATCTTCGGGTAATGAAGATTCCACCAAAGGAAATAACATTGCGGCATACTTCTCTGACGTGACGTTGAGGGTTTCGAGTGCTCTTAATTGACTTTCCAACTTGTCATAAAGATTGGAAACAGTAGATTTACAATCTAAATTTCCTAATACTAATTTAAGCAGTTCTCTTACATAGAATTCAACATCTCTTCCATAGCGTGACTTCAAACTTTCCAAGGCCTTATAGTTCAGTGACTGGATAACTTTCAACTATTTGACGGGCTCTCGATTTAGGGATCGTCGCTTGAAGCAAAAACTGGATTTATCTTCAGGATCTACATTGTCATCTTCATCAATGCGCTTAAATTGGCTCCAAAATGGTAACCAGTCTCTCAAATCACAACCAAACTTCTTAAATTCTATTTTGGGATTTTTCAGGTTACTTCTATTATCAGATTTTACGCTTAAAGTATTGAAACGCTCTGTAGCTACCGATTTGTCAATTCGACACTTAATCGTATTAAATTTTGACAGAAATATATCAGCTTGCTCTATTTCATTATCAATATCCTCCGGAGAACAATCTGAATCAATCATACAATCAAATATAATATATAATAATCAAGTACCTTGAATGATACTAATGTCTGGTTTGATTGAACAATTTTTCAAACGATATTCGATGAACCTCAAGCAGTTTCTGAGTTCTTTCCATAGTCACGGTCGCCACAATAAAAGAAAACCAGCTTCTATTTTCTTATCGCAGATAATATGGAATTAAAATCAACCATGATAATTTCTAGAAATCTCTGGCAATTTGTACAAGCAGACATTTTTGTTTGTAGTCCAGAAAGAAAAGGAAAAACCCACCCTTTCATAGAGATGTACTATATTGCAACTAAACAGTATCTATCAATAGAGTATTTTTCCACCCTTGGGAACGATGGTAAGTCGTGTTTATAAGTATTTTCGTGAGCTTCAGAAATTTACCTTACATGGAACATATTCTGCCAAGAAACGAAAAATTAAATATATACGATTTTTGCGTGCTTGTTTTGAAGGCTTATAATATAGAAACAATAGTCAATAAGGTGTAAGGCTGCATGATGGTAGAGGCTAATTAATTTCGATTATTTTCAGAAATGTGTGTCCCTAGTTAAGTAATTCTAGTTATTTAACCATTATTGCTATCATTACCATTGTGCTTCTAATTGAGGCTATAAAAACTGAGACGATTTTAGCGGTATTTTAAAGAATAATACATTTAATTATATGCTCGAGTTCACGCTTCTAAATGAACTTGTCTATTAGGTTTCACGGTCGGTAGATGGAGCCAACACTAGTTTAACTACCTTATAATATCGTTATTCACTTGTTTTTTTTTATACATACAGATATTCCTTTCTGGTTTGTTCGAACTAAAAAAATGAATTGAAATTTGTCGTTCCTTTGAGATTTTAACGAGCCATTTTAAAGTTATTTTGGATCTGGTCTGTGTAGAATGGGACTGAGAATGAAAAAAACTTTATATACGTTTAAGATGTTCGGTATCTGAAACCGCATTGGGTACGGGTATACGCCGGAATATAAATCTGTTTATGATGGTACTTCCACACTTACTTTTTTATTTATATTTTGTGGTTTTTACATCTACTGAACTAAAGACATCAAGTTTTGGATAAGACATTTTTACATTTTTTACGTGCCAGCTCGCGACGAGGTGTAAGTTTTAGGATTCCAAGAAAAGACGTGATATACCTTTTCAAATACAAGGACAATTCGGAAAGTTTTACTTTCTTATTAATTGATTTATCAAATGCAACCTATAACCGTTGCCATTCAGTTTTGAACTAACCAAATTTGACTTCAATTCATCCCTCCACTTGTAGAAAAACCGCAAGACAGTTTGTGTTTACCACCCTTATACTTAAGGGAAAGGATTAATAGATTTACTGTCCAACTCTACTCAAATTGTCTTTTATTACGATTGACCTATATATTTCGAGCTTGAAAAGCTCATCATCCCTGCACCTGAAGGCTGCAGTGCTTTGTGTTTTTTGACAAATAAGTTTAAAATAAGTTTGTTTTTTCTGTTTAAATTGTTTGTTATGGTATTATTTTTACTTGTAGAATAGTCCTGATGATGCCTCGTTAGGCAAAAGAACATGTTCTTTACCTGATGGATTGGGAAATTTAGGCAGGACAATGATATTGTGAAGGGCTATCTGCATGCCAAACGACATGCGTGAACTTCGTTATTAAGGATAGTTTCTTAGGGATTCAAACCCGTCTTATAGCAAAAAAATTGAAACCTGTATGTTTTTTAAATAATATATAACATATACCCAATTTTGTTTGAATATTATTAAAAATTAGGACCATAATATTTTCTTAAATTTAATTTGTTCTGTTATTCAAATGTCTATTGTTGAAGTTTTCGCTGGCGCCAGAGTTAATATCCCATGTGTTTGACCACCCGTCCTCACATGTGACTTCTTTATACATGTCAGTTTTACTGTCAAGAGAATAATGTTTTGGGTCTCTAACAAAAAGGATTACAATTATACGATTGATTAACTTGCAAAACAATCCGAAAAAACAAGTGTAACAGACCCATTTTTCATAATAATATTAGGTATACGTTTTGAAGTAAAGATTCCGTATGGCTTTACCAAAGACATCCCGCTAAGGAATTGTATCCTAATGTATTTAAGTTTCTTTGTCGGTTAGAAGGCCACCCATGTTGCTGCTGTTATATTGGGGAATTTGTCAGTGTGTACTACGCGTTCATGCTCCAAAACACAGTAAATAGGTGTTAGTTTAGAATGTTTTGAATCTTGTAAATATCTATTAATTAAAACAACGAATATTTTTATACAATTTTCTAATTTCCAAACGATGAGTTTAAAATCATAAATGTTTCGCCAGTAACTATTTATTCTCTATTAATTTAGTTCGAAAATAAATTGTACTGCTATATTTTATGGCAATATACAAGGTGTGTTCAATAAATAACGGAACTTTTCTTTTTGTGGAAATATTTTTGTTTATAATGTTATTCCCTGTGAAGTATTCCCCAATATATTATATACACAGAGCTTCCTTCAAGCACCAAACACTTCTCACCACCATGAATTATTTTGCCACAAATCAGCGTTTTCTTCCGACTGCTTCACGCAAACGCCGTTGTGATAGTAGGCATAGAACTCTTTCTTGATCGCAAGAACTCATGCGGTGTAATATGCCATTAAAATCAAAAGAACATAGTGAGCAGATCCTTGACGTTCCACAGCACTTGTCGACCTTTTTCGATTTAGGCAATCCAGAACCTCTGCACTGGGATCACTGATCCTTAGCTTCGAAAATTCTATTGCGTAGGAACGAGTTTACGTTGAGCTTAGGCACCTACCCCGGACGCCTTCTATCTATTGTAGATAGGTAGGTATACTATTTGCACGAATTTCGATTTGTACGTTAGGTATTTTTGTTTACTGTTTTTTACATTACGTTTGAACTATTTGTTCGTTTGTTGTTTAAATACTAGTGCCATTGATTAAAAAGTGTATGTATTTAATTATGTAATAATAATAGTAATAATATTTTGACTAGTACAAGTAAAGATTAGTAGATGTGCTGCGCAACTTGTTGCGGTAGCGGTAAGTAGTAATTAGGTAGTAATATTAATGTTTATTCAATTCAAATAATTTTGAATTTTATTTGTATTTGATTATGTATTGGATTTCGTAGAGTAGTCAATGGGGCATATTTTTTAAAAATAAAAAAAAATAAGATTTACCTTACGAAACCCGTATTTTAACGTGATATTTTTTACCTTGATAATTTTCTACTGTTCATCTAAGGCGCTTCATATCCATTTTTAACTTAGTGCCTACCTAATAAAATTACCCACGAGCCGCCACTGTCGAAACGTTGATAACAGGAAAAGAAAAATGAAAAAAATAAATGACAAATTTCAATGGTTTGGCTAAAACAATTTTCATAAATATGAAATTAGGAATTTTCATTTGAAAGTTCGAATCTAATACGCAAGGAAAAAAAAAAGTAATTAAAATTAAAAAACCAAAATTCAAGAAAACAAAACAAAAAACTGTTAGTTTTACAATTTTCTTTGGCAGCTTTACCAGTACATTGTTCTATAATATGTTACTTTCCCGCACAGGGAAAGTATTGTGAACGCTTTAAACAATTGAGCTAAATTTTGGTGTACTAGTTTGGGGGAGTCCTTTTTGGTTGAAATCGCTTTAGCCCTGAGAACTTATCCAGGCTTAAGAATGTTTTTGAAGCATAGTTTTTTCTGCGACTTTAATTTTACTATGTGGAATATTATTTTCTATATGTGCATTCTTATATTATTTTTCCGGTAAGTACTTCATAGGTATTGATGAATATTAACATTGTTTGCTTGGAGGTTCTGATACAGTGTGATATAGCGATGACAGAAATATTTTAAATACAGGTTTATGCTACCGAAAAAATGCTTCGTTAACTGACATTCAATTTTTATGATTAATATCTACATATAATAATAATAACAGCGGCTTGCTGCTATACTATAACAAAACTTCAATCAAGATTTGTATTTCTAAAGAATATCGTGTAGGTATTATAATTTTCAAAAGTTTATATCTGGTTATAATATGCCTATATTGCTGATGGCAGGGAACTAGTTGATTACGAGGGATATCCAAAACGTTTAAAGTTTACAGAAACTCAAATTACATTGATCCCTCTAATAATTATAAAGTGTACGCGGTTGTTTGAGTGATAATTAGTTACCTACGAAATTCACATACCTCGAAATCTGAACTTTTTATTATACTTAGATAATCTCTGGCTCATCAGCACTCCAAGAATTTGACTTTTGTAGCACTCAAATATTTATAGAAATAAAAAATAGCCTCTTCCAGAAGTGTGTGCAACTTTTCTGGATCTGGTAACGCTTTGTTTAACATACATATTTTCTTTGAACTGTAGATGTAATACATTAGTGTTTTCTGTACGTGTAAAATATATAATAGAGAATGACAATGCAATATTTCAAACACAGTAGATAAATCTTTCGGGTGAATTGTAAGTAATGTTTGTCGTTTTATTTTTTCTTTTACAAATATTATTAATACCTATCTGTTTCTTGTTTTAGGGACAAAATGAAACGATATTTGGTCAGGTATGCTAGATGAACCAAACATTATTTGTATTTAGAATTTATTACGTGAATATTGTATTGAGTTGTAATTATTATTTATAGTAGTATTAAAAATATGACTGCTCTATTAAGAAATAGAAAGAAATCAACAATTCCATGTGAAAATTTGTACGCTGTACAACTAGGTAGATCTTTGGGCAAAATTGAAGTGCAAGAGATACTTTCGTACCCCTTTTGGCCAGAGTATCTTGTAACAATAACGGCTATTATAAATTATAATGCAAATAAAAAAACTCTTAAAAAGTAATTAATAATTCATTGAGAGATAAATTACAGGTAACTCTTTCTCTAGTATACCTACTTCAAAACCATTCTATGACAACAAAAAATATATTATATTATGAGATTTTATCTTTTCGTTATAGTCATTTTAAGCTTAATTAACTTTCAGTTGCTCCATTTTAATTTGTGGCAGTTAACATGATATTGTTTAAAATATTAATACATTTTCAACCCCAGGTACACACCGGATGAATTTGATACATTTTTGACCCTGGATTTTTTGTACTATATAATATGGAAGCTGTTTTTAGGTATCAGATTCGCTAAACAAAAGTAACTGGAACAAACCCTTGTTAATAATAAATTGTATGGTTATTTATACATCAAAAACGACCTGTGCGTATTTCTCTAAATGCCATCTACGAGTATATATATATACATTGTAGTTCTGTTCATTTGAATATCATTTTAAAATTAACGCCATAAATAGAAACCAGTAAAAATGTCTCAATAAATTTTATAGATTCTATGAAATCGTAAAATGAATGAATTTTAAATTTAAATAGTTGTTCCCGACATAAGATTTTTGTATGAAATTAATTAAAGTTACTAGATCGACAATAAAAGTCTTTGAAAAAATTAAGAGTTTTTAAATTAATAAGTCCACAGGTATCACGGAGTTTCATAGATAGAGTTTTTTTGAGTCACAGGTAACTAGGCTACTCGTCATATATCTCAATATTAATTTATGTTAGATTAGTAGCAAAGAATCATTTGATTAAAAAACCACAATGACAACCCAACCCCTTCAAAATAGAAGACGTTTAGAGCAGCACCAGAAATGAAGCAGAGCCACAAAGCTACTGGAAACATGTTAATCGATTGAAAATAGTCTTCAAATGGACTAAAGAATTATATTGATGTTGTCAACATTGTATTTTTGACGGCGGTTGTTTTTTATGGCGTCTAAAATCTGTGACCACGTATAATTTTTGAACCGTTTTGAATTTCAAAATGATACCGATGTTCTTTGATGAGCTAGTCATAGAATCGATATTATTTTCTTGGCTGACTGCCGCTTTTAGTACGCACCTGCTCTTGGTCGCTCAAACTCAATACTCCACGTTCTCCATACCAAAGACAAATTGTCGACTTACATCAAAGAGATGTGGCGCTTTATTGCCATTTATTGGAATAACGTTAAAAGGAAATGTGTTAAAATTCAAATAAATTTTCTTACACTAAACCAAAAAAGTCCGTAAATATAACAAAAACAATTGTCACATTAACAATTTTTTATGTCAAAATTGAGCGAGCAAAATTCATATGTGGTCAGAACAAACTTTATTTTATAACATTATCAAATGAAAATATTCAATATTATGAACTTGTACGACGTAGTAACAAAGCAAAAGCGTTATAACGACAATTAGCGTTCAAAATATTAACAATCATATTTTGTTAATATAATGAAAGCATACGAAACCCTAATTAAAAACCATACATGTTTCGAAGCTCATGCTTCTTCAGTGGTTGAACTTAAGAGAAAAGCTCAATTGCACATTGTGAAATTTTTGGTACGGATTCTAGATATACATGAACGATTATATTGAAGTTTGAAACCAACAGTAAGTTATCAAAAACGATGGGTCGTGTAAAAAAATATATTTGCTAACAAAATCTCCGCAATTATTGGCTGAAAACGACTAAGTACTCGGCTATTTTATTATTTATTTATTACGTACGATTATTTTTTCTGTGTAATTATTAAGAGCGCCACTGGTTTCGTATACATATAGAATTTACAAGCCGCAAGAAGTCTTGTTAAGATACCGCGGCGTCCTCCCGATTTAGCAGACAATGCCTTTTCTAAGGTTCACATAATACCGTATGTCTCACGCACAGATTAATAAATAAATAAAAATCAAATTAAATTATTAATGCGTCTATATTATCTAAAATGATCACAGAAATAATTGAAAAGACAATTACTAGTTTTTTCCTAATTTGCAACGGAAATTACTACCTATTCTAGTAAGAAACAAATCTAATTTCCTCTGATATTCATCGCGGAGAGAAATGATTACTTACCCACTGTCATACAATTCAAAATTAGTGCAATTTCAGATATGAATGTTCATAGGGGGTCGATATAATTTGAATGAATTAAAGTTTGTATTTATTTTAACTTCACAGAATTATCTGTTGCATTACAATGCTGTTCATTTCAGTAGCGTATCCTCTATATAGTGAGCAGGACCAAACTTTTGGGTAGGTACACTAATATTTGACGGTTTATTTGACACTCAATAAATTTTAGTTTAAATGTTTATCGTGGATGACTAACCAATTCTTAATCATTATAACTTTTTTGTTTTTGGGGTATTCGGTTTGTTTATAAATATTTTCTTCGTCTTTTCAATCTTCAACAACACTACACGTCGTGTGATAATGTAACGTAAAACCTAAACAAGAAAAAATTGAAACATTGTTTCAAGAAAATAAAATAACAAAATTCTTATTTAAATTCCTACTAGAAAATGTTCGTTCACAAAAAATATAAATGCTGCCGAAGAGAAATGAGGGAAGAAACTGATAGATGAGTGGAATAGTTATGACTTTATGCGACTCCAATTTATGTGATAGAAGCTTCAACCACGATCGAGCGGAAGTCTATTTAGATCTCAGGAAGAGCGGCATCGAAACCGGGGCGCAATAGATCTTTAATTCACACAACCCTGACTTTATTTATTTATCTTTGTTTTAATAAAATTTATATTATCCTTACACACACTAGGTATTATGCCTGATCCGATATTTCCTAAATTCAAACAAAATATCATGTTTAATAAATATAACAATTCTCATATTCGTATCACAAGAGCTTCAACGAAATAATACACTGTTTTAGAGGGACAACTTGTACATAATAATAAGCGAAATAATCAAGAATAGTCTTCGGACTCTGCAGGTAAAGGTAAAGCTTTTGCTTCTGCCGCGAGAGAGGCGGATCGTGGACTTGCGTGCCTGTCACTTGCCACCACCCGTACTCGACCTGCGGTCCTATACCGCCCCCGACATATACAACCACATAGCCTTTTACTTAGAAATCCCATCTATATATTCTAATTGAGATTCCTTCATATGATGTCGTTAGGCAGAGGCGTATTAAACTTAAACATAAAGCTGTATTATTATCTTCTTTAGGTACCGGCGAAATTTTAAACAACATACGTATTTTGAAAAGAATTCCAAGCTTTACTAGTATGCTCTATAAATATTTTATACACAATTACATTTTTTAATAAGGTTACAAATGGTTTTTCACTTATTGTGATCGGCAAACAATCGCAATTGAAAAAGCTCAATCTCAACGAGAGCTTAAAGGTTTCGAATGAGTAAATCACTATTTAAATCTCTGGTGATTGTTAAAATCCTTGCTAAACCTACACGATAGAATAAAGGACAGTTAATCGTAGAGCGGTGTTTATTTCATATCACTCAAACGTTGTAATAAGTTTGAATAATACTTGCCGTTGACAGTTCTTCAAGGTAACCATTGAAGATTATCCCACGCATATCCGAAAAAAACGACGGCATGACCTTGCTTGCAGAGAGAACCATCTTTGGAGCCGAATTTCCCCTTTTGTCCATTGTTTCGACTGTTGTTTTGTCTCAGGTGTGAAATTGTAATCCATATTTTTTGAATTACTTACCATTTTGTGGATTTTCTTCACCATTTCTAGGGTTGTCAACTCATTTGGTCCACCATTGCGACGCTCGTTTAAACTCTGCTAAACAATTTTTTACTGTTGTAAATGATGGTGGAGACTCTCCTAGAGTAGAATCTAGTTCAGCTTTTATATTGGTTGGGCCACAGTTGATATTTATTTACATACAACCACACGTAATGTCATAGATTTTTGGAGTATTTTGTATGGTTTTGATATCAAATTATTTTAAATATTGTACGTTATATTTAATAGTGTTTCGGAAGTGTGAGTCTAAATTATTGTGTATTTATGAAAATTGAAGAAAACCCCAGTTGAGGGGTGAAAAATTCCACTATAAGAGACCTAAATGTTTTTAGTGAAGTTTCCATTTGGTTTTCATAGTTACAGTTCATATATTTGTAAAACAATCGCTGTTTTCATTTTGTAAAATACCTATAGAAAAACGTATTCACCTCTGTGTCATACACAAAATTAATTTTTGTAGACCTCGAAAAAGTTAACTAACATGCAACGTTGTCCTTTTTGCATTTTTTCGACAAAGACGCCACTATACCACTCAGTATTATTAAAATACTTTGTAACACAAATCGGGTACTTCTGGGACCATCCTCGTATAACACTTGTAAGTAGTTCCTTAGATTGTAATTATTTTCTGCCTTTCAAATATTCAGGATAAAAATGAAGAATAGGTGGCGTTTTATTTATTTTTTCTTCTGAGCATTTACATTGTCAACATTCTAAGAATTTGACATTTCAATAAAGAAATTAGTTATGGTATTTTTATTGATTGAAAATTAATGTTGTGTAACTTTTGATTATTCACGCTTACAAATTAATATAAGAGAAAACCACGATGATCATCTTTAGTAGGGTAAAAATCAAAGTTTAAAGCCTAAGTTTGCTCTTCTTTTTTTATTGTTATATAGTAAAACCAATCAACTTATTAAGATATCATACTTATTTATTTAAGAGTTTCTTTTACAATTAAATTGCATTCACGATAATCCAATACTATTATTAAATAAGCTTTTTTACTTTCAGAAAAATATTTCCTAGTAAAGTGTTATTTAAATAGTGTTTGCACGTACTCTCAATACAAAGGCAGATTATCTTACCTCATCGCAAAATTTGCTTTAATCTGATTTGTAACTTTTTTTTAATTCAGAGTAAGATCTAATCTGAATCGTAGCGTATTTTTTTTATTAAACCTTAATAATGACATTAGGTTTAAATGAAAGTTTATCATCATAAAAGTCTCATAATAAAAAAATATTCATATAAGGGAAAACTCTTCATATTTTGTTAATACACCTGTTCTTTTCTTCACAATAATATAATTATTAGTAACGCTAAGTCCCTAATGATCCCATTTCCCAAATCTTTATCTATTTTTATATAGAAAAGGCACCGACAACTTAAAGGACACAGATTTAATTTGTTTTTTATATATATACAGGTTAAATTTACCTTTTATTGAAGTGTTTTTAATAGTCTGGGACCGTAATAATTTAAAAAAATAGGTATCCCTTAGAACCGCTGACAGTTACGACATCAATTGTCGTTTGTCACAAGCGTTAACACCAACAGGGGGTGTATACCACCCTCTGTTATATTTCTGCTTTTGTGGAGAATTTTTGTGTATCGAACAATAGCCGCTATTGTATCTAGATAAGTGTCACAGAAACAAGAAAGAGGTTTATTCGGACAAAATTTGTATAATAAAAATAATAATTGTTATATTTATTGGAGAAATAATTATTAATCCTCATTAAGAAATAAAAGGAAATTGAGATTAATACAAATTTTATTATGTAAATAATTTGTTGACGCTACTGTTTCCATCATTTGCTAGAGCTGTGGATTTTCAACTCAGTGATATTCATTGGGAAATCAATTCTTTACTTGCCTTGTGTTTTAGATGTTAATGAGTTAGATCTGTTTGAGTACCGTGTCGGAACATAGAAATATATTGTATGGCGCTTATAACCTTTTTTTTTAAATCTTTTTCTTATTTTTCGAAAACTTTACCTGAGTTGTGGCGTTGTGAATAATGTGAAACAGCATTTTAACGACCCTTGTATAATCAAGAAATATTATGCTTTGGCATAATAACAGAATTCGAAAGATGATTTAAAAAAAATCTAATACGCCTACTTTGAGATGAATTAATTATACTTAAAAATTACATAATTTTAAAACATCTTCTTATAATATTCATTCTCTATTGTCATTGAAACTATACCCTAAATCGTATACTTAGTCATTAAAAGGAAACTAAAAATAGGGCAAGTAAAAGGCTTTCAGGTTACTGAAATGAAGAAAATGTTTAATGGATACACAAGCTCCGACCTTTATCCCCTATCGATTTTCACCCCTTCCTTGTGGATGTGTCTATATAGTCAGCCAGAAATGAAACAGGAAAGTGATATAGAAAAGTCTGTGATAAATTGACAAATAAATACGCGACGAGTAAGTTTAATAGCTTGTGACAAATACTTAAGAAGTTGTACCAGCAATTTAATTTAATTAATTTTTCTGAAACAGAGACCTATTCCCATCACAGATATGTTCGTTGTGCGTACTCAATTTTATTAATTTAAATTGTATTACTTGTGCTTTTTTATCCGAGTTAGATTTCATTGAAAATGTCCCCTAAATCGCGAGGTATAATATCCCTTAATTATTACAGGTCTGCTGCAACGTCAATGACACATTTAGCATAATAACTGTTTTTATGAACAAAATAACGTAGATCTGACGACAATGTTGATGAATAGGCAGCGGTTTTAGTAAAAGTACTTTTTAATAATGAGCTTTAGTAGCAGAAAATAAAGACAATAATATGTTAATTTCCGTATCTACCTGCCGACTTTTGTGAGAAATGTATTCTAAGATTAAGATTGTCACAAGCGAGTGCGCCAATCTGCATACAATACAGTGACATGTCGTAATGTGAAAACTTTGTTCCACATGGCCATCTGAACGGACGGTATGCTTCTTGAACACAATTTTCTATTAATCACTGTTACGTCCCGTTAATTAAAAAGTTCAAACGCATATATCTAGTTTACCCATCTCCACTATTATATTGATGTAAGTGTACTTTGTAATAAATGTATAATACTATGTGCTGCGTACATTTTCTTTTTTAATATACTCAGGTTATTATACATACATATAGTTAATTGACATTCTTCGAAGCTACATGCCATGTCATTATGTAACTTCCTATTGTAAATTTCCTTTTTTATATATAGATAATTCTTATTTCTTAGAGAATTTTAACTCCGCCCCCAATTATCATAGGAAATAATTTTTAAATTATTTCAAATCACAGGCGGAGAGATCAAACCTAATGCATTTAAAGCTTCAAGCATGCTGTTTCAGTTTCAACTGTTGTTGTTAATGTGATGGGACGTCTAGGGCGGGCATCGTCATTACCCTCTTCTGGGCATACTTTTTCTCAAAGCTGGATTGCCAAATACAACAGTCAACAACACTTAACAAAAAAAAAACCGAATGTATGTGCATACATTGCCCGCGAAATTTGAAGTGACTTTTTTTAACACACTCCGTCTGTCATTTTATTTTGAAATTACGCAATTTACGATACAGCTGGTTATAGCCATACTTTTAGAAACGCCACTGTGTTAAAGGGGGTATTTTTAAAAAGAAATCTAAAACCTGAAATATTAAAAAAACTTCAAATTGACAGGTAGACATTGTGTTACAATATTACACTAACAAAAATAAATACAATCTCTTAAATTTGATAGTTTTACAATTCAAAAAGAAACGAAAAAACAACGGTATATGAGCAGAAGAAAATTAAATAAATAAATTTAAGATTCTTAACATAATATTACAATAAAATTACAGTCAAGGGAAGCGCACCATAAATCTACCGCACGTCATTGGAGCCAAATATCCTCCATAAAGATAAGCGAGTCACCAAAAAAATCGAGCTGTTGCTGGAATCGATTTGCTAGAGCCGCAACTCTAGCCATAAAAGAACTTGAAGCGTAATTTGTCCTATGAAAAGGCTCATGAAATAAGGCGACGGGCCATTTGTTTCTAGACGGAACTTGGTAATTTAATACATTAAAGAAAATAATAAGGTCCCTCTTGTTTCTGCGAGCCTCAAGAGTAGTGAGATGTAAATGGTCTAGTACAGATCTATATAATCAAAAAGAGCATTCATCCCAGTAGGATGTCCGAGGTTATACGAAATAGAACGTAAAAACCTGCGGGAGTTTGGTGGGTTGGTGTTACGAAGCTAGACTTCTAATAATCCGGAAAGACTCTAGTACTCAATGATTTGCAAAAAATCAGATGAAGAGGTCTAGCCAAGATAAAAGAACAATTACGAAGAAAAATGGTGGAATTTTGTCTGGGCCTGCTCCCTTATTCACATCCAAAGCAGCTAAACCAGTGTATACATTTGAAATCGATATCTCACAACTTGAAATGGCATTTGGAACAGAATATGACGGCAGACCTGCAAAAGATTCAGCAAAAAGATTTCCCACTTCAGGGCCGATAACTACTCTTTGGTCATTCCAGAACATTTCCTTAGGAACCATGCTACTTTGCGTTTACTATTTACAAATTTCCAAAAGGCTCTTGAATTATGCGGTAATTTATACTCAGTGTCAGCTATGAAAGCTCGGTAACACTCTTTAGAAAGTCGCTTACATTCAGAACGCAATCCGCAAAAATTCCTATAGTCGAACTCGTGTCCAGTGGATTTGAATTTCTTATGTGCAATCTTCTTCTGGTAGGTGCAGCTCCTTAGGTTTTTCTCATCCTCTAAATCATATTGAAACCATCCTTCCATAGTTCATTCTTCTTCTTCCCATTGGAGATCTTAATATAATTTTTAATCAATAGGTAAGAAATTTAATAACAATAATAAACTTATTTTACAAAGAAAACTAATAATAAAAAAAAAATCAAGATGAAATATAATGAGATACACATACAAATTGAAGTTTTTCTTTTATGTTAATCACCTTCGCTCTAGAAGAAAAGCTCTATAGGAGTTCCTGAAACAGGCATAACTAAGTAACTTTGGGCGTGAGGGTAGATTATTATACTCTGCGTAGTTGTTGTAAGAAAATGATCTAAGAAACAGTGCGTTCCGGTGAGGCGGCGGAGACAAAAGACCCCTAAACCTAAGATTTAAGATGTGGACATAAGATCGGAAAGTAATTTTATTATACAATTATGGGGGACTCTTAGATGTTATGATGGAATGGCATAAGCAAGCCGAGTGAAATCTTCTCCGATTTTCCCTGTTTAGCCACTAAGCAGATTTAAGTTTGTGTGAGACTGGTTCATACTTGCGGATGCCATATACGTATCAAACAACATTTTTGTAAACGCTGAATCCTGTTTATGTCAAAACTGGAAATACATGGCCCATATACTACGTCACAATAGCTGAAAAAATTTAACACCAATGTATCCGTTAGCATAATTTTTAATATCCTTGGTAACGAGTGGCGATGAGGGTATAGCAATTTCAAATTAGCATATGCCTTATTTAGATTAGATGAAATATGCTGGGTAAATCTAAGATCTGTATCAATTTGTAATCCTAAGCTTTTTGCTGATGACTTAAAAGGTATTACGTTGTTGTCAATTTTTACTATAAAAGATTCTTGTGCGGTTTCTTTATGTTTTCCAAAAAGTAGCAGAATTGATTTTGAAGGATTAATAAGCATCTGATGTTTTCTAGAATTTTCTACTAAACTAGAATGAATCGCAATCTCCTTCAGATTGGGTTTTAAAAATGCACAGATAGAGCGGGTCGATAATGTTAGTGCGACTAGTAGGTAGTAGTAGTGAGAAAGGTACTAGCTATTATGTAACATAAACATTAAGAAAACATGCTGACTACGGTTCTGATTTGAATAAATCTCGGACTTGGCAACAAAAGTAGGAGGTGAATGTAATAAAAAAAAAGCTTTTAATTTTTCGGTGTGATTTTTGTTAAACCTAATTGCACTCTGATGGGAAGTTAACATGACACAAGTAGTAGTAGTAGTAGTTTTGTAGGTATACATCTCTAGGTAGTTCTTTTACTATGCCGCGCCGCCTTATATTGGTACCTGAGAAAAATTATCTGTCAGTCAGTCGGTCCATTGGAAGCGATGATACGTCATATTTTTAGATGGCATTTTAGTCGTTGCATCATCAACTATTGACCACTACATAGAAGTTGAATAATTGGAAATAAGAAATTTTGTACAGTCACAACTGATAGATACGAGTATAATGAGATGTTTAAATGGACATTGTTTGCGTGGTATTTCACATTTGTCGCTTTAAACGCTTACGATTGGATATTATTATATACAGGCATTTTAATTTGTTATATTTTGACAAGCGTACTATGCTGTTTCAGAACCTCTATACTATATTATTATTATTATTATTCTTTTCTTCTGTTTGATGGCGCTTTTGTTTTATACCTGTACTATAGAGTCAACCTGCGATTTCTATGTAGTGTATGGCTTTACTTGTTTTACGGTTGAACAAAAGAAAACAAAACAAAATGCCAATAATCTAAATTAAAAACTAACATTACACTTAGAAAGACAGACACATATTAAATAGGAATTCAATCTCCATTTGAATATTTCACCATTCAAGGATTACAATTTGTGCTCTAATATGATTGCGACTTCTAGTCACTGCCTACCGAAAGAGAATTTAATATTCATAAATGAGCATCTGTCTAGAATTCTAGAAGAACGAACTCACAGAGAGTTTGTTTAAACTCTATATATGCTGGGATCATGAGCGTCTATCGTTCAGATTAACATCCAAAAGTCTAACAGAATTCCAGCAGGCAACCTGAGAATTCGCTGGTGAACCAGTCCTGAGATATTCAAAACGGCATTGCAATTTTATGATAATTTGCTGTATACGGTATACAACGAATTACGTCAAATGCGGGATCAACTTAAATTCTTATACGATCTAAAAATAAACAGACCTTATTGTCTAGAAAATGAATATACGCGTTTTCGAAATTCTTACTGAAGAAAAATCAAAGAAAATAAAAAAAAGATGTCCAAGGGTGCTTGGGATATAATAAATAACAAAAGGAAAAAGAGTAAAAATCAGGCTAGGGCCCTGACTTTGTCATCGGATAAATTTAATGTATATTTTTCAGATATAGCATCTTCATTAACCGATCAAATAAATTCACCACTGGACCCTGTCCTCCTCATGGAACCCCCTGATAAATCTCTATCTTTTAATTTTAGACAGATTTCCTTGATCGAGATGAGAGAAGTTTTGGGTCCACTAAAACCGAATCCTAGTCGGGATATAAGGAGATTATTTTGTCTCCTCTAACTAGGCTTATCAATGAATGTATTTCGTGCAGTGTATTTCTGGATTGTTTGAAAATCTCCAGGGTAGTGCCGGTCTTTAAAAAGGGTGACATGGAGGACCGCATAAGCCCTGTGATAGTATTTTAAGACAAAACTGGTCCTTAATACACAGCATTAATAAAAATTTGGAAAACTTTTCGTTAGCAAACTGTATTTCAATATCAGAATAAAGAAAGAAAAATTACAATTTAGGTTTTTTTCATGACTGTTTCATGATGTCCCCAATTCGCTCACAAATTTTGGCCACCTAATTTAGAATCACCTTGTAGAACCAACACCCTAAGAAAAATTGGAAAAAAATTACTAATAATAATAATCATTTTAAACAAATTTACTGTTAGTACTAAACTTGTTTTATAACAGTATAATCAAATTACATTTACTAAAACTGTTAAGTTTAACACATTGTCTGGATAATACACGAAGAATATATCAAATCATTTCCAGAGATAAAAGTGAAAATCATTTTACAAATGAAACTCAACGTGCCACTTTTATTGTATTTTCATATACAAATGCGATTGAAACACATGGATTAAGCTCTTAAATTCTCTGAAAAAATTCACCCCTGTTTTTTTTTTCAATTTCGTACACGATTATACGTATTTTATAACGAAATAAGCTGATTTGTAATGTACTTGCAGTTGAAAATAAATTATCTAAAGCTAAAATACAATATCAATAATATTAATATTATTCATTTATTTACCGAGGAACGTTCTTTATTAAAGTTCGAAAATTTTGAAGATGCTTCAATGTAAAAGCGAAACGTTGGCAAATTTACAAAAAAAAGTTTATAGTCCTATAACAGATATCTGCAAATTATACAAAGAGGTCATAAATACTTCACCAAAATATTATTAATAAATATTTATTGTTATTAGATCCTTGATACAGGTACCTTAGGCTATACCAAGCCATCGAAGCAAATTAATAGTGACTTCGCATTAAATCGAACACTTTAGAATACTTATAAATTATTAAAAATCAAATATAGTACCTAATAGTAGCTAATATTCAAAACTCGTTTGATGGAAAAAAAAATAATAGTAAACCGAAACAACGCACTTTTCAATTCACAGTTGTTTATTTCTCTAAATGATTCTGTCATTCAGTTTGCATTATTATAGTAGTTGTAACAAAGGCAATTTTGATAAATTAATTAAACCGCATGGCTTGTTTCATATAACTACAAGGGTAATCGAAAAAGTTTTGCAAACAGAAATTAAAATAAAATAATTTATTTAGGATAAAAAAAGTATACACTAAAACAGCCCTTTATTTTTGGATTTGCAAACCCGAAATATGCAACAATTTGCTGTGAGGACTAGGATGAGCGAAAAAAAATTTCAAGGAGAACGAAGCCGAGAAATAAAACGACGTGAAGAAGAACGAAGACAAGAAAGAGATTGACGTGAATCTGAAAAACAAGAAGAACACGACAAAAACAAATAGAAAAACGCGAAGCTGAGAAAGAGGAAGGTTGTAAATGTAGAGAAGAAGAAAACAGAGATCACGAAGCAGACAAAGAAGAACTATTACAAAAACTGCACACAATCCTGATTATTATTATTAATTTTACTTATTCTAAAATTTCAATTAAATCGGATTTTACGAAGAATTCATTTTTTTCTTTAGAACGTTCGATTTGTTCACATTTTCATTCTTCGACTGATTTTCTAGGGGTTGGGACTGTTGTTGACAAATATTTAGGCAAATTCAACAACCCCAACCACACGATAGTTGCCATTCGTATATTTGTAATTTATTGAACAACATACACCTTGCAGAGCCTGAATCTGCACAAGGATTGAGGAGGGAAGATTTTCAAAAAGCTAAGGAAATTATTGAATACAAGTGCCTTATTTTTGATTTGGAAAAAACGCTTCCGAGAATTCCAACTAATATTGTATTCTGTAAGAATGTAGAAAGAAAAATCCACTGCTAGTTACCGAGGTGAATTCGAAAGACTTTTTGGTATATACTAAATATAGAAAAAAGCATAATCAATAGAGACATTTCAGTTGATGGCGATTAAAATAATTGGGTCAATGTAAGGTCTATGAAAATAGAGAAAAATATACCTTATTTGTTATATTTTCAACAAAACACTTTTGAAGGTCCCATTTAAGAGGTGCATAAATAATTAAATTAAAAATCAGAGTGATGTATATCTAGATTTGGTTGCCTTGTAGCCTCAGGGAAAATCAATAGCAGAGCCCAAACTTGCTAATTTGCGTGAAATGTATAATCTTATACCATCTGATTGCTTAAACTTTTACCAGAAACTTAAAGGAAATGCCAATATTGAAGAATATGGAATATCAAAATGGCCTAGGTATAATTATTTCAGATAGCCCTCGTAAAGAAAATTTTTGTGACATCAGTTTAACAGCTATTAGGAAATTAGCCGTTTGTTTTAATGGGTTCACATATAACATGTGTCGCAACTTCTATTTTTTGTTGGTGTGTTTTATTTTTTATATGTTGTCAATTTAATACAAAATGATTATTTTAATAACTTTATACTCTGCTGGAACATAAACGTCCAGGTAGAAAGTTTTAGGTATAATAAACGCCATGTGTTCAGGATGTAGGAAATATAGTCGTACCTATATATTGAAAGTAATATTTTATTCCCTTTTTCTCAGTTCTAAGGGAACTAAATTAATTTAGTTAAATATTAATAAGTGACAAACGCAATCTTGATAGTGTCGTTACGTTACTAAGCTGTATAACGACTACATTATTAATTACATACTTTAATCTTAATTTAAAATCTGTGATTTAGGCACGCAAAACATATTATTTATATAATGCTTAATTCTTGAATGTACCTTCCCCCCGGAATATGTATTTTAATTATCGTTGTTGATCTCTAAAATTCATTGTCTGCACCACAAATCAATGTCGTTATAATACCAACAACCATAATTGAAAATATTAATAAATGTTTGCCCATATAATATTATCTTGTATTGATTTTCCAATTATTTATTTAAGAAATTTAATTAATTTTTCCTTATTTTACTTTAGTTAGCTACATACAAGTGATACAATAATTAAAATTAGTAGGACTAGACTAGCAAAAAATATGAATTGAATTACTGAAATCTGATAATAATTTATTTGTACCTGAAACACTTTTGTGCGTCTGGAACGCCTAGACCCGCATGAAAGAGTAATAAAGAGATCTGATCTTCTACGACAACTTCGACTAGCGCGCTGAGTTTTATTTATATAACAAGCAGCAATCCTCGAGACAATAGTTTAACCTTAAAAAGAAATTGAGATCGAATGGAATATATCGATATATTTCTTCATCTCTAATAATGAAAGAAAGAATATATCGATACATTTCTTGCATCTCTATTAGTGACAGAACGTTGACGTTTCTAGCATCTGCGTCAAATTAAATGTATCCGTTCGAGTAACAATGTGTGAAGACGGGCTACAATTTCAATAATAATAAAAACAGTTCCATGACCCTGTTTTGAACTTGCAACGATTACGGCAGAGTAAACGTTTACACAATTAGATAAAAGGTAGGTATGCCATGGTTGGTTTTTAAAATGGTCTTTAAATGCAAATGCGCGGAACGTAGATGGTGAGGACGGTAAAAAATCAATATTCGAATGCCAAATCTGTCAACATGTGTCAAATTGTGTCATTTAAAAACAATTCTACCAGATTTAGTTCTTGTGAATAGTTTACTTAATGGATAGTGATTGTTTTCTTTTAATATTGAACTGTTATTGATCGCATTTATTTTTGTAGTATTTAATGTTAATAGTTAGACTGTCGTGTTTATTTGTTTGAGGAATTGAAAGTATAGGTACTTGGACAGAGAGTGTTAATTTTTGATTATTTTTGACATTCCGAAATATTTAATCAATTTTTTTTATTGTTTGCATTTATTGTTTTTTGTTTTGTAACGTAGTTAATTGGTTGTTTTTTTCTCTTGACTTGATATGTTTTTGTTTCAATTAATTCGAAATTGTATTTTTGATTTTCCTGTAAGTGGGTTTGACCTGTTGGGAATAAATGCTTATTATTATTATTATTAAAATAAAAATACGCATAAATTATGAGTTTTTTGTAGATATAATAATGTTTTAATATGTTTTATATTATTGTGGTAGTGAGTAAATTAAATTCGTTGGAAAATCAAATATCTAATCATGTTCCATGTGTAAATATATTGCGTAATGTGTGGATTTATTGAGGAAAAGGTGCTGGAATATGTTTATGGTGGAAATAAAGTGTGGTATCCGCGAATTTCTCATCTTTTCTTGATTGTTGCCGGATTTTGAATGAATTGAATGGATTGAAATATAAATAATATGCAACTGAATTATTTTAGCAACTTGGGGAGATGAAGTTTGTGTTTAATTAAACATCTGCGCGTGTGTCGGGTGTAAATAGATAGATAATTAAACCTAAAGACCTAAACCTAAATATCGTTAGTTAATTGGCAAGTTTTAAGTCTTTTAATTAAAAAAAAAATCGTTACTCCCCTTGTGATGTATAAATTAACTTAATTCACATAATTTTAATGACACTGGTAAAATCAACTTCCTCTTTTTACAATTTCACATTGGTATATTAGTACATAACTTTTTTAAAATGCACATGAATTTGTTACCTAATTAAACATTCATTTCTTGAGTAGTTGACTAATCTCCATATTCCTTATTATCTGATTCGCTTTGTGACCACCTTAACGACACTAACGCATATCTCTGGGAAATCTTTGAATTAAATTAAAGCAAAAATACAAGGTCTCCGATACCTAAGTATGTATACCGTCGGTTTGAGTATGGCATATACTATGAGACAAAATAACCAGCAGAAAAAAAATCAGTCAAATTTCAAACTACGTAATATGTATGTGACTAGACTATCAAAATGTCTGCACAATCTTTAACAATCTTAAATTTAACTTTTCATCATTAGGTATTTTTTAATTTTTTTTTGTGGTTTAAAATTTTTTTCTTTCTCGAGGTAACATTAATATATTTCTCGTCTCTTATTGTCCTACGACACATTCTTAATTTGCACACCCTGGGGTAAGCTAGATTTTTGTAAAAAAATCCATAATTGAACCAATGATGATGATGTATTTGTTTGACTGATGATCCCTAGAGGGATTTATTTCATGGAGATTAGACTTTTATTTCCAACAAACAATAACATCATAGTCCACTTAAATACTTACTACTTCTTCAAATTAAAAAATAATTCGTTTTCAAATCCAAAACAACATCTGATATTTATCAAATTATCTCCGAAACCAATAAATTTATCGAATTTTATGAAGAGTAGTAAAATGTTTGTAAATAAATTTTTGTTCTAAAAATAAGGTAGTCTTGAGGTCATTGCCGTACGCATAAAAATTGGGGGGTCAAAGACTACGAAACCCGCCGTCATTTAAATGAAGTAACACGTTTTTTAACTTTTTCTACATTGAAAACATGCGGCTAAAATTGTAATAGTAATGCAGAAGTTTCATATAAATGCGACGATTAGAACGCGGGGTGATTGAGAAAAATGTTGTGACATGGAACCGGAAAATAAAAAAAGGCATAAGAAAAATGCAGTTGCATTTTGCTGTGGTTAATGTATTGACATATTTTTTTGGGACACCCTGTATATATCGAGGTGAAAAGACATTTTTCTGGAATTACAATAATACTAAAATGCAATCTAAATTTTTTTTTGTGCCATTGTATACTAGGTAAGTATAAACGCATTTTTATTAACACTTTTATCAAAAAAAAAAAAAAATTTTACAGTATATAAACCTAGATGATCAAAGCGAGATTTATGTCCAGTACAAATAACGGAAACAACTTTTAATTATTATTGAGAGTACTGAACAGGACAATCATAAACCAGAACTAATATATTCCTTTTAGCAAAAGTCAGTGTATTCAGTAACAGGTGTAAAAAACTAACAGATTGTAAAATAAGTCGGATTTAATTGTAAGATAGTACCTAATAATGAATTTTTATCAAAAAATATAAATAAAATACTCATTTTATTTTTCGATGTGAGACCAACTTATCCACAAGCAAGATTTTCTAAAATATACGTTATAGGAATGCCCGACAAATTGTATTCCTTAATTTCACAGATTGCTGGCTGGACGAAATATCTACCACACACTTTTGCTGTCTGGCTATTACTGGTGCGTTATCCCCATATCCTCATCAGCTATGGAAATACGTCTGGATATAACTCCTCTAAAGTCTGTCATAGTTTTGTGTTCATACTATTTTTATTTATACGTATTTATTTCTATTTATACGACTGGTTTTACCTATACATTGAATTTGTTCGACCTCTGCATGGTATAGGATATACATTACTATCTACATGTAGATGATACGTGTTTACATGTGTCTACTGTTATGTATCCTATTGTGCTTAAATGCAGGCTGATATTTGTAGATGGCCAACGACTATGGTACTCTGACGAGCTCATAACAAGAGCGAAACGAATTCGTCAGTATCTGTCGACCCATGCCTCGGTCTTGTTCCTATTGAATTAGACTGGGGCCCTGCTAAATTAAACAAAATTCATTGTGTATGTAAAACCAGCATTTTAGTCCGCTTTGCCATTAAGTTATTTTTCGTCTGTCATAGGGTGTACAAGAATACGAAATATTGTGTTAACTTTTATTTCGATTATTTTGTTTTTTAAATGATTATATTTAATTTTTTATGTGTATATTTTGTAAAAATGGTGTATACAATAGAAAAAGCGCCTGTTAATTAAAGAAAATTACACGTGAAAAGAACCTCAACACCACCAACCGAGCAGGTATTTGTTCGAAAACACCATTTAAAACTCAGATGGCGATTATTAACTTTAATACAACAACCCTTATTTAAGATAAATGACTTTTTTGTTGTAAACCCATGTAAGAGACCATTTAAATAAAACTTATTACAAAGTGTTTTTTTTTTTGCCTTGTTATCTTTGTTCATCAGTTTTTCACACCCAACGTTTGATGGATGAACTGGGTGCCTATCTGATTCATATTGGTCACGACATAACCGAGCTGCAACTACGGTTGCAGTTACATGCTAGGTATAGATATATGTTGTGTATGTCCAAAACGTATTATTTTCTGATAAAAGTGGAAAAACTCTGGGTAAATCATGGTTCTGAAATGACAACGCCTCCTTTGGAATTGGGTAGAGGTTTGATAACATCTTGTTTAAAGTGTCTTTGTATTACAGTACCTATGCGTATTATTTTCATCGATAACCTTATTATTTTTGTTGCTTGATGTACGAGGGACCAAGAATCTTATTTTCTATAAAGTTCCGATCGATAGAAATACAATTAGTCTATCGAACAGTTCTTGATCCCGTACTGTTCGACTGCAGAGTTGTCTTGAAATCGTTGCCCTGCTTTCAAATGCTACATGGGACTTTTCAAGATTATTTAATTGAGCATTTTAATTTTTTAATACATTTATATTGTGACAAGCATTCCTGTGATTGATCCTATCTAGAAGTGAAAAATAGCTTACTGCGATTGAGACATTATTTCTAGAAACGTATTATGTAAATTTATATTAAAACTTAACATAGCTGTGTAATTTATAATACAATGAAATTACTCTCCAAAGTATATCCACCGTATTTTGCATTTCATTTACCAGTTTCAGCGTATATACGTACTGAAAATAATAATTTTAAACAGAAACCTCAAAAGTGTAACATTAACTCCATCAAGAAAGTTGTCGATACCTGGAGCACATTTCAGCCCTTTTCCTTGTTGTTATGGTTTCCTCATATTTTTGTTCCATGCCTCTCTTTTTTATTATGTTACTTTGTACACGTATATAAGACGGAAGTGTTTTCAAAAAATACAGTCTATAAAACATTTAAATATTATAATTTAATATATTTATCACCTAAAGCCAGGCATGCTAAACTGAAAAAGGGATGATTATTATATTTATATATACATACTGTTAAGACAGATCATAAACGGAGGTTACAGACAATTTAAATAATACAATAATAAAGAAATGGACTACAGATGATATACTCGAGAATATTTTCTTCAATAATATTTAGGGGTTGGGTTAAAACCTTCAAGCCTTTAGAGGCTTGAGAGGGAACGCGTGTTGGTTCGTATTCTTGGCAGATATTTGATAAATAGAGTTAATCACTTTTTTGGATTTTATCTATGAGTTCGCGCTCGTAAAATTACTACAGGAATAAACATTCCTTAAGTCGCCTCAATCACCAATTTTTTCTATGAAATCATTACAAAACTATTCCCGTACCGTTTTTCAAGCCCTCATAATATACCATAATATAGACAAAATAATGCTCATACATTATTTCTTTTATATAAAATAAAACTCTAAAAACTACTCAGTTATTTACATTATGAGTTTTTTCTATTTTCTTATCTGTAGTATTTTAAAATATTATTCTAAAACTACAATGGAATTAGGTATATATGTACTTGTTTATATTTTTTTGTGCACAGCGAGACAGGTATCGATTTTTAGGCTAAAGAAATAAGTACGTTTTACACTTATTGTTTGTGATTAAAATAAAATTTTATACTGTTCAGTACACATCTTTCCGCGAATACAAATACGCGTTATAGACTCTAGAAGATATTTTTGGTATTTTACCACAAAAAATGTCTTAGATTGTGATATATTAAGTGGATTAAGTTATTAAAATTAAATTTTCAATCATCGCCGTTGCCGTCGCGTAATAGTGATGTGTCTACTAAAAAAAGTTTGTAAACTCAGTGAATTGGGAACAATTTGGTGCCTGGTTAAACAAAGAAAGGAGTATCAGGGTAAGTGATTTTAATTTTTTAGTTTTTAAGATCTAAATGTCCAATAGTTCTAATTATTTTCCACAAAATTATTCATAGAAATAACTTTATGAACGTTCCATTTCAGGATATGGAACGCGTCTTGGTTCTTATTCTTGGCAGATATTTTCGAAATAGAATTAATGATTTTTTTTTCCTGTGATTAATAATTAGACTATTTTGAATAAAATTAGATACGGATGGAGGCAAAATTATCCAAATGTATATTTTTTAAACTTCAATATAAATATCATCATTAGTTAGAGATACTTATATATTTTATTTTATGTGTGACCAGTTTTGTTATTTATTAAAATTATAAGTTTTTATATTTATATCTACCCTTGTAAAATTACCAAAGCATACCTATAATTTGAGTATAATAAAAATGAATACACACATACTCCATCTTAGAGAAATTTGCACGACAGTCAATATAAGAAGTGCTCCACCTACTAAATATACCCTTTCTATTGGTGCTCTTATTCAATAGTTTTGAGCACTCTACATATTCAAATAAAGGGTATCCTCGATAATATATCCACAACCCTAAATCATGAGAAAACGTCATATGACAGATGTTGTACCCCACTTGACATATAGTAAATTTTGCTGCTGCCATCGTCCTGCCTTGTCCAAACAATATTGAGGACCATAAGCTCTTGAGACCCCATTTTATTATAATATTATTATAGAAGTAATCAACTCCGGTTCATTTCAATATTTGACAGTTAAATAACCAATCTCTATCATACTGAGTACAATAGATATTAATATACAGTAGGATTTAGGTACTTATTTATTTAATAATTATGCTGGTAATGCTCGTACATTTTATACTCATTCATAGATAATCATTTTAATAGAAAAATGGCCGACAACAATTTAGCTTCTAGTCTAGTTTAAAAAAAAAAGTTTCATTATATACACGAAACAACAACAATAATAATATTTACAAGTTTAAAGTTTTGTACCATTAATTACCCTTGCAAATGAATATATGCAGAGTGCACCACCTTTGAGTGTACTTTGGAGAGGAACTTCACACATGAGGGTGATGCTTTATTAGAGGTACCTATCACTTGTGTCTTTTATAACGTCTAGAGCTGAATTTTAATTCAATAAACATCTGACCAACTTAATAAGAAAACCTCTAGCCAAAAAAAGACTTACTTTGATACTCAGTCTATCTATTTGATCCAAATGAACCCTCACTTATCAAAAATAAGGCAGCTCTTACCCTCAAGCAAGTATTACTTCAAAAAATCGCGGAGATTAGATCTACTTGTGTCCGAGAGCTGCTCTGGAGTTTAGGGTCTAGTTTAGTAAGAAATTTGCAAAATTATAATACCTGAGACGTTTAGTTTTGATAAATTCGATACGATCACACACTAATGATCTTGAAGATGTTTACCAATCATGGTGAAGAAGAAGACACATTCAGGGTTCATTAAAAATGGAATTATTTAAAACAAGTGTTGCTCGGTATAATTACAGACTATTGACCCCGAAGAAATGAATTCTAGGAATATACATAGTACTAAGGACACCCTGTATATTCATTTCTATCGCGAATAATGATGAGCTCCTCAGTTCACTCACTTCACTTTATCTGAAGTTGCTTTTGCAAACAACATAAATTTCATATTTTAATAGCAAACTGGGCGTCCCAAAAAAGTCGTTAGGTCAGTTTATCAAAGTTTCTTTGTGTTTTTTGTCATCTATTGTGTTTTTAAAAGCATCGCAAAATTTTTATTTTATCCACGTGTATTTCAAATTGGAAAATATGCGTTACAGCCCGTGTATACATAAATTGTTGGAAAGGGTTGAAAATTGTTTACGTGTGATTTTTTTGATACGTGAAATGACAAAGTAAGGGTGTTTTACATGAGGGTAGGCTTAATATTGTGCCATTATCAGATAATAAACATTTAGCACGGTTACTCGGTAATGTACATAAATGGTAGCCATGATGGTAGATTTGATAAGTTGCAAACTGGCCATTATATGTGGGGATTATGATCCTCCGACCGAAATAATTAGTCTGCGAACTGCGAATAAGTTCATATTAACCCTTACAGTCAAGGGGTTTTACGTTTATACCCCCAACCGAACGAAGTTATGTCAATAAATGTACGGATATTCCGAGTTAAGGCAGATTGTGGGCCCTTAACATCCCCTCGTTTGCATTACTTCTACCAAATATGTCAAACTATGATGAGTTTACATCAATATTGTTTTATAAATATTGACTGTAGTCTGCTAATTAGAAATCATACAGAAGGGTAAGGGATGTAGATTTTGAGATTCTACAAAATAAAATAGCAGAATCATTTATTGCTTTCTCATTCTTAGGGGTGTGTAAGTTTTCTATAAAATTCCCAAATCTGTAAAGAAATCACTCTGGTCATGACTTTCGGTTACCTTTTCATAAAATTCGATGGCAAACTAGTAGTAACCTGATTCGATCGAATTCGTTTGCAAAATAGTGACTAAAACTTTCATGATTGAAAGGCACTATCGCTTCACACTTGATTTTATTGATCATTATCTAGAAAAAAAGATAGATATCCACCAATACTGGTTCTAATTGAATCATTTATTTTACAACAAGATTGGGGAACAAAAATACTAATAAAGATAAAGGGAAATGAACAAGCATTCAACAATATAAGTCCGATAGAGGTTAGGAATAGGACAAATTGCAAGAAAATCTATAAAGCCAAATATCTTTCCCTCTCTAAAGATGAAACTAGCCTTAGAATTATTTTTCTTTATTTGAAGTAACTGAATAATAAATTTGCAAATGCTAACATTTCAAAATCAGATCAAAACAACAAGACAACAACAACAAGAACTATAATACGATGAGAATGATGATGTTTCTTTATTGGTTTGTGAATAAGTCAATGCAAATCTAATACTGTGTCAACGAAATCAATTAATACAATCAATACCAGTCGAATCCTGGTGTGTTAGTCTATCTATTTGATCCAAATGAACCCTCACTTATCAAAAATAAGGCAGCTCTTACCCTCAAGCAAGTATTACTTCAAAAAATCGCGGAGATTAGATCTACTTGTGTCCGAGAGCTGCTCTGGAGTTTAGGGTCTAGTTTAGTAAGAAATTTGCAAAATTATAATACCTGAGACGTTTAGTTTTGATAAATTCGATACGATCACACACTAATGATCTTGAAGATGTTTACCAATCATGGTGAAGAAGAAGACACATTCAGGGTTCATTAAAAATGGAATTATTTAAAACAAGTGTTGCTCGGTATAATTACAGACTATTGACCCCGAAGAAATGAATTCTAGGAATATACATAGTACTAAGGACACCCTGTATATTCATTTCTATCGCGAATAATGATGAGCTCCTCAGTTCACTCACTTCACTTTATCTGAAGTTGCTTTTGCAAACAACATAAATTTCATATTTTAATAGCAAACTGGGCGTCCCAAAAAAGTCGTTAGGTCAGTTTATCAAAGTTTCTTTGTGTTTTTTGTCATCTATTGTGTTTTTAAAAGCATCGCAAAATTTTTATTTTATCCACGTGTATTTCAAATTGGAAAATATGCGTTACAGCCCGTGTATACATAAATTGTTGGAAAGGGTTGAAAATTGTTTACGTGTGATTTTTTTGATACGTGAAATGACAAAGTAAGGGTGTTTTACATGAGGGTAGGCTTAATATTGTGCCATTATCAGATAATAAACATTTAGCACGGTTACTCGGTAATGTACATAAATGGTAGCCATGATGGTAGATTTGATAAGTTGCAAACTGGCCATTATATGTGGGGATTATGATCCTCCGACCGAAATAATTAGTCTGCGAACTGCGAATAAGTTCATATTAACCCTTACAGTCAAGGGGTTTTACGTTTATACCCCCAACCGAACGAAGTTATGTCAATAAATGTACGGATATTCCGAGTTAAGGCAGATTGTGGGCCCTTAACATCCCCTCGTTTGCATTACTTCTACCAAATATGTCAAACTATGATGAGTTTACATCAATATTGTTTTATAAATATTGACTGTAGTCTGCTAATTAGAAATCATACAGAAGGGTAAGGGATGTAGATTTTGAGATTCTACAAAATAAAATAGCAGAATCATTTATTGCTTTCTCATTCTTAGGGGTGTGTAAGTTTTCTATAAAATTCCCAAATCTGTAAAGAAATCACTCTGGTCATGACTTTCGGTTACCTTTTCATAAAATTCGATGGCAAACTAGTAGTAACCTGATTCGATCGAATTCGTTTGCAAAATAGTGACTAAAACTTTCATGATTGAAAGGCACTATCGCTTCACACTTGATTTTATTGATCATTATCTAGAAAAAAAGATAGATATCCACCAATACTGGTTCTAATTGAATCATTTATTTTACAACAAGATTGGGGAACAAAAATACTAATAAAGATAAAGGGAAATGAACAAGCATTCAACAATATAAGTCCGATAGAGGTTAGGAATAGGACAAATTGCAAGAAAATCTATAAAGCCAAATATCTTTCCCTCTCTAAAGATGAAACTAGCCTTAGAATTATTTTTCTTTATTTGAAGTAACTAAATAATAAATTTGCAAATGCTTACATTTCAAAATCAGATCAAAACAACAAGACAACAACAACAAGAACTATAATACGATGAGAATGATGATGTTTCTTTATTGGTTTGTGAATCAGTCAATGCAAATATAATACTGTGTCAACGAAATCAATTAATACAATCAATACTTATATTCAGTCAAAAAAGGACCATGGAATGTCAATAGAACCAGTCGAATCCTGGTGTGTTAGTTTGGTTGATAAACTTTTAAATTTCACGTGTTTGTGCGATAGGTATATAGACATGTTAATAACACACAAGGAATAATAGTTGTAAAGTGTTATTTTTGTGCTAAGGCGCTTTCCGTGCCACAACAGCCTTTCAGTCGTGTTAAAATATATACAGGCAGGAGACAGGGTGACATGTATAAACGTGCAACTTGACATAAGATACTGAATATTCAGAATGCATGATTGTATGTTCTTGTACGTATCTAGTTCTTTTCATATTTTTGAAATATACAATTTTAATGTACATATGGGAGAGAAGTTTAATAGAAATATTTTCTATAACACCAATTTTAATATTTTAGTTATAATTTATAATTAAATATACAGGATGAAATACTATACCAATCTTGCTTCGTTTTTACATAATGCAGAAATGTCTCACATTTCAAGATTGCATTAATTTTATTCACCCATCATGTTGAACAATATGTCCTTTTTTATATTAAGGATACCATTTAGTTTCATGCCACAACTGAACGGGGCACCTGCTCATTTTTAAAGACCTATCTGAGGATTTATTTAAATCACAAATTTAGAAATACCTACATGGATAGGCAAGGGAGGTCCTCATATTCTTTTGTGGGGATATATCATTGTACTGAAATCTCACAAAAACAGTCTCTAACAAAAACAATGCAATGCAATCGACGATCGTTTTAGCTCGTCTATATTTCCAGATGAATCTGTTTTTCCGCGAGACTCAGAGATTCTGACGGTCGTGTCCGAAATGTGCAATTTTCACAACTTATTTCAATTCAACAGGACGCCCGGTCGTAGTGGCCGTATTCTGGACTTGGTCTTGGCCCACAATCCCGACTCCAGGGTTGTCGTTGCGGAGGATGTTCTGATCGAGCCGGACAGTTATCACCCTCCTTTGGTTGTTCATATACCATTCAGAACCCACGAAGTGGCTTCTTCTCGTCAAGCGGAAAGGTTTTACTACGATTTTAAGTCGGCCGACTTTGAGTCATTGAATGTCCGTCTTGGTGGCATTCGGTGGGATTTTCTTCTCTCCTATCGGTCGGTGGTTGACATGGTCGACACCTTTTACCACATCTTATTCGATGCGTTCGAGGTTTTTATGCCCAAGAAGAGGTGTTCCTCTAAACGATTTCCGCGGTGGTATTCACTGGAGCTGAAACAGCTCATATTTGAAAAGAAGAGGGTTCACAAGCGTTACAAATTCACAGGCTCGCAGACCCATTATGCGGACTTTAGCAGACTTAGAAGTGAATGTAATCGCCTTTCTCGCGTTTGCTATATGTCTTTTACAAATGCAATTGAGAGTGAGCTGCCTCAGAACATTGGAGCTTTTTGGAGGTTCATTAATTCTAAAAGAGGATCTTCAGACCCGTTAATTTTAACTTAAACTACGGCGTATTGCTGAGTGAGCTGGAGTTGGCTACATTGGGCGCCCGCAGGGTCGTCAGGGATCTGACTATACTATATAAAATTTTAAACAATACTCTTTTATCTTCTAGTCTTTTATCCCAGATTGGTTTTCATGTTCCCCCTAGACAAAGCAGAAGTTCTGATCTCTTTCACGTCTCGTTCCACCGCGCGAACTACGCTATGAATACCTTTGTCACCAGAGTGGCGCGACTGGCGAATCGTTGTTCTAATCATAACATCGATTTCTTTGCACCATTTAGTGAGTTCGCCGGTCGCTTGAGGAGGGGGTCTAGAGATGAATGGTTTCCCTAATTCCTTGTTTTTAAAATTTAAAATAAATTATCATTCATTAATTCCTTAACATCAGCGAGCGTTGGAGTCCTGCGAGCTGTTGTATGTCGCGCAATTGCTGGTTTTTTGTTTTTTTTTATTAAGTTCAATTGTAATGGATAGTCTAGAGTTATGTAAGTTTTATAATTTCTGTATTATGTTGTATGCTATTGTTTTGTACATGTTGTAATAATGGACTTTGTCCGTAGATTAATAAATAAATAAATAATTGATCCTGACGTGAAGTAAATATCTAGTATCGTTTTCGCTATGAGTTCGTTAGAAAATTAAAGTTTATAAAGATCTATGGTTCCTTAGTTTTCAAAAAAATAATGTTATGATAATGTTTGCGAGTCCGATACTGTAAAGCGTGTCATATTGTAAGATTTTTCTGAGAAGTGAGGCTGAAACGTGGAAATTTTGTATTTTAATCAGTAAGAACTACAATAAAAAAATTATATAATTTTAATATTTTATGAGTTGGGCGGAATAAAATAACATTAAAACGTCGCGGTCTTCGAGAACCTGTCCCCGTTTCAGATAAAAATAGATTAAGGCAGACCACCATTTATTATAGCCCCAATATTTGGTCGTGCCATATCTGTGAAATAATCTACATATTTTTTTGAAACAATACAAAACATTATAAAAGATAATTGTTGGTTGTCAAGGTGTCGATTTGTAGCCCTGTAGATGTTATCAAAAATAAATATTACGCCAACATTGCCTGTTACAGACAGACGACAGACACTTTAACCTTTAGGGACTACCATAACTTAGGGTTATTTTTGCACGGCCGATCATCATCGTGATAATTCCAAACCCCAGTTCCGATTGTTGCATGACGAAATGAATATAAAGAAAACGGAAAACTATACAGATGGCATTGTTTCAGACACTTATATACTATTATTGCTCAGGAAGTTAATGCCTAATGTTACGAAAAACTACCGTTTTATTTATTTTACTTCTCATACAACACTTTCGTGTGACATGACACTTCGTATAAAATTTTTATTAATGCGTATTATGACATGTCAAATTTACATAATTTTATACTTATCAATAATCTACAGAAATCAAGCCTGACAATCAATCCTTAATAGTTTGTTTTAGAAAATATGCTGATGAATATATCACTGGCAAAAATGAATCGTTAATTATTATAATTCAAGAATATTCTCATAGTTCGTCGATTAATTTTTGAACAATTCCGAAAAATTGAACCAATTATTTTATTGTACGTTACATTTTTTTCCTACACATAGACATCCCTTCAACTTTCTTTTATTTTTTGTTCATTGGATAAATAGAATTTCTAAAACCGGACTATTTACCCGTTTCCTAAAGAACAAAATAAATGAAAAAAAAAAAAGGTTGAATAACAGAGTATTTCAATAGAACTTGTATAATGAATGAATGAGATATGGGAGGGCATGTATAATACATTAACAAGCCCCAGCCATTGCGGTGACATTTGCGTGACAAATATGACAATAGCTTCATGAACAATTGAAGGTAGGAAGCGTTGCTATTGGACACCGGATTACGTGACAGAAGCAACCAATAGTGTCGACGCACACAGATAGATTTCTACCCTGATTCACGGGGCTGAAAATTTTGTTAAAAGAGACATGTCAACCTACTCATTGTGTATTATATTAAATAAGGTATATACAGAAATAGATGTCTCCTATAGGGTGGATTTAATACGAAAATTTCGGCATTTCAAATATTTCATATTTTTTAATCTAGGTGTATTGGATTCTTTAGACTACCGTTCTTTAGAAAATAAAATCTATTTCTTTAAAATATTTGCGAAATTAACCATAATATTGAACCAAAAATTATGATTGACAGTATAATAGATGTATATAATATTTTTTTGAAAGCAAATATGCCATTCGCTGGGCATGTTTAGTTTCATCATCCCCGTTGTAGAGCTTTAATCTGTATCAATGGCCCTTATGCTATATTATATTTAATCCCCAGTTTTTGTATAAAGAGGACCCAAAGAATTATGAGTGCTTCTCGGTTTAACAGACCATATGACATTAGGTAATTTTGTATCGAATTACAAAACCTCTAACAAATATTTATTTTTATAATATACGGAAATTGTTTGTTTCTATTATATTTTTATACAAGCCGCATTATTTGTTAATATCAATGAAATAAAATATGGCTGAAATCACAACACAACACAAACCAACTACATATTCGCCAAATTCAATTCAAAAGACCCTTTTGACGTTTTGTTGCGGTTGTCCTATTGGCCTCTCATATTTTGATTTACGAATAAACAAGTAGTAGGACCCACATTTATCAATGATATTTCTAGTGGTTTGACAAATAGTTCGTTATTATATGCTGACGACTTCAAAGTATATTCTGTCATTAATAGTACTGAAGATTGTTCTCATCTTCAGGACGATTTAAATGTTGTATATGAGTGGTGTGTCCCTAATAATCCTTATCTGAATATTGATAAATGTTTTAGTGTTTCCTATACACGGAAAATAAACCCTGTCAAATTTTCATATTGTATAAATAATAGTCCATTAACAACTTGCGATGAGTTTAAAGATTTAGGTGTTTGGTTTGATGGTAAACTGAGCTTTACTAATCATTACAATAATATAGTTTCAGCATCCTATAGATCTCTGGGTTTTATTGTGCGCAATTCGAAAGAGTTTGTGACACCTCAAACTCTCATTATTCTTTTCAACGCATTTGTCAGATCTAAACTGGAATATGCACCTGTAGTATGGAATCCTATGTATGCCATACATATGAATAATATTGAACGTATTCAGCGTCGTTATGCCAAGTTGCTGTGGTTTCGGGTTGATGGGGTTTATCCATCCATTGGGTTTCCTCATGATATTCTGTTAAACCGTTTTAATCTAGTACCATTAAATACTCGGAGAGAATATTCCGCTCTAGTATTGCTCTTTAAGATTATTAATGGACTTCTTGACTGTCCAGAGTTTTTAAGCCAGATTCCTTTTTGTGTCCCAAATCTACGTACATGTAATAACGGAATCGTATTTTACTTTCCGGCCCCGCGTACTAATTTGTTGTTGCGTTCCCCTTTATATTTTATGTGCCATACTTGTAACTCTGTGTCCGAGCAAATTGATATTTTTAATTCAACTTTGTCTTGTATAAAAAATATATTTCTTAGAATATAAATTTAGTGTTAGATATTAAGAATTTACTGTAATTTTTCCTGCCTTTTAATTGGATTATTTTTATGATTTAGACGTAGAAAATATGGATGGTGCGATTTGACACCTTTAGATTTCCTCGAAGACTGCAACTGAGTCTATGAGCCGTTTGTATGAAATAATAAATAAATAATTTTAAATTGAAAGTCTTCATTATAAAATTCAAATACGCTTAATGGATTTTTAATTAAAAACATTTCTCATTGAAATTAACATCAAGGAAATTTCGATTTCAATAGAGAGATCATGTATTTATTTATACTATCTTAAGTAATTTCACATTCATTCAAGTTCAAGTGCAGCTTGTATAAGCTGCTTTTTTTAATAATAATGCGTAAGATTATCTAAGTATAAATATATACTGGTAAATAAAGTGAATTAATGAGACTTGTTCTATTAATTAATAAATCTCGTTCAATTTATAAAATCAAATTAAATATTACATGAGAAAGACGTTTATTCGTTTTGTTGTTGATAATTATTACACGGAAATTATAAAATTAACCAAATGTTATTAGTCATTGTTGGAAAAATACTCTCCAGGAACCAAGCAGGAGTCTGGCTCTAAACGAATTTCGTAAATAAGTTGTATCATTGAAAAAAAAAACGATATACATATTTTTACATTCTTACTTGAGAGTGACGCATCTGCCTTTTATTCAATAGTCCATATTGAATTTAAATTCGCCCTAATGCACATTCTTAAAAATAGTATGGAAAAAGGGCCACTTCATTTTTAATATTCACATAGTCATTGCCAATCAATATATCGGCTGGCAATTGAGAACAAAATCCAGGAAGGCATGTAGTGCTACCCTGTCATCATATGAGGAAATATTTTCGTGTATATTATATCTACATATACGTATATATATTTTTTGGTTTTTAATAAGGGGGCATCCATTGTTAGGGATTAATAAGCAACCCTTTATAATTCAGTACAATGCAAGTTTTCATCACGTCTGTATTATTTATGTTTGGTTGGTTGCATTATCTTTACTACGGAATACACTAGCGTAGCCTTAAGGGCAATATTTTCATACAAACATTATTTCTATATTTTGGATCTGTGATCTGTAATTTTAAGACTTTTAGTACCTTCTTAAATATATTTTTATATTAAGTAACTTGAAAATACCTTCAGTTTTACTAATGAGACCTCTAACAATATATTCTGGTTAGGGATGTTCAAGGCTCTATTGTGGCTCATATTCATATATCACTCAGCAGATCAATATTCTCAATGAAGTCGAAAATAACAACAATACATGTTCGGCAGTTCCATCGTCCTCCACACAAGCGGAATTGGAAAGTCTATGTCTCCGCTGGATCTATCTGAATAATTTGGTTCTCTAATTTGTTTCACGAATCATGATTCATATAGGCCTTTTAATCTGTCTATAATCTACTACTATTAATGCTGCATATCTGAGTATCAGCCAAACGGTTATCTTTATTAATTAACCTTATTAACCTCAAATTAATAGTATTATACTGTTTCATTCCATGCCAACATTTCGAAAATGTTTAATGTCATTTTCAGGGTACAAAGAGCGAACACATATAAACAGAACACACAAAATCTTAAAAATTAAATTAAAAACAATAACAAAGTCTAAATTGTATTTTGTGTGTTCTTTTTGCATTTATACGTTTTTATTCCTATATTCGGACTTGTTTAACAAAAAAAAAAGACTGCAGAGTCTGTCTGTCAATAGTTGTTGACAGCCACATACTCTCGATTTGCTGTGGTTAGGCAAAAAACTACATAATTTTGGATCAAATTGAATAGTAAGCAGATACCAATACTGCTAATGAATGGACAACGAACACCCATCCTATTACTTGTGAATGATTCTATTTCGATGCATAGGGAAATATATCCAAGACAACTATTTCACAAGGTCTATGCTGTTACACGATTGTATGCCTGGCATAACTTGAAAAGCAGAGCTATATGGCGACTACTTAAGTGCTGGGAAATTGCTTTCGAGCAAAGAATCTTTCGCCTAACTCTCAAGCTCGATATTTTTGGAACCAGACCAAATATCGACCTCCGGTGTTCACGGGTTGACAGATTGCCTTTTTGTGAAAGACACAGAATGTTCTGAATATGGGATTACATTATCATTTATAATTTTGTCCCGATAAATTATGATGTTAACGGTACCTCGCGAGATGTATAATTCTGATTTGCCGTTATACATCACTCCGCACCAAACATTTAACCCTACTACTCCAAAGCTCAGTGGCTCATTCGATACGGTGGTTGGGCAAAAGGCGAATACATTTTGCTCAGACGAGCAAAATCAGCAGGTGGTCTGGTTCCAAAAATATCGAGCTTGAAAATTAGGCTTGAAAGCAATTGTTCAGTGCTTTATAAGCAATTTTCTGATACAGGTTCTAAGATCATCACAATAGACTATTAAATAGTGAGAAAGCCAAGGCACAACTTTCGCCTGTGATGAAACGTTTGTGCTACGCCTCTGTCAAGATGCTGTAGGTACTTTGTATTTCTCGCATGTGTCACGCAATTTGTATTTTTCTGTTGTGGCTACTTATCATCCGATATACAACAATGGTTTTTAATATCTTTCTTGTGTATAATGAAAGAATGCATTATTAGGAGCATGGCCTGATATGGCTATTGTATATTATATAGTACCGCAGGAATAATTGTAGAATGTGCGCACAGGTTAATACCATCTCGAGTTAATTATCGTCTGAAACTAGTCCTAATTACTCGTGTACAGGTTAAGCAGTTTCAATGAATAATAATGAATCTTTTAAAATATATTTTTATACATCAATTCCACCTGCGAAGAATAACCTATTCCATCACAGTCCTCGAGGACAGAGATGACACACTTCTCAACTTACAGGTGTAGATAGTGCTAAATATTGTCTGGAACTGATCTTTGGTGTACAGAGATCTCAAAGAATTAGTCAAACTCTCTCAACCTGATGGAGGGTGATCCTAGGGGTTAAGTTGCAACTGCACAATAATTGTTCTAACAATAATCTACTAAAGGTTACTGCTCAATATTTGGACTGATTAATGAGGTTAAAGATAAAGTTATATATAATAAAATTAAAAAAAAAACAAGGAAATCAAAATCATTAAAAATGTTATTTTTGATATACCCTGTATAGTAATCATAAATTTCGTACTCAAAATTGTAGTTTTGACACAAGCAGACGTTTTTATAAAGAATTACTTTTTCTTCTAAATCTACAAATAAAAAAGTTTTTGCTCTTCCAAACTCTATCCCTGGACACATTGGATAGAGTTTGGAAGAAGAAAAACTTTTTTATTTGTAGATTTAGAAGAAAAAGTCATTCTTTATAAAAACGTCTGCTTGTTTCAAAACTACAAATTCAAATACCAAATTTACGAGTACTATACAGGGTATATCAAAAATAACATTTTTACTGATTTTGATTTTATTGTTTTTTTGTAATTTTATTATTTTAATAGTAGCTATGAAATTAACCAGAGAAAAAAGTTTATTCGTGTTTTTTGCACAATTTGTGTAATAGATCACGGTTTTGAAAATATTTTCATAAAATTAAAATAAAACAAAAAAATCAAAATCATTAAAAATGTTATTTTTGATATACCCTGTATAGTAATCGTAATTTTGGTATTTGAAATTGTATTTTCGACACAAGCAGATGTTTTTATAAATAATGACTTTTTCTTCTAAATCGACAAATAAAAAAGTTTTTCCTAGATTCCAAAATGCCCTTTATAGAAGTTTTTGAGATGACATCTGCAACGAACATTTAAATTTGCTGAAAATCCGATTTTATTTATTTAAAACCGTGACAATACAGCGGCTGATATTTTGCATATTCAACACCTCGCGGCAATATTTAAATTAAAACAAAACTGTATGTTTGTTGTGTAGGTTTTTCTCGAAAGGCCCTTCTCGCCATCAACAGCATTAAAAGATTGTACGGTTAGTTAAGATTTGGAATTATTAAAAACGAATACAAATTCGTTATTAATAATTATATTCCTTGAACAGATGTCTAAAGTTGAAGAAGAAACAGTACGGTGTTAAAACGTAACGTTTATGAGACACCACCATAAGGTTCATTTTTAATTTTATAGCAGATGTTCGAGGCAGATGCAATACATAGATACAGAATCGATGTGTCCATCCAAAAATATTGCGATTCATGCAGCCGTCATCGCGAACATAGCCGACCCAATAATTTTCTCGGCCCCTATCAAATTTTATTTATTAATAACACAATTATTTAAAATATACATGATATTTATTTATTGTTACACAAATTTTGGAAACTATTTAAATATTGACCTGAGTGGTTGGTGTAATACGAGGGTGGGTTGAGAATTAATTTGAGTCTAGTGAGAATGCCTGACACCTGCTGGGTTACGAACTATAACCCTTGTACATGGCCTGATATTTTGTTTGTTTGAAACGACCTCCGTATCCCGTTTTTTGGACTCTTGAATTTCGCGAGCAATAACTTTTATGGCAACAGTGCTCTCATCAACTGTCATCTGTCGGTAGACTACTGTAAAAATTTGAGCAAGCTTCGTCGTTTAGTTTATATTAATCTTTCCACATAAAACTTTAACTGTAATAATTGTAATCTGACAATTATAACAGACTATTCGAAATATCAGACAATTTACAAAAAGAAACAAACTTTAACTTTGCTGAAACTTTTAGCAAAAGAACAAACAAGAAACAAGAAGAACTTACTGACAAAACTTTATGTCGACTGACTATTAAGAAGCTTTGAAAAACTTACTATTTCAGGAACTGAAATTGACTTTGGCTTTAATAAACTCAAATAGTACTTTATGATACATTAATACTTTACAAGAACGACAAAAAATTTCTACACTTTAATAAAAAACTGAGAAGTCCAAACTCGTTAAAGAGAACAATGCAAAACTAAAAAACGAAAAACTGAATAAGCAAAACAAAAACTACTTTAATTAAAACTGTATCCTTTAATAAAAATCTTCTTTCCTGATCAAACATTTTTAATGAAAAATAAAACAACCTTATAAGAACAAAAAAAAAATAACCATGAACTAACCACATGTGAACTGAATTAACCCCACACCTGACAGTATTGTAATTTTGGTTAAACAAATGCTGCTTGCATTTGAATTAAATAGGGTTAGAACTAAGAACTACAAAACTTCTTGGTCCTTATATCGAAGAGAGTCTGTCGTGGCGCACGTTTTTTTTGTTTCCACGAAAGATGGTAATCCGCACGACGACTTCAAGTAAACCCGCTATTTCGGGATTGAAGTTTCCAAGAAATATCTTCGAGAGTATGAAGTCATGCAGTATTTGTCAGAGTTCTGCTCTGTCAGTTTATTTTTTAAACATCTCCTTTGGTGTTGTTACTTAAGCCTCAAGGCGGTTAAGGATCTAAATATGTGTTAGTACCGAAATCAGAGTTTGCCTTAGCATTTGCATTTGTCGTACCTCGGATAGTTCTTCTCCATACATTTATAAATAGGGATATTTTCATTAATTTAAAAATAAAAACGTTAATCAAGAGAAAAAAGTTTTGCATACAGAAATATAATTAAAAAAACATTTAGTGCTAGTAACGCTATATGATGTTTTATGCAAAAAATGTTATTTTAACGGTAATATGAGAAAATATTCAAATGAAAGACTGCTTCGGGGTTAGAGACAAGAAAACAAACCAAGGGTATGTAGGTATATTCACTCAGCATCATGGCCAGTGACTAACAAATAGCAAATGAACTGAATATTTTTCCAGTTGAAAAACACTTCCTGAATATAAAACCGAGCCAGCTTAATTAAAAATCGCAATCGTACAGAAAAAGGTATGTATGAATGCGACTGCTGACCTCTGGAAAACTAATTACAACTTCTCAACTTTTAAAATGCGAAGCTTTTGCTGGAGAGCCTCTACAGGGTGCACATCAAATTTAAAAATAAAAAACAACCAACTTCACAAATAGAAAAATGATTTTGCACTAATTTGATATATGAACTTTTTGCTGCACGAACTTTCTATAGGGTTTAGTTATGACATTGGGAAGAAGCTCCATAAACTTTTAGAGGCTGGTTTCAATTTAAATGAGAACATGCCCTTTGAATGTTATTTCATTTTTTTATATAACGGGGTTTCCAATAGGAGCGCTCGATCCTGGAATTGCAAAACAATAAATTGTGGATGTCTTGGCCTGGTATCGCATAGAAGGGGTCTGACGTTCGCTTTTAAACGGGGAACCGTCAACAGGTCAATCTTTTTAAAGAAGTCATTCACTAGGCTGAGCTTTCCTTTAGACTTCCTAGTCGAAGAGCTATTTGTCTTAATCGCGAAAATAGATTTTGAACTACTATATCGTCCCATGATCAGTACAACACAGTCCTGCCAGGAATAAACAAAACAGGTATGTTGTACTGGATATATTCCTAAACATATTTTATTCAGTTTGAATATAAAGCGAAGTATTCTCATAAAATAATTCACATAAACTGTAACTGCTGGTATAATAAAAAAAGAGAAAATGGATTTTCTGACACTTCATATGCCTCATTTAAAAGTGACAAATGGGATTGGATGGTGTCGCATTTTTATCATATAATATTTGAATAATATTATGCTAAGTTGTTTTTAGAGAACCAAAGCATTCTGTTTGGTGGTTAAAACGGAAGTCTAATAGATAAACGACATTCTAGAAATGCAGATCTTCTATTAAAATTAATGTATGATGGATTTACTTTGATAAAACAAAACATAGAATGTGTGACGGAAAACCATATTTTATTCAGTTGGTAAAGAATTCAAACTTTTTTACTAGTAGCTGTCTAATTGAAAATAAATTTTGACCCAGCTGAAAACAGACTCGAGTAAAAAAGTAAAATTAACAAAAGCTGACATCGTATTAATTTTCATGTTAGCATTATCGAAACTCTCTCTCAAACCTCCAGAAGTGAATCAATATGTTTGGAGGGTCAAAAATATAGGTACATGTTTTGTTACACAATACTTTAAAAAAGAGGCATACTTAACACACGATGTCCGCGTAAGGGTACATTTTTTGTATACTTTAAGGGGATGTACACCATGTAACTGGGCACGTGCCCGAGTTTTTATTTTGAGATTGCAAATTAATACTGTTTTTTTTTCCAGCAGTATGTTCTAGTGTATAGCAAAGAGAATTTTTAAAATCGCTTTATACAGAATGAGAAATATTTTCACGTCATGCAGCTTTATAATTTTACGTTGAGCATGGTAAAGTTTTAATTAGCTTCACAAAAATTTACGCTTCATAATTTTTTCCTCTCGTAACAAAATATCGCCAACAAATTAGCCCATCTTTGTAATATAACAGAATAATAAAATAGTTTAATTATAAACGGTAAAAACTTTAATTCCAGTTCGGATATACTTATGTAGCTCCCGAGTTTTTATTAATCTTCTTTTTGTTTTTTATTTCCGTGAAGCATTATGTAGCCTTCATAAGTCATACCACAAGTTAAGTTAAACTTAATTTTCCAGCCGTTGAGCATACGTCTCGTTAGAAGATTCAGAACAAGAGGTCTATGCTCTAAATAATAATATCTAATGTGCATAAAGATGAGCCGAAAATGTTGCCCACGGGCAGGGACCCAAAGCCCAGATACCAACAGGACCAAGGCCGTCAATTTTCCACCATCTGATCCAGACGTCTCAAACAGGAGGCCGTTTTCACGCAGGTGGTCCTTATCTGTATTCCTGCCATAACCTTAGAAATATGCAGAGCACACTGATAAAGTTACTTTCAATTAACGCTTAACACACAACTTAATAAATACTTAATAATTTGAATATCAATAATTCTAAGTTTTCTAGCCATACCAACAATATTGTATCTGACTTGCAAGAGCATGCTCAGGAAATCCAAGTTTTGTTTTAAACACGTCGACAATTTTATGGTATTACACTTTATATTTAAAATGTTACAAATAAAGAACTATCCCAATTGTAAAAACATTCTTTCCGTGTAAAATAGCAAGAGAGATGAATTTTAAATCATAATATAAACCTTTTGTTATATTTCTTTACATTAAAAACCTCCCTTTTACACTAACCTTAATTGCGGTATTTTAAAATTTTCTCTGTGTCAGTTAAATAAATTTTCATGGCTATTAGTCTAATATCATGAAAATTCAATGAACAAGAGTCACATTACATAAAATTTGCATCTGATTGTGCTCAAAGTCTATGATATGTATTTTTCGGTTTCCCGTGACGTGAAGTGAAAATGACGTTGCGACAGCATTTTGCATGACAAAGGACCACTTGACAGCCTTGTAAATATGTGGAGAATTATTCATGAAAGCGCGCGAAATGCGGAGCGGTCTCATATTTTCAAAGAACATTTTGTGAGCCTTTGTCACATCAGATGTTGCCATATGTTTTATATTATATATACTTGAAATTAACAGCGACGAGGATTCTTTTAATATAAACAACCACCTTTAACACGCGCTGGACTTGACAGTAGTAATAGCAGCCTCTGTTAATAACTTTAGACATTAGACTAAGACCATTAAAGAGACTGCACAGAAATGTTAAGGCCTGGAATTCGCAGAAACGCTCAGGATTGGAAGGTGTTGTCAATTTATCTTGGACAAAACCTATCAGAGATGCGACAACAGTTTTTCTGACTTGGATAGCCGGCGGAAACTCGGGAATCAGACTTAACGAGCAAGTTAACAAGATAACCTCCTTGATATAGCCTCAATCATGTTGTAAATCCTCATGTAATAATGTTATGAATATAAGATATTCAGGATCCAAATGTGACTATAAGAATTCGCATTTTTAAATACAAGCTCATGCAGAAACCACTTTGTACCATTGTCTCAGCTCAGATATAATTCAAATGTAGAAATATTATAAAGTATTTGGCAACATTGCTCCATATGAATGAATATGTTACTCTCCCCTATTTTATTGGGAAAGCCGCACGCTGTCTTTATTCCGATTACCCGTGGGTCTACAAGATAAAAACACTAGAAACACATAATAGATCACCCATATTTTGGTGACAGTATCAATACTAGCGTATAAATTTCTGAACTTGTCTCTTCTGTTCGTAGCGACTTTAGAGAAAATTTATCTGTATTTAACAGTGGCGGGCATATTAAGTTTCGTTTTGAATGCGTTTAAGTTGGTCTTGTAAGGAACTACAAAAAATAGTCTTTAAAACCTTCACATCACTTCCATGGCAATAAAAATAAAATGGAATTCTATCGTTGATACGTGAGACAGGTTTGACACGACTGTGCATTTCTTTAGCTTTGCAATTATTGACATTATGCTTCTTTAATTAACCCTCATTTCCAAACTCTATTCGTTATTTCTAAACTTAGATTTATTCTTAGTTCCAAAGTTGTTTATGTTCTTTAGCTTTCTTGATCAGTTTTTCTAAACAAATTTTCAGCTTTGGTTTTCACAAAAACTAATCAACGAAATCACTGCATTGGCAGCCTACTCCAATAGTCTGTTATATTCAAATCTAAATGCATTTTAGTTAAAAAAAGTTTTTTAATTTTAATTAAAATCATACATATCTAAAAAGTATCATATTTCGCGACGTCACTGTATTTCATTTGATAAAATAAGACAGGGGCAATTTCTAATGGAAACCGGAATATAGGCATAAACGTTATATGTATTTTGTTGGAGCCTGTGCGTGGTTTTAAAATGATTTGGGCCCCAATTTGACAACAAATGGGATTGTCTTGAACGAGTGCGCCTCGGGATGACATTAGCCTGTCTGGAACTCACAACAAAGGCTGTGCCAGCCGCCCTGTCACTGTGTAATGTATGCTAACACGTTTTTGCTCACGGCAATGATCACTTTATGATGCTTGACGCTCTTCTGTTGGAATTTGAGAATTCGACAACTTACTGCATTAAATAAATTCGTTCCTGTTGGATAAAAAAATATGTGGCTTATGCCGATAAAATGGAATTTTTGATCACGTTTCTTTGATATTCTTGATTCACCTTTTTAAGAGACTTTAACTAATCTATACCAGGTGTACCGGAATAAATGACAATAATTTGTCCTGTAAAAATTAATATCTAAAAAATAATTATGAAAATAGTAATTTACGTAACAAGTCAGGAAAATAAGTTTTTTTGGACGAATAGACAAAATTCTAGAACGAGCCGTAGGCGAGTCCTGGAAGTCTGCGAGTCCAAAAATACGATTTTCGGGCGTGTTGCGTACAATATTTTTTCAGCAACCGTGTAGAATAATAAACCAATGAGACGACACATTTCTTAAAGCGTTTGTAAAATATTTCTTAAAGCGTTGGTAGATTCCTTTCAAAATATCGAACTCCATATTATATTAGAGAAAATCAATTTATCGATTAAATGTCAAGACATTAAAAAATTGAAATTGGATCTATTTTATAAAGACGATAATGCAGATGATCTCCTGGGCATTGTCTTTTTCAATGAATTGGGCTCTGCGATGAGCAAATTGCAGTCCCTTCCTGGGATAGGTCCCCCTTAATTTTTGCTAAAAAATCGCTATTTACAATTTTTAGCATCAAATTAGAGACACTCTTCATACTGATCGCTTCAAATGCTTTACTTCCATTAAAAAAACATAAATCGCTATTCCCAAACCAAAACAACCAAACCCAACCCCACTCTGTACTTTAGTGGTGTTACTACGCAGAGCAAAGGTTAGATGGACCATTTACTAACACAGCAATGGTACGTTAACTTTCGATACGGTCGTAACAAATTGTACTACATATCTCCATGTATTTTTGTTACGACCGCAAGTCACTTAGTATTATAATACGCATTTTGAAAAAAAGGCGCAGTCAATTCACAGATTGTGTTTATCTGCAGCATGTCTGATGAATTGGAAGTTTGCTGAATAACTGGGCATTCCATATGTTGGATAAATATTGGATAATATGAGAAACAAAACCTAAAAGTGCATACAGTGCTTATCGGTAAGCCTCAAATAGGTGGTAGTAACTTCTAGTGGGATAAAAGTTGTAAAACAATGTTCCGTGTCTATTATTATTTAATTAATTGTAGGAAAATCGAACGCAAATCTGCAAGTAGACACCTAGTGTCAGTCTTCCCAAAATCTTTAAAACAGATAAGTCTATTGTAATCAATTACATTTGGGAAACGCTGTATTAAACTTAGTTTGTATCACTCCTTTTCATTATTCTCTCTGACACTGTAAATTGTTATTCACACCTCTAGAATCGTGTCGTTTTTTAATAAAAGGCATTTTATTATAAGAATTGTAAGGATATCATATTGTTCACGAACATTAAATAAAATAATAAAGTCTTACATTTATTGTACCATTAAAATAATTAATAAACTACTTAGAATAAATGAACAATTTATCTGTTAACATTATTATTATTTGTCAGCTATAACTTGTGATTGGTTGAGAATATAAATTACATTTATTTTTTCTAAAAGTTGTAGTTATTTTTAATATTTGCCTTGATTACAACTTGTTGTGAAATGAACTAACCTGACACTTACCGTGTAATTTCATCATCTGCAATGGTCAAGGTAGAAAATGGTACCAACTTACCTAAAATTAAAAAACAATTATTAGATGAAATTTGGCGATAATTATAAGAGTGATCACGAAACTCTTCTAACTTGGTTTTTAATTTTCTGATTGGTATTTTTAGAACGACATTAGGTACTACCAACAACCATACCCGATCATATTTATACTATTAATTTTGATTAATTGATTTGTTTGTGGAGTTGAATACTTTAGAAGTATTAATTTTTAAATTTTATTTGACAAAGCTGCAAGCTTTAAAGCAACACCATACAGTTTTACAAAACAAATCAAAGATTTCTGTTGAATATATTGTTTCTTATATCTTCGTAAAAAAAATACAAAATTTTAATTACCGCATATTATGACTCCTTTTTTCGTGGTTGATCATTCCCAAAGTTGGATGCACCCTATTTTTTGTTTTTAAGAAAGGTAAGGCAACTCTTTTATATTCATCACAGATGATAAATTCGATAAATCAAAACTATCCTAATAACAGTCTACTTCATTTTGATTAAGCACATTGAAGCATACACTTCTGAAATTAATATTAAGTCACACAAGTTCCTCAAAGCGACAGTCCAAATGCCCTATTGTGACTTGTTAACCGATGATATAGTCTATCAATAAAAAAATGATAAATTTCGTATATAAATTATAAAAAAAAGGTTAATGATTTGTCTATTATAATATTAATTAGTTCATAATATAAATGAAGTTTCGGAAACATCGGGAGACAAAAGGCGAAGACCAGGGTAGAATATATATTTTTTATTGTTATATGGACCTACAGCTGTGGTATCCTGTAGTGTGGAACACATAAGCCCAACAAAACAATGTCCTTTTCTTTTTTCTAAGCAGTGCCGCATTTCATATGTGGGGGGAAAAGATTAAATATCAATTTACAGGTAATATAGGTACTTATATCTAATTATTATATTTACTTCATAATGATATTTGGGTAAAATCAACATTAAGTGTTTTATTTGTGGTTTTTTATTATTTGGATATTGTACTGAAATTGTGTATTTAATTTAGAAATACAGCAGTGGCGTAGTTAGACATTTATTAGACATGAGCAGAAGAAATCGGCTATATCAGAGTAGAGTTAGATCGATTTTCGATAGAAAACTAGAGTGTATCTCCACAAAATAACTTTTGATCAAAGCTGTTTGATGTTTTAATATCCTCATCTTCAGTGCTTTTCAATTCAATTAAATTTCAATAAAATAGACAGGTCTGATACTGATATTGTAAGGAGCATATAAATAAATAAACATTCAACCCGGTATAAATACAAAATAAAATGCATTTTTGTATTAGCTAATGAAGAAAATAAATGAGTAGATTTAATAACGTTAAATTTTATGTATTTTATTATTGTTCTTAATGTATCCATTTTATTTAAACACATCACGATTTTCAATATTTCATAGAGTATCGCGGATATAAAAATAAAAAATGAATTAAATTATGGATTAATTATGTTCTTTGCATGGATAGAGCTCTAAAGGTAAATTTATTGATAATAAACGCACATTAGCGTTGTGGATATAGAATATTATGAAACCCAACTAACTAGTAGGTATGAATTAAAGATTATTGCAAACTAAAGTTCCTGTAAATTTGCCTTATAATTAGTAACAGAATTACATTCAATATAAATATTATTAAGTATTGTCTTTTTACTACTCCACTGGGATGAAATGCCTCACAAATCTGAAAGATAATTTGTCAGGAGAGGCAATTCGATTGTGTAAAAATGTCAGCTCGCTGAAGGCAAACTCATGAAAGATTCCTGCGGTTTTCATTTCATAAGCCAATCTTATTTCATCTTAACGCACAATCTTCTTTTACTTCTCTTTCGTTTTTTTAATACAGTTAAAGTTACTTGTATACAGATCCGTTTTTTATAGATCAATTATGTCACATTGTTCCAGCATCCCCTCTTTTGATTTCACTTAAATGTCCTTTTTTTATTGGGGGAGAAAACTAAATGTGAGCCTTTATAACCGACGAGGGTGTGTTTTTTATCTGGCCACTTTGTCGCTGACATCCAGTTGACATCCACTTGTTGAACGTATTATTGTAAAGACTTGTAAAAGAACAGCAGTTTTCATATTGTGGAAGTAAATGACTGTCAAAAAGTCCTTTATTGTATGGTACCATTTGTTGTATTAGGGTAGGTCGATGCCACCGCTTCTTGTTTACTTTTAAGTAAATTTAAATCTTCCTTGACATTTCTTGTTAACTTGTTAATTGTATGTGAAGTGGTTTTACATTTTGCGGAGTCACCTACCTGTGTAATTTTTATCTCTTTGAGGCTCTATTGTACTGATAAAATCCAATTTAATTTAGGAGAAAGGTTAAACTCCAGTAAATAAATAAATTTAGGAGTTCAGGAAATCAAAAGTTATATTTTCCCTTAATGAACACAGTTTCAATTAATGAAGGTATTTTCAGTAAAATTTAAGCACTTAAAATACTAAAAGAAATACTTCAACTACCATACTAGGTATTTTAAATATTGCTGCAGGGTTAAAATATGTTCCTATTTATAATAAGGGACACCTTTAAATATCGTTATATATTGTGGCGGCTGGTGAGATGAAACGCTGGGAGACAGCCCCCCATGAATTCTATGGGTACTTTGAACTAACTGCTATAAAAGTTAACATTATTTTATTAAATCGATAATCCTAAACCAATCTCATTCAATATTAGGTCGACTGCAGCTTAAGATATGGAAAGCAATCTACGAAAACCCAATATTCTAGCAGCAACCGCTTCTTCAGGTGTCGAAAAACGTTGACCTCTCAGTTTGTTTTTTACGTACGGGAATAAAAAGAAGTCATTCGGTGCCAAGTCAGGACTATACGGCGGATGACTCATCAAATCCATGTTTTGGGTGCTCAAAAATGCAGTTGTTTGAGTCGATGTGTGAGAGCTCGCATTGTCGTGTTGAAGAGTGATCTGTCTTTGGCGGTTGGTTTTCCTGATTTCTTAAAAGACAAATGGTTGTGTACGACTCAGAATCGACTGTTCTGCGTTGTTCTAGTGGTACGGTTGCGACATGTCCATTTTTTCCGAAAAAACAGGCGACCATTTGCTGGGAAGGGCTTCGTGCGCGAACAACTTTTGTTGGATTTGGTTAATCTTGAAACACAGTTACTCTAAACAACACAAATAGCGCTCGGATGTCAAAACTTTCTGAGTATGTCTGTGACTCAAGGTGTATTTCTATGTGAGTCTTCTGTTTTGAGGAAATTTAAATGAAGTATGCCGATGTTTCGGTAACTTTATTACCATCCTCAGGACCAACTAAAAGTTGAGAGTTCCTTATACATATATACATAATATATGTTTGTTAATTAAAAACAATATATATTGAATTTTATTTGAGTGGGAATTAAAAATTTGATAAAATATAATACGAGACCAAAAAGTCGTTCTTTAGATAATTGCAAACAAATTATTCAGTTCTATAATGTTGATATTTGTGTTAAATATGATCAATACGATATTAAAAAATTTTACGATATCTTTAAAGTAGGTATTTCCGATGTTTATAAATTAGGTAAACAACAATTCATACAGAAAATCTTGGGAAGCACAAAGGACAATATTTATAACTTGAAGTAACACTGAAACGAAGCGTAAAAAATTCAAATAATATTAATATACAAAGTTGCATTGTGTTAAACGCGGCCCTTCTTTGAAATGAAATTCGCAACAAGCTCCTTTATATCCAACTACCTAAAGCACGAAGCCACTTATCTCTGCATATTATACGCATGATTAACTATATATTATTGTACATAGTTTTCTGAAATATTACCAAATACATACATGCAGAAGTGCCTTTTATATGTGTTTTTTCGGATGGTAGTCTTTTGTATATCGTTGTCTTACTCAAACCACGAAATACTTTCCTCCAATATTATATACGCATATACAGACAGACAACCTTTAAAATTGATATGAAAGAATATTGAATAGATAGGTATTACTTTCAGATCATTAATTTAAATGTCATAGCTGACAAGTTTCATAAACTATTTAATTTTGTTCACCTATCTAATATTTGTTTGTGTTTTACATGCGGCATTAACTAAATTAATAATTATTATTTAGGGTGTGACAATAATATTATATTCCGTCATATTTCGACGTTTCGACAAGGTAATCTTGCCTTCTCCATATATTTGGTTTGGATTTTAAAAACCAATACTCCTCTACATGAGGATAACCAATCCAAAGCAAATATAATTAATAAAGACTGTCCTGAGGAAGGCATTTACCTGTCTCATAAGACTCTCTTGGTGGCAAGCTATATTTCAGAATATTTTTTATTCTTTTTATTGTAAAAATCAGCTATTTTTTATTTAAATTATTCCATATTTCGAATAAGATTAGGCATTTTTTATTTTGACGACTTTTGCACGATTTACGAATGCATGTAAGCAAGTTTTTTATGATACTTCTCGAAGGTGATATTCTATCAAAGCTATAAATAACTAGTCAATATTTCTGCTATGTTTTATACTTTTTAAAGTTTTTAACCCCTTTTTACACTCTTTTCAAACGCTAATATGATCTAATTTATTATCTTAAATGTTTTTGGTGATTAAATCAATGAAAAATTACTCAATATTTCGGTTAAGTTTAAATTTTTTAAACCTCTTGCCTACGCTCAATATTTTCCAAAAGTTAATCAACACGTAGAAATATCCCGTAGTAATTTGATACCAAATTGGTTAAAAATCTGTTAAGTAAGTTTTGAGTTATCGTGGATACAGATTTTTCTGACGCTTATTTAGACTTTTCCTGGACGCCTATGGTACATAAATTTTATGTCGTGTAGTTTTTTCATCAATTTACCATTTTTACAGTCAAATTTTGTTGACCATTTTTCTACTATTTATGAACGCGCAATTTTGAACCCTTTTTTAACTCCCTTGCCTACGCTTAATGTTTCCAAAAGATTAATCAGCACCTAAACGTATCCTGTAGTATTTTTGTACCAAATTTGGTTAAAATATGGTAAGTGGTTTTTGAGTTATCGTGGATACAGACAGACGGTCAAATATAGAAAATACCTACTTATTCCATTCGTCAAGAGAGAGCTTTAATAATATTGGGAAGTAGAACCATTTGGTTTCAATAATAATTCCCAACCACTCTTGTCTGCAACATAATGAATTTACCGCTTTTCTTGCGATAGAGCGTCTGGTTTCAAAACATCCTGCAATCGAAAACGAATCTAACTAACAGTTATTCAGATTACAGAGCTGTATATCATCATACTCTTCATAAAGAACAGCTTGGATTGGAAAGATACAGACCACGGTTTTTAAAAAAATATTGCTTCCATCTTCCGCTATCATCCACGTTTAATGTTTTAACTTGTGAAGATTACTGTCCAAGCCACATTGTATTAAACAGAAACAGAATCGTTTTTCTGGACTCATTAGCAAATTATGGTCGAGGTTCCGCTCTGAATACATTCTATCCACCATAAAAGAGAGCTTTTCAACGTGTCCGCTTGCTCTATGATATTCCGTATCAACCCGACTATGACAGAGAAAAAAATTGGTAAAAATTAACTATAATACTGCTTCATTAAAATCTATATAATAAAGTTATTATAAATTCTTAAGAAAATATTATTGTTGCTTTGCATCATATGCTAGTAAGCAGTATTTTTCTGTGAGCTATAGAGATAAATAAATCTTGTGTAGCAAATGTCATAAACTAATGGGACGAGTATATAAGGTATAATTACCTAACAAGGTTTGGGACTAGCTAAAGCATGCCTGTTCCAATAATCTAAGGATCAACCAATGTCAAGTGGGCAGGCACAATGTTCATTTGTCATTTTGTCCCTTTGACGAAATCACGGCGAAACTACATCAAGTCGACTATATAATTAACTTTGGTATTATAGTTTATTGCCTCGAGCTGAGAAGTCTAAGGATGATATTAAAAAATAATAATAATAACAATTTCTGATTGCGTCATTTTGTCTCTATGTAATTATATACCGTAATATATTATTTGGAGTGTTTTTTTTTTTTCTGTAATAATTATCACAAATATTTGTATACAATTATTTAATAATAATTAGGTTATTGAGAAAGGAAAAATTAGGACATATAACGGTACAGTGGCGTTTATAGAATTGGGCAACTATTTTTTCAATCTACAGGTTAATTTGCGCTTTGCGTAATAAATTTTACAATTTTGAACCGAATAACTGGGACCTCTGAGAGTTAATACACTGAAAAAAATATTGTTCGTAATAAATGAACGCTGTTAATTGTCCAATAATTCATACGACTAATGAACCTTTTAATCAATATTACGAAAACACAAAAAGGGTTTAGTTTAAATAAAATTACATGTTTATTAATATTACGAATGCTGTTCATTGATTTTTGATTAACAGTATTCGTGGATTCAATAAACACATTAATTGGGATAATGAATTTATTCATTGTGGCAATTAAAACATTTATTATTACAATGTCCTCCCCAAACATTTGAAATATGTAATATTAATGTATCATTTAACTGGTAAATACTGGGATACATTGTCCCAATGAACACGTTTAATTGTGACAATGTACCTTACATCAGTCAATGTAAATACATTGATCAATTCACACGTTTATTAAAATATGCGAAATATTTATTGAAACAATTAATTTGTAGGTACAGAACTTCTTTATGATAAAAATGTAAAACAATTAAGTATGCTAGATATAAGGAAGAAGATACTCAGACATAAAAATTTTGTTGGCACCCTCGGACAGTGTTTTGAATCTATAATATGTAACGTGACAAACATTTTGTCTTTCATTCAAATAATGAAGCCAATAGCCGCCACTGGGCAGGACTTACGGTATACACAGTGATTATATGATTATATAACAGAGCGTGTGTGGAACTTTTAATTGAAATCTGTATTGTAATCTTGTCACTAATTATAGTGCTGTGGTGTGTTTTTTTATTATTACTTCATGCGACAATAGTTCCGTTAATGTGTAAATTTGTGGCAATTCTTATAAATATGCGTCGTATCTCATTGTAATTCATCATCAAGGATTTTGTTATTAACTATATACGTGTGTGTAAATCGAAAGGATTTCTTAAATTTGATTGATGACTGTTTAAAAAAATATATACATATATATATATATATATATAATATAACCATATTATAGATATTGGTTGTGTTTGTGAGGAAGGTCGTCAATTGACAGGAATCAATAGACATTTCAAGGAAACGAAATTTATTGTTGAATCTATTCATTTTTGTTTTAACCTCGAATGACCCAAATCTGATCAATTTGATTGCGAAAACAGGGAAAATGCCACAGGCAATATTTGAATATTTTTGATAAGACGGAAGTTGATACCAACTTTCCTATTTCAAATGAAACACCCTGTATATAATTATATTTTTGAATTCCTTAGTTTTTATGATTTATCTGTGTTAAATCAGAATCATCTGCGCCCTAGAAGATGTCACCAATATTTTTAACCAATTTGAAGAAAAATGGGAAAAGTGTTCGATTTTGTAAGCTGATAAAGCTCAAAACTTTGTTAGATCATACCATAGAATATTTGAATTGGTGTAATGATTGCACCCTGTATATTGAAGGAAGTATGCTACGCGATTTACTTGTGCGTTAAGGTATATAAAAGCTCAAAGTGTTTTTTCGAGTATCATGTTACATTTTCATTAATTCGCACGCTTGGTGTGGGTAGCAAAACAGTGAGATACATACATAACAGAGGCATACAACTAGGTACTACTACTCTACCAGAGATATATCAAAGATTCCACCATTCGACTTTGATAGTTGTGCTTCCCTTTGCTGTTAGCATGTTACAATTATGCTGAAATTTAATCAGTTGTGAAGCCGATTTGTTAACGCTTGGTTTATCACAGACCACGTCGCAGGAATGTCCAGAGCAGAGTTAAACGTAATGTAAATTGTTGACGAATTCAAAACTGAAAAATTACGATCAAAGTAAACAGAGTTAATTGTTGCTTGCGTCAATCATGCGTAAAGCTTTGTACTAATTCGCGTTTTGACCGTTTGTCTGGAGATAATAGGATGTATGCCTTTTGTCTTTTGTTATATAAATAGCTTATGTACGAATTTAATGTAATGCGAGTAAGCTAAAATAAATTGAATACACAAAGTACATTTTCAACCAACACAAATTAAGTAGGTATATGTTACAATACCTATTTTTTTTAAATTTAATATAGGTATCACAGGTGAACTTCTCAGTAGTAATACCCCTAGGGTCTTGATAATACCGAGATAATTTTGTCATAGAGAATGCCGAAAGCGTGTTGCTTGATAATAGCCCAAGGCCGCAGCAACTCGCTTGAAGGATTCTCTATGACAAAATTTTGAGTATTTATCAAGGCCCGAGGAGTATTCGATAAGATAATTTTTTACTTTGTAGATATCAAAAATTTGATTGTCAATCTGACGTTTAATAATTTTCAATACAAAATATTAGTCATTTTTATTTAAAACTACAGTTGTGAAAAGTACAATTGGTAAATGTTAAATTGGAAGAAGAGTTTGCTGAAGTTGACGGATTGTTAATTTCCACTGTTGAAGAAATTCCTCGCATGGTGTTGATTATTTCACCATGGCGTTCTTGGTTAATATTCAAGTACGGTTTAATTGAATTAGAGCTGCTATGTCCTGTTATTTTTATTAATTGCTGTTCAGGAATTCCTTTATTTGCCAAATGGCTAACTGCAGTTGATCTGTTGGTTGGCGTTCTATCATTATTTTTCTCAATCGTGAAATAATCTATAAGGCAATCAGCTGGTTCACCACCTCGCCAAGCTAACTCAACAGCTACAATATGGTAAATTTTTTTTTGTAAACCTTCTGGTGTACATTCATCCCATAATCCAATGATTCTAGCCAAATCACTTGAACTCAAATTTGATGAACTGCATTTTCGTTTGTTTGGATCCTGCTGTAATCTTTTACGTTTTGCATTTCTTGCATCTCGCGCATTTTTGAATATCACACTGGTAAACGGGTCGAATACAATTTTGAAGTAATTGAAGTATTTTTCCTGGAGTAGCCTACTCGTAGTATTCCAAATTGTTTTTACAGTTGCTTCTTTATAATCAGTTCCATCAGCTTTTCTCATATTTACCGCAGAATCTTTCAATATATTAGCCAAATTATGCAAACTCGTTTCAGCATTCAGTTCGTATTCTCTGGTCGCACAAAATTCGAGAAATATTTTCCATACATATTTTTGTGATTTGATTGTATTTTTTGGTATATTATTAGATATAATATCATTAATTGCATCGTTAGATGCAATACCAAATCTTCGCGACATTTTTAAACCACTTGTCAGTTTGACGTTTAATTAATTTTTAATAAAAAAAAACACCAAACTGAAAACACCACATGTAGGGTATTATCGCTGTAATCCAGAGGTGATTGGATTTTTGTGCTAAGATATCATTTGGATCTAATAAATCTAAGGGCGGAGATCTATAAATTATGTTTAATACAAAACCTTCGTAAAAAGGATAAACCTAGCTTTACAAAAAGCAAATATGCTATCAGCCTTAGCTTAATTGCAGATTTAATTTTAATGCGCCATATGCACGGAAAAAAAGTATTGTTCTAGTACCAAGAATTTTAACCAGAAATCAAGTTCAGTCAATCATGCGTAAAGCTTTGTACTAATTCGAGCATAACTGGACTTACTGACAGACAAAGTTGTAGGCCGGTGTGTTTAATATTTTAACGATATACGCTCTATCATTTATTCAAACAAAATTTAGAGAATTTTCCACAAACTCGACTTACACATAAACAAGTCTAAATACAATTATTTGACTCAAAGGTCAATTTATTGCTAGGGGATTTTGACCTATAATAAACTGTCAGATAACTTGAAGTGTATAAAACAAATTACGAAGTTTTCAGTGTTACTAAAACCGTTTCTTGTATCTGAGGCGATATATTCTGTTAACGAATATATTTTATTTTATATGAAATCAAATAAATATTAATTATGAATAAAAACATAAGCCAAAGCAAAAAAAATATTATTTTGTTTCCAAAAAAATCTCAAATTGCAATATATTTCTGATAGTATAAATTGAACATAGAAATGTTTATAGCGAAAATCTTAAATATTTAGCTTCAACATGTTTTTAATGATAATGAAGACAATAATGGTACGTGACGTACGCCACTGTATCCATTATTTAAAGATAAAAAATATATTCCAATTAAAAAGCATGCCGCTCACTGTATATATCAATCTATAAGGGCTCAGCAGGGGACAGTCTGGTAGACGAGGACGCAAATGTGCATTAATATTGTATACAAAAACAAATAAAAAATATATAAATTATGCTAAATTATACATAATATATACGGGTAATAACTTCTTATTTGAAGCAATATTTTTGACACCGACAAATAGATGTTTTGGATAATTATCGACAAGAAAACAAGCAATTTTTATTAAAACTCTCATTTAAATTAATACCCCTGTTGTGACAATTTTAATATACCCACTCAAAAAAATAACGTACAATTTTTAATTCCATATGCTTACCTGAAGTAGTTTTGTTTTCTTTTTATCGTTAACTTCTTGTCGATATTCTCTGGGGATATACTTAGGTATTAATTTTTACCAATAAACATATTGGTTGGAGATAAAATTATATTCTGCAGCTCTTCGTTTTCTAATATTTATTACAGTTTTTCCAGGAAACTTTATGGATCTGATGTTTTGATATATCCTGTATATTAAGTGAATAAAGGGGACAAGTCGATAGCTAAACGAAAATTGCTTGTAGGTATTGAGAAGCAGTCAAAGGACAAGATATACCTGCTGGCACTTGCAGGTTTCCAAAACCCATCTGCTTCCCAAGGGGCAGTAATACTGGCAGGAAGTTCGCTGAGCTAAAAGGCAAGGGTTAAATACTAATACCAAAGATATATACACAATATAAATGATCCCCCTACCAGAATAACAATACAGCAGCTTCCGTTCTCTTTCGTATGACTCTCCCAGGAAAAAGCTGTGAATATTTATCATAATTAACAACTTTTATGTACATAAAGAAACAAAAAGTGTGATTAAAATTATTAAAAAAAAAAACACCTTTATTATATTTAAAATATGAAATATTTTAGCATAGTATAAAATTTAGGAAGTTTTACGACTGGTATACGAAAATTTGCATAATATCCTAGGCGAGCACTGATTTTATGAATTCTTCGATTCGTTAACTAGGCCCATACGTTCTTTCTTCTATGGTAGACCTGTATGTCATGTATTGAATAAGATGAATGTACATTTCATAAGGCATTGTCATATATTTCTCTATAATAAAACAAGAGGCATTTTATAGAATTTATTTATACATGACAAGATATATCGTTGTCGTTTTTGGGTGGCCATCAAACCATTAAAAATATATATTTTTTCTTACATACGACAGAATTACTTTGTCGCTCGAAATAACGTCTTTTAAAATAGTTAGGTAACACATAAACTAGATCCTCGTAGATGATAAACATCTTGATTGTGTCTATCTTAAAGATAAAGAGACGTAAAACTATATATCTACATAATAGACAACACAAACATGGACTTCTATGTCAGGTGAACGGTTTAAGTTCCGTTGATACAGTTGAACTAGTTGTAGAACATTATACCTATATGTATCTATATGAAATCATATAAATGTTTCTCGATATTTGCTTTGCTACCTACTAATTAATTTTAATGTAAAAACATGATTACAACAGTGGATACAAATCATTTTACAGGTACATTTTCGTCGTCAGATCAGATCTATCGGATATTATAATAAATTGAATTTATATTTTTTTATCAAAAGTTTTCACCATTCTAGATACAAGCTGATAATAATTATTGGAGCCAATAGTAAAACACTTTGTAAAAGAATACAAAAATACGTAATTTGAAATGTTGAAAAATGGTGTAGTAATATATCCGTCATCAATTTTTTTCACTATAATCTTAATTTGCATTTCTGAAAATTCTAACTAATATTTAAGTGAATAAAATATAAATTGACTATTTATTCAAAATAAAAGAAATGTTGTTTGGTCATATTGGACAAATTTCCCCATGCCCAGATAGAAATAAAGTCAACAATTTTTGTTTAAATAAGTTACATTATTACATTATTATTGAGCATATCGCATATTTTGTTTACTGAGAAATATATAATGTGGCCTTACAAAATCTTTTCATTTTTTTAAATAAAGATGTACATATATTTAAAAATTTAATTCTGAATGAAAGATGACCCTTGCTAATTTTCTGAAATTGAAGCTTTATGATTTTTGGTATGAGAAGGAGCATCCATTTTTTTGTTAATTTTTGTTTATTTTCGATATTTTAATCCGTTTGCAAGAAAAAACGATGTAATGCTCATACTGGTAAAAAAAAACAAATAAACAAAACCATCATCATCATTTGGATTAGGCAAGTTTGGGTCAATCATCATTATTTGACCCGTATTATCTCCAGTTGACGGTTGTCCCATTGTTAATGAAACACCCTGTATATATTTTCAAAATCCTGAAACTTAATTTTGTTGATACAAACCAAAGGGTGTTTTTAAACATTTTCAAATATCTTTTGGAAGTCTAAAAACTGCGCTACTTCTGGAAACTGGGATGAAATATGCGTAAAATTCCTTCTAATAATAAATTGTTATTAAATATGTTTTTTTATGAAAATTTTGAGCAGAAAATGTAAACATGTTATTTTTATTTTTAAATATTCTCTTAGAAACTTTTACGTTAACCCTTGTATATGTACATAGTCAATACAATCCAATACAATCTTTAAGAAATATATCTACAGATATCTATCAACTTTGTGTATACCTACTATAAAAGTAAAGGCAAATAAGAATAAAAAAAATAATACGTAACCAATAAATAATATTGTTAACCACAAATATATCTCGTCGGTACAACAGGACAAGAAAAGAAGCAACTGCCCGTAAATCAATGCTTAAACAAATCCTTTTATGCCAATAAATAATAATGTGTTAAATTCCATAAATCCACACAAACATTCAACACACAATAAACATACAGGATGGACCAACAACAAATAACAAAGATCCAGGTACGCACAGTACCAATATCTGGTTTGAGCGTCAAAAGTAGTTTATTTTTATGCCAATATAATTGTGCAACCATAGCTTACAATGGTAGAATAATTTTGTAGTGCTTACTGAATAATATTAACTAAATAAAAAATATATACATAGCCAAAAGGTCCTAACATTAAGAAAATCATACCAGTTTTAAAGTTTTCGATCGTGTTCTTTAGTGTATTTCTTATCATATCTGTCATTGACCTTTGCCCATTTAAACTTTATTGCATTTTAGCGTATATATTTGCAATAACTTCTAAATTAATATGCAGCAGTACTACCGAGTTACTTTATGAACTAAGTCAATCAGCTTAAAAATTTCAAATAATTATTTATTTTTTCACTTTTTTTTTTTAATTTCAGAAATATTAAAAAACAAATATCGACCGAGACGAAAAACGCATTAAATGTAGTCCCTACATCAGTGGCGGCTTGTTCTATGAACCAAGTGAAGGTAAATCAGGTAAGCGCAGTTATTATGAAAGGTAAAGAATTAAGAGCTATTCTTCTTTCGTCATTTTAAACTATTTTCGTATACTCAGATCAGTACAATATGTCACATTAAATTATTAACGTGTATATTTTAAAAAACGATGTGTTCGTGACCCAGGATCACCAATTTTTATTAATTGATATCTTAAGGATGCAGATACGTGTCTTCGAGAATATTATCCTTTGATGAAGGTACGTTTTACATAATCGGGAGTGAATAGATGAAAATGATTTAACAATAAAAGTGATTCGTGCCAAACCCAGCATGTTTTTTCTATAAATTATAGTTTTTTATATTCACGTGACTTCACCCTGTAGTTTCCATCGGCGTTTCAAAAGTTAAAAGCACCGACAATGGACATCCATTTGTTTTGGGGAAAAACACATTAAAATATAAATCGAAAGAGGCCTGTGCCCACGAGCCTGTGCCCCCTGCCGAGGCAATACAATACCTCATGACACTTAACTATTAGTTACCTATTATAAACCTTATAAAAATCTATCAAGTTATAATTAAGGTCGGTTTTGGGAACGGTGCTTCATTGTGATATTTGCCATAGTTGGAATTAATTGCTTTCTGCTACAAGTTGACAAGAAATTTGTTAGTGTCAGTTTTGATAAATAAAAATTCCGAAAGTAATCATAATACATATTTGTTCTCACTTTCAATCTTACTATAACTAGTTATATTACGCAATAATATACATCTTAAATTAACATCAAGGCTACTAAAATAAATGGATTTCTTAGTCGTTGACAAGACATAGGTGTTCCAAACCTCTTTTAGATACCATCTTTACATCGGTACTATTAAGATTTTTTGTCGGCAACAATTTTTTTTATCTGGACTCAACATCTATTCATCTTTCTATCCATTAGTGTTTTTGTATCAGTCATATTGTTTATTGGCCTCCACAACAAATTGTTTTTAGCTGAGAACAATTTTCCTTTTTACGGTATTAATTCAAATAATTATTGCGAAAAGATAATCATTTTTAGATGTATTAGATTTTTTAATATTCTCATTTCAGTATGATTAGAATTTTATAGAGGTCTCACAGAGAGCAAAAAATAAAATTAGTATTGGAATTAAAATGTAAATTAGCCTTTTCAGCGTAACGATAGAATTTTACTTTAAATTGTTGAATTAAAAATATTGTTGTCTGCTGACCCTTGTTCATTTTACTCCTCCTTTTTTGTTCGACACCAATGTTTAAACGCTTCGTAAGCATTTCTGATTTTTCTGTAAGAATCCTATTAGTTTCTTTTGTGGCTGCTTACAAAACTTCTCGAGGAATTTCATTTTCTTGACGGATCGGCAAATGGGATAGGAAGAAATGTGTTTCCGACCCCATTTTCCGGTTTAGGCGGAAAAATTATCCAGAAAGAATGTATCAAACTGTGGTCAGGTCAGTTTAGTTTTAGTTGGTCCGTTTTTACAAACGTGAATTCTGATTGACGGTGGCAGATTTGTTGTTCTAAGATAATAATAAATAATCATAATTGGCTTATCAAAACATCAAAGATATTTGAAGTTTTCTATTTTTTTTTTCAAATTGTACGTGAAAAACGTATTTGAATCGTAACCCGAGGAGATTTTGTATTGTTCTTTAACTGAACCAAAAACAACCACAATTAAAACAGTGAAGTGAGGATGCCTAAATAATAGTGACAATAAGGATGTCATAAGGATAATCTGCTGCAGAGATTATGAAGAAGGATATATTTCTTAAGATATTGCAACGGCTACTTGAGTGGCCTGAGCAGTACAATGATGGATTGACTATCTTAGTTGAAAATTACTCAATTTGATACGAAAATATTAATATCACTGTGTATATAAAGAAAACACGTTTATGTAGCATAGACACTTGAATATAATATGAAATGACAGTCACACACTGGACTGTTTAAAATCAAATTAAAAAGTCTATAAAATATAATTATTAAACTTTTGCTGTCACATATGGTTTTTATCAGTTGTCGTTATTATGGTCTGTTAAACACTTACTATAACTAAATTTCAATTTGGTATGATTATTTTACATTTTATATGCATTTTTCTATGATTTTGCGAATCATTCGACTAAAAATCAGTAACGTTGGTGATGTCTTGCCTAAATCTCACAACTCCATCATTAGGGAAACAAGCTCGTAGTTAATTGCGAATGGTGAATTTAAATATGTCGACGATCCACCATTATATAGGGAACTATTTAAACGTTAATTAAAAAAAATGTATTGTAAAATATGTCGATAAAATATCTGAATTTCCAAATCATACAATATTATCCCAAATTTATCGTAAATACTAAATGGCAACAGAAAAAATTCTACATATTTCAGCTTTTAATGAATAAATAATTTACATTAACACATTCATTAACAGTATAAACTATTTTAAAACATCGAATAATATTTAATAAAATAGAATGTTATTATTTGTTGTTTCATAATTGATGAAATTAATTGTACCTGAAATTATGCTGAAAAATATAACAAAGCTGAAAATGAATATCAAATAGAATCTGTTTGATTTGATTTAAGGTATATGTATACATAAATAATATGTTCCTGGACCAGAAACAACCCTGCTGTTATACCCTCATGGGAATTAGATCTTGCTGTAGGCATGCACAACCTTGGTTACATATTCGGAAAGGGTAAAAAAATCGGCAATTAACATGTGTATGTATAACAGAAGGTAAGTCGCGTACATGCACGCTGTTTATTAAATTTTTTTCCGGCATGTTACTGGAAGTAGGTACATTTGGGAAAACTAAGTTTACGATTGTTTTAACAATTTAAATGATTTATTTATGCTACTTCTGGTTATACCAGAAGTTTATACCAACTTTCTTATCTCAAATTGAACACCCTGTTTATAATTATATTTTAGGATTCCTTATCTGCAATCTCCAAATTGGTGTTTTGCTGATTATTGAAATTTTCGCAACTTTGTTCTGATTTTTCGAATAGTGATCAGGATCAAAAGGACCACATAGTGTCATTCATAGACATTCTACGAAGGCCATATAGAAGTTTCTGATACTTCGTCCGTTTCTCACTCTGCTTAATAATAATGTTAGCCTGGACCAGAGAACTCAATAACGAAGAGGTTTTGGTTTGTTTTTTCAAGAAAAACGATGTCAGGTCTATTTGGTGTTCCAGGCCTGGGCTTAGGAAGCGGGCAGTCCCAAGAAATGGCAGATGCGTCATTTCCTATAACAGGACTGTATCTGAATAAGGAGGTCAGAGATTTAAAACTATGAGCTGGATTATTAGATCTTGTAACAATACGAAAATCAATTATAGAGGGCGTTTTGTACCTGATGGGCTTGTGAAATTTAGGCAGGACAATGCTATTATAAAGGGCTATTTGCATGCCAAACGACATTTATGGAGTGGGTCATTAAGTAGCGTCCTATCCCAAACAAAAACACCCTGTATATACCTCTACTTACATTTCATGGAAACCAAACAGATTGAACAAGATAGATTACAATTATTATTTGTTTATATTAACTGTTAAATCTATTGTTGCTAGTCTTCTGTAAATATATATTATAAAAACCAACAACGACTAGTATTATTATCTTGTATCATTTTTCAATTTCACGAAGACAAACAATATATAGGTATATTGGAAATATTATATGTATATCGTGTTGAGCATATATTACAGTACTAGAATGACCCGATCCGATGTTAGTAGGCAATCGAAATATTCTTTGTCCATATAATTTCAAGTGCTAAATAGGTTCGTGTATGATTGTTGGGTGATATATCATTACAGGTTGATTACTCCTCACTTCTGCACGATTTATTCAGTGCAGTACGCGGTTTAATAAAATACAATTCACCTTGAGTGTGTAATTTCCAATCACTTTCAAGCGAGCAGGTCAAGACAAGGGATCAACATGAACGTCTATCCAGATTTCATGTTAGGTTGACGAAATAGACTTACTAAATGTAGAACTGCTCCAGTTTTGTTAAGAGGTATATTCGAACTCATTTAGTTATTAAAATGCTGACCTTTAGGATAAAAATGGTTAAAAAAACACCATATTACATCTAGCCTATCTGCATATGAGTGTTTCAGAGGCTTGGTTATTTCGTATTTGTCCTAACCTTGTTTGGTAGTTTAAAAACATTAAAATATTGACATCGAAAGCCATCATTCAGTGGCTTTCGATGTCGTCAAAGAGGTAATCCTAATTTTGACCATTTTCCTTCAACAAATCTTTATATATTTGTAGATTTTTAATTATAGTCAACTTGGTCATTAAAAATGAGAGCAATATGAAAAAAATGAAATGGTAGAACTAACGGGGAAACTCGACACAGGCTTGAAGAAAAAAACTCGTGAATCTAGTTGAACAAATGCAACCAGAAATGCAAGATGAGATGCTGCTTCTAGAGGACTTCATAGTACCCTTTACGTCAGAATCAATACAGCGTCTTCTTGAATGTTACTTTAAATTTGAACATACTCTACAGCATTATTGGTTACCTACTTATCAAGGAAAAAAGTGTGTATAAATTAAGAAAAACAATCTGTAAAATGTTCAATTCTCAATGAACTTTAATTCAGTTCAGAAATATATATTGAACAACGTTTTTTAGTAATAGTAATACATAATGTAGAATATTTTAAATTAAATTTAAATGTTTTTCTCAAAGTATATTTTTATATTGGTTAATTAAAGGTTATTAAGTAATTTTTTTCTAACGATTATTGCATGTGGATAGATTTAATCAGTTTTTAATTGAGTATAATGCAGAGAAGTGCGAGATATTGCGCAAAAAGTAAAGATGTTTACATTTGATTTATTTTTAAATAAATTTAATGGGCGCCTCTGGAACCGGTTTACACAGGGACATAGCACACACACACACAAGCTATTAAAGTGCGACAAGCACTAAACCTGCAATGCTCTATTACCTAAGGCTGTTATTACATCTTGTCGATTTTCGAAATTCATTTCAATACAGTCTGGTTCTCCTTTGTTCCCTCAACAGCAACAGCAATTTCATCAATATGTCGTTACTACAATTTTATCCAATTTGCCCCATCGGAACTTCTATATTTATACTTAATCACGTTTGATGGCATTCATTATTCTTTATTATATTTTTACACATCAGTGACGGTTAATTATGCCAACTATACGACACAGAGTTTATGAAACACTGATTAAACTGAAAATATCTAATTAATAATATGCGTCGAGTTTGCAGTAAATTAGTTTTCTACATAATTATGAACATAGTTTTATTATATTATTTACTAAAATTTTGGAAAATTATACAGAGTGGTTCAAAAGTTGCCACTAGTATTATATGCAAAACATGGCGAATTCTAAGGCTTGAATGATAGCGTTGTATAGTCCAATACCGAGCAAAAGCATCAAAAAATTGAAATTTTTCCGGTGCCTGAAGGGCTGTGAATTTTAGACAGGACGATGATATTATGAAGGGCTAACGACATGCGGAAGCGAATTCTAAGTACTGGAACTGAAATAATTTAAACTCTGCTTCTTACGGGCATAGCGTTTTGATAGTTATCAACTTTTAGAAAAAGATAATTGTTAGTATATAGTGCAAAACCTGTATACAGGGTGCGTCCAAACTCAAATTTGCGTTTTACTCGAGTTTTCCAAATGAGACACCCTGTATATAATATCAAAAACTGAAAGGAAAATTGATAAGCTTTTATTCTTATATAACCTTTCTTATACCGAAAGCTATTAGTTTTTAAGATATTTTCATTTAAACAAAAAAATATTAGAAAATTTGGACTTTACGTGATCATTTTGCATATACCTAATTTCATTTTTGATATTCGTTATTGAAAGATATTACACAAGATCACCAATATAATATTTTTCAAATTAAACCTATTTTTTAATAGTTATTTATCATAATCGGAATCAAAACCGGTATATAATTGCAATATATATGCACTAAATCAACAAGGATTTGATCGAATGATGTGACATTTAATCATTAGCTATTTATTACAAAAGTATATTCTAGTACCTATAACAATTAGTTTATTAATAATTACTTAATTAAATTTTGGTTGAAATGAATTTTCCCAAAAATCAGTTAATAGATATGGTTTGGATATTGGGAGAATGTATGCAAAATTACCAAGAAAGATATCCTGCTCGAAGGCAACCAGAAAAGATAACAATGGAAAGGTTCCTTAATGAATCGTTTTGGAAACACGGGATCAGTAAAATAACCGAAACAAACTAGGACCAAAACTGTTTTGAATGATGAAAATGAATTGAATGTAATGTTAAAAGTGGTAGAAAATCCACATATCAGCACGCGTGAAATTGCTCGGCAACAATCGGTAAGCCAAAGCTCAGTCAAAAGAATTCTACATAAAAACAAAATGACGATGACTATCTCCGGCGAATTATGTTCTGCCAATATTAATATATTAAAAACATTTGACAATAAACATCTTGTAACCTGTAATGTAATCTATTTAAAGCATCCGTTATAATTTTAAAGATATATCCACGTTCTAGCGGCACAACTTTTATTATTAAAAGCCAATGTCTATAGGCTGCTCTTTTTATTATTTTTTTTGTTCAATTCTCTATACTCGCGGAATATAAACAAAGCTATCAAATAACAATTTGCACCCTGTCTATATAAAAATTTAATGAACCAAGCTGGTAAATATACGCACACATATCTGATATAAAATGGGAACAATACAGTCCAGTATATATTAGTATGAAAGAGAAATACACTTAGCCACTTGGAGTTTAACGCTTATGTTCCTGTTTATAGACAAGAATTGTTTGAAGCAGTGTACGATGTTCATTGTTTTAGCAAATACGCCATTTATTTTTACCCTTTGAATAAAGGGTGTATAGTTTTATTGTGGCTTTTTTGTGCCTTTCTTTTTGGCGCGACTGTTCATTTAATACTGCATATTTATATTATACTATCAGAGTCAAAAAGGTAAGTATCAGGTTACATTAACGAGAGTAGATTCTATTTTATTAATGTAACAAGGAACAGGTTTCAATTTTTTAATGGTTTTGTTTGGTATAGGACGCCATCATTCAAGCCCTAAGAAACTATCCTTAATGACGAATTAGCCACATGTCGTTTAGCATGCAAAATAGCCTTTCATAATATCACAAGAAATCACTGCGTGCGAGATTTCCAAGTTCTTGTGGTAGTCTTATCTATAACAAAAGTCATTTTATATAAAAAAAAAACTGAAAATATGGGTTGAAAACCTAATCAAATAAATAAAATTACATTTGAGAAATAAATTTTATGAGACCATTCTAACAAACTAAGAAAACTCAAAAGTTTTACTATTAATTATGTTTTGCCATGCTCAAAAATCTTAAAAAATAAATTAAAACATTTTTGAGTTCCCTTGTATCTAAATTGTATAACTACACCTAATCAAGACCTAAGAAACTATCCTTAATGACCGTTGAGGCGCATGTCGTTTGGCATGCAAATAACCCTTCATAATATCATTGTCCTGCGTAAATTTCACGACCCCATTATTAGGGAACCAGATTTCAATTTTTTGTGGCCTTGGTTTGGTATAGGACGCTATCATACAGGACCTAATCAAGACCTAAGAAACTATCCTTAATGACCGATGAGGCGCATGACGTTTGGCATGCAAATAACCCTTCATAATATCATTGTCCTGCGTAAATTTCACGACCCCATTATTAGGGAACCAGATTTCAATTTTTTGGGGCCTTGGTTTGGTATAGGACGCTATCATACAGGACCTAATCAAGACCTAAGAAACTATCCTTAATGACCGTTGAGGCGCATGTCGTTTGGCATGCAAATAGACCTTCATAATAACATTGTCCTGCGTAAATTTCACGACCCCTTTATTAGGGAACCAGATTTCAATTTTTTGGGGCCTTGGTTTGGTATAGGACGCTATTATACAGGCCTAATCAAGACCTAAGAAACTATCCTTAATGACCGTTGAGGCGCATGTCGTTTGGCATGCAAATAGCCCTTCATAATAACATTGTCCTGCGTAAATTTTACGACCCCATTATTAGGGAACCAGATTTTAATTTTTTGGGGCCTTGGTTTGGTATAGGACGCTATCATACAGGACCTAATCACTACAAAACTTAAAAAACCCCTCTGTATATAGTGAAACCATAAAAAATATCAAATAAATCAATTTTTTACTTCCTACATCGATAAATTTATTAAGGGCATTAATAAATGAGTGGGAAATGTTTTGAGTTACCCCGTAGATAATAACCTCTAGGAACTATATAGTTTCACCATAATGTATTCTTGATTGAATAGAGAAAAAAAAATAACCTATCGCTGAGAAGGTTCTGCCGTGTCTAAAAGTCTCAAATAATAAATATAAACATTTTTGAGTTACCCCATCTATAACCCCTAGGAGCTTATAGTTTCTCCTTCAAAGAAATCTTGAATTGCTATCTAAAAAAATTATTCAAAATATTACTTTTTTGTTCTTAACAAAATAAAGAAATACATTTTTGAGTCACCCCGTATATAAATTTAAAGTGTATGCTAAAAATTTCTAAACATTTAAAAGTTTTATGAAATAATCCATTCAAAGAGGAGCGATGATTATATATATAAATCAAACGACCTCAGCTCCACAAAATAAATATATTTCTATATCAAAAATCACGGCACATTGCCTATGTCAGACATGTTTCGAGAAAATTAAATTCTCGTCATCAGTGACTCTCGGGTACAAGATAAACAATTTCAGTTTTACCAATGTAACATATTGATTTTGTGAAAAAAGGTTTTGTGAAGATTTTATACAAACTAAAGTTAAAACATGGTTATTTAAACTGATCTCATATATTAATTTTGAGAGTAAAATTTGAATTTTCTTAGTAACTATAATAAATAATAAATCGAATAGTGCCCATCCTGTATAGAAACTTAACAGATTTTTATATTTGACGTCTCTTTTAAACTGCCATGAACTAAAATCAGTTTTGCTTTTACAGTGAAATTAATATTTCTCAATAAATTAATACGCAAATAAAAAATAAATTAATTTACACACCCATACATTTAATAATTTTTTATATTTGGGTTCTCTTCTTAAGCTGCCATGAGAAAATAATCACAAAAATTTCATTTCTCTTAGTAACTATAATAAATAATTCAAAAATGAATTGAGATCACCCTGTATAGAAATACAACCAATTTTTTTGATAGCTGTTTTTCTTTTTCTAAATTACCCTGAGTTAAAATCATTTTTGTTTACACAGCGAAATTAGAATTTGGTGATAGAGATAGAGAAACTAAAAAACTGCATAAGTTTTCTATTTATAAGGTTCTGCCGTAAATAGAAAATTTTTTAAGTTTAAGCTTATAGTTTCACTTCAAAGAAATTTTGAATTGAAATCTAAAAAAATCAAAATATTACTTTATGAACCAAAAATGACCATTCAGAAAATTATGCACAAAGTATTATACATGTGTGTAGATTGGTAGAAGTCAATTGGTCATTGTTTCATAATAGTAAAATACATACACCACATTTATAAAGGTGTATTAATTATATACAATTCAGGGTAACATGTAGCATTTAATCCTAAGTTGTGTGTTTATTTTTTACATGATATATTTTCACAAGGCACTGACCATCAATTTTTTGTCCCATAAGTTTCGATGCCACCATTAACAGAGTATAATGGGATACCCTTCATTACAGCTGACCAATGCGTTATGGTGCATTAAAATTATAACAAACATATGAGAAGCTATATGGTCCACATGCCTCTTGTGGAATTGGTCAAGAGAGAAAAAAACAAGTTAGGTGTATATATACGACTATAGGTATATTCACAATCGTGTTTTAATTACTGAAAAGAGCTGTAAAAAATGTTATCTTTTAGAATCGGAGTAATGATATTTATTGGGTGATTCTGAGAATATTACTATGTTTTTATTGTTGTTTTCACAGCCTTTTAATTAAGTTTTTGACATCCATCTCCATCTATTCATTTTTATTCCAAAGCCATTTGCTTTTTGTTAAATATTAACTGTTTTATTAACGATATTTTTATAAACATAGCATCAACATTAATTATTCTCTTTCTGTTAATTTTTAATAATCCTGCCACTTTAAAATATTTGCAAATCTCTAAGGCTTGTAACATTTATAATAATCATTTTCTCGTCAGCTTGATTGAATACAGAACTGCTTGCTTCGAAATCATTGCAATTCATCGAATGTTTTGATGCTTTTGTATTGTCTATAAATTTCAAGTTTTCCACGATCACACTACCGTTCCAAGTAAAAATCAGATGGCTTGAAGATCTCTAACCCTAACTCGTACCAATAAGAAATATGTCATAAGCACTATCTAGTGGAATCGTATCTGGAAATACGAAAATTTTTAACATGAAGTTGCCATTAATGGTTCTCATAAATAGGGGTTCTAAAAATGATTTATAAAGAGGAATACAGGATGATAGTTTTACTTTTACCATCAAATAATATAATATCGATCATGATACAACATGGCTGCTGACAACTCCTTCACATAAAGTTTTCGTTGTTGCCCAAGGCCCAAGGGAATTAACTACTATGCCACGGTAGAAGCTTTTCTTATTGAAAACTTTATGCGTATTATGCCCGTTTCGACTTTTCTCTTGTAATCTTTATTCTAAAATCTATCTCACATATTTTTCAGAGAAATGAAAGTTTAACAAACTTCTATTGTAGAAGGTTCATTTAAAGCTACAATTTTCTCAAAATGTATAAGATTTTTAAAATAGAATAGTTTTCAAATTTCTCTTTGAGTGTTTAATTACTAAATAAACAATTTAATAATATCAATATAAGTGCACAGAGAAAAATCTATCATATCATGAACCATATGCACATTCAATCAATGATAGCATATATTCCGTATTCCACAATCAAAGCTACATTTCTTTCAATTATACTTATATGATTAATTGCGAAATATATGACTTTATTGCTTTAAGTATAAGAATTAATTGACTTCCAATCAAATGCCTCAATTATAAGAATATATTGAAATTAAATAAAAAGTATTGATTGGACTAAGTGTCACTATCGTTGATAGAACATTTATTGCTTTTTAAGGGGAATATAGAAATTATAGACAGAATATATTTTGGTATTGAAATAATTTTTTTGTCATTTTAAATCAATTTTATATATAATCCTGGAGAGAAATTAATTACTTAATTTAATAAAACTATCACGTTAACTAATTGTATGAAATAAAAGAAAGTTTTTATTCAAAAATAGTTTTATTAATTCTATAATACATTGTATTGTAATAAAAAAATATTACTCTATAATCACAGTACAAAAAATAAACAATACATTAAAAGATGTATGTCATTCTAATACATGAACATTGAACATGTACGACTAACAAAATATTAAACCAAATATCGTATTTGTGCTTTTTTACCATATCTTCATAGTGTCCCACTCCCACTCGGTACTTTGTATACTGTATACCTACATCGTGTTAAAACAGGATATTTTGAATTTTGAGGTTATCTGAGGTTGCAAAAATGTATTCCATGCTGCCATGCTATACTGGTTAATGTGAAATAAAAAGCATAACTTTTGAATGGAACACCCTGAATAGTTTTGTTAAAACGTTTTTATTATGCATTATAGGTACCTCTTAAATCATTTGTTGGCTAGACCGATCTTTAATAGTATTGTTCGAAAAGCTTACACAAAATAATTTATAGTAAAAAACTTATGATTAGATATACTTAGTTAGGAGTAAAACTTACCGGAGAATATTGGAATTAGTTTGTCCAATCTGAGGCGTTTAAGAAGTCTTCCATAATATATTATTGCAGATTATAGAACTATATAGATACGCGCTACCGGCACACAAATAGAATAAATATATAAATGTAACATAACCTATTGTTTTAAGCTTTGCTAGTGACTAGGGAGTTCCGAAATTTCCCGATACATCAGCCCGAAATCTACGTTTTTATATCAATGGTTTTGAAGTCGTTTTATTATGATATCGGCGTATGAAAGCATTTTTTTTAAGTCAAAAACTAATATTTACGAAGTGGGGTAGGTAGTACGAAAATCCAGTTTTTATTTAATTTATATACTTAAATTCGATACATGCATGAGTGCAAAATGTTGGATACTCGACGTTTTGTGTTTCGATATATCGATGAATTTAGCCCGGCCCAATAATAAGTTAAGGTTGTCCCAACAATAAGAAGTATTGAATTAATATTATTTAGTTTATTTAAATAGTAGAATATGATAGCGAGTAAAATTTGATTTTGTTAATTCAATGATATATATCTAATAATCCGAATAGAGAAATAATATTCTTCCAATGCTTTTTCTTGCTTATCGTAATATAACAATATTTGAAATAATACAATTGCAATATTAGTTGCCAATTATTACTGTAATCATTGAAAGAAAAAATATATCTGTTTTGTGCCTAACATATATGAAATTGAATTTCAATAATATCTGGAATGTCGGATTAAGTATATATTTAATGTTGGCCGAATTGTAATCTAATGGATTAAGTATTACTGTCATTAAACCAAAATAGAGGCAATCAAACATATCGCTAATATTGATATTACAGTAAGATTTTTTTCTGTGTGTAGGTATATGAATTCTGCGTGCATTGTTCTTTAATGTTCACAAATGCTTTGTTTGCCAGTAATAAGATCGTTTTCAGTCAACTTAAGCAAAACAAACAAGGGGTTCCTAATCCGTGATTTTAAATGTTAAGTTAAATTTAACCAAGTTTGACGATGAGTCTCTTCGTCTTATATTATGTGTATAGGGGGCGAGTACAAACCCTTATCCTCTTTTCTACAGGAATGGTATGTTATTGATTCAGATATAAATATCTATATTGCAGATCTAAAATAATATACAATAATAATAAAAGGCCTTTATTTTTTTTAATTGGGCGAGTTTCAGTTCAATTTTAGTCTACTGACGAAAATTGTTTGTTCAGCTAACCCAATTTCAATAACAAATACAATATAATACCAATTATTACAATGTTCTCCTAACCAATTTCACAAAAAATATTTTCAATAGCAAATAAACGATAATCAATTCGTTCAGATAACAATAGAATACTAACACTGATGTGTAATACAAAAAAGAGACACAAAGAAAAAAACACACACAAAAAACAATGATTTGCTAGGAACCTGCATGGGTCAGTTTAATTATCCCCCTTATTGAATGCATTTTAAGTGTTCGCCCTTTGCCTCGCCAATATAAGGTGTTATAAAGGCGTTTACATTTTGTAATAAAGTAGGAAAACGATCTCTTAAACAATTCCGTTTATGTTACTATTGCATAATCCTTAAAAAGCAACGTTAGGTTTCCTTTCTGGCTTAAAAACATCGCTCGAGGCACTCATCAGTTTCAACTGATGAACAGATTTTGAGGAGTAGGAGAAATAATTTGCTTCAATAAAGGTAATCTGCTAAACGTACTTTCTTTGAAATTAAACGATCGGTAGATTCGTTCAATAAATGTTTTAGTTCTTGAATTAAATAGTAAAATTTAATCTTACAATGTTTATTAGTAAACTATTAATAGCTTTGTCGAACACTGTAAATAATTCAAGTAAAGTACAAAAATTCATAACTCAGGGTCATCTTGATGTGACTGAATATCACATACTAATGTCGTATGCCAAGTCAATGAAAAAAAAATAACAGAAGAAAAAAAACAACAGTAAGTTCTTTATGTGAAAATGTACAATGGGAACTTTGTATTTGATTACACTATGTGTCACCCATGAGCAAGGCAGATGACGTTATGCAATAATGTCACTGTCACTAAAAGACAGGCAATGACTTTCAATGTATATATGGAATTTATCATTTTGTAAATGGTTATAATACATGGAATTTATAATTGACTTTTTTTATTTGTGGTATAAAGGCAGTGACGGAGCAAGGAGTTAAATTTTGTTATAGATAAATAAGTAAAACAAATATTAATGTGATAGAAAATTCTTGGTTTTCTCATTTGATAATTCTGACAATCAAACGATTGTGTACCGAGATCTGAGCTAAATTAAACTGCTCTGGATTAACTAACAATGTGAACGATATTCCTTTCCTTTCAGATATATAAGTTGTATAATAAGATTCAGGATACTTTGAAGTCGTTAAGCCTTTTCACATTCAAATGAAAATTGCGTGATCTTTTGTTAAATTCACTCTTATAAAAGCTATTGTCAACTGTCAACATTCTTCTTTGTTATTAACTAGAATTTCGTTTACTAGGTTAAATTTTTTTTAATATTGTTGTAATATTATATTTCTATTTCTTAGTCTACTTGTTACCTGGTTAATTAGCCTAAGACTCTGTATGTATTGTGGTGTTTGCATTTTATTTGTTAGGTTTTTTTTTTGTATTTTAAGGTACGTACGGTTAGCGTATATTATGTTTTTTTTTTTCTCGGGCCTAGATTTCAAAATCAGTAGTTATACTGCCATCTAGACCTTTTTGTAGTTCTAGTTTTTTTGGTAATAATTATTAGAGTTGTAACTTGTTTTTTTTTTTTTTGAACTGCAAATAAATTTATTATTATTATATAGCTCACACGGTTAATAGCGGCATGATCATGAGTTTTTCTTTCTAGAATGCCTTTGCAGAACACACTACAGAGATCCTAATGACCCTAGCAAGTGTAAAATAACCTAGAGAACATTGCCATGGTGTTACAAAGATATAAGCATTTTTATTGACTATTCTGAAGTCACAAAAATTTCGAAACCTCGAAAGCGTTAAGCATACGAGGTAGGACTAAAAAATTATAGAAATATTTGGATTTCTCTATTACGAATATTTATTTCCTTGCAATTAATTTTGCTTTAAAGTATAGCGAAGATGCTACGAGCATTATCGTTCGGATCGTGCCAACTTTTTTGGACTTGTGGCATCAAGGTTTGTGCAACATGAGCTGAATTTCGATTAAAAACTAGGTTATATCGCCCAGGATGTTCTGAGCGAAATGAACAGCAATCCAGAATTGTTTAGAAAGGATATAACGTGGGAAGAAACATGGATATCGTAGTATACTCTAAAAATCAAGGCCTAATGAATAGAATAGAAGTTGCCTGAAGAGTGAAGGTCAAAAAATTATAAAAAATAAATATATAACCTATCGAGTCCTTTGTGTTTCTGAAGCTGAAGAGAATCATGAAAAGAGGCACAAAAAGATCAAACACTGAACAGATTCAATACCTACATAGAATTTGTATCTAGTTTCAAAACGACGAATCAGAAACCTGGTTTGGTATAAATTGTTTATTTAGCAGTTATTACATGAATTTGGGGTCTTTCATCGGAAGGGTGGATGTCTATATGGGCTAAATATTTGAGGAAACTCCTATGGACAAACTGCACACTACGGACGTGGATATCATAAATTGGGTTCACAGATTAATGACCCATATTCGAGCTTGGATCGATTGATCGTATAGTATAAAAACTTCTTAAGTCATCAAAACATTTCCTGCTTCTAATAATAAGTCTGAGAGACTGTGAAGCAGAAGCTATTATTCTCTAATTGTTGTTGAGATAAAAATAAAATTCGGAAGAAAATGCTTTAAGAAAAACGATATTATTTTAAAAAATCGTACGTATCTGTGCAAAATAATAACGAAGAGGAAAACGTGATGATTTTATATGATGTACGAAAGTAACTAATTATTAAAATAATTGTTTTAAAATTCTAAATTATTTTGGTTATCATAGTGTTTCGAGTTAAACAAAAGACATTAGAATGATGCGGTATCAGGAAGTTATTATAAATTTACGCTTACAGAATGTAGTGTAGAGGCGTAGCTTTTGCATAAAAAGGCAGGTAAGTTCAAAATAATTTTAATTATAGTGTAATTACAGGAAAATAACTTATATAATTACACCTCATACGGTTGCGCGAAAATGATTTGTCGGAAATATTGTTGTATACACTACCATTCGTTTAATTGCTATATGCTTCTCTCTTTTGTTCTAGTACAGTAGCCACCAATGACAATTATTTTAATTCTAACTGTTGTTTTTATTCGTGTAACTAGATTGCCTTAAATGATAATATTGTACATCTTACATAAAGCCACTAATCCGTAACTAGGAAATTAATTAAATCTAATGTAATAAGTTTTAACTTATTTTAAAATTAAATAGATTTAACTACTGCTATAAATTTTAATTATACATATTTTGCATAAAATTATACAGGGCGTTTCAAAAAGCGCACCAATATTTAAGCATTGTTTCCAAAATACAAGCTGTTAAAGTTGTATTTTATCTGCTACGCCAATGTAAGTCTGGATGATATTACAACGAACATAAGCTATCACTTGAAACGACGGATACGATACAAGTGTTTAATAATTCAAAGAAAGAGACCGTATCAGTCAAGTCCTGTATGCCATTTTCTCGCCCCTGGCGCCCCCGAGTGCGCAACGTTTCTGATTTTGGACATTTATATTTTCGCTCACTTCACTAACCGGACACATGTACAGAAGATCATAAGAATACATCCCCTCGGAATTTCGGTATAACATATTTTATGAAGAAAACCTACAGGGTGTCCACGGATAGAGTTTGGAAGAGGAAACACTTTTTTATTTGTAGATTTAGAAGAAAAAGTCATTCTTTATAAAAACGTGCTCTGACACAAGCAGACGTTTTTGTGGTTGATTTCATAGCTACTATTAAAATAATAAATAAAAAAAAAACAAGGAAATCAAAATCATTAAAAAAGTTATTTGTGATATACCCTGTATAGTAATCGTAAATTTGACATTTGAATTGCAGTTTCGACACAAGCAGACGTTTTTATAAAGAATGACTTTTTCTTCTAAATCTACAAATACAAAAGTTTTTGCTCTTCCAAACTCTATCCGTGGACACATTGGGAGTTTGGAAGAAGAAAAACTTTATTATTTGCAGATTTAGAAGAAAAAGTCATTTTTTATAAAAATGTCTGCAGCAAAAAACGAAAACTAAAATATAATTAAATAACATATTTTACTTCTGTGGCTACAAGGAACTACTTAAATAATTTGTGAAATTCAGTTTGTGATCTACAACGCCCGCTCTGTACGATTATGCAGGGCCATTGTCTAGTAATGTAAAAACACACGGAGAATGCTGTGTGAAAGATTAATGACATCATTTGAATTTTTCATAACGACAGATGACCCCTTCGACATCTAAATATTGCTTGTTATAAAAGCCGCAAACCACCCTACAGGATTTATTTATAAACCGCGCTGTGATATCGTGCATATTTCTCGCTTGGATCGTTTTGTTACGTTTTCCCTTTTTCTCGCAATATCATTTTTTCCCGTCATGATTTCACTTTAATCATTACAATTTGCAGAACTATGGATTATTATTTGGTCTCTGAGCGGCGGAATCTCTTTCATTAATATTTTTACTTAATTTGAATTATTAGGTACATTAGAGCCTCATATAGGAATTGGAGTACTGTAAGTAAGTAAGAAGATAAAATAGAGCAACTTCAGCCTGAGTGTTGGAGCAGAACTCCACTTATGAAAACAATATTCGATTAGAGTCTACTTGTGTTAACTCTAGGCCCAATCTTTTGCAGTAGACTGCTCCTAATAATTTTGCTTCTACTGATTATTATAATATTGAATTTTGATTGTACATTGCACGAGAAGGACATTTTTGAGCAAATTTGGAATTTTTGTAGTACATTCCACCTTTGAGGTTGAGTGGTACCTTTTGGGGGTCACTTAAAAATTAAAACATATAATTTTTCTATATTATTTTGATACGAAAAACTTCAAAACAAATGTGAGTAACCTGAAGTTTTAAAACACTTTAAATGCAGGGTACACCTATAGCTGTTCCTAGTAATTTTGCTTTTGATTTCATGAAAAGAGAAAGAGTAATGTGTATACTTTTCATTAGTCCACCCTGTATATTGACATATTATGCATAACTTTAATAGACTGAATGCAGAGTAGTAGGTAGTATGTTTTGCCAACACATTCGTTCGTCGTTACTCACAATTATTTATTATTATTTGACAATTTACTCTAATTTGTCTCAGTAGAACATTTTATTCTGCATGCGGTTTTTTAAATTTAGTTAAAATTTGTATGTTTAATTTATTAAAAAAACGCCTTTCTCAGATACATGTTTTACGCAAAATAAGTGCCAAACTACTAACTGAAAACTTGTTTAAACCATTATGAGTGATATACCGCCTATTTTTGAATTTAAAATGGCTTTAACTTTAACAATAAAAAACCCAAGGCCGTATTCAAAAAACCAAGTTGATGATGGTTTTTCAAAAACACGAAACGTCGTAGTGAAAATTTGTAAACGCTATCTTATTCTACTCAAAAAGTGGTTTCAATTTTTTTTATATCTGTAAAAAACAAGTCAGAAATAAATAAAAACTAAAATCGCAAAAAATTATTTGTTCAAAAATTTTCAGCTAAAGTTAGTTTAATTTTGAAAACGCCATTCTCTAATATAACCGTTTCCAAGATTTCAATGATATCCGATTCTTATCTTGGACACAGTGTATATCCTGGTACTCCCAGTGGAGTAGAATTGCTGTTAATTTCCAAAGCGGCGACAGATTAGTAGAAAAATCAAAATTAACTTTCTTAAAGTGATTATTTTTTCCATTAAAAGCAAAATAACTAAACGCATCAAACTAAAATTGTATAATAAACATAATGTGATTGAGATCAAACAACGCAAAGCAATATTGACTTTCCTTGTCACTTCAGCATGAAATGATTGTAATCAAATTTAATTTTGCACGTCATTTGAGCCATGTAAAACTTTCTGATTGGCTTTCTAATTATGGCATCAATTTTAATTGGCATACTTTAAACACAGCATATATACCTCTAAGTTCGTCTTCTAGATTTTACCCTTCGTCCTTGGTAATTGCTTTCATGGATTAAGTAATAGATGGTTTCTAAATTATTCATTTTAATTTGTAGACCCTTTATACGGAGACCTGAATTGTAAAATATATCACTTACCTGACAGCACACAAGCATGTTTACGATAAACAACTTCTTGGTATACTTTTATTCTCAGTTCTTTATTATTTATTACGATAATCTTTTTTATTTACTTTTTTTTTATTAATTTCATTCCGCATCAGCTTTGATGAATCAATTTTCGACCAGAAATGATATTTTTTATGCATAATTTGATACATGCAGCATATTATTAGTTCATCAAAATCACGTTTAAAGTAAAACTAATTTAATATTTACATAAAATTATTGGACGAACTTACTAAATCATTGGCAAATTGCTCTTCCCATTCATTTTATTATACAAGGGTGCAAAAATATGATGCGTCGGTAAAATAATTTATTCAAGACATGTTTTATGTTTGATATGCTAAATATTTACTAATAATATTTTAACACAAATTAAGCTGTTTATAACGCAAAATGCGGGTCGTTTAAAAAGTTTATGTTTAGCTATTTTGAAGTTCTTCAGGTTATGGGCCCAGACCAAGTTTAAGTGGTATAAGTTCAGTCATTTTGCATCTTTAGTGGATATTTTGTTAGACAGTCGAAAATCTAAGTTGGGAATTTGTTTGTTTTCCTTAAATTTGGATTTACATTACAATTTTCTAAATACGAATTGTCGGGGAGATGTTGCAACTTTTTATGCAACGCAAAAAGACAAACTATCATAAGGAAAAATTTCCTAAAACTATTAGTTTTGTTTCAGAACTCCACTCAACGTAAAATCTTTACGATTTCCAAAAAGTACTCTCATAAACCCAGTTAATTGCAAATCTTTTGTTTATTTGATGATACAATAAAAAGTATGATATAGAATTGAGCCCGAAACAGAAGTAGTATAATAGTAGTCCAAATATTTTACTTTTGTCTAGAAAAGGGCATTGGTGTTATTGGACATAAACAGATTTATATGTTAGTTTATGTAATAAATTTTATGTATACATTTTTTTGACATTTTATGTGATTTTAAACGCCAATTAACAGGGTCGTTAGCGACAAATCAGCGCCAGCAACATTTTATTTGTTTATGATTTAAAAATCGGTTTTATATTTGTATATTATTAAATTATTTTTAGTCTAAAATAAAGTTGTCTATTCCAAAAATGTTATTGTAGGTTATAAATGATTTACTGCATTTGTCAATAAATTTTATTTTATAGTAACTGAAATAATCAATAATCATTTAATGTACAAAAATGCAAGTCAATGTCATATACTTATTGAAAGAAAAATTTAGAATTTCAATATAACATCAGTAATACTTGAAAGGGTTTAATCCATTTCAGAGCATATTGGACATGTAACTAACCAATCTTACAAAAAATTGGGATTTATCATGCGAAAAACCTTAAAAATAGAAAAACTTTAACCATATTTTTTGGTGTGAGAGTGTAATTAAGTTTCTTCACTTGTTTCTGAATTTTAAATCAATAAATAAATAGTTTAAGTCAATTTTTAATATTAGTGATTTAGATATTTACAACAACTAACATCATAAAAATAGATAATGGTAAAAGTTATGTTGAAAGCTTAAAGACTATTTAGACTGTTTTCTTTTATTACTCCAATTGTTATCGAAATGATTTGGTAGAGTTATTAAAAAGTTTAATTAAAATTACGATCAGAACTGAACATCTATGTACATAGTTAATTCGTTATAAGTGTAATTAAAAATCCATTAGCTCTAAAACTGTTTGTAAATTTAGTTAAGTTATTAAAAAAATATGGTTGTGCATATCTAATAGATCACATTCAGAAGCGTAAAGCATAATATTCTAACCAGTGGCGTATAGAGGAGCGGGCCTGGGAGTTAAAATTGCCAACAGTCTCGCCAAATGCAAAACTTGACAAACAACAAAAACAAAAAACGGCAACAGCCCAATATTATGAAAAACCGTGAATTTAATAAGTTGATGGTACAGAAAAATTTTACAAAATTAATCTAAACGGTAGAAGCCTGTATTAGGTTATTATTTTATTTGTTCAGGTATGTTTAGTCGATCCACGAGTCATGAGTGATGATCGGTCAATACTTGACAACCAGACTCTCAATTTAGCTGTGTAAAAAATAATTTTTAGGAGATTTTAACCCACCAAACCTATTTTGTATCCGCACGATACTGGTTAATAGTAAAACTTTGACTATCCTTTGACAGGCTGAAGTTGCAAATGTTAAAAATACTTTTAATCATCATGCAGAAAGATTTTCAAAACATTATTTGTTGGGTGAAAAATAATTGTCTCTCTATAACTTCATGAGTTTACATGTACATGTAGAAAGCGAAAGCTCCATTTCACCTTGTTGTATAGGGCCCCGTTGTAATAAAACATAATATCATTAGAAATTGAGTACATAGAGGGAGGTAAAATAATTATTAGAACATGAAATGATATAAAACTAACAGCAGAGTAATTATTTTAGCGAAAAGAATAATGTTACTTCATTATAATAGTGGCTTTGAAAGTAAATACTTATAAAACAATATGATAAATTATTTGTTTGCCATATATTAATGATTTCTCGAATGAGTTATTGCATGATAGAAGTATTTTAAATGTTTATATTTGTATTCTTTACCTCTTATGTTCTCAAGAAGTTTGTTCATTACACACTTAAGTATATTAACGAATTATGCTAATTATTGTTAATGTGCATCAGCGAACCTTAAGTTGTGATGAGCAATAAACTGACATCTATTTATCGATTTTTTTTAGGTCAGCAAGATGACGAAATAGAAAAGCATTTCTTAATAATTCCTGCTCATTTCAGGTTTCTATTTTAATGCTTTTGGTATAGGAAACTATACATTCTTAAGACGGTGAACAGAAGATAAATGATTGGAAGTTTCTGCATTCAAGATCCACATGCGTTATACATAGAATTTAGGTTCTTCTTCGACGAGCTAAGCGTATGGCGGTCCCAAGGATATTTTTATCTTCTGCAGAAGGATGTTATGTGCTTTGTACACGGGTGTGAGAGGCATCGTATGACATTGGACGTCTGTAAATACTTTTAAGCTATATCGATCACATCAAGGAATCAACTGATTGATTTAAATTTTTGGGCTCTGTGCATTTCATTAATGCTGTAGGAATTTTTTCAAGACAGGGGGACATCATAGAGCATCAGACACCCCTAATTTTAATCTTAATCTTACTGTGCATAGGGCAGGGCTGTAATTTTTAAACAAGATTGGTTTGCCTTATTATTTTTGGCCAATATTAGGTTTAATGGCCCTATAGGGAGAATAGAGGCTCTCTCCTCTTCCACGTGCAAAGTAGAGTGACCAGTGTCTGATAATTTTAAAAATGGTAAAAAGTGAAAAAGAATTATAGTATATAGTTAATATAGTGAGAAGTTATAATTATTGATTTTCGATTTAGTCTCGTCGTAGATTTCGTTAAATGTAAGTGAAAAATTCCATAAAAAATTGCAGAAAAAATAAATATTTCTTTCGCCGAGAAACGTTTTTATTTTAGTATATTTTTCCGGCGCCTTGTTTCTATTAAATTTCTTTTAACGTTGAAGTAGTGTAAATAAGCTTTGAAAGCAATTACCCATTTTGTCAACGGTTCAAGTTTTAAACACGAGCTACAATATAAACAGAATATAAAGGTGGCCTGGGTATGCGACGTCGTCATAAAGAGCACCGGGACCATTTTGGCATCGGTTTGTTTACAAGAGCGTCGAAGCACTACGAACACATATGTCGAATGAGTTTTTACACATACCGAGTGTCTTAAGACCACCGTGATTTCAATATTTATATTAAAAATTTACACATTTTTTTTTTAAATATATGATGACCGAGTGTTGTATATTCACATCCGCATCAAATTTAATGCGACATTACGCGTGTCCTATTTACTGAGATATTATGTTCCCTATCGTCTTTAAATAAAGTATTTATATTTTCATACATTTAATTAAACTAAAATTATTAAAAATCACTGCTTTTATTTATTTATATCTGAATTTGCATTTGAAAAAAAATTCATCATTTGTGAAGGTAACTAAATCTAAGGTATGGAAAAGGGTAGGGTAGGTAGGAAATATATAGGACCCGGCCCGTCTCTATACTAAGCACAGTGTCTAAATTATTCGAAAATATACAATTTGTCATTGATATTTTTTTTTTAAATAAAATATATAGTTGTCAAAAAATTTAAAATAATTTGTAGACATACATCAACAAACAAAACATAAGAATAATAATTAATACATACAGGTACATCGTCAAATAAATAAATAAATCAATTAAGATACTTAAAGTAAATTAATTAAGTAAATATTCTACAGTTCAATATATATCGCTCAAAAATTAATGCACATTAAAATAGTCTGTATAAAAAGTTTTTTCTAACAAATACGTTTTTTAGAGCTTTACGGAATCGAGGAAGGGATGATAGCAATTTGATTTCCATTGGCAGATGGTTGTGCATTTTTTTTTGCATTGTATAGGATCGAGCTTTTGGTTAATTCGGAGGATGGGGCTCAGCAGAAGTTATGGAATGGTCTTTCAGAGACATCTTACAGGTGTTTGCGGATTAAGCAGACCGATTCCAATATCAATAAGGAAGGTAGTGTTATTATTTTAAATTTTCTGAAGAAGTCCTGGCAATGGGCTCTATAGTGCAATCTCAGAGAGTATCGAATAGCTCTTTTTTGTAATCTAAAAATACGCCCAAGTTGCGTTGCACAGCATGTACCCCAGAATGGGAGGGCGTATCGAAGATGGGATTCGAAAAGTAGACTGTTATGGAAGTTGACAAGTTAAGTTCTTTGGAAACTGATTTTAACGCAAACCAGGCAGAGCTTAATTCTTTTGATAACGCATCAATGTGCAACTTCCACTTCAGGGAGCTGTCAACAACAAGGCCCAGAAACTTCACAGAAGAAATGACGACAATAGTGGAATTATTAAGTTCAAAAGACTGCAGCGCACCTTTACATGACACAGATTTTGTTTTCGCAGTGTTCAAGCACAACAGGTTAGAGTCACACCATTATTAAGTCTTTGGATATGGTACTACGAAGAGCCACACTATCTGGGCCGCACCAAGTGAAACTAGTATCATCAGCAAAGAGACATACTTTACCGCTGATGTCTAGGCACGTAATGTCGTTGATAAATAGCAAAAACAAAATAGGACCGAACACCGAACCCTGTGGAACTCCACAATCCATCGGCCTGCAAGAGGACATAGCCGCATTGACCCTCACACACTGACTTCTGTTGCTAAGGTACGACTTAAACCATCCCAGTGGAACGCGCCCGAATTCCGTAATGCTGTATCTTTGTTAGTTAGGATGTTATGACTTACACAGTCGAATGCTTTGGAGAAATCACAGAAAATTGATGCTGTAAAGTGGAGATTGCTCAAGTTGGAGTAGACATTGTTGAAGACGGAGAATATAGCATCATTAGTTAGCTAAAAATCCAAATTGGTGGCTAGTTAATACTTCATATTTGTGCAGAAATGATAGAAGTCTCCTTTTAACCAGTCTTTCAATGATTTTGGATAGAGTAGATAGAAGTGCAATTGGACGATAGTTTGAAGCTTAATCCTTATCGCCGCCGAGGAGGAGGAATAATTATAGATGTCTTAAGGCATTGTGGAAAAATTCCATTTTGGAATGACTTGTTAATTAAATCTGTGAAAAGGATTAATGTACATTCCGGTAGATTAGACAACATTTTCAAAGTCATTCCATCAGTTCCAGATGACACCTTGTTTTTGATGTCTTTAATTGTACTGCAAAGCTCTGGAGTTGCAACGGGTGTTAGGAAGAAACTATGTATATTCTCATTGGTATTTGAAAGATATGAGAGCGGATCCTGGGAGGGGACTATATTATCTCAGGTGAAGTGGAGATTATACTGGACGGAGAAGCCCTATTTCTCAGATCATTGACAATAGACCACGCTTCTTTAGCAATATTATCGGTTCTAGCTAACCGGTTGTTTTAATATATGTTTTTAGCAGCTTTTATAGCATTATGGTAGCCGCAGAGCAGACGTTCTAGCCATAAACGGATTTAAAGCATAATTTGTTCCATTTGCCAATTTTGGAGAGACCCAGAAATAAATATAATAGATAATACAAAATTGCTGAAATTGTATTCATATTTTTTGTTGCCTGATAGAAGTTTTAAGCTTCTTAAATCCCAGTCCGGCAAGTTACGTGGCAAATCCAGCTTTCAACACAGCAACTGTGATCACAAAGCTAATAATGTCTATCTTTTTTCCACGAATCGTATTTTTAGCAAACGTAAAAAATTTTATAAAATTCCATCGTAGCTTTTACTATATGAAATTCTCAATAATAGCGATTTGATAAACAAGAGTTAAAAATAGGTGAAACAAGGTAACACATGTGACGAATAGTTATTGTCGGATGTTTATTTTTTTGTTGACAATTAAACCTGCGTTTTAATTAAGAATAACATAACAGTATATATACGTACCAACAGAAACAATAAATATAGACTTTGTAACAAGAACGAAGACATTTCATTAGGTTTATATCGCACTGTGAGGTGGAATGGAAATTTATACAGTACCTAGTAAATCAAACTTACTTTGCAATTGACTTGGTTTTAACGACACGTGCGTAAAATTTATTTGTTTTAATATTTTCGACCTGGTTATCCCGTATATTATTTGTTGAAAATTTTTATTTCACTATGTTCAACAGCCCATTGGCTGAGTTTCGCTTGAATAAAACTAATTCATCGAAGATTTTTTCCGAATAACTCAGGCTTGAAATAGGGTTAACGAGTGGACACTCTCTATATCAATTTACCTGGTGACATTCATAATTGCATATATAGGACAAATCGTATACGAAAATATTATCACAGGAAGCAATAGGTCATAACTGAATAAAAGGTACACTAATTTGCATAAAAAAACACATAACTAAAAATGTGGTTTGTATAATGCAAGTTTATCAAGATTCAACCTCATGCAAGGAGAGACAACCTCAAATTGTGAGCGTTTAAACGGTTTTCAAAGGGTGGCACACAGTAATTACATGTTATTTATTTCCTTTTATATTTCGTGTCTGATTCGGGTAGAACCTCCTTGAAATTTGCAAGTCCAATAGGTACTCCATCAACATTTAGGTAGGTACTTATACATCTATAACAACATTTAACTTATATCCACATTATGTTATTTCCATATTTAATGTCTTTTAGATTACCACTCAGATATTAGCTTCTTAATTTGCTGATATTAAGTGCACAACATGTAACGAGCACGATATAATATTATTTTCTTTTTTGATAATCACCACCTATAGTAAATACAGCCTTACAATACTGCTACCCTGGCTGTAACACAGTAACTATATAAAATTTGAAATCACACTATAATTATGTTCAATCCAAAAACAACAAACAATGAAAACTATCAGATAGGGAACACTTGGAAAAGAATGCTTCTTTTATCGATAATATACTTTGATTTTCTTCTTTTTCAATGAGCTTTCATAGATAGCAACATCTGAAGATAATGACATTATAAAGTGCGTTTTTTGGAAGGAATTACAGCCAAACGACCTTCGTATGCGCCGACATTTCGGCGAATGGGTTGAGCACAAATTGATATTGATATTGAATTTCCTTTCAAAATTTTGTTCTCCGATGAAGCCCATTTTTGGTTGAATACATCCACATAAAATTACTGTTTATTGCGTTTTATGGGCTGGCGGAGTCATTGGTCCATATGTCTTACAAAAACGATGATCGTCAGAATGTTACTGTCAATGGTGAACGGTATAGGGACATGATTAGAAATTTTTTCGTACCTCAATTAGACGGCATGAGCCTTGCTGACATGGGGTTCCAACACGACGGAGTCACATGCCACACAACACGCGCTACAATTGCTTTACTCAAAGAAAATTTTGATGAAAGAATAATCTCACGTAATGGTCCAATGAATTGGCCAAAAAACTCTTTGGATTATTTTCTTTGGGGATATGTCAAGCCTCTTGTCTACGTCGATAAACCACAGACAATTGAACACCTGGAAATCAACATTCAAAGAGTTATTGGCGAAATACGGCGGCAAATGCTGCGTAAAGTTTGTGAAAATTGGTGTTCCAGATTGCGCCTTGTACGCCGTGGCGAAATCATATTTAAACATTAATTTAATACAATAAAGTCCATTTCATTCATATTAAACACCCTTTATAAGGAACGACCTGATCATAGATCCACCTTGCTTCCTCTCGACTTCGGATTTGACTAGTTTGAATTCTTAAAAATCTGACGTCCACACAACCTTGATGATGTGGTTACATTTGGAAAACTGTAAAACATTTACTAAAGAGGTAAAAGGCAAGGGTACCACTAGTAATGCTTTAAAATTTCGCAAAACTGCATTTGATCTAATATTGCAGAGAAATAACTTTCAAAGATTTAAACTTTTTAACCTACAACCAAGCACCTAAAAAGGAAGTTTATCAAATATCCAAAGCAGTTAAGTATTTGTTCATTTGTATTTCTGTAATTTGCCTGATATATTTGTATAAAATAGAGTAGTCGATCATTTAGTCTGTTTCTTTAAAAAAGCTTTATAACCGATAATAAAAAAACTAATTCCAATATGCCTCATATTATTTTTAGCGATAAAAAATGTAAATAGCAGTTTAAACCTGATTGTCCAGCTGTTAAGTCAGATTAAGTTTCTTACATAATTTCCTTCCGCCTTTATTGAAGAGCAGCAAAAAATTATAATTATTTCATGACATTCTGTATAAGTACTGAGTACATCGAGTAAAGAATAAGTGTTTAACTTGTAGTTCTTGAGAGTCCTGAGGCAGTGCAATGTATTATATTAAAATTACACCGTCGATGTTGCAATTTATATAATTCGGTTGAATTGCAGTGATTTTCAACAATTTACGTTTCAATTTGTATTCTGGACGCGTCCGTTCTATTACTTCTTTGTTTTTCCAAATAATTTATTCGTTTGGGTGGTATCGACACTAAATCTCGCTAAATATCAAAGATAGGTAGAAAAGGAATGGATAAGTCGGGAGAAAAGTGGAACAGACTAGTTATAAATCAGTAGTCAGGTATCAGTCCCACTGGATTAAGACTTAGGATTAGATATTGGACTATGGATATCTCCTCTCTTTTCAGTAGCGCTGCCCGGTTTTCTGATGCAGATTTACAACCACCGTCAATTGGGGAACTAAATAAGTCAACATTATTTTGGGTTTTCACTTGGTGTCGTTACAAGCTTACCCTTATATCAAAAATTGCCGCCGCTCTCCACATACAGGGTATATTAAAATATACCACTGTTAGATTTGTAAGTAAATTTTAAATCCAAGATATGTTTGCTGCTAATTATAAGCAAATTTTGATGATTTAATTCATGAGTTTGATATCATACAGTAGGGACTAGGCTGGGGGTAATTTCAGACATTTAAAAGGCGATAGATTTTCAGCATAGCGAGCGTTCCTTATGATATTTTTTCATCCTACCAGAAGCTCAAAAAAGCTATGCATGGAAAAAATAGTATCAAATTCAGAAGGCCCCCCTTTTTTAAGAGAATGTTAAAATTTCATCATTTACAGGAAATCGGTACCTCAGAATATCCTGATGATTGCTCCACTATTTACAGAGACGAGCAGTCTATTTTTTTCGCAGAACATCTTGCTTTGCCGTCTTAATTTATCCAGTACGTAAGATTCAGGAAAAGTAAATAGAACAATTTTTGGTTCAAATTACAATTCATGTATAAAGTATTTTGTATAACTTGGTGACCAGCTAGCATATTTTAAAAGCATTTCGGGTGAACATGTCTCAAATATGATAGATTTCTTCAAATCGATGATACCGAAAGATCGCTTAAAAATTCTCTAAACTTTAAGTTAAATTCTTCACCCATTTCAAATATTGGGTCTGCCAGATAACTTTTTTTTTTTTAAAATGCTATAAAAGAAAAACTGCTGAATTTTTTCTCAAATTTCTTTTTTTATTTGAAAGTACAATCCTTCCGGTTAATAATGACAAATAATTTCATTCAAATGGCTGCCTCGGCTGGCCATGCAGTAGCCTACACGATCGGTCCAATTTTTAAGCACATTATCGATTGTGTGCAGCTGTATTTCACCAATGGCTTCACGAATATTGTCCTTTAAAGCGTCAATTGTCTCTGGCTTGTCGGCGTAACACTTATCTTTGACGGCACCCCACAAATAATAGTCCAACGGTGTCAAATCGCAGCTCCGAGGTGGCCAAACGACATCAGCTCTGCGGCTGATAATGCGATCTTCAAAAACAGAGCGCAAAACATCGAGTGTAGCTTCGGCTGTGTGGCACGTAGCGTCGTCCTGTTGAAACCAAATGTTGCCAATATTCTCCTCTTCAATTTTTGTGAACAAAAATTCGTTCAACATGGCCCGATAACGATCGCCATTGACTGTAACGGCCACTCCTTGCTCATTTTCGAAGAAAAATGGCCCAATTATGCCTCCGGACCAAAATCCGCACCAAACAGTGACTCGTTTTGGGTGCATCGGCTTTTCAATGTATGCGTGCGGGTTTTCTGTGTCCCAAATGCGACAATTTTGCTTGTTTACATACCCGCCAAGATCAAAATGAGCTTCATCTGAAAAGTTGATTTTTTTGGCAAAATCGGCATCTTCTGTAAGTCGATCGCAGGCCCACTGAGCGAAGCCAAAACGCATTGGATGGTCAGTTGGCTTCAACTCCTGAACCAATTGGACTTTGTATGGCGTCATACCAAGGTCTTTATGCAAAATTCGTCTCAATGATGTCTCCGAAATGTTCAATTGTTGAGACCGACGGTGAATTGATGTTGATGGCGCTTCACGCACACTTTCTGCCACAGCAGCAATATTCTCGGGTGTACGCACTGTTTTGGGATTTTCACGCTTTGGTTTATCGATGAGGATGCCAGTTTCTTTCACTTTTTTCACGAGATAACGAACATATGGAGCTGACGGTGCTTCTCTTCTTCCAAAATCCGTACGCAATTTTCGCACACATTCTGCAACATTGATTTTCAAAGTAATGTCGCAATATTTCCCAGCGTTGTTCAAGCGTATACACAACCATATTCGTTCAGCGGAAGGATAAAACTAATTATCTGTCAAATCAGACATGAGCTAAGTGTTACCCTTCACGAAATAAGCACTAGTTGAAAAAAAAAACGTTAGATGGCGAACCCGGTAGAAGCTAACATATTTTAAAAGGTAAATGTTTTTTTACTCTAAATCGTTATATGAAAATCAATGACAATAATGTAAATTAGCTCAACTGAGCTGAGTTGATAAAACAAACTGAGCAAATTTCAAATAATTTAGCAAATGTAATATACATACATGTTTGTTTTAGCTTGTGCTATGACGTGGAAAAAAATGTTATGGATTTTGTCACCGATCGCCCGTTTTACTAGAATAAATAAATATTTCAAATTGCGTTAAGACATATTTATATTAAAGTGAACATAACAGTATCCCTCTAGTAAAAATGACGATTTGTTGCCAATATAAATATTATTGTTCAATCTATAAATAGAAAGAATAATTGTCGTCTGATTGAGAAAATTTAACAGATATATATCGAGTCAATAACATTTTTAAAACAGGCAGCATATTTTTTCTTATAATTTCAAAAATATTTCAGCAGGAAAAATAATAGACCGAGCATTCTAACATATTAAGAAAAATTTTGCTATTAAGTAAATGTTGTGTGATATATCATTTTATCTTAAAGTTAATAAATTCTGTTTTGAAAATCTGGGAGAGTTTATCTTGACTGATGACGTCAGTTAGAGAGACGACATCAGTTACCCCCATATTAAGTTAGTGTCATAAAGTTATGGATTAGTCCTCTGTATATGTTGTGTACGTATGCCAGACACAGGCACTATGTCATTATTTATGGAAAACTTTTTGTCTGCTTTCACGAAATTGAAAATTGTTTGATATTTCAGGTAATCTCATAATGAAAATTCTTAGGTATTTGTTTTCTTGAACCAATTAAAATAAAACCCGATAATAATACAACTAATTGAATTTAATGCGTTCAGTAAGTACAACAGCTTTTTCTATATTCGACTATTCTCTAAGGACATAATCATCTGACTGAAAGATCACTCTACTTTCGGCGTCCAAATTGAAAACTTGTACATACTCAGCCTTTTTTTAAATCTAAGTCGTTAACATAAACATTTGCAGGTGCTGAAAAGTATAATGACCTTTCTGTTTAGGAATATTGTGTAATATGATATAATGGTTTAAATATAAGTAATAACACACTAAATATTAAAAAATAAGGTTAAGTTGATTTTTGCAAAATTCTATAAATTTGAAAAAATAAATTGTTACGGAGATCATGTAGGATTTTCTATAAAACAGCAGAAGAAACTATTTTAAAAATTCATGGCATCAAAGGGGAATATTCGGGTTTAAAACTTTAAATTCTTATCTCAAGCTCAAACGCCTCTAGACCTTCTACGCTAATCTAATATAAGAAGCAACAAAATCATTGAGAAACGTTGACAATTTCGGATATCATACTTTTGATGGTTGCAAGTCAATATTCAAGGGAACGAGAACAAATTTATCAAAAATTCACTATATGAAAAATTTCATTATGCTTATTCAATATTTATTTATAAATCAATACTTAGATATATGAATTTTTCTTACAAAAGTGTTATAATTTCATTTAAGTATACAATATTAGAATTTCAATTTGACTGTACAGCATACAAGCTAAATATTTTCGAATGTGTAAAGATAAAATTAAACCAGATTTTACTGTTAAATTTAATAGTGTTTGGTTGGCAGTAAGAGTTAAAGTCAACTGTGAAAATACAAACAATTTATAAAAAGTATGTGTCAATGAAAATAATCAAATGTCAAAACAATTTTCACCTATCTAATTAAAGCCACTATATAAACATAAGTTAGTTATTTATCTGGATATATAAAGCTAGTCGATATTGATGACTTTAAAGTGACTCAGATGTAATATTCGTAATTAAGTATATGTACAGGGTAGACAAATTTCAAATAACAATAGCAATCTGGTGCACTAATGGAAAAAAAAATTTCATGGCTAAATTTGAAAGTCCGAACAATATACGTAAAAGAAAAGTCAACATATTTTTTTGATTATTAATGATTCTTAAAGACAATTTGTTATATCCATACCACATCCAACGAGTATGGCTTTCTGTCAATGGCAAAATTGTTGAAATTCCTCAACTACTGATGTTGATTTTGTTTGCTGATGAAGCGAGTTTTTCAAGAAATTCAATAAGGAAAACCTACCATTGACAATATGAAATGCAATGCACCAGCGCAATCTAAAATATTTAACGCTGTTTTTTCCATGTAAATTTGCCTGAAATTGAGAAGACATAAGTGGCACATGTTCCTAGATTTAACGTAACGTAACGTAGTCTTATCGATCAATCTAATATCTAAATTTTTTTCGTTTACATATTAAATGGTTTTACAATTTAGTCAAGTATGCCTATTAGGGACAACAAAAAAAAAAAGAGCAGCATTTATCTCTGGTCAAATTTTAATTTTATCCAGTGATTCAAATACCACGTAATCCTAATACTCCAACCAAAAAGATTATAATTGCAAATGGTCTGTCAAAATCGACATTACCTCTCATTCGAGGATTTCTGTTTTAATTATTTGTGGGATTGTGTGAAAACATAATACTCCCCGGGTTTTAGTATAAATGTGCGAATAAAAGGGTTTAGATCCAACGCATGTGTAATGGTACCATAGAATATTATCTGCATGTTCGATTTAATATATTTTTTAAATTATGTCATGACAATACCCATTTGTATATAACAAGACATATAGATACGAATTTTTCGAACGAGATTTCTAATATTTCTGTTAATAATAATTTGGTAACTGATCAATCTGAATGTCGTTATCAAAGCGATCTCTTTGTTTATTGGTTGGTTAATGTGTAGGAGCGTTACAACTTATCGAATAATGAACTGTCATCGCTGAGTTATAGACGGCGACGGTTGCCTTTTTCAACTTTTTTGTCCGCACCAATATAAGAACCTTTTTATAAGTCAATTGAATCTACAAATAGACGAATAGTACTTTTAGATAAATCCTGGGTCAATTATCAATTATTATTATTATGTGGCAATTGTTATATGGAAATGTGTAAATATTCATCTCCTGCAACTACGACAAAATTTAGATGTTTGTAATTAACATTTAGCACTAAAGTTACTGTATTCAAAGTCCACTTCCAAACAAAGTTGTTTTGTTAGTTTCATACGGAAGTATTGCAGCACCACAGTAGATATATTTAAGACAATTTAATTTTTAAAATACAAATTGTGTCTGGGACACACTGTATGAGAAACTTTACAAGAATAGAACAACATTGTGGTTATCAAAAAATTACATAACTGGCATGAAATTGAATTTGCGTTATTGGTGCAGATCGTCGATTCCAAACTCGCGGCTCATGAAGAATAAAAGCGAAGTAAAAGGACCTTTTCGCCACGCCTAGTCATTTCTGAATTTACATTCGTTTCGGAAATATTTTAGTGGCCATCTATAGTCAAATGTGAGACCAGTTGACCATTGTCTATGCATAGACAAACGATGTCTTGGGTCCAATATCACCCAAGGGGATATCGTACTCTCGTATGTATGATATACTGCATTGTCTATAAATACATATTGAATTTTTATATATTTATGGCACCCACATCCCTTCGGAAATTGTTTTTATGTTTCGATAATCATATACGTGTAGCAGGACCGCATTTTTAAAGAAATGATAAAATACGAAACCTGCGGAAGTAAGACAAAATCCTGCGTTCTCGATTGGTCTCAATTTCACATTACAGCTTGTAAAATATAAATAAATTCCTTAAGTATCGTTGCATAGCAATTCACTTCGAAGATATCAAAGATTCTTTTGAATTGGATGCTATTTGTGCTTGGTCTGGAAGCACATCATGTTGTTTGATTTACTATTGAATTTTTCCTTTGATTTTCTTTAGTTGGCCTTAGTCAGGGATTATGTTTGTTAATTGGCATGACTAATCATGGTCCATTCTCTATGTTGAATTTCGTTTATTCATGTCATAGATCCTGTCATGGTCAGGGTGATTTTTTGCTTGATTATGAAATAAAATTTATACTCGTTGAAATTTGTATTTTAAAGTTAACATCCTTAAAATCTTGAGATTATTGTTAAGGTGGTTTTAGACTCTCGGTGTGAAAAATAAATATTAGAACTTACCACCAACCTTCGAACACCTACTCGCACCATTACAAAGTTTTATTTAAGTTCAGTATATTATCTACAATTTTTGAAATTGAGAACACATTTTTTCTATCTGAACCATAATAAATATATGACTCCAAAAAATCGTCTACATATATATTGCAGCTATCTTGTTCTAGGACATTGGTCATAAATAATGTAGTTCCGATATTCTAAACGTGTTTCACACATCAATCGATTCCCTATGCTTGAATACAAATTATTGCCATACTTTAACATACAGGTCTGAAAAATATGACTGCACGATCAACGAATGGAAAAAAATCGTGCTAGATTTACTTGAAAATGCCAATATTCCGCAACGTGTGCATTACAAAACTATTGTACCTTAAACGAAATAGGTTTATCCCTCGTGATAATATTACTTAAATATTTAGGATTCAAATAAAATTTATGTAATACAGGATGATCCAACGAGAACTCAGTATTTTCGTGAAATTTAAATCAAAAATGCTCGGACCCGTCGATAATTTTCAAAACTATTTTTCTAATTGTACCCTATTGCTAATTAAACAATTAATGCAAAAAACGGCATTAGGAATTTCAACCTTTAACTCAAATTATGTAATTATTAAGCATTCGCTGCTATATAAATTGGGTTTCCGGTTATATGAGAAAATAAGGAAATAAAATAAATTCGCTTGTTATCAATTTCCAAAAACAGACCCTTTTTTAGGACGATACAAATAATTACGTCTGATAATTGGAATTATTCACATTCTGCGTACTCAAAGCCCTTAAAACAATTTTGTGATTAGCAAGGGTCAAATATCACAAAAGAGAATGTCACATATTATCGCAGAGCGAAAAGGATTAACAGAGTAAACATTAAATTAAATTAAAATGTAATATTTGTGAGATGGTAGTTGTACGTCGCTTATTAAATTACAATATGCAACAATACAGCTATTAAGGGCCAGGACGGCGAAACCCTAAAACATATTAATATATTTGCCATGCACCCCTGTTACTTCCTTAAAAGTGTCACTTAACCAGACACTAAAAAGGGCAACATGCATAGAACAATCACTAAAAGGGTGTCAGTTAAAAATTGAAATACAAGCATTTTGTTATGCCTGTATTTCTTTTAAGAAGGTGCCATAATTTGTTGTTTCTCGTAAGGTTATAAGGAAATGATCCCAATACAGGGATCATGGCTCAGGACTTCTTAAAGGCTTAAAAACCATGGGATCATTACGGAACATGTTCCAAGAGCACATAATCGATGATCGTTGCAACAAAAATCTCTTTACGGGATAAATCGTCGTTAATAACAGAAAATATAAAATTCAATAGAATTATTACTTCAAAACGAACCAGAGGGCTCAAAAATCATTGAGGATACTTACTTATTAAGTCTTAAATGATAGCGTCCTATTCGAATACCAAACAAAAGCATTAAAATTGAAACCTGATGCGTATTGAATTGCAAAACCTAATCATTTGACTAGTAGTTACGCCTAAGCTGTTCCTGGTATAAATTTAAAATACAAGCAGAACAGAATGGAGGAATGTATGACAATCAAGAAGCAGACGTAGAGAACCAGTATTACATCAAAAATCACTTTATTCTTAGACATAAAATGAATTACTAGTATTTTATTTATAAAAATAGATACAGCACGATGTATGCCAAATCAAAACACTATGAGTTTATCTCATCTATTGATTGTATTAATATGATTGTAATATTCAAGGTCGCATCTAATATATTCACTCTGATTCTTTGATACCGTGAAATTTAACAATAATTATTATTAGCTTTAATAATAATATTATATACATAAAAAAAATACAAGAAATCGTGTTTAGGTCATAACAACAAAAGAGTAAATAATAAAAAAAAACTATTTTCCCACATATATTATATTGGCATCTAACAATTATTAATTTCAGCATGATCTCATTTGTCATTTGCGACTAATTGATGTTAGGAACTTACAGTATATATTTAATTGTTTATGTCGTTGTGGTGATTTGAGGAAATATAAATATTCTATGAACATAATATTATATGTAACCTAAACTGATCTCATACATTTTATTATTTACGAGATCATTATTAGGCAGAAATAAAAAATATATAATTCAATCATTACTCACCGTGAGGAACCCAGCCATGTTTGCAATTTTCACAATACCGAAGGTATCGTTCACCTGGTACGAAGGATTGGCATTTGCAATTAGGCACTGTACATCGTATATCCTGGAACAAAGGTATTCAAATATAATAAAATATTTACCAAGTGTACCTTATATGCTATTGGTCAATATGAATGAGGCTAATGTAAAAATCTGCAATCATTATGTCACAAAACTGGTTTAAATTGAACTTCTACAATGTGAGTGTCAAGCTAAAGGAAGTATACTAGGCAAACTATCTATATCAGGACCGCTACTTGGGGACAAAGCGCATCAGGACTCTACTGACTCTATAAGTTATTCACAGAAAAGTATATTCAGTAGGGAGCTGCAGGAGAATTTATTGGACCATAACCTGCAGTTGGTATAACCTTTAGCACTGCCAAATATGCAGGGTGAGTCAGATTTTTGTAGCAGAACTTTTCATTTTGAAATTTTGCGGAGATAAAACTTAGAAAGAAGAGTAATTTTAAGCAGAACTTAAAAAAAACGCTGTTTAAGGTTTTTTTTAAAGACTCCGTTCGGCATAAGTCCCTGGTTTCACTGCAGCTTCATGGGCTTATTGTGAAATTGTTTAAGGTTTAGTTTTCCATATTACTTTGTGACAATAATTATTGTTTACGGACCACAAAACGTTCAATCATACGCTGCTTTGAGAATGTACTTTTATTTTGTGATAGATATAAACAAAAATTTAAGAAAAAGTTTTTATTTGGTAGAAGATACTGTATTATTTCTTTCTACGGAATAATGTTGTTCATAAACTGCCGCAACTTTGCCTAGTAAACTACTCCTATCATTTACAAAATCCCAATGTTTCAGTTAGCTTGTACTCTCAATCACCTTGTATATTGAGCCTGTCTAGCAGAATCCAAAAATTAGTTTTCCAATAGTCTTGCCGCAACCGCATATTAAAGTAGGATAACAAATATTTTAGTTTACAACAATTTTTGCCCGTTTTTCATTATTTCCAGTTTGGAAACATAAACAATGCGTGTCAAAAGTGATTCCAGTTAAAATTTGTAACTGAAATTAAAAAAATAAAAGTATATACGGACATATAATGACTAAATATTGACAATCTACTGATCTGATTTTCATTGTTCGATATGGAAAGGGTATTCCGTTAGTCTGGTCTGATGTATATTAATGGATTAATGCAGAATCGTATTGTCAACATTCAGTTAACAATTCATCTCGCAGAGACAATTTATTGATTGTTCCATATATAATCATTCCATATACGAGCATGAAAAAACATCACATCAGATAATTTTACATTGTTAGACTTTTCCGTAGAATCAACAGTTTATTTTTCGTCTACATTTTTCTATACTTCAGCTATTGATTCAAATAATAGTGTTGTATATCGTGACAAAGGGCACTAAGTCTCATTTCAGCATAGGTGCGGCCTATTCTTCCTGATTAACCAATGACCATCTTGTACAGAAAAAATAAAATAAAAAACTCTACCCCGGTTTTACTCAATGCGGAACATAGTCATAATTTCCTGAAACCTTCGTGTCACAATGCTTTTATCTAACCCGATGGTCCTTTGTTAGTAGGACACATTTATTAAGCACGTGTTCAAAACAGTGGCGAACCACTTTATTGGACATTTCACTATTTTAAAAGGAGACCTGAACTCTCTGTGTGTTTTTCAAGAAAAACTTTACCGTTTAAGGAACATAGAACCGTCAATGCTGATTGGTATACATCAATTTGTTCGTCGGAAGTGAAAAACAAACACATCTCGTCTATTTGAAGGCTCAAGAAGAGGAATTGATGGGTAATCTGTCGTATAGTCCTGTTTGGCACCAATTATTTCATTTTTGTTCCCATTCATTTTTTTGTTTCGCCAACTTCTCTATTTGTCATTGAATAACTTCGTAGAACCTTATTATTAAAGCTCATTATTTGGGTAATTCGCCACTGTTTAAAACTTAGTATACCTAAATGAAAACTTAAATTAAAAAATTTATAATCGGTCGAAACTTGTTGGAAAATGATCTAAGCCTAACTACAAGAAACAAGTTAAACGTAAATGAGATAGATAATGTGCATAAAGACAACATATTTTCAACTCAATGATGATTTCTTTACTCAAGATTGGGGAATGGCTATGGGCTCACCATTTTCTCCAATCCTTGGTAACATATTTATGGAAGGTAGGTTTAGGTAACTCCATAAAGAGAAGTTTTTTAATTAACGTTTTTGTTTAAAAAAAACCCTATAAGATTTGACTCCCTGTAGAAGAAAAATAATATCACAATATGAATATGATTAATTTTTCGTCGAGTTGATGAAAATGTATGAAAAGAAATAGAGATCTGAAACATCGATATAGGAAAGTAGTACATTAGTACAATTTTTGAAGAGTCATCTTATGAAAAAGTGCACTTAACGGACACACAAAAAAAGAAGATATGAATAAGTCGTTCCCAAATCATGACGTTAAGAGTAATGGTGCTGTTTTCATCAATTTCGCGAATTTGCGTAATGAATAGAGGCTTTTATTTATTATATAATATGACGAATATATTAGTCTTGTTGTTATTAATACATATAATAATAATTAGTTTTGGATAAATATGATTTAAATAAGATATTGTTAGGTACTTGTAAAGTTAAAAATATTAAACGTTCTTGACAATAAAGCTTTCCAACGTAAATGGAAACAGGTTTTAAACATTTTTTCAAATGCTATGAAACAAACTGAGGTGCATAGTTTAGTGTTCGGTCATTAATATGGTTTAATTACGCTAATAAATGCTTTGTGGATTAAAACATAACAAAAAAGACTGATGCCTATTTTAATGGTAGTCGCGTATACCCAGTGACGTACCGTTTTATTTTATACGTATATATAACCGACACATTTTACTTTCCCGCAGATCAGTTCTGAATTCAATTAAAAGATTTTGAATAGGTGTCACAAATACAAATAAATAAATCGCATTAAAAATTAATTAATTCTTAATAACAGCTATTATTAATAAACTTTATAAAGGGTGTCCCGAACTTTTTAGCATCCTTTGTAAAGAATTTAAAACTGGATTTTTATGGCAAAAACACTATGTTGACCATTGCTCAGCTCCATGATTGTACTAACTGGCATATTTGTTTATAGCTCAAGGTCTCAACTCTCCTCTCACTTGGCATTTCCGAAGGTTCCTTCGTCATTTTGTATTATCAAATTATGTTCAACTATTTTCTAAACACTTTTATTTATTTTAATAGTTAGGAATGTATTATAAACCTGCAAACTTTGTCCAAATAAATCACATTGGATATATTGAAATTTGAACATATGTTGAACAAATATTTTCCCAATAATTTACAGGCAGTTAGCGCCATATTTGTGGTTATTCTGCATTTCATGGAAAGTATGCGAAATTTGCAGTAAAGTCAGAAGAATGCATGAACAAAATTCACGTAATATATTGTTGTATGAGAGATGCTAGGTTGTTTGGTACAACTTTATTAAATATTGCATAATTTTGTGGTATGCTCGAGAGCTCACAGTAAATTTCAATCGATTTCCAAAATTTTCATTATTACTCAATATGTCCAACATGTATTATAAATTAAAATATCCATCAACATACTGGCCATTAATATAAGTTTTAAACAATTCTCGTTACATTCTGGCTGAATTACAAGGGTAGTAGAAAAAAACAGGATACTTCTGGATAAATGCCGAGAAAGATTGAAAGAGTAAATTGTATAATGCATTCGTCGCCATTTATGTCTGATTGTAAGACCTAAGATAACATTGCAATGATTCATGACCCTCAAATCCAGGCTATAGAGATGTCAAAAGCTATGGGTATATCTAAAAAATGCTTAGTGTTTGAAGAATTTACCAAAAACATCAAGGCAATATAGAAAATATGAAATAATTTTGGGCAGTATAATTTTTACTTAAAAACGTGGGTCAGGTATTTAAATAGCTCCCTCGTATATGGAAAAACTTACAGATACTGTTATAACAAGTAAATGTTGTAAAATTTGCAGAGTCCTAATGGCTATAAGACGTTTTAATGTCTTTGTTAAGCAAATAAAATATCGTGGGGATTTTTAAGCAAAGATGTAATTCGGAGTAAACTGCTGAACGTAATGGGCAGAAAGTAAGAGAGGGTTGGTATATAATAAGAGATAAAAATTAATTGCATCCTTTTAACGTCTCTAGGAAAGAGTAAAAAGGGTCCCCGAGAGTATGGCATGACTCGACTCATTGTTTCACGTCAGAGAAATTGACGTCAACCTAAATAGGTCCATGGGGAGCCTTAAAAAGAACCAATTTGAATATTTTTAACATGGATTTTAAGAACCGTGAATTTTTATCACCTTATATGTGTATTATACATATATAGATATCGAACCCCATATTTATAGGGGAAATATTCGACTATGATATATCGGTCGACCGACTATTAAGATTGACGTTGAAACTACCCCTTACCCTAACAATATTACCTTATATTGGACATCTACAAATAACCCATGACTAAATTTCTCTTCTGCGGCCTTTAAACCATAAATAAAATGAGTTACAACGTTTAAATTAAGATTTTCTTGTTACCACAAGCATTTGATCGCTATAGTAAGCTAACAAGATTTATATTATAAGAAATATTACAAAGCACATTGCCTCAATTTGTCTGTGAAAATCTTGTGAAATCGGTTCGATTTATATTTTTTATAAAAATGTAAATATACACGGTGACTATAAATTATATTAATTTTATTTATAACAATTTTCGAATTTTTGTTAATTATGAATTATGTTTTTTTTTGCTTGTTTATTAAGAAAATATTTATATATATATAAGTTTTTCAGTTTTAAATTATACGCTGTTTACAAGCAATTATTCAAAACTGAGTTTCATTAGCCACGTTGATTATGATCAATGTAAACCGTTTTTTTGCAAGCTGACTTTGCTTTATTAGCAAATAAACTGAAATTGGATATAATTATTTTTTTGTAAATCTAGTATGGATGTGAGGAACAACCACGATCTCAGGACTCCATTAAACTAATTGAATTGAGTTGGGATAAAATGAAGAGTTGCACCACTGGGATGACCAAATATCGCCCTCCTTCTGGCTTCATCAAGTAAGAATGCTAGGAAGCTAATCAAGGTGCTGAATCCGCTCAATTGCGTTATGTTAATCGAATTACTAAGTCAGGTAAGCCTATTTTTGCTTTGTTTTGTTAATTTAGTTTTTATTTATTTCGTGACATATAACTACTAACATTTGCCAAACTTTACGTAAAATCGTTTTCGAATTTTAATATTTATTGTACATATCTGAAAAGTTATGCTGATATTTAAATATGCATTCATATATTTGATGTTGTAAAATCTTCGTGAATAAAGTCTAGAGGGGGCGTAACATTACCAGTCACAAATCACAGATTCAGTGGCTACTCATAACCTGTTTTTTACAATATTCCAGAGTTGTATTCAGTCTTCAGCTTATTGCGAATGATTTGAACAATTTTAAATGTAATGTTATATTTTTTATTAAAATTATTGCATCTTTGATAATATCATATAATAATATACTTAATTATGTTTTAATTATATTAAAAAAAAAGTGTGGTGCAGTGGTAAAACGTGCTTTACAATATTACAATTATTCCAAGATTGATCAAAATTGATTAGTCCCTTAGAGGGAATTTCGTTCGTTTTTTTTTCGAACCTATTTCTACTGTGGATCTAAATTCGATGTTCTGACATTTTGTAATACTCTTGAAAGTTTTAACGCTAATCAAAAGTAACACAATTGTTGTGTTTAAACTGACCTTTGATCTGCTTAAGACAGTTAAACAAACATTAAGCTTTACAAGATGTTTACAGTGGTCAGTAAGTAAGAATTAGGTTATTTTAGGTCTTAAAAAGATCCAAATTCTGAAATTGAAAAGGTTTCTCGAATAATAAGGCATAACCATAAACAAATTGAAAAAGACAATATTGATTTGCAACATAAATTTTCAATATTGGACGCCTCTTTAACTAATGAGACGATCCCTTTGGTTTTTGGGTATAGTCTCAGCCTTCAACAAGTAAATTTGGCAACGTTGAGAACCAGTCGATGTGTGTATTACATTGTAAAATGTTGGTTAATAAAATAAAGTAATTTGTTTGGACTCTCTGACGGTGCTCAGAATGGCGGTCCTGTGTTTAGGTAAAACTTAGAATAAAGAGGATGACGAAAATTAAATATCTAAACAAAGATCTTCACATAGTATCCAAATACAACCTAAAATTGATTGCTATAATATTAGGAATGAATGTTACGTGACTCCTGCCCTGTAAAGAGTGTCGAATATTTCCAGGACACTCTTCATTTTAAAGGTGTCACTGGTATATAGTTTACTACTATCTTCAGTATTTATGACCTGTTATTCAACTGCGGTTTGGAACAAAGGATATATTCTTCAACATAAAACTTGTTAACGTATACCAAACGTACAATATTTCATTTTAAATAACAATGTTTATATATCATTAATGTTGACTTGGTTTATTTAGATGTTTATGTAATAACAAATCCTCCTAACAATAGCAATATGAATTTTCAGTGTATATACTTACAGACACCCTATGCTGGGTAATATTTTTTCTATAAATTGTATGTATACCTTTGGCACTATACACCCATAGGCGCTCTTGTCTCTTGTGTTATAATCATTAGGTGTCAGGTTCCTACACAAACTTGATTTAGGTTATTGGTTTGGAAACATGGTCATCGGCAATAATATTTTATGATCTTGCCTTTGTTAACTTTTGGAAACTCATTATCGATACTACTCTACTTCGCCACAATACATTTTAAAATATTATGTAGTCAAAATCAATATTTGCAAATTGACATTTGCCAAGTAATCAATTTGACGTTTGTGATAAATAATGTAACCAAATTCTGTCAATCAAAACTATCAGCTCAAAGAATTATTTGCGATTACAGAATAAAGATTGGTTTTTATCCTCTGGCGACGGGAATAGATTGGTTCTCGACACTTTTTTCTTTATATTCAATTTTATCCTAGTCTTTTTTCCACCTAAACGGCATTGACAAATTTTGAAAAAATTTTATGCAGCCGTTCGTGACCCCTGAACTCTAAAAATGACCTCAGTACAATGACGGTTAGTTCGATCAAAAATAAGACTAAAATGTCATGAATTTAATGAAATAAAATGTCAGTATGAGGGCTTTTCTTCTTTGTCCGCCCCTGGTTTCCAAGACGAGATTGAAATGTAGCTATAAAGTCGTATTTGCCGCCCTTAGGTACTGGGTATACTGTCCAAGTTTCATTAAAATTGATTTCACCGTTTTGGAGGTATTACGGAAAAACCATCTTCAGGGTGTAAGGAAGAGTTCCAAAAGGAAGGCCTTACGAAAAAATTTTATAGAACGCCTCAATTGAAATTTCTCCCAATACTTCTAATGGGACAATTTGGAAGCACGTTCTAGGCCGCATTTTGTGACCAATCGAACACGAAACTAAGACAACATCGAAATTATATTACAGTCAGTGGCGTACATTTTTTGTGGGGTCTGGTAAAGTTGGGGACCCACGGAATTTCGCAAAAATTCAAAAAAAAATTTATGGATAAAACACTTTTGAAAGAGAAAAATGATTTTAAAAGTTGAATAAAACAAGACGTTCACGCAACGCAGTAGTAAAAATACGCTAATAACATCACACAGTATTTACAGTGTTGCCAAATGATTTTATTTTCACTGAGTTTTAAATGTACTGCACTAGTATTGTGTAATCGTACTTTAAAAACTGAAAGGAATAAATAAACAAAAATAAAAAAATTACCTATTTCACCACCTATAAATATTTAAATGGTCAAACTAATACCTTAACTAAAATAAACCTAATTTAACCCAACTACCCAACCCAACATCATTCACCCACATTAACCTAACTACCTAACCCAACCCAATCTAACCACACTATCCCAAACTAATCTAACCAAACTACCGCAATATAAGCACACTACCATAAAGTAACTCAAACTAACCCCATATAACTCACACAAACTAACCTAACTACCTAACCCAACCCAATCTAACGGAACTACCCCAATATAACTCACCCAAACTAACCTAACTACCTAACCCAACCCACACTAGCGAAACTACCCCAATAGAACTCAGCCAAACTAACCTAACTACCCAACCCAACAAACTACCCCAATATAACTCACCCAAACTAACGAAACTACCCCAATAGAACTCAGCCAAACTAACCTAACTACCCAACCCAACAAACTACCCCAATATAACTCGCCCAAACTAACCTAACTACCCAACCCAACAAACGAAACTACCCCAATATAACTCACCCAAACTAACCTAACTACCTAACCCAACCCAAACTAGCGAAACTACCCCAATAGAACTCAGCCAAACTAACCTAACTACCCAACAAACGAAACTACTCCAATATAACTCACCCAAACTAACCTAACTACCTAACCCAACCCACACTAGCGAAACTACCCCAATAGAACTCAGCCAAACTAACCTAACTACCCAACCCAAGTAACAAAACTATCCAGCCCAACTATAATAAATTTTAAACTAAGTAATCAGAGCGAATCCAGACTTAAACTACTTTCACTATAATCGCTAGAAGCAAATAAAATACTAATTTGTCTTAACTTGCAGAAAAATAATTTTTGCGCAAAAAAACATTTGAACGGTTCGAATATATATGGCAACATCGCATATAACCTCTATATTCTTGTTTGGTAGAATTGGTAAATGTAAATAAACCACAGATCTAGGAAGGGAGTTTCTAGATCTGTGAAATAAACTTGTAACACACTAACCCTATCTTAATATTTTAGCAAATTTATTTTACTTAAAAAAGGGGTTTAATGTGGTCTGTGTGTCTTCAGTAGGAATTCTGTGGGTCATCAAGGTTACTAAATAGAAGAATACCCCATAAATAGTTTATATAATTAGCGGGTTATGGCGCTTTTTGTTCCAAAAGAAGCGAGGCATTTTAGATCTTTATTATTTATTTAAGAACAAAAAACTGGATGATCCATTGATTTTTTGGTTTAATTCATCTCTATTTAAGGTAAGCTTTATAAAAAGTTAAGAAAAAGTGTCAAATTCTGTGGGTCCCCAAGTTTACCAGAACCTTTTTTGTGAATAGTTTTTATTAAGTTACCCCTCTAACGCCACTGGAATTAATAGTTTTGATCTAGTTAGGGGGTTTATCGGAATTTTTTTTCATAAATAACCTGAAAAATCACCCCCTAAAATATTGCCGCGTCTTTTTGACACACCCTGTTTATTTCGCTCAGATAATTAGTATTAATTATGTGCTACGTATTTATTTATAATTATTATTGTGTATGAAACTAGATTTTTTATTAAATTTGTGTACTTTCGATTACATAATTTATTGTAGAGCTGATTAGTTAATACGACCTTTAACCCTTTACTTTTTCTTCACACAAATTGATAAGGTTTGGATAATAAAACATCTGATTTTGTTACTGTTGCCAATTTTGAAAAACTAATCTTTGTACAAATGTTCTGTGTAAGAGATAAAGCCATTATGTGTCATATTCTCAATCGCAATAATTACTTTCATGTAATATTAACTAAACAAAGCGTAATTACACATCTTTTAAGGAGATCTCTGGGATTTTATGTATACAAAAACCATAAGAGTAAAACACTTCCTACTCCACAATATTCTAATGCTAAAGATGCGTCCAGATTACTCCTAGTCGTGCTCATAGCATTCGCAATAACCTAGGAGGTTTGTCAGGCTTCAGGTTGTATTTGCCTGGTTGGCAGACGGACAATTTGCCATGTGTCCCCATCTGATTTCAACACCATACTGGATGAGAAAGAGCATGGTTCACGCTTGTCTCATGACTTGCCCTTATACGTCTACACTACTCAGGAGTTCCTCAAGTACCGCGGGAACGAGTATGAGTAGTCTGGATGCAAGCCAATAATGATACAAGGCTTTGTTTGTGCCAAATGGACAATTTGTGTAAAACTTTCAAATGGCAGACGGCGGTCAGTTAGTTCTTCATCAAAGTATGTTGGAACAGCTACAAATTTATTGTGAGGAGCCGAAGTGTTAATGTTATAGTAAATTGTGAATGTAATCAAGAAGAAATGCATACGACTACTACTAAAATCTCAGGATAAATCTTGGATATGAACTGCACTGGAAGTGTTATAAAATAAGCAACAGTCACGGAGATTAAAAAACAGAACAAAAATGGAATATTTGCCTAAACAGACACATATTCTGATGAAAGATGTAGCAGAAAAATTCGCGCCTCGAACTAGCGGCATTTTGGGGGAGTAAAACAATATTGCTTTTGTTCCCCGCGACAAACCATAAATTATTACATGATTTGCACCATTACTTTACATTCACGATATATCTGCATGGTGCTTTTTCCCGCAGATATTATTTTATGAAGTCTGAATGTCTTTCATATTCTCCACACACCAATTTTAGATTGCAGACACAATGGTTTAAAATTTCATAAAAAAAATATGTGAGCTAATAAAAGTTTTATGATTATTATATAACATACATATAATCAATCGTGAAATGTGTGATATTTCTAACCGCAATATACAGTACGTCCCAAGATCGAGTTGAGATTCAACGAAACTATACTTCAATTATACAAATCATTCGTCAGACCAATGTGCCTCCCTTACCGTATGGATCTAGATTGGAAATACGTGCGCCAGACTGTTCGACTACTCACTGGAAGTGTTTGAGAAAGAACGCCAACCATATATATACACAAAGTAACAGGGACAGAAGACAGTTAGACAGTCAACATTCGAATGTTATTTAAATAAAAGGAAAATGGGATTTATCAAATCGAAGCTATTCCCTATTAGAAAATCTCTGAAACCGTGGAACCAAATTGAAATTAAAAGACGTGGACATTGAATAGGAAATACAAATTTAACTCATTAATATCTTTTAAGGAGATCTCTGGAATTTAATTTATATAAAAACCTTAAGAGTAAAACACTTCCTAGTTCACAATATTTTAATGCTAAAGACCTCTCGTACCTAGGGGGCTGGTAAAGTTTTAGGTTGTATTCGCTTTGTTTGTCTCCAGACAGACATCAACACACCCAGAACAGTATGGACTACTTCCTTAAAAAAATGATGATGAATTCGGCTGAAGTCGAAACATGTCTTCTAAAATAGTTTAGGACCAATTAAAAAGTTTCTCGGTTCACCTGTACCAAATAATTGAGATAAGACTAAGATTGTGCCGTACGATTCTCAGCAAATAACCAGTGTGTGTGGTTGACTCAATAAACTGTTTTTATTTTTTAAACTTCGCATTGAAGAATTAATATGTTGAAGAAATGTAGAAAATCCAGCCAAAATGCACCTCAAAACTACTTGGTTTTTAATTTGTTTTATTCAATACTAAACAATGTTGCCGAAACCTTTCATAGAAAAGGCACTTTACTAAGGTTAGTGTTTTCAATATCTCTCACTTTTCTTGGTACACACTGTATAACTCATGCACAAAATAAAAAATGGGAATTTTCGAACTTCAAATTCATTAATAAAAAAAAAAAAATGGTAAACATACTATGTTTTAGTGGCAAGAATTGAGCTTTAAAAATTGCAACTATTCATCCACGAAATAACTATTTATTACATTGGAAACAAAATGTAAAACCACATGAAATTTCAAATACGAATTAAATTTATAATTATCATATCAAATCGATCCTGAAGCACCCTCGTCCTACCTAATAAAAAGCTCTAAAAGCTGTGGTCTGTATTGAAACAGCAACTCCACAGTTTTCCTCAGAGTTTTCCGTAGTTTTCCCTTTAATTCCCAATGGATAAACAAGTCGAGTAATATTGATCAGTGCGGTCAGCTTTTTCTCTTAATTAAATATCACATCGGACGATCTTTTATTTCACTCAATCCCAATTAATACCATGCGCTCAAAAAAATCAAAGTGCTTTATATTAATTTATTAAACACATTTTGTTGTTAGTTTATTAGCTCTCCATGATTTTTTTTTTGGTTTTTCATTACATTTTATACGTAAATAAGTAGTTTTACAAAGATGTCTTTATCCACGATAACACAAAAAGCACTCAACATAATTTTAACCATAAAAGTAGACCAAATCAAAATACGTTTGCATTGTTATTATAGATAATAATATGTTAAACAAATATAAAAGATCGGCTTATATTCAAGACAACATATATTTCTTAAACTCGGATTTAAAATTGGCGGTGTTGAGATCAAACCCCTAAATCTCAAGTTTAAAGTGTGAACATCGGTTCTGAACTTAATTTTTTCATATAGATACGGCGGGCACCTCAAACAAATGAGTTTATGAAAAAATACTGCCGAATGCAGTCACAAATCAATTTGATGATATATTTTTGTGTATTACGATTTATTCACATGAAAAAATATACAAAATCGTTATCAATTATTGAAGTGGTTGAATAAACACGAAGATTTGTGTTGTCAAAGTTAATTATTATAAAATTATACATTGTACTTTATTACATTTATTATCATTTGTAGCAGCTGAGAACCGTACAGAATTTTCTCATGATAACTTTCTATCTTTTCTGTACATCTAAAATGTGATCGTGATAAAAGTTGCCTGTAATAATATAAAAGGGTTGAAACAAATTTCGTATTCTGATTAAATTTTGTTTTGTTTAACTTTGTGTTTGTGCGTAAAGGGCAAGTTGACAAACCACAGTTTTATTGTTTACCGGAAAATCAAAACAAAAAACAACGGTCCAATCTCCATAAAGGAAGGTTATGTTATAAATAAATTAAAAATTGAGTACATAGAAAAAATATATTAAAAAATACACTTTTCCATCGTTCAGCCAGACATATTTCGAGAGTTTAAACTCTCATCATCTTGTTTTTGTCGGCATTAGGGGTTAGAAAATTAGGTAATTAAGGTAGGTTGAACATTTCATTGTACCATGCACTTTCTGCTCTATATTTGCTTCGATAGTTGCTGCTTATACTTTTTAAGAAAATTTCCATTGAATTAATTATTGAAGAAAGTTTTTTAAATATCAGTGGGTAAGAATAATTGGCCCGCCTATGGGTAAATATAATAATATAAGACAAAACCCATTTTACTGATTCAACACATAACTAATAAATAACAATGTAAGATCTTTACATAAAACATTTAATATTCAGTTATATTGGAATATACCTTATTTGTTCCAAATAATGAAGATAACAGGAGTTAGGAAGAATCCTCTAGGCATACACTATTGTGCATATACGATCTATAGAATGAGTTATAGCAGGAATGTGCAAAGTAATTTATATTAAAAAATAATAATGCAAAAAATCTCAAAAACAAAAAAATATTACAATAGAAATGCCTATATAGTGATTGTGTTATTGTCTGAACTAGCCTTTAGGTAATTTCGTGACACAGAGGCGTCCTGCTATTTAGCGATAGTCGCCTTCGTCTTTCGCAGAAGGAAATTCCTTGAATTTTGTTACACACTATATTATAAAATGTCAAAGTGTTTCGACCCTACAATTGGAATTACCGTGTGTTTCTAAGCATCCCCCCTGTCCTTTCACGTAATCAGGGCACACAAGGATTTAACCAATAAAGCAATGCGTCTGTCAAATTTTCTCCATCTCTAACATGCTCAATAAATTTCAAGAAGCCTAGATTCATTGATCCTCCTACATAAGGTAGCAGACTCTTCACGAAAATCAAATGGTACTGGGAGTCAAGGCGGGTTCCATTCAGTGGCGCTCTAGACTTTTTTGTAGGGTTTTTAAAAAGGGATTTTGGTAATAATTCCATATAGCAACTGGGAATCAGATCAGTGAAGCAGGCATACAATGGACCTAAATGTGTTTGCATTTTAATAACATCATGAAAAATCCTTTTACTAATCTTGTATGTTCCCCACTGTTATCACTATGTGTAAATCAGTATATTTATATAACTATTGAATAAAAGGCGTCTACTCCAGAAAATGTGCCTTTTATTCAATAGTAATATTCACTCCTCGATAGATGGATTACTTCAGAAAATATTTATATAATTTGAAGATATTATTAACCAATAATCGACTACAATTTATCAAATAAATTTATCCAATAAATTTAGGCGACTCTACTATAACATGGTAATTACACTAAAGAATTTCTATTACGGTCGAGGATGAAAAAAAGCTGATATACTTTTAGCTTTACATGTAAGGGGATAATTAAAAGTGAATTATATCGCGTTTAAATCGACTTTTTAAAAAGCCGAGATATTAATTTTAGTAATTTGCGTTTATAAAACGACAGCCGGTGTCTAAAGTGTTTCTCAAAGACGAAACCAAAAAAAGCGCCAGTGACAATGTGATAAAAAGAAATTTGGCAAGTCATCCTCTTGATTGGGACAGATATTCGTGCCTCTGCACCTTTTCATGATTAAGCAAAAAAGGACTATACGTCTAGAAAAAATACTTACTTATTATAGACACAATATACGTAACAATGTCACTCTTGATGTCTTTTAACAGGGTGACCACGAATAATTTAGCTAAATTGCTATAGATATTACTTTTATATGCTCAAAAAACTACTTATTTTAACTTTCTTTTAAGCTTTGAACTTCGAGTTTGGTCCAAAATCAAGATTTTTTCTATTATCTATCTCTATTTCAAATTACCCGTTTTCAAGATATATGCGTTTCCCAATTATTTGAGAAGGTTCTATTAAGAACAGTGACATGAGGCCTGAAAGTTCATTGTGGTAGCCAGAACTGAGATACATACTGCCTTTTATATTTCGGGATTAGAGAACAAAAACAAATATTAATCATCGAAAATCACTTTATTGTTTTTCAAAATATTCCCTATGAAGAACTATACACTTTTGCATGCGTTTGAAGCAATTGTCGAAGCACTTTTGCCACTCTGATTGAGGTATCTCCAAAACATGCATTCTAAATGCAGCAACCGCTTCTTCAGGTGTCGAAAAAGGTTGACCTCTCAGTTTGTTTTTTACGTATGGGAATAAAAAGAAGTCATTCGGTGCCAAGTCAGGACTATACGGCGGATGACTCATCAAATTGCTGTTTTGGGTGCTCAAAAATGCAGTTGTTTGAGCCGATGTGTGAGAGCTCGCATTGTCGTGGTGAAGAATGATCCGTTTTCGGCGGTTGGTTTTCCTGATTTCTTGGAAGACAACTGGCAAACCTGCGTTGTTCTAGTGGTACGGTTGCGACATGTCCAGTTTTTCGAATTTGCTAGGAAGTGCTTCGTGCGCGAACAACTTTTATTGGATTTGGCTCATCTTGAAACACCCATACAGTCGACTGCTGTTTACTTTCGGGCTCATACGCGTAAATCCACGATTCATCACCTGTCACGAAGTCATAGACGTGTTTCGAAGCACCGCGGTCGTATTTTTTGAGCATTTCTTTCGACCAATCGACACGAGCCTTTTTTTGAGCGATTGACAAATTGTGTAGGATGCAACCATAGAAATCTTATATTATATATGTACTCTAGAATGCTAATTAAATCCAGCCGAATACCAAAAAGTGTAACGGGTATGCAGAGTTTTCACGAACTACGCATGCTCCTCAGTAACTTATTTTCAGTACAGAGCTGCCATATTTAAAACTATTTTGTCGTTCGCCTTACAGAATTTATGCGACATATCTGTTTTATAAATAAATCCAGATGTTGCGCCATACGAAACTGCTTGACAAAATCAAATAATTAAATGTTATCGGTAAAATTGCATACTGTTTAGTTTTCAGCAATATGAACGAAACATTTTTTTCCAAATCTTATTAAATTTAGGAGATTTCGCAACAGCGTCTGTTTTCGCAAATGACGTTTCTCGTAGTGGGAATATCTGTCAGAGTCGGCTTCACAACAATTCAGATAGGTTTTATAATTGAGTTATGGTTTTATTCGTGGTATATTTTAATTGTTGATAGATATTTGTGATTAAAATTGTTTTTAATATTTGTTATTTTGGTTTTAGTTCGTTTATTTAACAAACAATGAGGTGTATAGTGTTGTGGTGTAAAAATTAAGGTCTCATTCCTGGTATTAAATATTTTCAGTAAGTTATTGTTTCGGGTTTCTAACAGTCTGTTTGAGTCAATATGATACCATTGACATGATACTCATTTTTAGCTTGACAAAAAAAAGACATGATGTTTGGATGCGGGCATTGGGATCCTAGTACAGAAAATGTATGTGATGGGAATGTCATATGCAGTAAGCATTTCGCTGCAGAAGATATCATTTGTAGAGAAGACGGCAAGAGGATCACCAACCATGTTTTGTCACAAAATACTATTGCGAGTAGTACGGATGATATGGAAGTGGTTTACATGGACACGGAAAATATTTGTGAAGTCACTGTTTCTTGCACCCCTTCTTTGAAGGCTGTAGAGAGGTAAGACGCCTAAGGTGGTTGTATAAACAAACAAATATTATATAATAATAAAATAAATAATTAGAATGCTCAAGTCCTTAAGATATTTTCCAGTATTAGAATTTTTACTTATTTCTCGTTTCTGCTTAGATTTATTATTATTGGGTTGTACCTGTTAGACAATAAAGTATTTAAATATTTAATGTAATATTTTATTTCTTAAATTCGTTTATTCCATTTTTTTATTTGAATGTTACCAAATGGTAAAATTTAATTTTAAATATACCTATAACAGTAATATTACATTTAATCAAAGCCGGTCCTGTTGAAAAATAAGTTAGTGGTGATCATGCGCATTATGGACAGCTCTACACTTTTGGTTACATTTTTGTACTACGGGATTATCATTCTAGAGATATATATATATATAATATAAGATTTCTGTGGATCCAACGCAACCCTCGTATGCCTGACTTTGGGCATATAACAGAAATTGTATAGAATTAAAAATGAGCATTTGCTCTTGTCTTGACCTTAATCAAGAACTGCTGTTGCTGATTTAATGTCAGAGTTTACAGCAAAATTGAATAGAAAATAATTAGGACTTATGTGTGACTGTTCTTTCTAACATAGCCATAGGCAAAGGGCATTAAGTGTTCTAGGGGATGATAGCTAGCATTGGGTTTGAACAGATTCGTCATGCACTAGCCGTTGAAATTGTTGACAACCGATAGGTTTTCGATTAACAACAACAACAACAGGGAACAACACATAATTACTATGTCTTCAATATAACAAACAAAAGGATACGTGAGTGCCCACAGTATCAAGGTCAGCGATTGAATTGACGTCCACTGTGGTATTGGTGCTTGCCATATTTGGTATATTATCACGAGATCTTCATAACTATCTGAGCAAATTCTTTCTATTTTTAACAATAAAAATATGACATAAACTTAATGGTTTATAGTAGATATATTAATTATCATGATGTTATTGTTGACATTATATAAAATGCGAATCGATAGCGATTTCCTTCTATTTTTATTAGCCAGCACGAGATAAAAAAAAATGTCGAAACAAAAATAAATACCGTATGTCGCAAGTAGGGCGTCACACATATTTTGGACAGGTAACTTTAAACTGTAATACAACATACATCTTGTTGAACAAACAAACAGAGAATGAACGCTGTCGAAAAATAGATGGGAATTTTCTTGCTAGATTTACGTTTAAACGAAAACTAAGTTATTTTGTGACAGTGAATTATAATCTATTAATATTAATTTAATATAAATATTAGTGTAATAATTCTTTATTTTGCCAATAAATTGTCATAGACGTAAATATAATAAAATGCATAAACAATCCAAACATATGTTGATGATCAATATTCAATATTTAAAATAGATCTGTAAATATTATAGAGTACCTACGTGATTTAGTTAGTTTGGGCTTTAAAAATATATTTATTCAGCCAATTGGCTAACATTAAATTGTCTGTTCCTCTGCTTCTAGAATGTGTAAAAATAAAGTTACATTGACCACCATGGGAACTGCCGTTCTTGAAAGAATGAAAGTACTTGTCTTCTCCCATTCAAAACTTCGCATTCCGCATAGTATGTGAGGTACAGATGTGAAGAACAACTGAGTGCAGATCGCGACCGAGATGGAGGCGTACAATTTACGAGGGCCATCAGGTTTTTCAAGAGCATCGTCGACGACATGAAGATGCGAATAGACAGCATCAAAAGGAGAGAGAACGCATCGATAAGGCAGCGCACCTATTAGGTGAGAAAACCTCAAAAAACTTCACAAATTGGTTATGAACGATCGCAAATTGAAGGTGCATGAGCTGGCTGACATTGTAAAGATATCAGACGGTAGTGTTTTTACCATTTCACACGAACATTTGGGTTGAAATCGCGTATATTCAATATTTAAACTGAATAATTTAGAAAATATAGCTGATCAGTTTTGAGACCTGAGAAATACATTTTTCTTTTACAATAAACTATTGAAAACAGTTTGTTATGACATGTCTAATCTATTAATCTGAATTTGATTTTAGCATGCACCTATTTTAGTATCCCACAGAGTAAAAAAGTATTTTGCTGCTGTACGTGAAACGCTGATGGACTGCATGCCGAGTGTGTATCTTCGGTACTTCTTCTTGCATATACTAATATATTTAACCGGTACTGAGAGAGTACCACGCCACGGCACCTTTGATCATGAAAATCTAGTTGACGTCAGATGGTAACGACACTATAAAGATGTGGTTATGTCAAATCGCCATGTTTATGGTGTCGCAATTCTTCGAATATATCCATCGGCTATACGGGGTGAACGTTTATTTATTTAGATATCAACGATACAGTGATATCCAAAACAATCGACGTAATATTTTGTGGCATATTTCAAATATGATTAGATTGCTTAAATTGTAAACTTAGAGCCCATATGAAATTTAAAACGTAAAAGAAAAATAAATTTAACGAAACCTGTTTGGAGGAAGCAAGGGCAAAGGGTTGCTGATGGATTAGATTCTAGGACGGAGTTTGATGTTCTGATACCCTGACAGAGTGTTGCCTATGCGTAGAAGATGATACAATACCAATTTCTATATTGAAAATGATTTTGTAGAACACGTAATCAATATTACAAAATTCCTCTCTAAAAAATTACTGCTCCTCAGCGAAAGGGATTTTTGGAGCAGATTCCTCCTCATTTCAGACAAGTTCACAACCAGTTTATTGCGTTTCGAATATTGGAAATACTTAACAGAGATGCTAAGGTGTAATTAGGTTATAATAGGTAATTTCCTATATTGTTACTGGAATCCACAGGCTGTAGTAATTTGATAAGGCTAACCATAAAATTATTGGTACTTCCTGTATTTAAGAATCATTAGTGTTCTACTTAAAATGATAATCATCATAGTATTACCAAGGAATTATATCTTAAAAATATTTTAATCAAACTAACAAAATCGGATATGAGTTTGCTAATTTTAACTAAGCCAAAATGAACGCAAGATTTGAATTAAATAGAAAACACAGTTTTTAGTCTTTTGATTGTAGATAAGTTTTTTATTGAATCATAAAGTACATATGATCGGGCAAAAGGCCATGCCCATTCTGCATAAATGGGGCTAAATTTCGTTGATGCAGCGTTGAATTTCCTCCTTTAATGCACGCGTGATTGTGCACTCGTTGACATAGACCTGTGATTTTAAATAACCCCATTAAACGAAATCTAATGGTGTTAAATCAACCTCTTTTATTATTTTGATACATGAAATATAAACATTCTTTTGCGACAACCTGTTTTAGATATTAAGATAAGGTACTAACACTTTTTGAAACGCCCTGTACAATAGCTAATTTTCCAAATTACATTCAAATTACTCTGTTATACAATTTGTATTTGCAGTTGATTTTCTACAGAAAATTACATAAACAATTTCTTAGAAATTCTTTATATGGAGATATATGTAGGTAAATTAGATGTATAATGTGCCCAGAAGCCTTCCAGCGTTAATATTCTTTTTATTTTTAAATATAATAGAGACCAGTCTGACAATATATAGGAGAATATATAAATGTAGGTATATGTGCGGTCGCAATATAATCAATCTTTTGAATAGATCAATCAAAATATATAGTCCGCTGTCTGATTTGCATGCTGACAGACAAGATGTTTATAAATGGGTTGAAGACAACATCTAAAAGAGAATAGAAAGGGCCTTACTTAGATTATCCTACCTAAATTTACGTTCTGTAATAAATAATATGACATACAATAACGTAATATAATCAATCGAATATTTTACTATTTAATTCAATGTAATTTGAATGTTCTTATGTGCTGAAGTTCATTAGCTGCTGAAAAATATACAGAGTGTTTCGAAAAGACGGGGGAAATCCCCTGGTCTTTTTACGAAAAAAAGTTCTCCATACGTCCGGAAAAGCATTGTTTCCTAAATACAAGGCCTTAAAGTTTTTTTGTAAATTACCAGTTTTTTTAATTAAGTAAATACAATATCTCACTACCGATCTCTTTGAAATTTGCGACACATAGAGTACACTAGCGAACTCACACACAGATTGGTTCTAGCGCGATCCATGAAAAAATCATGGGACTGCCTGCTAGCAACCCTGGGCACGAGAAAGCAAATCATTTCTAACAGATCAGGGCCGTTAATTTTGCTATTCAGGAGATTACATAAGAATGATATAGATATCAACTTCCTCCTCAAACCTAAACTATCCATATCGAACCTCTCCTTTAATATGTGATAGGGAAAACCTTGCCGGGGATAATAACCGTCCAATTTAAAACTTAAATATTTTAGAAACCCTCTCTGTAAAAAGGATCCTATATTAAACAACAATACTCCAACTTAGATCTCACAAAGGCGTATAGTATAAATCCATATGATCCGGAAGCCTCGTTTATCTTTAAAAAAATGAGAATGAGATGATTGATATGCACTTCATTTATGAAATCACTGATGGTAATGCATTAGAAGCTAGGTGGTTGTACACGGAAAAATTTTCCTCAGCTTATAGCTCCTGATGGAAATATTTTCGGAAGCATTCATGTACGCCTTCATGAAACGGACACACTAAAACGAAATGGAGGAACAGCAAGAACTGTAGAGCTGGAAGAGGATGTGCTGAACATGGCTGAAGAAACTCCGCAGGAAATTCTACTCGAAAAGTTGCTGAGGTTTTGAATGTAAGTAATAGTACTGTTTGGCGCATTCTTAAGGACAATTTGTTACCACATCCAACGTGTTCAAGCACTTATGGCATTCTGTAATGGCTTTTGCACAAAATTGTTTACTAATGAAGAGTTTTTGAAGAAATGCAATAAAGAATTTTCATAATAAATCTTCTTAAAACCTGACAGTATTTTAACCCGCTGCCGTTTCCATTATCAAAAATCATTAATTAAAATCATCAAACCTTTAATAAAATTGGGTGGTATATTTGGTTATGTCTACTAAAATATATTAAATCAAAACGCAATTCCTCTAAGAGCCCTTCAATACAAGCGATGACCATCGTCTCGTCCGCTAATAGATAATATGTGACCTACATATTGCATGTATGATGTGCACTTAGAACTTTGTAATGTAATTATAGGCTATCCTGAAAGAGCCCAATGCAAATTATCTCATAAACTCTCTCTATTAAGTAGGGATTTCGACTAACTTACTCCGTATAATATTCATATAATTTAAATACCTAATAACATAAATATGAGGAATCCTACGACAGTACCTTGTTCAGAACATTCTCAATATCACAAATATCGTCATTGTTTGCTAAGTTTAAAAGCATCTAATTACATTAGGAAGAATTTTACATAGAAGAGACTTAGACGACAAAACCTATAAAAACAACAAATAAAAAATAAAAAGCTTTTTCTTTACACACGGTCTGTATATGATTATACCGCCTGTAAACAGAAGCAAAGCGTTAATAAAAGATACAAACTAATGATGTAAATTTGTCACAGAACAGGTACTTCTTTACAAGAAGTTTAAGGACAATAGGCCGTAAAGTTAATTAACTATTTAGCTGATGATAATTGTCGATCTTTGACTTAACCGACTCTTCGGCTCTGAATACATTGCAATATTATGAAAACAGTATCATTAGGTATAAATTAAAATTAAATCATTTAAAAATTTAGGCCATCCAAGGAGGTTCCAATGAACTGGTCTGCATAGGCCTTCCACTGAGACCACACGAGGATGCCATAAACATAAAAATATAGGGTGACTTTTTCTTTTTTTGACCTAAAACCAACCAACTTCAATTTGATAATCACTTAGAGGTCACTAGCATAGTAGTTTAATAACTCTTTGCTCAACCCTGTCTTTTAAAAGCTTAAAAAAGCGCATCTAATTTTCTTTATAAATGTTTTAAAATAACTATAAATTAATAGAAAATGTATTTACATATCACAAAAATCAAATGAATATAGGTACATGTGTTTCTGGTTTCTCTGACATTGATTTCATCGGCTACGTTAAAAATTATGACAATTCATGCAACAGAAATATTTCAAGATAATTGAATTACGCTGTTTACTTATATTTATTTAGAAATTTTGCATAAAAATCCAGTGATAAAATAACACTCTAGGTCTATCAAGGTCAAGAAAATCTTATAAGAATAATGTAGATTTATTTTATTAATTCTGTGTGCAATATTATGCTATAATTAATTTTAAATAATCGTTAGAGAATTAATTATATGTATGCGTTTTTACATGAGAAGTAAGTATGTAATTTGCATAAATAAATTGTCGTTGTCATTTAATAATTACCAGATATTATGTTTCTCAGTACATATGACTAGGGAAATTTAAAAAATAATTGTTCAATAATAAGTCAAATTCTATTAAACATTCTCATTCACTTTGCACCACATGAGCTTACGTAGATGTATCGACATATGACAATAAACCACTGACACAAAAAAGTTGCATTTTAATTGTAACGATAAAACCATGAAGTATAAACTTCAAATTAATCTATAAAAGTAGTAAGCCTAAATAGAATCGACTGACTATATATATTCCGCATAATAGAAAATAATTTATACTCTCTTTTCCTATAATTATCGATTTTGAAATTTCCGTTTTCTTTAATAATTCAGTTTAATTAAGCGCTGAAGAAGTTTCAAAGTTTATTGAAAACTTTTAACGCTAGCATGGTATTCTATCTAATTAAAAGATATATATTATAAAATAAGACATGGTTAGAAATCTCAAAGTCATTTGGTAAAATTTGAAGAGACTGTCACTAAAATTGATATGCTATAAGTTGTCCTTTGTTGCGAACACAAAAGACTAGAGGTATATTATACGTACCAGTATTGAATAACGTCGTCTACCTGTTCCTATTAAAACTAAATTTTATTCTACATCGAAAAATACAAAGAATATAATAAATAATACCCTTATTGTTTCACACATATAATATAGTTCTCTATACTTATTGAATTATATTTTTATGAAGCAAAAAATAATAATATGTTCCTTGAATCTTCGAGTGAATGTAAGTATATTTGCTTACAAATTAGATTAACAATAATCTTTTCCTGCTGTGCACCGGCGAATCAGTTTTTTACAGTTTCAGCATTATTACAATAATTATAGATTTAGTTACGGGCTTTCAATTTTATAGAGAAATTGTTATAAAAATCATATAATTTTTATTGCATATACAAGGTCCCATTTTTACTTGATTTAGTCATATTCTACTATTAAATAGCACATTTGTTTTTTAGGACAATATATGATGATACATTTTATAAAATTGGCAACGCTGTAAACTCTAATTTAAATGGACAAGGTCACTGAGCAGGATGGATCAGCATCAAAAAAATTCCGCCAGCTGTATCCTCTGGGGTTTAGTTTTAGAGGCATATGAAAAAATTGATGACTCCTATTTTAGTCACTGAGGAATTCATGAAGTTACCTTCAGGAACGAAATTATAATAAAAACTAATTGGTGTTCATTTTTCTATGCTTTTTCCGTTTTTATTTTCCATATTCCATAGTCGTCCATTTTTAAACTTTTATTTTGAGTGGTTATCAAGCACTAATGAAGTTTAAATTGACTTACCGTACATATCTTTGGCAATTGAGGCGATTTCCTCATAGGTGGCTCTTCATTTGTTGAAACTTTGAATGTATTTTGTGGTTTTTTGTTATTATCACTATGAAAACTATTAACGTCTGTGAATGTTGTATTTGTATTCGATCCTGTAGCGCACGAACTCACTGTTTCCGCGTTGCAGTTATTTGTCATTTTTGACAGAACTGTCTGTTCCGGCTTGAAAAACCATGATGCTACGGATGCCCACTGGAAAATCAAATACAAATATGTTATTAGAAATGTATCTATGTGTTTCTAGCAAAGCATATTATGATTTGTTGATGAATTTAAAACTAAAAATTGAATGGAAAATCTTCTCTTTTGAGATATATTGTCTGTTGAAATTTTTTTCTTTGGGTTTTAGTCCTATTGGAAACATTTCAGAGGAAACTAAAAAAATTCAATTTGACAGTGTGTCATAAAAATTCCAACACTTTAAAAAATAATCTATACCGTAATCTAAAAACGAAATCGCCTAAAATGAGAAAAACACATGTAGTTTACGAAATACCATGTAGAGATCCTAATAGCGTATACATCGGACAAACAAAACAACACCTGGAAAAAAGAATAAGCGATCACAAAAAAACCATAAACACAAACAAAACAGCTTTAACAAAACATCTTCTTCTTAAAATGCCGTACACTTCTAGTGCGTTGGCGACTATCTCATCATAATAAGGATCCTTGCTTCCGCAGCGCGACAGAGCTCGCCCGTATTGCTAATGCCTGTCCAGTTCTTGATGTTTCTCAACCAGGACATCAGTTTACGTCCTACTCCTCTCTTCCCTTCAATTTTTCCTTGGAGAATTATCTGTGGTATTTTGTACTTCTCTCCTCGTAGTATGTGGCCCAGGTATCCAATTTTCCGCTTCTTGATTATGTTGAAAAGTTCTCTTTCGCATCCCGCCCTTCTAAGAACGTCTTCATTTCGAACTCGGTCTACCCACGATATACGTAGCATCCTTCTTAGACACCACATTTCAAAATCCTCAAGCTTGTTTATCGACCGGATCTTCAGAGTCCATGTTTCCATTCCATATAACAGGATGGACCAGACGTAACACTGCACCATTCTGCATCTTAATTTGAGGGACAATGTCAGGTTGCAAAGAAAGGGTCTTAGGCTTGTGAAAGCTTGCCTCGCTTGTTGTATGCGACAGCAAATTTCCTGTTCGGGATTCCATTGTTCATTTATGTTGGTTCCAAGGTATTTAAAGTTTTGCACTCGTTCAATAGGTTGGTCTTCCAAGTTTAACACAGCATTTTGAGGAGGGTTTCTGCTTACTATCATGTACTTTGTCTTTTGTATGTTTATTTTGAGACCATTCCCCTTTCCAACTGTATTTATCTGTTCCAGCATTAGTTGTAAGTCCTCTTCACTGTCAGCAATGATTACGGTGTCGTCTGCATACCGTATGTTGTTAATTGGTATACCATTTACTTTAATCCCACACTCTAAGTCTTCCAGCGCCTCAGAAAATATATTTTCGACGTATAAGTTAAATAGTATTGGTGACAGTATGCACCCTTGTCGAACCTCCTTTAGAACTTTAAATTCGTCTGGTCTGTTGTTAGTGATTTCTCAAATCTTACACAGGCTTTTTGATTCCAGTATACATTTTGGATGATTCTGATATCTTTTGCTTCAATATTGGCATTGTGCAGAAGTTTCAACAAGGTGTCATGTCTAACATTGTCGAAGGCCTTCTCGTAATCAATAAACAGCATATATACGTCTTTTTGTTGGTCTAAGCTGTTTTGTACTAAAGTATTCAGGCAGAAAACGGCTTCACGAGTCCCCATTCCGCTTTTAAAACCAAACTGTGTGTCTCCGCTTAGATTTTCTAGTTTATTGAACATTCTAGAGTGTAGAATACGAAGGAATACCTTCAGCAGATGACTCATTAGGCTGATAAGTCGATGGTCTTTACATTTCGTGGCGTTGGTCGTCTTTGGGATCATTACGAACGTTGATCGAAGCCAATCAGATGGAATGTGGCCAGTGTCATATATGCGATTGAACAAATTCACTAGCATTTCTACATTTTCTTCGTCTAACAACTTAATTGCTTCTACGGTGATGTCATCTGGTCCTGGGGCTTTGTACATCTTGGTTGACTTGATGGCATATATCACTGCGCTTTTAATTATAGAGGTCCCCGATAAATTATCAGAGTGCAGCGTATGCACTGGCTGCTGTGGTCTTATATCATTGAAAAGGTTTTCCGCGTATTTTTTCCATGTCGTTGCTAGTTCTTCTTCTGATGTTATATACTCATTTTGATCATTGCGTATTCGACTTTTGTGTTGTTTTCTGTATATATGTGATATTTCTTTTACTTTTTTGTGCAATCCAAATGAATCACATCGTAATTCCACAATTTCCCAAGTCCTAAGTAGATGTATAGTAGATCGATATACCACCACATTTATTAATTAATATAAAAAAAACTCTAAGTAGTACAGCATGTATCTTGGTCTAAGACAGATTCAGGGAATTTTATAAACGTATATTAGCAAAAATTTTTAAACTGTATTGTGTTTGTACACGTGATGTCCTGCGAAATATATGTATTTTTATTTAAAAAAATAAGATATTTTATACAATGTAATTTTAATAACAAACGGTAAAAAAAAACTAATAGGTAAATTAGTTTTATACGGTCTTTTCGCTAAAAATTTAAAAAAAGAGAAAATTTGTTTTCAAGAACCTAAAACCCAAATTAAAAAATTAAAAGGAAAAAAGGTTCAAGAACATAAAAAAAAAAAGTCTGTTGAAATGGTTATTCTCAGGATTATTCAGGACTACTCCTTTCTGTTTGTAGAATAGTAGTTCTTAAAATCTGGTAATCTTATATCCGCGTGTGCTCGCCGCAATTTCGAGTTTCATATTTCTATTTATGTACAGATCCATTTGTATTATATCTCCCTGTAGCATAAATGATCTAGATTTGAATGTCACACGGTTTAATTGCGATTATCGAGGGGCGTCAAAAAATGACATATATCATAACTAAAAATCGTATATTTTTACACCCACAATCATCATCCAAACACATGGCAGTAGATGTGTCACTAAAATCATTTTGAAGTGTCGAGTGCTTCCATTAGTGGTACAAAAATACATACAACTTTGTACCAGATGATATTTAGCATCTCCTGCTTTACACATAAATACAAGTTCACTAGCATCAAATCGTTTTTACTTTTTCACCGTCTGCATAGTGAAGAGGCAGCATCTGCAGGACTGCTATCTCGATAGATGCTATTTTTATTGTACATTTTATATTACACAGCACCTATACATTTTGTCATATCAGTAAAATACGTTTATAAATAACTGGAATGTTAAAACCAGATCAAAATTACTTTGGATCTGTACCGGATGACAATAATATAACTATTTAACATACACCAGTATTTCCCCTATTTGAAGTGTTATGATGATGCCCTATTTTTATTTTCTTATCACGTTAATTCAAAATCCTGGTGCCTACTTTAATATATTACACCACATAAATAACGTAAATAGTTGTACAAATCTTAAAATAAATCCCCATGAACTTTAAGCTCTACCAAAACTCGAAAAGCTTTTTTAATTCGCGAAATTTAATATCATGTTTTTAACATTAGGACGCAAGATGTGGATGATACAACAAAATTGTGTGCTTTTTATTTCTACTGTATCCCTTGTTAAAATGTCAAACCTACCCTTTCTATCAGTTTCCTGTTATACAATAAACCCTTTTAGTCATCATAATACAGCCGCTTCCAATTACCGAAAAAAAGCCTACTTGCAAATTCCCCTGCCCCATATAATTCATGTGGCCCAGTATAAAATTCACATTATTAATAATGAGACACAGTCCTGGCCATGGGGTTGAAAAAATAATTCAAATTAATATCTAATCGCAAGTAGGTATTATCTTGTTTTCCTTTGAGATATTGCAAAAACTCCAAAATTTATGAATTTTTAATTTCGAAATAGTATATTGTGCAACGAATATGAAATGGCATATATTTCCTACGAGTATGATCGTTTGCAGCATGAGCCGCAGGCGAGTACTGCAAATTATACGAGTAGGAAATGGTCATTTCATGTGAGTTTCACACTATACTTTTTCTACAACTGTTTTAATGCTTTTGAATAAATTTAACATAATTTTTAGAAAAATATTTGTTTTTCGAAACTTACCCTTGTTAGCGTATAAGCCTAAATACGATAAATTAGAAGTATTAAATTGACGAGGTGGTGTTAAACTATATTCACTATCACTGTTTATGTGTTTTGAAATTAGCGAAATACTTAATTATAATTATTATTAATTATAAATACCAAAACTGTCAATTTGGTGTTTGTATTTTCGGCGTTGCTATGGTGATTTTTCATGCCCGCCGCTACTTTTGTCATTACCAGGAAATTTTATCACGGTTAAATGAAAAACACAATTACAATGTACTACATTTTCAAATCATGATTGAACATATAATAAAGGCATTTAAAGAGAGTCGTAGAAAAAATATTTTGTTTGTTTGTATACAGGATAACTCAAAAACAACTTAACATAATTTAACCAAATTTGGTGCAAAAATACTACAGGCTATTTCTAGGTGCTGATTAACTTTTAGGACAGATTGAACGTAGCAAAAGGGTTTAAAAAAAGGGTTCAAAATTTTTAAGAAATCCATGCTTTTTAAGCTTATCCGAAATATTGAATAATTTTTCTTGGTTTAATATAGTATAACCTAAAACATTAACCAGAAAAAAATTTGATCACATTGGCGTTCGAAAAAAGTATAAACAGGGGTCAAAAACTAAAACAAAATCATAGCAGAAATATTGATTAGTTATTTATACCTTTGATAGAATATAACCTATAAAAACTGGCTTACATAGGCGTAGGTGAATAGTGCCAAAGGGGTCAAAATAAAAAATATAGAAGGATAAATGAAAATACGTCTGCTCCACAAATAAATCCTATATAACTTTGTTGAAATTTGCACTTAAATATTATGGAGCCCTATTCGTGCCTCAAAGGCAACAGTTTATTTGATTTTGATTTACACTAATAAATACGGAGGCGTAGCGCAAAGTTTCCGGATAAAAATCTAATTTTTTTTTAATAACAGTTCGAATACATTTTTCATAAAGGTGATACCATTTTTTAGAAAATTAAGTGCATCCTCGTATATAAAATGTACAATTGGTAAGTTTCCATTATATATCTATTGTTATTTGAAGGATTTACTTACATGAGGTTAAAAAGTCGATTCGTTAAGTTTAAAGAAGGAAATGGTATACGCTAAATGTTGCACAAACAAAATATGTCGCCGCTTTCTGACCAAACAAAAACAGAGAAAAAATAAACAAATTGAAGCTTTAAAACGTTTAAATACAGCGCATCTAAAAGTCAACAATAAAACCAGTAGTTTATACACAAACAAATGATACAAAACTGCTGTTTGTACAAACACTAATTGTATCTGCTATCAAAACATGTATGAGTTTCAGCTCGAAATTAAACAGTCTGAACTAACATTTTTGAGACTTGTTTAGAGAGCATGCAAAATGTTTAGACAAAATATTTTTCAATCCATTTTTATAATTGATTTTTAAATTAACAGTTTATTATTGTTACTGTTTTAATTCTGAACTTTCAGATTTTATAATAAAAAAATCTGTATAAAATAGTTCAAACTATTAATGTCATGCATGTGCTCCAATACAAAGGGCGTAATGCATTTGTAAGTTATAATAATGGTGGACTGCTATTGAAGACCGTAATCTAAACTGGTCGCTGTAAAGAGAGATGAGTAAGTATACTGTTCGTCAGTTGTTTAACTCAATTATTGATCAAATATGGCGCAGTTCCCACCCCACATTCTCTATTAACCCTTTTGCGATGAAGGGGTTTTATAATTATGTACCAACCCCCATATTAGGTCCTCATCACAACGACCCTTATTATTATATTTATGCTTATGCGAAAATATCACTTTATTGTTAGCGTTTTCTATTGAAATACGGTTTTAAGGAATCTATTTGCTTTTCAACATCAATAATTGATTCTTTTTTTATTGTTATCGTTTCGTCTTGTCAACATAATGAAAAGAACTGTAAGTCATTCCCAATAATTTCGAAGAAGACCGACTGAAATTATTATGATACGGTTTTCAATAAAAATATATATCAAAATCAGTTCTGTGAAGACTTTTAAAACTGCTATTAAACAATGCAATTTTTATTGAAAAATATAAGGAAGAATAAGATTTTTAGAGAAGATATTCTAACGCGTATGTTTTTTTGGTTCGGCAAGGAGATATTAAATACTTGCTTGTAATCATAGTGGTAAACTATATAAAGTTATATTATTTTAGGGATAAGTATTTCAGGAATATCGAGGATAGGGCCTCGTATACAGGTAATTCAATATGTCTGGGAAATATCAGATCCTGCTTGTGTTAAAAAGCGAGACATTTTTAAATTCCAAAGACTCTTCTCTATCATAATCAACGGCCATACCGGAGTGCCTTAACATGAATCATTATTCAAATGCCGAGATGACCTACATGCACTTCATTTATGAACTCGTTGATGGCAATGCATTAGAAGTTATATGTTCAAAACTCAGTTCAATAAAAAATACTTCTATTTAAAAAAAACATGGAAAAATATACAGAGTGGTCCATGAGAAAAAAAATTATGTCATAGCTACAAAAAAAAATCTAAAAAAAACACTAATGTGTTTCGCATGCAGTATTTCACAAAATTCGATTACTTTTTCTCTAGCTCCTCTCTAGAAATAGACCCTGTACATTAAATGATAAAAGCTTACGTAATACAAATAATATTTTTTTAAGCAGATCAATAGGAATCATTATAATAATTAATAAAATTGACTCATCAAAGAGATGACTTCAAAATAAAATTTTTAACTGCTGCATGAAGTAATTTTATATGTACCTATATGAAATTAATAATATAACAATAATAAAATCTATGAAGCTTAATTAAATGTCATGTTAAATGACTAAATACATATCTATAATAATATAATTATTATTTTGCTTTCAGACACAAGGTTTATCAGACGTATAACCTTGCGAAATCTCAGCACATTATAAATATGCTTAGTACAATAAAAAAAAACTTAACATAAATGTGTTTTCAATAACATATTTAAAGGAAGTTACTTCTTGATTGCACCTGGTATATTTTCATAATATTTCTTTTCGATGTATTGAACCGAAATTTATAATCGCAAGTCGAAGTCATAAAATACTGTTTTACATGTATCCTAATGAAGAAGTCCCCAGCGATGCACTTCTCAACAGGGAGTTGTAAAATTACCATAAAAGCGGATAAAATCGCATAAGGTCACTGGTTGTACGGCAATAAATTCGTTACGAACACAGGGTGGTACTCGGCAGAAACGGTATTTTTATAAATTTATAAAATTCATTCATATTAGATTCTACAAAATGTAAAACCTAGTCCACTTTAGAAGTCATAAACGCCAGTGAGTGCTAAACACTTTGAACGTTGAAGTATTATATACAGGGTGAACTATCAGTCAGTACAAAAAATTTAACTAGAGGTAGAGAAAAATAAGATTCGCCTTTCAAAAAATTTCCAACATTTTTATTAAGGCTGAAAATAATTTTTTTGTAAATCATGTTAAACTCCCTTTTTACGACGCCTATGAACGCCTGCCCAACTGAAGTTTAAAACATTTATTTAGAAAATGTAGATGATTATGTGACTTCAATCATGCGAAATATTAAATATTACGTAGGCTCCTACCTTTCGGATAGGTCTAACATGCCATGCCATGCCGCCATGATTTTTGAACTTCCTGGGGACCGCTTGATTTACCTCGTCTACTATTCTTGTTTAATGTTAGGTACTCAGCCCGACGATCACAAGGTGGATCCCATCCGTTAGGAAAACCCTAAAGGGCAACAAAAAACACTCAAATGCAAATAACACTAGCACTACAACAGCAAATGTTCAAAGAGACCACCGTTAACTTCACCAAACTTGTTGATGCGCTTAACCACTGAACTACTTCTAGTGCCTGTATCTTTTGTATGTGATACGGTTGAAACCAGTTCTCCTTCAAAATCCTCCTTGTTCTGAGATATTCCCAATCTTTTTGCAATCTCCGTAGTACTTATGGACGGTTCCTCCTCTATTAAATTTAGTACAGCAGTACTACATGTTCTAAATTATTCTGTCCTCCTTGTCCACCCGTTTGAGCTTGCAATGTACCAGTATCTCACAAACGTTGTACTTACAACATTTACAAATGTACGAGGACTAGATTAGGCATGTCTTTCCTATTTGGAAAACGTCTCCGGTATTCCACTGCCGCCCGATTTGCTCTTTCTTTGCATTTCCCATAGGTAGGTATAATATTATTACCATGTCTGTTAATTCCGCGTTTTTCAATTCAATTTTCAAACATTCACAAATCAATAAAGTAATATAATAATTCGACGTCAGAAACGCGATGACAAATGACAAAGGAAAACATCGTCATATCGATATTATCAAAATATCGATATATCGGAATAAAAAATATCCATAGTCACATCGACAATTTACGCTTCATATATCAATACATTTGATTGGATATCCCGCTGGGCTTTGCCAACGATAGTGCCAATGTATCGGATCAAACATCGGTATTTATTAACATTAGTGTAGTTTCTAGTTATTGTTGTATTTATACTAAAAATACTACCATTTTATCGGTTGAAAATGTACGATATCGATTATTCAAATTTCATAACAAACTCGATCGATAGTAACAAAATCTGCATAATAATTATTTGTGAATGCAGGCTTTTGCCAGATTTGGCCAAAAAAGCGATGGTCAATAGGCGCTAAATATTCTTAGTTAGCTCTTGGGTTCCAAATCTAATTCACCATGCATCACATCATTGATATTTATCTTATTTCATAATAATGATAATAATATTTCCGACAAAATTTTTGTGTAGTGTACGTAGGCAACCCGTTTTATCATATGTGTATTTTATTCTGCCTAATGTGTAAATCAAATAATTTCGTGTAGCTAATGATAATTTTGACAGTTTCATGTTGCTTTTAAAAAAAAATTTCAAGTGAGTGCGAGTGGTAGGTGAGATGCCACATCAGCCAATCTGATCTGAGAAATTTGTGAGGAATTTCTTGCGAACGTGGTATACACATGCAAAGCACATGCGGAGGTCAAGGATTAAAAGTAGCATAATATGGCTCGATACACAATACACATTGAGTTTGAATAAGTTATTTTTTTACTCAAAATAAAAAGCTTAATATGTGTGTTATAAACTTGGCAACACGTTAGGCTGTTGGTTGACAGATGACGTCGAAGTTTTCTGCACTCTGCACACTAGATCAGGTGTCCCGGGCGTTTATTAACCTATTAACCGATATTTTATTATTTTTGTGTTTACATTTTCGAAGAAGTAGTGTACAATTCTGCAGTAGTAATGATGGATTTATTTATCAGGTATTACAATAATTATTTCAATAATGTTCATTTTCACCTCTCTACAATTGGCAACGCCGCGTACTGCGGTTTGTAGGTTGAAAGCCATCGTGAAAAATAATTGTCATAGGCGCCGATTTACCAGGGAAAAACGTGGATTTGCCCCATTTTGTAAACATCGAATAAAAATTCCGAAACAAATTTTGTATGGTTTTTCATGCTTTCCTGAGCATGTGGTTAACATTTTTGTACTGAGTGATAGTTCACCCTGTATACATTTGGAAAGGTAATTTAATTTCTAAAACGAATATGCAAAAATATACAGGGTAGTCCATAAGAAAAATTAGAGACACCAGTGGATTCCTCACAAAAAAGTGCCTTGCGAATGTTTTCACAGAAACAAAAAATAATCATAAATAAATAGGTTACAGGGGTAGGTTAAAAATGCACAAAAGTCAAAACCACCCTGTATCTTTTAAACGGTTCAAGATATCGAGGTGCGGTTTACGGCATTTGAGCTCGTGACATGTAGGTTAGTTTTCTTCTAATTCCTCTCGAAATCGGTGTTTCCTATCAAAAGTACCCTGTACAGCATTTTCATAAATAATATCATGATAATTTATTATATTAATCAGTGATCGTATATGCATTAATAAAATTGCTATTTGTACATACCATTAAAGGCGTCCCAGATCGTTATCAACTAAAGGGCACATTAGCGGGCCTGGGCAGGGCAAAATCGTTAAATTTACTGTGTGTTGTGATTGAAAAATACGATAAAGCCTAATGATAAAATGACAATTTTGTCACATACTAACCACGCCCTTGAATGTTATTCGCGTTCAATAATTATTGAGACAGGCCGACAAGCCGTTTTGATTACCATTTACTTACAACGTGAGGTTTACTCAAACTTATATATGAGCACAGATCATTATCACTGTAATTAATATTGATAATGGATTACGTAAAAGCGATTCCAGCAACTTTCGATATGATACAAGAAGGAAAACGGAGACGAAATGTCTACCAATTAATCGGAAAATCAATAACTAGTCCTAAACCAGGAAAAATAGTTTATTGTACATAACACTTAGCCTTTTTAGCACAATTTGCTGCTCTAAACTGTGGTGAATCACAAAATCTTATTTGATCGAGATAAGTTGAAGGTTGTTTCTGAACAATGTCATCTCTTCGATCGCCAACGATTCCTATATACCAAAATAATTTTGTATACATCGGACATTCTGTATGTAGGTAACAATAGGAGCTCTGTAGCTTCATTATTCATTCAATAGACGCCTACACAAATATTTTCGTGTAGAAGTAAAGCTACTTTTTTGGTAGCGCTCAGAATATTCTTCATGAACCGTTCTATATAGTACAGAAGCATTTCCAAGACCAACACAAACCCCTTTTCTTTTATAGAAGTAACCCTTTTATATACCTAGTGAAATACAATTTTAAAATTTAGAAATGCTTATAGAGAATGATGTAATGTGATATTATATTTTGTTTTCTTGCTAAATCATTTGTATAGGTTTCTTTTAATTTGAATATAATATGGATAATGCAGTTTTTAATAAAGATGATATGGCTTGAGCTTATGCAACCAAAAACATTAATTAGTTTGGTAAGTAGAGAAATTAAAAATTTTTTAACAGCTTTCAGGAATTGGGAACTCAATAAGTGGATAAACTAGCTGGAATATGCAGTGATGGCCTCGTCTCTTTCTCTCGTTAGAGAGCAGCTGTAAATCTAACTTCCATAATTCACACTTTTCTCAATGAGCTTAAAAGACGCTTTGAATTGATTTTGATACATTGTTGTGGTGGATATAATTTGCTCAATTGTCTACCACTGCAAGTTACGAGGACTTTAACTTCACTGCTCTAGGAGAATAGAACCAGTTTCGAATTAAAAATTAATTAGTGGTAATTGAATGGCGTTAAAATATCGTTTGTACATTATTCACAAAAATGTTAATTTTCTCGTAAGTTATCGACTATCACTGTTTAACCAACCCTTACACGTAAATTAATTATATTTTCATGGTAGATTATTTACGGTTATATACCACTTACCTATTATTATATCGATATTTAGATTAGGTAGCAATTTCCGTAAACAAACAATATCATTTTTGTAATTTAAGATACACTGTCCATAATGAGAAGCAATTCATAATAATATTACGTCCTATCGATAAAAGACCTTAATGGGAGTAATAATAAAGAACATAAGTACCTATTTGTAGTGTTTGTAAATTAAGTGCTTAATCAATGTATTTGTGGCATGCCTATACGTACTGAAATTTCGGGTTTTAATTAAAATTTGAAACTTTGTCAGTGGGCAGTAACAAAGTTAATTAAATTTCGGCTGAATCAATTTGGAGTGTATGACAAAAAATATATAATAACTGTTATTTTATCGTCATCTTAATAGAGTTCATCTATAATTACACCTATAAGTCTACCTTTTTGAAAAAAAAACAAATCGGTGGACTATAGATAAAAATAATACCTTTCAACGGGATTTTTGCTTAATATACAGGGTGTTTACAACATACATACATCATTATATTTTGAGCCTAATCAAAGCACAGTAATATTCCGTTGTTCGATTTGCATAGCTTAGACCCAGTAAACACATATACGTAAATAAAACGTGGATTCAACGTGTCAGTCGTTGATAATTCTTACGTTAGAAAAGTGACGGTTTATTTTAAGTTTAATTTTACACCGTTTAGTCTAAACGTTATAGGAACGTGTTTTTATTGTCTAAATACAACTACGTGCATTTATTATGTTTAAGTAACGTTGTATATGCATTATAAATAAACCATAAAATAAAAACGTTTGTTTTATGTCTTTTTTAAACGCGTGTCCAACATTGTCAAAAATAAAAACGTTTCTAAAACGTTCTTTATTGAATTTATAATAATCCCATATTTATAGCTAAAATAACGTTATAAATTGTTCATTAGAAGCGCATAATTTTAAGAGGCAACAATGAAAACGTTAAAATGACGTTTTTTAAGAATTTTATGATAATCCGAAAATTTCAGTTAAGGTAACGTGTAAAATATGGCATAAAAATGCGTATTGCTTAATATGGGAAAATTCAAAACGTTTATATAATGTTTATAAAGTATGATATCACAATTCCAAATGTACCTACAATTAGAAGAACGTGTGAATTTGTTCTTAAAACGAGGAATATTTAAAGTGGGAAATTTTAAAACGTTGATAGGTATTACGATTCCAAATACTTTTAAAAAATGTATCAACGAATCGTTTGATATAAATCTAGAATTATTGAAATAACAACGAATAACTATTACGTCCTAAATGTATTTTCAAAAATCTAGAATATATAAAGGTTTAACCTTAATTTACCTACGTAGGTACCAGTTGAAACGTTACTTAAACGTTACTAAAATGCGTAATTAATACGATTACACAAACATTAATTATTAGCTTTTAAAAAACGATAAATGCATGTATATATAATACATGCCTTTGTCGTTTTTTAAAAGCTAAGAATTAACTTTTGTGTAAACGTATTTTAGAACCGTTTAAATAACGTTTGATTTCACTGTTGAATATATATACATAAATACGTTCAATACACGTTTTTATATAGCATTTAACTAACGTTTCGTTATTAGTGTTCTGTAACGTGAAAAAGCGCGACATATAAAAGTAAAATTTACGTATTTAATGTACCCTTTTTTGAAAAGGTGTTTTGTAATGATAAACGTTAAATAAACGTATGTGTGTTTACTGGTGATAGATCCATGATTCGTCATCTGTTGCGACGTTATAAACTTGTTTTCAAGAACTGACATCGTAGAGTTTGCACCGTGATCAGTTTTTCCACAGCATCAATGTTTTCGGACAGGTCAACTGATTGTGGATGACCTTCCAAGCTTCGTCTATCTATCTCGTTATACCAACGTTTCACAGTGGTGAAAAAATATTAGGATTTGAGAATGCCTAACATAACTAGCATATGGACTACAAATTAATATAATAAAATTTTATTCAATCTAGTTGGTTATAATTTATAACAGTTAACTAAACTCTTTGTATCATTTAATAATCGCATAATCTTACCCTGTTAACACTTCTTGATTGTCTTATCAAATTATTAATAGCTACAATCTGTTGGTTCGTATTCTTATTCGATAAATTATGTTACTTTTATGTTTATATTTGGATCACATATACCGAATAGGCCCCCGGTTACAATCGAACAACTCAAAAAATATATCCCGACCATTGACCAGGTGCGGAGCATATTATATAAAGACAAGCGCATGATAACTTATTATTGGTTGAAGTTCAATAATATAAAGCGCATCTCTCATATTATTCTCTTCTTTATACCTGCTCTGTATATAAGATATGGTTATTCAATCTTCTATAGAGTGTACAACGCACAATCAAATCCCAAACAAATCTAAAATATTTGCTAGAAATACAAAATAAATTTATTGGGTTCGATAAAAATAATGAAGATTAATAAGATCACAAACGGTACAAACCTTAACTAACTCTTTCAAGATGAACAAACACCGATAGCATGAATTGAAAGCGGATACCGATTCAAGTGAGTACTCGTATATGCCTTAAGACTTATGAGACATATTTAAATCAAATGGTTCATGACAAAACACTCGCAGAACGTCTAAAACCGTCGAGTATGACAGCGATAAAAAGAACCTCAAATTCTCGACTCTGTTTATTTCCTATTCGGAATATTATTATGACTATAATTTTGTTGTATCACCCTGTAAAAATGAGTAGGTATTCTCTCTACAATTCTGTTTTGACTATAACATGAAATACGAGCCCATTCCCCGATACAAATTTATACGACTAACGATGTCGAGGTATACAAGAAAAACTATTCTAATATTTTATCTGTTAATTAATCCATATAATGAATATCGGATAATAATAACAAAATCCATTGGAGACTCTTTTAAATATAATTTACGGGATGAGAAATGTGACAAGGAACAGTGTAGTCGTTTTAAATTTTATTTTACTTTCCCCCACAGGGAAAGTTTTGTGAACGCGCTAAAGAAAAAAGGTAAAGACGAGTATAACCATTTAGAAGTTCCCTGAGACCATTTCGAAATGGAAGTCTGTCTGTGTGTATGTGTGTCTGTATGTATTCTTAAATAGCGTTTAAAATTTCACCAGTTAAATAGTTTGAAGTTATATTATTATAATTAAAATACGGGTTTGAATCCCAGGTCTGGCAATACTTTTTTTTCTGATTTTCGAATAATGTATAGTTAGTTTGTTACGTGAGTTTATTGGAAATAATGAAAATAATACAATTATAATAATTATTAAAATTCAGTTTCGTTACGCAGGTCATATATTTTTGATTATATTATAACTTGTCGGGATGTGATAAATTCGACTATAATGAAATAGTGTTTAAAATACCATTCATTGTAAAATTAAAGGTTTCCTTAAATGTAGAGCCATTATCTTACCTATGGCAATTAAGTGCCCGTATTTTACAAATTGTTCAAGCTTTTTTATATATATCCAGTCTGAAACTATAAAAGAAGTCTATATATAATTTGGCAAGGTAAAAAACCGTTTAAAAACAGATGACAGTAATTGTAGGTCTAACCACATAGTTGTCAAACCACAGGCAAAAGGGCAACATTAAAATTGTTATGGTAAACGTTGAACACATGTTTATAATGAACTATTTGTATGGAAATGCTTGACAATTTCACCAAATTGCAACTAAAATTGTGTTCGTTTAATTTTAATTTATTTTTTAATGTTTAGTCTATATAGGCATAAATAGCATATGTTTTGTTTAATATAAATAATGAACTGGGTAATTATCTAACGGTGCTATTGATTTACTAAAGAAGTTTTATCGAAATTCCATGAGGAAAGTTTTGCTAAATTTGACCCTTACAAGAAAAGTAAAAATAATAATGTTCCAAATACTTTAGAAATTTGCATCATCCCGTCTATATTATATAGAAAACTGAAAGATAAAAATTCCCGAAACCTGAACAAGAATTTTGTCAACTTCTGAATCTAATTAACTATTACATACGCCCACCGTCAGCATGTACACTTAGTCATGAATTACCCTGTAGATTAAAATATATACGAGGTGTGGCTACAAACTGTCGAACTATACTGCTTATAAAATTTATAAAAATGTAAGTTTGATTCAGTCTAAGCAATCGTAGAAATGAACAAAGCCAAATTTTACTAAATATTTTGAAAATGCAAAAAAGTTTCACGATGCTCGAACATGGTTGTACTTACATTATTAGAAAGGCACCGAGATATCAGATATACGAGTATCTCGTCTCGATGTCGATTTGGAATGTCAAAACTCGTATTTACCAATTTTATAAAGTTTGAGGGAACTGGCTGACGTCAACTGTATACGTTATCGTCTCATACTTTGGATGATTTTCGATATGTTTTGATTGACGAAATATGAATTTGTATAATTGGGTTTAAGGACAGTAAAATAGAGTAATATAAACATGTTTCAACCATTTCTGCGACTTATAAATCCCGTTTTCCTGGGCAAGATTCCGCATAAACCGATGCTCTTTTCCATAATCGTTGAACGGACTTGCTTAGTCGGGAACTTTGTATAAGGGCGCTATGTGTTCGATTTTATCCAAGCGTCTTTATTATTTTTCTCGACTGAATTGGTTGATCGAGGATAGTTTCCTCACCACTAATTTCCATCCCGATCATTCCGCTGAATTAAAAACGCCCCCTCGTATCATATTGCAAACTTTTTGAATGATTGAAATGCAATAGATTCAACAGAAAGTGATTTAAAATAATTTCAATTTGATTCTAACCAACATTGTTGACTTCTCTGTACTTGTTTTATTTTTATATTGATTATATTCAGATAAATTATGTTATATAATGTGTGGTAATGGATATTGGGTAGAATAATTTGATATACTTTAAGTATAGTGTCGATTTTTAAACAAGCCATTTACCTTTAGGGCATCTTTTTGGGCATCCACAAGTCTGAATATATTAAGGATGTAGTTTCATGTACCTAACTTTGATGATTTATTTACGGGTTCCTATTTAATCAACCTCTATTTAAGAACGTTTAATGCTAATTCACTTAAATTTATTGGAGTTGAAATTGGCGATTATCGCACATCCTTTTACTTACAATTTTGTTATTTATGGTTTGATCCTAAAGCTCTTCTGGCTACATATTTTATCCAAAACATACAAATTAATTTTTAGTGGAAACTTTTAAGTTACTTTCTTAGTTTAGACATTTAATTTAACTTTGTTTTTATAAGTCTTGTTTACATACGAAAATTTAGAAATAAGTCCGAGCTTTACGACTATAGGGGTATACGATTTCTCTAAAACTTCTACTGTTCTAACTAGTTTGCAATACCAAGATCTCCTTTTCATTCAAGCCCAAACCATCTCTAGTGTCTAAAGGCCTCTTAAAATAACAACAACTTGACGAGCAGCAAAAAGGCCACTCGTATTTCAAACATCAAGGCTTATACTTCAAAAAATAGTTGATTGCTAGTCTGTTGCCTCTGTATACAGTCCAGCATCCAAAATTGATGATAATTATAGAAGGAAATCGTTTTTGGTGATAAACTTTTTATGTGGCATCACTGTTTGTAAATCAACATGACAATATGCAAATATAGGTTATACAAATATCGAATATGCCAAATAGTTCTCTAATCTACAATCACTTTAGGTTGTGAAAGGATGAAAATCAATATCCGCACGAAATGAGTGTTTTAAAAATGTTATTAGGCATGAAAACAACAAACCTATTTGCTTATAATGCAATACAATCAATCCGAAAACCGTGGAAAAATATTTTTGGGGAAAACTTAAGAAGAAACCTAATAGCTTCAGCTATAACGAACATATCAACAAATAACTCAGACCACTTTTTTCCGTGCAGCGTAAGCTGATTTCGTGAGTTTATGAAAAAGTACTTTATCTAAATGATTCAAAGGTCAGTTTTTCTTGCTTCTTCTATATTTTGAATACAATTTCGTATATGGGACAACTATAACATGTCAAAACCTTTCAATGTCAATCTTCCTTTGGCTAAGTGTTGTTTGTTGTTGTATTTATAATGATTGAATTTGTATTATTCTCTAGTCACGCAAGTACAGAATAATACTCGTTCGATACTTTAAATTTCATCTATAAATATACCCCAAAACCCAACCGCAACAAACACAAAACTCAAAAGAGAGGAATGCAAAATCACTAAGAGGATTGTTTTTACTAAATTCTAAGCATCTCATCTTAAAGAAATACGCTTTTTTATTCATTACAATTAAATTCTTTAATGCATTTTTCGCCTGCTTGCCAAACAAACTCCTCAAAGCTTTCTATTACAAAAAAGCTTCGAATAAACTCTGTGGAGTGTGTGAAACATAGGTGCGTGTCATATAGTCGTATAGCGGAGCGTCACATATTGAAAACTGTTGAGAAAACAAATGCTAGCCTGATTAGTAATAGGTTCTCCTTGTTGTAAAACGTAATCCTTCACGCTAGTTCGGTGTTCAAAGGAAGTTAAGCACGCAATATCATCCATATCGCATGTCGATCAAGAGAGAATTACTTAAAAATTGTCTTGTCAACATATCACACCGTATGGCGCTTTTTATAACGTAACATAAGGCAATACGTTACTAACAAGGATTTTCCAAATCACAAAAAAAAAATTAACTTTTGAAATCACATTTTTAGGGTATAGAGAGACGTGAAGTTAATTGATTTTGATAAAGTACTCCAGCATAATACTGTGTACAAAAAATATGTTTGAGTTAAAACAATCAACTGTCGTAAGAATATCAGAGCCTCAATACCTCAAGATCAAAATTGCCCATCTTATTTACATTCAATAATAATAAAATAAAAATATACCAAGGGAGAGTTACAAGGAATGCTTCAACACAGGCATCAAGTCGTCACAGAGCGACCGCGACCTCAAAAAAGCTAAAAACAGAAATTACTAAATCGTAGCATGAGACCACATAGAGGAGCATGAGTTCGCCTCGTAGTTCCAAGATGAATCGAACCTTGAAAGCTTTTCATGCAAATAGTGGTTTAATTTCACAGTTTGTTAATTTACTTTTCCTGATGGTGATTCACATTATGATAAGTAAGATAAAGATCGACTTAAAGGGACGAGATATCTTGGGGTTTGTTTGGATCAGGTACTGGTATAACTTTTCTTGTTTTCTTTACTTTATTAATATATTGTTCAATTTCAACTCGGCTGTTCTGTATAATGTGTGAAATCCGATGTCTATATAGGTACAATCACGCAACATAACAATATTCGGAATTGTCTAACAATGTCTTTACGTTAAGATTCAACGGAATACCCAAGCGAACTCAGCTAATTCTCTGCTTAGACGAGGTTTCTCAAGTATCTGTTTTATATAGGCCTGCGGATTATGAGCTATTACTTAATCGATTTGATATGATATCAATCAAAACGACGGATAATGCTTCAATACTCGCATTGATTACCTATAATTATGTAGTCGAGAGGGTTTATAATTGTGTATTTTGAAGCCGTCACAGAATGTACTCATCCAGGTCTACATTTCATGTATCGAAATATTAAAAAATAATAATTTAATCGCCCCCGTATTATTGTTTGTACCTAATTAAGAAATTGACAAGATCCTATTAATGATTTAAGGTTATTCAGTTAAATTTATTTCTAAGCTGTGTACAGTTTAGGGTAGAATGTTTGACATGGATAGAGTACTATTTAAAATACTTTTTCCGTGTAATGTGGTTATGAATGAACACTATCTTGAAATAATATCGAAATCTTAACTGAATGATTTGTTGCAGAAAGTCTATATCAATAAATTGTTGTAATGTGCGATATTAACAATTTTTTAAGAAGAAAAACAAAAGGGAATCCTGATGTATCAAGCTGCGTTAAGACTACGTTCAAGTAATTGCAGGACCTCGATGTTATATACCTCACTCTTCAACACGCAAGAGTCGATTAAATGACAACTAAATCGTTATACCATGCTATATAATTTATCAGAATTGTCCAACAGGGTAGTTATTAGAGGCGGCTCGATTTCGAAAAAAAAAAGTAATAAGAGAAATAAAGGATATAAAAGAAATGAAAAATTACACACGACATCGATTTTAATGTTTATGCTTTTACAATTATATGATACAAATCTACACTTATTCAATAGTATTTTGGTATGGGAAATACTGATTGATGTTTCTGAAATACCATCATATAAATATTATAAACTTATTCATTTCTGTTTTAATCAAAAATACGTTATGGAACGTACTTATGAATAATTTATTTTTACTCGCGGGGTCGATTTCTTGAAATAAATTAACAAAAGCATAAACTGATACATATAATTTATTTAAATGGATTTATTAAAAATAAAAACTCACTTTTTGTTTATATGGATTCAAAAAGCGTTACTATGTGAAACTACATAAAATATTTGAAAACTGCGAGCGAACGAAGGACCTTGTACTCGCAAGCGCAAGAGTCAAATAATACTTTCAAAAATGTTGGGAAACTGCCATTGTTACTCCAAAAATTCTACTGATACCTAAGGAATTTAGTTGAATGAAAGTTCAGTTTAATTTGTGGCTTATTATTGTTTAATTAGAAAAAGATACACTTTAGCTCTTTGTTCTTTTCACGTCTAAGTATCTTAAAAAGGCACAGAACTTCGTGACCTTCCTTTATAAATGCTTAAGACTGATGATGGGAGTTTCTTTTTCCGAAACATGGTTCGGATTTACAATTAACGTACATATTTGAATAAAATACTGTGCAGGTAGTGTTTGAAGTTATTATATTGGACTATACGTTTTCAAAGTGTCTAATAATATCTAAGACAATATTTAGTTATCTTCTAATAAGTTTTACCACATAAATAAAGATTTTACATTTTACGTAGGAGGTAAAATACAAATAATAATTTGTTAAATACAGTTATTATCCTTCCTTATAGGTATTAGAGTATAGGTATATTATTGTTTATGTTAACAAAGTGTCAATTGTTTTCAAATTAGCAGTTAATAACAAAACTGTATTTTCTTAAATACATATTATGGACAGAACTATTTCTATATACGTTATTACATGTCAGAGACCTGACCAGCACGTGATATAACATTTTTAAGAATCCTTGAATACGCCGGTACATTACAACTACGCATGAATTTGTTTAGATTCGTGGACTCACTATTTTTTAGAATTTCTATGGGTCAAAATAATACAAAATAACTAAATTTTCTGCTTTATTATTTGTAATTTACCTTCTAAACATTAAATTGTTTGTCGGTGTCAGTTTTGGAGTAATTTCACATTTTTGGCACAAAATGGATAAAAATCACAAGGAAAAAAAAGTTAGGTTATAATTAACGCAAGGGTCCCCCCGTTTACCCGCCTATGGTCATCCTTTTTTATTCAATTTCATGTCAGTTTACGACATTTAACTAGGTGAATAAATATGCTACATTTGGTTAATTCATCTTTACTCGTTTCGAAAATATTTCAAAAAAATCGTCCTCAGGCAGTCATCTTTAACACCCTGTATGTTTGTAAATAAGGACTTTTTGAAAAATTACAATTTAGGTTTTTTTCATTATTAGATGTCCAGAATTCCCTCACAAATTTTGGCCCTGTCTTTCTGAAACACCCTGTATACATACAATGTGTCGCAAGGATAAAGTTTGGAAGAGAAGAAACTTTTTTATTTGTCGATTTAGAAGAAAAAGTCATTCTTTATAAAAACGTCTGCTTGTGTCGAAAGTACAATTTCAAATACCAAATTTACGATTATTATACAGGGTATATCAAAAATAACATTTTTAATGATTTTGATTTTTTTGTTTTTTTTTTAATTTTATGAAAATATTTTCAAAACCGTGATTTATTACACCAATTGTGCAAAAAACACTAATAAATTTTTTTTTTCTCAAAGTGGTTAATTTCATAGCTACTATTAAAATAATAAAATTAAAAAAAAAACAAGGAAATCAAAATCATTAAAAATGGTATTTTTGATATACCCTGTATAGTAATCGTAAATTTCGTGCTCGAAATTGTAGTTTTGACACAAGGAGACGTTTTTATAAAGAATGACTTTTTCTTCTAAATCTACAAATAAAAAAGTTTTTGCTCTTCCAAACTCTATCCGGGGACACATTGGATAAAGTTTGGAAGAAGAAAAACTTTTTTATTTGTAGATTTAGAAGAAAAAGTCATTCTTTATAAAAACGTCTGCTTGTATCAAAACTACAAATTCAAATACTAAATTTACGATTACTATACAGCGTATCTCAAAAATAATATTTTTAATGATTTTGATTTTCTTGTTTTTTTAATTTTATTATTTTAATAGTAGCTATGAAATTAACCACTTTGAGAAAAAAAAAATTTATTAGTGTTTTTTGCACAATTGGTGTAATAAATCACGGTTTTGAAAATATTTTCATAAAATTAAAAAAAAAACAAAAAAATCAAAATCATTAAAAATGTTATTTTTGATATACCCTGTATAGTAATCGTAAATTTGGTATTTGAAATTGTACTTTCGACACAAGCAGACGTTTTTATAAAGAATGACTTTTTCTTCTAAATCGACAAATAAAAAAGTTTTTGCTCTTCCAAACTCTATCCGTGGACACATTTTAGATCATTTTGTGGAATACACGTCGGTTTATTCAGAAAATATCATTCACTCCTGGATAGATGCATTACTTCAGAAAAAAAAAACAATAAAGGGGATCCCACAGTTTTGTTGTTGGTGGATATAGATTATGTAGGGATTTATTCTTGTTGAAGTTGTTTGTTGTCAAATATTTATTAGGTTAATATCTTCAAGACCATAACGTGTCCTTGTGGATATTTTTTTCGTTTAATTAGTTATTTTTGTATATGATATTATAGGTTTGTGTGCTGGTAGGCAGTATTTTCGATAGCTGGCCCAGAAATTCTCTATTATCAACTACAAGTTACAAGTGACTAAAAAAGGACATAATATGGATATAAAACTTATTTTAAGTTGATTATCTAAACGCATTATAATTTATTTATTTACAAAGTTTTCTCTTTATTTTATTTTAATTAAGATACCTACGTAAATACCTATATGATTCTGTAAAAGGTATAAAATATGATAGCAATTTTAGACAGTTTAACTTACATTTAAAACAGGCCTTAAAGGTTGAGTAGTGCTCATGCTAGTTAAAAAATTGTCGCTCTGGAAAAATTTCCTTGTTGTTTGGTCCATATATTAAAATTTATTATTATTTTTTTAAATAAATTCAATCACCTATTCAGTATATATTTTCACATTAGTAATTATTATTTTTATACTTATTTAAATTAGAGGAAAATACACACAAATATATATATAAAGTCCATCTACAAAAATTTACATATTACATACTGTTGAACATAATATTCCGATATAAATGCAATTTAACTTGTTGAGAATAAAAATTGAAGCGTCAAACGCGTTATTGCATGCTTTCAATTCAATGGTAGTCCGAACTACTAACTATAACCAAAGCTGTTTCCCCACCGGCTTTTTCGTATATACTATACCGAAAACAACCGGCAAGGAACGATATTCTTCGACTTATTTAGCGTTATTATGTCCAAAAAATTATATAAGTGTGTTAATTATGTGAATATATTTGATTTTTTTGTATTAAAATCTCAATAAATAAATAGAAGTTCGCCTGAGTTTTGTCAATTCGACGTCGTCGACGCGCAAGGAAGCTTTGTGCGTCGCATAGGCAGGTAGAAGGCGAGACAATCACAAGTTGTCGCTGATCAAAGTTACAGACTTGTATTACTGGATTGCCGCGGTGGGTAAGATACATTTTAGGTCTAGAAATGCTTGGTAATATTTCCTTCTTCTTCTGTGTTTATATACTTAGGCTAATCCAGAGTGATACATATTTTTACGTGGGAAAAATTATTTGTGTCAACAGAGCATTTAATTAAATTATAGCAGCAACCTCAGTCAGGGAACTTCAAAATGGTTATACAGGGTGATTCATTATGGTTGCAACAAACGAAAACTGGAGATTGCTGAAAACAATTCAAGCATTTTTTTCCATTGAAACCATATCCGCAAATGCTTCGTTATCGAGATACAGGGTGTAGAAATTTAGTCGTCAAATTAACTTTTTTGTTCATTTCTCAAAAACTAGCCAACCGATTTCGACAAAATTTTACATGCATTTGGGGACCGATAGCCTAAAATAATCTGCATTATTTTGGCTTTCATTAACTGTCATTGGCGTAGATATAGGGGGCATTTGGTAAATTTTACACATAAATTAATTAAAGACAGCTTTGACAAGCTTCATTATTTTAAATTATTACTTTTTTAAAAAGAGCAACTTATAAGCTACAAAAAAGTTAATTACGTCGATGTGGTGATTTCTACCATTTTTATGGAAACCGATAAATTGCAAGTTAATGGTAGTAAATCAAAATAACGTTTACCAGAAAACCAAATGAAAAATCAAAGTTGCCATGGAAAACGAATGCCGCAACAATAAAAAAAAACTTTGACAGCAACAAATTTAAATTAGTTAAAATTGTTTTATTATTTCGTAGTTGTTTTTAATATTGCGAATGTTTTTTTCTAAATTAAAATGAGTTTTTCCATAGAAGAATATGTTTGTGTAATGCAAATGCAAGAGCAGCGGCCAGAGAATACCAAATTAGTTATTCTAATAGACGTCATCCATTTCACAAAACATGGACGGCTACATTTCGTTTGTTACAACCATAATGAATCACCCTGTATACGTCTATATATCAAATTTTTTTTAGCGCGTTCACAATACGTTCCCTGGGTCGGGAAAGTAAAAATCGAAAATAATAAAACATTTAACGGGTGCCCTCGAGGCACGAATAGCCATATCCATATGAATATCAATTTCTAAATCATCTTCATTATAATAATTACTGATGTGTTAGTGACCTCTAAGTGATTATCGAATTGAAGTCGGTTGGTTTTTGGTCAATTTCATAAACAGAGTAACTCCTCTGTCGACGTTTCGACTATTATTAAGCCATCCTCAGGACACCACAATACAATACCTGTCTTGATTGTTTTATTTATGCATGTATTTAACAATTAATTGTAAATTTTAAGTCACCATTTATGTTATTCTTTTTTGTTTGTTGTAGTGTTTTGAGGATGACTTAATACAAGTCGAAACGTCGACAGATGAGTTACTTTGTTTCTCTAATGGACCTTAAACCAACCAACAATATTCTAATAATTGTGGAAGTTATTTTAGATCCATTTTCATTTGTGCAATGATTTTTTTATTATAATTTTACGCCCTACGTAATCTAATCAGTTCAATAGTAATAATAATAATAAATTTATGTCAAAAATTATGTAGGTACAAAACAGAAAATCAAAATAGTATTAAAATGCAGAAAGTAACTAGGCTATAGTTAGCATCCTATATAGTTAAATAGAAAATCATTTATAGAGTAAGATTCTAATTCTAAATTTACTGACATTCCCAAGGATTTTTGTATCCAATTTAAAATAACCCAAAACACGTTTAGCCCTGTGATAGGGGTGCACACAATCCTCAAATTTTTAAATAGCAGTAGTGATACCTCATGTGAAAGCATTTCTTATCTGATTTTGAGCAATAGGTTACTTTCGATACTTATCAGCATAATTCTCGAGAAAATTGCGTTTAAAATTTCACCAGTTAGATATATACCTATACAGCTCTTATAGAAACTTTTATAAATTAATTTACATAAGCGTTGGTGTCGTATAAGTGGTAGAACGCAGGCTTTCTATACGGAAAGTCCCCTCGGTTCAAATCCCAGCCCCGGCAATATTTTTTTTAAATAAAATAAATAGTTTGTTATAATACAATTATAATAATAATAATTATTATTACAATTCTGTTTCACTGTCGGGAACGTTGTCTTTCACCCTTTATATGTAGTTTAGAGAACACAATTTTGCACCTTTACCAATTTACTAACCGTCTTGTAACTTTATTTAAAATGATCGAAATCGCGTATATTTCTGGTGATATTTTTTCATGACACTGCTAACTTCTCTAAGTATTATATAGATATCAAAAATATATTACTGTCATCTTAATTTTATAAAAAATAGCCATGATTTGTGATTTTAACTTTTTAAGGAATAATGGGTTACAGGGCTGTTTCTCAGAGGTAATGCATTTACATACCCCCTAGCCCTTAAACCAAAAAACATATAGTATTTTTAAAATTATTTGCACAAAACCAGCATAAGTATTTTATCTTTATATTTGTATTGTTATTATTATATAAATATATTGTATCTACGCTGTAATAATGGACTGTTGTCTGTAGTTTAATAAATAAAATAAAAAAAAAAGTAGGTAATAATAATAATAGATTTTAATTAAACTAAATCTTTGTTAATTATTTCTACAATTATTGTGAGAATTTGTCTCTTTATTTCATTTATTTATTTATTTTTATTTTACTTGTATTTTGTGATGTTGGATTATTATTGTAACGGTTTGTATGCTCGGTAAAGTAAACAGCTATGCTAACCTTCGCCGAGCTTAAAATAAAAGCCTTTACTATTATTTATCAAAATGCAAAGTGTCTAATTTAAAAAACTATAGAAATTGATGTTGTGCTGTCAGTACATTCCGAAACATCCTGTATATATAAATACATTATATGAAATGATAATATCTGAAAATAGTATATAGAAATTATAGACCTATCTATAGCATCTACTTCAAAACAAATAAAACATTTGAGCGTACCCTATATTTTCTAAATCAGAATTCAATATTGCTGAAGAAAATTATGAGAGAGTACTTATATACGTTATATAGCAAAAATATCGTGTTTCGTAACTTACATGTGAATTAACAAGTTCATCCAGACTATGCACACAGGGCACTGAGGGGTCAAGGGTCGTCTGGACGTTCTCCGGGCGTGTCACATAGCGTCGCGACGGCCTATATGTCCTTAGTTAGGACGCCTGCGCTGCCTCTGCGACAAGTGACAATCGTCCTTTGCAGTGACAATTCTGTACTGGCTCCGCCTTTATGATATCTTTTACGTATATAACAGGTCTACGTATATAAAATGCAAAATATATACAGATGTTGGAATTTGTTCAAGTTGAGTATGTACATAAGCAGACATTTTCAGTTGATACGAGGAAGAATCATAAAACCAAGAAAATACTAATTTACTTCAAAATTACCAGAGTCAAATGATGCTTATTATATATAGGGTTACATCATAACTAAAGCACAATTTTGCATTACTGTAAAGCCACCATTGCACAGGGTGTCTCATTTTTCGATATCTTGGACTTTGCGGTTTTCGCGAATATGTGAGTTACTTTTTTGAGAAACGAAAGATGCCGCAAACAAAATGGTCTAGCCCTCTTAGTTTCCGAGTAATAGGGCGATATTGTAAATATTGCCTCTCGGTTAGCCCTGATAGAGATTTTTGCATATAATCCAGTGGCGTAGTTACATTTTTAATGCTGGGCTTATTCTGGAAAGTTAAAATTTTAACATACTGCCATGACTCCTTAAGAGCGTTAAATTGCTATAGGCTGTAGTTCATTTTCTTTGAAATAGGTATAGTTTTATGGTTCGTATCTAGGTTAGTTTACCATATATGTCAGACTCCTAAAAATACTTCGGAGGCTCTGTTAGCTAGACCAATGAGGATTGCAGGAGTACATCAGGAATTTTAAAGATTTTATGCATGAGTATATGCCGATACAATATTTTGAAATTAACTACACAAAGAAGGTTTTGATCACCTCCAGCAAAGTTTTATTACTTTTCTGTTTACATTTTTGTATCATTTCAGACATGTTTCCGAGGGTCTATACGTCCATCAATTAAACACTAGAAAATATAACGAGTTCACGGAGACATACCTCAAAACATCGAGAGTTTCTCTTACCTCGGCAGCATTCTCGCACGCGAACGCAAATATCGATGATGAAATTCAGCATCGTATAAGATGAAGCGCATGTTTTGGTTCACTGAGGACAAGGGACTTCATAACATCGACGTTCGAACTAAGTTGCGAGTGCTATTGTAGTTCGTATCCTTACGTACACCTGTGAGTCTTGGACCACTTATCGGAGGCATTTAAAAACCCTAGAGAAGTACCATCAACGATGTCTTAGAAGAATTCTAGGAATCAAATGGCAGGACCTGGAGGAAGCTGAATCAACTAGCATTGAAGCGATGATTGTGAGGCACCCGCTGCGATAGACTGGCCACGTAATCCGTGTGTTCTATTGAGAAAAAAAGAGGTTCCTACCATTGGGGTACAAAACACTCTCTAGTTTCAAGTTTATAACAAATATATTTGTCGTAAGTTTAAAATAAAATTCATTTCTAGTTTTTGCTTAATTCGTGCGCAAAAACCTTCAAATTAGATCGAATATTTTTTAAACCCCTATTTGTGTCACATCAACTTGCTCTTGACATTATTTATTAACAGTTTTGTCAAAAGAATATCGATCCCTCGTTAAAACAAAAGGTCTATAAATAATTTCGTCCATCCCAGTCATTTTAAACGTCAATACGATTTTGAAAATGATTAGAGTGCTTTATCAACATAGATATCAATTTTGCAGAGTAAATTTTCCTAGATTGAAAATCTTTAATTCTCAATTTATCCCGAGTCCGCCCATGGTAAGGTCACAGCACAAGATAGGAAGGCCATCATGATCATTATCATATTCAGTTCTAAGCCATTGCCTCTGGTCTGGTTGTTTGCGTACGGCATCATACTACATATAGACATACACTATACTGACTATACTGTACTATAATCCATAATCCAATGTATTGAATAAAGAGAAGCGAAGAGCGTGGCGTATTACACGAATATACCTACATGTGTGTGAGAGTGTGTTTGTGTGTTAGAAAATGCCACCACTAGAGGGCAGCTAGAAATGGATTGCAGAGGCGTATCTCCAGGTGACACTCAGATACGCCCCGCGCAAGCGCCACAGGGCTTGGTGACATCCCTACCGCTTCGGTTGACAACGCGACACAACGCCCCACCTGTGTATCATTGGCCCCAATGTCATCCAATGCTCTTTTGTATAATCAGCTGTATAAATATAATGGTTTACGAAAAAACTATACCTACCTCTATCTCTAATACATTATTGTTTTAGCTTTTAAATGAACACTGACAATTTATATAACTTAAACTTAATATCAGTGAAATGGGTTGTATTTTAGAAATTTATAATATACTTTTTTAACAGTAACTTTACTTAAGTATAGCTGGTTTAGGCGAAGGTCGAGGTGGCCTCAGGAATGCTTTAGTTGCAAAAACATTGATTCGCAACTTCAATGTATCAACATTTATTTATTTTCTACAATAAAACAGAAAAAGAGACTATCAACCTCATTTGATATGTACCTAAGTATCTACTAATGCTTAAGGTTTGTGCTTGAGATATACTATGATCCCATGATCAATATACCTACATAGAGAAAACTGAAGCACTGAACGAAAAACTAAAAATATTAGCGGGTTATCTAAATCCATTTAAGCTAAATGCTAAATATTGTTGTTGAGGAATGATCGATATTTTCATAGATTCTTGAGCTTTTTACATTTGTTTCTCAATAATAACAACTTCTGTATATCGGTCGAAATTGGACAATAAGGATTATATGAGATTATTAAAACGCAATCAATACAGACCTATCTGTATTGATTTCGTTCAATCTAAATTTTTAAAAATTGTGTTTAGGTTTTTGTGAACAAGTGCGGAAAAGCCTCTAACGAAAAAGACTTTAATATCGTATCGATTGATTAAGAAATAATGTTACGGATGTATAGGTAACATTTAAGGTCACGTGCCCGAAATCCGTCCACTGCCTTAAATTCGTCCCCCGGTCTAAATTCATGTACAATGTGGCAACGTTATCAAACAGTACAAGCAAAGCTTAATAACCATTCAGTTGACGAGAGTGACCTTGATAGGGTTGTTTATTTTATCTATTTCCCACTGAAACTTGAAAATTAAATATTGTAACAGTGCGATACAGTATCAAATCCAGTTTAAACAATTATATTTATTCTTCATGGTAAGTTTTTCATGATTTACCCATTGATATTTATAAATCAGTATATGAATTAAGCGTAAAGCAGTTATTACAGGCGGGTACTCGCAGACATTTGGTCAGGAGCAGGCGCCATTTTTATTATAACTCTTAAATCAGTCCCCCTTGAGTTTCCCAAGTTCGTCCGGGGACGAATTTACGAGCCCTATTTTTTTTTTATTGAAATATATTTAATTTATTTCTGGCCACGTAGGAAAATTAGTTTCTAAGAATATATAACCGCTTATAAAAATAATAAATAAATAATAAAAATATTCTAAGAAGGTTTGTAATGGTTTTAACTAGATTTTCAATGAATATAAATAAGTATATAAGGGGGCGGAATTAGGAAAACTTTTTGTCAACTCAAAGTTATTGTATTTTTGCGTTTTATTTTTATTTTTCGGTCAAAATTACTTATTGAGAGGATTACATTAACAGAACTATTATATATGGAGTTGAGTTGCCTTAATCATTTTTTGATGTATTTTTAACTCCTAACAAATAATTATTATTCACGATTTTGCTTAGAGGGACGATATTTGGGCACTATACCTTATAGGCATTTAATTATTTTTTAAACAAAAAATACCAGCTCATAGAAAAATAATAATTTCAAATTGTTTTTGATTTGAACTAAAACAGCAACTATTGTAAGTACATCTTATTTTTTAGACGTACCTTTATTATTAATAGAATTAATAATGTTATTGCCAAATGGGGTTTTGTTTACTGCAGAAGAAGTTATTCTGTTAACAGTTCCAATCAGGTTTATTTTTCTTTAACATAATATTTTTTTCGGTGTGGATAATTGATTTAAATTTATCTATCAGGAGAGTGTTTTGTAAGTTTCAACCATTGTCGGCAGTGAAGATCAGTGATATCACTCGAAACATGTAGTATGGCTATGAAAATTAGATACCATATTATAGGTATAATTAGATATTTAAATGTAAGAGAAAAGCCATTATTACACAAAATACCTACAATCATTTTTTTATCGAAACTTTATTGTATCAAGCGCATAATAACACACAAAAAAATCTGGATTTTTGGCACAAAAAAAAAATAAAAATAGAAACAAAATAGGCTCCCGATTATGTTGCTGTTTGGACTTATTCTTTATATGTTTTTTAGCTTCTGCTGTTCTAAGTCCTACCGATTTTGCAGTTTTGAAATACTTTTTTTGAGACTCTTTTAACTTTCTTCTTCTCCCTCTTTGCTTCGTTACCCTCCAAAGATTTTTAAGGAAGCTAGACCACGGCTATATATATCTAACTCGCGATAAATAAAAGTCCAATTTACGAGAACCTGTAGGTATTTAAAAAATCAATCGGCTTTATTATTTATTTTATTGATCATAAAACGTTTTTAATCAAATGTCAGGGAAATTAAAAAATTGGCTGAATTTTGAAAATCTTAAATCCAAACTTTCAAGTTCAATTGAAACTATACTTTTGTGACTATATTTCCAAAAATATTGTTTAATATGCAGATTTTTTTGTTTATCTGTATTCCGGCTGCTATTTTGTTTAATTTTCAAAATATTTTGGGAATTGCAATTAATTAGGGACTGCGGAAAGACGTTGAGTTTTGGAGTGTCTATGTGCTATATAGCCACTATTTATCTCTCTATAGTCTTGTTTAATTATTTTACTTAAACTAAGAAGTCATGTAATGTGTTATTCGTGAGATATATAGATGAAATAAGTAAAGTGAATAATTAAAAAAAATAATAAAGAATATAAAAATAAATAAAATAAAATGTTGCTTTCAAAACTACTATTTGTGTTCCACCCTTAGCCATCAATTTTATAATTTTAAATGTCACCCCCTGTCTTGGGACATATCATTTTAAGTAACTTATAAAGTTCTATCTGTATACCAAGGCTAAATTAAATGTTTCGAGATAACGGCATACAAATAAAACAGTAGATAAAAAATCGGAAAATTATTCCCAAATGCATTCAGGGAAAATTACGAATTTTGAATATTTAATATGTCATATATCTTTAAAATACCTACAATTTATCCAAATAAACAACATACCTACATTTCATATTTATTTTGAAACATTTGCTATACCTAGAGGTATTATGTAGGTCAGTACGTTCCCCTATATATCTATCCTACATTTAACAATGTAAGGGAGCATTGCAGCCGGAGAGGGATGCATGGTCTTTTCCCCCAATAATATTATATATATGTCGATAATATAGCCTAGTTTTATTTATCAAAACAAACAGAATAAGAGATATTATGTAGTTTGAAAAGAAGTAACCTATTCTACTATACTTTTAGTATACGGGGGTTAAAAATATTAAATATGTTTTTTTTATGTTTCAGAAATAAAAATTGAATGTTAGTCTAGTAAGCACTGTTATATTATCTCCAATTAGATGAATCACTTAATATACACCAAATATTGTCACTAAATCTCAAAATTGGCGCCCAACGTGGGATCGTTCGATTTTCCTAAAATCCTGATCTATCTATCTATCGATTTGTTAATAACGGGTGATTTTTTAGCAACTTTCTTTTCGACTTACAAACGAACAACGCTTGCAGATTATTGAATTTTAATATCAAAATTCATGCTCGGTTAAGAAAGTGCATCGTTATGGTCAGTTTGGGCGACCTTCTGAGGCCGCTATTCGAAATCTTGTGACTAAATTTCTGACATATAGTGATACTGAGTAAGAATAATTTAGTGGATGCGACAGCATTTTCATTTCCCAATCTAATTTGGATTTGTTTACACTTCCGATTATACCGGAAGTTGATGAATAAATTAATATTAATTTTAGTTTTTAGGTGACTCACAAAAAATTAACGGATTTATATCTGGTCACTTTGCCGGCTACTTCACTAATCATCCATGTATACCTACCAGGAACGGTTTCATCTAAATAGTGACGAACAGGGACGGTATAGTGACGAGTTGATAATGATGAACTTTTGCACCATTAATAGGTTTCTAGAGGTTGAGCGAGCGGTTTCTTCAACACGGTAATACACCCGCTCATTCATCGAACATTGTGCTAACGTTTTTGGCAAAACATAAAATTACTTAACTTCGGAAATTGCTGGCTGCGACTTTGGGGTTTACATAGAGACGATCGGAACAAATGCAACGAGTGCCCAGAAGGTCATTCCGAGAGCTGAATTTCGATAACTACTTCTGGATGGATAACTGAAATTAATTGATTATATTAATATACAAATAGCACAAATTCCTGATGATTTAGGTCAACTTATCTATATACAAAATTTGTGCCCTAGTGATTATTTTTTTTTACGTTTTTTCAAATAAATCGAACAATATTTGATAGATTTTATTAATTTTTTAGATACGCGTTTGCACGACAATTTTTTATTGGAAAAAACTCCAGTTTCTTGAATTACAAGGTGTTTAAAAGCTTAGTCCCAATAACTTATCTACCCATATTTTTTGTAACCCTTGTATAATCAAAACCAGTTTTTTTCTGTGAATAGTTCATTTTATTTAGAAACTATTTACTCTCTTACAAAATTTTAGTTTGTCAAACAGTTTAGAGATGAAAAAATATTTTCTAAATTCCTACATGCCAGAATCAGTACTTAATAATTATTATTATTGTAACTTAGCATAAAGTATTTATAAAAAGGTGGTTACGATTACTTTGACAAATACAAAAAGATGATATTATAGTCACGTTTAGGTTTAACGTGAACTACGAGGGCATTGAAAATAAGGACCTTATCTAAAAGATTGAAACACCGAATACCAAGTTTAAATAGACTAAGTTTATTAGAGTTTACAAAATGATGAAACTTAAATTAGAGAATATAGAGTTATAATAATAGAATACAAATAATATTACTTACATGAAAATATAAGACCACATACGGTCAAGTTGCACTATGTTTCACATTTTACTGCCTTCAGGTTTTCTTACTATTAGTTTAATATTAGGACACAACTAAACTTATTTCTCTGGAAAGGAGAATTTATAATAAAACAGTTATCCCTCTCTTAAACAATCTTGCGTCTAAATCCACCCTATGTGACCAATGATAATGAGGGAGGCTGTAATATCATTTAACCTGATTTGCGTTTAGAATTTCGTTTTTTTTTTTTTTTGTTTTTACGGTTTATCTCTAAGTCATTATGAATTTTAACTACGTATTAAGTACTGATTCAGACTTGTAGGGATTTAAAAATTTTTTTTTTGTCTCGAAACTGTTTGACAAGCAAAAATTTGGAAGAAAGTAAATAGTTTCTAAATAAAATGGTGTATTCACAGAAAAAAACTGGTAATGATTATACGAGGGTTACAAAAAATATGGGTAGATAATTTATTGTGAAAATTTTAAACAACTTGTAATTTTAGAAATTGGAGTTTCTTCAATAACAAACTGTAGTTAATTGGTGCAAACGCGTATAAAATCTATCAAATAAAACGTAGAAAAAATCACTTTTAAATCATCATATTTTCGGTCAAGGAATTGGTGCTATTCCGTTGGATACGTCATTTCCGGACACCCTGTATATTAATTTTAAGTAAGTATGGAATTGTCTTTGGAAGAATATTGCTCTCTTAATACCCTGTACTTATATACAGGGTGGTCCAACGAAAAGTTTGCACCTAGCTTTTCTCTTTTTTTTGTAGTCGAATGCGAAAATGCTCGGACACGTCGATTTTGCTTTTGAGGGGGACACATTTTAAACATATTTTTCGATCTGCGCCTTTAACCCCCTAGCGGGGGTGAGTAACAACCCTAAAATTTTAAATGGAAAGAGGGGTCTAATGACATATCATTTGAAAGGACACAAAATTGTCTTTCTAATGATACCCTATTTGTCGAATTTTACTAAAACAGTTAATACGAAAACGACTTTAAAGACATTAAGCCGATAATTTTGGTATTAATGAGAAATACAAATAAGTTTTAATTATTGCGAGTGAAAACACCTGCAATCGTTAGTACATTCCAATGTTTGTTAGTTTTAACATTGCTTTGTAAAAAAAGTAAACAAGCTGTTAAATTGATTTATTAAAACGTTACATTAACAAATGTTGAAAATGTGACCCATTTGATTCCATACAATAATACAGATTTTGTTCAAATCTATTTCTAACATTTTGTAGCATATCAGGTGTTATGTTTCTGCACTCTTCTGTAATGCGTTGGCGAAGATCTTCTATGGACTCGGGCTTCGTGGCAAAACATTTATTTTTTAAGTGCCCCCAAAGAAAAAAGTCTAAAGGCGATAAATCCGGTGACCTGGCAGGCCATTCAATTGGGCCCCTCCTTCCAATCCACCGTCCAGGGAACCGGTCATCTAAGAACTGTCTTACAGGAGCCACATAGTGCGGAGGTGCTCCATCTTGCTGGAAATAAAGCCGATCAGCAGTATGATTTTGGTCATCTTCTATTATTTGTGTTATTAAAGGATCAATTGTGTCTTCAAGCATGTTTAGGTACACTTCACCAGTTAAATTTCCAGGAATAAAAAGTGGTCCTATAATATGATTTCCTAATATGCCACACCAGACGTTTATTTTTTGAGGATACTGGGTATGAACCTCACGGAATAAATGTGGGTTACTGTCATCCCAGTAACGGCAATTGTGCCTATTTACAGCTCCATTCAAATAAAATGTGCATTCGTCGGAAAAACAAATGTTAAATAATAATTGCGGATCTTCAATTAAACGCTGGCTCATTGCTTCACAAAATTGCAGCCTTCTATCAGGATCATCCTCATTTAGTTCCTGTACTAATTTGATTTTGTACGGATGAAATTTGTACGCTTTTAAAATTCGTATTATGGACGAGCGGGAGACACCTGAGGCTTCAGCTAGTTGACGGGTACTTTGACTATGATCCATTTCAACATGCCCTAAAACAGCGACTTCCACAGCTTCATTTCTGATCGGTTTCTGCGGCTGGTGTTTTACATTACAGACAGATCCGGTATCTACAAACTTTTTAACTAACTTGCCAACGTACACATCATTCACATTTTTATCGGGATGTCTCTCATTAAATAAGCGAGCCGTAAGTCTAGCACTACTATTATTTTGAAAATAAAGTTTAACAATTTCAACTCGTTCTAGAATGGAATAAATCATTTTGTACGGTAAAAGTAAAATAACTTGAGAAGCAACCAAACTGAATCAATGAAAAGACTAAAATAAACGGTGTAAATTCTTTTCCTACACGTATCTGCAGTTTTTATTTCAACAAAAAACGCAAACGATTAGTGAGGAATTTAGTTCTGATAAATAAGATAGTGTTTTTGAAATCCCGTTTTTCTTCAAAGTAAATAATTTAGAAATGATTGTAGTTGTTTTCAGTCGTAATAATTAAAACTTATTTGTATTTCTCATTAATACCAAAATTATCGGCTTAATGTCTTTAAAGTCGTTTTCGTATTAACTGTTTTAGTAAAATTCGACAAATAGGGTATCATTAGAAAGACAATTTTGTGTCCTTTCAAATGATATGTCATTAGACCCCTCTTTCCATTTAAAATTTTAGGGTTGTTACTCACCCCCGCTAGGGGGTTAAAGGCGCAGATCGAAAAATATGTTTAAAATGTGTCCCCCTCAAAAGCAAAATCGACGTGTCCGAGCATTTTCGCATTCGACTACAAAAAAAAGAGAAAAGCTAGGTGCAAACTTTTCGTTGGACCACCCTGTATATTATAGGAAACTGATAATAAGTGTTTATTGAATTTTAAGGTTTCTTTCATCAATAGCCACATAGCGGAACGTGGCTACGCAGGTATTCTAATTGCTGTTCGGCATTGTCTACACCTAATTTAACACGTGCCATGCACCATGTTATTCCACGCATCTGTAGGTACAAGTTATTACTACTACCAACTGCCTAAATAATAAGGATAAAATTAATAACAAACAATAGGTACTCACTATGTATAATAATAATTATGTTACCAAGAAAGAATATGACAACTAGTTAGAAACACAAACTTTTATTGCAACACTAAATTCGTACATAGCGTGCGTCGTAAAAAGATGCGTGTTCGATTAAATGAAATGCGCGCCAGATACGTTGGGTTATACCGTGTGACACACTCAAGTTGTTAACGCGGCAGTCTGACTACCACTGAGAATTGCGAATTGTCGCACTTGTCACATGGAAGAGGCGGCATGCTTTCACTTGTCGATGCGCACAATTTAACAAGGGGCTGACACTATTTTTTTATTTGATCTCAATTAACATAGCAAAAATTAATTGACACTACATATTTGCACGCGGATTGTCTCTCTAGTTGGAAACCGACAATGTTAGGCTAAAATCGATCTTTTGAATCGATTCTCTTTGGAGCGATTCAATCGAGGATTGATCCTATTATACAAGCGATTTTAGAACGGATACTTAGATAAAGTTTAATGATGGTTGAAAAAGACTGTATTGAAATAAACCAAGTTGATGATGTTTTTTCAAAAACGAAACATCGCAGTGAAAATTTGTAAACGCTATCGTTTTCTCCTTAAAAGTACCAATGAGAAAGTGCTTTTCATTTTTTTATATCTGTAAAAATAAGATCAGAAATGAATAAAAACTAAAATCGCTATAAATCGTTTTTTCAAGAAATTTGAAAAAAAACGGTTAAAGTTAGTTTACTTTTGAAAACACCATTTTAAAGCTGTTTAAATTGTATAACTTTTCTCTAATTTAACCGACATTGTAACTACTTATCACTATATTTTCGTATTTTTGAACCTTCCTCTTGTATATCTTTACTGTTTTTATTTTTAGAGATGTAGGTTCGTATAATAATAAAATATTTCATTTTTATTTCCATGTCCAACATTTACATAACGACGTTTCGTCGCATTATTTGCGACTTCTTCAGGTTTATTTATATTTTTCCAAAATTGGGTAAATAAAAAACAAATATAAAGTTAGACATCATTTTACAAATACGTTAAAATTCATGCATGAAATTTGTTTTTTATTTACAGAATTTTGGAAAAAATAAAAGTAATTATTGGACTTGTGCCAAAAGCATAAATTATAAAAAAAGGAAAAAATAAAAATAAACATGAAGAAGTCGCAAATAATGCGACGAAACGTCGTTATGTAAATGTTTGACATGGAAATAAAAATGAAATATCCCTAAAAATACTGTAACTACTGTTTCCAAGAATCCAATGCTATCCCATTTTTATCTTGGACACAGTGTATATTTCCGTATAAAAACTGTTTTTAATTTTTTTTGTAGGCATCAGTTTTTTTTATTTAAATTATTTCATATTTCGAATAAGTGTCAGATTTTTTTTATGTTGACCCCTTTTCCACTATTTACGAACGCCTATGTAAGCAAAACTTTCTGCTATGTTTACACTACAAAAAAAATTGTGTAAAATCACCATAAAAATCATAGGTAATATTATGCTCTGGTTTACCATGTAAAAATTACATTGTTATATATGCTAAATAAAAGCATGATAGGTAAATTTACAGATTCAGTATGTAGTTTTAATTATTTGTGCATGAAATTTAATGTAAAATTCCCATTGTCTATATGTTTACAATTACGTAGTTGAGCACGTATAAATACAAGATACTCCAAGGGATACGTATACAGGGTGATTCAACTTTTAATGGGGAATCTTCACCTGCGAGTTATATGGCGCAAAATATGATGAAAAGCATAATATAGACATAGGTGGGTCGTATTCAACATACATGCTGTTAAAAGTGAAGCTCCGATTATGCTTTTTTATCTTATAGATCCGAAACATCAGAGCTTCACTTTTAACACCTATGTTGAATCCGAAGCATTTACCGAGCTAGGTCCTTTTCTTTTGTTCACAACTATGTATATAGCTGGTGAATTTTCCCTCTTCAAAGTTAAATCGCCCTGTATATACAGGTTGTCCCGTCAACGTTGGGCAGAAATTTATCTGAAAAATAACCATCTTTAGCATACTAGCAAAAAGGAACTGAACATTTACGAAACTGTTTAATTTTTAACCTCCTTTTACACTCTTTTCAAACGCCAATGTGATTTAATTTTTTATTTCAAATATGTTAAATTATACTCTATTAAATCAATGACAAATTATTCAATATTTCAGATAATTTTTTTAATTGTTGAGCCCTTTTGTAAACCTCTTGCCTACGCTCAGTGTTCTCCAAAAGTTAATCAGCACCTAGAAATATCCCGTTGTAGATATTTTTGTACCAAATTTGTTAAAAATCTGTTAAGTGAGTTTTGAGTTATCGTGGATACAAATCATTCTGACCCTTTTTTAGACTTTTAACGGGCGCGTATGGTACATAAATTTTTGTCGTATATTGGTAACACTAATTCAACTACACTCAACTCAATATATCATTTTTATTTATTTATGAACGCCTATGTTTTATTTTTTTGACCTCTTTTGAAAGTATTCATGAACGCCTATGAGAACTAATTCTTCTATTTGGCATATTTTAGGTTATAGGAGCTGCTATAACAAATTAAAGTCAAAATATCGATTTGTTAAAGCTCGATATCTTATTAAGTCCGATATAATCGCGATGCGATTATTTTGCTTTCGATCTAGCTTTTATTTACGCACTAGCTAAGTAACGCTGATCTTTTCTTGGACATACTGTATATATGGTAGATTGTACATCGTCATTAATATTTTATAAATGGAATGTTGCGACCCCCAACTGAGCATTACACTCTTGAATTCAACTAATAAACAAATTACGCAATTATATTTGTAAAATTAATCCGTGATTTATAAAAATACTATAGTCAGCATTTACCCAATAATAAAAGTGTATTTCACGCATGGTTCTAATAAAAGCGAAGTTACCTCGCCCTTATCTTTTTATCTGTTTTGGCTAGATAAAGTAAAGGTGTAGCAGAATTTGCAATACCCATACATTGGCAGGCAGGCAGTTGTGAATTGTTTAATGATTAAGTGCTTTGTCAGTCGTGACTTCGACTGTCCGCCCGGCAAACCCGGGCTGGTTGGGTTGGACCAAATATCCCGCGGCATCCCGAGATATATTTATATCCCAGTTCTTACATCTTGAAATTAACTGTTAAGTTGAGTAAGGTTCTTTTCTCTCTCTCACTCTAACTAGGTATGCAAGATACAAAGCGATTATCTTACATTATCGATTAGTTCAATCGATTTTTTCCCGAGATTTACGTCTAGATAATTAACAAAATAAATGCTAATTCTCATGACTTTTGACTGTTAAATTTCTTAGTGCTCTTCAGGTAAAATGGAGAAGTTGTTTATCTGAACTTGTCAACTCGTTAGCGCTTAAGTTAAAGTTAATAATAGATGATGTTTTTGTAAGAGACGCTCATGACAAATTCGATCAAAAACTGTCGAGATATTTTTTACCGCAAATATCGATATACGTTTATAATATCGTTCTTCTCACCCGCACTCATATAATCTGTATATGAGATTCTGTTACTTATGAATTGAAATATGAGTTAAAATAAATCAAATATATATACTGTTTGCTTGGCCATCGGATCTCCTTCGAGAATTAAAACGTTTTACACAGCATCAACTTGTCTTGCTCCATTCATTGATTACCAACTATACAGGGTGTTCATAAAGTAGCGGAACGGGCAATTATTTTTTTTAAAGAAAGGCCGAGACATGTCAGTTTTGATTTATGTTTAGGAATGGTGTAGCCTTCGTATTTGATCCGAAATCTGCAATCATCTAAGTCATGTTTATTTCAAATTGGGCACTTTTAAGTGGCTGCTGTCATCATTGAGTACAATGATGTGACACATGTGTGGGGGTAACATAAGAAAATTTTTGAGAATTGGCAGGTTTTCCTAACGAAGCCATAATTGCTGCTATGGAGAAATCTCAAAAACCGTGTTTACCTAACTAGACCACAGAATTTAGGCACCGCATTCAAAACGAGATTCAGTTGATCACTCCCGCGATCATAGAATGGCAGATTTCGGGTCAAATACGTATAGGCTAAATTGCAAAAATGCACCATTTTGAAAATAATCGCCCGTTCCATTGTTTTACACCCTGTATATTTACTGGTTATAAATACAGTATATAGTAGTATTATAGATACTTCCACCGTAGGCAAGTTCATTTCTAGCTCAAAACAAATACAAAGTAACAGTATATAGAGGGGTAGTCTTCATGATTATATCAGCAGAAGAATCAAAATAATATTTCATTGATTTATTAAAAAGAATATGCAAAATAAGATTTACTATTCTATAAGGCATATTCAAATTCAAGTTATAAACCATATTCATATCAACCAACCGCCAAACAACCTGTGGAATACCTCGCCCAACATGGGACACGCAACGTACGTAATGAGTTTATGAAAAAGCACTAGCATATTAGAATATCAATATTAAATACCTAGTAATTTGATTTTATTATGGTCTGGAACCCTGCGCTGGCCATAGAGTTGCCACGAGACGAGACAAGGGTCGAGACGAGACGAGACGAGACTGACGTTCGTCTCTTGTCGTTTTGTCTCGAGTATTAGAAAAAAAAATATATAGACATTAGGAAAATTCATTAGACTTTTTCGATGTGAGACCAAACTGTCTCCAATCAAAATACATAATCAGAATATATATATAGGGCTGCCTTATAAACCCAACCCAACCTTCAATAATTTTTTTCCTGTGAATTTTTTGCAAAATAATTATTCTAATTTAAAAGTGTTCTAAAAGCAAAATATCGAGCGGTTTGGCTGCCTGATGAGTATGAACGAGTACGAAGAATGCGCAGTAGTCTCTACTTGATACTTTGAAATAACAAACTTCAAGATAAGAGTAAGGAAAGAGTATTTTATTTTTCTCTTAAATACTGTAAATATTTTAATAATTTTAGTAAATTGCGACGCTTTAAGTATATCAGTAACATATTATCGGGAGATTCCTACCGAACATTACCACTGGTCATAATCGGCTTCACATGTTAATTGACTGAATAGAAAAGCTTGTGATAGAACTCTTCTGGAAGATGTGCCTTTAGTACAGCGGCCTGCCCATTATTCTCGAAATTAAATCGACCAACCAATTGGTCGTGGGGGACCTATTTTTTAGCCTCCTAGGTCCCCGGATAGACCAATAGACTTTTGGCTTTGGGGTTATCTGAACACAAATTACAAACGAAAAAATAAGCCGTGTAGAAAACAGTTTTATTTTCCGTTTGCACGCAAGCATTGAACAAAATGGTGAGCATTTGAACACTTGCCTTTGTAAATTTAAATATTTTTGTTTTTTATGTGTTTAATTAATAATTAATTTGAATTTGAACATTTGATTTGGTTTTCGATTCAAAATGGTCATAATTTGTTTTATTTTTGGTCATAGATTCTACCCCCAAAGGGTGGTGAATTTTTCTGGGACACTCTGCATATGATATGGAGAGCTAAAAAAGAAAAATCTACTTGTTTAATCATACCATTATTTTCAAGAGCACTAGTGGCAAATTTGCAGCCTATTAATTAAGAGTTGTATTGTCAATGTTAATTAATTAACTTATTAAAATTATCTCTAGCAAAAATATAACGTATTCCGCATGTTATACCAACATAAGTGGGTCCCTTTTGTAAGAGATATAGAAAAAGACGAACGTCAATATGTAAGTTGCTTAATCTGTTGGGAGCTTAACGCGATTGACACCGTCATTAGTGGAAAAAGCACCCACTTATTTTGGTTTATCACGTTCTCGTGTCCCTGTTTCTTATATGGACTATATCAAATAGAATGTTTTTTCTATAGGAGAACAAAAAAATATTAAAACCACACGCTATTATGTGAATAATGAACATTTCGCAATATTTGTCTTCCACTTAATATCGTAAAAAATTTACACTACTCAGTGCAATCAGGCAGCTTTGAAAGCTTTGGATGCAAAGGAGTCTGGGATAATCCATACCCTGTCTTTAAGAAAAATGATAAAATATTAGCTTAGGATATTTTAATCCTAAAAGGGAAGTGATTAACATTTTATATCTACTTCTATGCAATATATTAATTTCAGTTACGCATACATTCAAGTCTATTCTATTCATTTATGTATTGCATGATTACTTGATGGTGATTAGCTGGTAAGTTCCGCTTAGCTCATCACTTGAATATCCTGTGCCCACCTAGCCGTGTCGAACAGTTTTCAGGATAAGAAAGCGACTTACAAAACCAAGACCGAAAGCTGTTACAATCCACGCTTGGACGGGACTAACAAGTAGGCTTGCATCAAGGAAATTGTTAGTTTTAATCTTATGAGATATGGGCATATTGAACAGGGACGGAGTTAGGGTAATTCTATTAACATTTACATCATTAATTATGTACTTATCTAAATTTTATATTAATGCAAGAGAATTTTGGAACTTTGAGTAGTTAGAGATAAAATTCATTGAGAAAATGATATATTTATATGAAGGCTATTTGTTTCATGATTTTTTTTAAATAAGTAGTCTCAAAAAAATGTCTGTCTGTCTGTAGGTATATCCACGATAACTCAAAAACCACTTAACATATTTCAGCCAAATTTGGTACAAAAATACTGCAGCATATGTCTAAATGCTGATTAACTTTTAGGAAACATTGAGCGTCGGCAAGGGATTTTTAAAAGGGTTCAAACATTTAAAAAATTCATACTACTTAAATTTATCCGAAATATTGAATAATTTTTCATAGATTTAAAAGAATAGGAGCGTAAACTAAAAAAAAACTTATTTTCTATTGACTATGCAGTTATTCATAGCTTTCATATAATTTAACCTATGAAATGTATTATCAAAGACTTGCTTAAGGGCAGAACCTAATAAATAGGAAGGAAAGGTTAGATTTTCAACCATATTTTGTGAAAAATTAAAATTTAAAGTTTTAAAATTTGTTTTTTGAGTTTCACACTATAACACTCAATAACTTGATGCTGGTAAACTTTGGGTAGCTTGTTAATGTATAATAACAAGCGCATAAATTGCGTCTTGCGATGCAGTCTATATCGAAAATTTCTTTTTTGCAAATGTGTCATGGGTACTTTGTGAGCGAATGCGGCAAAAGTATGAATTTTACAACTTTTTCAGGTCAACAAAAAATAATTTGTATGTGACGCAGAGGTGAATGTATAATTATTTAGACTGTAAATTAAAAATTCCCTTTTTTCTACAGTGTGACTTCTATTATCAATTAAAAACATTTATTCCCTATCCAATGATTTCTGAATTGTGATATCACCACTGATGATGATATGACTTAATAGTATTCATTTTAAATCAAGTTATTGTTTCAATTGTTGTTAAGTACTGAGAAACCCAACTGATCATAGATCAGTTTTATGATTAAAAGTATTCCAACATAGTATTTTATAGCCAACAATATAAAGTTAGTTGGCGCACAGTTATTTTAATAGTAGGTTATAAAAGATATTAATTAGACATAAATACTGATTGCGGTTCTTCACCTTAGTCTTTTATGGCATTACCATTTTATGGGTAAATGCTATTAACAACAAAACAGTGACATCTACCTTTATACTGGCATTCCAGCTATACGGAATCAGATTATGAGCAAAAGTCAAGATGAAGAATTTCACACCTATCAACTTGTTTGAAAGTTGAAACGAAGAACACGAGAAAAAAATTCAAGTGTGAAATTGTATGTTAATATTATTTACAGTACACTGTATACGTACATTTGCGAGAACGCACAAACGATAATAACAACAACGTTTACGGGTTAACTGTCAGAGAGACAGAATCTCATTATTGTCGGAATTAATTTTTATAGAAACTTGAATTCCTACACTAGATAAAACTATTTATTATTCTGTGTGTAATTGTTGATTATTGGGAAATTGTTTTTTTTTCTATATCTTTTTTTAAATTAATTTTTTTTGAATTAGACATTTAATTATACAGGGTGTTTGGAAGGTCGATAGAAAGTCTTGGGGAGGTGATAGGGCAGACTATGTAGAATCTTTAAGCCAAACATACCTTAGTACAAAGTTTTACGGTTTTCCAGATATTCGGATTTTGAAATTTAAATCATAAATTTGTAAATTTAACAAAATAAACTATTGAAACATGCTTTATTGGTGTTCAAAGTGAGAACCATTGTTTCTAATATATGCTCGAGCTCTACGTGTTACTTCAGTAGTTGTTGTATGTAGTAACCTGTCTTGCTGCATTACTTGGAAAGCTTCTCGAATTTTTCTTATTAAATGGTTTCTTGATACGATTTCTTCAGTATAAACTAACTCTTTAGCCCGCCCCAGACATAAAAATCCAATGGTGTCAACTCCACGGATCTAGCAGGCCACAGAATTGGTCCACCTCTGCCTATCCAGCTATTTGGAAAAATATCATCCAAATATTGTCTTACGTCTAAACTGAAATGAACTGGACATTTTGGAAAACAATTTGCATATCATCTGGAAATTGTACTCCTTCAAGTAATGCTGGAAGAACATTTTGCAGAAATTCTAGATAGCTGCCGCCGTTTAATCTTTCTGGCAACAAATAAGGACCGATTAATCTTTCTCCAATGACGCCGGCCAATACATTAACGAAAATTTTGTGCTGGAAAGACACCGGTTGTTTGCAGTGTGCATTTTCGTGCTTATCAGCCTATTCATGCAAATTGTGAAAATTACAAATGCCTTGCTTTGAAAAATTGGGCTCGTCAGTCCATAGAATGCTTTCCAGAAACCGTTCATTCTCAATGTCAGTATTTAAGAGAAAACGGCCTATTCGCAAAAGCCAATTTTGCTTCTGCGAATAGTATCACCATCTAAAAGTCCTTGTACGCCGATACCTTGAAAAGGATATTTTCGTTCACGATACATCGTACTCCAAACCTTCCATGACGACAAACCAAGATCAGCAGCAACTTTCCTAGAACTTGTAGTGGGATCATCTGCAAACGCTTGGAGGATTAGATCTTCGACTTCAGGAGGATATCGACCTGGATGAACACCAGGTTCATTACGTTTCTTCTCTAAATGAAAAAAACACACTTTGAGGTATTTAAAAACTATTTCATATAGCCTGTTGTTCTTTTAGTAACAGGAAAAAAACGCATAGTATTTTATTCATACTAAAAATCGAAAATCTTCAATAAGTCGAAAACCGTAAGAGTTTGTACTAAGGTATGTTTGGCTTAAAAGATTCTAAATGGTCTGCCTTATGACCTCCTCAAGACTTTCTATCGACCTTCCAAACACCCTGTATATTGTTAGGTATTTTTTTTTTATTTTCAATTTTCTTAAACTTCTGTATGTACTAAAATATTATCATGTAGGTACTATTTACATATTTATTGCCCAGTGTTTATTATATTTTATTATTTTGTCAAAGACTATTGGTGAATAAATATTATTATTATTATTATTATTATTTATAAGAAAAATCTAACTCAGTTTTATCACTGTGACTGTGACTAATATGCTGGATTTTTTTTTCCAGAGTATTCTGCACATAGTTTGCCAAAAGAAAATTATGGAAATCAGAGTCCATCTGGAAGAACGTAAGCGTAATGAGGTGATATTTAATAGTCTTGTACCAAACTACTGTCAATACTTCTCAAAACGTTTCGAGGGCGGATAGAGAGATTTTTGTCAAATGAACAGCATAAATTTGTTGCTGACTTCACACGTAATAAATCTTGCTACTTTATCGCATCAAACTTGCATGGCTATTGATTGTCAGGACCTTTTGTTAAATTAGTAAATCGGATCTTGTAGGCAGAGTATAATTATTTGTCGACGACCTACTCAAAACAAGCTAGCTTTTGCGGATAACTTTAAGATGTATTCTGTGATCAGATCTGACAGCGATTCATGCGTTGCATGTGCAAGATTTGATGCAATAGAATTGTGACGTTAAGTTAAGGGATTATATAATCATCAAATTTCATATCCGGATTCATCGAGGTAATGTTGAGCGTAGACGGGAAACAGGTGGGTCCAAGCAGTAGGAAGGAATATAAAGCGCAAAAGCCACTTTTGCACAAGGTGCCAACTACAAATAATGCAATTTCAAGTAGTCTAAAGTTATAAATTTATATACACTTTGATGTATTGTGAGACTAAATGAAATTTGCAGAGACACTGTGTATAATGTAAAGTTCTGGAGATTCTCGCGCCGCGCCGGTGTAATTTGAATATGCGTCAATTCATCGGTGCGAGAAAATAATTGGGACACGATCTTTCTTAAAATTTATAGGTAGATGGTGTTTTAACCACAAGAGTCTAGTGAACACAGTCATCTGCTATAAGAATTTTGCACTATTCCATAGAATATAAATCTTTATTACAGTTCTAATTTGCGTCTAATAAATCGTAGCATTACATTTTGAAATATGGCGATACTTTTCAAAAAGGTCACATTGTAATTTTCATTAACTGTTCACGGTCAATTGCTATAAATATATGCAGAAAATTGCCATTAAATCCATACACATATATAATTTTGTGCTACGGTTTTATATACTTATTTCTCGAAATAAAATATTCTGAAATATTTGGTGGCGCAATCTGTGTAGGTATATACAGGGTAAAACATCCATCAGATCAATGCCATTGATATTAAATTTTGAGAAACTTTTGGCAGATAAGTTCAGAACAATTCTTAGTCAAATCCGAAAGACTCGAATATATTTTTCGGAAAATTTAAAATAATGAGACAAACTTCTGGCGTATCCTGTATCTTTATTTAAGCCCAGGGAAAGACTAATTTTTCCTTATAATATTTTATTTGTCGCTATCATATCATATCTCACCGAAAATCGCTTAGTATTATTGAACGATGTAAGCTGCATCACCTTTTTCAATAATACATAGTTTTACAAATATTCAAATAAAACAGTAACAATTTAACTACTGTTACGAAGTGTCGAGACAGCCTTTATATTTCTTGATTAATTTGTAGCTTATACACAAAAAGTAGTTCAAATAATTGTCCTTTTAATATACTAGATATGAAGGAAATTAAGTATTTGTTTTTAGAGTAGTTTTAGCATGATTAGAAAGCTTAAAAATTGTAGATCGCAATATAGAAAAACATGAAAAGGAGCGGGGAAGGTGTGGTATCTCAGAAAACAGTGATATTCTGATCGCAGTATCGCGTGCAAGTTCGCCCTCATCTTGAAAAGGTTGTTTGTTCAAATATTTTTGTTGAAATAGACATTTAATTGCCAGTAAAAAAATAATTACCTATCTAACTATATTTTCAATTTTCTACATAGAAAATATATTTTTAATGCAAAATTAATCGCAACTTATTAAAAATACTTCGAAGTTCGAAGAATTCCACCTAAATCGATAAAAAAATATTCGAGTACGATACGAAATATGTTTATCAGTTGTCTTCATTCTATCTTAATAATAATAAATTCAGTTATTGACACGCTGTATATATTTTAGTTTCAAAAAATATCTGTATCAAAAGACTTATAGTCAAATAAAAATTTCTCAACATCAAAACTGCATTATATATTTTTTTCTAACATGAAAAACCGAAGAAAAAACACTCATAAATAATTTACAATGTAGCGCTGTTCTTGACGCAACGCGAGAACGAGCGCTAGGCCCTAATAACGCTGTATTAGAGCTAGGACTTGGATTAATTTTCCAGGCTGACATTTTAAATAAGTTATGTGCCTTGTCATATATTTTTATAAACCCTATTTAAATTTTACAGGCATGGGTGGAGATTTACTACACTTCTGTAGGTAATATTATACACTTTTTTTTTGTTTAATCTAAATTAGTGAAGCTCCTAATAATAGCAGTTATTAAAACGATTTGTGAAATAATTTTCTTTAGCAGCAATTGTTATTAACTAGTAACTTTTATGATCTAAGTTTTGTGTTTTCTGAAAATTGAACAACAAAGTTTGAATTGGGTTAAGCTAAGACTTTGATCGCTATCAACATGAAATTTGCCTTGTTTTGTGAGAAGTTTGTCCCTGTTGTAATTGGATCTTGCTGAAGTTTATGCTGATTTTAGCGTTTTTTGAAATTTTCTTGGGACAAAGTTTGCTCTATGCTAGTTTTGTATTGAATCTTATATCCCAGACCAGCCCAACCCAACCCAATCGAGACGCCGATTATAAGAACCAGTGCTGTGTCATTAGTTGTAGACAAATTGTTTTAAATATTTCAAAAATTGATGACGGGAAACTTTTAGAGCACTTTTATTTCGCCCTTCTATGGACGACCTAAGTGTACTAATTTTATATCGGACATCTTTTTATATTTTCTTTTTACGAAATTAATGGGCCAGTACTATGTAATAATGAATTTAAGATTTTTTCAAATTGTTACCCAAAGTAAACCCCTCTACACGCTTCTCTGTGTTTTGTGGGCATATCTAAACGCTTATCCAATATCAACCCCCAACAAACCAGACCCCATTTCTTATAAGCAAGTAGAGTTTAAAAAATTTTCACTTGGGGTGTTTCACTTTGATAAATCGTTCTACTTTTCTGTGTCACATACAATTTCTGGAAATCCGTTCAATCAGCTATGACAATTTTATTAGATTATAGAATTTTCCTAACAGTTTTTAATTTTCGAGGAAGACAAAAGAAAAAAAAAAGGCTAATTAAAATATTGAGGCACTTACCACAGATTAGTGGGGGATTTTTCTTTTAGCTTAAATTAAGCTCATTTTTCAGCTCTTTTAAATTGGGAATTATATTCATAATCCTTTTATATAAAAAAATGTTTTTATAAATGCTAAAACAGCGAATATTTTTTTCAACTTGTCCATGCAATAATAAGCCTCTAGCAATAAGAATGTTTCACGACCCTCAGGGAAACATTAATAAAACGAATAGCAACAAGGGTAGTTCCCTTTTAAGAGAAATGTTTGCACACATGCTTAACGAGTTTTTTTTTCTATATGGGAATATAGGTTACTAAAACAAACATAAAATCAATATTAGAAAATTAGTATCCATCCATATAAATAGATAGACGTGATATAAACATTTTTATTTATAATAATGTCTTTACCACATGAATTAAATTCTAAAAATAGGCGTAATTAGTAATCCAATAAAATCCTATTTTATTCAATATTATTCTAATTATTAACAATTTTTATACCAGTGCAGTAGTAGAGCGATCAGGAAATTAAAAAAATATATATACAGAGTTTTCTGCATTAGTTTTTTAAGACGTTATTGAAAAAGTAAGCATTGAGAGTTTTAAGTTTGTAAAAAAAAATTGGATATTACTCGTGATGATTTTCTTTAGATGATTTTTTACGACTTCAAAAATGGTTTAACTGCACAAGGATCAATTGAATGGCTCAACTTTTGGTACCATCAAAGAGGGTGCTCAATTGGATTGCAGAATTTTGTCATGATCGATATGTTCCACATGGATTTCCACATAACTTTGGCAAAGCACAAAAAAAAAGCTCGGGTCAATTGCTGCTGGAAATGGTACACAAATTCGACGAAGGACCAGATAATTCATGATAAATATGAGCTGGAAACCAAGGGTCGCAGAAAAGGTGACGCTGAATTGTATACAGTACAGTTTAGATAATAATAATTTAAATGCAATGCTTGTCTTGTGAGATTTCACAAAAGCCTTTGACAGTATTAATCGTAACCTATTGATAGCTAAGTTAAGGTATTATGGTTTCGATGATATGGCTGTTCTTTTGGTGGAATTCTATCTGTCGTCGAGAAAACTAAAATTTTTTAGTAATAATTACGTCTGGTGTTCCACAAGGTTCAGTATTAGATCCTCTGGTGTTTCTAATTTACACATCTGATGATCTTTGAGTTTTAGATTTATTATGCATTTAGCACTGATGATTACGAGGGAGCTCTACGTAAACTTAATTCTGAGCTGGATAATATATTTTTGCTGTCCAGGGAGCACAACTTGCATTTAAACCTTGCTAAATCTTATATCTTGCCTTTTTGAAGCAAAAACAATACTCCTTTTCTACTTCACAATTTTAGGGTTGTTATACAGTTTGTGAAATCTGCTAAAAATTTAGGTATTCTCCTGGATACTGATTTCAGATGTCGTGATTATGTAACAAAACTAATACAACAGTCATTCTTTGGTTTGAAACTTCTTTATTTTAATAGACATGTTTTGAATACTAGTTTGCGGAAATAATCTTTGGTTTTATCTAACTTTAATTATTGCGATTTTATCTATGGGCCGGTTCTTGATTGCCCTGACAGGAATAGGATACAGAAGGTGCAAAATTTCTGTTCTAGGTTCATCAATTAGTTAAGAAAGTATGACCATATATCACACACTTTTCGTGCTATGGGCTGGCTAACTATGGAGCACCGTCGTTTGCTTCATCTTGGCAATTTTGAACGATTCGTCTAGCCCTGCTCCAATTAGGACTAAATTAATAAAACGAAGTCATATTCATAGTCTAAATATACGCAATTTTAATAGACTTACACCATACGGCCGTTTTTAGAGAGGATTTACCTATAATGCGATGAAATTTTATAACAATTTACCCGATAGTCTTCGCCAGGTCAATAATAGAAATAAGTTTAAATTTTTATATAAAAGATTTCTCCAAGGACAGCAATGTTAATACACTTCCGCAGTTGGCTTTGGCCTTTTCCTCTCATTATTTACTATAAACGTGTATATGAGTTGTTTCGTTGGGATGGACTGTGTTTCGATGCTCTATTTGTTGTTTGATAACTTCTGTGAGATGTTTGCTTATGTGCTGTTCTTGAGGGTTGAGTAGAGTAGCTCTGAGCTAGACTTCGCCTTCATGAGCAGCATATTGGATTATGTAATGTAATTATTTGTTTGTTTTTCATAATAAAGACAATTTATTATTATTACTTTGTTGCCATAGACCAATTTAGGAAAAACAACTGAATACGTCGCATTATTTTTCATCATGAAAATGCCAGATCGTTGATTTATCAGTTTATGGTATGGTATGGAATGCGATATCTAAAACACAGAACCAAGGCAAAGATGATCACTTCCTTTGCAAATCCCTGTATGTTAATCTTTTTTTCCAGAGTGACTAAAAAGCCGCTACTGATTCTTGACAATATTATTGTATATTAGTAACCACAACCGGATTTACATATAAAATATTCCGTGAGAATACATCATAATAATATAATTTTTACATATAAACATTTTCCTTTCCATATGCTGATTTTAAATTTACTGATATAATCATAATGAATTAAATGTTATTTCAGAATCAATAGGATATGATGTGATTAAAAATCGCTTAGTTAATGAAAATTAACAGAAGTAATTATTAAATGATCAGCTTCGATCATCATTTTTTTTAATCCTTGCCGATCATAACCAATAAAATGAGAAATAGAATAAATATATGCTTTTATGGAATATTAGACCAAATAAATGTTTTTGCAACCTAATATATAATAATAATAATAAACAGTTTATTTGCAGACATAATATACAACATAATATACAAAAAATTACAACATACACAAGAAAAAAAAAATATCTGCAAAAAGGGTTAGGAGGCAGTAAAACTGATATGTCTATCCTAACCCAGAAAATGAAATATAATTATTTATAACCCAAAAAGACAGATTATATATATATATATATAAATACCATCTGGACAACACAATTATAAAATAGATAATAAACACCAAAAACAAAATTATCAAACAATATCTATACCAAATTCAATAGACTTTTTCGTAGTACTAATCGAAACGTCGAAGGCTTATAAGTCTTATAATTATGCGGAATTCCGTTATACGTGCAATAAATGTTGTAAGTAAATGAGCGCTCGAACAACAATGTACGGTGAGGAGGTGGCGATAAAAGTCCTCTAAACCTGAGGTTGAGGTTATGCACGTCAGATCTAAAGCCAATTTTCCGATATAAATATGGAGGATGTTCGTGAAGTATCAATGAATGATAAAAACAGGCAGCATGATGAAATCTTCTATCTTTCATTGACAGCCATTTTGCGCAGATCAATTTGTGACTTATTGGATCATACTTCCTAATACCGTATATGTATCTCAAGCAAGACTTTTGCACCCTTTGAATACGATCCTTATCAGACTGAAGTAAACAAGGGCCGTAGACAATATCACAGTAATTAAAGCTACTTAAAACAAGTGCATCTGTGAGTTTGATTTTCAAATGCTTAGTGAGACTATGTCTGTGTGGGTACAGCATTTTCAAAGCAGAATAGGCCTTACTGATACATTTTGTGACATGGCCTGTAAAACGGAGATCCGAATCCATCTCAACTCCCAAATTCCTAGCTGAATTAAAATAGGTTATAGGTTATATATATATATCCATATATAAGAAGTTCTATTAACTTATTTACACTATAGTTAAACTGAAATTGAACGTACTAGTTCAGGTCTTTTTCTCCTTCGTTCTTTATGATTTTTGTGGTGCTGATTCATGCACTTTTTTCGGTTTTTTACGAATAACCCAAAAAATATAGCGTTTTGAAAGAAAGTGTTAAGTAATAAAAATAAAACACAATAAATTCTCTACAAATTAGGTCTCTTACAGTTTTTTGTTTAGATGAACGGTTTCGCCGCTAGAGAGTCTTGAAATTCGACCAAATTTCCATAGTTGATTAAAAAACAACACAGATCGACAAAAAATGTTCGCTAATAAATTTGCGTTTATTTTTTGAAATTGTATTTTGTTGTATTAGGTATAAATGTTAATTTTATTTATTTATATCTTGCTTTCAAACGTTAATGTTATATTTAGTTGAATTATTCGCAAATATTCTTGTTATATAGATATATGTTAAAAAATGCTTTAAGTTTTTATCTCTTAAACGAAGCAACAGATTATTGAGGAAGCTAATAGTTGTAATAATATTTTTTTTGTAATTTTTTTTATTTTTTATTGTCGATATTATTTTATTTTCTATTGTAGGCTGGCCAGCAATGAATTTCATTTGATGCTGATATTAACGTATTTCATAAATGTTTGTACCGTCCTGTATATGCTTCAATGTAAATGGAATACGATTCGTAGCACTTTTATGAAATGGAGTCTGCTATACTCTAAATTCTGATACATGTCTGTGAAATCGTGCATTAGGACCCCTTACTACATGGTTCGTTGTCAAAAAAAAAACGAACAAATTTCAGTAATTAGTTAGTTACCTTTTGATAAAGGTAAAAAGGGCAACTAAGGCACATAATATTCGGCAACAGACTGCAAAAAAGAGACCAAACAGAAAATAAAGTGAGCATATAGAATATCTAAAAAGAGCGTCTGTATTTTCAATTCATTCAACGAGATTTCGACTTTTCAATGGACCAATGAAAGCCAAATATTTCAATTAGGTAAATGGACTCTCAAATTTAACATAGTAGCTTTTTTGTATAGCCCGACAATTTTTTTTTTATATCTAGATTATTCCAAATAATAATTTGTCTGAAACAGAAATTTAGATTTGCGTTTAACTGATTATGTCGAGCAGCTTAAAACTTCCGTCCATTTGCGGGAAATTGTTTAATTTCCGTAATACTGGAACATGGATTAGTATCTGTATAACAAGATCTTTAAATTTCATTTAAAAACTATAGCGTGCTAAATATTTTATTCAACAAAAATCAGATATTACTTCAATCAGCGTATATTTGGTATCAACACTTCTTTAAACGTCTAAAGGACTGATAACAATCGATTTTGTTATCAAATAAATCATACAGAAATTTGCTAGAACAAAGTGAAGGTATGTCAAAGCGGTACAATAATTCTTGATGATCAAAACCCCGAGCAGGGTAAATTCCATCTATTATTATATTTAATAAATCGCCTCTGGACGCATTCTAGGCTTCTGGCATAGCATGCCACGAGAGGCTGAAATGCGATATGGAGCACAAACGTGAACTTACTTTTGAAAGTAACACCAAGATCCTTAACCTTGTTTGCTTGGTATAGGACAGCAAACAGTGTGTCAAGCGAAAAAAAAGTAAAGAACTGGACCAACAGTATATTCTAAAATACTGGTATGATCAAACAGGAGGAATAATTGAATGTTAGATTGAAGATTTAACCCCTAGGATATTAGAGACGTATGAATATATTTTATGACTGAAAGGGACTGAGTAAAACTGTATCTAATCCATAACCGAAATAAGCGACAAGATTCGTATTGGAATTTAGAATTTAGATGTGGGTTCGAATGTTTTTTTTTTTAATTCGGGCAAGTTAGTTTTTATCATTAATTATTCCACGTTTAGGATATTGAAGATGTAAAATCTGTGTTGTACCCCGTATAAAAGAGGATATAATAACATTGAGAGTTAAAAAAAATTGCTACCTTGGTAGTATCACGAATTATATCTCAAAAATATTTTTTTTATTTCGAATATTATTACCATTATACTCAAGTTTATTATGTTTGAACTTAGACCGTCAAAACACCTGCAGTTATTAATTTGCATTCATTTTATAGATTTTAATTAGACGTTTAAAAGTAAAGTCATGGTAATTATGAATACAATATTACTACACGGCGCCTCTAATGCTTTTATGTTATTTAAATTGCCAGATTAATTGCCTCAATACAACAAAAGTAATGAAGTAATTTTCTGTCAATCTTTTATAATCAACAGAACCGTATTTTTTATTTATTTAAATTTATTATTCATTTCCTTAAACACGGAGATGAACACAAAACGTACTTGACCCTTTCCAAGTTTAAACATGTTCAATCAAAAGTGTACTCGTGTATTATAATCTATCGAGGGGCTATAGGCCCCCCGTGGGTGCACCACTGATATCTTGTAATTCAATAAAATTACCAAATATATTTTGTAACATATAAATTATTTAAATGTTAACATAAAGAATACTATAAAATATTTTTCAACAATTCAGTATGTATTGTATAAAGAGAATGTATTATAGTTTATCTGGTAGTGCTATCTGTAGAAAGTCCAGCTAGAATGAGGTCTTTTTTCTTACTTAACGTAATGTTCTAAGAGTACCACCCATCTTCATGTGGGTGAGAAAGCAATGTTAGAACTTGACATCTGTTGGTATCTCGTAAAAGTGAAAAGCCTCAGGCACTTCACGCGCTGTAGCATTGTCTCTTGCTTCCAATTTTTTTCTCTTATCTTGTTCTTTAGTTCTACTATATATAGAAAATGTCTTACATGCTGGGTAAAAATTCTAAAAACATCTTGTAATTGTATGTACAAGGTTTTACTGAATTTTTGTGCCTCATAATTTCTTACTGTTGGACTTTTTACTGTTATTAATTTATAATACTCCTATACCAATTTTACAAATTTGATATACGCTAAAAAAAATGTGGCTTTTGATTTTGATCTTATACATTTTATTATCGTATCAATTTTGTGATTTAACAAAACATACTAAAATTATCATAAATTGGTTATTTTGAAGATAGTTGATTGCTCTTTGAGAAACACGCCTACAATTTGCTTATAATATTTCCAGTTTCCGTTTTAAACAGCAATTAATTTCATTTCTTTATATAAATTATAAATATTTCTATATTTATTTATTCAATTTAGTCATGAAACTCAAAAATGAAAATACTTCAATAAGCTCAACTCAATTTCAGGCACACTATAAGAGCCAAGGTCATTAATCAATAGCCAAAACCATCTAGGGTCGAAGTAGGAACACTGAGGAACTCCTGACGTAAATGTGTATCAACAGTTAGACTGAACAAAGTAGCTATAGAACTAGCTATAAAAACATGCTCAAATAACTTTGAACTACGTTTCTCGTTTTTACATATAGAATACTTTTGTTTTCTACACATTATATTCTAAATTGTTAGAAAAGGAGTAGCAGTGCAGAAATCGTGTCCTTCACAGGTCCGGACGTTAGTTTGTACTTTGGTTTTTTATGGTAATCAAAGCATGAGCCTCTAGGATGATGAAAATGTTTGTCCACATATAGCGAAAACTTATTAGGTTCCATGTACTACACTCAAACTACTAAAGTGTAAGATATGGCCTTTGACAGTAGTCATGACAAATGCCAGACCAACCCTTGTGTACTCTTGGACTAATGTAATAAAATATAAATTTAAAAATAATTGTTTCTGCACTCCCCATCTATAAATAATCACACAAAACACAGTTTAGGTGTGACACAAGCAAAACAATAATTGTAGATCAGACAGGCGTGAGTAAATGTGTGATTTGTCTTTGATAGATGATAGAAACCATTCATCAAGTTGGTCCAATACACACAAAATGTTGTGATCCGTAAGCACGATTCCGGAGACCGGAACTCTACCACAGAAACTAAAGGCATCACCAACTTGCTAGAATCTAATGTAGTGGAAAACTCAATGTCGACACAAACAGGCAAGGTCTGTACATTATTTTAGAAATAGGCGGAAAAATGCTACAAAATTAATGACAATAATGTGTGTGATATACACTTGTTACACATTAGTTGGTACTTGAAAACTCGTATTGTGTCGATATCAAATCAATAATTTTGATAGATAAACGAGACATACAGTTTGTTATTTTAGCAGTAAAAATATAACCAGAACTGAAAGACATAATATTTAAAATATTGAAAAATAACTTAATGGCAAAGCGGACTAAAATGCGGGCTTTACATACACAAGGAATTTTGTTTAATTTAGCAAGGCCCCAGTCTAAGTCAATAGGAACCAGACCGAGGCATGGGTCGACAGATACTGACGAATTCGTTTCGCTCTTGTTATGAGCTCGTCAGAGTACCATAGTCGTTGCCCATCTACAAATATCAGCCTGCATTTAAGCACAATAGGATACACAACAGTATACACATGTAAACACGTATCATCTACATGTACATAGTAATGCATATCGTATACCATGCAGAGGCCGAACATGTGTATGTAAAGCCAGCATTTTAGTCCGCTTTGCCATTAAGATATTTTTCATTTATTATATTTACGGACATGAAATCCTTTTAATAATTAAAATATTCATTCATTCATCTTCATAAATGCGACCATTCTGAAATAGTAATTCTCTAAAATAGCTTCTAACCAGCCGTTAACTCGACAGGTTAACATAATACTTACCTTCGAAAAGTAATAAGTCCTTCATATAATCAACATTATTATTCTCTGATGACCATTTTCGTTACACTGATGGCCTTTTTTAGGTGTATCAGGCTTCTAATTTTAATTACATATCATATTTTGTAAGTTTGTGGTTTTATTGGACTAAAACATGAGAATATAAACGCTGTTCGCGCAATTTCATTGTGAAAGAGAATCCTATCCAAAATATTAAGCATCCAGTCGTTAGGATAGTTGATTTATTTCTAAAATAGAGTATCTGAATCCGTTATGGTTATTAAACGAATAACGTTATGGATTGTTTCTTCTCAATTTAATATTGACAATGTAGTAACAAGATATCAGTCACAATTAATCATTTCGATATAGTAAATATTAAAATAATAATCAAAATTTGTTTAAAACAATTTACTGTAATAAATATTGCTGTGATTAGTGCAGAGCAATAAATCTTTTGCTATAATGAACTTGAAGTGAAGTTGTTTATTTTGCATTTCTACCAGCACTGAACCAATTCATTTAAAATCGCGTGGCGGTATGTCGTTTTTGTCAGCTTTTATTTTTGTTTTCATCTATTTTGTTTTAGATTACTTTAGAGAAATATTAATATGAATTTGCAGCCTACATTCATAAATAATTCATGTATTTTAATTTTTGAGATTTAAACTAATACGTACTAATATACTATCAGTAATATTTTGTTAAGTATTATTGTTGACCATTATGTGATTCAACAGTTTGTGTAATTCCTACCCTGACTGATAATTTAGTGGATGTGACAGCGTTGCATTATCCAAAGTTTGTTGTTATTCAGGTTAATTGTCAATTTTTAATATTTGTTTGTGTAGAGGTATTTGGTTTCCTAATTCTTGAGCGTAATATTCAATATTTAACTATTTGGTAACATAAAAACTATTCAAATTCCTAATATGCAATATTTGTAAATAAGTTTAGTCAGCAAAATATGGGGCCAAATTCTTATTGTCAAAACAGATCGTGCAAATTCTTAATTGTCTGTAACAGCTCGTTCTCTCACGTCTACAAAATCCCAATATATTCGTGCTTAGTTATAATTCCAGCAATTTTAATGTGCGTAATATTTAATAAAGCTTTATTTTACTCTCAGGGTGTGGTCGAAAAATCTCATACAATTGATTCTTTTTCATTTAGTTCACAAATAAATTTGTTCGTTACATTATTATTCAACAACAAAATAAATGTGTATGGAAATTATACAATAAATGTTCTCTTTAATGCTGTTATAAATAATTCCATTATGTGGTGTGGGAAAATGATATTTATATAAGTACATATTTTTTATAGCAATTATCTCTCTTTTTTATCGTGACATATCTGTTTGTGTGGGCTTGACAAACTATTACTAAGTATTTTATTAATTACATATACGGTGCCGAGCGCATTAGATAATATATTGTTGCAAATTTTTATTGCAGTTCGGTTGTCGCTTGCAATATGTGTCTCCAAGCCTCTCTGAAATATTATTAGAGACTTTAAGGCTACATCATAAACATTGCAACGTTGAAACGTTTGCTCAAATGGGTGATATTCGTAGCATTTAGAATTAACTACCATAATTTCAACTTGATCCAATTGTTCTAAGTGACATAAGATAATAATTCAATAAATGTTTATATCCAAAATTGTTAACGCGATTGATAACAACCTTCCAGTCCAAAAATTGATTGCCCTTAAAGACTGTATAAGTCGTTAAAGTATGGAGTGAAAATGTTTTTCAGAAAACTATCAAAAACTGCTTTTCTAAAGCAGGTTTTCCTGAAGACGAAATCGATCTGGCTACCTTAAAAAAACAATAGGGAATTCTACAAAAAACTGCTCCCGTCGACACAATTTTTTACTTGAAGATTTCTTAGAAATCGACAATGATGTTGGCACTTTACCACTGAATTACATTGACGTTAGACAATATACACAGCAAAAAAATTCGCGTGCAGCACAGTACACGTGATAGAAATGAATACTTCTTTCACGAGAATTTCAAACTACAACAGTAGATTACACTGCTCTGTGTATTTTTAACACGAATTGGTGTAAAATTTACACAATATGATGTGTTATAGTATAACACTGGTTTGTGTCAATTGTAGACGAAATGGTGTGGACTTATACAGGGTGTTCATTAAGTATCTGGCCAAACTTCAGGGGGTGATTCTTTGAGTGATTTTAAGGTAAAAAGTTCATATAAGCAGGTGTCCGGAAATGCATATTTTCAAGATACAGGGTGTCAAAAAAAATTTTTGCATCGTTTTCGAGAAAAAAAATTAAAACTACGTAAATGCATGTCCCTGAATAATTTTAAAAATCACTTTTACATATAGAGCAGCAATGTGGTTCATGCACGATGGGTCCCCCCTCATTTTAGCATCGTAGCACGGGAATTTCTGGATCAAACTTATGGAGGGCAGTGGATTGGTCGCGCGGGTCAACAGTCATGGCCACCCAGGTCGCCAGATTTAAATCCTTAGGATTATTTCCTTTGGGGGCATTTAAAGTCGCTGGTTTATAAAACTCCAGTCAATACTGCAGCCGAATTATGTCAGCGCATACGGGATTCATGCAATCAAATAAGACATACTTTTGGAATATTTCAGCGTGTTCGTCAATCGATGATAAGGCGAGCTAATGCTTGCATCGAAGTTGAAGGTGGACATTTTCAACAACTATTATAAATCTATCTTTATTTGTTGTTATGTTTTTTATTAAAAAAGTATTTTTTGTCAAAGATTAATTAATAATACGTCTTTGTCTTGTCTTAGGCATTTATTTCCACCACTGAACTTCAATTTTTGCAATAGTAAATAAGATTCAATTAGCATTTTACTATTATACGAGTAAAAAATACTGCCAAATCTCAACGAATTTGGGTAAAACGTAATTCGCAATAATTCTGTAAAAGTGATTTCTAAAATTATTCAAGGACATGCATTTAAGTGGTTTTAATTTTTTTTTCTCGAAAACGATGCAAGATACGAAAAAATATCAAGAGACAAAAAAGTTGTATTTTTAATGGCTTAATCCAAAACTTATTTTTTTAATTTTAAAAAAGTCAGTGGCGCACATTTTTTTTTGTATTTTTATTCGTGAAACTGCCCCTTACGACGCCACTGGAAGTCATAATCAACAATCAATTGGTGCTAACTTAGCGTCTTATCATAGTCCATAATACTACCAAATTTCAACAAAATCGGTCAACAGGTGTTTGAGATATTAATAAATAAATGTAAAAAAAAATTTTTTTGCACCCTGTATCTTGAAAACTATGCATTTCCGGACACTTTTTACCTTAAAATCACTCAAATAATCACCCCCTGAAGTTTGGCCAGATACTTAATTAACACCCTGTATAGACCAGTTTTCGTATTAAATTCTACGCGATTTTTTTTACTGTGTATAACTACCAACTACCTAACTGGTGAAATTTTAAACGCAAATGTCTCGAGAACTTCGAAAAAGTAGTTGTCGTTTGTATTAAGTCTCTCACTTGCTGCTTAGAAAGGAAATTAACATTAATACATTTTTTCTAATACAAACAGTAATGCCTTTATAAGTTTGACCATCTTGTGCTAAAGCAAAAAACAAAAGAAGCGAAGTCAACAGGATGGAGTGGAGCTTTTACTTATTGTCTCATCATTGAAAACTTGTTTTGTTATAAATACAGTCAAAAACGTTTGCTGTTTTCTTCTTCTTTACTTGTAAGACCTCGTATATGTACCAGAAAAATTAGATTGGATTTAGCAAGACAAACCGTGTTGCTGATCCACTATAAAAAAGTGACAAGAATTTTCCAACCTATTAACCACGTACATCTGTCAACAGGAAAAAAATGGGCAATTCTTATGTTTGTCGACCCCATACAGCATATTATTGTAGTCCATTACAAACATAGTATACACAAGAACAATAAAAATGTGTTCACGAGTTGTACGGATCGACTGTATTTTATTTTATATCGTCGCCCGGAAAGTTGGCTGGCTTCATAACAAGAATTTTGTGTGATAAATGACAGATTAGACGTATTTTCCACACTTCAAGCTATTACCTCTCGTAACAGCTTTTGGGAAATTAAGTTTGCAATTCTCTCTTAATATTACAATATTAGAAGAAAGTTAAATTTAAACATAATCAATTTATTTAAATCACAATTATTAAACATATTTTTTTTTTTCGTAGAAGATTAGAGTGAATTAGAGCTGTTACGATTTATTAGTTATTACAAGAAATTACTACGTGATTTCCCAGTCGTTTTGTGGTATTTTTATCTATGACAAAAGTCATTGAGGTTATAAAAAAAAATTATAAATTGAAAAATTTTTGAGTTACCCCGTAGATCACCTCTACGAGCTTACACGCTAAAGAAATCATGAATTCAAATCTAAATCAAAAGATTATTCAAAATATTACATTTTTGACCTTTTTGACTCCCCCGTATATAAATTTAAAGTGTATGCTAAAAATTTCTAAACATTTAAAATTTATTCGATTGCAATCTAGAAAATTTGTTAAATGTCGGCTAATTAATGTTCTTTTTTGCATTTTGGACGTTAATGTTTAGGATACCATATCTCTCTATTATGGTTCGTTGGTTTGTCATAATTTGGTAGTATATTTTTCTAACGTTGGTGTCACTTATTTTAGTTTAGTTGACACTTCTAGTTCACGTCATAATTTGGTTTTGGTAAGATGTTTTTTCTAACGACAAATAGTTTATTATTATTTTCTTTGTTTACATTAATAGCCTAAGAGTTCTCGGCATTATTTTTATGTTTAAGATCAATTTCTATCAACACGTTGTATATTGTAGTGTTATAAAATGGTTATTCCATCCAGTGGTAGTCAATTTAGAAGTTGTCATTGTGTATTTGAAGTAATATTACTGAAAAAGTGATAATAACCTAAAGTGACAGTGTCATGAGAGCCGTCAGATGGGTGGATGTGATCATATATTTTTCAATAACTGATGGATGGGAAATAGTTGATATCTCCCTCTGCGTCGCACACAAAATGAACTTTTGCAGATGTAATTAAATTAATTAATAAAATAGTGTGTCCCCTTGAAAAGTACCCGTTGGGATGCAGCAAAAAACAAATTTTCTATATAGACAGACCTGCGGCTGCACCTTCGGTGCAGCTTTAAGTTAAGTCACATAGATAGCAGTCATTTTTTTGTAGATTTTCGACGACAAAGACAGCACGATCAGCAATTATAAGGATTAATCTGAAACACAACGAAGTCCATCTTGTGTCCTGTGTCCTCGTTGTTCAATTCTATATTATTTCAATGTATATAATGTGAAAATTAATTTACCAAGCCTAAAGACCGTATCTGACAGCAAGTATGAAGGTGAAACAACAAAAGAGGCAGGCAAAACTGGACATGTCGCAACCGTACCACTAGAACAACGCAGAACAGTCAATTCTGAGTCGTACACAACCATTTGTCTTCCAAGAAATCAGGAAAACCAACCGCCGAAGACGGATCACTCTTCACCACGACAATGCGAGCTCTCACACATCGGCTCAAACAACTGCATTTTTGAGCACCGAAAACATCGATTTGATGAGTCATCCGCCGTATAGTCCTGACTAGGCACCGAATGACTTCTTTTTATTCCCGTACGTAAAAAACAAACTGAGAGGTCAACGTTTTTCGACACCTGAAGAAGCGGTTGCTGCATTCAGAATGCATGTTTTGGAGATACCTCAATCAGAGCGGCAAAAGTGCTTCGACAATTGGTTCAAACGCATGAAAAAGTGTATAGATCTTCATGGGGAATATTTTGAAAAACAATAAAGTGATTTTCGATGATTAATATTTGTTTTTGATCTCTAATCCCGAAATATAAAAGGCAAACCTCGTATGATACAGACTTTTTTGATCGCTACGACCGAAATTCAATTAGAACTAAGTTTAAACGTAATGAATTTTAAGTCGCGGCGGCAGAAAGTTTTGAAGGACGAATTGGTAGTTTATAGTAGTCAATATTTTGAAATGCATGTTTGCTGCTTGGTGTTCATCGCCTGCAGTTATTAGCTTGTGGTATTATAAAGTTCCGAGGCGTTTCCATATACCGAGGTCCCATCATTGAAGAGATCGTGACTTGCCCGCAATCGTGACAACATACACCAGAAAAAATATACCGTTTAAGTAGATACCTGCTACGCGTATATGCATATTATATTCTGTATATCACATTGGCACATAGACGTAACAAATAAATCATTTGCAGGATGTCACTTTGTCACTAATTCCAAACAAGTTACTGCTCGATTTTATAACAACCTAAAAATAATGCATTAACCCTTTACATAATTAATAAACAGTGGCGTACATATGCTCCTTTTCTATAATTTGAATAAAAATTAACAACTCACAGTGAACAAAAAGCACGCAGTCTTCTCAACCCAACCCAAATACAAAAACGTTGTTTAGAACACTACAGTTCACCTAACTGCACTAATAACTTCATAATAATAATTTGTGTAAAATAGCAACACCTATTTTTGACAGCGAATGCGTAAAGAATGGAAATTTGACGTTGGAGCTCACGCTCAACAAGCACCTGAAAGGAAACAGAACATGTTCTTTAACATTCAATTTCGACTTCAGGGTAATACAAGAACATAGTAAATAAATTGAAAGTACGTACAAGTTAAAGTATTTTATTGTTCTAAGTCAAAATGAGACAACAAACCAAGCTGTAAACTTGCCAGAGATCTTCTGATATAGAAATATTGAATACTTAAGTCCGGTGCTCCTTTTACTTTATTTTATTAATTTATTTTATTAATTTTTTTATTAGTTTCAAACTTGGTACTACAAAAGACCAAAGATTTGCCTTCAAAACTATTTTAATTATATTTACCTGCTAGACAAATTAGTGAACGTTTATCTAATATTGTACGCTTATGTAGTTTGTGCGAACTGTTTTAACTTACGTAAGGAAATATGCAAAGATGAAGAAAGATAATGGCGTTGAGGTAAATAAATTCGAGGCCTGGCTTTATGGCTTTGATTACTGCCACTTTCAGCTTCCGACAGCTTGCGATGTCTGTAGTATGGCAATTGGAAATGTCCAGCGTATAGTAATTATAGCGAATTAAAAAATCTCTCTACTATATGCTACACAGATCGTATATGCCGCAGATGGATTAGAGATGAGAATGTTCATACTCACAGAGATGTATCTGGTTAATGTATACCTTCACCTCTATTTTCTGAAAAATGGAACTCAGATATGTTATCAAAGTTCACAAATAACATTTTCGTTTTTATAATCTACTTCAATTGTTATTAAAAAAACTAAATTTAATGTAGAACTTCCTTTAAATTACTAAAAAATATGTTGATCACTAACCGAGCCTCGAATGTGAATCTAGAGACTCCTGCCAAGTGCCAAATATCTTCTTTTATGGCAGTTAGTAATGCAAACGTTGCAGATTCTAAAGCTCACTTAAATCTGATCTGTCAATAAAGCACAATTAAAAGGAATTAAAAAAACAAATTGAGGAAAAAATAGAGGCTTAAGTTGACGTCTTGTACAAAATTTTTCGCCGAGTGTTGAGGATGCCGTCAACTCGGGTTGACGAAATATTACAAAGAACTACTCATGCATAAAGACAACAGCGCTAATGTAACAAATTGTTATTCGTAGTCTATCCCTTTTTAGTTTCTAATGTGGATTGATTTTTTATCCAGTTAGTATTTCGCCTGAATGAAAATATATGTTAGTGACAGATCGGCATGCATTGGAACGGGAATGGATATCTAAAAAGGGTTGGCAAGATAAAGAGGCTCCCTAAATGAGTTGAGCTTCCAGTTCGTATATATAGCCGACGGTCACTTTCATTAAGCAGATACTTGACAAATGGTAATTGGTAAAGCTATTGGTCACTATGTTCCCTGTCACTTACCTACAGTTCCTCATTTACCAAGTCTATTTAGCAGAAATTGCGGAATGGCATTTACTAATTGCGAATGATTTATATTGTTTATACAATGAGCCATCACGATTTTAATTATTGGTCGTATATACACGATTGGCTGGTACTTCATTTATGACTATGTTAGTAATATACAGGGCATGCTATAGGTTTGTCACGATGGTACTTAAACTGGTATAACGAGTTTTATGTTATAATTCTCTGTAGGGGTCTTTTTTAATTACAAATATTAATCTGTTGTTTTTATAAAAGGAAAAACGTAGACCAATTTAAACTTGTACCATATTTGTTCAACTGGTTGTTCAAAATGTCTTAAAGGATATATTTACAGGTTTATTATCTCTCAGCAAAAAATACGTTTTGAAACTAAATGTACTTATTTTTGGATACCTGTCAAATCAAACTACTACTACTAGTATCGCTCTTTTACCCCTGTCTCTCCCAGAGTGTTCAGCCCTTTCTTCAACCTCTAAAGTAACGACCAAGAGTCAGATCTTTATATAGATCGTTATGAGATTAGGGAGTTTTATGGCCTCTTGGCTATCAGGAATAATAGGATTTATGAATTTATGTTAACAAAAAAAAAACCTGGACAATTTCATCATGAAAATCGAGTTGCAAATTTTCCTAAATAAAGTGAGAGTTTTACATTTTTCAAATTAAAGGTTCGGATGGGCCGTTTCAATTTCAATTAATAAATATAGAGCCCGCTTGATCTCTTGGTTTTGGTTTGAATAGACTCTATGAATTGAAAGATTATAATTAGATGCCCCGTTTTAAGAGCAGAATTTTTGACGATGTTAAAAATTAGAATAAATGACAAGATCAAGCCAATTTTTCAAGTTTCTTGGAAAAATATTGTTAAAATCTAAAAGTACTTTAAACCTTAAAATATATATGAGTTTGAGAATAACAACATGGGGATTTGTATATTGAACGTTGATTTGTCGTAGTTTGAAGATTTCTGGTTATTGAATCTCTAGAGTGTATATTTTGGTTAAGTTTTCTCGTTGATGCCCCAAATAAATTTAGGATTTTCACAATAGCTCTAAACTTCAAGTACAATAAAAGTTGAGTGTCCGTTTTATATAATAAAAGATGTGGTCCAGAGTATAAAGCTCCTACGTCCACGTTATAAAGAAACTGACTGATAATTGAGTATTGATCTGTTGTAATCCATTGCAGAGAAACAAGGCGACTAAATCACACTTCTTGTTGTATTTTTCTTCCCTTTTTCACGTTTGTTAGACCATCACTATGGGTGTAGGATACTAATAAATTGCAATCAATCTTATTTCTGTCACCTACCGCGTGTCTAGTTTTGACTTATAGGTATGCTTCATTTATAAATATATTCGAGATATTATACAGGGTGGCCATTTAAAAATGTCCCAGGTCATTTATGGGAAAACATTATTTTGACATTTTCGCCCCCTCAGTGTCAAAACCCTAGGAGGCGTGGCAAGGACCCCCAAAATTTTAAATTGAGATCGCGTGATACCTTATTTGAAAGGCATTTTTATGTAGATTATAATGATTGATGAGCTTATAGGGCCTCTATGGTCGCTTAGCAATCTGAGAAAATTTTTACTGAGTTTCGAGCTCCTTATGCTTTTATTTTTTAATTGTAGTGAACAATTCTTTTTGAGCTTATAAAGAACACGGTTCAAACAGTGGAACTAATTTTGGTCATTCGGTGCCAAGCCAGGACTATACGGCGGATGACTCATCGATTCGATGTTTTGTGTGCTCAAAAATGTAGTCGTTTGAGCAGATGTGTGAGAGCTCGCATTGTCGTGGTGAAGAGTGATCCATCTTCGACGGTTGTTTTCCTGCTTTCTTGGAAGACAACTGGCAAACAAATGGTTGTGTACCACTCAGAATTGACTGTTCTGCGTTGTTCTAGTGGTACGGTTGCGACATGTCCAGTTTTTCCGAAAAAACAGGTGACCATTTGCTTGGAAGTGCTCCGTGCGCGAACAACTTTTGTAGGATTTGGCTCATCTTGAAACACCCATACAGTCGACTGCTGTTTACTTTCGGCCTCATACGCGTAAACCCATGATTCATCATCTGCCACGACGTCATAGACGTGTTTCGAAGCACCGGGATCGTATTTTTTGAGCATTTCTTTCGAGCAATCGACACGAGCCTTTTTTTGAGCGATTGACAAATTGTGTGGGATCCAACGCGAACAAATTTTTTTGACAGTCAAATGTTTATGCAATTTTGAATGTATGCTGGTCCCACTAATGCCTAAGGTTGTCTCAATCTCTTGATAGGTCACATCAATCATCATGCGTTCGCGCACAGCATCAATGGTTTTCGGAACAACAACTGATTTTGGACGACCTTCACGAAATTCGTCTTGGAGTGAACTACGACCACGATTGAATTCACCATACCATCGATAAACACTGGTCCTTAATGGAGCTTCGTCGCCAAAAATTGAATTAAGCTCATCCATGCACTGTTGCTGAGTTAATCCACTTCGAAAGTTGTAAACAATAATCGCACGAAAATGTTCACGATTTAATTCCATCTTTGCGCCGAGATGAATGTTTTAAGTTACTGTAAACAACACAAATAGCGCTCCTATGTCAAAACGTTCTCAGTACATATAGCCTCAAAAATGTGCAACTTTACGATAGAGCTGTCAGTTGCCAGATTGCAACACCAGGGTTGCCAAATCCTGAAATATAAAAAGCAATCCTCGTAAGATTTGTTATCTTTCGACTCTTAGAAAAGGCAGTGAATATGTAGGAAGTTCTTGTGATATTTTAAAGTTCCGTGAAAATCCATTTGTGATAGAATGAGGTATTGAAAAATAATGCTGTAGACCAGTATATTCTGATTATTCCGTATTACGTTCACACACATATATAAACGTATTACATGGAGAATGTAAGGCGAATAAATGTCATCAGTTATTTTTCATTTAATTTGATAAACTTATATGGAATTTGTAGGCGTTGCATAATTCGGAAAGGTTAAACAGCTATAAAATAGAAATACTTTTACCGTTTCTACTGTAGACCGAGGTACTAAGTAATCAGAAAGAAATACTGTATCGTATTTGACAAATTATACAAAGCCTTTTGTTTTAAATAATAAATTGTATATATTTGTAAAAAATTTCTATCACGATCACTAAGTATTGCAATACGGAGAGGGCAGGGCTGACTAACCAAATGTGAAATATATCCACGTTTTATCAAATTTGCAACTTTTGTGCTGTTGCTAATAATGTTACATATTATTTTCTTGTAAAATTGGAATAAAATTTCAAACTGTGTAACATATAATTTATTTTATTATTACTATCAACCAACTTTGCGTTGCACAAGAATATGCACAACACAGATTTTACCACCTCGCGCCTAAATTATTTACTTTTTTTCATTTACACTTAAATGGAGCCAATCTATTCTACAAACCGAGTTATAATAATTATTGTAAGCTTCACTTCAACTTTTACCAATCACAAGAGGAATAAAATACCCATTAAACACCTTGGTGTCAGAAAGAATATCAAGGTATTATAAAACTGTTGCCATCAGGTTTACGATCACCTGCTTATGATTATGATTCTGTGTACAATAACGCAAACGATTGAAATCGTCTTTGATCTCAAATTTAATTCATGCATGAGACGGTTTTAGAGCTAAGTTCTCTCTTAAAAGGAGCTATATTAATGTTTGCGTAATGCCTTCTTGCTGCGAATGCCAAGGATTTGTCCTTTGCAGGTTTTCGTTCACATTTTCTCGGATACAGATTCTGTTTTCTTCTGATATAGATGACTATTTGTCAGTTTTGTGGGATAATTCCTGTCGTAATAACTATAAGATTTTTTGTAATAATTTTTCATTCATATATTTCATGCCTAAGTTAGTCCCAATCACTGTAATTACGTAAGTTTGTATGTCATGCCACTGATGATGGAATAGTTTTTCCGAAACATGTCTGGCATTCTCCCGAAGGAAACTACAAATTCATGAAATCGTGGTAGAAACCGCAGTCCGACATAGCTGAGGCTAGTGCGATAATCACTGAATGTGTATGCAATAACTTACATCAACAATTGTGCTAACGCTTGATCCAAAATTGCACCTAAACACTGTTCAAACAGCAAATCTAGGATACTAGAAGCAAAATCCCAGCGATGTTTTGCGTAGATTTATAATAATAATAATAAAGGCCTTTATTGAGGATACAAAATACCAAAAAAAAAAAACAATTATAAATATAATATAACAAAACTAGTGTGATTCATTTATTTTACATTTTCCCAAGTTTATATCCCCAAAGGGCGAGATTCAGTGCTGACTACTAAGTAGCCGCCTGTTCAGCTAACCCAAATAACCCTAACCTAACTTAACCTAAGAACATTAGACAAACATATAGGACAAATCTTAACTTAATCTAGAATTATAAATTTGTACTTCCACATTATCCAATAATAATTGAGCCACATCAAATTAGAGTGATCACACACTCCTTTGGATATTAAATAAATACTTAGATAAATTCTTCTTGAAGTGCCCAATACTTTTAGATTTCCGGATATCAATTATAAGTGTAAAGGACACTTGGGTTCAATTGCACACTCCTGAAACTAAACAACAGTCAACAATATGGATTGGCCTACCCCAACCAATGGTTGGTTCACCATATGGGGTTTTTTGGAAAAGAGGAATCATCTTCATCATCATCTTCATTGATTACCTTCACAAGTGTAGAAGCATCACTAGTTGGGCAGAGATCTTGTAAAAAACTACCTATAATTTGGCAAAGGAAACCCTTATAAGTACTAATTTTAATTTATTTAAATGCCAACATCCCGCAGTCGTAGTCGAAAAAATGGAGGATTGTTCAAATGTACGAGGGCTGCCTTTTATATTTCGGGATTGGGTGCCACTCTGATTGAGGTATCTCCAAAACATGCATACTAAATGCAGCAACCGCTTCTTCAGGTGTCGAAAAACGTTGACCACTCAGTTTGTTTTTTACGTACGGGAATAAAAAGAAGTCAATCGGTGCCAAGTCGGGACTATACGGCGGATCTCATCAAATCGATGTTTTAGGTGCTCAAAAATGCAGTTGTTTGAGCCGATGTGTGAGAGCTCGCATTGTCGTGGTAAAGAGTGATCCGTCTTCGGCGGTTGGTTTTCCTGATTTCTTGGAAGACAACTGGCAAACAAATGGTTGTGTACAACTCAGAATTGACTGTTCTGCGTTGTTCTAGTGGTACGGTTGCGACATGTCCAGTTTTTCCGAATAAACAGGCGACCATTTGCTTGGAAGACATTTTAATATATTCTTAAAAGGTTGATAATTAAAACACCCTGTCTCTGATTTTTGTAATTCATGTTAGACCGTGAATCAATCTTAAATTGTGAGGAACCGATATTTTGTTCTCTGCATTCTGTGAACAGCAATATTTTTGCAGTGGGTACTGAGCATTGTGTAAATATATTGTGTAGTATGTGAATTTGTTGAGGAAAATGTGCTAGTTGGGTTTGGTGGAGATCTACACGGCCTAAAACTCGTTTTGGTTGAAGATTAGAGTTAACAAGAGCTATCACGTTTTATTGCAGTTCATAAGACTTTGGCAAAAGTTGTAAATAGGTTCACTACACACATAAAGACTGTTTACAATAAGCGATTGATTTGTGTTCATTGAGAAAAAATTCTAAGCAGCGAATTAATAATGTTTGAAGGTGTTTAGAAAAAATTGAACTTAAAATCAATTAGGTTTTACCCAACAAAAAATAATTGATTGTTTCAAGTCTACTTAAATAAATAAATGGTAGGTGTTTGGTATATGTAATGTAATTTCGGAATGATCCCTGTATATTAGAAGTACCTACGACAATAGTACACTTTTAAACTATAACTACTAATTTTAATTATTACTTGTTTGTGGGTGTAATTCAAATCTATAAATAACACTCTCATAATACGTTTTTCCAACATGTCCATTAAATCGCATTGTATTAATTTATAGAAAAAACTTCCCCACATGTAGGCAGAACATACTCATTACATGTAGTTTTGCCATTATTTTTTAAAAAGCCATTTATGTTTCCCAAACTGCATCGAACTTTATTTGATATGTACAAAATGTAGCGTAAATATTTAAAACCCATGCCTGTACCTTTGTCGTTATAAGTGCGTTTAAATTCTAAACTGTGGCCATTATCAATTCAGAAGAGATAAGGTCATAGCTATCGTTCACCTGTGACTGGAAATGCCCTCAGGAGTGCCACAGTGATCGAAATGATGGAATCTCTTAACCGCCAAATGCTCGGCTGGGGTGAAATAGCCATGATTGAGTGCAAGTCCTTTTATACCTTCCTCCCTTATACACACCACCAAGAACCGTTCCAAATACATTATGAAACACTTGGCAGTATTTTTTATTGGCATCTAAATACGATATCAATATGTTAGACCTTTTATATGGCATCTGAATGTTGTTCGGGGTTAAGAATTATTGTAAGTTGTCGCAATAATTGACAAAAATTGGCGTACATGGATTGATTTTTTAGGGAGCTAACGGTTTATAGCTTTCATATGTTTTTTATTCATTCCTTAGGGAGTTCTACACGAATGTACAGTGTTTTTATATTTCGATGTATGACAGTTTTTTATGATCTGGCGAATACAGGGTTTTCATAAAGTTTTACAAAACATTTCATACAGGGTTCATCAGTACAGATCATCATTTAAAAAAAAAGAGTAAAACCCTTTGATAATTAGATCTTCCTAGAATGAGAGAGTGGTGAAATCCTGTTGGGACGGATAATGGATCATTAAAAAGAAATTGAAAGTAAAAAATAAAAAATGTCATAACTGAGCACAGAGCACTACTAATAAGAATAAGCTGTAACAAAATTATGGTATACTAGAAACGACATGACATATAATAATAAATAAAATGTGTGACAAAATTTCCTAAAATATTTTATCTTATATTACATCAAAGAACGTTTTGTTTATAGATAGTGAAATACAGATGCTCGAAACCCCTTTTCACAATATCCACTCTTCGAAAGAATGACACCTAATGAATCGCCTGTCATTCAATCAATATAATTAGATTGTTCCCGTAAAGGGTTATGTGTCTAGAATAACTGTTGTATTAGGAACATAATGAAATAACGGGTTGTTTGTATACTCTAGAGTATTGTCTGTATTATGAGAACTTTGTTTTTATAGCGGAATACAAAAGTATAAAAGATAAGATGATATTTCGTTGAATTTTACTCAGGAATTATTACCCGATATATTTTTTTTTTTTGTATTTTCAACGTTACCTAGTATCTATAGTCCATATAAAATATCAGTTATGGAGAAATTATAGCAGAGGGCCTCTCCATATAGTGAAAAACTCTCTATAGTGCAATTTCGGTCGACGGATAGAGCTTGGAAGAGGAAAAACTTTTTTATTTGTCGATTTAGAAGAAAAAGTCATTCTTTATAAAAACATCTGCTTGTGTCAAAACTACAATTTCGAGTACCAAATTTACGATTACTATACAGGGTATATCAAAAATAACATTTTTAATGATTTTGATTTTTTTGTTTTTTTTAATTTTATGATTTAATTTTGAAAATCGTGATTTACTACACCAATTGTGCAAAAAACACTAATAAACTTTTTTCTCAAAGTGGTTAATTTCATAGCTACTATTAAAATAATAAAATGAAAAAAAAAACAAGGAAATCAAAATCATTAAAAATGTTATTTTTGATATACCCTGTATAGTAATCGTACATCGTAGAGGTTCAGCAACTATAGAGGTTAAGCAAATGACTCGTATATAAAGCATATATTTGAGCAAGTTTTAAAACTACATATTTTTAGGCTCGGACTCCCGAACGTCTAAGACAGACTGATTTCCATATGCCGATGCCCATGAAAAATGCCTTTGATATTCTTAGTTTTAATTACACTAACAAATTAAATAAATGCTTAAAAACTTCCATATGCGAATATTTTGTACATAATTTAATTTTGTAGGACATTCGGTATAATACCACAGTTAAGGCTAATGTACGATTCCTGACCCTTTATGAATGTCACATTTTCAATACTGTCCAACATGACAACAAGGTATGAGACACATCGTTTCGAGCATTCCTTTGTTGACATCTGACAGCTTAAGGGGGTTTCTATTGTCTTAAATTGAATAGTTCCTTGATGAACTTTAGTACGTGTTGGTTTATTTGATTTTATTGATTGTATACAGGATGGAAACCATTTAATTTAACAATTATTAGGCTGTGATCAGTAGAAAATATATTATGAAAATTTCTTAAACGGTTAACGGTTCCAAAAAAATTCATTAGGTGCACAAGAATCATATTATGCGATGACGCCATTAGCAAAAGCAAAAAAGAAGCTCTACCTGTATATATTTTACGTTAGTTACAACAAAAAAATCAAGAAGCTACTTCAATCTCCCGTCGAAACGTAAATGTCTTCACATATCCGTTGAAAGCTTTAGCTCGATTTACAAAACAACCCCCGTTGTCTAAGTATATTGCTGCTTTTTGTGTTTGAGTAAATGAATAAAATAAAAAAAGGAAAGAACATACACTCCTAGTGTAAGTCTTATCACGTAGCTAAACCAAACTGAAAGACAATTAATTGTTGGTAGCACAATTTCTCTTTTTTTTTTCTCTTTTTTGATGTCCAAAGTAAAACTAATTATTTTGTAAGGAACGAAAGACGTGGGTGTAAGAAAAGACAAAAACCTAATTACGGAAACGACCGAATTGATGACAACACATTACTGCGACGTCCAGCAGGACTCGTCAACACTCCTGCTAACAGTAGTTACTTTCTCACGGCACAACACACTAAATTACTGATGGGAACACGTAAACTTTAGTTTTCTTTCATGTAGTAATATATTTTTCTTCCCGATTTTACCCTGTATACTATCCTAATGAAATATCTACTTGCCTCAAATATTTACCAAAACATGTAGTTGCTATTACTGGCAAAAATGAGTTGTTAAGTAGAGTAGCAATTTGTTTTAAACTACCGGGTATCGAAAGCTTGTTATGACTAGGTCAATTACATTTTAATAGACTAGTCGCAATGGTTGGATCAAAGAATAAATAGTTACCTAATTAATAATATATCATAGAGAATTTTAGGTATCACAGCAATTTGTTTATATATTGTAGGTAAAATAATTAGTAACCAAAATCATATACCTACAAATAAATGAGACTCTATTCAAAGAAAAAACGATAATTTTCGAAATTTGTTAGCCTTAATAATAATAATAATACATTTAATTGCATTCAAATCATAACAACATACAGATTAAGTAAGAATATCATAAATACATAACATAAATAATGAATTGATATGCAAAATGGAGTTGAAAACAATTCATCCCCAAAATTCATAACTTTAGAACCAAATCTCTAATACGTCCGACCAATAACTGCACTCCTTAGTCATGCCTTTTACTGCAATCAAAGTTCACTACATTCCAAAAAAAAATGTGAAAAGAAAAATTAAACAAAAAATCTATTTGAAATTCAAAAGTCGATTCCTGTATTTAAACTTAAATGCTGTAACCCTTAACTTTTTGAAGTCCTCTGGTATGTTATTGTATAGTATATAAATTTGGTAAGTAAATGATCTCTTGAATAATGAAGTTTTGTGAGGCGGAGGCGAAATAAGTCCGCGAAATCGTAAGTTCAACGTATGAACATCAGTCCTATATTTAATTTTATTAGAGAGGTATGGAGAACGATGGTTATTTATTATATTATGAAATAAAACTAGCGAATGTAGCTTTCTTCGATCCTGCATGCTCAGCCACATAGCCTCCCTCAATATGTGCGAAACGTGCTCAAATTTTCTAATTCCATACACGAATCTAAGGCATGATCTCTGCACCTTTTGAATTCTGTCTTTGTCAGAACAATCCAGGCACGGTCCATACACAACATCACAGAAGTTAAAGTAGCTTAAGACTAAACTATCGGTAAGTTTTTTTTCCAAAGGTTGTGATAGTAGATGCCTATGGGGATATAACATCTTTAATGACGAATATGCTCTCTGGATATTGATGCTTACATTCTTCTTAAACCGCAATTCGACATCCAATTCCAAGCCAAGATTTCTTGTTGAAGTTGAGAACTTGAGTTATTTACTTTGATATTCAGTTGCAACTTCACCAGGCGCCTTTTTTTACCAAAGACAAGAACGTCAGACTTAGAGGCATTGATCATGAGACGGTGCTTTTGAGAGAGCTCCACAAATCTGTTAATATCCTCGTTAATATCTTGATTAGCTAGATAATAGTCGTCATAAGTAAAGCTGTAGTAAATTTGCCGGTCATCCGCATATATATGCTCCTTGCAATGCTTTAGACTTGACCCTATGTAGCATGTGTAAATGTTAAACAGTAAAGGTGAAAGTATTGAGCCTTGTGAAACCCCACACGTCAGTCTTTCCTTTGAAGATTCCCCATTACTTGTTTGAACAAATAGAAACCTGTTTTGCAAATAGCGGTGAAAGAATCTGATTGACTGTTCAGAAAACCCAACAAATTTCAAAACCGATAGAAGCGTCTCATGATCAATTGTGTCAAATGCCTTAGAATAATCTAACAGAACAAGCACCGTGCTCTTGCCCTGGTTCGTCGCACGAATTATGTCATCAACAATGTGCAAAAGCGCTGGAGCCTGGTCTAAAACCTGATTGATGTTCAGGTAAAATATTGTATTTGTGTAGAGAGAATCTGAAGGTACATAATTTTTTCTAAAACCTTTGAAAGTACTGGAAGGACACTAAGATCATTTATAGAAGTTATTGTACTTGTCCTGTCGAATATTTCCTATAAAGTTCCCAGTTCGTGAAAACCGAAACATATACTTGGAATATGTTAAAATGACTCATATACTCTTCTTTAAGCATTGTAGTTAACCCTCGTATTTTAACTATTTTTTGTAGTATACAATTTTTTATCATCTCTATTTTAAATATTATTTAATTTCAATTAAAAACTCATTTTAATTTATGGAAGAATTGATTGACATTTTGTATCCCATTTATGTATTCAATTAAATGTAGTATGGCGATAAAACGATAGTCATGGTAGTACATTTTATTTTGAATCGTCTGCTTATTTGTCGTGATCTAGATACAAGAAGATATAACATGTGAGGCGAGTTGAAAAGGGCCTCCATTATCGTTGGCAATTACAACTCGTTACAAGATGAAGACAATAGATAATGGCCAACCACTAACCCAGAGACAATTTAAATCAACTTGTGGACAAAGAAGGATGAGTAGAATAAAGAAGTAGCGTGAAGGGCAAGGGGGGTAGTAAGTTGGGACAATTCAGAGGTCACGCCATCGCCTACTAAATCTACACAACACGACAGCCAAAGGATGGGCAAACAGCATGCAATGGTTATAGTAGGGCTCTGCACTTACAGAATAGCACTATTATTTACTCACATTGTCAATACATATAATCTATAGCGTTCACATCTCGAGATTTATTATTTTCTTTGCTTATTTTCTTTCACAGGGTTGCCCAACCCCTTAGTCACATTAATAGAATGTTTTTCCCAATTATTTCGTAAGTATAAAACAAAACTGTTGCCTTATTATTTTAGTTTACCTTGCTATATAATATATAATTATAACGCAGTGAAATAACTTGAACTTCTATTACAAACTAAAACCAGAAACATATCTACCGCACGCCACGCCACGGAGCGCAAAGCTACGCATATTTAACTATAAATTTCTCTTAAGAATAGATGAGGCTCGAAAACATTTGCCCGACGCGATCCGCGCGGAAAGGTTGCCTGGCGTGCGATAAATATGTTTCCGGCTTAAGGGTCAGCTGTAACTGTCAAATTGGTAAAATACACTTCTGTCTTCGTTCCTACATCTTATTAATCCTACAGTAATATATCATTTATTAAATTGAATGAATAACTATATTAGGGAAAAAATATATCAAATGTATAGCCCGAAGCGAGACTTGATTCTCGTTATATAATCATGCTTAGTTTCCCAATCTATACCGTCTGTTACATTAATTTTGCTATAAGCCACAAACAACAAATGTACCCCTGTATTCTAAACCAAATGACATCCTTTATGATTTAGTAATTGGAATACAAACATCTTAACATAGACAGCTACAACCAATTTTGGGTAAGGAAACAATTATATTTTACAAATACAAAACAAAAAATGTATCTGTTTTTAAAAAAATAAATTATAACACTGTAATATTATCGCACTTTATAATATTCAGGATTGACTCGTGCGTCGTTTCATTTGGCCATTAACTTAAATCATTCCAATTGATATATAAATTACTTTAGTGAAATAATTCATGAATTTGGGTACGCTAATGAATATTAGAATTAATTGTACGAGTATAGTAGAGTAAATTGAGTATCCTTACCTCAAAGCTATTTAATGTATAAACAAGAAACAGTTTTAGATGTCCTGAAGGTGAAATGTAGAATGGGTCTTAAGAAATATACCAAGATGCCGCCCCGTGCATTTCGAGGACATGTCGCTTTGACGGCTCGGGGGTAATTACACAAAGTGAGTAATGTTCAGACCTTACCAATTAACCCACCCCCATTCTATAGTAGTAGGTACATGTATATATAGTGGTCTGTGTATATGCCAAATATACTTTCACCCCCTAAAATCGTGCTGCTTTACGATCCCTTGCATTGCTTTGGTTTTGATAATGTATACCACAACATTTGGAGATACACAGTCAACAACTGTTTTTATTATAATTTTTAATACTCAATAAAATAATTACTAAAAGGTAAATACAGTTTTCTTTCTTTGTGTAGTCTAAATTTGTCTAAAAAGGACAATTCTTTTTCGGATTTAATTATGTAATTGTTAGCCCATATATTATAAATATACGGGGTACATAAATGAAATGCTTTCAACTAAAAAAATAGTGATTCAGGATTCAGGATGTCTTTGAGTCTTTTCAACTCTGTATAGGTAGTGACGAGTACTGATAAGTTTTTGAGCAACGATCTGATTAACAACTCTAGTTGGTCGAAAGATTTATTACCAATATGTAAGTTGTTTGAATCACGTTCGATTAGGATTTAGCTGTTTTAATTCCCCCCTGAGGATCCAATAGTGTTAGCCGCACGCAGATCTGAGATTTAAAAAAGTGTTCTAGTAAAACATTCAATATTCAATATTTTTTTACGCCAAAGGTTGATTTGATTTGATTAGAGATGTGTTAACAATTAGGTCATCAATGGACAGTCTTCAAAACTGTACAATGACAATGAAATGCATCTACGGTTAAATTACTAGAAACTATATGTACCATCAAAATAACTTTTATCCATTTAAACATTTTTAAAAACAATAAACATCAGGTAATTTGTACAAGACCGTTTAGCCTATTTGTAGTTTAACGGATTTTCTAACTGATTTTCAAATAAACTTACGACTAAACTCTTGATGAATGAGAGATAATTATAAGGGTTATTGGTAACCCCAATCTCAATAAAATACTTTTTATTATTATTATTATTAGTCGTAAAACAGTAAACGGTAAAACCGATGAAACTGTTGCTCAGTTCCTAATTTGGGGTTTTTGAAATATTGATGTCATCCTCACTAATCTTCTATAGCGAGTAGTGGACCAACTGATCGCCATGGTCCTCCATGAAATTGTCCAGCCTGTTCTTAAAGCTGTCAACCGTTTGCGTCATTATCACCTCTTCAGGTAATGAATTCCATGCATATACAACTCTGTTTGTTATAAATCCGAGGAAGTCTAGCACATCTCTCATTGTCAAGTTTCTTACTATTGCCACGCAGATTAGGATTTCTAGCAGGATGAAATACATCGAGATTCACCGAGTAGTAGTCACTAAGTATCTTGTATGTTTGAATTAGATCGCCTCGTTGTCGTCGATCATAAAGACAAATTTAAAAGCCTCAATCGCTCCTCATATGGTATATGGCTAAGTGCATGAGGTAGCTTAGTGAATCTCCTCTGAACCCTTTCCAATGCCTCTATGTCCTTAATGAAGTAGGGGGACCAAACGCAGTTGGCATATTCCAATAGTGGTCTGACATACGATTTATACAATTGCAATATTAGAGAGTTTGATCTCGATTTGAAAGCTCTCTGTATCAGATACCACAGCCTATTAGCTTTCTTCACTGTGGCGGAAATATGCGCCTCCCACTTCAAATCCGCTGTTACTATGACACCAAGATCCTTCTGCTGATTTACAGATTTAACGGCATTTCCATTGATGAAATATGGAGTCCTGGGATTATTAGGTCCGATGTGTAGTACCTGACACTTCTCCAAATTCAAGTTCATCAACCAAACCGCCGACCAGGACACTACCCCATCGTCTCGCAGTGGGTTACAAAACAATTTGGTGTCATCAGCAAAGAAGCTCAGGTTTGACGTGATGGTTCTTGTTAAGTCTGATATATATGTCAGAAAAAGCAATGGCCCCAGTACATTTAGCGGATAATGCACCATTCGCTCTAACTTGGAAAATTCCTTTTGTAAGAAACATCTCAATCCACCCCAGGAGTGCCCCCCGCACGCCGCAATGCTCCAATTTCAGCAACAAACGAGCAAATGGCACTCTGTCGAATGCTTTCTCAAAATCCAGATACAACACATCCGTAGCCTGACCAACATCATTATGGCTGGTCCACACATTGAGGCATTCCAGAAGATTCAACTCCACCGACCTCTTGGGCATAAACCCATGTTGTTCATTGGGAATAATATTTGATTCAACTAGAAATGAAGTCATATTTCTGGTAATGACTTTATCCATGCATTTACAAAGTGCGCAGGTCAAACTAATAGGTCGATAATTTTCTGCAGCGAACTTGTCAGCCTTTTTAAATATAGGTATCACGACAGCAGACAACCATTCCTCCGGTAGAGTGCCCATGTTGATGCATTTTTGCATTGACGTGGCCAATGGTCGTAATAATGATTCAATGCATCTCTGAAGAAACATCGGAGGAATTTCGTCCGGGCCAGGACTCGAGTCTTGCTTCAAACCCGCCATATCGGCGGTTATAAAATTAACGGTTGTTAATGACGGCCTGTTTCTGGTAGACTGGGGTAATACAGGTAAATTGTCCCTTGAGTCGTCGGTAAAAACACTTCTGAACTGGTTAGCGAATGCATTGGCTATGTCAATTGGTCTAGTTATTGGTTCACCCGTAGTTTTTGCTTTCAGAGAGAAACTAGAAACGTTAGAATTTAGTGACCGTTTAATATAAGCATAGAATTTCTTATTGCTACTCGCCGCCATTTCACTTTATATTTGTATTTGTAGAACTCTAGAGAACAAGTATTTCTTTAGAGTAATTACGCATTAAGTTACATTGAAGTATTGAATAATTTAAGTTTAATGTTTAAAATTGTTTAGTAGGTATATTTTCAGCAAAAACGCTAATTTCAAGCATCAATTATTATTTTTTATAAATGCAAAGCTAAATTTCTAAAGAATTTACACAAGTAGGTAGTAGAAAATGTAACAGAATTTTATGTCTTAGTTGAGTTATTTTTAAATGACCAAACCGCAATTAAAATTTTGTTATTACTTTAGACAGTAAAACACGTTATTTGATATACGATCTAAACATGCTTGAAATCTAATATGAGGCTTATTTTCGTTGTCTACAATTATTTGTGGTTATAACATACATGATGTCTCCTATCATTTGCATAGTAAACCCAAATAAAACATAAATTTAAAATTACAAGGCTATTAACGGGTTTTAGGGTATTATTAAAATCGATAGTAAAACTTTTTGTTTATTGTTCGTATTTGCCAATCGGGAAGAACGTAAACACATAGTTTATTTTGAAGGTTTGATCGTTTAATTGTATCTTTTGAAAATAAATGGCTTCTTCCTCAAAATCATATAAGTATCTAGTTTTTTACATATCAGGTCATTGAATAAGTCTGTCCTGGGTAAATTTCACGACCCCATTATTAGAGAACCAGATTTCAATTTTTTGGGGCCTTGGTTTGGTATAGGACGCTATCATACATGACCTAATCAAGGCCTAAGAAACTATCCTTAATGACCGTTGAGGCGCATGTCGTTTGGCATGCAAATAACCGTTCATCATATCATTGTCCTGCGTAAATTTCACGACCCCATTATTAGGGATATACGTTAAACGATTATGTTCGTCGTATACACTTTATTTTCAGTGCCATTGAGATCATTCTAGATGAGCAGGTGTCTATAGTGATAAGCAAATACAATACTAAGACCAAGACGAGTTGGTATTGTTCTTCTTTAGGACAAACTCACCCTGTCACCCTTGGAGTATACCGATTTGTCTAAGAGAATTGGGTTTAGCCGTGTAGTTGTCAACCACTCCTAGAAAAGGATAAAACCAATTTTCGTCGTTATAATCATAATATGTTGACTAAAAAAATAAATTAGGATTGTTGAGTGTGGTTAATCATTATTTATTTATTTATTTAGATTACATCTACCCAGACAGAAATACATCCAATTACAGGGCAGGTACATTACAAAACGATAAAATTAACATAAATACACGTTTCAAAATTATAAATAATACAAATATTACAATCGCAAAAAATAGTCAAAATAAGAATGGTTTAACAACAAATATTTATCTAAAAAACACTTTTTTAATATAAGAAATAGTTTTAAAAAACACATCAATATCGTTACTCACCGAGTCACAAACAGAACACATCTCAAACAATTGCGAAAAGAGCAACAAGTTGGTACGTGCAGTAGACAAGTAAAAGCTAAAACCATAATTACGCCTTCTCGTATGTGGAGCATGAAAAGGTATCATTGAAAGTAGGTCCGGAGAGTTAATGATGCCATTCACGATCCTGAATAGGAACAGGAATGAGGCATATTCTCTACGCTTATCAAGAGGTACAAAATTAAAACGACCCAGAAGTTCATCATGGGCAAATCCCATGGTTGGATACACTCCGTCACACTTAAACCACAAATATTTCACAAATCTTCGCTGAATCCTCTCTAAGCTATTCGAGTGCAACGCATAACCAGGACTCCAACAACAGACGCATATTCCAATTTCGATCTAACGAAGGAATTATACAGTAAAATAGCAGTTTTAGGTGACACAAAATGCTTTGTATTTCTCATAACAAAACCCAGACTCTTATAGGAAGACGAAACCACATCCATCACATGCCCCACAAAACTAAGTTTAGCGTCAAAGAGCACCCCCAGATCCTTAACCTCATCGCATATTTTAAGCGGAACAGAGTCAGTGTTATACACAAATCCTATTGGATTTACCTTACGAGTAAAAGTTACAGAACAACACTTATCCAAATTAAGGGCAAGCCTGTTTTGAATGCACCAGTCAAGCAGGACATTCAGATCATTCTGCAATTGAAGACAGTCAGAAGTTGAGGTAATCAGTGAATAAACCTTAAAATCATCAGCAAAGAGTAGGGAGCGACATTTCACGCCATTAACAATGTCATTAATAAGACACATAAATAAGAGGGGACACAACACAGAACCCTGCGGCACTCCAAATGTTGCACGGATAATACCGGACTTGAAACCACGGGACTCCACATGGAGATAAGTAGGCAGAAATTTTAAAAGATCCACAGATAAACCAAATTCCGAAAGCTTTTGCAGCAGAATTCCATGGTGAAGCCTGTCAAAGGCTTTGGTAAAATCCGTATAAATAACGTTGACCTGACCCCAGCTATCCAATCTTTCTGCCAAAAACTGGCTAAAAATTACGAGATTAGTAGCGGTGGATTGGCCAGGAAAATTATATTAACTTGCCTTCTTAATAATTGTTCAGTTAATGAGTTCAATCCAGCTTAAATGTTATAAAATTGTTCGATATAAACAAATTACAATAAATAATAAATCACGTGGGTGGAGCTGATAATTACTATCAATCAAGAATAGAGGGATTTAAGGCCAAATAATGATTAAATATTAAAATATGACGTAAGTCAGTAATATGAGAAAAATAGTATTAGTTGTTAAAGATCAACAATTCCCATACAATCATTTGTATTTACTTATCGCTTAATGTATATGAACAGGTAATAAGCAAATAATGTTTATTATTACATTTGAGGTTAATTAAAAATTAATATTTATTGCATATCGTTATGACAATATAATAAAATATTTGTATATCTGATTTATCGAATTGTCTATAACGTCAATAATTATTACATTAAATGCCTTGTTGAATGTCTCTATGGAATATGCATTGTTATTTATAATCCTATTATTATAACAACATTCATTTGTTGCAAAGAAGAATTGGAATATGTTAGTCATAATAATGTGAGCTTACAATGAAATTACTCATGTTGATCTCAGAAAAAAAATCTGTTTCTCTATCAATAGACCACGATTACAGGATACGGAAAATTCATGATCTATGCACATTTACCACTGAAACTACACTTAGAGGCATGGACGTAACGAGGGGGTTAGTAAATAAAAAAGCTTAATAATTAATCTACGCTTTTACAGTGCAAAAATTGCCCCATTTCCACACAAGTTGTACTAAAATATTTCTATTTGAACAAAATTAATCATACCAGATTTTAATTTTTCACGCATTATTTCTAAAAAAAATTAAAACATGATAATTATGAGCTAATAAGTAATGTGTATGATAATATCAATTTGGTTCTAATAACGTCAGAAGAAAATGGAACGGATGCCCTCTAAAACGTTCATTCACTTATTATTGTGTAGCAATTTTAACGGAAATACGATGTAGCAGAAGACCAATTTTAAATTTGACGTTGAAACATCATAAAAACTTTTAGATTGGCATTTATAAATAGTCACAATTTCTCTTTTGCTATTTATGTAAGATAATGAGATTCTAACGATCAAGAAAGAAGAGAATCAATTTTTTTCTTGTTATTTTGTATTCTCTCCTCTTTTTAAATGTCGTTATATGTTTTGTGCGTTATTGCTGGAGGGCATTAAAAAGATTTAAACGTTAGGTGTTCTATTTCAAAAATTTAATTAAAGGTATACACGAGATGCTGATGACAAATTACATGTTGAAAATTTTAAATTGTAAAAGGCGCACACGTCACTTGTATATTCATGAAAAGTAATCAGTATTATCATCACAAATTAATACCTGAAATATTAAAGCTAGATTACATAAATATGGAATTATCTTCCATTAAGTTCTAAATAAAAAAATCCCGTACAGTAATTCGTTACCTAAAGTTTGCTAATTTAATCCTGCAGAAGCGTGGTTAAAATATCACAAACCCTCTCTATAAAAACTTGTTGCCAAATACCCGCGTCATACGTTGTCATTATTCCTGTTGTGCCTCTAGTATTTTTAAACATCCCCTTCTTTTATTTTAGTCTCGATCCCCCTGAGATTGTATCGGAAGCTTTAAAACGCATTTACAGGATATGCTTTTTTGATATTAATCACTTTAAGGATTTAATGTGTCTTCGGGTTTATTAAAAATTTTTGTTTCTAATTAAACTCATAAATCTAATTAGCATTTGCCCCTATTTGTGTCTTTTTCTTGAACACATCTTCGTGTAAAGCAGGATGAAACAAATTTCATGCATACATTGTAGTCTAGGGTTTATTGTAAAAAAATCTAATCTTGTACAGCCCTTTAGGCTGATGATAGAGTAGTCTCTCGAAATATGTCCCTTTAAGTGATGTTTTTTAAATTAAGCGAGCATGTAGGTAATTAATTTTGGACACCCTATACAGAATTCTATTTTTTGTATATATATTTAGTATCAGAGCTTAAAAACTTTTAAATTTCACTAGAATTGATTTTGGATTTACAATAAATAATTATATTATTTTAAAATTTATTTATGTTGTTCCCCTAGTACTCCAAATGTTCATTAATCTCGTCTAATTCTAAATCAGGGAATTACTTTCTTGATAAGTTGTTGAGTTTGGTTATTTATCAGGTTCGTCGTCACACAAATTACATTTTACTGAAATTACGGGCCCAAAGTCGAGTCTGAGAATACGAAGTGCGAAGCTGTAAAATATTACTAATTAACGAGAGCCGGGACATCCGCTATTTCACTCGCACAGAACCGTATTTGGAGGAAATTGTACAATTAAAATGTTCACAACCATTATTATATTTAAATAAACAAATTCCCTTTGTGCTTTTGAAAACTATTCAGTACTTTAAAGCCCTCTCCCTAAAATATACAATAAATAATTAAATACACTAAAATTTGGCACAATTTCAAAGTTCATTTTCTCCCAAACTTCGAAATCGATTTGGATATTTTTTTTTAATTGTAGCTGAAATCTTTAGGAATTACTCTGTAAAACAACTTTTCATTGAGATCGAAGTTTGAGGCATATCCAGGGTGTTTCAAAAGACTACTGATAATTGTAAAAATAAAAAAAATCTTGCTTGTTTTCTTTAACTCACATCTGAACTAGGAATGATCTTCCAACCTAGTAATTTTAGTTTTTGAATAACTGTATCTCATTAAAATATACACAGAAACTGATTTATACTAGGAAACAAAAAATATATTTCTAATGAACGAATTTATGCCACTGATGATACCGAAAACTTCAAGTTTTGAATTGTATCGTAATAAACATTTTTGTGGAGTTTGATTTAATTGTACGAACTATGGACCAATTGACCAAAACTAAATATCCCATTCGTTACAGTCCTGTACTTACTGAACTAATCCACATTAAACTTCTTGCAAACTCATTCTTTAGCTACACTAACTTTTTAATACCCTTCTTACGTTATTACAAGGCGGATTCTCTCTGTTCTTTTCTCCATCTTTTCCACCGCTAATTAAAAGGACATAATATTTTTTACAGCCTCATTAACCGTTGGTTTCTCTTAACAAGGTTTTTTTTTCTTCTGCTCTTAGTTAAAAGGGTTGACATTATTACAGTAATCAAGGTGTATTAGCATAAATTCGGTTGTCGTTGAAAAAAATATACTAGGCAAGAAAAATGTATTTAAGACTTATATTCAAGATCCTGCAATCTTACTTAATTGATGCGATATCTTTGGTCATCGATTAAATGTTTAGACTTCCAAATATGTATGAATCACTGATAAGATATGAGTTATTAATTTTTTGGTCTATTTTAAATGATTCCTTCCAAAGTTTTCGTATATAAAATTTAAAAAAAAAGTGAAAACTCCAAAGGTAAGTAAGCTATTATGGCTATGAATTTCTCTAACCGCCTTTATTCTTGCATGACGAATCTTTAAAGTTGCAAAGTAAAATTAAAAAAGTTGTTTTTATGTTTTTCAATTAGAATGTAACAACATTTTAACAAGTTCTTGTGCTTATTTTGCTAGGAGTACATTTGGAAAACAATGCTAAAGAATTAATAGACTTAACTAAGTAATAACTCAAACAAGTAAAACGTATAAAACTTTGTTAGGACCACCATGCAGGTGTACGCTTTTCTCTATTTAGCATAGATACACTTCAGGCCATGGCCAGTCTAGACATTAAAAGTATGAACAATTAAACAGAGCTCAAGGGATTCATAAAACTTTTGCTTATTTGAGAGAGAACATGCATGTATCAACGGCTATACCTGCATTGTTCCATACATTTTTATTTAGTAATCAAATAAAAACAGCAAGTATAAAAGTAACCGACAATTTCCAGAAAAGTGGAAAAATTATTTTAACAAATGCTTGTTTTAAATTGAAGCAAGTTCAAAATTAGAGGCTCTGATACACTGCTCTATTATGTCCACATGTCTTGAGTTAATTAAACTGTGTCTCCATAAAGTTTTAGAGCTCTTGTGAACTCGAAAGTAGAATAGAATATAATTGATATTAGAGTAGAAAAATCTGAACAGGCAGTCCATGAGGGGATCCTAAAATGTGGATATATCTACGGTACATTCCGGTAAGCACAACGTCGAGATCTTTTCTATTCCACACATCAAGTAATCTTTTAAGTTTATCTCTATGCTAAAGAAAAAACCGAGGCAATAATTCTAGCAGGACAAAGACAGAGACAAGAAGTGTCGTTCAGTTTTGAATCCGTTGAAATCCTACCTAAAAGAACACTCAAATATCTGGGAATAACTCTCGATCAAAATTTAAGTTTTGTAAGCAGTAAAAAAAGAACCATGGCATTGAGCAGAATCCTACCCAATCTGTGAGGACCTGGATGGATCACGAGGAGAACATTCCATGGAGTAATGATGTCAATAGTAACTTACGGAACCCCGATATGGTACAATACCCTCCAAGCGAAAAAATACCGAAATGTAGTCGAAAGATGTCAAACGAAACCTCTTCTTAGAGTTTCCAGCGGGTACCGAGGCACTGCAAGCGATTACAGGAATACCACCGGCGGACCTAATTATAGAGAAAAAAAAACAGATTATACACTCAAGGAGAAGCCAGGTAACTATACACTAGAAAGAGCGCAAACCCTAGAACGGTGGCAAATAAGATGGGAAAACTTGACGCAAAAAGCTCAGTGGACAAAGACTCTGTTATTACATGGACAAACTGCAAACACAAAGTTATAGTTATAGTTTTGGTCAATATCTGAAAAGGTTTGGCAAACAGGAAGACCGAAGTGTATACTGCGAAATATTTGATAACATCTTAAATGAAGGAAACATCATTGACATTATGCTCGAATCTAAAGAGAAATGGACAGAAATACATTAACTTATCAAAGAAATTATGAATAACAAAGAGCGGGAAGAAAATAGTTTTGCCTGCTGACATATTTGACTAAGTTTTCTGTTCCTTGTAAGGTGAGTAAATCAAAGGCAAGTAGCAATGTTTTTCTCAGATAGAAAACGTTAAAATATCTCTTAAATAGACTCCGGCAGAGGCAGTGGGTTCCGATTCATATGGATTTGGAATTTAAATGTAAATAATCATGGATTGAAAGAGATTTAGTAATGAAAATTGCATGCAATCACCAAACTCAACGGCCAAAAACAAGTGTAGATCAATAAACGTTGACTCAGATCAGTGCATAGGTATGTAAACAGTTCCGCAGGTGAATATTAGTTCAGTGATTGACCAAATAGTAATCATAAAATTCTCATACTTTAGATACAATACTTCAACAATTCGCAAAATAACGTTATAATATTATCCAATACCCTTGTAAAGTCGTCGATCCACAGGAAAAATAACGGAAGCAGAAGAAATGTAGGTGTGATGTAGATACTAAATGGCATTAACAAGGGCAAAGTAAAAGTTGAGGGTATGCAAAACGAATGCGGGAAGAATGTAACGACTTTGAGACATGTTCGGTGATAGATGGCTCCCACTAGGCAAACATTTAAACGTAGTTTTAATTAAATCTTGTAATTGTTTCGAACTGCTGTAAACGAGCGACACTGTTAAAAAACCGCTAAGTGTTTTCAACCTACGTGACGGAGCGACTGTCGTGATTCCATAGGATAAACGAGCTTCTGCTGACAAACAACTCTTTGACTGATGGTGGTTCGAAAGGGATGATGTGCTGATTTTTTTAACATATATCCCTATCATTTAAGTTGTCAAGTCTTCTCGACAAAATATAATGTTTTACACATATTTATATTTGAGAAGTTCGTTCGACAGAACGAGTCAGATTGTTTTAGTAGTTGTGTTTCAATTATAATAGTTGTAAGCTAATAAAAATTACTGATAATGAATGATTAAACGGTATATAGATCCCGTCGGCGCCGCCTCTGTTCCTTATTGAAAAAGGGCAATTTTTAACTAGGATCACTTAGATAGATGTTAATGACAAAGTACTTAATATAAAAATATGTTATGCAATAATTATATAATAAAACTAATGAACCTGTTTTTAAATATTCCATGAGACACCACACCCTTGTTTATAATACCTATACAGTTAGACATAACAATAATTATTATAGTCGACTTAAATGATCTTTGCATGAGATGAAATTGATGCATATTTTATTTCGCTTTTCTCTTTGTTTATTTATTTTTATCTTTAAAATCTTATACTTAGTATTATTATTTGAAGAATGTAAATTGCTATTGAGGATTTACATTACTCGATTCCAGTTTTATTGTTTTATTTATTCGTCTATTTGTTTGAGATTAGTAGAAAGTGATTTACCTACTTGACAAATAATTACAGATTTTTGTTTCGAATTTGTGATGTTTTTTTGAGAAACATTTCAGTGAATCATTATTTTTACAATACTTTACGCAATTATTTATTCTAAATCTGAGTTATTCTCAAAATTTTTCAAGCATACTACATTTCGCGACATACCATAGATTGCTGGGACTTTTATCCACTAAAAGGCATACTACTTAAGTTCATACTTCTGCAATTAGTTATCTTTATCCTAACTTTTTTGGTATAAGATTTTATTCCAAAAATCATGCCATCGATCATCTATATCAATTCCTCGGTCAAGCTATTTGATTAATCCTAATAAATTTTTCGAATGTCGTAATGTAGATCGGTTTTGATTCAAATAACAGTAACCAGTGTTTATTTTTCTAACAACTTCAGAACAGAGGCTTTCCCCAGACTGTGCAAAATCCTAAAGTTCCAAAAAAATATTGACAAGAATGTATTATATTAAAATAAGAAATAACTGCTATTTATTTCCCTTATTTCAAGTGGTTGGTCCAATTCATTTGTTAAATCTTCAAAGAGCATTTCTTTTGTAAACTTCCAGCTTGTTTGTTTAGGGAATAACCGAAAGCTTGCCAAAAATATTAAAATTTCAGCTGGAATTTAATTAAGAAAACATTCTTCAATTGAATATATGTATATTATTTATTTAGGTAAAAGGGTTAGCAGAGCTAAGACTTTGTCTCAAATATACGATTTATCCCAGCGTAACATTGGGAATTCTAAATATATTTCATATCCCATTCGTACGTCATGATAACCTTGTGGATATAGTAAAAAAATTGTTTGTTGTTAATTAGTATTCCAATATCTTACTGTCCTTTTTCTACGCCATTGCATTCTATATGGTGTGATAGTTAGTGAAGCGCGCTGATGACCAGAAGACATTACGACATTTTGACGGAAGGAATATATCACTTGACTAGCGTAAAATAACCGTTTGACCAGTAAAATAGTACCCTTGGGCCTTCTCTGGGTTAGTTCAACTCGAATGACCCTACCCGTGTTTCTATCTATCAACTTTTATTGCCTGAAGCGTATTGGCGTGGCATCTCTATTGTTTATATGATTTTTCAATTTTGTTCATTTTCTTCGATTAACTTGGAAATAAATAGATTTTAACGTTAAATTGCGGATGCATGTAACCGTTAGTGAATAGCCATTGTGCAGTACCACGAATACTATCTACGGTCGCATATCACATAGGCGGAACCACAATAAGTACTGGTAAAATTTAATATAAGAATCCTTTGTATCCGCCATAGAAAATATCATTCAACAAATTCATTAAATTTGTGTTGTTATTGAAAATTAAAATATGTAAAACGTCTCTGATTTTAGCCCACTGGATTTTATAAAAGAGAAGGTGAGCGATTTCGACAAACCCATAGTGTTATAGAAGACACCGTGAAGGAGCTTGTCCTATATTATGATTCCTACAAAATCGTTTATTCATTCTTCTCTACCTAATTACATGAATGATTTGACAAAGAATTTGATCTTATTTGAACTTGAAGTAGTGAAATTATCGGAATATTTCGTACGCTTATGGTAGCGGACACATTCTAATGGACTTGAGCAACTCCCTTTTAGTAATTACGTCTCCTCCTTCGCCAATGTATATCCAAAGTATTATTATAATTTAATGCGACAAGAATCTGAAGTAAGCAATGTCTAGGAAAAGGTCATACTCTGTGCAACACAGGCGGGATATTATCTATTAGCACTATCTACCTATAAAGAAGTTACAGAAAACATTTTACGCAATAAATTTTTCATCGGATATAAATTATACATTATAATATATAGCGAGAACGTTGAGTCAAATGTAGTTGTGAACTTTAAGAGTTTGTCATTATATATTGTAATATACATCATTTTTATAATAAATCTGTTACAGGGAATTACAGGACCCACGAATTTGCAAACTAACAGAATCATACAATTTGAATGTGACTCCTAAATCCATGAATCTGTTATTGTATGTTTTCGGAAGGAGAGATTTTCAGGTCGTCCGCAAAAAATAACCTACATTCCAATGGACATTGATCCAGGTCATTGATAAACAGAAGGAATAATACTGGATCCAAATTAGACCCTTGCGGAACTCCTGCAGTCGCAGAACAAATATAAGATTCGAACTCGTTATAAAAGACATATTGCTTACGGTTGTGTAAATAGGAATCACACAAAGCTATGAAGTTCGACTGAAATCCAAACGTGTGGAGCTCAGAAATACACCGGGTACACAACCTCGAGTTTACTTCTACGGTCCAGAGATTCAGAGACAAATGTTAGAATCAAACAGCTAAGCAAACTTGCATAGTAAGGAAATCGGGAGATTGTTATTTGCATAAGACCTGTCGTGGGACAACTTTGGATGAGAGAGCCAGATGAATCAAGAAAAACGTTGTGACAAAGTCAAACTTGATAATTAAGATAAACGTATTAAATAACTAGAAACTTGCAAAATCAATTAAGTGAGAAAAAAGACCGATAATATTATTCTTATGTCGTAGTGCAGTTTCCATATTTAATATGTCAATCACGTACACATTTTCCGTTTCGGAAAAGCCCTCACAAGGGTAGGCCACGTATAACTCGTATACATTCATGGTGATACAAAATTCTTTGACCCTTAACTTTCTATATACTTATAAATCTATTTGCTGTAGAGTTTGAATCAATTCGGAAAAGAATATTTTATTAATATACTGCTAGCATATATAGTACAAAATATAAAATTATTTATTATATATGCAAAGGCTTATCATAGGGATTTTACAAAAAGCTTAAGCTTTTTTTTTTCAATCAGTTTTAGCAACAAAACAAATAAAAATTATGATCTTATAGGAATAATATTCTTTGATGCAATGTAACATTTTTACAAATCAATATATTTGCAGCAACTTTAATACAGCTTGACGTTGTTTCGCCTTGTACATACAATATACATGTGACAAAGAATCCCATAATACTGAATCATCATATTCCCCAACGTAATTCGCATTTATGGTTTTCAGAAATATTACTGTCAGTTTTTAACAACATTAACAATGAAGGGCATTCAAGTAAGACCCCAATATTATATATTTATTTTAGAAACGCAATCCCACACGTTCTGGGAATACTTCCTTTATTTCCTTGAAATATAGATATTGACATGGTGATTTTTCACAATTCACTGAAATTAGTAATTGAAATATATATTTTGATTTTACGTTATTCGTTTCTATTATTTTGGGCTGATAAATAAATATCAGCCTGTTCATAATATCTACTTAACTATGTACTAATTATCATAGTGAAAGAAATCAGATTGATTCTGTTTTTCATTTATTTAGAGACAACCCATACCTTTACTAGATTACAATTCACTATAAGGGGCTGGTGTCTCAAAGGTCTTTACGTTATTAAACGGACTAATGCTTATGGTTAACACAAAAATTTCGAATTTAAAATGTGGAAGATCTTACCCAGGCCTCCGGTCAAAGATATTATTAATAGTCAAAGTTGACGCTTATTGAGTTCAAGAACCAAGCAGCAGCTAGACATAAGATTAATTCTTGTGTCCCCGTCTCAAGTTCTAGACTTCTTATGAACTCCAGTAGCTTGGCTAGTTTCAGGGACAGCACATCTCCATCTTGCACGGTTTCATGCTCCAATTGTTCCTTGTGTTGGCTTCTGATAGCGGCGCATTCTGTTACAAGGTGATCAGGAATTTCTTCTAGACCTAATCTTACCCAAGTCGTTAATGTTTTGTAAGAAATCCTGTAAGAATACGTAGCGCGGTCTTACTAAGATCCTAACAGAATTTGGATCTTTCATGGTTAAAGTTCCAAAGGAATTACTTTGATTTACTGAGTATTACTCTGTCTGTTCCCAACGTTTTTACTCATGGTGCTATAGCATCGAAACTTGTATATTTTTAACTGTTTTATTTATTGTATTTAGTCAAATTTTTGAATTCTTTGAATCAGCAAAAATGTTAATTAATATTTTGCTTCGTCTATTTCAATTTCTTTTCGATAAACGTCCTTAAATCTTTAACTTCTGACTGGATTACTGTGAAAGAGAACAATGACTAAGCTATAGTAAAATAGTATCTTGGCCTTTAGTGCGTATGAAAATGTAGAGGGAAAGTCAAAAGGAATACACCGCATGATAAAATATTTAGAGTTAGATTAGTAAATTTAAACTGAATGTGGACCAAGAGAGAGTGAGATATTTTGTCTCTGGACCCTTTGCGGTTTCCAAACGATTTGGAAAATGATGGTACGCGACCCTGGTTACTATTTAATGCTAAGTTGTAACATTTAGGGGTTTATGTCAAAATATCGTGCTATTCCAATTATTAAATCTACAACAAATGTTTATTTTATGAACCGGAGATCCTCTTCTGTATCCGTTGGCTGAGATTCGCTATAATATTTTATTCAAATTTATACAAACAATATAGAATTCAGAAGCTGATCGGTTACTTAAATAAATAATGCTTATATACAATTTATTTGTATCAGATTAGTTTATCACAAATCGCAGTGATTTATGTTGTTAAAGAGCACAGTTATTTCAATAAAATATCACGAATTTAATTATTACCTACTTTGTTTCTATCTTGGTATTTATATGCCAAGCCAGTCTGCACACTTCCTAAATTATGAAAGCAAAATGTAATTGTTTTTAGAAACATAAGTTATTTATTAATGTGTATGTTTCTGTTTTAAATAAATTGTTCTATATGGTATGTTTAAAGTTATAGGACTAGTTACTTTTAAATTATATAGGATGTCTAAAAAAACTATGGTAAATAGAACATAAATAAATAACGTTGGATTGTCGGGAAATGCCTCATTTCGAGGGCCTCTATTTATATTTATTTTGAGCATAATAATCGAAACCCAGTAGTTTTTTATTAATAATAACTTATTTGTCTTAAAACTGTGCCTTTTAGTAGATTTTCAAAAAAAAATTTAACTATTCAGGAGATCGACACAACCGAAATTTTGAAATTTTCGTGCAGTCCTTCATTTATCCCCTGGATCCTAAAAATGACCTCCGTTCAAAAGTTTATATGTATATCTATATTTACTATAGCAAATTTGAACGCAAGTTCTAGGTCACATTTTTTGACCCATGGAAATAAAATTTGGTTAAAAAATCGGCTAGGTCAATGTCTCGCTTGAGTTCGTCGACGATAGTATTTATTGTATCAGCTTTGTCTGTTGTATTTTTTTCTAAAAAAGCAGTTTCTGAACATAAATCGTTTATTTTAACAATAATTCAATTGAACTAAAATAAGCAACATCCTTAGTCCTAAAAAATACCCTGATAACAAAAACGTTTTTCGTCCTTGCTTTGCCGAAAAAAGTTTTTCAAACCATTTGTAATGAAAACATATATTGTAATTTCAGTGAGATATATAAATTCAATTTTCGTTCCAACGGTTTAAAAGCACCATTGTGAAATTACCTTCGGTTTGCTGATTATTTCTACAGAGAGAAATTATTAGTGTACCCTGTACAATATTCAGGTTTTAGTTCACCTACAAACGTTAAGTGAGAAAGAGAGAATTTTCAATGGGCAGTTAGCGTTATGATATGAACGTAAAGAATCAGCGTGCAATAATTAATCAACTCCCTATAGAACAGTAGACAAAGGGAAACCATACCAAGGAAACCTCCTGAGAATCTGGAGAAACATGGTGGAAAAGGTGAAGAGGCAAGAGGGGAGGTCAAGGGGTCCCATCAGGGATGAGAATAGCTCACGGTCAAACTAAGAGCTGGCCACTTAATGTGACGCTCGGGACTCAAGTCGGTAGCTATTTCTCTGCCAATGCAGAGAGATAGTTTCGGTTATATTCCAGTTGCCGACGTTACTCAATATACTCGACATACAAAGTCTGTGCAATTTCATTTTGAGGCGTACACATTTTTCTCGTATAGGATTTATATCCCGAGACTAATAGAACAACTCAGTTGAGACATGCATTTTCAGTTTCGTGTTTATATTCTTACTTACACGGAATTTACCAACTAATAATACTTAAATGATAAATAGAGTAAAATGTAGATGTACCAAAAATAAAACAAATTGTGATCTCTAGATAATTTCTGCTAAAATTGAAAAAAAAATGACCCAGAATTTTTGATTGTAGTTTAACAAGAGCAGCTTTTTTTCGTAGAATACCGTAAGATTTCATAATTTTTAAATAAATCGTGAAAAAAGTGTATACAAAAATTTTGTGGTAATTTGAACCCATTGACAACCCCATTTGGGACGCTTATGATGATTAATGTGAAACTATCTCTACCTCGATAAATGTAAAATCTCACAGGCATAGCACATACCAAGTTGCAGAATTTTATCTAAAACGATGAAATACTTATTGGTGGGAAATGTAATTTTTTTAATGCATAGGCTGAAACATGAATCATACTAATTTAAATCCATTTTTTCTTAAAAACGGTGCACAATTGATCTATGAAACAAAAGTACCTTTTTTTTGTAAAACAGTTTGGTCTATTAAAATCGAGTCTTAAAATTGTTAAAAACCGTTCCACAAAAAAGTTGGGACAATATTTCCCCATGCCCCTCCCTGTTTTACCTGCTTATTAGCAGTTCATAAAACTAAAAATACCTGCACAGTTTAAGGGATAAAACGTTTGGAAGACGTACAAAATTTCATTAGAGTATCTTTAAAGGTTTCGTCAATATTATCAAAAAATCTCACCTTTAACAGCCTGTATCTTGAAAACCAAAAATGTTTCGACCTATGTTCATTCTTTTGGAACGTAGAATTCGTGGTTAACGTTTGGCAATTTCGGGACAGAATTCAACAAAGAAAATTTAAATAGACGAACAATTTCACAAAGAAAACTCTTCCATTCAAAGACTTAAGACTATTTAGAGTTTTCGGCAACTCTCGTATACCATTTTTTACTTCATACTTTTTTTAATCACGATGTTTTTCTATTTTTCCACTCGACTATTCTCCTTTGGTCAATAAATTGACAAAACATACATTTTCTAAACACAACAGAATCAGTTGCATAGATCACAGTTGTCACAAGTCGTTAATACGTGAGAGGAAAACGGGAAAAATAGGTGGGTGTATTTCCCGCGACAGCTATCCATCTTTTTTTTTTGCAAGGGACTCCCTATCGTTTAAGTTTTGGCTCCTGTGATCACGGCCACTTGCATTCTTATCACGCCGCGTCTACTAAGACCGACTCTTATCGCGACCTGTGTCTAACCGCATTCCATATGTAACACCGTTAGAACCTTATCACCTCAGGGTTGGACTGGACTCAAATGTATTTGTTTTCAATAGTTTTTTAGAAAATAGACATTAGTTGTCTGTATTTATTTTAGTAAACTATATTTAAGGCTTTTGGCATAATTGACGTCTAAGAATTTAAGCAAATTGGGTCTTACAGCATGTGAAGCGATGGAAATCCTTGTAAGATTCATGATTTTCATGCTTTTGAAAGCTACTTTTTGTTGCACATTGTGGTCATTAGGCCTCACATTTTTGAAAACTTACACTGGAACTGCGCGTTTTGAATGAAAAAGCTTATGTTTTTGGAGGATTTTCTTCTTAATCTTGGAGTACGTAAATAAGACAACGAAATCAACAATTGCAGCCAAAAATCGGTAGTAAAGTGATTCAGTCATCTGTTAATTACTATATAAATTAAGCACTTATATTATTTTATTTTAAACTTCGGAGACTGAAGTTGGATGACACCAGTATATATTATACTGGCATAGAATTTCGCTATACTAAATGGGTCTGAATACGTCCGCTATATGTCCCAGAATTCCTCTGGGAAACACATTGAGACAAAATGCCTAAATGTTACCACGTTAAGTGTCGTTAAGTTTTAAAGGCTACTTTTATAACATTTGCACGCGCTAGTATGTTGTGTTCCTAATGCTTTTTAACAGTTGATGTGTTAAAAATTTTATTGTTATTACTTCAGGTTGGATACTAATGTCATATAAATTTCGAGACAATGTTGACTTCAAAAACATATTTTAATGTCAACGTGCACAATAAGAATTTGTTGTGTCATGATTTATTTGCGTTTCCTAGGATTATGGATTGAGTATTTAGTCAAGTTTTTGTTTATGTTTCTGCAGGACCGTATTTAAATTAGAAAAATCAGTATTGGACTCAAAATAAATTAAATTAAATGCTAAGAGACAGAAACATTTTCTCGCATCATCTGGATCTGCAATATGTAGATGGTGATTTACAAACGTCATTCCACCCCCTTGTGGAAAGAGATGCGGACGCTTCTTAAGCCAAAGGAATCAATAGGGTCGAGTGTCGTTAAAACGGGAGCTCCTCAGGGTACAATTTTGGGACCAACATTATTTTTAATATTTATAAATAGCCCGGTTGACATTCAGGGCAATTTTATTTATTTTTGTAACTAAACAGCTCTCGATAATGATAAAAGTGTGATTTTGATATTACTTGATTATTCTAAAGCATTTGACCGCTTAAATCATAATGTTTTAATGGCAATACTTCAGTATTTGGGTTTTCAAGCAGAAGCGTGTAGTCTTATTTCTTCTTACTTATATAATAGAACACAAAGGGTTTGAAAATAAAACTATTGGAATTTGTGTGATTAACTTGGTACTTGATTTGTGTGTTATATTATGTTGTATTTCTATATATTATGTAATTACTGCAGTGTTATAGGTTGGAATTGTATTTATTTAATTTTGTTTTTTTTTGTTTTTCACATTGCTACTTAATATAAATGTTGTAGAAGAGTCAGGTTAAGCTAGGGGACCTAGTCTTAACTTCGCCAATTGTGTTTTTTGAAATAATGCAATAAAGCCCAATTATTATTATTATTATTATTATTATTATAACCAAAATATTATTATTATAAACATTGTTTCCTCTTAGGTACATTCAAATAGCTTAAAACTAAACACACAGCATTAAATTTTCTCCTACAGATAGAGGTCTTTCTAATGGCTGGTTGAACCAGTCTCGAGAAATATAATTTGCTAAAGAAGTTGAGTGAGGTTATATTGGGAGACCCTGTTTGGAAAATTGTCCTATATAATTAAAAAACTTTTGAACATATTTTAAATTAGTAATTTCCAAAGCTTGAAAAACGTTTTAGCTAAAATAACTTTTTTATGTAAGATAAATCAAGCTTTTAGAGTTTTTGAGATTCCCAAAGAAATTCGTGATAAACTACGCCACTGTACTTAACTTCCTTTAAGTTAACGTTCAAGTTTCGAAGAAAATGCCTTGTTTTCTATGTTTTTAGAATATATTGACAATTTTTTAATAAAGAATAAATTATTCCTGGCTTCTGCAAAGTACTGGTACATAAAGCCGTCTTTTATAGCGAAATATAAGTAGCATGTTATTATTAATTTTCATGTACACAATTTATTTTCGTCCATACGTTACCCGTAAAACATAATTTACAATTTATAAACACACACTTTTATTTTGTCAATATTCTACTTAACCATCTACTTTGTTGCACAATACAAAACATTTTTTCAAGTGTAAACTTAATTTCTTACATGGAGGTCCAATAAGGGGAACTACTACAAACTAATTCTATTTTAAACCCAACCCAATATTTAATCGTCTTTAAGATTACAAGCTGACGTTTACCAGGGTCATGTGTGCACTGTATATACAAAGATAAACTTCACGAGAGCTGTGTAAGTATATAGTTGACGAGAGGCAGGATCAAAGTTACTCACCTTTTTTTTTTTATCGGATTCAATTAACTTCTGTGTTTGAGTGTGCGTGAGCCTTTTAACTGACCCCAGAGACAAATTTAATTTTTTTCCAACCAACTCGATTGGAATTAACTTATATAGGATTTTAAATTGATTTTGCGATTGACACTGGTCACTCTCGTCGAACAGATTATCGTGACGCTGGTTGATAATTCAAAACAATATAAAATTTTGTCTTCTAAGGGGAGGAAAGAAAATTTTTATTGTGATTCTGTACTCCTCATTTTTAATAAAACTTGATTTCAAGTCAAAAGAATATACAGCTAGATCTCCCTCAAAGTTCCAACCTTGGCCTTTTGTTTATCCATGGCAGTGATGAATACTTTGCGTCTAAAAATTATTATATTAATAAACTCGTACTTAATATGGCCAAATTCAAATGAAATAACATTTCCGTATGAAATTGAAAAATTCCACCTTGATCGCTGGGATACTTCAAGCGACTTTGGTGCTTATATACGAAATCGTAGTTGAGGCAAACGAAATTGTCTGTAAAATTATCATGAACCAAACAATCACATTCTACACAGGAACAGCATTAATGATCTTAAAGTAGCTGCTGAGACAGGCTCATAACATTTGTCTTTTCGGGCAAAAGGCATGCACAAAACAAAGACAACAAAAAACGTGACGAAGGAAGAAGAGATATCAGATCAGATTTTTATGACAAGCAGTAGACTTTCCAGGCAGCTTCTGAGCTATTCGAACGATGATGGGAGAGGGACTGCAAAGAGATATCTAGCAATCATCAGAGATTTTATTCGACTTATCTTGAGATTCTGACGGGACACCCCAACTAGAGAAACATCTCCATGAAGTGAGATTGTGTGGCTCATCTATGAATGTATTTGTTATATTTTTCGAATTATTGGTTGTAATTCTGCTTGCAATAATATTCAGGCTTGTTAAAAATTGTGAGCATCTAGTTCACACGAGTTCAAATTTGTGTGCAAATTTATGAAAAACACCCTTGAATTAGTAGTAGTACGCCAAAGGCCCACACTTGCAAATAAAATTCATTATTATCCTCAAATTTATTATGTTATCCTAGTATATTTTCATTTATTTATTAAATGAAATGTTGTTCCGCCAATGTGTTTATCCTGTTGGAATTTCTCACGTTCCAGACACTTAAGACATAACCAAAACTAGACAGTGCAAGTTATGAACGGCTAAAAGGGCATGAATCAGGTCCCAAATCTAATGTCCCTTTGGTGCTCTTTTTATGAATTATTGTACATCCTTTAGATCCACAAGTTTTTATACCCTTCTGACACGAATATCGTTCCGAGAAAAAATTGACGACATAAAAATGTTAGGAACAGCTTCTACCGCAAAAAAAAACAATTTTCCAGTTCTATTAAGCTGTTGCACAGAGTTCAGACCATGTAGGTAGCGAATAAATATTTCTGAAATATTATTATATAAGTATTTTACAGGATGCCTGGTACATCCCATTTTGGAAAAATATTTATGGAAAGATCTTTGGTGTGGTTAGAAAAAATTATATTCATTATAATAATCAATAATAGTCAAAAGAAAGTTTACAAAAGCCTTTCAAATAAAACAAATGTTTATAATAAGTCCACGTAAGCTTCTTCCATCATGTAATTGACATCAGCGATGTTGTTGTTTAGTTTCGCATAAAAAAAAAACATGATTGCGTTGTTACAAAGCAATCTAATCCCACTCCTGATTCTCAACTTCAAATCTGCATTTTGTGGTTTTCCTTTCAGATAAAATGAAGTTTGTGACAATAAATCCACCCAAAATAAGATGAAACCATAAAAAATGTATTATTTATGTTAACTTAAAACTTTGTTATATATTTAGATAATTTTATTTGGTTTTCTTGATTTTAGATGTTTCTGATGTGTCCCAATCTCATCGTAAAAGTTCATTGTTATTTGTTCGTACACGTAGTTTCTAAGTTACAGAAAATCAATTTTGTTTCCGTTATTGGAAGAAGCATCATCAATAAATAATGTGGACAATATAGCCGCGAAAGTTTTCGGATTTCATTGAATGTGTGTGCAAGGCATAGTAGTATTATAGTGGATTGTTTAGAATTCTCGTCAGCCCTTACAGTCTTTCTATTAATTGCCTGAGTTGTGATCTGGAAGGAAGGAAAAAAGAGCAAAAATGTTTTTCGGGGGGATAAAGTGTGTTGATGAACATCTAGCAATCACAGGCTATTCTAGTGTCGAGTCCACTTAACTGGAAATCAGTATTAAGAGAAAACTACTTTTATTGCCACATGTACATACAGGGCGATGTATATACCTCTCTTCATTTGAGAAATATACACTGGATATTGAAGCCTGTTCAACGCGTGATGGGGTTGTGAAATTTAGGCAGGACAATCATATTATGAAGGGCGATCTGCGTAAATTTTTCAAACACATCGGTTAATTTTGTGTATAGGTACTACCTACCTATAAAGAGAAAAGTATCAAAATTAATTCTAAAAGGGTAGAAATAAAGTGTTCTGTCAATATTGGTAATCTTAGTTAATATTCTAGCTCTTACACTTATTGTTTTGGGGCCAGATGTGACAATCTATTTGGGACGATATGAGTGACACGTGATCGATGTCTTCCATTACATCCAGTGGCAGCACATTGGTTGAATTAATTAAGGAATACGTCGATATTTGTATCACGTTTTTTGAAAATATTTGTTGTAGTGATTATATATACAAAGAAATAAGAAGGAAGATCAAAGAAGCAAAGGAACTATGAATGGAAGAAAGATGTATTGAAATAGAACAGTTACAAACAAGAGGTGATTCATTTGGATTGCACAAAAAAGTAAAAGAAATATCACATAAATACACAAAAGTCGAATACGCAATGATCAAAATGAGTATATAACATCAGAAGAAGAACTAGCAACGACATGGAAAAAATACGCGGAAAACCTTTTCAATGATATAAGACCACAGCAGTTAGTGCATACGCTGCACTCTGATAATTTATCGGGGCCCTCTATAATTAAAAGCGAAGTGATATATGCCATCAAGTCAACCAAGATGTACAAAGCCCCAGGACCAGATGACATCACCGTAGAAGCAATTAAGTTGTTAGACGAGGAAAATGTAGAAATGCTGGTGAATTTGTTCAATCGCATATATGACACTGGCCACATTCCATCTGATTGGCTTCGATCAACGTTCGTAATGATCCCAAAGACGACCAACGCCACGAAATGTAAAGACCATCGCCTTATCAGCCTAATGAGTCATCTGCTGAAGGTATTCCTTCGTATTCTACACTCTAGAATGTTCAATAAACTAGAAGATCTAAGCGGAGACACACAGTTTGGTTTTAAAACCGGAATGGGGACTCGTGAAGCCGTTTTCTGCCTGAATACTTTAGTACAAAACAGCTTAGACCAACGAAAAGACGTATATATGCTGTTTATTGATTACGAGAAGGCCTTCGACAATGTTAGACATGACACCTTCTTGAAACTTCTGCACAATGCCAATATTGACGCAAAAGATATGAGAATCATCCAAAATCTATACTGGAATCAAAAAGCCTGTGTAAGATTTGAGAAATCACTAACAACAGACGAATTTAAAGTTCTAAAGGGGGTTCGACAAGGGTGCATACTGTCACCAATACTATTTAACTTATACGTAGAAAATATATTTTCTGAGGCGCTGGAAGACTTAGAGTGTGGGATTAAAGTAAATGGTATACCAATTAACAACATACGGTATGCAGACGACACCGTAATCATTGCTGACAGTGAAGAGGACTTACAACTAATGCTGGAACAGATAAATACAGTTGGAAAGGGGAATGGTCTCAAAATAAACATACAAAAGACAAAGTACATGATAGTAAGCAGAAACCCTCCTCAAAATGCTGTGTTAAACTTGGAAGACCAACCAATTGAACGAGTGCAAAACTTTAAATACCTTGGAACCAACATAAATGAACAATGGAATCCTGAACAGGAAATTTGCTGTCGCATACAACAAGCGAGGCAAGCTTTCACAAGCCTAAGACCCTTTCTTTGCAACCTGACATTGTCCCTCAAATTAAGATGCAGAATGGTGCAGTGTTACGTCTGGTCCATCCTGTTATATGGAATGGAAACATGGACTCTGAAGATCCGGTCGATAAACAAGCTTGAGGCTTTTGAAATGTGGTGTCTAAGAAGGATGCTACGTATATCGTGGGTAGACCGAGTTCGAAATGAAGACGTTCTTAGAAGGGCGGGATGCGAAAGAGAACTTTTCAACATAATCAAGAAGCGGAAAATTGGATACCTGGGCCACATACTACGAGGAGAGAAGTACAAAATACCACAGATAATTCTCCAAGGAAAAATTGAAGGGAAGAGAGGAGTAGGACGTAAACAGATGTCCTGGTTGAGAAAAATCAAGAACTGGACAGGCATTAGCAATACGGGCGAGCTCTGTCGCGCTGCGGAAGCAAGGACCCTTATTATGATGAGATAGTCGCCAACGCACTAGAAGTGTACGGCATTTTAAGAAGAAGAAGATTATATAGGGATGGCAGAGGGAACCAAATAAATTTTATTGTAAATAGGGACTAGGATTTTTACGGTTGAAATCACTTTGATTTGAAAAAAATTGCTGGGTCTTAAAAAATGTCGAAATGAATTTAATTATCATGTCGCTCGAATTAAGGAAACTTCAATCAAATCAAAACATTTCTGGTAAGTATCAGGTAGAGAAAGTAGCGTGATACTGGTAGAAAATAATAATTTAATTACATATTTATTTTAAATGTCAAAAAAAAATTAATGACGACATTTTCCAATTTGCAACAAACGAAACCTTGGGTTTCCCTTTGCACGACTTATATATTTGCGGCATGATATTGAAAAAGTGGTATGTTTAATAATGCTACGGCACTGATTACCCCGTGGGAGTAACGCCAGCCTGTTCTGGAAATGTTGACAGCAACACTTGCGATAAACGATGACACCTGCAACAAAGACAAAACAATTGGGTGTTTCAATTTCGCTTCGGGAAAATTGTAAAATTTAATTTACTCTCCCAGTTTTAATCAACTGCCGAAATAAAAATAATAGCAATTGACAAGCTGAATCTGGAAAATTAATTCAGATTATCATGTCGTGCTTTTTTATTTTTTGGTAGTGATTACGTTAATTTTTGGTTTTTGCAATTAGAGGGGTGAAATGAGAGGTTGCCTTGGGGAAGGATAAATAGCTGTCGTTTATAAATTAAAAAAAAAAAAAACAGTTACAGTTACACTTTTTTATTTATCGTATTAACTACAATAAAATAAAAATTTAAATAATTAAGAATTACTATTATATAAGAAAATGACAAAATAATAAAACTTACACCCCTTAATGAACGTTTGCGACCACGTTGTAACTCAATACTGTACTTCCACAAAAAAACAAAAATGGAAATCTGCATGATAACAAATTTATGTCATTATTTGACAGATTTGTTTTTAAAAATTATTGTAAAGTAATGGGTTCGATTTATTTAAACCCAAGTAAATTTTCTGGAAACATTTCAATTCAGTCTCCTCATTTCCAGATTATTTTAAACAGTAATAAACATCCCTGAACGATCTACATCAGTCAGGAAAACAAGACAAGTTTCTTCCTAGTAGAGAATCAAAACATCATCTGTGGAAACAAAGATCCGAAATGAATTAGGTAATTCGAGATATTCGCAGAAGATTAGGACTTGACTTTCTCCTTTTCTTGTGTACTTGAGTGAGATCTATCACTCAAAGATGTTTACTGGAATTGATTAAATATTCGTTTACAATTTTCTTTAATTGTTAAATGTGTTTGATTATTTTTGAAACAAAATACGAGCTTTCGATGTAATTCGTCAACTAAGCCTCTCTGCAACTGCTACAACAATTATAATATTTCAACGATTAATTTTCACAAGTCACCACAATATTGTTTGCTAACGATAGCTCGGCCATCGGTTAAATTGGTTTGGCATGACTTGTATTTTCTCAAAATCTCGCTCTCGCTCCTCGAAATGTGTTTATGATGACGTTCTATTGTTTTCTCGGTATGTGGATATGGTATAGCGGTCCAAATGGTGACAACTTATTCTATCAAAATCAAATCTGATTGATTTCCCAACGTCATTTCCAGATTTTCCTTTCATATTTTCGATATTAAACTAATCCAAATAATGGGAAAAGTCTAACGTATATAAATTAATATTTCAGAGAGAAAAATGAACAGACTTTGTTTTGTATATTTAATCTTGGAAAAAGTCAGTAAGTAAAATTTGATATTTGCAAAATATACCGTAGTTAACAAGTGAAATATGATAAGATAAAAAAAATTTCGTTATAGTTTTTAATACAAAACTGCCTGTATCAAAAATCCTTAATAAAGGAAAGTCTTTTCTCCTTCCGCAAAAACTACATCAAAACGAATACTATTAATAGGGTAAAATAAACGATATCAAAGCTTTTAACAACCCACATAAATCGTACTTTTTCAAAGGGTCTATACAGGAGTTTTCGGATTTTTGTTAAGCAGCCTCAAAACTGCGAAACAATAGTTTCAAGCAAATGGCATATTCACAATAATTATGTTATAGCGACAACTAAAGAGATAGAGGCATGCGTTTTTGGTATATTAAAGACAAATTATTTGGGATTTGAGCCACAAGGCTAGATTTTCTAATGTTAAATGTTAGTGTAAAACAAAATACTGATTTTTTGTCGTAGTTTAAGGCTATCGAGATTTTTTCTTTTTCATATTTTTTTGGTAATTAGTGTTTAGTTTATCGAAAATCGCATTTTTGATATCTCAATTTTGAGAGATATTGAGATTTCAATAAAACGGAGCAATTTTACTTATTTTGGCATCGAATCAGCGGTATTTTCATAGTTTTTATAAAATTTTTTATAAAACTTGTTTCCAAATGATATGCCCAGGGACAGGCTGTACATATTGTTGATTGTTTCATGTTATTGGAGACCTTTTTGATTGTACTGTAAAGGTAAAATGTACGTGACTGTCTTCTAGTAATGACAGGTGATGTAATTGCAGATTTAACGTGGTGTGGCCAGGTAGAGTACATTTTCTATATAGTTGCTGCGTGTCTCATCATCATCATTGGATCGGTCTTTCTACGTTGTGTACAGGTTGTCATTCGAAAATCGTGTTCAACACTGGCTACTATAAGAAACGTGACCATAATATAATGATGTCAAAATATATATGCCGTTGATATTATTATTATTATTTGGATCCAGCGGCGGAACAACTAGTATAGATTATATGAATTTTAATGCCGGTTTTAAGGCAAGGAGAATTCTTGTCTATACCGGCTGTCCCATTGGGGAAGGTTTCGATTGATTACACAGGCCAACAAAATGAAAAAAAAAATTTGGTGCCAGAAATCTAACATCTGATTTTAGATGTTTTTAATGTGCTGATTCCAAAAATGCCACCAGATTTTTTCTATCAGCTCTAGTTTTTGAGATACACGTTACAGGTTAAATGATATATTTTTTTCTGATAAAGGACAACAAATAAAGAGATAAATATGTACTTAATCGTCAAAATAGGAATTTCCCAGAATCTAATTAGCCAAATGGATACCTGGAATTGTCCCTGACCCAATGTTCCTATACTAGGAACTACTCAATACAATGCTCTTAATTACTTTTATACCTGTAATTGCCTATGACCCGATCCTTCTATACCTGCTTGGCTGTACTTGATTTAGTATATTACTGAGTTTTCCCAAGTAAAGTTGTGCTATCATTTTGTGTAAATTTTGGTCGTTTTGTAGTATCAAGACACTAAACTGAAACAATGGCATCCACAAGCAGACGTACCTGTGTAAATCATCCCGATGTTTTTTGTTATGTGTGTGGTGAATACACTTTGAAAGAGAGCAGAAAAAGGATTTCTGACTTTGTGAAAAGAGCTTATCTTGCCTATTTTGGCGTTCATTTAGGAGATCAAGATAAATCTTGGGCCCCACATTTCATATGTAAAACATGTGTTGAACATTTGCGACAGTGGACAACTGGAAAGAGGAAGTGCGTAAAGTTTGGTGTACCAATGGTTTGGAGAGAACCGCGGAACCATCATGACGACTGCTATTTTTGTCTCGTTAATATTAAAGGCATAAATAGAAACAATAGACACAAATGGACATATCCTGATCTAGATTCTGCAAGAAGGCCTGTAGTGCATTCGGAAGAAATACCCGTTCCATCATTCAGCAGTCTACCCAAACTGACAGAAGATGATACAGAAACATCAACGTCTGACGAAGTTAAAAGAATTCAATCAGAAAACGACAGCGATTTTGAAGCAGATTTAGCAACTCCGCAGTGTTTCAATCAAGAAGAACTAAACGATCTTATAAGAGACCTGAATCTCTCAAAGGAATCCGCTGAATTACTTGCATCCAGATTAAAAGAAAAAAATCTACTTTGTCGAGGTACTAATATTACATTTTATCGTAAAAGAGATAAGGATCTGCTGCCTTTTTTCACTCAGGAAAATGACTTGGTATTCTGTAACAATATAAAAGGGCTCTTAGAAAAAATGGGTTTGCCTGAATACACTCCAGATGATTGGCGCCTTTTTATTGACAGTTCAAAACGTAGTTTAAAATGTGTTCTTTTACATAACGGTAACAAATATGGCTCAATTCCTATTGGTCATTCTACTACCATGAAGGAAGAATATGAAACAATAGCATTAGTTTTGAGAAAAATTAAATACGAAGAACATCAGTGGTCAATTTGTGTTGATTTAAAAATGATTAACTTCCTCCTTGGACAGCAGAGTGGTTATACAAAATATCCTTGTTTTTTGTGCCTTTGGGACAGCAGAGCTAAAAATGAGCACTGGGTTAACAAAAATTGGCCTTCAAGAGATGTCATGATTCAAGGAATACAAAACGTGATCAACGAACCTTTGGTTTCAAGAGAAAAAATCTTACTTCCGCCCTTGCATATCAAGCTAGGCCTAATGAAGCAATTTGTGAAGGCCTTAAATCGAGATGGAAATTGTTTTGGGTATTTGTCACGTAAATTTCCTGGCATTAGCACGGAAAAACTAAAAGCTGGTATATTTGATGGTCCTCAAATAAGGCAACTTGTTAAAGATCCACAATTCACCACATCAATGAACGAGACTGAATCTAACGCTTGGAGTTCATTTGTTCAAGTAGTACAAAATTTTCTTGGCAATCATAAAGCAGACAATTACGTAGAATTAGTGGAAACTATGCTTTCAAATTTTAATATTCTCGGCTGTAACATGAGTATAAAAGTTCACTACCTCCACAGCCACCTAGATCGTTTTCCAGAAAACTTAGGTGACTGTAGTGAAGAACAGGGGGAAAGATTCCACCAGGATATTAAAACTATGGAAGATCGTTATCAAGGACGATGGGATAGCCACATGATGGCGGACTACTGCTGGAGCCTTCAGCGAGACTGCCCTAGTAAACTCCATTCTAGAAAATCGTATAAAAGAAAATTTTTATGTGATTAGTGACTAATGTAATTATGTAAATTAAGTTTTTGCAATAAATACTTAAATCCATGTGTCTTTGTTTTTTTTAACTGTCAATAGTAATATTATATATTATAACAGTTATAACGTAAATTATATACACAATTTTTTAAAAAATCTCAAAAACTAGATCTGATAGACAAAATCTGAGAACCTTTTTACATTCTGCATCCAAAAATTACTCAGGAACAGTTAAAAAATCGCAGGCACCAAAATGTGTGTTGGCCTGTGTTATCGAGAAACTACACTATGGAACAGCCTGAAATTCTGGTCTAGTTCTTAGGTTGATATTTACCTACGACCACTACTGTAAATACTTAAAAACACACCGTCTCCGATCAATGTAAGATTCCTATTACGTACGGTAAAAAAATCGCACAGCTTGGTAAAGAAATCGTACCTACAGTTTTCCTAGCAACCGCTTAGCAACGGTCAATACCAACAAACTTATCCAAAAACTGACATAATCTTAAATCAAATTTGTATGTGAGTGTAATATTATAAAGTGAAATTAGTTTGATTACATAAAAAATGTCGAGTGACAGTGAAATAGAAAATTTAACTCCACCCAATATTAGCGAAATTGCAGAAGCTGCTAAATATCTGAATATCGATACAAATTTACTTACCAAAGATTCATGGAATGGAGATTAAAAAACCACGTTAAATCATTTTCCGAGAATGTAATGATAGCATATTTCCAAGAACTATCAAAAACGATGAAGCCTTCCTCACTTTGGTCATTTTACTCAATGTTAAAGGCCACAATTAATATAAATCACAATGTCGATATTGCAAACTACTCCAAATTACAAGCTCTCTTGAAGAGAAAATTCGGACGGCTTTAAATCCAAAGCAAGAATATAAACGATTCTCTAGAAAACGCACCAGATGATAAATATTTGTTTATGAAGGTAATATATTGAGCTCAATATAATGAATGTTAGATGTGTAAATTTATTTCAAATCGTCTTTTAGGTTGCTCTTATAATTGGTATAAGCGGTGCATGCATAATATAAAACCGTCAGATATTCAAGACACAGGGAAGAATCTAATTATTAATATTCGCGATTCAAAAACTAAACGGCAACGTTCTTTTATGGTGTCAGAATATTTTTACCCCAAGGTTAAAAAATATATAAACTTTCGCTCTGCAGTAAATACAGCTCCAAATTTAACTTTTTTTCTAAACTAGAATGTACCAAACAGTCTGTTGGTATTAACAAGTTAGGAAAGATTCCAAAACAAATAGCCATATATCTGGGACTACCAGAAGCACCGACGTATACAGGACACTGTTTTCGACGCTCGTCCGCGACTATTCTTGTTGACGCGGGTGGTTAGATTTAAAAAGACACGGCGGATGGCAGTCATCAGCCGTAGCTGAAGGGTATGTGGATAATTCCCTAAATAATCAATGTAACAATTCGTCTAAAATATCATCTGCAATAGCAAGTACTAGTAATAGTACTAATAGTATTAATGAAAATTTCATTCAGGCAACTAATAATGTAAATCTTACTTATGCTTCAACAAGCAAAACAAACGATATACCTTTTGTCTTCAATAATTGTTCTGTAACTATAAATAATTATTATAATAAGAATAAATAATATAATAAAAAATAACATTTGTAAATTTAAATAATCATACTGTAGAATTATTACAATAAATACCTTCTCATTGATGTTATCACGTTCTTAAATTATTGATATTGTTACCAGTTCAGATGGAAAACTAGAACTAAATGATGTTGTGTGAATAAGTAGGTCGTAGGTAAAGTATAGTACATAATACGTGTTGTAATGCAATTACGCACACGCCGCTACGCGGCGTCGTGCGTAACTTTTCCATTCGTGCGTAAAATGCTTTTTACAACACTTATTACGTAATATACTATTATATATAGGACTTTGAAATCATAGCAGGCAGGAATGATTCAAGAAAAAGAATCTCTAAAATGTTTTGCAGCAGTAGCTTAAACAATCTTCTTCTTCTTATGGTGCCTTATCCTTAAGGACGTTGGCTATTACATTTGCCCACCTGATCTTACTTGTAGCTGTCCTGAACAGTTCTATGGAGGTCATATTTGTCCATTGTCGTAGGTTTTTAAGCCATGAGTTGCGTCTTCTTCCTGGTCCCCTTTTGCTATTGATTTTGCCTTCAATTATAGGTTGGAGCAGTTCGTATTTTTCATTTCTCATGTGTGGCCAAAATATTGTGTTTTTCGTTTCTTTATGAGGATCATGAGCTCTCTTTCTTTGTTCATGTAGGATATTCTGAGCATTTTTCGGTAACACCAGAGTTCAAATGCTTGGATTCTTTTTTGTGTTGCCTCTGTCATTGTCCAAGCTTCAACACCGTAGAGTAAAGTAGAGAAAACATAGCACTTAAGTATTCGAGCTCTCAATGAAAGATTCAGCTGGCGACTACATAGGACTTTTTGCATTTTGTAAAATACTGTACGTGCTTTTTCTAGACGTGTTCTTATCTCTAGTGAGTGGTCCCAAGTTTCATCAAGATTGCTTCCAAGGTAAGTTATTCTTGTTACTGTTTGCTGATGATCATCGTTTTTGTTTTCTGTATATTTAGTTTCATTCCAAATTCTTCGCTGGCTGCCGTTATCCTCTCCATTAGACGTTGTAGTGCTTCAGCACTATCTGCTAGAATGACCGTGTCATCAGCATATCGCAGGTTGTTGATACATTGTCCATTTATAATTATGCCATCTGAGGTGTCTTCCAGAGCTTTTTTAAATACCTCCTCCGAGTAAACGTTAAATAGTATGGGTGACAGAATACATCCCTGTCTTACTCCCTTCTCGATATTAATTTTTCCAGATGTTTTCTTTTTTATTCTAATTTTGGCCTTCTGTTCCTGATAGAGGTTTGAAATAATCCTTAAATCCTTATCGTCTATGTTACATGACCTTAAGATGTTCATTAGTTTATCATGTTTCACCAGGTCAAAAGCCTTTTGAAAATCAATAAAACACAAGTACACATCAGTATCGACATATTTACATCTTTCAATTAATACTCGTATTGAAAAAAGTGCTTCTCTTGTTCCGAAGCCATTCTTAAAACCAAATTGATTTTGACCAGTATGTTCGTCTAATTTACTGTATATTCTATTATGTATTATTCGAAGGAAAAATTTGAGCACATGATTCATCAGGCTTATAATCCTATGTTCTTCACATTTCTTGGAGTTTCTCTTTTTTGGTATTGGTACAAATATCGATGTCAGCCATTCTTCTGGTATTATACCTGTTTCATATATTTTATTAAATAGATCTTCTACTACTTCGATGTGTTCGTTTAATAGTAATTTTATTATCTCAATTGGTATATTATCTTCTCCAACAGCTTTTCTGTTCTTTAGCTGCTTTGCTGCTCTGGTAATTTCGTCCTTTGTGATATAAAGTCCAGTCGCTGCCTCCTGCTTACCAATGTCTTCTCTTCCCTGGTCTTGAAACATCTCTTTCACGTATTCTTTCCATCTGGTTATTTGCTCTTCTATGTTGAGTAGAGGGTTCCCATGTTTGTCCTCTACGAAAGATACAAGTGTTTGTTTCCATATTCCAGCGGCTTCTTTTACTTTTTTGTGTAAATTGAAGGTGTCGTGTCTTTGCTCCAACTCTTCAATTTCTTGACATCTTTCACTTAGCCAGGTTTCTTTGGCTTGTTGGATCTTTATTCTGATGTTTTTGTTTGTATTTTGTTTCGTTTTTGCCTTTGTATCTTCTTCTTTCATCCATCATTTTTAGAATTCCCTCTGTCATCCATGGTTGGTTCTTTTTTCTTTTTTCCTCTTTAAGATATTTAAACAATAAGTTTATTTAAATATTGAAAGAAATATTAGCAGACGCTACTGACGGAATTTATATTACGTCGGGAACGAAATCAAGACCTATTTTCATTCTGTGGTTTACCATATCATCATTGTACCAATCTAAATAGTGATTTCTATGCGCTTTATTATTTGTTTATAATATATGCTTTCTAACTGTAAAATATCTATCAAAATATATACTTCTGTAATACAAATTCACACAACACCGGCACTCAAGCTAATCTCAATCTTAGATTATAGATTCAGTAGATATCAATCATGAACACAATGTCGTAATAACCATATTCGCTATTGCATATAGGTACTCTTTGTACCAACAAAATTATTATTAATAATAGTATGTTATGACGACAAAAATCTGATTAACAAATCCATTAAGTTCAATATTTAATATTATAATAATGATAACACCAGCTTATCTAAAGCTTGGTTATTAAATTCTAGTTTATATTGTCAAAAACTAATTTTCTCTTTGCACCTGAATAAATTACACAAAACCTGTTTTCTCAGTGTCATTTTTTATCTCTTAAAGGTTTAATTTTGTGTATATAGTGTGTCACCTAAAGCTGCTTCATTCATGTAGGATTTGTTTTAAATATACAGGGTGTTGTGCATTGCATAAAATTTATAGAGTTTCCGTAGAAGCTATAGAGAACCGCACAACTCTCTTAAAATAATATAATATTAATTTCTAAACGATCTAAATGCTTGCAACTGGAAAAAAATATTTATTTTGGATGATTTTTAAATTATACACCGCCTATTTTAAGAGATCAGTTTGTAGAATTTTTTCTCAACGTAGTTATAGGTGACAAGTAAATTTTCAAAACAAATTAATGTGTATGGAACGCTGAACGTTTATTGAAGGAGAAAATCCAGATGTGATTTAAAGTGTGGTTTTAGCGAATGTTTAAATCGTGTTTTAGACGTGGGTGTTGTAATTTGTATAGCATGACTTAGGAAAATGTTTTGCTATTTATCAATCTATATTTCATTCTATAATAACTACCTGCTAGGGTGTCGTGTATACTTCACACTTCAAATTTCAATTATTTATTACGACTATTTTTTATGATATCAAGATTCTATTTGAATATATTATTTATCACGATCAAATATAGTCGTTTTTGTTAACGATAATTTCATTTGAAATAATTTGATTTCTAACATTTCTCTTTTCAATTGCTTAACAATTTATGGCCGACAGCGGTCAACCTATTGATTAATTTTTAACCGATAATATCGGACTGGAAGAATTGACTGACTAAAATCAAGCCATCCTACCTTTCCAGTGAAAACAACAGCTGAGAATAAAAACTCTCGTAAACGCGGCCCCTCAGGTATAGGACAATATAATTCAAGTCCTAAGAAACTATCCTTAACGACCCATTCCAGATAGAATTCTTTGATTTTCGCTGCCAAATAAAACAGGAAAGACTGTTCTTGAATACATTTCGAGTTTTTTATATACAAACTTGAACTAACTTCAAATAAATTGAAAAAGTAGTCCATTCTTAAGTGGAGTTAATATCAGTAGTGAAATAAAACTCTAATCTCCACGAAATCAATTTAAAAGAATAATTATTGTTAATCTCTGTCATACTTGCTTCAAGAGTAGACCAGTCCCATCATCAGCGGTTAACCTTTATATAGGCTTTTCATTCATGTTTCCGAGTTGTCTGAAATTTAGCAAAATTATACCGTTATTCAAAAAAGGATCTCCAGATGAATTGACCAACTATCGCCCTATTTCTATAGTGACTGTTCTAGGCAAAATTTTTGAAAAGATACTCTTTAAACAATTAGCCAACTATTTTGAAAGAAATAATTTATTTTCTCCGAAACAATTTGGATTTAGACCGAAACTTAACACCGTTTCAGCTATAGAAAACTTTATAAATAGCGTTATAACCGCTTTTGAGAGTAGAAGGCTTGTGGGGGCTTCTTTTCTTGATTTAACAAAGGCGTTTGATTGCGTTTCACACGATATCTTGTTGGGTAAACTGGAGCGATACGGTATGAGTGCGAATTCGATTCGTTTGCTGAGTTCCTATCTCACTGGTAGGAATGTCGTAACGATGTTTGAGTCAAAGTCTTCTCAGCCCTTGTTGAGCTCTTGTGGAGTCCCACAGGGCTCGGTGCTCGGACCTCTATTGTTTTTGATTTTCATTAATGATTTACCGCTACATCTGCCATGCTCTGACCTGACATTGTTTGCAGACGATTCAACTATTGTCGATGTTGAACTGTCGAGTGATTTTCTGGCCTCAAGTATGATTAATTCACAGTCGAGGGCTGCGGACTGGTTTGCAGCTAACAAACTCTGTATGAATGCCAATAAAACAGCTACTAAAATATTTACATTACGTGAGACGGATGTTGCTGTTTCTGATGGTCTGGTAAAGTTTTTGGGTGTCACTTTGGACCAAAAGCTAACCTGGGCGGGTCATGTCGAGGTTACCATTGCCAAGTTGTCTAAGGTTGTGTTCATGTTGCGAAGCTTGAAGGGTCTTTTAATGTTTTGAAATCAGCATATTATGGCCTTTTTCACAGTGTGGCTTCATATGCTTTGTCCATTTGGGGACACTCTTGTCATGCTAGTCGGGTATTCGCAATCCAAAGACGAGTGGTGCGAATAATGACCGATTTAAAGTTTAGAGAGGATGTCAGACCTAAATTTAAAGAATGTAAAATAATTACACTCCCGTGTCTCTATATCTACAATTCAATTATGTATGTGAAAAATAATTACAATCTTTACATAAGGCATGATGAAGTTCACAACCACAATACCAGAAACAAAAATGACATTCTTCCTGAATATATGAGGTTGGGTAGAAGCAGAAATTCTGTGAATTATTATGGTCCCACATGCTATAATCATTTGCCAGATAGTTTGAAAACACTGAGCCTTCCAATGTTCAAAAATAGATTGAAAAACTACTTAATTGACCAGGCTTTTTACTCCATTGATGAATTCCTCAGCACTGACTTTCTGTTTTGATTAAGTTATATACATTTCTATGTTTTTATGTTGTGTTCTGTGATATTTTTAATATTTAATATGACTTGTGTAAACCTTTTTTGGTAATGACATGTAATGACAATAAATAAATAAATAAATTTAATGATATGACGATGGTGATTTAATGCCTATAAAGGCTTTTCGTTTAATGATTGTAATGTTATTCTATTAAATTGATTTCGTGGAGATTAGACTTTTATTTCAACACTGTAACTTCAAATAGTTAAGGATTAATAATTCTAGCATTTAGCAAAATAGATTGATGATGTCAGATTTAAAAAAAAAATTCTACAAATTCAGAAGAGGAATAAAATGGCGCCATAGATCTTCATTGTTAATTTCGGCGCTATTTTGTGACCTAACGCTGTGATTAAAGATTCTTGTTATTTATTAAACTATCCTCGTAACACCAGGTAGGTAATTCTTGTCATTTTATACGTAAAACAGAATAAAAATAAAACCAAATGATTTATTCTACATTAAATCAATATTTGATAAATTACATTAATTGATCTTTTCATCTCATAAAATAATTCACTTCTTCCTAGTAGTTTCATGCAGCGAGCGGCCAATAAATAAAAGAGACTATTCATATATTTTTTAAATGAAAAAATAGTATAGGTCAGTTAATAAATTACACTTTGAAAGTACGTACATATGAAATATGGTTAATACACTGACAACATGGGAAGCGTTATTATATAATGGTTAGTATTCACAAGAAAAGAAACCAGCCCAACGCATTAAGAAAATCTTCTTGATTTTTATTTTATTTTCCTACGATCCGTGCGGAGACTCATTAAAAAATCATTTGACTGATGAAACTAAAATGATTGATAATTTATTATTATCAAGGGTCCTATTAGCTTTGCAACGAGGGACTATGAAAAAGGATTTTATACTCACCGACGATTTGACAATATTTTATAAGAGTAAAACTAATTTATATAGAAAATATCATAATTTAAAAACATAATCATTTCATGTAATTTCCACTGATTTATGATGCGAGAGGCTTTTCAATATGTTTCTGGAAATAAAAACTCTACCAGGTCAATAGATCCACAATAAAGTTGCTGTTAAGTGAAAAATGTACCTTTGGCTTTGACTTTTAGCAAGGCTAATCAATGCCGATCATGGACGTAGTTTTCGTGTCGGTATACGTTAAAGCTTTCGGCTTTTAGTTTTTAAAAGTGATGAGAGCTGCAAGACTTTCAAGAACAAATTTTGAAATAAGTGGCTTTTAGTGTGTGCCTACCGACCAAGCAGTATTGATAACGTTTAGTCTATCCTAGAGTTCATGTAATACAACGATTAACAAATCCTGAATTTATTGAAATATTCCAACACTCAGAAAAATAAAGTTTTCTGTAAATTATATGTTTTACTTAAATGTTACGTAAGTACAACACATGTACTGAGTAAATCGGAGGTTATACCACCCGCTAACACGTACTAAAATAAAAGGAAAGCATATAACTATGCTATTTTAGTTGGTATCTACAAAGTAAAAAAGCCCGGGTTTAGAGGCAACTCGTGAGAAAATTATTATTCTAAGTTCGAAGGCCACTTTTAGCGTAATCACTTTTAGCGTAATTACAGCTAACATAATATTAAAGCACATAAAACAAACAATATGTCACTAGCACCTGACAATATCTATTATCTTGAATATGGTAATATAGGTAGAGAAAATTTAGTCATATATCGCATTATTTCCAGTAACTTCAAAGGACACAAATAAAGTTAATAGCCAACAAATAATTCATAAATTGACATAAGCTTTATTTATTCACTGATACGGATCAGTGATATGTAAAATAGCAACACTTATAAACAACATGTTAATTTAATATGACAGTAATAATGGCCGTGAATAATTAACAATTAATTGGTGTTAAGGAAATTATGGGAAATGTTATAAAAAAAAAACTTGAATTGCATGATATCGATAACAATTATACGGTTTAATTTATTTTCGAGATAGTCGCGTGCTTGTTTAAAAAATCTCTGCAATAATTTTAGTTTCTTACATTTACTAAGATTGGACCACTTGATAATATTACCAAACAACTCCCTACCTATTTTAATTTAATAATTTCTCAGTATCCTGGATACTAGAAAATTCATTAAAATTAACCCATTTGGCTGTTGTGGTTTGCCAGAGACAGAATAGCTTTAGCCCAATATTGTCAATTTTGTATCCCTTGCTGACAGAAAAATATTATTTTTAAATATTCTCAAATATTTCGAGAAAAGGTTATTTGGATTGAATATGATTTATAGTTTACGGTGTTTTTTGCACCAGAAGGCTTTGCAAAGAAAAATTTCCAAGTACAAGAAAATTAGTCGGTAATAGAATTAAATTATTTTAGGAACATTTATCAACGTGAAAAACAATTGTGGCAATCAAATTGATCGCTATGAGGGTTTTAAAAAAATATAAATCCATCAACAATTGCCCAAAAATGTTGGATCGCGGAATTTATCATATTTTTCGCAATGCAATATCTTCACGGACTGGAAGCTGGATTTTTTATACATGGAATTATTAAGTCCCTTTATTTGCATTTTTATGGGCAGACGAAATGTAAGAATATCTAGCTTTGAACATATGTGATAGGACGACAAGGATAGATTTTATTGTGGAGATATCTAAAATCTATCTACCAAACCAAATGAAACCCAACCGAACCCAACTCCACTATGTACTTTAGTGGTGTTACTACGCAAAGGTTACAATGGACCATTTACTAATACCGTAATGGTACGTTAACTTTTGCTACGGTCGTACCCAGTAACCACACATACGTTTATTTAACGTTTATCATTACAAAACACCTTTCCAGAAAAACGTACATTAGATACGTACATTTGACTTTGATATGTCGCACTTTTTCACGTTACAGAACACGAATAACGAAACGTTAGTTAAATGTTTTAAAAAAACGTGTATTGAACGTATTTATGTATATATATTCAACTGTGAAATCAAACGTTATTTATACGCTTCTAAAATACGTTAATAATACGATTACACAAACCTTAATTATTAGCTTTAAAAAAACGTTTGTGTAATCGTATTAATTACGCATTTTAGAAACATTTAAATAACGTTTGATTTCACGTTATTTAAAGTTGCTTTTATATATTTTTGTAACGTGAAATATACGTTGATAAAATGTATGGAATAAATCAATAAACTACCAGATTTCCATTGTTGAGTTGATACAGAAGTTTGATGAAAATATAATGCCCTTTTTGTTAAATAGCCGCTTTCTGTCGCCGAAACTTACGTTGTATTGAATAATTTTTGTAATTTCTTTTTGACAATATTTTATATAAAAATATTGAATAACACAAACAAAAAACAAACGGATTTTTGCATATTTACAACCAACAATCCAACTTTTTGGTTTATTTTACACGTTACCTTAACTGTAATTTTCGGATTATTATAAAATACTTAAAAACGTCATTTTAACGTTTTTATTGTCGCCTCTCAAAATTATGCGCTTCTAATGAACATTTTCTAACGTTATTTTAGATATAAATACCGGTTTATTATAAATTACATAAAAAACGTTTTTATTTTATGGTTTATTTATAATACATATACAACGTTAATTAAACATAAAATGCACGTAGTTGTATTTAGATAATAAAAACACATGTCTATAACGTTTAAACTGAACGGTGTAAAATTAAACTTAAAATAAACTGTCACTTTTCTAATGTAAGACCAATTATCAACGACTGACACGTTGAATCAACGTTTAATTTACGTATATGTGTTTACTGGGTAACAACTGTATGGTTAAATGCATGTACTAAACATGCTCTATGCCAAAGCGTAAGTTAGTTAGTGATGAACAATCTAACAACAGAAATAGCCTTTTATCACTATTATGACATAATCGTTAAAAATTAACAATATTTTGCCTTAGCAAGAGTTTTCTGTAGTATTATTGAAAACTCATAACAACACCAAGAACAAACTACCAGTACAAGGCTCCTATCAATATGATGATTAGGAACTACAATCAACTACAGGAAATTGGTGATATATTCGGAACCAATTACAGGCAGTTTAAGTTACATATAGAAAGCTACTACTTAACTAAATGTAAATTATGTAATAAAATGGTAAATTTGTGATAAGCTAGATTAAATATAAAGTTAAAGTTAGTTAAGATAAGTTAGATTATAAGTTAAGTTTAGTTAAGTTAGGTTAAAATACGTTATACAACCACCTGTATCTGTTTTCTGCAAATAAATAAAAATTGAACCAAGTTATTACAAAAAACGATTTACAGATGCGCCTTTTCATGGACTGTAAGTATATATTTCAGACTAATATCTATATGAACTGATATAACTATAAAACTATACGTTTGAAGACAAGTCAGTAAACCTCCTTGTGTTTACTATTGTTGAATTTTTGCTACCAACTGATTACTTTGACAAAATAGTCATCCAGGGAATTTAAACCGCTCCTTTCCTTTGACCAGTTTTATTATAACATTATTTTAATGGAATTATATTGACGAGCAATAATTATAATAAAATATTATAGATATAACTGTAAGATAATGTTATAATTATAAAAGTAAAGCTAACTTTATTACCAATTTTATGAGTTATGTGTTTACTCTTACAAAAATAAAACAAATACATTGAGGGAAAAATCTGTAACGTCGTTAAAAATTTTAAAACGCCAAAGAAGAAGATGCTTAATGATAATTAGCTATTAATCATAAAGTATGCTTTTGTTGGCATGTCCATCCACCTACCATACAGTGTGAATCGAAAATATATTAGACTAGGTAATCATTTTTCCCATTAATGATAATAGTCTTACTCCTATTTCTCATTAAAGTGGAACTAATACCGGTCAAGGGATAATTTTTATTTATTCAACAGTGACAGATTTAAAACTCGTTGATTCCAAAACTTAACTCCGCAAGGATCCATTAAATAGCTTCGGTCAACTTTTGGTAATGAAGCAAGATAATATGGACAGCGATTCCCATCATCACATGAGTTGGAAGCTTCACACGAATGCAACTCTGAACTCCTGCTACTTCTGAGCTTTCTCAAGTCTACCATAACACAACAAACTAGTAACTGTTGAAAAAATAAAATAAAAAACATTCTACTTTTACCAAAAGTTATCTGTGTTCTTCAATGATTTTTTGATTCTTCCTGTATACTAGAAGCCCATTATATTCTCCGTTTGCGGCAGGTATAATTACTAGTTTGGGGACACGGTCAGAAGAAATAATGTTTTCCTGCGCTTAGGGCTATATACGGTCGGAATATGGTATAAAACATATACTTGGCAAGGGATGTGCCACACTAGAGGTCAAATCGGTAATGGTGTTTTTGTTTTGGGGTCTATAAAACTACTGCAACACACAATGCTGTTCATCAACCGATAATGGAAGCTGCTTCATCACCGGACAACTATCAAATTGGATGTTAGGGATACCAGACGCGTTTATTTTTAAAACTCTGCTTAGTTTATTGTTTTTTCTTTAACAAAACTGTTAAAAACAATTTTAAATAGAAAAATCAAAGCAAAACTCAAAATCACATGGACAACTATAGTAACAATTGTTGACATGTATGCAATAATAAATAATTTGTAACACAAAATAATTATTTACAACAATAACAATCACATGATTTATATATATTAAGGAGCAACAACAATAATATACCTTGCACGATTGAATGGGTAAGAAGCTGTTTAAGACAGGAATCCCACTGTTTTATTAATGGCATAATACTAAGATACAACTAGTTTATGTAATAATAAAATATTCTTGTATCGAAATTTTATTGAAATAATATAGACTTTTATTGAAGGGCTAGAAATGTTATAAATAAAATACTTTTCTTCATAATTTCTGGCAAAATCTTATTTTTGTATGTATAAAATAATAATTAACACTGTTTAACACTAATGAATCTACATAAATATAATTGATGGCTCTATTTGTGCTTATTATTATCCCCTAAATTAGTGTTAGACCAGAGTTTTTTAAGTTTTATCTCTTCACTAATTGTGTGAGTTTTGACCTCAGCTGAGTTGAAAACTAAATTAAACAATCAACACTTTTATATGGCGTTTTCCAATAATGTATGATTTCTTTAAAAAAAAAAACACTTATTGTTAAGGAAATTCAAAAGTTTTGTTATTGAATGTGAAGTACAATCGATAGAATTAAGTTCTCAATAAAACGTCATTCAAATGGCCTCCAGACTTCTTCTGCAGGAACGGAATCGATGAACCCAATTTTCAAGCACTTTTTCCACTAAATCAAGTTGTATGTCATGAATGGCACGTTCAATATTGACTTGTAAAGCTTGAAGAGAGTCTGGTTTATTTCGAAAGACCAATGACTTCAAATAACTCCACAAGAAATAGTCTAATGGTGTTAAATCAGAACTTCTTGGAGGCCATTCAATATCACAATTTTTTTAAATAATCGAATCTCCATACTTTGCTCGCTATAATTCAATTGTTGCATTTGCTCTGTGGGACGTAGCCCCGTCTGTGTTGTCAAGATCAACTTCTTCCAAAATCGGCCATAAAAAGTTGGTTATCAGCGATCTATACCGCTCTCCACTTACAGTAACGGTGTTACCAGCATCATTTCGAAACAAATACGGACCGATGATTCCATCAGACCAAAAACCACACCAAACTGTCAATTTAGGTGAATGTAATGGTTTTTCATGAATAATTTGTGGATTTTCTTCGCACCGGAATCGACAGTCTTGTTTATTTAGCGAAAGTGTGCCTCATCGGAGAAGATGATTTTCTTAAAAAAATCGTTATCGTTTTCAAGTTGTTCCAAGGCAAAATGAGCAAATTCACGACGTTTACGGTGGTCCAATGGCTTTAGTTCTTGAGTGAGAACAATTTTATACGGATGCAAACCCAAATCCTTTCCCAAAATCCGCCAGGTTGTGCTTTGAGACAGTCCCAATTGTTGAGAACGTCTTGGAATCGACAAATTGCGGTCTTCAGCAACACTTGCCTGAACGGCAGCAATATTTGCATTACTTCTGGCGGTTCTTTGTCTTATTGGCACTTGAACATTATGTAAAGAAAATGTACGCTCAAAATTATTTGGATAATAAAACTGAATAATTTGTAAACGTTGTTCTTGCGTATATCTCTCTATGATGAAATTGTAAACACTACTGAATACAATGACAAACAAATGACAGATCATAACATATTACAAATAGCCGCAACGTCGCTTCAAAATCATATCATCCCTATTGGAAAACCTGGAAAAATAGAAGTTTTGACAAATTCTTCTAGACAGATTTCAAATAGAATAAGTATGTATCGCAAAGTAGACAACTTTAAAATTCAGGGGTACTGCAGGGATCAAACCTAGACCTATTATTGCTTCATCCATACTCAAAAAAAGATGGTGAGGATGCAAACTTGCATTTGCAGATGACCTTAAGCTTTATTGTCCGCCTCAATATGTTGAATGACTCATGTGATATATCAAAATGCTGTGCAATTATTTATTGTACCAATTAACATCTTTATATAAATGTGAGTCAACTAAATATATTTAATAATGACGAATTTATCTTAGACCCTTTCTCATGTCTTTACATTTTGTTAGTTTTTTGTAGTATAATTGATTCCTATTTTGTTTCTTCTATTCTGATATTGTTTAAATGAAAAATATTTCTTTTAGTTAAGTTTTTGAGACTTCAAAGAAAATGTGTGGCTGCTATATATCTATCATATTTTTGAACACCCTGTATATTAAACATAATTATTATAATTCTGAATACTCTTAAAGACATTATGTTTGTAAAGTTATTGGAATGGGTTTTCTTAATATATCTGTGTAAAAATGCTAAATATTCACGTTTGTGGAATCTTGAATTGAATTAAAATAAGTTGCAGAAATTTCTCTCAAAAGAATACTTCCGTACAAAGTGAATTCTTTAATTCGGAATAAAAGGGGGATGGTAAAGAGAAAATATTATTTTTTCGCGGTGCAGTTGATGTGGATATAAAATAGGGTGACATTTACAGTTAGTATGAGGGTGATTCAGATTAATTTTAAGTTCAAAGGATCAGTTTGGTATGCTTGCTTTGCTTTGTGACTCCGTGTGCCTCATTTACTGATTATTTTTCATTGACCAGGAGAAACAGTTTTAAATAAAAATATATATTCAAACAAAAATTATATTGATGTTTCACTTTTATTTTAAGTCGTTTATTGGCCTCTCGTAATTTATATAAATAAAACCTTTACTCAGAGTCGATGTTTGGATTAGTTAGACACCACTCCTCGTATCGACCTATTACATTTTAAACTTAAAATCACTATGGCATAATTTAGTTTTGACATTTGTCTATTCAATACTTTGAAATGAAGCGAATTTGACAACTATTTCATTAAAATTACATTATTAATTTACACCTGTTATTGCAAACTCTTTAAATTAGACATTTTAATAAATACGCTCATTATAAGCAGTAATAACATAAATATACACAAAGTAGATCAGTTATCAACTTGCCCTAGAGCTTTACACTTTGCCATTAAATAAGTTAAGTGGCTGGTATCACTATACTTTACACCTCATTAACAACGGTTATTATTTACAAATACAAATCAGCGAGTCAATTATGAATTGAATTTTGATTAATTTTTGCGATTTTATCAATTTATTGATCTGAAAATAGTAATATTCTTATGTAGATACATTCTCAGTATTAGAGAAAAACAATTTGCTGCTAAACGATAAAGAATGTTATAGGACATGGTGATCGAAAACTGTTATTAATCATATTCCTTACTCTTTCATAAAAGTACTCAAGCTTAATCGATGTTAGACCTGATTCATTTATAATAACATCAAATACTATAGGAAAGCATCTTCAATCTGAAATATGAAAAAGAAATTGAGACGCAGATATTGTTAGAAATTTAAGGAAGCCGCCGTACGAGGGTGCATCAGATCTGATAATTTTTTCCATTCTCAATGCAGTGCAGTAGTTCATATCTTTGATTTGAATAAAGATGTGTATATTTTCATCACGAATTCGTCCTGTAAGAACCATCATTAACTCAGAGTTCATTGAAGTTTAATTGTTATCTAATTAAAACTGTCCTAAGCTATAACATTTTTCTTTATTTTGCAGACATGATTAAAGAACTATTTTAATTATAACTTAGAAACAAAATAAATCTTGACAGCCTTGGCGTAATATAAAAAAGCCATTCGATCTGCTAAAATTTTCTAAAACCAAAATTAAAGACAAACAAGATCGTCCTGAAAAACAAAAAGAAAATTTTCCCAGTATATGGCACTTTTTGAATTTTGTGATTTTAAATCCCTAATCACATGGAAAAAATTCTAGTAAAGCCATCTATGTGTCTTTTTGAATGCCCTAATAGAATACTTTAAAATATTTAATATAATTGACTATTATTTATTTTTACGAATTAAATCCCCGGTATACAGGAAAAGAAAACAGGTAAAATATCCGCAGCACCGTTTGAAATTCCTTGCAAAGCCTACGTTCCGGCATAAATAAAAGTTTGTAATTTCTTTCGCCAGAGAATTCTAATCCATCTTCCTACCCCTCAGCTTATAGTTGTAATTAAAGACCAGTGTTTAACAAGTGCCGTATATCTTAAGAATTACCAATTTATGCATCCGCATCTGCGACAATTTTAATTTTTTGACATTAAATAACCATCTCAACGCAATTTATCTCAGCTAATTCATTCAAAAAAATTAACCACAAGGGTTGGAAACATTAAGATGTTGCCGGGGCATGGATTAATTACTAAATGTAAAGCATTTTTATATCCATTGTAATTTTTTTTACTGACAAATTAAATGGATTGGACTCGTGACATTATGGATTGGCAAATATTTTTTTTTATCCTGGCGATAAATATATTTTTTATGTATAACGGGGCGGATTAAAATTTTGCATCCAACTATTTGTAAATTATAGTTTTTTCTTATTTTCCATTATCATCCCCTGGGTCATGAAAGAAATAATACATTATTAGAACACTGATTTCGATGGTCGTTGGATGCCTATATTGAAGATATAGTATCTGGTATAAATTTTATTCAACCAGTTCACGGCATCCTTTAAATTTGTCCCCATTTTACTCAACACAATGGTTCTTCCATATCCTGAAACAATTCTCGAAGATACTTTTCCAAATAGCCTTAAAAGCACTAGTCGCATTTGCTCCATTTGTCTCTTTAAACTTTTGTGCGCAGGCTGGCGAAGTTGAGTAATTTTGTATTCTGTATTAAACTGTTTCACAGTGCTTAAGCATAGCGCTGCTAAAATGAGTATTCTTCTCACTGCTTCACGCATTCATTTGATGTAATTTTTTTATGGATCGTCTGACCTATTGAAGCATGTATTTTTGACACTTTCATAATCGAAGAAAACCATCAACATGTTGCGACTGACAAGCTTTTTGCGTCCGCGGGTCGTATGAGAGTGGAGGGCTTTGTAACCGTCGACGATTCCTAGCCCGCAAAGACCTTCTTAAGCAGAATTTCATCATCAGCGATTGTTTCCAAGTCGTGCTAAGTGAGTTAACAACCAAGCATTTTAATATTAATCTTTAATATAACTGCTATGAAAGATTACGGAACTGTTCAGACACAGGTCACATGAGTTTTATGAGGAATGAAGCTCTTATATGGGTTTGTATTTTCGGCGGTTTTCTTAGTCCCATGAAAACGTGAAAAAACTGAATGAAATAATGATGAACCATTAGTATATCAATTGTGTCCCAGAAGTTTTAAATTTGGAACAAAAACCGTGAACGGAGAAGTTGCTGCTATTATGTTTATGTTTATGATGTCAAAACTAAGACTCAATCGTCCCTGCGGAAAGCAGTTTCAGGAGAAAACGACCGGATTTGGGACAAACCAACTCATAGCTTTGTAACATTGCCCCAGCATCCATATGCGCAAGTCTTGCCTACTTTTTTTTTATCTCAAAAATCAAGGGAATCTTATACCAGAAAGAGTATGTCCGATTAAAAGCGAATCGTTGAGCTGAACATCGTCCCAAAAATCGAGTAGCAGTCGAGCAGAAAAACCGAAAATTCCCGTTATTTATCGAACACACCTCGTATTTTATTATTAAAAAGAAATTGAATTTATTATTGGAAATATTAGCTCGTATTCTAAATCCAAGAGATTAAGCAGGTCAAACAAACCTACAAAGCCTAACTTAAAAAAATTACCAATTACAATATCAAACACAATTTGTAAATCTAGTTAAAATTTAATTTTACGTTGGGTTAAATCCCACAAGAACAGAGGATGAGGTATAAAAAGGGACGGCGGCAATTTTGAAGTGTCCCCTTAAACAGAAGGGTGATATATTAGACATGCTCCTTCAGGGTTTATATCGCGTGTTAGGAAATAGACCATAAAATTACAAATATCTGATGTGTTGTCAACTAATCACTCGTGTCTTATATAAACTTTTCTTTATTCTTTCGAATAATGTTAACAAGCTGACACTTTGTAGGAAATTATATTTTCACATTCATATATGAAACAAATTGAAATTAATTATAAATTTAGATAAAAAAATGTATGAATATATAAATCTAGCATATTTAAAAAGGCTACAGGGTGTGCAGAGATTAATTAACTTCAAAAGCTCCTTGATTTTTTGATTTTATAATATTTTATGAATTTATTCGCAACCAAAAGAAGTAAGTTTGTTATAATACAAAAATTGTAGAGGAAGATTTGGAATTGCTTAGGATATAGTTAAACAGTGATAGAGTAGCAAGACAGATTTCAGATTCAAAGATTTTGGAAAAAATTGGCAAGATTGATATTGGTCGATAGGTACTGGGATCATCAACCGAGCCTTTATTTTTGTAGATTGGAATTACCTTTGCCTCCTTCAAGCCCGCCGGAAATACAGAATAAAAAATGCATTTTAAATTTTTTGGCAAATTGTAATTTCGTTGTTTGAAAAGACAAAATGTTGAACAAGTACACAAAATACTAGTTACTAATAATAATAATAAATGATTTATTGTGAAAATGCAAAAAAAAATTACAATCACCAAAAAGGTTAGAGATTTGGCTAATGCCACTCTTCCACTCTATCTAAAAGATACAAATGTACAAAAAATAGAAAAATGTTACAATTTAAAAAAAAAAACCCATCCACAATCAACAAAACATTGACCCTATGGGTAAATTCTTAGTTTCACTTCTCTCTGAAATAGGTATAATGGTAAGTCAATTATATCAATCACTTTATTTAAATGCAGTGAGGCCATATATAGAAAAGAACCCTGAAATTTCGATACCCCCAATCTTCGGTACCCCCAATCTCTCATAAAAAGGAGTGACATGTGCCGCAAAAGGAACTCTGCACACAAATCGAACACATGAGTTCTGCACTCTCTGCAACTTCAACCTATTATACTCGAAAAAAAAAATAAAAATAAACAGAAGAACAATAATCAAGTTCTGGGTAAATTAGAGCTTAAATCAATTTGATCTTATTAGACTCATCCACGAGATGTTTCAGAAGATATATAGAGCGTAATTTAAAAAGGGAATTCTTGCATACACTGCTGCAATGCTCGTTGAAATTCAAATGAGAGTCAATCACAACACCTAAATCGCGAACTTTTTGAACCCAAGAGATAATATCGTTCAATAGTTCTTCATGAATTTCATAAAATCACCATAGTAGCCGCAAATGATATCCTAAGGACTCTCATAAATTGTAGCTAATAAATCTTCATAATTAAATTCTTATCGAACGCGGAGAATTGATTAATTCTCTTGAAACCAACACTATTTATTTTATTCGCACAAAATGTAGATATGTAAATTATATTTCTCTCAATGCGCAAATATGAAATAAAACTCAACCATTTACAATATCACTGTGGTAATTAATCTTCTAATCGTCAGGAATAGAAAATTGTCTTTAGGAATGTTTTAAAATGTAATACTCGTGTGTTTGGTTAGAGATTCAAACAGCAATTATACAATTTGTATAAACTAAAATATACAACTAGCGTTAAAATATTCATACTCGATGCAAATGAGCTTGTAAGTACACAAATTGCCATCAATAATAATATTTATTAATGAATACGTTGTTAATGGCATGCAAAATAAATTGATTATATAAAACTAGTTTTATTTATAAATTAGGCATAAATCGAAAAACTGAAAGAATAATAAAGCAGCTCTGCGTGTACACTTGATTAACATTGATTTAAGTTGTTGTTTAACTGAAGCTTTTAAACACCATTCACAGCAAGTTTACCACTACAACGAGGTTGGAAAATAAAGTAAAGGTAATTCTACTAACTCTAATTTTTTTGCAACATTAACATTTACATTTTATTTGTTTAACAAGAATGAAATTTTCCACAATAGCTTTAGCCAATGTAGATGCTTCTTTGTTTGGTATAGGTATAATGATAACATATTTTGTTAGCTCACACTGTAAAGTTGCAGCGTACACATTACCGTGGTCAGATTTTGTAAAAGGTCCAATGGTATCGATGCTGACTATATCAAATGCCATTTGAGGAGTTGGCGTTATTTTTAAAGACTCAGTATGGCTTATTTGAGCTTTATTAACCTGACATTTTTTGATATAGTTAGCTACGTCCTTGGACATATTTTTCCACCTAAAATTTGATTTTAATTTTTTAAAAGTTCGCTTTTGACCACTATGGCCGCCTAGTAATGGATCGTTATGATATTTTTCAATTAATGCAAGCTTTTCTTTACGATCTACTATTAGTTTGGGAGACTGGCAAAGTATTATATTTAACTTTCTAAAAAGTTTTTGACCCACATGTTTAAATTCATTTACGGTGCACCTAGTAAATATTCTATCTTCTACATTTAATCTCATGGAGTAGATTTTCTTATCCCCGGCTATTTTTTCAAGCTCTGATAATAATTTCACTAATGAAATATTATTGTTAGTGATAGAGAATCTACTCTGCGCGCATATTTTCCTTTTATTATAAATACAAGAAATCCCTTTGGGATTTCCCAGTCGTTTTGTGGTAGTTTTATCTATGAAAAAAGTCATTGAGGGTTGCAAAAAAAAATAAGTTTTTCCTACAAATAATGGTTAGTTAAGTCGTTGCGGCATGTCAACAAATAATATCATCAAAGTGTACGGTGATAACCGTATTTTATATGATTGTACACTTATCTTCCGGTATATATTCTTTTTCAATTTCCATTCTGTCTTTTACAGTAATATTTTTGCACATTTTTGGAAATTATTGTATTTACGTTGTTTTACTATAGACAGTATAATACATGTTAATTATTATGACAGATGGATTTATGTTATAATTTGACACTATGGAAAACCTCTACTTCTTTGGTGGTGGAGTTCAGTGTATTTGCATTATTTTTTAGATACGTAAACATCAGTTTTGACTGGAAATTTTCATATAAGGTTTGTTAGCTACGTGCTTCCAATACAAACAATTATTTATTGATATCGAAATATTTTTGTGTGGGGTAGCTGTCACAATTTATATGACATTTGGAATAGTGATATTTATAAAAGGAACGTAGTATGTGTGAAGTGAGTCATATTTTTAAAGATTAATACTTTTTCAATAGAATTTACGAATGTGTACGTCATTCTTTGACACGATTGCGACTAAAAATATACGAAATTGCTTCTCCCATATGTTTTTCTAAGAATATAGTCATGAAAATGGTTTTCAAAGAAAAATCGACAAATTCCAATATAGTTGCGCCTCTAGTTTCACGTCATAATTTGCTAATATTTCTAACGTTGGTGTCACTTATTTTAGTTTCGTTGACACTTCTAGTTTCACGTCATAATTTGGTTTTGGTCAGAATGTTTTTTCTAACCGACAGACAAATTGCTGTGTCAAATAGTTTATTATTATTTTCTTTGTTTACATTAATAGCCTAAGAGTTTTCGGCATTATTTTTATGTTTAAGATCAATTTGTATCAACATGTTGTATATTGTAGTGTTAGAAAATGCTTATTCTATATAGTTGTAGTCAATTTAGAAGTTGTCATTGTATATTTGAAGTAAAATTACTGAAAAAGTGATAATAACCTAAAGTGACAGTGTCATGAGAGCCGTCAGATGGGTGGATGTGATCCTATATTTTTCAATAACTGCGTATATTAATATTTGAAGAACGAATGAGTTTGTCGATTCTGCTTCCTCTTCAAGTCACATCGGCTGACTTTATTCCTCGACTGCGCACGTTTCGATCGATTGAAATCGCAAAGAAACGGCCAATTTGCATAAGAAAAAAGTGTTGTTTCACCAAGACAATGCACCGAGTCAAATCGATGAAAACTGGCAAAATTTAATGAATTGGGCTTCGAATTTCTTACCCGCAAGAGAATGCTTGCTGGAAAGAAATTTAAGAAGTCCAATGATGACGTAATCGCTCAAACTGAGCCCTATTTTGACGAGAAAGAGAAATCGTACTATAAAAGTTAAAGGCAACTATGTTGAATAATAAAATCGAGTTATATCAAAATTTTGATTTTTTCTTACTTAAAATTTTAATTTTTATAATATTTCAACAATAAATAATTAGCAACACGTTTTGATAATTAGAATTATTTAATATGTGCAATTAAACGTTGGACTTTGTTTTTGTGTTGCTTTTCATTCGTGATTGTAATCTAAAGGATAAAGTTGTCGGTTATGGAGATTATATTTGGCAGTGAGGGCATTAAATTTAGTTGCACCATGGACGATATGCGGCGATAGCATTACCGGTAAATAAAGATTTGCATTTTAAATTGTCACAGTCTGGAGGTGAGATTTTACGATAAAGCCATGGCTGAGCGGCAATCAGATTTGTCCCGACACTGGTTATGACAATCAGATACCGTGTTCAATTTGTATATCAATGCTGTGCCGGCATTGTCAACTGTCATCTTTGAAATGATGGGTATGCATATTCAGCTATTCAATTGCCTTAGAATATTTCACTTGCATCATACTTATTTTATTGTTTTACTTTTATGATGTGGATAATCAATCATCTTGAAAATTGTTGGTCAATCTTTACTTTTCTTATTTCATACGTGACATGGGTAAATATCTAAAATACATTTAGTAACAAGAACAACACGACTTATAATAAAACAACATTTTACAAACCATCATTCTATAGCTCAATCATTTTTAATCGAAAATTGATGCATTACAAATTTGAAGGGTAATTGTTTATGTAATTTTTAAATAATTTTGTTTTTTTTTTGTCCGTCTTATATACATCGATAAAGGTAAATATTATTACTTAATCACACCTTTAAACCATTTTTCACAAAATCTATAAAATTAGAAGTACAGAAAATATTTATTCTCAAATGGTTTGTAGTGGTTAGGGGTGCGTGAAATAACAATGTCACTGCAAGACTGTCAACTTGTTGGCGAATAGTCGTTGGACCGTGAGGAAATTGGTAGACGTTTAGACAACAATTTTTATATAAATTATTTCAAGGTTGATATTCGTGGAGTCTCCAAAGATATATAGATCGTGAATCTTCAACCTTCTCCATCCATATATTCAAATTACCTAAAACTTCAATACAAAAATCATTAACAATGAAACGAAAACCACTATACACATGCTGTCCAAGAAGATCTCTCGGAAGAACGAAATGATGATGTGCTAAATTTTATGTCTTATGCAACTATATTGGATCTCCACAATTTGAAGGTTATTTTATTCATGGAAAACTTCACTGAAAAATTTTTGAAACTCGCCAGCAGAAGTAAAATTTGAGGCTGTCTCATGGTTTTGATATGATATTTAGGGGAAAAAAGAATTGAAGTGTATTCTCTCAATAAATATATCCACCACAATCATTTGTGTGATTATTAAACTGTCTAAAGTTTACATCAAAATCTTTTATTAAAGCCCAGTGTTCTAAGTTTTGGATTATGTAGGGTAGGGGAGACCGAGGACAATTGAACCATTTTTTTCAAATAATTTTTTTCTGGCTAGAAACTGAATGGAAATGATTCTAAATTTATGTTCACGTGTAGCTGGGAGTTTGATATACTTAACCTAGCAGTTAAATTAGACTATTGATAAGCAGGAAAGGACTATGCAATAGAAATAATAGATGGTGCATAATGTTACAAACGACCCCGGTCAAGGGTCAATTGAAACAATGGTAATGGGGACAATATATTGTTTATTTTCATTGATTAGTCAACAAAAAATATTCAAAACCAAGTAGGAACTATAACAAAATTGCCTCATAACGTCATAACAACAACAAAAATTAACACAATATTCTGCTTATGAGGTATTCTGGTGTACCAGTTTGGACTTTCTTTTTTTCTTTCCTTTTGCTGCCACCTTTCGTGGTGGATCTTTTCCAAAACACCTAACAGCTTCTGGTGAAAAAGTCTCATTTTGGGTGGTTGATTTGTCTAAAGTATTTTCGGAAATTTCAAAATTTTCTAGTCCCCGAGAAGTTGAGGGAGTAGGGTTTTGAAATTCATTGGGTTCTGGACTGTTGTTACGCCGTTTCATCAACATTGCGTTGCTCTGGATAAACTGGTTGCCTGTAGTGCTCGTATTGATAAGTCACGGTGTCTTGATATGAAACGAGAAAACCAGTCTTCTCCCGCCATACCATTTTCAATCCACGTCTATCTTTCGCTTTTACCTCAACAAAGACACATGAGATATACGAAATTGGTCAGCAGCTAGACGTAGAGATAGCCCTTTTTCAAGCTCTACGTATGCCGATTCATATAAAGATATATCTCGACTTGATCTATCAGTTTTTAGGACTCTTTTACGGGGTATCTGAAATTATATAAACTAAGTAATTTATTTTACAAAAAGGTGGTGTCAATTGAAGCGTTACAAACGTCCCCGTTACAACTGACCCCAAGCGACATTTTTAAATAAATGATACCATATTTACTAGAAGCGAAATTAATTTGAAATACTAACCAACGTAAAATAAAGCTAACTTAATGGCCTAACTAATATAAAGTTGACAACGAACTAAACACATACACAGACTCAATTACACATACATAAGGAATATCGTAAATACTTACTTTGGACACGTGAAAACACAAAATCTCGCACTAAGTTCATATGCTTGCTTTAACGGCCCGCGGAGTACTGCCGGAAGAAGCTCGCCGATATTTCTGTATGTTATGAGCACAGTTTGGTTATACAATCTTTACCAGAAAGAAGTTTTGATCACTGTTTCAATTGACCCGTGTTACAATTGACCCCGGTCTCCCCTATAGTTTAGCAAGTACGGCTCTTCACATCCAATTTCCATTGGTTAGGGTTTAGAAAAAGCCTATTTAGATTGCGCCATTGTCAAACCACAAATTTGGTTTTAATTAAATTAACCGTTTTGTTTGTCTAATACCTAATTACCGACTGTCATAAGTAAAGCTTTTGCCGAATCCAAGAATGATCAATCTTATGGAATAGCTTGGAAAAGTGTAGTTGGTTCGATACTGTGAAAGACTTTTATTGAAGAAAATATTGAACATTTCTAATTGAAATAATTTGAATAAATTAAAAATGTGTTACTATGGCTTTAAAAATATTTAAAGAAAAACTAAAATTAGTTGATAAAATGATTGACATATTTTATATTTATATCTGTTACTAGTTGGTGTAGAACGCCACTGTATAGTTTACTATCGCAGGAAAATTCTCTCTCCAGACATGTGACATTTTAAAATAATCCATAAAAACTCTAGTTTAAAGTAAAGAATAAAAAAATTAAAATTCATTGAGATAAAACGATTCAATTTTCCATTCTCAGTAAGGTGAAGGTAAGAGAACTACTGCTCATATTATAATTTTATTACCACATTTACGACCTACACATAATATGTATGAAACTATAAAATGCTTGATATTAATATGCCATAAAACAACATTTATTTAAAGATCCGTATCTGGTAAATAATTTACACAGATTATGTGATATCAACAAAAAGAGATTGCTATATTATATGTTTGAACTTCTATTTAATTAAATACGTACAAAGCAGTTATGCAACATATTAAATAGTATCTTTTCACTAGAACAGGTATCTCATTTCTCATGTTAACACCCTCGTATCTAATAATTCTCAACAAATCGTGAGCTTTAAATTCCATTAGTGTAGAAATATACCATTATTTTTCTTTCAAATTTCCTGTTTCATTCACATATTGTGTATGGTTATTTGCTAATTAGCGTCGAGTAAAAATTGATGCAGGTTATATAATGAAATTATTGTACTTGATAGATTATTCAATTGTAAGCCGATGGGAGAAATAATAACCTTGATTTTAATAATGAAATCTAAGAACTGAATGCTTTGCTTTCTATAAACGTGTGACGAGTAAAAAGGTTATACGGATTATCATGTTAATCATTACCGAACATTATGAAGAACACTGTACATCGACATTTACCAGGAGCGTCCTAGGGGCTACTTCCAATGACCAGTGTTGTACCACAAATATTTTTTACTTACAAAATATCAGGCTTTGGGGAAAAATTGACCATAAAATACAAACAAAAAATGTATAGGGCCTCACCCATTTGCATATAGACTCATTGACCTTAAACAGGCAGAAACTAATTCCAAGACAAAACAATGCAACCTATTTTGATAACATCTTAGGACAGAGACTTCATTATGGTAAAACTAAATCATATTTTCGAAAACGGGCTTTTTATCTGGGATAAAATGCTTGTTGTTAACGAGGCTTGATATTGTTCTATATAATAATTAGTTAGTATTTTCCCATACAAACCATTTGTATAATAATCAAATGAACACCCCCAAGGGCTATTTATAACAAAACTGTAACGATCATAACTAAATTAAATCAAAACGTATTATTATATTATTCCTGCAAATAATGTTTTGAAACTGAAATAAATAGATAGTATGTATAGAATAATTATCATTAATATTCAGTACCTGTATAGTTCATAGGACAATTTCATGTTCAGTAAATACAACTATTACATATATTTTCATTCATAATATGATTCTATGTTTATGTATTCAGCATTTCAGTATAAAGAAAAAAAGTTGTAGATAATATTGTATATGCAAAGATAAAAAACTATTATAACGGTAATAGGAAGCTGTGTTAAAGGTAAACCAGATGGGTATGCAATGAGCATTGGCGTGCTGAATATTTAGAAATTTTAGATCGAAAATTATATCAATAAGGTCATCCCCTCAGAAAAATAAATAAAAATAGAACTCTCATAACAAGAAACTAATCACAAAAATGTTTGTAGCCTACATAACCTTTACATTTTTACTAATAAAATCTAACACTGTTGTCAATTGTTCGTTTTATTCATAGAATCAGAACTCGTATTTCACATCCCAGTGTAAATTTTTATTAGGGTTGGTCACAGTGTTCTTACATTGCAGAACTATACAATATTTATAATATTTCTTTTTGTATTCGGCTTCCATTACATGTTCATAAAATATTTAACGTCAAGAAATCAATAAAATATAATATGATTCACAAAAATACAGTTCTACGGATATAAATGTGTGGCTACCCCGCGGAGGGATTTGTTTATATTTACACGTCACGTTGACGTCTGGAGTGCGAGTAGTGCTACGTACAGTTTTATAACGAGAATTAAGTGAATTTTACGAGACTCTTCTACTTTAATGCATTTGTAAAACTAGTTTTCCTTTAAATAATGGGGAGAAAAAAGTGCGTAGTTTGCATGTCGAGTGATTTTCCGAGTAAGGTTACGTGTCACAAGTATGTACAATGGCGTAGATTTTGGGATTTTGCAGAGATAGTATAAATAGTAGCATAATATCATCATACATATATAATGATATGCACAGACCTTTAAGTAAGTACCTTACGAAAAAGAGAAGATATGGGATGTGGTGCAAGTGGGCATTATGATCCTATATATTCTATTCATAGCACTTATTCATGTTTTATTTATAGTATAGTACAATAATTCTTGTAGGTTTCCCAGTGATCAAGCCGTTAGAAGAGAGTGGTGTACTTCTCTTGGTTTAAGTTTTGAAAGGGTCACTAAAAGTTCTTATGTTTGCTCACAACATTTCAACCAAAGAGACATTAGAATTTTTGGAACACAAACATGCATATCGCACACAGCCATTCCTGTTCGCTATGTTCAGTAAGTTAATATTTTTGTGCGATTAGAAATATTACAATGTATTGAAAATATTTTTTAACAGATTATCCTCTGGATTATCGTCTACAGCTGAGGTTGCAAAAAATATGACATAAATGTAAACAGCCAGTTCTTCAGAATTTCTGTCTGCGTCCGAAGTTGAGGATGAAAAGTATGTGCAAAACTATTCTTATCACATACATACACATGCATATCGCACACAGCCATTCCTGTTCGCTATGTTCAGTAAGTTAATATTTTTGTGCGATTAGAAATATTACAATGTATTGAAAATATTTTTTAACAGATTATCCTCTGGATTATCGTCTACAGCTGAGGTTGCAAAAAATATTACATAAATGTAAACAGCCAGTTCTTCAGAATTTCCGTCTGCGTCCGAAGTTGAGGATGAAAAGTATGTGCAAAACTATTCTTATCACATACATACTGGTCACCGCAACAATGAATTAAAATTTGTGTTGTTTTTTTTTTCAGCGCGACCCAGCATAATGTGGAGGTCATGGACACATTAGCAGCAAGTTCCTCTGAGACCCTATCAGTCTCAGAAATTGAAAAAGAAAAATATGCACATTAAACAGATTCAGCTTCTCAGGTCTAGGACAGACAAACTAAGTTTTTTGAGTTGATTTCATAATAATTTTTATCTTGTCTAAACTCGGTAGAAACAGATTCAGTTTCTCAGGGATGGTTTCTTATAATTAGTAAATGTTACAACAAAAATTCATAATTATATACCTTTGCATTTAATAATAAATATTTTCATAATATAGAAAGTGTTTCCTTTTAATCCCAGACATCTATTATTTAATAAATTATATTTGGAAAAAATGCGACAGTTCTTGCGTAGGTATGTATTTATTATTGGAAACTACAACCACGATTTCAAAAGAATTATACTACGCCACTGGCTTTTGTTTACATGCACTCCTTCTGTCATTAAAATGTAAATATTGACCTTTATGTTATGAAGACAAACATTGAAATTAGATGACATTTCTATTTTTATTTATTTTTCTGAGGTCATCCCAACGGGTTAATTAGAAAATTAGACAGAGGCAGTCACAAAAAAAGAGAATAAGATAGTGATTATGCTAATGTCAGATATTCCGTAAATTTTACTTTCGAGCTTACTGTCAAGTATGTAAAACAATATTTAAAAAAATGATTTTGCTTCACGATAATGAAGGCATTTTTATTGTTTAAAATGTTTTACTAACAGACAAAAGTCTATGTTGCCAACGTTACTATTTCTTCTTCCATTTTATTTTTGTGTCTAATTTTTCTCGGTTAAGAAATAAAATATCCGATAGAACAAATAATGTCCCCTCAGGGTCAGTTCTATATTTTAAGTGGTATAAATACAAATTTAACAAATCAGTCTGGCACTTTTCCCTCTTGTTTTGTTATTCTGATTGAACTTAGAAAAAGTATAGCCAAGAATATTTCAGTGAATTAAACGTTCAGTTAAGAAACAGACATAAAGTCGGAATCGTTTCGTTAAGTATGCGGGCAATTGCTGCAAACAAACTAACTCGAAAATGTTTGTACTAATACTGAAAAAAATTACTTGGAAAGAAGAATAAATGCATTTTCATCGAGCAAACTACACCACTGACAAATATTGCATATTATGCATAGTACGGCCCTAGTAATAGAAATTACATGTTACACAAGCCAAGTCTCTCTCTTTCTAAAGTTATTTGAAATTATCATTTATTATAGACATACAAGGTGCATATAGACGCCTGTTATTTTGACATCTAAGGACAATTAATTACGAACGGTTTAGTATATCTAGGTTTATTATTAATATTAGTATCTGGGTACCTAGATGATTTCGTTATAGTCGTTAGCCATAAATAATGTATGTGCAAGTACGTAGTTAAATATAAAATACTTCAAATATTTCGATTAGCTATAATTTATTTTGCTTATAGTACCATGTTGGTAGCTTTTATAATATGTTTTATCTAAGAAAAATTTTAATTATAATTTGTCTCTACATGTTTATTTTATTTTTCACATGCAATCTTTCTGCCGGAGTTTTAAACCGAACCCTGTTAGTTATCCTAAAAAATTACCCACTCATTCCGCCAGGGCTGAAAAACTATCCGCTTTATGCTTTTACATTTTGCATTGAAATGAAAATAGGTACTTGGTTAAAAACTGAGTTTTAGTTCGGTCCTGTTCCATGTTCTAAATACTATTTACACTATTATCTGGCATGCAAAAAAAACAATCAGAAAATCTATTTTAAACGTGTTTTTATGTCCCGTATGGTGACAATAACGTACAACATTTGACATGTAAAAGATATTCATGTTTATAGTTAACCACAGTTTTGTTTTGGGTTACCCGCTAGCAGAATAAAATTGTAAATGTAAAACAAACGTTGGGTGGCATAATCCATTAACATCAACATTTCTGACATGTTTGACCGTTTTAACTGGTCACCAAATTGCTTGTGACATCAAATTACTGTTGTTTTGCAACACGTTTTATTCGTTTTTTCTTTGCATGGGATGTTGGAATGTTTGAGAATAATCAACAAAGTAATCTATAGGTCGCATACATACTCTTAAAACAGGCCAAAAGACAGCTTTAATTAAATTCAAAACATGTGCATTATCTATTCTTGATCATATTTTGATTGATATCGAGTTGTCTTTTAAATGGCAAAAAGTTTTCTTGAAATCCCATTAGCTAAGTGCATGCGGATTTTGATCAGCCAAGTTTTCTCGAGAAGGTATTTTTACCTTCTCAAGAAAACTTCGCTTCTTCTGCCCATATAATTTTTTTTTTTAAATTTGGGTCTTCTTGAATGTATACCAGAATATTTTCACAAAATTGGTTTCGACGTTGGTAATCCTCGTATTTCAAATTCTGAACTTTTGTTAATTTGAAAGGATGCATATTATGATGATCATTCAAAGTCTTTTGCACACTATAAAGTGAAGTCTGAGGATTTGCCAAAAACTAAGCCAAAACATTCAGAATATTGTCTTCATCGCTGGTTACTGGTTTTGGTAACTTTCGATCTATCTTCAGTTTAGATCCATAATGAACAAACTTATTTTGAATTCGATTAAACTTTTCTGTTAACGTTATTGACCCTTATATACCAATGTCCCCCTAGGTCGGCAAAAGTCCTGTTTTGCCGAAGAAAAGCCATCTAAGGTTATTGCTGATTTTTTTTGCCAATCTGATAAGTGAAATTTGTTTGATGTTTTTACATTCGCAGCTCTTTGTTTGAAACGAATATTAAGAAAATGGAAAGATCCAAAATATCTGTCATAGAACTAAACAAGTTTTTACTCGATATACATAAGTATTTTATCGGAAGAAAACAGCTAACTTTATTTAGGCATTCAAACAAAATTTGAATTATCAAACTCAATGAAAGAGTCATCAGCAGAAATTAAGCTAAGATAAGTGCTATCGAGTATCCTCAGAATGGTCACAGTATTTTTATGAATTTTGTGTTTGTGACTGGATGCCTCTGTCTTAAATCACAGAACATAAAAAAGTGAAAAAGACCACTATATATCTATTGTTAATTCAAGTTTCAGGAGAACACTGTTTTCAACAATACATATATTTGAACAAAAATTGTCAGAGAATTTGAACTTAGAGGGCAATGCAAATCAGTTGACGAAAGATGGCTCTATTTTCTAAAGAGCACTGACTACTGAGGTATATAAATGTTTTGTTGACAGTTCGTTTTTATAAGTACCTTTTTTTGTTGTACGGGCATGTGGAGCAACTAAAAAACTCCAAAAACCAGAGCTTATTGAACGGTCCTCGTAATTTTGCTTGTAAATTTTCATTACTAGTATTATTGGAACTGATTTTAAATTAATGGTTATAACGGCTGAACATGAGGCATTGTAAATTAGGACATATATTGCTTTAGGCTTTTAAATATCCACAATAGATATTTGTTTCTCCAAATTAAACAACATATAGACATACTGCATATTGTGGTTATTACATATTATCTATATGCGAAAATACCTCTCAATTTAATCTTGTCATAAAATGAAAATAAAAATATTGATGTTAAAAATTAATTATTAATAGAGTTATTGATTAACATTTCAAATATGAAATTTTAATTATTAATTAACCATGTGTTTATATTTCGCGTCGAAATTAAAAAAAAAACGCATAAAAAGACGCTTCCGCTAAAGAAACTTTTCAATTTAATAATCAAGATTAATATAATCCTAATTTACATTTAAATTTGCGTCTAGAAGAACGGCCGTTGACTAATTTAGTACCTTAAAAGGCCCCTTGTTCAAAAATACAAAAACCTTCTTAGGTACATTTGCTATTAAGGCGGACTTCATCCCATTAAGCTGAAGCATCTATTTATCTTTTTATACGCAATTACTGGATTCATAAATGACTAATTACATGGCCACAACTGTTTTACAGAGGAAAAACTTTCCACAACCCTTAAAGACGCAAACGATTTATGGCTGAATTTTTGGTGTAAACATGAATTTGTTTTATTTTAATATAAGCGCTTGGTACATCGGAGATTTTCAATATTTTTTTTTTCTACAGGGCTTTACATCAACTATTTTTATACGAGGATGGAATGAAAAGTTTACAAGCAAAGATTATATATTCTTTGGTACAAGTACACTACTGTCAAATAGAAGGTTTCGGATTTAGAAAAATGCTGAAAAATAAAATGAGAAGTTCACCAAAAAATGTTCTATATCAAGCCGGAAACATTTGACCGACCCGCCGCACAGTGGGGCCACAAACCCAAAAAGTTGGCAATAAATCAAAAAACTAAATATCAAATACACCTAATCCAATATTATTTATCAATGCACGATACCTTCTGACATAATAAACCCAATGAGTGAGGTCACTAACCTCATTCAGTTCATCGTCACACGTCTCAGTCAATGTTCATTGGTTGCAAAGAGTATACGTAAATTGTTTCTGTGTAAATTTTAACCTATTTTTGTGATGTGCTTAATTTAGATTATCTCAATTTTGTTAAACTTAGGAAATGGAATCCAGTTCGGAGCGGACAAAGCGATTAAAAACAAAAGCGTTAAGAGATTCCACTCCTGTGACAAGTTATGCTATCCAAATGGGATTAAGAGCAACAGGACAAGCACAGGCCTCAAACGTATTACAGGAAATAACAATTGGGCCCGAGTAATTTTGAGGACAGTGATAATAGAGAAGACGGGGACGAAAATATCTCATCGCAATCTGAAAATGAGTTCTGTTAAAAAAAATTATTTTGATTTCTTCCAGCTTGATATGTATTTATTTATTTATTTTTTTGTATATATATGTATACGTGCTGCACAATCATACGACAAAGTTTTATTAACTTTAATTAATTATTAAACTAATCACTTTTTTTTAATTTATTATATTTTATTTATTTATTACGATAAAACAATTACGTTTTGTTGCCAAATAACGTTAGCGTATTCTATGGATTATGCAAGTTATCACCTGAAGAAGTTGCAAACTTTGGCCTCGAAACGTTGCAATTTTTATATGGTATTCACATATTTAAACGATAATAAACACGATTTATTTACTAGTTTTTAAATTTTGACGTATGATTAAAAATTATTATAATTATAAGTATTTTCTGCAGAATTATTGTAAAATATTAGTACATATCTATCTACCTATCTTTTATTTATTTATTTTTTAATTATTTTATTAGTTAAGAAGCCAGTTATGAAATTTTTTTATGAACTAATGATATTTTACTAACTAATTAGTCATAAGACAAATACATTTGTGAAGGTTCTGATTTATTGCCAACTTTAAGGCCCTGTGCGCCTTATATTTTATGTGAACCAAAATTCATAGTAATAATTATTAGTATTAGTAGTTAGAGGAGCTTTACCCTGATAGTTATACCAAAGTTGAGGAGGGCGGAATTAGAAAGTGAATTCGAGAATTTAACTGAGGTATACTACAATTAAGTTTGGAAAACAAAGTAAGAAGAAAGTACTCATCAACTCTGAAACAAAAGTGCTGCAGAAATCTAACTAGGAGACCATGCAACCTACTTACACTCCGAAACCTGAGGCCAGAATTATTACAATACGATATGAAACGTGAAAATGAAACACCTTTTATATTTGTAATTTTTACAGTTACATGCAATATAGACCTTCAGCCTTTTATTCAGTTAAACATTTCTTGTAAAAATGTGGTTACAGATTCTAATGTGCTTCACTACTTTGTACCTTATGTTTGACATATTTAAAATGGTATTAATAATACCTAATAGTCTGTTACAGCAAAACATAATTTCGTTGTTAGCGTTGTTCTTAATAATAATAATAATAATTCGAAACAAAAAAAGACAAGAATTCTATATTTTGCCTGAAGTATATCGTGCAACACACTTTGATTTAATGAATTATCTAATTTTTTATTTCAAACGGCAATTATTGTTGTTACGAATAGAGAAGAAATTAAGACGCAGAAACACCTTTACAATTGCTTAATAAATGGCATTTTAATGACTTTTTATTGTTATTAAGTGTCTACGCGAGTCTTTTGTTGAATAAATAGCAATTTTCTATTTCAAAAAATCTGTATACAGGATAACGTAACAAACTAACTACATTAATCAAAAATCAGAAAAAAAAGTATTAACAGAGGTGGGATTCGAACCCATAACCTTCGGCATGCGCAGTGAACGCCCTACCAATGACGCCATATAAACCTGGTTATAAATATGGTAATTTAATTATAATAATATAGGTTCATACTTCTATAAAAGCGTAGAATGAACTTTCATGCCATTAAAAAATTTATAAAGACAGTAACAATTAACAAACTACTAATACATGTTTCCTAGGAACATTTTTAAAAGCCCATACGTGTCTTCCTACCCACGGGCTTTCTCTTTCAAGGGTAGGGTATTATCTTAGATTTTCCTTGATTTGCATATTTATACAAAAACCAAAAATTGTTTATCGCAAATTATGGATGTAAAACTAGTATTTTCTATTCAAATTCTTATGAAAATAGTCACTTTAATCCCAGGTATTCTTTGTCAAACGTCGCGCTTATATTAAATTATGTACGGAATGTTAATTTCGAAGGGTTTGACCTCCAGGTATTTCACGTTTTTGACCACTATGTTGTTTAGTTGACATCTCCACATAGCGGCAACTTTTTAGAGAACTATGCCGTAGGGCGTAACATTTCTTTGTCTAACGAAATATCACAAATATAAATCAACATTTAGTCTATAATTAAATACGTCATATCTCGTTTTTCTTGCTGATATGGGTTGAGACTATTAAAAATATGGAATTTGGCACTTTTAGATTCAGCGTCGGACTTGAATTTTCAATCAAAGGTAAATTCTTCGAAGCTACTTTCAGTTCGATTTTAAGATATTTCGAATATCCTCGAACATTTCAACAAGTCTATAAAAAATGTTTATTGAGTTATTCTTATCCCAAACGGTTAATTTATTATATCGAATTATCGGGTTTCGGGATAAATAAAATTCCAATTAACTTGGTGTAGTCTCTATTACAAAGTTTCGTGCCAATATATGCACTTCTTCAGGCTAAAATCGAGAAGAATTTACATAAACAATCAATAAAAATAGACTAAAAACATGAAACATATGTTATACAACATGACACTAGTCAAACTGTTAATCTGAGACACAATCACATAAGAAACAATTAAAAACTAAAAATTAAAGTTCTGTCAACATCCTCACTCACCTTAGAAACAAAAGTTATATCTGTAAATAAATAATCATAACAACAAACGAGACTACACCAAGTTAATTGGAATTTTATTTATCCCGAAACCTGATAATTCGATATAATAAATAAAAAATAAAATATATAAAATGTATTTGCGTTTTGTCTTTTTGGCTCCGGTTTTACGACCTGCAGTAAGCAAGAATTTTTTAAATTTGTAAAATATTTTCTTTGGGGGTTTTCATTGATTGTCTTTCACTTTCACCCGAAAGGAAAAAGCCCAACACCATTGTGTTAAATCACATGATCTTGCGGGTCAATTGTAATTACGATTTCGAGAAATAACTGTCTAAGGATCATTTTCTCGCAAAAGAGCAATGGTTTCGCCACTCGCGTGGCAAGTAGCGCCGTTTTGTTGGAAATAAACATACACCCCAATGATCTCTCTCGCCCAAAAACCGCACGAAACAGTTACAGGTTTTTCAACAATCACTTTTGAATTTTCTGTGTCCCAAATGCGACAATTCTGCTTATTAACGTAGCCCCCAAGATGAACATGTACCTCATCGCTCATAATGATTTTCTTGTGAAATTCTGGATCATTTTCTTGCATCCCAATTGGCAAAGACACTACGCTGGCTTAAGTTCTTGTGTTAACTGAACTTTGTAATCTTTAAGACTCAAACCTTTATGGCAAAATTCTTCACAACTTATCCCAAAAGCTCGATTTGTTTAACCATTTTAAAGATAGCTGGTGCTTGACTATGACCCAACACCCTATTAATTGTTCCATTTTCATTAATGGCGTAGTTTTTACTTAGGTATCATCAGATCTTATTTTGATAACTAGCGGGCTATTCATTACGGAACCTCTAACTGAAAGTTCAGTTCAGTTATATATGGCCAACTTTTTATGATGTTATCAATAAAGCTTTACAATTTTTGAGCTTTCAATTAAATATATTTGTACTCCGCTACTGCCTCGTTTAATAAAAATTATTTGTATGTTGTAATAAAACTAAACAGTGTAATTCATGTTACACTAAAAGCTCACATGTACCATTCAGTGACTTGAGAAAAAGCAAAACAAAACTCGGTTACGATAAGAATCGTGATTTTATAAGTTCTGGTCACCTGCGGAGCACTTAAATGTGACAGCTGTCAATGGCACATTACATGTAATTCATTTTGCTACAGGCGTATTTCTATGTTGTTTATATACCAATGTTATAACAAAACAGTGTATTTAATTTTTGGAGGAGCCACGATAATTAATATGTTTTATTGTCAATTAGCCCATATGAATTGATATCAGACTTCAGTTGGTTCCTGGATATTTGATTCTAAAGGAGTATCAAGGAATGTTTATTTTGCCCACGTTATAATTTATCTCACTAATGATATACCCTGTATAAAAATATGATGTTTATAAATGAAAACAATATTGTTTCTTTCTTTGTAAATTCCCTATATTATAAAAACATCATATATTTATAACGCTATTTTACTTTACACATAATAATGAAATGAGAAATAAATCAAGCAGATCTCTAAGTACCTTTGGGTGATTCTAGATTTAGTTATGGTGAAAACCCATTATAATGGCCAGCCATCTAATATATGTGGGTGTAAAATAACAAATGAGGATGTAAACTAGGTTGCTTACATTAAAGCTTGTGGTATATGAGCGTAAAAACATGAGTTTCAGATAAACTACACAAAAGAATAAACGAGATTCGATGAGAATACAATTTGGTTTATGGCTTAAATTGTATAGATCTATACTTTCAAAAAGATACTTCTATATATTCTCTTGAATTTGTGACCACTTTTTATTTTACTGTAAATTTTAGTACTATTTTTAAATAATAAGATTAAAATAATCTTTATAACGCTTCTAAAATATATAGGGTGTTCCTTTTGTAGATCAGACTACAGTAATTTGGGACCACCCTGTAACCTTATGAGTGAATATGTCAATATAGTTGATTTTTCTAAAATATTCTTCAACTACTATCAAAATTTCAACAGTCTGTCTATTCAGGTGACGAAATTACGAATATTTTCCAAAGACCTGTTTTAAATTTAAAAAATCCAAAATAAATGTTTTATTCAAAACTAGTTGAAAATATGTACAGGGAAAAATACTCTAAAACAGATAAGGAATCCAAAAATATAACAGCCAAAAAATTACAGGGTTATCCAAAAGTGTTCCTTTAATTTTTTTTGAGCAGTGTATCAAGGGTTATAGCTCGTAAGCCAGAAGGTGTATAATTTGATTAATTTCTGAAATTCCGCTAACTTTATGAAAAGCTCATTGTTTAAATAGTGAAGTTTATGTAATGTCGGAGATAAAAGCCTGGTCAGAGTGACCACCTATCGATATACGCAAGTACACGGAACTATTATAACCAAACAATTAATAATCATCTATACGCCCATCTCTAGTAAAAATCTGCGGGCGCTAGTGGCTGCGCTAGGGTTAGAACCAGAAGAAATATTAAAAATCATTTACGTACACATGAGAGTATCGATCAGTAAAATAAGTAAGTAAATAATAAAGTTTATTATAAAGCGCAATTTAAAACTGAACGTAAAGAAAACAGTTTTAAGGTTGGTGTACAAGTAGGCATAGTTTATTCCACACAAATAAGGTGCAACAGTTATGGTCATCTAAAGGTCAAATAGTGAAGCACTATGTATAGGGTGACACTTTTAGAATTGTGTCTCATACTACTAGACGATAAGTGTTCTTATGCGTGCGTTTAATTTTGTTTATCCGCAGGGAAATTGAAGATAATGGAATGTATTAAAAAGTCTAAAAAGAAAAATATAAAATCTGGTGAACGTAGAGAAGAAGCTAAGACTTAGAAGAAAGAGTGATTGATTTAGTTAGACTAATAGCAACTGCAACTCCAAATAATCGCTTAAACGTAACTCTTATGAAGGCCGAGGATTTCTTTGATTTTAAGGCTGCGGCTGGTTTAACCTTGAACACAGCCAAGACAAAAATTTTAACAGCTCAATGGATTCAAGTGTCAGCTGAGAATCCCAAGCAGATTAAAATTAGGAGAACACTTAATTTCCAAAATCAGATTGAAGAAAATTAGAAAGCTGGTTTAGGAGACATTATGCCTTTTTTGAAGCCTGAAATGCGGTTATTACGAGAACCTATTAAAATAAATTTTGCTCGTACTTCTGTTCTTTTGTAAAAGTTGTTAAGCATTCTAAAGTGAATTTCAAGAAGAAAATGCTATAAAAGAAAAACTGCTGAATATTTTCTCAAATTTCTTTTTTTATTTGAAAGTACAATCCTTCCGGTTAATAATGACAAATAATTTCATTCAAATGGCTGCCTCGTCTGGCCATGCAGTAGCCTACACGATCGGTCCAATTTTTAAGCACATTATCGATTGTGTGCAGCTGTCTTTCACCAATGGCTTCACGAATATTGTCCTTTAAAGCGTCAATTGTCTCTGGCTTGTCGGCGTAACACTTATCTTTGACTGCACCCCACAAATAATAGTCCAACGGTGTCAAATCGCAGCTCCGAGGTGGCCAAACGACATCAGCTCTGCGGCTGATAATGCGATCTTCAAAAACAGGGCGCAAAACATCGAGTGTAGCTTCAGCTGTGTGGCACGTAGCGCCGCCGTCCTGTTGAAACCAAATGTTGCCAATATCCTCCTCTTCAATTTTTGTGAACAAAAATTCGTTCAACATGGCCCGATAACGATCGCCATTGACTGTAACGGCCACTCCTTGCTCATTTTCGAAGAAAAATGGCCCATTTATGCTCCGGACCAAAATCCGCACCAAACAGTGACTCGTTTTGGGTGCATCGGCTTTTCAATGTATGCGTGCGGGTTTTCTGTGCCCCAAATGCGACAATTTTGCTTGTTTACATACCCGCCAAGATCAAAATGAGCTTCATCTGAAAAGATGATTTTTTGGCAAAATCGGCATCTTCTGTAAGTCGATCGCAGGCCCACTGAGCGAAGCGAAAACGCATTGAATGGTCAGTAGGCTTCAACTCCTGAACCAATTGGACTTTGTATGGCGTCATACCAAGGTCTTTATGCAAAATTCGTCTCAATGATGTCTCCGAAATGTTCAATTGTTGAGACCGACGGTGAATTGATGTTGATGGCGCTTCACGCACACTTTCTGCCACAGCAGCAATATTCTCGGGTGTACGCACTGTTTTTGGCTTTTCACGCTTTGGTTTATAGATGAGGATGCCAGTTTCTTTAACTTTTTTTACGAGATAACGAACATACGGAGCTGACGGTGCTTCTCTTCTTCCAAAATCCGTACGCAATTTTCGCACACATTTTGCAACATTACCATGATTTTCAAAGTAATGTCGCAATATTTCCCAGCGTTGTTCAAGCGTATACACAACCATATTCGTTCAGCGGAAGGATAAAACTAATTATCTGTCAAATCAGACATGAGCTAAGTGTTACCCTTCACGAAATAAGCACTAGTTGAAAAAAAAACGTTAGATGGCGGACCCGATACATTTCCAGCTTCAATTTGATATTGTCAATATTAAGAATATGGAAAAACTTGCAGTATCAGTATCTTGATCCTGGAATTAAACTGGATATATCTGGAAAAACGGTCACGTTTAAAAATTCTAGGCATAATTTTCTTTTGTTTCTAATTTACAAGAAATGAAAGCCTTGAATCAAAGAGTTATACAATGTCAAAACCTTCGGTTGTAGTTTATACTGTTCCTACTTGCCAAGCTCTCTTAAAATAGTTTTAAAAATCTGACAACTGTGCTTGTATCGCTCTTTAATATTAATATGGCCAAAATAATCTGACAATTAACCGTAAACTGCAATACCTATAAATAAAGTAAATTATTATATCTCTCGGATATAAATCGTGACAATATAACCATAAAATATTATTTGTGGACATCCTGTATAATAAGTTTCGCGTCGTACCTCTATATACATGTGTGTATTGAAGCCATTATCGGTGGACTTAATCTACTATACGGAGAGAGAGAAGCATTTGCAGCATTTTTTAGACAGTGCTTATGAGTGATGGTATGCCGCAAGGTAATCATGATCGGGAGTTCTCATAATGCGCAGCAATTAAGGATGAAGATCCTGTCATAAAATATTCGATATTAGGCGTAAATCGATCATTAAGTGAAGTGGTATATTATTTTGTGGTGGTTTTCTTCCAATTAGGTTTCAGTACTACCATATCACATGATATTTAAGATTTACCAAAAGTTTTACTCAATAGAACTAATTACCTACTCATTAGCTTTGCGTGGGTTCACGCAGTAAACTAATTTACTTCGTAAAATCTGGTTTGATGGTGTTCAAATCCGTCAATTAAGCTCGAAGCTTCTTTGCTTCCATATGACTCACACAGTACACCACAGAAATACATACAGGTTTGTGTCAAACGAGATCTTAAAGTTTGCAAACAGTGGAGGGTCTGCGAATTGTTTTGGAGTCTGATCAATTAGTTTAAGGCCGGCAGTATGGGACATGAGTAGCTCATTTCTTTATCTACTTTCCAGGAAAATCATTTTACTGCGATTGCTTGGAATTCTCATTTTCTGAAAGAATTACGCTATAATTCGAATTCTATAATTATTGCCAAGACAAAACATGTTGTAATATTTGCAAAAATGTTTTCATAGAGACTCACCTCACCTATTATGAATAAGATTTTAATTTAATAAAAAGCTCAACTTGGAACTTGGAACGTAAATGTGAGTTAGCTCTAGAATTCAAGGTTTTAATTACTGATAAATTAAAAAGATATAGGAGCCTACGGCACATAAGGTTAACACAGCCCTTAAAGGTGATTTAATTTAATTAACGAAATTGTTTGAATAATCAAATCTTCTTTTTTCCTATATTACTTTATAATAATAGTGTTTAAATTTTAAATCGACCTGGTAAGTATATATGGGTATCTCTACATATTACGCAGCCTGTAACAGGACGACGATGACATGTGATGGCAAATCTCCATGTGGGTGAAAGGTGACTACATTCGACCAGTACACTGTCCGCGCCAAATTCAGTTTCATGCTGCACTGACAGACTGCCAGAGGGTTATTCAACAACACTGTTGCCAAGGTAAAGAAAAAACAATAACTTTCTATATATTTAGTCTTGATGAAATAGTCTATCACGGTTCTATGTTCTCATATAGGTTTTAATTCATTACATTTATAATTAAATTGATGTAAATTAATCGATATACTGAGGGTTACTTACAGCTTCTAATTGTATTTTACATTATTTTTTGTTTTTAAAATTCATCAAGGAATTTGCCTACTACCGAATTGATGCTACCTTCGAAACTAATAAACGACCAATCTGTCTAAACTGGAGCTTTATAAAAATTAGGATAATTAGACTTTCCGGAATTATAACAAACAAACATTGAGTTTAACGAAAAAGGCCTCAATCTTTTCAATATATCATTATACTTAAACTATATATAACTATTAAAAGGATTTCATGTCCGTAAATATAATAAATGAAAATAATTTAGTGGCAAAGCGGACTAAAATGTTGGTTTTACCTACACAAGGATGTTTAATTTAGCAGGGCTCCAGTCTAATTCAATAGAACCAGACCGAGGCATGGGTCGACAGATACTGACGAATTCGTTTCGCTCTTGTTATGAGCTCATCAGAGTACCATAGTCGTTGCCCATCTACGAATATCGGCCTGCATTTAAGCACAATAGGATATACAACAGTAGACACATGTAAACACGTATCATCTACATGTACATAGTAATGCATGTCCTATACCATGCAGAGGCCGAACAAACTCAATGTATAGGTAAAACCAGTCGTATAAATAGAAATAAATATAAATAAAAATAGTAGGAACACAAAACGCTAGCAGGAGACCATTTTATCCTTCTGCCAGCCTCTCCCAAATATTTGGGTTTCAGCAATGCTCGGACGGTGGTCTCCAAGCGTTCTGCCGTCGAAGTTTAATGCGAAATAATGAAAAATTAAAAGGATTTCATGTCCGTAAATATAATAAATGAAAATAATTTCGTGGTTATATTGAATTAGACTGGGGCCCTGCTAAATTAAACAAAATTCCTTGTGTAGATAAAACCAACATTTTAGTCCGCTTTGCCACGAAATTATTTTCATTTATATATAACTATTTTGAAAAATGCAAATGTGAAAAAACTACTTCAGGTATTCAAAATATGCAACAATCGTGCTACGTTGTTATAAATTATATAAAATAAAGTTTGGTAACCCTATAGGTATGTTACTAGTTGAAAGTGAGAGTAACGAATAACAATATCCATTAATCCATACATTGCAAATATAGGACTTCAATGACTCCACCCTTAAATGTCAAACGTATACATATACTATTTAATAAGTCTTATTAGACACTATTTCGTAATAGTTTAGTTCGCACGATATCATCCGTGTCCAGTATGTTTACATAACCAGCAGCGTATCTTTAATAAATATTTTGAATTTATTCAAGAAACTTTTGATTATTAACGGTCGGTGATTGAGAATTCTAATCAGCATACTAAGTAACCGATTCACTTTCGTATGCTCGCAAAGTTAAATATTAACCAAACCTCTATGCCTCACAAATCGATATGCAATAATTATCATAAGAATGCTGAAGAAAAAAATCCAATAATATCCTATAATTATTGCTTATTTTGGTTTACTAATGATAAACTACTTCAATTTTGTACTTTGAATGATAAGTATAGGGTTTTATGGTAGACATCATTGTCAGATATGTATTGATTGTTATGAAATTTTGTGTACGTTTTAAAAGATAGATAGATATTTTTTTGACATAATCAAATATTATAGATTTTTGCTTTAGATTGTCGTGAAGTCGCATGAAGAATAAGTTCGTTCCGTGATTGTAACTTCTTTAAGTTATAGTGGGTTATAGGTCAGTAAATATGCAACGAAACAAGAGTTTAGCAAAAGGATGCATTACTGTCAGGAAGTAGATGGAGCACATTTTGTACACTTAATTTAAAAATCTCTATTGTTTAAATGTGAAACCTAATTTTAGTAATTAATTTAACAATTAAAATCAGCCTAAACCTAACTTGGTTCAATCGATGTTTATGTTTTATTAGGTATTTTTGTTTTTATTGGATGCCTATTTTTGACAAGAACTATCAATTAAAATATAAACAATAATAGCACAGCTTTAGATTTGTCAAAACTTTATAATGTGGCAGACGTCTGACATGATATTTCGAAAAAAATAAAACTGCTGGTATGATTTCGCTATTAAGACGTACTTTCAATTAAATGTTGAACGTAGTACACCACTGTGTCCATCACATCCACTAATAATTGTCATATCTTGCGAAATTACAAGTATTTAAGTTATAAATTGGAGACCTTATTAATTTTTGTCGTTTATGTTATGGGTCTCACCCAAGAATTTTGCTATTGGTAACTATGTAGGTCATCACGACAACATTGGTTAACTTCACGATGCGTATACCTTTTACTTTTTGAATTTAGTTTGAAACAAGGATCTAATCATGAATCATTATTATTATTATTATTGACAAGCTTTTTTTTTTACTTTAATGCTACTATAATAACCAGGAAATCATTATAAACGTGCATTGGAACCGAAAATACTAGTTTAGTATGTTGTCAATCAGTTTTTTAAAATCCATTAGTAAAAATTAGTTCCATTTATAAAATATCTTTATTAATACTTTGTCTTAAAACTGATGTATAATAGGTACATCCTGAGGCAGTAACATTCAAACTTTGTTGAATGCGGTTGAATTGAATGCCGTTCAACGACTTTTAAATGTTTTTGAACGATATTTAAATAATTTCTGTAAATGTTATGTTAATATTTGTTCCTAAAATTAAAACATTGATGTCTGAGAAGAAGCCATTAAAGCATAGAATAATAACTATAGATAAGAAGGGTCAGTAGACGCTCAAAACGGCATCGACTTGTCGCAATTCCAGCCACATTCTGGCCCGCTACTATGTTATACTATATGTATATATACGATAGGATACTATATACTACAATTATAAGTGCGACGAATTGCTTTGTCGACAGAGCGATAAAACGTTCCGACATGAAGTGAAGTAACTGTATATTAAAATGTGATTAAAATGTAGAGTTTCCTCTATGGGTTTTGGTATTTTTTATCATATTAATTAAAATGTTTTCTAGCAGAGAAGTCAGTTATTCTGCTACTCTTTTAATTAATCTCCATAGTTTTCACGTGCTAGACAATGTTATAATAATCATAAAAAATAGTTTGTTTTTAACAATGAGGTCTAAGTTACAAGGGGAGAATAATCAATCAATAATTAATCAAATTAAATATGATTGTGGGCAAATAAGGCGAAATTCGCGAACTCAATAATGCAGAAAATTTATAAACCCATTGCGTGCTACGTGTAATATGCAAAATTACCCCACGGGGCCTCGGGTGTTTTTTTCATAGTTTATGTTAAAAGTGGTTAAAATGTTTGTATTTGATTTTCTAATAGTTTTCCTAACAGTATCTTTTGGAATCGGATTTTGGTTTGGGAATGCGTAATTAAATACATTTGTAACCTCTTCGTAAGACCATTTCGTCGATCCACGACTTATCATATTTAATTATTTTCCATACAGATTGGCTTGCTTTGTTTACATCTATCCACGTCCATTTCCATTTTTTTTTTCGATTTAAAACAGTGAGAAGTTGGTAAATTAAATCTACCATCTAGATGCAGTTCAATGTTAAAAATAATTAAATTAAAATGACTGTGTTTTCAACTTCCTGATTAGTCTTGATCTAAAAAAAGAGATGCCCATGGCATACCTTTTGCTTTCATATTAAGTGAAATAAAACGTTTATATAGCACATACCTAGATGTAGCTTTGTTAGCACACCTACTGTGAGCCATGTCAAGTCTAGGCTTTCTTGCAATAATCCATGCTTCATATCATACGTCTTTTAAATTACATTATATGTTTCTTTTTTGATTTTATTAGTTTGAATAAAATTGTATAACATGGCATAACATCATAAACGGTCCACGACTATTGCTTACAAAACAATTACTAGATTTATTTAAATGAATGAATAAATATGAGCACTTAAATTTAGATATAAAGACTATTTAATTTATAGGTAAAAGGCGAAAGACCTACTAACCCTTTTTACATTGACAATTTAGTGAAAATTAATTTAAAAAATTTCATCGCCGCAAATAAATAATAATAAACTTATCGTGCCATAAAATTTTGTTTATTTATTGTTTTTCTTAATAATGGCATCTGTTAAAAGGCAAAATATCAGCATCTCTATAAACATTTTTTAGATACAGTTTTATTTCGTAAATGATTTTATTGCTTTTTATATTTTAGCCTCCGTTTCAAAACCTTTTTGAATAGGTACCTACTCCAAGATTAAAAAGTATTTATTTTGTGTTATTTCTAACCCCTTTTGTGGACTAGTTTATCACTTTTTAGGCAAAGAAAAATTCTAGTGCTAATCACATAGAAAATATTTGCATACATTTTCAACATGAATTATCAGTTAGGTTTTTTATAGACAGTCAGAGGAGAAAAGTCCAAATCCAGCTCATCTAGGACAAAGCAGGCAAAGATCTACTAAATTGTTAGAAAATTCATACAAATCTGGAAGAAAATTAAGACAAAAATAAACTTCAAATTATCCGAAGAGATCTTGAGCTGTTGGAAATTTTATTCAAATTTCCTTGAGAGAAAAAAAGCGAAAGGAAATTTTGAAAGTAAATAAAATTCGTAATGCATTTCATACAGGGTGGTCCAACGAAAAGTTTGCACCTAGCTTTTCTCTTTTTTTTGTAGTCGAATGCGAAAATGCTCGGACACGTCGATTTTGCTTTTGAGGGGGACACATTTTAAACGTATTTTTCGATCTGCGCCTTTAACCCCCTAGCGGGGGTGAGTAACAACCCTAAAATTTTAAATGGAAAGAGGGGTCTAATGACATATTATTTGAAAGGACACAAAATTGTCTTTCTAATGATACCCTATTTGTCGAATTTTACTAAAACAGTTAATACGAAAACGACTTTAAAGACATTAAGCCGATAATTTTGGTATTAATGAGAAATACAAATAAGTTTTAATTATTGCGAGTGAAAACACCTGCAATCGTTAGTACATTCCAATGTTTGTTAGTTTTAACATTGCTTTGTAAAAAAAGTAAACAAGCTGTTAAATTGATTTATTAAAACGTTACATTAACAAATGTTGAAAATGTGACCCATTTGATTCCATACAATAATACAGATTTTGTTCAAATCTATTTCTAACATTTTGTATCAGGTGTTATGTTTCTGCACTCTTCTGTAATGCGTTGGCGAAGATCTTCTATGGACTCGGGCTTCGTGGCAAAACATTTATTTTTTAAGTGCCCCCAAAGAAAAAAGTCTAAAGGCGATAAATCCGGTGACCTGGCAGGCCATTCAATTGGGCCCCTCCTTCCAATCCACCGTCCAGGGAACCGGTCATCTAAGAACTGTCTTACAGGAGCCACATAATGCGGAGGTGCTCCATCTTGCTGGAAATAAAGCCGATCAGCAGTATGATTTTGGTCATCTTCTATTATTTGTGTTATTAAAGGATCAATTGTGTCTTCAAGCATGTTTAGGTACACTTCACCAGTTAAATTTCCAGGAATAAAAAGTGGTCCTATAATATGATTTCCTAATATGCCACACCAGACGTTTATTTTTTGAGGATACTGGGTATGAACCTCACGGAATAAATGTGGGTTACTGTCATCCCAGTAACGGCAATTGTGCCTATTTACAGCTCCATTCAAATAAAATGTGCATTCGTCGGAAAAACAAATGTTAAATAATAATTGCGGATCTTCAATTAAACGCTGGCTCATTGCTTCACAAAATTGCAGCCTTCTATCAGGATCATCCTCATTTAGTTCCTGTACTAATTTGATTTTGTACGGATGAAATTTGTACGCTTTTAAAATTCGTATTATGGACGAACGGGAGACACCTGAGGCTTCAGCTAGTTGACGGGTACTTTGACTATGATCCATTTCAACATGCCCTAAAACAGCGACTTCCACAGCTTCATTTCTGATCGGTTTCTGCGGCTGGTGTTTTACATTACAGACAGATCCGGTATCTACAAACTTTTTAACTAACTTGCCAACGTACACATCATTCACATTTTTATCGGGATGTCTCTCATTAAATAAGCGAGCCGTAAGTCTAGCACTACTATTATTTTGAAAATAAAGTTTAACAATTTCAACTCGTTCTAGAATGGAATAAATCATTTTGTACGGTAAAAGTAAAATAACTTGAGAAGCAACCAAACTGAATCAATGAAAAGACTAAAATAAACGGTGTAAATTCTTTTCCTACACGTATCTGCAGTTTTTATTTCAACAAAAAACGCAAACGATTAGTGAGGAATTTAGTTCTGATAAATAAGATAGTGTTTTTGAAATCCCGTTTTTCTTCAAAGTAAATAATTTAGAAATGATTGTAGTTGTTTTCAGTCGTAATAATTAAAACTTATTTGTATTTCTCATTAATACCAAAATTATCGGCTTAATGTCTTTAAAGTCGTTTTCGTATTAACTGTTTTAGTAAAATTCGACAAATAGGGTATCATTAGAAAGACAATTTTGTGTCCTTTCAAATGATATGTCATTAGACCCCTCTTTCCATTTAAAATTTTAGGGTTGTTACTCACCCCCGCTAGGGGGTTAAAGGCGCAGATCGAAAAATATGTTTAAAATGTGTCCCCCTCAAAAGCAAAATCGACGTGTCCGAGCATTTTCGCATTCGACTACAAAAAAAAGAGAAAAGCTAGGTGCAAACTTTTCGTTGGACCACCCTGTATATAAAATTCTGTAAAAAAATACCATATACCTAATTTAAAATATTGAATTTACCGTGATAAAGGTGAATTTCTAGTATGAATAATATATTTGAAGAGAAGAAAATACGTCGAGTGCGCGCTTTCCTAATGATTTCAAAATATGAAAGTCCGTTGTGAACTTTTTGCCGTCTGTCTAATGACCATCTCTTTATGTAAACATTTAGTTAGTAGCTGGTTGCTGCCGTTTCATATCATCCTCCAAAAATATTCTATTCCATTCCAGCTTCCAACTCGAACTTTTTATTTTTGTTTGCCTATCCATTTTTCACTAGTTAATATATAGAGACGAAAAGGAAATGGGCGAGCCAAATTATTATACAGAATGATATTTCTTAATAGATTAAATCATCATCATATTTATTTTTATAATGAGTACAAAACCACCCTTTACCAACACGATTTTGTGTCAATATATGGGGTACCTACACATAAATTGGGATATATTTTAACTTGTTAAACAGGGTGTTACAGAATGGTATGAAGAAAATTTTAAGGCAGATTCTATCTGTAAAAATATATGAAGAAAAGCTCATCTTAAGATAAGAGACGTTTGAGGAGAATGCCAAGAGCTGCTCAAACAGTAGAAAATGAGGAGAAGATTTTAGGAGCAGTTGAAGGTATCTAGCAAAGGAATTAGGGAATACCAACCAGGCTAATGTTTGGTGGTTATTCCACTAATAGCTGTTCTATCCTTCCCTTTTCTGAATCAGATTTTCTGCAGTATTGCTACTAACAAGGACCCAGAAATGCTAAAGATCATTTTATATTTTTCATTTAAGGAGCAATGAATATTGCTCCTTAGTACACGGCCAACGATGCAGGAGGATTAATATAATTGGGAGGATATGTTGATAGTTTTAAAACAAAAAAATAAATTGATTCCATTTTCTATTTTGATATTAATTAAATTTGTTAAAAATATATAATAAGTTGAAACTTTATGCTATGATATTCCGATACAATAACGATAGTCAAACTGGTAACTAAATGATTCTGCCATCCATAGTAACTTTATGTAGGTAGTTTATTCTCATTAGAAGAATAATCGTTATTAGTTGTAATCGAAAAGATGCTTAATCTAATTCAATGTCGCTTAAAAAAATATTTGCAGATGGTCAGCGCTAACGAAGAGTATATGACAACTGTTAATCTAGTAAAATTAATTGTGAGAAACCGTAAGGATCACGATACTTATATTTTTGCAGGAAACGGGCTGCTCGTTTTTAGAACTAGATCAATGTGTTTAACGGTTTGTAGGAAATGAGGATATCCAAATCACAACTGTGTGTAAATATTTACTTTTAAAAATTTTTGTTTAAAATCGTCGAAATTTGGCACTACAACCCCCGAAACGCTTATTTATCAAAGACCATAAATTCTTGTTATTGATTGAAATATGCAACCAGTGATTATATTTAAGCAGAAGTTTCCATCTTATGGTCATAAAAATTAATTTAAAAAAGTTGCATATTAAAATTTATAAAGACATCATGATTTTCAATTTAAAATATAACGTGATATTCACCCTGCTAAGACGACAGTTTTGAAAACTTCCCCCTGTGGTTTTACGTGCAAACGACGATGTAATAATGACAACGTTAACTTTTATATTAACTTAAAGACCACACACAACACACACAGGGCAATTTAAAAGTTTCGTCTTTTTTACGCCTCAAACTTTTTTACAGATTTTGCATTATGAGATATAAAGATCCTATAAATTCTAATTTTGTTCGGTACTTTTATATTTAAAATAAAAGCCTAGCTCAGAGGGGTCCATTCACTTTATTGATAATCATGTCTGTAATAGATTTAGAGAAGTTGAATGAAGATTTAAACAAATATTTTTTATCCTGCAAGAATTAAAGAGAGGAAAATATGAGAGAGATATCGGTTTTAAACATAATGGAGCGTAGTTCTTCGGCTTTAATTAGTCAAAGACTAAAAGATTACACTTGGGGATGCATTTCCGTTTCTGCTAATTGTTTAAAATGGCTCCAAGCTACTAGAGAAGCAGGTCATAAACAATTTGATAGAGAAACTAGAATTAGGCGCTTTGCTGTAAGCTTTATTCTTTCAATTAAACTTTAATATGACCCTGTAAATTCACTCAGCATTCGTACTATACTATCTCATCTCGCACTTTCACTAGTTCACACGCTCTTGTCGATGGTTATAGGTAATGTACCTAATAGCAAACAGTACCATTCTAGTATTATACCAACCCATGCTAATTATCATTTGTATATTCTATGATGCAATTCATTCAGGCCAGTGGTCACATATCCAATCTAACTTCAGATCAGCTCCTTTGTTTAAAACAACGACATCCTTTTAGACATAAATAAATTAACGACTATAGATGTAATGTAAAGTAAAAACGCGTTTCACTTAATGTACAGTGAACGACAGAAATTATTCAATGGAGGAGAACACGGATTTTCATTTCACGTCTACTCCACAAAGCACGACCCGTTGTCTCTATTTGATTTGTCACTCAATGTGTCATAAAATCGTCGATTGACAATTCTCAATTCGGAGGCTGAAGACTTCGTATTTCACCGTCTTGGTTTTCACATTCGAAGTTGACCACCCTGAGTTTTCCATTACCTCTGGTTTTAATGCGGTAAATGACGTCGTTGATTTTTGTCACGATCATGTAGGGACCCTCCCATGCCTTCTGTAGTTTTGGGGATTATACAACCATACGAAATCATCAACCTTGAAGCTCTTTGCAGAAGCGTTTATGACCGTTCCTTCTTCATGCCTTCGCTAGCCTTTTTGATGTTGAATCGTACTCAGTCGTCGGCGTCATCCACTCTCAAATCCGACACGTAGTCTTCAACGGCGGTGTCGGTGCCTGGAGGGCACCTAAACTTCAGATCGCACGGCAAGCGTAATTCTGGACCAAATACTAAGATACTTGCCGGCGTCTCTCCTATTGTTTCATGAATGCCTGAGGGGTAGGCCAATAGGAATAGTTGCCAGTGACGATCCCAGGCGCGTTGGTTATCTGCAACAACTTTCGCCAGATGTCGATTAATGGTTTTGTTGCAACCATTCCGTCGGACTGCGGGTGTAGTGCTGTGGTTCTAGTTTTCCGGATCCCCAATCTCTTACATACTTCTTGTGCATTTCTAATGGTACACCAAATCGACATATCCATTCTTTGACTAAGGTGTCGGCGACGGTTACAGTTTCCTCATTTGACAACACATAAGCTTCCACCCATTTACTGAAGTAGTCCGCCACAACGCATATGTTTCCTTCTTCGGACTGTGAAAATGGGCCTGCTATGTCAATAGCTATTCGTTCAAATGGACTACCCACGTTGTATTTTCGCATTGGACCTTTTTGCGGCCTTGTGGTCCCTTACTATCCGTGCATGTAACGTATTTCCTACACCAGTCCTTGACGTCATCCTTGAGTGTAGTCCAATAAAAACGTTCCCGAACTTTTTGCATCGTTTTAGTCACTCCCAGATGACCTCCTTATGTTCCATTATGTATCTCTTCCGAAACTTCTTGTACCCGGTTTGCAGGAATGATTATCGTGGCTTTCTTCACATTATCTTTTTCTTCCGCGCGCGAACAGTGCTTGCAGTTTACTGGGCATGGTCGTCTCGATAATGCATCTGCGTTGACGTGAGTTTTTCCGGCCGTGTGTTACGTGTCGAAATCGAACTCTTGCAACCTCTCTATCCATCTTGCTACTTGTCCTTCTGGGTTCTTGAGTTGTAGGAACCATTTCAGAGAAGCATGATCAGTCCTTATGACGAAATTCCAGCCATACAGATATTTATGGAAGTGTTCTACAGCTTTCAGCATAGTTCTCGCCTTGTAAAACAGTAATTTCTCTCGGATGACACTCAATAAGTAATCAGATGGATTCGTAAAACTTTTACTAAATGACTTTAAAACTTTTGAAAATCTTAAAATGAGAAAAAGAAAGAAAATACCATATATAGGTACTTAATTCAATGTATTAATGTTGAATAAAACTGCGTCTACTCCACAAAAAGATCTTTATATACACGTTACAATTCGTGCAGGCTGCCAGACATGTTTCGGACTATATGTCCATCATCAGTGGCTAAGAACCTTGTACAATGTCGTTACATGTAGGAATTATACTTCATATGGACTTAATATAGAAATTGAAGAGTTACAGGATTAAAACGTCTATACAATATCACTCTGTGGAAAAGTGTTTACATTAAAGATTAAATTCTATGAACTGACTTGACTTAAATTATTATTACATAATGTTGAACAATATTATTCGAAATACATTTCATTTCTTTTTCTTTCCATTTAATTTTCATTTTTGGAGAAATTTTTATTTTAGGTAATATCTAACTACTGTGTTGTAGCGTGGATTGTATTAATGTTTTAAAAAGTTTTTATTTTATATAATTTATATATACATCTATATATATAATGTTCTTTAAGCGACTGATGATGGACGTATGATCGGAAACATGTCTGGGTGAAATTAGAGAAAAGCTTTCAAACTGCAAGAATTGACTTCGTTAGTAAAACATGTCATTTTCTTATGTTACTCCCTCATTGTACTCAGGACGACAGCAGCAACTCAAAAATGCCCTTAAAAATAGGGGTTGCAATTTGAAACAAACATGGCTTAGATGGTGGTGCCGCGGCAGATATCGGATCAAATACGTAGGTTACAAAATTGCTAAACATAAATCAAAACTGACGTGTCTCGGCTTTTTTTTTAAATGTACCATTTTGAAAATAATCACCCTGTACATTCAGGTTCACAAAAAAAAACTTTATAATGGCATACATAAGTTTCAGTAGGCGTTTTCCAAGTTTTATGCAAAATTTCAAGACAATTCTTTGCTCTATAATACACTTTCCAAAAAAACAGCATATCTTACATAAAACAAGGCAACGGCCAGACTGATTTGTTTACAGACAAGGTTTCACAACTTTATTTACTGTTTTTCCGCTATTTATTTATTTTTGAAATATCCTTCAACGTATCAGATAATTAATATTAATTGAATCACTGTGTAGTACCTAGTATATTTAAATTCTAAACATTTAAATAATATAAACACTATCAATTAAAAATAAAATGAAATAAAAAAAAATATGAAGCTTGATTAGATCAGAAAACACCGCTGTGCCGCACCTACAAGGAATATAATGTATAAATGTTTTAATCTGTTGATGTCACTTGTTACAAACCTGTCTGGTTGTCATTCTTCTTCATATTTTAATTCGAAAAGCAAGGTCGAACAAGTGATATCTGCGAAATAAAATAACATTTAATTAATGCATACTGAAACCTTTGGCATAGCACCAATGTTTTACTAGAAGCAGAACACTGTGAATCGATTTAATCTATGAATAATGAAGCTTATAAATGTCACGTTATCTAATTAGATGTCTTCCTAAAAGGAACACACTGTGTTTGTGAAATAAGTTCTCTTTATACAGGATGCACTGTTTGAAATTCATCAGTTTTTAGGTATTTATTTTTATTGTTGACTTATATTTTTGATACCACATGACATAAGCGTCTAACAGGAGGGCGCACAAAACTAAATAAAGAGAAACTATAAAAAATTAACAATCACGATACACGGTAACAAAATAATTACGATACAGCCTAGAAAAAAGCAAATTGTTATAGACAAAAAAATATTCCAGTGTTTTCCACATTTAGGTATACAAAATTTAACTTTTGTAAGGCCCCCTAGTCAAACTAGCCAGCCAGTGGAGTAGTTGTTTTGCTTTGTTTTCTAAATTTAGACACAACAATTTAACATTAAACCACATGGTAGCAATATAATAAAATGTTTATACAAACTAAAACTATGACCTGTGATCAGGATCGTGAAAGCAATTCAACGTGAGACAAATGATTAAAAAAACCGGTATAGATCTAAACATTTAGAAGATTATTTATTTATAGGTAATAGTGTGCATGAAAATATACCTAAGTGTAATTTCTATAAATTTTTTTGTTGTAATGAGTGTTATTTATCTTTACCGGTAAGTTATTTGTTGATATATTTAACTGTTATTTGGATTTAAGTAGTACATACAGTTAAGTAAGTTCCTAATGATATTTAGTCTTTTATTTATAATGGAGTCATCTTAATGGCATCAGATTGCATTTTATAATTAAGGTGAGATACCGCTAACTAATAATATTTTCTCAGTAACCTGCTGCTACTGTTAACAGTATTAGAATTGTGAAATACTTAGATGCAATGTCATAGCGTTCATATTATTGCTTGAATAAATGCAAATAAGTGCGAGGAAACTAAACGGCGTTAATGCAGGTATTATACTACTCTTTTAATAAAATTCCCATTAAAATATGTGAATAAACGTTTTATCTTAAGTGAACTGCCTATATTGAACACAATTTCTTATAATAAAAACACTGATAAGACTCGACTAGTACTTACAACTACCGAGCCATTTCAAAAATTGATTTTCTTAAACAATTTACTTATTAAGTATTAAATTTAATACAGCTTGCAGTATTATAACTTCTAAACAGTGCTAAGAGCATGGTCTCGAAGATAATAACAATATATAGGGATCATCTACCATGAATTTTCTCCTGAGGCTAAAATAGAAAAACAATACAAGGATAAAAAAGAAATTTTAAAAATACTATAACAGGAACTGCTAGGTATTATTTTGCCCGCTTGCTTTAGCAAAATCATGACATCAAATTTATAAAAAAAAAAATATTTTCTTTGCGGATTTATATTCCTCATGAATCATAAGTTTCTTTATAACACTTTCAATTAAACATAATAGTAATATATTTGAATTGATATACAATATTTTCCTATTAAATCTATTAATACATCCAATAAATTTGCATATAAATGTGTTACTTATTTATTTAATTAGTAAATGTTTTGCATGTACACGTAAAGATTTCTTCATTACTGCAAAATAATGTGACGTTTTGTTTTAATTGGTAAACAGGGTAGTGCATAGAACATAAATTACACAACCCCATCGCCAAGGAACAGGTTTGAATTTTAATGCTTATGTTTGGTATAGGACGCTATCATTTAAGGCCTGAGAAACTGTCCTTAATGACGAATTTCCCGCATGTAGTTTGGCATGCAGATAGCCCTTCATAATATCATTGTCCTGCCTGATTTTCACAACCCCATGAGGTCCAGAACAGGTTTCAATTTTAATTCTTTTGTTTGGTATAGGACGCTATCATTCAAGACCTAAGAAACTATCCTTAATGACGAATTTCCCGCATGTAGTTTGGCATGCAGATAGCCCTTCATAACAACATTGTCCTGGCTAAATTTCACAACCCCATCAGGCCCAGAACAGGTTTCAATTTTAATGCATTTGTTTGGTATTCGAAAAGGACGCTATCATACAAGACCTAAGAAACTATCCTTAATGAGCTTCTCGACGCATGTAGTTTGGCATGGCTTCATAATATCATTGTCCTGCCTAAATCAATCAATTTATTTTTAAGGTGGAACTATGGCCTCGAGGACTGCACCTGAGTCTATTGGCAGCTTGTGCAATTGATAAATTTTAAAACAACCCTTGTAAACATATGAGTTTTAGGATTTTTTGAGTCGACAAACTATAAAAGTAAACTTTCTCTTTTGCAAAATACAAGATATTTTATAATTTTTGTGAAAACAAATAATTATAAAATAATAAGGCTAAACTATAAGATTGACAAGTATTACATACAAATAAGCATTTCAGAGCTAAAATTCATGGAATCATAAATACAAATATTTAAAGTAATTTCTTATGTCATTGTTAAAGCAAAAGGTAATTACAAAATATCTTTTCCTTATTTCATTCTTTTTGTCATATTTCAAAGTTGAATCAAGTATAAAGAAAATATGCTCAAAGGCGATTATAATTATGAATTCCGAGCCTTGGGCCAACAATGTTCAAAGTCAACGTTATGCACCAACTTTTAATTAAAACAAACTCTGTGTATAAACTTAATATGTACATCAAAGTGCCTTTCCAGATACTATTTATTAAAAATTTAAAAGACAGTGATATCACTCATCCATGGCGGTGTTACTGAATTTATCTTGCAAATTTTGCAGCTTTTGTTATATATTTCCGTAAATGTTGTACTTTTTAAATACCTAACTATATAAAATATTACAAGGTACGTTCGAAAATGTCTTAGCAAAATAATTTCAGTTTTTTTTTCTGTAATTACTCTGGGTACTAAGTTTTCTGAACGTTCCAAATGGTTATCTCATATTTCAATGCTCCGTAAATTAGTTGATTTGGACAATCTGTCCTGTCGGTCCCAACTATAGCTTCTTTTATAGTAACAAATGGATAAGCATGGATTTTTGTGAGATAAAATATGAAACTGTTCATGTATAGGTACTTAAAATGTGCATATGTTTATATTTATAAAAGAAAATCGACGTGAGAAATGTATTTAACCTTTGGGGACAAGAATTCCTAACGCCCCCATAAAATAACGCCCATAGAAGATCTCAAAGATCGATATAAACATCGCCTTTTTGATATCTTTTAAAGTGAAAATTCCAATTTACCTGTATCTGATTACCGATGGGTTAAAATAGTATAGAGTATGTAGTATAGGGTAAAGTAATGTGTGTAATTTGCAATAAGTTGTCGCCTCATGTCCATGACTGAACAGATAAGCAAAACATACTCGTGCGCACTCATAAATACCATTTAACGAGTTTCGTCTCATAATACTAAAACCGAAGTTAAGATTTTGATGACAATGGTTATGTGGTGTCGATATATCCATTACAATATGTCACAGAACGTTCACTACGTCTCTGCTTAATATATAGAGTAAGACAAGAAAATGTTAGAAGAAAACACACAAGTTTTATTTCTACTGACCGTTAGTACCTCATAGTGACTGACGGTCATCTTTGGTAGTTCATACCAAGAGCAAACATAAATTTAATTTATCATGCTCTGTTCGAAATCGTTGTTGCTTTGCATATCTCTTAATAGCAAAGTTTTATAGCGTTAAAAAGTAATAAAGTAGTTATTTAAACATCAATTAACTTTCTCTAAACATTAAATCTAAATCCAATTATTTCCTTTTGTTAAATTGATTTCGCTGCTTTAATTTTAAGTTGGTTCTCCATATAAGAATAATGTTTATTATTTGATCGTGCAATCATCCACCCTTAAAAAAATTGCAGTTGTATTCACATAACAAAATGCAAATAAATGTTGTTCAAAGTAAAATAGTTCACGACATGGATGTTTTGCCTATTGAAATATGTAGATCTGGTAATCTTTATGTACCACTCACGCCCGTATTGTGTCACTAGTATAATGTTGTCATGTATACTACCACGACCCGATTGACCTATTTAAAATGCATCAAAAGAAAAAATATGTAATTACTTTTCCATGATGGATAAACTCTTTTTTTTTGTATGGGATAATGAATGCTATTTTAAATCGTCAACATCATTTCTCAACGAAAGAACTGTCATTAAGAAAAGGTACGGAGGATGTTCATAAATTTTGCAAACAGTTGTAATAAAATTTCATTGACTATAAATAAATACAGGGTGTCGCGCCGAGAAGGGTTTCGGTCGATTATGGAGAAACTACACTGTGAAACAAACTGAAAATCTGATGTAGGACCTAGGTCGACGGGGCCAATTTAGCTAAAATGTTTTCAAGAATCTAGTACTTCCTTATTTTAAATATGTGTTTTATGTTATTTTACAAGAAATCCCTAGAGGGATTTCCCAGTTGTTTTGTGGTAGTTTTATCTATGACAAAAGTCATTGAGAGTTACATAGTTAATTTCAGTTGGATTGGTGTCTCTGAAGTTGTAGAGATCGTGTTAGCCTCATTTTTTAGCACTTAACCGTTGATGACTTATTAGCCTGTCGTACGCGCTGATTCATTTAGATATTGATGTTATTGTATTTCTCTCTACGAATAGTATGCTATTAGATTAGATTAACTAATTTTCAGAGACTTTTTGGTATTATCTATTGGTTTCGATTTCTTGGTCAATTTATATGTTACATGGTACGGTTTTCTGTTTGATCGTTCTTGTAATGTATCTTAGTAGTATTGTCTTGCGAATTGTTACTCTTTTGACCTGCAAATTAATTTAATTTTCATTAAAAATTAGGCATTTATTAACGTAAACAAACCTAACCTGAATACATTTGTTATGTTATGTATGTTGGAAAAAATACGTATTAATGAAAGATAATATGATACTTACCGTATTTGTATACATTTATACTGGATATTACTACAATATTTCCAGCTGATTGTTCGTTATTTTATTTAAATAAATAATAAATTATAGGAAATTTGTTTAGCCAAATCAAATTTATTTATGATACGATTTGTATGAGTGAGAATAGCGAAACGCACGTGAATTAAAGTGAATTTAAATATTGAGATTTTCTCTGTGAATTTTTGGCCATTTGAATCGCTGTTTTCGCGCAAATTGAGTCATAGAACTAGTCCTTGATTTGGTGTCATAAATAAATAACAGTTTCCAATGATCATACGTAAAAATTAATTTAAATTAATAAATTAATAAAGCAAATTGTATTCAGATAAAATATTTTATCAACGATAGTACGACCTACTGAGTACCTACTACGGTTCTTTTTTGCGGTACGTGCATAGACTAACACCAGTGCGGGAGAGTGTAAATTGCTACAAAATAATTGTTGTTGATTTATTCTTCACAATGTCTTGTAAATTGTGCAATCAAAAATTGGGAAAGGCCAATTATAGAATACAATGCGCCGGCATTTGTCAATTGTGGGCGCATTTAACATGTGCAGGATTTAAAAAGGAAGACATAACTGGTCCCCAAAGACACACGGTGAACTGGATATGCGTGCAATGTCAGCCAAAGACTGGGACTGTCAATGATTCAGAGACCTCCGACGAGGAAGAGCAACAAGTTATAAGCGTGAGACAGACCAAGGCTGCTGTAGATCGAAGGAGATCGAATGTTTTGCTTCCCAAGGGTAAGTCACCTATTGCTACACATCATGAAGTCCAAAAGAATGCATCTTTTAACATGCAACAGAAACCACAACACAGCACACTAGAGAACATTGCAGAGATGGTGAACAGATTGACAAAAAAAATTGACGACTTTGAAGAATCCTTGGTATTTCAAAATCACGGAATAGACAAGATTCAGAGTACACTGAGAGATATACTGTCTGAAAACAAACTACTTAAGAAAGAAAATGATAATCTGAAGCGTACTGTTGGTGAGTTACAGAAGGAAGTAACTATAATCAAGAAAACAATATCAGAACAAAAAGATACTGAAGTAAGGAGCAAAAATCTGGTAATAAAAGGACTGCAGCGACAGGGGGCTTCTGCGATGGAGGATGTGTCCAAATTATTTGTTGGGTTGGGAGTCGGAGTGGCAGAGCAGGGAAGACTGGTTGTTAGGGAGCTACAGAGTCATTCTAATAGTAAACCGTTACTTGTTGCTTTTAGTGAAAACAAAGTAAGAAATACTGTTCTCGATAAGCGTAAGCAGATGGGTGTCCTCAGCTCAACGGCTTTGGGAATATCCGGTAACGAAAGGCAGATTTTTATTAATGAAGATATGCCCAAAGACTTGAGGGACCTGTTCTACAAGGCTAGACAACTAAAACAGTGTGGGTATAAGTTTATATGGTGTAAGAACGGTAAGATATTTTGTAGAAAGAGCGAAGCCGATCGAATTCTTAGAATTGACTCTGTTGAGCACATCGGTGTTCTCAGAGATGCTACTAATAATTCATAAGCAAATTTTAGAATTATGTGTATAGAGATTTTGAGTTAAGCTGTTTAAATTTTGGTTTTTAATGTTTTGTTTAAAAGTTTATAATGAATTCTCTTGTAATTATACAAATTAATGTAAGATCTTTAGTACCTAAATTTACTAGATTTAAGGAGTATGTCTTGAAGTGCCAACCAGACGTGGTTGGTGTATCTGAAACCTGGTTATCATACAATATTACAAACGATATGCTAATTATTCCGGGCTATAATCTAGTTAGACAGGATCGGGTTGGCAGTCGTGGTGGTGGGGTCGCTCTCTATTTGAAGAATACAATAAATTTTGCAATCCTTCAAGGATTTACAGCAAACTTCGCTGAGCAAATCTGGCTGTCATTTAAGATAGCTGGTGTGTCTACTATACTGGGGATGCTTTACAGACCTCCAACATTTACTAACTATTTAGATTTTGTCTTAGAATTTGAGGAGAATGTCTCGAGAGGTCTGTTGATTGGTGATAATGTTATATGCATCGGTGATTTCAATATTAACATGAGAAATTTACAATGTAAGTACGCCCAGCGTTTTTTGTCTTTGCTTCAGGACTATAGTTTGGTACAATTGGTCGATGAGCCTACAAGATTGGGGAGCGACAGTGCATCGACTCTGGACTTAGTGATATGCTCGGAGTCCGGATTCGTGGGTGACGTACAGGTGGACCCCTCTTTGGACATTTCTGATCATCTTCCAGTGAAATGCTCATTGCAAATAAATAATGCAAAACGTATCCATTTTACATATACATATAGAGATTTTAAAAGGTTCGATCAAGAACAATTCTACATGGAACTTACTGGTATGCCATTTTACGATATCTTTTATCTGAATGATATCGATGCGAAAGTTCGAATGTTTAATCAGTATATGCTGCAAGCATTTGACAGACATGCCCCTATAAAAACTATTCTGGTTACAAAAAAGAGAGCGCCATGGCTTACCGAACAAATAAAGGTCTTAAAAAAGCAGAGACAAAAAGCCTTGTCAAAATATAAAAAAAATAAAAATTTGGAAAATTTGACATCTTATCGGCAAATTCGAAATTTTGTTTCATCTGAAGTTGCAAGAGCAAAAAAAAATTATCTGGAGAACACTATTCATTCAAATTCCACAAAGGAAAATTGGAAACTTCTGCGCGATCTCAATATGTTTACTAAAGATAAAACTGATATCCCACCGAACTTAAACAACCCTGATCATATTAACGATTATTTCATTAACATTCCTAAATGTAATCCCGATCCCGCAACTGTGAATTACTACTTTTCAAACAAAAAGAGAGACCACATCAATTTTCATTTTAGAATGGTGGACTATGAGGACATATCGGTGGCAATTGGTGCAATTAAAACTAACGCAACAGGCTGCGATAAAATTAGTGCGAATATGTTGCAACGCGGTTGTCCGTTTATTGTACCCATAATTCAACATATAGTAAATTTCTGCATCCTTCTGACTGGAAGCACGCTAATGTAATTCCCATACCTAAATGTTCGTCGGTAGCTGAATATAAGGATTTGCGACCAATAAGTATACTTCCGGCTGTATCCAAGGTGATGGAACGAATTTTATATAACCAAATTAATGGTTTTTTGAAGGAGAACGATCTTCTCCCCGAGAATCAATCAGGGTTTCGTCGTGGCCACAGTTGTTCGACGGCCTTATTGAAGGTTCTGGATGATGTATTGGGTGCGGCCGATAAAGGTCAATTGACGGCCCTTGTACTTTTGGACTATTCGAAGGCCTTTGATCGCATTGACCCTGACTTGCTTCTCGCAGTTCTAAAATTTCTTGGATTTGAAGAGGCCGCTTTAAATATTATTCGAAGCTATTTAACAAATAGGAGTCAGTCCGTTATTCTGGGTAAGCAAACGTCTAAAAGAAATATATTGACCAGTGGTGTGCCTCAGGGCTCCATCCTCGCCCCAATTCTTTTTTGTCTTTATACATCTCAAATAACTGAGAGCCTAGATCACTGCAATGCGCATATGTATGCGGATGACACACAAATATATTTTTCATTTGAATCTAGGAATATAAATAACGCCAGAGAAAAAATAAATGCAGATCTTCGAAAATTAGCACTAATATCAAAAAACCATGCTCTTGAGATTAACCCACATAAGTCTCAGTTGCTGTTGTTGGGTCCTCAAAACTCGCGCCACATTGCTACTGATCTGTTTTCAGTGACAATAGAAGGAGTTGATCTGCCCTGTTCAAAAAGTGCAAGAAACTTGGGTGTTCTCATTGATAGCGACTTGAGATTCGAAAGCCATGTAAGTATGTGCATAAAAAAAGCATTCGTGAATTTAAAACTAATATTTGGCCAACGAAATCTTCTGAGCTTATCGATGAGAAAGATGCTTTGTGACAGCTTAGTGTTGTCTCAGTTTAACTTTGCGGATATGGTTTATGGTCCTTGTCTTGTGGGCTCAGACATAAGGCGCATTCAGCTAATGCAAAACTCGTGTGTGCGTTTAGTTGCGGGAATGAGGGGCAGGGAGCGTGGGGTGAGTGCAAAGATTAGGGAAATTGACTGGTTGCGGATGGATGAACGTAGGCAGCTGCATATGCTGGTTCTTTTTAATAGAATTATTAAAACTGGCTCTCCTTGTTACTTATACAGCAAAATAACGTTTCGGCGTATGATTCACAGCTTAAATACGCGAAATGGAGAGATGATTACACCACCAATGCACAGCACAGCTTTATATGAAAGGTCCTTCACCTATAACATTTCAAAAATATACAACTCTCTGCCTGACGAGGTCAAGAAAATGACAGGTTTCAGATTCAAATTAGCTGTAAGGACTTGTTTAGTAAGGGGACATGGCAACGCGTAGTGATTTGTGAGTGTTTATTGCTATTTTTTGTGAGAAATTATAGTAGTATATGGTCGGACATACTATATGTTTTTGTGCGTTTTTCTGTTTTCTTTTTCTTTTACTAGGTAGTAATTAAGTGGTTAAGATAGGAGGCTTGCCTCAACTTCGCCATTTGTAAAATGCTTTTTTTTACAATAAAGTTATTATTATTATTATTATTATTATTATTATTATTATTATTATTATTATTATTATTATATGTCACTTGTCACAATTGTCGTAATTTCCACCGATGAGGATTTTGGCATTGTTGTCAGATTTAGTTTAACCGGGTATAAAAATGAACTATATTTTAGAACGTTAATATTTTTGTAAAAATAAAATAAAATAAAGCTTGCCTGATTTAGGTTTTCGGGTTAATTACGCATTTGGACTTGGGTTGGGGATATAAATATTACGCAATTAATGAGTACGTGACTGATGATGGTGAAAATTTTCAAATAAAGTGTGGCATCCGCGGTTTTTGTAATTTTTCTTAGGTGTTGTGAAATTTTGACTGAATTGAATTGCAGGAAATATAATTAACATAGAATTTTTTCAATAATCAAATTATTTTAGCAAAAGTAAAATAAAATAAACTTGGGGAAATTGAGTTTATGTTTAAATTAGCATCTTCACGTGTTTCCGATGCAAATAGATTTCGGATTAATTACGTTATTGCGGAAATAATAAGGACGAGGCGTAGGATAGAGATAATTTCAAAGACATTCTGGCAGCAAAGCATTGTAAGTAGGTATATTGTTTAATCGAGTAGATTCCATAAGAAAAACACACAAATCTGTTTTCTTTTCTACTGACTTTACTTTAATGAAAAATGTGACGATTTGGGAACTATTTTAGAAATGTTTCCCTTCAGAGAAGCCTCAACAAAAGTAAACGTTGCAGTGCGCTGACTATTTAAACGTATGTTAAAACACATGCCATATTTTACACTTGTTTTGATTGTCAGAAATCCTGGCCTAGGCTTTACTCTGTTTTCGTTGAAGATTAGAGTGAATAAGGGCTTACGCAATTTATATTTCTTGATATGTTAAGATTGTAAATATTGTAGATATATTTGAGATTGAGTTTTTTGTCATGTCATTTGAAAAGCATAAAAATACTGCCACCACTTTCAGCAGCTTTTATTCAAAGGTTCTTGTTGCCGTAGTCAGAATCAGTAGCCCTCTACTTAGCAACAAACTTTGTCAAGTTTAGTTATTTTTTCCTTTAGTAGGAAAAAATCTAAGTTTCTTTATTTTTCTCAAAAACATTACTTAAATTTTTTTTTCTAGCAAAAAACATCGAGGCATATTGTACATATTTAGAGGGCTCTCTCTAACATTATTGGCGTCCTGACCCCCCATCCCATTTTGGTTTCTGTAACACATTATTTAAAAGTACTAAAACAAATTACTTGACAAAAATCAAATAATAAATTATCTAATGTAAACCTAGGACACCTCATCTCCCATTCTCAAATTTTGAGCGACACTCAAGCGCAAAATCCTTCCAACACAAATCATGAAATTTAATATTTTTCTGATTAGAGAACTTTATTCATTTTTTTATCTAGAATTTTCCGTAAATTTGATTACTACCTCACAAATCACAAAATTTAGTGCCTGAAGATATTTCGATCTATTGGCCAAACAAGCTTACACAAGAAATAATAATAAAATTATATTCACTGAACGAACCCAACAAAAAAGTAAATAAATAAACAAAAAAAAACTAGATAAACAACAAAAACACTAAAAAGGAAACCATCCAGAGCAACATTGATCAGTTAATTCCTCAAAGAATCAAATATAGCGCCAATTCGTACAAATCAAAAATTAATTTCAAAAAACCATTGAGCTTAGTAATTTTTTCAATAAGAAGTTTCTAGTTCCAATGTGTTATTATTTATTGTTATTAAAAGGACCAGTTGATGGAGGACTTGCGTTAATGGGAAAAGGAACAATTTAAATCCTACTGGAGGAATACTCCAACCCTAAGACAATCGAAGAGGTGCATTTGGCGTTTGAAGGCGCGAGGGGCCTGAGTGAGGGTGACAAATGTCCGTTTTGCAAAGAGCAATAGAACTGAACACATGTTCTGCGATTACATGGCACTGTTCTGGAAAAGGCTGTTTGGAAGGGTGACTTTAACACCTCACGAAGCAAGGGAATTTTCCCCCAGACACATTATCAACTTCATGAAAAGTTTGGGGCAACTAGGCGATCTAGGACAGGCTGAATCTCTTCATAATAAATGGGCAAATAAACAAAACGCCACATGCAGGAGTAAAAAAAAAATATAAATAGAAAAGGGTTGGAAGCGAAAAATATAATGGGTTTTAAAAAGAAAAACGAAAGTGGCACGGGCAACATTTGGTCAATGATCTTAGAGAAGAATTTAAAATGGAAAGTCTGAGTATGTCAATGACAATTTTAACCATTAGTGTCTAATACTAATAAAGTAGAAAATATTCGTTGCGTGCTAAGTACTTAATATTTTTATTATTTCACTTACAAAGTTGTTGCTGGATATATAAACCACTGGATGCTATAAATTTCAATTTAAGTACTAGGTCATGTTAAAATGTTGATAAAACCAGAAATAAAAAGTAGTATTTGTCAACATTCTTGGTATAAATACATAAGATAAAGTTAAAAACATAACTGAACATTTTTACCATAAAAACAGTCAAAATAAAAATTAAATATTTCACAAAAATGTCACTGACGTATTACATTAAATACAGTACTACGTAAATGTTGCATACCGTCGTGGCATAGTTTAATTTGCAAGTTGGTAGCTATAGACCGACAAAGCAAAAACAAGAAAATTGTCTGCGACGATTAATTAAAGACTATTATTTTCTCCTTTTCCTCATTTTGCCGCCCTTAAAATTATTAAGAAAACAGAGAAATTTCATTAAGACTATTACGCATCTCTAAACCTTTGTTGTTGTCATGTATCGCAAGATTTACACATTTTTTAATCTTGTTTTCTCGACACTCTGTTTTATGTCTCATTTTTTGCTCTCTAAATTTTTTAAAATTATATCTAACGAACAAATATTTTCTTTGTTTTGTTGTTTTTAACGTAAAAAAAAATGTTTCACCAAAACAAAAAGTTGTAGATCTGACGACCACTTCCTCAATCCAGGATTGACTGATGAGTCCTGCGATCGTCTGGTGTATTTCCAGAGATTTCCTCAGAAATTCCTCGGGAATTTAGATATTATTATTGACTCAATAGCTATTTGTTGCTATATAACATAAAAAGAAGTAAAACAATGACATCGATTATGGACGATTGGCCATTGTGTCTAAAGGAAGATTGAAGAAGTGGAGATAAATCCATGAAACGTTGCGAAACTTTTAATGGAGTGTTTCGCTTTTATTCATATTATTATAATAATAATCTCTTTATTGTCTAACAGGTATTGCTACCCAATAACAAGACAAAATCTTACATTAACAAAAACAATTGCCTAGCATAAGCATACAAAAATACCCAACTTAGAACTAACTTAAAACTAACTGAAAAATAGAAAAATACAAAAAAGGAAATACACGCATCAAAACAAAAGAAAATTGAGAGGATTACAAGAACAATTAATAATAACAATAAATAATTAACACATGAACATAATTCATCAAAACAAATACAAATCAGTAGCCCGCAAACATCTCTCTAAACCTTTCTTAAAAGAACCAAGCGATACATTAAAAAAATCAACGTTTTCATTAATAACTAATCGGTTGCTGTATTTACAAGCCCGAAATAGCGGTGCTTTAGATTCATAATTAGAACGAATCTGTGGCACCCAAAATAAACTAGCGCTTCTAGAGTGAAACCATAGCTGCTGAAGCAACCGAGGACAATCCAACATATTGTTGATCAACCTAAAAAGAAAGATCTGAAACGCGAAGATGCGTCTCTCGGCCAACGGCCGAAGTCCAAACCTTGCCAGTAACAGGCCGTGATCACACCCACGAGGAGGAAAATATCCATCAACTTTAAATGACATATATTTTAAAAACTTACGTTGGATACTCTCCATTCTCTGTATATGAACACGGTATATGGGCGACCAAATGATTGTAGCGAATTCTAAAATAGACACAACAAAGGCGAAATAGAGACTTTTCAGGCAGTCCATGTTGTTGAATTTTCTGGTCTGTCTAAAAATAAATCCTAACATTCGCAAAGCATTAGCAGAAACTTGCTCAATGTGGTAGTTGAAAGATAAATCACCATCCAAGTATACACCAAGATCTTTGATTAAAGCGCAGCGTTCCAAATTTGAATTATCGATGGTGTAGTTTCGCACAAACGGATCTTGACGTCTTGTAAATGTCACCGACTTACATTTGTTCAGGATTAGAGGAAGTCTATTTAGATCACACCATTCTGAAAGCCGATACAGATCTGTTTGAAGCTGTGCGCAATCGTTCTCACAAACAACAGTGCGATACAATTTTAAATCATCCGCAAACAACAAATAATTGCTATTGAAACCAGAGCCAATATCGTTTACGAATATTGCAAAGAGAAGAGGAGCCAACGTACTGCCCTGCGGAGTTCCACTTGAGGCTGTGAATGAACTTGAACTGAATCCATTGTATTCAACAAATTGTTGCCTTGCTCCCAGATAGGACTGAAAACAAGATATCAGATTCCTGCCGAAGCCAATGTCACACATCTTCTGTTGAATCAGGGAATGATCAATCTTATCGAACGCCTTGGAAAAGTCAGTATAGATTGCGTCGACTTGCAAACCTCGACCGACAGCCGGAATTACATCCTGCAGGAAAGTGGTTAGATTGGTCACCGTAGAACGACCCTTAAGAACCCATGTTGCTGGTAAACCAACCTATGTTTTATTTGCCCAAATAGCTTATTGTGCAGAGCAATTTCAAAAACCTTTGCGAAATTAGGAAGAATTGAAATAGGTCGATAGTTTTCGATTCTGTTAATATCTCCCGATTTATGTATAGGATATATACGAGCTATCTTCCAGTAGTCAGGAAACAAGTTGGACCGCAGGGATAAATTAAAAATATAATACAATGGTTCTACAAATACATAAGCACAATCTTTAACCACCATCGCGGGTAGGTTATCTATACCTGCAGTCATCTTCGGTTTTAGACTTTTCAGAGCACTTAGAATATCTTCCATATCCAAGCTCCCCACATCTACCAGATCATCACTGTTAAAAGTCTCAGCATAGTCCTGGCTTATCGAATCAACATAGACACTACGAAAATAATTGGCAAATCCGGACACGATATTTATTGGATTGGATTATTTATATATTATGACTTATTGGTTAGAGGCCAAATAAAGACAACAAATTTTACTCATTTATCGATGTTTATCAGAGGGATTTTTGAATAGCTTTGTAAAATACGTGTTCTGTCTGTCTCCAAAAGCAAGAAATGTGTCAATTAAAACTAAAACCCTCTATAAACCGATAATATATTCCGCACGCCTATTCCAAACACACCTATTAAGGCTAATACACAAACATAACATTTCCTATCAAGATAAGCGATGTCGCCAAAGAAACAGTAAATATCTCTACTCACCTATCGACTTGATATTTATCTCTAAAAATGTCAAGAATGATTTGCGTTTCATTACAAAATTTCTAGATTTATAAGGCAAATCGATTGATCATGTAAGATCATGAAAAAAAGAACGTTAATGTCACAATTCATGTACTTAATCACAGTTTAGCAACAAGTTGAGTCGTGACTTCATTTAATGATAATCTGACCACTATAATCGTCGTCGTCCAGTAAAACAAGATTCTCACTGTCTTTTTGATGTCTCATATATGTTTATATGTTTCTTTTTTTATAAATTCTAGCATGTAATCTTGAGAATCCAATTAAAACAATATGTATGTAATTACTATAATTATAATTTTGTACAGTCGATCACAGAGAGGTTTGTACTTTGCAAATTAATACTTAAAATTAACTTAACGAATTAGATAAGAACAGGAACAGCAGACGTCTAAAATTAAAGAAGAAGCTGATATTCTTATTTTTATTATTATTAAACTTGAATTCAGCATTATACACCAGAGTGAAATTAACAACGGACTGAAGCAGGTGCTGGGAGTTTCCCAAAGAATGCAAAAACGATTTTAAATGAAGAAAAGGCAAACAGAAACAGTTTTTGACCTTCTGTTAATGGACTTTCTTCAGAGCCTAATTTGGCTTCTTTTACTGTTTTCTTTTTTAAACTTTAAGAAATAAATTACTGCTGTTAACAAAGATTTTCAGACTTCTCTCGTAATCTGACTCTAGTCTCTAGTTTTCGCTGCTCCGATTTAGCGAAGAACTAGCCACCTATCTCTCTGGCGAGAGGAGAGGCAGAGGGAGAATTATTCTTTCGAAAAGTCCAGGAGATCTCAGATTGGATCGAATTATCAATTTATATCTCAGTAAATGACAGAAGTAAAACAACAAACGTAAATACAAGCTTTAAGATATAAACGACGCAAAAACCAATGTGCTTAAAAACATCAAATTACATAAGATATGCCTGCAATTTAAAGAAAAAAAATTATGGGTTTAACACACATATTAAGTACAATATCTAACTATCTATCCGTTAGAATTAGTTACTTTTCTTTTTTTTTTTGCTGTCTTGCGCCGGTCTGTTACATCTGTAATTAGTTATATCTAATTATAAAGTGTAGAATTTACTAAAACGCAATCGTGTAAGAATAGAGTGTAGTCAACTAATAAAACAAGAAAGAAAAAATAACTAACATTACATGTTAACATTCTTTCACGCGAACCTGGTGTTCCATGTATGTTTGTGTGTAGAGTAGTCCAGGTGAAATACCAGATTGAGATAATTAGAAGATTTAAAATAATTTCAATACACGATGGTGTAAATATTTACTAAAGGAATTTTCACTTTTAATAAGTATTTAATGCTGATAACGTCGTGCAGTTACTAACTGCAATGGTACAACCTTAACAATATTAATTTTCATTTAATTAAATATGTACATTATTCCAACCCAACCAAAGATCTTTTAAAAATATGAAAAGGTGCAAGGGCAATTGTCTGGTCAACTTAAAATATATGTATATCTCTTCAAATTTTGCAGTGAATCTGCTCAATATTTATCCGATAGCATTTTACAAATGCAGTCTTACTAGTAGCTATGTTGATAAAACAGAACAACTTGAGGGATTTCAAAATTTATTTATTTTTTTTTTTTATTTTATTTATTTATTTATTGTCATTACATGTTATTACCAAAAAAGGTTTACACAAGTCATATTAAATATTAAAATATTACATAACACAACATAAAAACATAGAAATGTATATAACTAAATCAAAACAGAAAGTCAGTGCTGAGGAATTCATCAATGGAGTAAAAAGCCTGGTCAATTAAGTAGTTTTTCAATCTATTTTTGAACACTGCAAGGCTCAGTGTTTTCAAACTATCTGGCAAATGATTATAGCATGTGAGACCATAATAATTCACAGAATTTCTGCTTCTACCCAACCTCATATATTCAGGAAGAATGTCATTTTTGTTTCTGGTATTGTGGTTGTGAACTTCATCATGCCTTATGTACAGATCGTAATTATTTTTCACATACATAATTGAATTGTAGATATAGAGACACGGGAGTGTAATTATTTTACATTCTTTAAATTTAGGTCTGACATCCTCTCTAAACTTTAAATCTGTCATTATTCGCACCACTCGTCTTTGGATTGCGAATACCCGACTAGCATGACAAGAGTGTCCCCAAATTGACAAAGCATATGAAGCCACACTGTGAAAAAGGCCATAATATGCTGATTTCAAAACATTAAAAGAGACTTCACCCTTCAAGCTTCGCAACATGAACACAACCTTAGACAACTTGGCAATGGTAACTTCGACATGACCCGCCCAGGTTAGCTTTTGGTCCAAAGTGACACCCAAAAACTTTACCAGACCATCAGAAACAGCAACATCCGTCTCACGTAATGTAAATATTTTAGTAGCTGTTTTATTGGCATTCATACAGAGTTTGTTAGCTGCAAACCAGTCAGCAGCCCTCGACTGTGAATTAATCATACTTGAGGCCAGAAAATCACTCGACAGTTCAACATCGACAATAGTTGAATCGTCTGCAAACAATGTCAGGTCAGAGCATGGCAGATGTAGCGGTAAATCATTAATGAAAATCAAAAACAATAGAGGTGTGAGCACCGAGCCCTGTGGGACTCCACAAGAGCTCAACAAGCGCTGAGAAGACTTTGACTCAAACATCGTTACGACATTCCTACCAGTGAGATAGGAACTCAGCAAACGAATCGAATTCTCACTCATACCGTATCGCTCCAGTTTACCCAACAAGATATCGTGTGAAACGCAATCAAACGCCTTTGTTAAATCAAGAAAAGAAGCCCCCACAAGCCTTCTACTCTCAAAAGCGGTTATAACGCTATTTATAAAGTTTTCTATAGCTGAAATGGTCTTAAGTTTCGGTCTAAATCCAAATTGTTTCGGAGAAAATGAATTATTTCTTTCAAAATAGTTGGCTAATTGTTTAAAGAGTATCTTTTCAAAAATTTTGCCTAGAACAGGCACTATAGAAATAGGGCGATAGTTGTTCAATTCAACTGAAGATCCTTTTTTGAATAACGGTATAATTTTGCTAAATTTCAGACAACTCGGAAACATACCGGATGAGATCGCCAAATTAATCAATATTGTCAATGGTATAATTATTATATCCTTAATATATTTAATGATTACGATATTCAAATCAAAAATGTCTTTCGAGCTTTTATTATATCTCTCATCTCAATAAAAGATATTTCATTAAACTCAAAATTGCCAGGAATGTCAATAGACAACAAATCCAGTGGACTGATATTTGAGGATAAGTCATGGGTTAAAGTTTCCGCAATACTGGTAAAATATGTATTGAAATCATCAGCAGTAAAATTTGTTAATGATTGTTGGGTAGCAGAACTATTCCTTTTATGGTTGATAATATCCCATGTAGCCCTAGCAATATTAGAACCATCTGCAATATACGTATCGTTCGCATTTTTTTTTTTGCCATTTTAATACGAGATCTATACGAGTTACGATAAGAGCGAACCATGTCTTTTATACCTTCGATTTGTGGAAACTGTGTAGACAGTCCTCGCAATAGCGCAAGTGTTTCGCGCATTTGCCTAATTTCAGGTGTAAACCATTTAATAGCGTGTCCAGTCTTGAAATCGGGTTTTCTACGTAAAGGAAACACTCTAATACATTCTCCGGATATTATGTTTATAAAATTATTAAATTTTTCTTCAATTGATGTGTTTATATCTGACACAAAATTCCAATCAATATCAGCTATATTACTAAAAAGGGAACAAAGGCCACGCTGAATTATAGGCCTAAACCATACAACTTCCCGCGTCAATAAACATTCAGAAACACTCATATTAAGAATTAAAGCCTTATGGTCCGACATGCCCGTCTCAACTACATCTACAAACATTTTTTTAGGTTCAAAATTCAGAAGTATGTTATCCAAGCAGTTTTTCCCCCTCGTTGGTTCCTCAACGAAAGACATATATCCAAAAGTATTAATAAAATTCACAAACTGAGTTGATTCGTTAGAACTTGCATTAAAATTCACATTAAAATCGCCAACTAAAATTACCCTGCTTTCTAGTGACTTTATATAATACAAAATGTTATTCATTTTGTCGAAGAACATCTTAAGGTCAGAACCTGGGGACCTATAAATTGTTAGTAATGTGGTTTTTAATTTAGTGATATGAATTGCTGCAACCTCACAAATTTTATCTTCACAAAATTCGCTTAGCTGCACAAGAGGCTCAACCTGAACAGCATTCCTAGCCAAAATAAGCGTACCACCATAACGATTACGGTCCCTGCAGTAATATGCTGCCACTGAATACCCAACAAGTCCAAATTAGGGAACTGTACGCAAATTTTTTTCCGGAACCTTTGCAACTCGCCCTCGTACATATAATGTTAATTTAACTCTCTTAAAGAACCTACAGTAGTATGGACTATATTTTAAAAATATCATGCTTTTTGACTCTTAATCCCACTCGTATTATTCCGAAAAAATTGAGTAATATTGTTTTTCTCTTTTGTTTTTTGTAGTGCCTGCACACAGACCGACAGACAGTTATTTTAAAACCTATTGATGTACGTCTAAAAAACCCCCAAAACAGGTATTTATGGATACAACACATTGTTCAACATGATACTATTTTTTGGAAATCGTATTCTTGGAAAAATAAGACTTTTTTTATTAATCAAGTCAATTTTTCCTTTCTAAAGTTTAACCCAAAAGTACGATATTATACACAAACTTTAGAATGAAACTTAAGGACTAAAAGGGTAGTAAAATACAGTTCAAGGCAGATGCAAAGGCCAGCAAAATTTATAGTAAAATATTAATAAAGTATATAGGATGTAAAACTGGTGAATTACCCCTCGTAAACTAAACTGTTAGTTAAATAAATAATACAGTATTTTCAGGAGGTGCAACAGTACAAATCAAATAATAAAAGAACAAAAAAAATTAGGAAAAGGGGCGCTATAAATAATAAATTCACGGAATGTGATTAAAAAGCGTGGTGGTGATGACATCTAGAATATATAGACTGGAAAACGTTTCGTCCTGCGCATCGGTTTTCCCAAAGGAAATTATTATATACCTACCACCTTCTTTATCTCGCCAGTTTTCACTATAGGAAACATAGACACACAAGATAGAATTACAAATGCATTTTACCTGTATTTGTTTTAAATTAAATTGCTGCTATAACTTTTCAGAATACCAACTTGGAATAGGTTCCAATTTTAATGTTTTGTTTGGTATAGGACGCTCTCATTCAAGCTCTAAGAAAATATTCTTAATGACGAATTTTGCTCTATAGACCAGGGTCGATAATTTTTGACACCAAAAAGAATTATAGTAGGATGAAACCCATTGGAAAAGGTAGAGAATATAACAAAAATGAAAGGAAAAAATAAATTATTAAGGGTAAAAAACGGTTAATCTCGATTTCCGGTAAAACTAAAACTAAAAAGATCTACAACTTTTGTATCCACATTTTTTTCACATAACCTCAAAATTTATGTGAAAAATTCGAATAACCAAGTTTTTGGTTTTTTATTTTTATCTTTTGCAAAAAAATATATTTTTTCACGAAATTTGGTGAAAACTTACCTTTGTATGTCCCAAACATACAGTAATTTTTTTGATTTAAAATATTCATTTTTTCACCTTATTTTCAATTAATATCGAAAAAGCACCCTAATTTTAAATCGAAAATTCTCATCTGCTTTTTTAAAAAAGTTGGTGTGTTTTTTGTTTGTTGAAATCTCTACTTTCTGATGGTATAAAAAAAAATATACACTACTATGGTAAATGTTCTCAGGAAATGCAAATAATGAAAAAAACTCGAATCCGAAAAAAAAATTTCTAATTACTTCTCCATTAGTTTTTGTCTCTTTGATGGCATTTCTTCATCGTTAGATTCGACAAACCTTCCCGATTCTAGTGGATCTTCGAAATCTTCAAGACCATCACCGTCTTCGTCTCCAAGATTATTTACGGTCTGCATTGGATCTTCATCCACAATTTCATCTGAATCATCAACTTCCTCGTAGGTTTCTTCTTCCACATTGGAGCATGTTTCAGAACCATGACAATTTGTGCATTGATGTTGCTTCCAGCCCCAATCTGTTGCTGATAAGATGCCCTGTAACAATGTTGTTCTGTTGCACCTTCTGTGGGTGGGAGATTGGCCAATATGAAAAAAAGATTTAATAATATAATAATAATAATAATTAGTAAAAATTGATGCAACCCCTGGACGGTTAAATCAAACCAGGTTCTCTATCTCACGAAGAGGATTATTTTATGGGCAATGTTCAGAAATCTGTGGAGCAAATCATAGGTTTATGCCAATTGTAATTGAAAGAATTTCACCTAAATTTTTTATTAACTGGGTTAAAACATTTAACTAAGCCATGGGATGGCTGAAGAGTAAGTAAACCATTCTATAGTATATTAACAAATATAGTTAAAACTATAACATTAACTTGTCAAGTTAAAATTACCTATTGGGAGGTTTTTAATACCTCAAATAGCTCCATTAAATTGAACCTCCTTATTTATTTACTTTATTGTCATTTTCTTTTTTTTTTAATGTAATAACATATTTTTTAACTACAAATAAATCAATTAATAACAAAATATTAATTCTTGCCAATTGATATTTTTGAAATCTTAATTGGTTCAGTGTTATATCATTTTTACATTTATTAATAGATTTGATTAATTGTAATACATTTTTTTATATCTTCTTTGTTCGTATATTTTTTATAAAAAATATTGGCCAAATTTGACACATTTTTATTGGCTAATAAAGAGTTGACGATATTTTTCTTTCCTTTTCCGGCAAATCCAGATGTTGTATAGCAACCAGAAAAACAATGGAGAAATGCAACGATATTTTTTAAGGATTCATATTTGCATTTTCTGAGACCATTTACCATAGTAGTGTATATTTGTTTTCATACCATCAGAAAGTAGAGATTTCAACAAACAAAAAACACACCAACTTTTTTAAAAAACCAGATATTTTGACGTGAGAATTTTCGATTGAAAATTAGGGTGCTTTTTCGATATTAAGTCAAAATAAGGTGAAAAAATAAATATTTTAAATCAAAAAAATTACTGTATGTTTGAGACATACAAAGGTAAGTTTTCACCAAATTTCGTGAAAAAATAATTTTTTTTGCAAAAGATAAAAATAAAAAACCAAAAACTCGGTTATTCGAATTTTTCACATAAATTTTGAGGTTATGTGAAAAAAGTGTCAATACAAAAGTTGTAGACCTTTTTATTACCTACAACTTTGCCATTTAACTTTTTTCCATAGGACTTGCAGTTTTACCGGAAATCGAGGTTAACCGTTTTTTACCCTTAAAAACTCACCCCTTCCCCCTTCCCGACCTCAGATCGCCCGTAATTTATTTTTCCTTTTATTTTTGTTATATTCTCTACCTTTTCCAATGGGTATCATCATCCTACTATAATTTTTTTTCACTTTTTACCATTTTTAAAATTATCGACCCTGGTCTACTATAGGGCAGAGTAAGTAATAAGTCCTTTCCTATTTTTGCAACCGTTTTCGGGTCTACTTATTGATACTTTTCTTTGAAGCAACATGTAATGCAAATAATCATTTATATAACAAACAAATAAAAAGGGCCCCAGCCTGAACCCTGAGGCACTTCTCTAGACAACACGCGCACGTCAGAGTCCATGACAGGTGAGATAGAAAAAGCTGCAAAGCTAAGTCAGATAATTTCATAACAGACTGTGAAATGTGTATTTAGATTTTGTAAATAAATTTGCTACAACTGTTAGATTTATTAGTCTTTATTACGTATCTGATATACACTACGCTTTTAAAATCTTGACAATTGGTGAATGTTCTTCTATTAACAATGAAATCCCGTTACCACAAAAATCAGCAAATGCTTTTATTCTAATAAACTATGTGCATTGCTGTTATATGCTTAAAATATTTTTGCATATTGTGGTTGGTTTGAGAATAATATACACCTTGGTCCTATAATAACACAAAGTAATAAATCTTTCTGGCAGTAACGGTAAAAATATATATGAAGCAGGAAGTAGCGCATCTTTCTCTACGCGAAGTTTTTTTGACTTGTTTATGACAACACTTTAAAAAACCAAAGTAATTTCTCGAGGAAAACTTTCAAAGAGAAAAAACTCAACAGATTTTCCCTGCGAATTAACTTAATATGATGCAATAAAATATTTTGAAATTAAATTTCAAACAAAAGACTTCGCCGCAAGTGTTTTAAAAGATAACGCGGGTTTAGGCCGAATACACACTGGCTTTCATGTTGTATTTTACGGTTTTGATGTGGAATCGATAGTTTATTGGAGTTTTATGTTAGTATTTATATTTAGACGATAACTCTAGAGAAGTTCAAAGTAACTTACATAATATTTAAACATGGATATCAATATGATATGAATGAACTATAATTTTTAGATGGACTGTTGAATATTTGGATGAATATTTTATATAAAAGACGTCAGAAAGTATTCAAAAATATTTCCTTCCTGGTTTTGAAGATGCTCAAATAATTCCGCGAAACATTGAAGAACTCATAAACATTGAGTTTTTATTGGTCTATAATCCACAAGTCTATCTAAAAAATTGATATCGATTTTGATTCGTCAAGAACTCTTACGATAATTTTTTACTAAATATAGTAACCAATCAAATTACTTAATTTTAAGTCATGTGTCAAATTTAATCCAATCACCTCTGGATTACAGCGATAATACCCTACATGTGTCAAACTGACAACTGGTTTAAAAATGTCGCGAAGATTTGGTATTGCATCTAACGATGCAATTAATGATATTATATCTAATTATATACCAAAAAATACAATCAAATCAAAAAAATATGTATGGAAAATATTTCTCGAGTTTTGTGCGACCAGAGAATACGAACTGAATGCTGAAACGAGTTTGCATAATTTGGCTAATATATTGAAAGATTATGCGGTAAATATGATAAAAGCTGACGGAACTGAATATAAAGAAGCAACTGTAAAAACAATTTGGAATGCTACGAGTAGGCTACTCCAGGAAAAATACTTCAATGACTTCAAAATTGTATTCGACCCGTTTACCAGTGTGATATTCACAAATGCGCGAGATGCAAGAAATGCAAAACGTAAAAGATTACAGCAGGATCCAACCAAAGGAAAATGCAGTTCATCAAATTTGAGTTCAAGTGATTTGGCTAGAATCATTGGATTATGGGACGAATGTACACCAGAAGGTTTACAAAAAAAATTTACCATATTGTGGCTGTTGAGTTAGCTTGGCGAGGTGGTGAACCAGCTGATTGCCTTATAGATTATTTCACGATTGAGGAAAATAATGATGGAACGCCAACCAACAGAATTGTATACAATCCAATATCAGTAAAACATGCCAAGGAGAATCGAAAAGTTGTACAAATAGTAAGTGGCTTGTTCCAAATATTGCAAACGAAAGTGCATACCCTGTTCGGTTATTCCATAAAGAGGTCATAATTTAATACTGATGTCTATGGATTATCTTTACGTGCTAAAATTTGCTTAAAATTAATTTCAGAAAACATTTACCTTCTGTTTTAATAGTTAAAACTAGCATTTTGTTAATTCTAAGCTAATAATTAAAAAACTAAAACGATTTTGAACTTTTAGTAGGGTCGTTCTTGTGACTGACTATTTAGTTTCTTGAATTTATTTATTTTCTTATATACGACTTGCTAATTTTCTATAATAACTCTTTATTTATTATATAGAACTAATTGTTATGGTCTCACAATTTTTGCATATTTCATGTTACACAACAACGCAACTAGTCAATGTTTTTTAAGGTACGGTCATTGTCTTTTACACCGGAAGCCATATGTCTTTGACGGGTAAACTCACTTTAATGAGTGGATACAGATGCATAAATTAAGATATCTTAAATATCACTATACTATAGCAATAATTAAGTAACGCTGCTCATTCAAGTTATTTTTATGTATATACTTACATATGTTTCAACTAATGATTTTATATAATAATATGTACCTACCTGTTTCTATGAAACACTTGTTCAGTTGAACTTGTATTCTTTTTAATAATTATTTCTTGTACGATATACCTACGGCTTATATAGAAAAAATTATTAGCAAATAGTTGATAGAGTAGTTTAGCTTAAACAAGGAAAAAACGTTTGCACCTTTAAAACATGGCCTTTGGAATAGATCTACAGCTTCTTCCTCTCGTAGTGCCTTTTATTATTAATCCGAAAGGATTATTTTGATTGCAAATAATGTGCTTTAACACAAACTAAAAACAAGAAAACGATTGAATCCCAAAAATGACCCAAAACTAGGAACTTATTCTTTATTTAGATCGTTTTTGGCTAGCACAAATATCGATAAAGTATCTATAGAATAGGATCTAGCTGTCTATACAGAGAACTGCAGAGTCTGAACTGGCTGCGGCATCACGTTGAAGATGCAGACTTGCAGATTAGGTACAGGGAGCTTGGGAAAGATGTTAGAGAAGTCAGCATTGTTTACTGATGCATTTAATCGGTCGAATAATAAGTCTAAACATATCTGGGGTGTACTTAGGGAACATACTGGACGCAACAAGAGTGACCCACCAATTGTTCGTCTCGAGGCTGATGGTAATACTTTAACAGATCCAAAAGAGGTTGCGTCTACTTTTTGTAGATTTTATAGCACAAATATAAAAAAGAAAATGAATTTTCACTTTAATGGGTCACTGTCGGAGACCTGCACGTTTGGTCCAACAAATCTGAGGAGTTTCTTTTTTGCTCCAGTTACGGAAACTGAAGTGATGCGGGCAAATTACAGAATAAGAATTCTACGGGAATTGACAATGTTCCGGTGAAACTGTTAAAGGGTGCTTGCGATGTTTTGTGTCCTTTATTAGCGGAATTAACTAATAGGTCTGTTCAGTGTGGTGTTTTTCCGAATGAGTTTAAGGATGCACTGATAGTTCCAGTGTTTAAAAAGGGTGAACGAACGCTGCCTGAGAATTACCGACCTACTGCACTGTTAACCAATTCTGGAATGCGCTCCCCTAGAGTAATTGTTGTACTTGTTCTGTTGTGTATTGTGTTATTTTTATTTATTTTATCTGTTGTAGAAATATATACATATTTTTTTATTGCATTTTACTTATGAATTTCTTATTTTTGTTGGATTGCCACACATATGTCGTATTAATTCTTTAATAACTTGTAAGACTATGTTATGTTTGTATGTAATTGTGATATTGTGTAATTGTTTTTGCAAAATTAAGTATTGACGTGTCAATGTACCTCATAATGTACAACATATGACAAAATAAATGATTTGATTTGATTTGGTTTGAGCTGTCAACTATCGATGAAAATAAATAACAATCTAAAATGATGCACGCCACTGTCTAGATAAGAATCGTAAAATAATATGCGTTAGTATGTGATGTGAATATACATGAGGAAGCAAGTCGCACGAAAAGACAAAGAGACAGTGCAAGAATAATAATTATGTTAATTTCCTATGATCTTTATCACTGATAAAATTGTAACTATGGATGAGAATCACATTATAAAACCAAAAGAACTATTAATTGAAACACCTATGTATTATGAATCTTCCTAGGTTAGTAGTCGATTTATCATCATGGCTATATCGAAGTTGGAATTTGTACTTGCATATTTTGCACACTTACTTAATCGGTATACACTTATGACAAAGATTTTAGGAATTGAACTACTTCGGAACACGTAGGCATTTTATCTGTTCCCTGTCTTACAGTGAAGTACTTATCTGACACAAAAAGCTGGTCAAAATTATTATTGTTTTACTTAGAAGCCTGTTCTCTTACAAAATGAAATCAGTTTAACCTTTTAAGAACTATTAAAATTAAATAAAAACAGAAATTGTTGAATACAAGCATTCATTTTACAATCCCTATTGAAACCTGAAACCTTTCTCGAACTGGAACCTTTCGCGTTTGCTAATTGGAAGCACCTTATCGAGAGAACAACAAGCCCGAAATTGTCAAATCCGCATTAAATTGAACCCTCATGATATCTACGATTGGAACTAGACCACTATTCCAATTTTTCTAATTTATTTAATCTGTATATTTGCAAATTACGATTTCCCCAACTCCAAAATGAAGCAACTCCAGTAGCTTATTTCAAGTGTTTAGAAAAATTTGTAAAATCCCCGGTCCCCATCAAACGTCGCTTAAGATGTTGTAACAATATTAACAAGGCAAGTGGAAATCTCGGCGCAATTTATTCTACGCCAACAGCAACCATATCCTTAACCCCTACTGACAGATTATAGGGCCCAAAAAATCGACGTACTTCAGTCAGGATTCAAAGATCTTCCGACAACTCCCAAGAAGGAACGATCTTTTATGAATGAATCTGCTCCAGTCTTCGTAAAGCCGTTATTTGTGAATAAAACCTTTTCTATTCCACAACTCAACCTTTTTAACATAAATTAATTGCTATAATATTTAATGATAATTCAGAATCTTAGATTCGCTCTGCCCTTATTCTAGACGAAGTAAATTATTCATTAACTACACGTCAAACAATTTTAGTAAAATATTTCTTGAAAGAATCTCATAATAAATCGTAGACAAATTACTGTCTTAGGGGTATAAAATTTACTAGCTTAGCTAATGTTAGGGCAGGTGTAAAAAACATATAAAAAGCAATCTGTCATAATTAAATTTGTTAGCCGTTTAGTTCCAGATACAAACAAGAAGGGATCAAATCTAAACTAATTATATAGAACAATCTTCAACTCTTTGTTGGACAATTACTATTGTTTCAAGTCATAAATCTTTTAATGGTAACCTGTCTTTTGTCCTTTAATTAAAAACGTTTTATATATAATTTTAAAATTAACTTAAAAGTTTTACTGCAACTGTTTTATTAGTCCTTTTTATACATATAGTTTCAAGACATTGAAAAGTATAACTTTACATTGACAGTTTTTGTGAGACAGTGTCGTACAAAGACGTATTTTCACTTTTATTTTATTTTTTTGGATCTCTATGTCTATGTGGGTAAAATTTCTTTGTTCACCTCTTTTTGGTTGTTTCAAAATTAAGATTAAGATTAAAATTGCGACCTGATGGTCTACTGTGTCCCCCTGTCGCTCTTATGCACTCCTATGGTGCCAGGCCCGAATACGCCTGCTCCTGTCCCTTTATTGGTTTTGATAGTGTTTTCTTTAACGTTGCTGCCTTAGAATGAAAGACTATTGTCCCATAGGTTATGATAGGATCACAATCATGGTGTACATCGACCGCAGTATTTTGGGTTTACAGCCCCAAGTCTTGCCTGCCAGATTCCTGGACACCATCATAGCTTTTGTTGCTTTACCAACCGTTATTTCAACATGCTTATTCTAAAGAAGTTTACTATCTAGGGTGATTCCTAGATATATTTTATTTCAGACCTCACCTTTCGGGGTAAGTGGTCTCATATTTAGAAGTTTCCTCTTTCTTGCGATTTTGCTCAGCGCCACAGATGTACACCATTGCTCAGTTATCCGGAGACCCTTTTGTAATGTCACACAAGGTGCCTTCAAATTTGTCCCTGGCTACTATTGGGTCTGCCAGATAACTTTTTTTTTTTGAAAATGATATAAAAGAAAAACTGCTGAATATTTTCTCAAATTTCTTTTTTTATTTGAAAGTGCAATCCTTCCGGTTAATAATGACAAATAATTTCATTCAAATGGCTGCCTCGGCTGGCCATGCAGTAGCCTACACGATCGGTCCAATTTTTAAGCACATTATCGATTGTGTGCAGCTGTATTTCACCAATGGCTTCACGAATATTGTCATTTAAAGCGTCAATTGTCTCTGGCTTGTCGGCGTAACACTGATCTTTGACGGCACCCCACAAATAATAGTCCAACGGTGTCAAATCGCAGCTCCGAGGTGGCCAAACGACATCAGCTCTGCGGCTGATAATGCGATCTTCAAAAACAGGGCGCAAAACATCGAGTGTAGCTTCGGCTGTGTGGCACGTAGCGCCGTCCTGTTGAAACCAAATGTTGCCAATATCTTCCTCTTCAATTTTTGTGAACAAAAATTCGTTCAACATGGCCCGATAACGATCGCCATTGACTGTAACGGCCACTCCTTGCTCATTTTCGAAGAAAAATGGCCCAATTATGCATCCGGACCAAAATCAGTATGGCGTCATACCAAGGTCTTTATGCAAAATTCGTCTCAATGATGTCTCCGAAATGTTCAATTGTTGAGACCGACGGTGAATTGATGTTGATGGCGCTTCACGCACACTTTCTGCCACAGCAGCAATATTCTCGGGTGTACGCACTGTTTTTGGCTTTTCACGCTTTGGTTTATCGATGAGGATGCCAGTTTCTTTCACTTTTATCACGAGATAACGAACATACGGAGCTGACGGTGCTTCTCTTCTTCCAAAATCCGTACGCAATTTTCGCACACATTCTGCAACATTACCATGATTTTCAAAGTAACGTCGCAATATTTCCCAGCGTTGTTCAAGCGTATACACAACCATATTCGTTCAGCGGAAGGATAAAACTAATTATCTGTCAAATCAGACATGAGCTAAGTGTTATCCTTCACGAAATAAGCACTAGTTGAAAAAAAAACGTTAGATGGCGGACCCGATATAACAATATCGTCAGCATATCATCACTGAAATATGGCAACGATGGTCTCTCTGTAGCCTCAAGATTCTTCTCAAAATAGATTATTCTAAGACAAAAACGATATTATATCATAGCAGGTTCACAGACGTGAATCACATAATCTTATTTGATGGAGAGGGTTCCGTAGTTGACAATGTCTTTTTGCAGTATCCATGTTGGGGTTGCTTACAATTTCTAATATTTTAAACTCCAATAAAGATTCGCCACCGTAATCAAATCCGCACTTGACCTAATAAATTAAAAAAAAAACACGAAGTTGTTAATTTTGTAATAGTTTATTTCTAAAACGAATACTTATAAAATTATAAAATATTACACATATTTTAGAATTAAGCAGATACATGCATATAAAAATATTCTCAAATAAATTAGCTTTAAATTTAAAACACATATTACATCTACACACAAATCCTACTAGTTCACTTTACTCTGATAAGGACTATTGTATCCATATCTATTTAAATCCACCTCAGTATAAATCCTTCTCTCAGGATTTTTCTTGACTTCCCTAACATTGACATCCGCTGATACTTTTACTGGATATGGAATCCTTTCTGGTTCATATCTGGACTTGGGATAAACTTTCCTGTAGCGATACGGATCCTGAATATAATAAATTTCATTATAGATTGACTAAAAAAGAGCTTTTACACATCGGATGCAAGGGCAAGTAAGGAATAGGAATTGTTAAATCCTAATATATACATAAATTTGAATTTGGTTTTGAATCATAAAGTAGTTCAAGATTCTGAACTTTAATTTAATTAATTTATAAAGACATATTTTAGTTTTTAGCCAATAATTTGATTGGATTCGCTTGACCACAATTTTATCGAGAACCAAGATTCAGACAACTGTTTTTTGTGGCGCGAAAAGTGTCATCTTCATTGATTACCGTCAGAAGGGTAAAAGCTCAATACTACGCAGAGGTATTTCAAGGACAAATTTCACAAAAACGGTGGTTCCCATACAGCGTATTCCCCAGGGGCTATCATTGATCCTAAGAGCTTGAGGAAGATGAAATCTTTAAAGGACGTAGAAATTTTGGTTGCAAATTTGTTCAAACTGCCCTCATATACATTTCAATTGTCCAAATGTATAGTTTTAGTCAATATATCGTTCCATACATTTACATAAACAAATTTTATGGATACATGTAAAGTAGCGAAATAACAAAAGAAATAGCTACCTGACTGTATCGATCCCTATAGTAGTTGTTATATCTATCTCTCAAATCTACAGTCGGTGGTGTTCTGGTTATATCCGGGAGCGTGGCATAATATATTATTCTTTTCTGCTTTTGGATATTCGAACTTGTTGGATAATAGATATCTCTCTCGTTTTCATAAGGATTACGATACAGTTTTCTAGACTCGCGTGGCCCATATCTACTGGCGTAATACTCATCCCTAAAACAAATTCAATCGTATGCATTTCTCATTTCTATATCTACAGGGTATGCGCAACAGTTTATCTTAAAAAATAGCAAGTCTTATCTTATGTTACGAGGATTGCCTTTTATATTTCGGGATTTGGCAATCTTGCAACTGACAGCTCTATCGTAAAGTTGGAAATTTTTGAGGTTATACGTTTTTCGACACCTGAAGAAGCGGTTGCTGCATTCAGTTTTGGAGATACCTCAATCAGAGTGGCAAAAGTGCTTCGACAATTGGTTCAAACGCATGCAAAAGTGTATAGATCTTCATGGGGAATATTTTGAAAAACAATAAAGTGATTTTCGATGATTAATATTTGTTTTTGTTCTCTAATCCCGAAATATAAAAGGCAACCCTCATATATGTTCACTTTGACAGAACAGTACTCGGGGTGGCTCTGCTTGATTTACCTATACTGGGGTCTCTCAAAATTGCTATATGGCCGAGAGAGATATTTCGGGTTGTAATAATCATTTTCTTTAACTCTTTGGCTATCCAAATCTCTTGATCTAGCCTCCCTTGCGTAAGGTCTATGTTCACTGGATGATATAGTACTTTCTGACAATTTTTGTGTGACAAAATTCACTCGAGGTGCACGGATATTCTCATCTTGTGTATTATCAAATTTTAGTTCATCGTTGTTAACTCTCTGTACTGGATATACTTGCTTGATCCATTGCTCATGAGTTGCACCTCGCGCAGCGCGCAAATTTGGGTCAGATTCAGACCTAAAATCAAATAAAAAAAAAATATATAGTTAGTAGATTATATCGGCGAAGAAAATCTTACCTCTTAATTTCTTCATTTATTTTAGAAGCTTCCTGATCATTTGAAGCAAACCTTCTAAAGCGTATAAAATCATTGATACCAACTGCTACATCCGATTTTGATTTATTTGTAGGCGTACTTTCGCTTTCCAACACGGATAACTCCAACGGTTTTCCTATAGAATTTATTATATTTTTTTCAGCCAAATTGATTGCTTTAACTTCTTTAACATTATGAACGAAAATTGGTCCATCTGTATTTCTTCTAACTCGAGAAAAATGTTGTTCCAAAAAATGGGGTAGTGCTATGAAGAATCCTCCTGGTTTAGGAGGAAGGTTCTCGGAAAATCCTGCGTCATTACTTTCTAGAATCCTAGACCTACAAATAAGTTTTATATTTTTTACTTATGTCAATGAAACGTTGAATAAATAATTTCTTTTGGCCAGTTTATCAGAGCAAAGTTAAATTTCTCGGGGCGAATCAGTAATGACAGTACTGTTACCTAAAGAAATGATCCTTGGGATCGTCTATCGACCTAGTTGTTGCATCTTTTCTTAGAAGCAATTCTAAATCCATTTCATTATCTTGAATATCACTATGATCAAAGTTTTCTATGGGAATATCTTCAATTTGACCATACTCTTCACAAAATACCAAATTAATCACAAAAATTGAAATGAAATAATAGTTCTTCATGATTTGGACTAAAAAATAAATATGTTGTGTTTTAAAAATCATGTTTTACTATGCAGATACTCTTTCATAAATGCATGCTGAAATAAATGGATTGAAATGAAGCTTTAATACATTGACCTATGGTATGGTAACTAATACGGAAATGAAAGAACAGGATGCCTAGTCGTTAATAATAATGTCGCTAGTTATACGCTATGTGAGATACTATTTTTTACAGCAGGCAAATACTGAAAATTCATTTTTAAATTATTAAATCAAATTAAAATTAAAATTTATTAAACTGACCATTTTTTTTTTATTTTGACTGGATATTGGTAAATATTAAAAAAAAAAGATTAATATCATGTGTATACCAAAGATGACCAAAATATTTGAGTGCAATTAATTATCTCTGGCTAGGAGCGCTCTATTCCAGAGAAATTCTTTTGAGTAATTGGAGGAGAATATTCGTCACGAATCCGGCAGCAATAGAGTTATTGTCTATCCAAATATTAAATTACAAATATTTCCAAAAATAAAACTTCATAAATAAAGGGAACGTGAAATAATAAGAGAAAGAATAGCAACACTTACCTGAAAATCCAATAATTCTAACTGCTAATTCAGTAACTTTCGTAGTTTTTAATAACTTTCAATCATTGAAGTTGTGGTAGGTAAACTGTATTATTTGTTGAAATAATAAATAATTTAAAAAGTTCAAAAAATTACCTATATGTCAAACTAAAACTTATGTTGGTGGGGTATAATTTTGTTCTTTAAAGGTTTGTACTGACTGCATCAATAGATTTTATAATAAAATGAAGCAAAATTATAGTTTTGTTGTTATTTAAAGTTTTCAAAAGACTACAAGGGGAGATATTCTTCCAGTATCTAGGTAGCAATCCATCCAAACTAAAACATCATCAACCCATTCACTCTGGAAAGTGATTGATTATTCAAAGGAAACAACCAAACCTTTTTTAGATAAATATACAGATCCGGCAGACACAACAAAACTTGTATGGCATTTATTAGCACGGACGCGCCATCCAAAGTCACTCCTGGCGAGTGTCAATTAGTATTTGCAATATTTTCAATGACTCTGTCAGTTCAGGGACATTTCCTAATGTTTGGAAGATGGCGGATGTGATTCCACTACCTAAAGTTCGGTCTCCTGTAACTTGTAATGATTTGCGACCAATTAGCATACTTCCCGCAATGTCGAAGATATTTGAGCGAATAATTGGTGGTCAAGTTTTAAACTATATACGTGAGAATAGCATTTTGCCGTCTATTCAATCAGGCTTTCGGGAGAAGCACAGCACAACCACCGCGCTTCTGAGCGTCATGAGTGACCTTGCTACCGCCATGGACATACCCATGTTAACGATACTTGTTCTGCTGGATCAAAGTAAAGCTTTCGATCGTGTTAATTTTGAATTATTGCTTGCCAAGCTTAAATACCTTGGATTTGATGGTGTGTCGCTGACATGGTTCAGAAGTTATCTGTGTGGTCGAAGACAGCCGGTGAAATTGCATGGCAAATGTTCAGATTTTTTGGTGACCAATAGTGGTGTTCCACAAGGGAGTATTCTTGGACCATTGTTGTTTTCTGTTTATGTATTTGACATTGTGGGATCATTCCAGCTCTCTACCATACACCTCTATGCGGACGATATCCAGGTATATTTGTCTTTTCCCCTAGCCAGTGCTGAGACTGCAATTGATGTAATAAATGGAGAGCTGTCTCAGTTTTCTTGTTGGTGTGTTAACAATGGTTTACTCCTGAACTCTAGGAAGACGGTGGCAATGTGCATTGGCAACGAGCGCCACGGTAGTTTTGTTACTCAAGAGTTTAATGTTAAGATTAACAATGATGTTATCCCTTGGATGCATAAAGCTCGAGATCTAGGAGTAATCGTGGATTCTGAGCTAAATTTTAACGAGCATTGTGGCAATCTATGCAGGAATTCACTTTTTAAATTGCGTTCGATATACCATCTTAAACACCTGGTTGATGAGCCTACTAAACTTAAATTGGTTAAAGCTCTTATTTATCCGCATTTGGATTACTGTTTTCCGGTATATTTTTATTTTTTGTTTCATTATAATAAAATGAAGTTGCAGAGAGTGCAGAATTCTTGTATAAGGTTTGTTTGCACGGTTCCTTTTGCTGCACATGTCACTCCTTTTTTTGAGAGATTGGGTGAGCCAAAGTTGGATGTGAGATATGAGTATTTATATACTTCATTGCTACATAAGATATACCATGCTCGTGACCCTCAATATTTGTATAAGTTGTTGTGTAGACGTTCTAATGTTCATGATGTTAATGTACGTATTGATTCCTTTACTATCCCTAAGCATATGACAGCAAAATTTGAGGGCAGTTTCTCGTATATGGCCTCACTACTGTTAAATAAATGTATTGATATAATTGATGTGCCATTGGAATTATTTCAGCGACAATTGAAGCTCAGAATTTATTCATAGTGTGATTAACTTTTTACATTAATTTTTAATGAAAATTTGTTTATTCTAGTTTTAAGAGTTTTTGTTTTGTACATTCTTTCTTTATTTGTATATGCTTTTTTAAGGAAGAGTGGAAGAGTGGCATTGACCAAATCTCTATCCTTTTTGTGCAATTGTATATATTCTACATTTTCACAATAAGTCATTATTATTATTATTCTTTATTACAACTTTACAAAATAACTAAATATTCTCTTAATAAGAGAATAAGGTCTCGTCTACATATCCCGTTTCAAATTAATGTTTGTTTATAATATTAATAAGTAAGTACAAGATGTAAACCTCTAGGCAATACAAATTTATTTAGTGATTGGTGCAGACGGTCTCAACCAATCTATATGTATGTCGGTCCACACATCAGGTAACAAGAATAAAAGAGCAAAGTTTTTAACTCAGGAAGTCAATTTTTATATAAAACAAATTTAATTTGATTAACTGTTGTTAGTCAATATGCCACTTTGAAACAAAATGAAAAAGTTTTGTATTTATTTACGGAAATTCGGTATAATATGGATTCGAATTTCTTCTAATATATTACAGTAACAATTATTGCGAAAAGCTTTGCATAAAATTAGACGAGATCCATTTTTTTAATGTATATTTGACTTGATATAAATGCATTAATTAATAAGTATATATTGTTCATACAATAATGATGTTTGTTTGAAATAACGTTAAATTTTTATCATTTTTTTATTGGCTGGACATTTGCTTTATCGTAATTTTGTCACAAATTATCTCTATACATCCTGGGACCACAATATTTAACAAAATAGATCAGAAACACTAAAAATGTTGTAAATAGAAATCAAATTCCAATCCAATTAAAAAAAATTAGTTGTATCGCCCCAAAACTTTCCCGATTAAATATAATATTATCAGAAATACATGACCTGCGTAACGAAACACTTTTAATAATAATTATTATTATAATTGTATTATTTTCATTATTTCCAATACACTAACGTAACAAACTAACTACTTTATTCACAAATTAGAAAAAAAAATATTGCCAAAGCTGGGATCCGAAGCCATAACCTTCCGCATGCTAAGCGAACGCTCTATCAATGACGCTACAGAAGCCTGTTTAAAAATATTGTATTTTAATTGTAATAATATATGTTCGAACTACCTAAGTGGTGAAATCTTAAACGCAATTTTCTCGAGAATTATGGGGACAAATATCAAAAGTAACCTAAAATAATAAAAATTGCTTTAAAATGATGTATCACTTGATGTATGTAAAACTAGAAGCTAAAGTTTCAAAAAAGCTAGTGTTGACCATTAGTTAGGTAAATATATAGTGTAAAAGATATTAAAAAACAGTTAGAACGAATAACAGGGTTTTACATGTATTTTTTAGGTTTTTTATTCGAGGTTTACTCATCAGCGTCTGAGCCAATACCTCAATCTAAGGTTGACTTTTACACTTCATTATCTTAAATAGTAGAAACCGTAATTTCCATTATCAAAAATTGCATAAATATTTATGAATTTAGCACAATTAAACGAAATACAAGAAATGTTATTTCAAACTAGTGTGAAAAGAGAATCGAGAATTGAAACACTGCTTGAAAACATATTGGTGGAATATTTCTGAAGCAGCGATAATCAATTATTGTTCAAATTTTGCATAATGTTTTTACAGTTAATAGTCTCCAGCAAAAATAGAAGTCAATGCTTTGATCTTATAGAACAGATGTAGATAGATAGATAGATAGTTTATTACAATATTCGAAAAATACAGTTTGTCAATATAAATACAATACTTGCAAATACAACACAAATGCAAATCACATGAAAATATATACGACAATATACAACAATTAGGACAATACTGCACAACAAAACAACGCAATATTGCCAACAAGAAAAAAGAACTCTACAACCAATCACTCTCAAGAAATTCATCGACAGAGTAAAAACAGTGCTTTAAAAAATATGTCTTTATTTTAGTTTTAAATAATATAACCTTATTATAAAATTTGTAATTAAGAGAGTTATTTTTAGATTTTGTTAGTCTATATTTTGGAATGATCAACAAATCAGCCGCCCGAGTACTGTAGGTATGATTACTTGAGGGAGGCCGCAGTGAATCCCGAATTGAATGGATCTCAAATAAGTTATGATAGATAAAAACACACGGCAATGACATTATACCGTGGTTTACAAAATGCGGCTTGCAATGGCCAAGTGGCCCAACGCCAACCAGTATTCTGACCGCCCTCTTTTGCAATCTGAAAATTCTCAAGGCGTGCGAACAACTACCCCAAAGCACGATGGCGTAAGTCAAGTGTGAATGGAAAACCCCAAAGTAAGCCGTCCTAAGGTTATGGAAATTTAAGTAACACGCAAGCTGTCTAAGCAAAAATAGAGCACTGGACAACTTGCGACTTAGGTGTTCGATGTGAGAGTACTAGTTAAGATTGTCATCTAAATAGACTCCAAGCACTTTGACAGTGTCAAATGATGATGAATATGATTATATAAAGCTTAACTTTGTGATTCTGTTTTTGGATTTAAACTAATGATTGCAACTAATTGATTTCTTGCCTTAAAATAATATATTTCCTTGCACAAAATGTTTATTGATTATTAGTCATTACTTCTAACGAAATTGATAACTTATTATTAATTTTAGTACCTATTTATTGGGTATACAGTGACGCTCCTCTGTTTTTAAATATAAAAAATGTTAAAAGAATTTAATAGATTTAAAGATAAGTAGAATTTCTTTCTCTTAAAACTCAACTGAAATTGTTCCTAGGTAACTGTATAGTGTCTTATTTCAGACGATAATATTTACATTGTTTTTCTTAATGGCACGAACTCTAACAATCTGTACTTTAAACATTAAATATGTTACATCTCTTTTGTCTGAGACGTTTTCTAGCAAAGCAGCTACTAAATAGTGTTTTACATGTTTATAACACATAACTTGTCATCACAACATTAAGCCAATGTAAATAAATTATCAAAATACATTTAACGGAAATATCTAATTATTGAGTACTGCTGGACATCTTCCCTACATAGAATAAAACCAAAAACATGCATAATCTCTAGGGATGAAATATTATATCAAAGCCTTGCGTACTAGGCATTACTTGTTACGAATTTAATAATTCGAATGTGTATATTATAACAACAATTTTTTTTTCATTACGTCCCAGGAGTATAGTAAGCCATATGGTTATAAATGGACATTTAGTTGTTAAATATGTCAGTTCATTTATCGGCAGTGAAAAGATTTGATTTTTCCAACTTGTAGTGCTCTCGATTTTTGGATTATAATTACTTTAAATGACCATGTAAGTTCTAAGTTTTATTTTATATACAAATAAGCTCATAAGAAATGTTCGTTTAGCATTGTTCTATATTATAATAATGCTGAAATCTTATATTTACTGTAACTTCGTAAGTATTTATTTAAAATTGAGACATTTTTTACTATAAATATTTAACAACAATTTGGATTTAGACCGAAACTTAACACCGTTTCAGCTATAGAAAACTATAAATTACGTTATAACCGCTTTTGAGAGTAGAAGGCTTGTGGGGGCTTCTTTTCTTGATTTAACAAAGGCGTTTGATTGCGTTTCACACGATATCTTGTTGGGTAAACTGGAGCGATACGGTATGAGTGCGAATTCGATTCGTTTGCTGAGTTCCTATCTCACTGGTAGGAATGTCGTAACGATGTTTGAGTCAAAGTCTTCTCAGCCCTTGTTGAGCTCTTGTGGAGTCCCACAGGGCTCGGTGCTCGGACCTCTATTGTTTTTGATTTTCATTAATGATTTACCGCTACATCTGCCATGCTCTGACCTGACATTGTTTGCAAACGATTCAACTATTGTCGATGTTGAACTGTCGAGTGATGTTCTGCCCTCAAGTATGATTAATTCACAGTCCAGGGCTGCGGACTGGTTTGCAGCTAACAAACTCTGTATGAATGCCAATAAAACAGCTACTAAAATATTTACATTACGTGAGACGGATGTTGCTGTTTCTGATGGTCTGGTAAAGTTTTTGGGTGTCACTTTGGACCAAAAGCTAACCTGGGCGGGTCATGTCGAGGTTACCATTGCCAAGTTGTCTAAGGTTGTGTTCATGTTGCGAAGCTTGAAGGGTGAAGTCTCTTTTAATGTTTTGAAATCAGCATATTATGGCCTTTTTCACAGTGTGGCTTCATATGCTTTGTCAATTTGGGGACACTCTTGTCATGCTAGTCGGGTATTGGCAATCCAAAGACGAGTGGTGCGAATAATGACAGATTTATAGTTTAGAGAGGATGTCAGACCTAAATTTAAAGAATGTAAAATAATTACACTCCCGTGTCTCTATATCTACAATTCAATTATGTATGTGAAAAATAATTACAATCTGTACATAAGGCATGATGAAGTTCACAACCACAATACCAGAAACAAAAATGACATTCTTCCTGAATATATGAGGTTGGGTAGAAGCAGAAATTCTGTGAATTATTATGGTCCCACATGCTATAATCATTTGCCAGATAGTTTGAAAACACTGAGCCTTGCAATGTTCAAAAATAGATTGAAAAACTACTTAATTGACCAGGCTTTTTACTCCATTGATGAATTCCTCAACACTGACTTTCTGTTTTGATTAAGTTATATACATTTCTATGTTTTTATGTTGTGTTCTGTAATATTTTAATATTTAATATGACTTGTGTAAACCTTTTTTGGTAATGACATGTAATGACAATAAATAAATAAATAAATAAGTTTTTACCAGCAGATATTTTTTGGAATTATCTTCTCTAGACTGCACATATTTCTTGACGCTAATTAGTGTACAGATAAAATTTTATAATTTTATCATACCCAATTGCTGATTACTAAGTCTCCACTTGTTCTTATTTAGTTTGTATACTTATCGGGAAAATGACTGGTGAAATAGAGCCAGGCAAATAAAACATCTTTAAGATTCCATGCTCCCCTGATACTAAATTTAATTTCTAACACAAACTGATCTCAAGAACACAACGCAATCTGGACAAATCGAACCTGTAAGAAACTACATTTTGTACAACCCTTAAAGAAATCCGGCCTCTCCTTCGCCTAAACTAGTTCGGCCGTCAAACTTAACATCTTCTTTTACAAATTTCACATTGAAACAAAGAAAAAGTCCCAGTTCGTTAAGACATTAAATACGATACTCCAATTTTGATTAATTTCCTCAATTGGAGAGTGTAAATTTCGAACTTACCCTGTTTCAAACTAAATTAAATGTAGGATCAATTTATCTTTACAAGATGCCTCCAGTATCCCTTGAATTTTAAAGTAAATCCCTCATTTTTGTAAAGACACGTCTGCAAATAGTGAACTCGCATCTTTTAAAGATTTATAAACAATTAATTTTTCCAAAAGACGCATTGTAGTGCGGCTATGACAATTTGCATTTTATCGTAAAAATTAATTACAAATAACTTAGATAAAAATAAAATCACAATGTTTATTGTTTTGATTAAACAATTATACAAGAACTTGTAGGTACTATTTAGTATTTCATCGTACCAGGCAAACAAAATACAAAAATCAAAATAACACTGTTAAACATGCATAATACACAACTATAGAGCCATTCCATTGATAAAATATATTATTTGTGAGAGAGTAATTTAGTTCGTTTAACGATTCAATATACACGTTTTTGTTCACTTTAAAAATACTGACTTATGTTCTAGTGTACTTTTGATGCATAGGTACTAATATTATTTTATTTGGGTAAGTTACGTTTATTATCTTCATAAATATAAATTTTATTGTTCGGCTTCAAATTACTTATCCTTGCTTCATGATTTTCATACGTCTTTAGAAATCCAAATACCTATGCTGTTGACAAATAACAAACTTTTGGAAGAACCTAAAGGATGTTGTTTAAAGTTAAAGCACACTTTAGTTTTTGTAAATTATAAACATATTTTTTATAAGGTCGGTTTAGATTTAAGTCTTATCAGAAACACAAAACCGGATTGTTCATGTCAGTCCCTCACAGCAGTTAAAAAGGAACATCCTGTATATACTTTTGAGCAAAATAAATTTGGCTGTTAATAGCCAGTGTATTTTTTTATTAAGCGTTATATTTTATACTAAATGGATTGGATATAGATAAAAACAATGTTTTAAAATTCTTTACGAGAATAAACAGGTCAAAACAATATTAAAACAAACAAAATATTTTCGTTTTGTTAGTTTTGCTAATCTTTATTATGGTATTCAACAATTTGGAATTACCCCGATGATATTTCAAAAACAAGAAATAATTCACTGCTTCAATTTTTGTTTTTCCATATAAAATTCCTTAAACAATTAAAAAAGCGCTTCGGAATTTACAATTTTACGTTTTATTACAGATTATGGCGCCTGACGATTTAATGAACAGCGTATTTGAAGCTACACCTTCAGAACTATGTTCGCTTCTGGACATACTACCGTATGAAGACTTGGAGAATGAAACCTGCTACCGTAACGATAACTTTTACGACGAAAAAATCAACGAAAATTCTGCCATCAGCGGCGATGACAAATTTCTCGACAGTATTATCAAGAACTTTTTAGAAAATGAAGACAAACCATCTGAACAATCTGCAATGTGCGATATTGAAAATCTTTTTGACAGTAATTCTTCTGGCATAGATTTGCATACACCAAACAATACTGAGTTAGACAGTTTAGATAGCATTCTATTAAATGAAACAAGCCATTTATTAGATTCACCGTTTTCAGAAAGACTTAACGATTTATTCGTAAATATGCCGTTAGATAATCTTTTAGATCACTCACAAGAACCTTCTGATGATTACAACGATATACTTTTTATGTTTCCACACATGAGTGAAGAAAGAAATAGGCGACGAAGAAATCTTTTATACGAAAGCACTTGTCCTCAACACAAAAAATCAGAACTGAAACATAAACTGGATAATTACAAAACAGCAGCGTCTTATAACAGACGACGAGACCACGATTATACACAAAAAGTAGCTGCAAATGAAGAAGAGAAAATGTTCACATGTCCAGTGGTGAATTGTGAAAAAATTTATGCAAAATCATCACATTTAAAAGCACATCTAAGACGACATTCCGGAGAAAAACCATTTATTTGCAACTGGCAAAATTGTACATGGCGATTTTCACGATCAGACGAACTGGCAAGACATAAACGTTCACATTCGGGTATTAAACCATATAAATGCGAATTGTGTGACAAAGCATTCGCTAGGTCAGATCATTTATCCAAACACACCAAAGTTCATAAAAAGAAAATGGCGCAAAGCGGAAGTTACTTCATCAAGAAAGGAACCAAAAGTCGTTGAACAATATTTTGTCTTATTTTTTGTTACACAACGATTAAATATAGTTTTTATTTTTTACCTACTTATAATAATTAGATTTTATTTTTATACTAACAATTTAAATAATTTATTTGAAGTATTAAAATTGGATTAAGAATTTAATTTAGTTTATATTGTGAACACCCAATCTTTAAAAAATTTTCAAATTCTTGACTGTATCAGTGAATAAACCTTTACCAATCTCAAACTTCAAATGAACTAATGACTAACTTCTAACTAACAAAATAGATACAAATTTTAAAAATAAAATAATAGTTATTAGTGTTTTTGAACAATCTATTCTTCTGGATAAATACTGCCTCAAATTTATACTAACTGATCGTCCTGTCAGCTTCTTCATAGCAACTTTGCTAAACACTTACGAAACCAAAATCCATTGTTGCATATCATGTGTTCCACATATACGAACCATCAGCCTAACCAAACCAATTCCCAGTATAAATCAATAAGCAAGTTGAAGAACCAAGGTCTCTGATTCAAAATCTTCATTATTAATAATAATAATAATAATCTCTTTATTGTCTAACAGGTATAACTACCCAATTACAAGACAAAACAAAAATATATATTATGATACAATGACATAGGTGATTGAAAATAAAACTAATAAAATGGCCACTCAAATAACTACCTAAATAATATCAATTTCATTAGCCTGTAAGTACCCGCGCAGGTCACGCTTAAATGAATTGAGTGATGCATTAAAGTAATTAATATTCTCATGGAAAGTCAGACGATTGCAGTAGTTGCAAGCCCGAAAAAGAGGCGCCCTAGTTTCATAGTTTGCGTGAACCTGGGGCACCCAAAATATATTAGAAGCTCTTGCGTGTAAGCAGGGAACACGAAACCCAATCTGATGAAGCAGCCGAGGACAGTTTAGCAAACCGTTTATTAATTTGAAGATAAATATTTGAGAAACATAAATGCGATGCTCGGACAATAGTTGAAACTGAAACCTGTTCAGCAACAAACCGTGACTACAGCCGCGAGATGGAAACATCCATCAAGCTTAAATGACAGATATTTTAAGAATTTGCGTTGGATGTTCTCAAGCCTCTGTATATGGACATGATACATAGGTGACCAAACAATTGAGGCATATTCCAATTTGGACCGTACATAAGCAAAATATAGCGTTTTAAGGCAGTCTAGATTATTAAAATTCTTTGTTTGTCGGAAAATGAATCCCAGCATCCTGAGTGCAGCCGCCGAAACATGTGAGACATGGTCATTAAAAGTCAATTCACTGTCAACATAAATCCCGAGGTCCTTGATGACATTACATCTCTCCAACGCGATTCCATTAAGTATGTAGTTGTGCATCACAGGTGTAAGGCGTTTTGTAAACGTTATCTATTTACATTTATTAGCATTTAAGGGAAGCTTGCTTAGGTCACACCATACAGACAGCATATGTAGGTCTCTTTGCAAACGATCACAATCATCGGCACACCGTACAACACTGTACAACTTCAAATCATCCGCAAAAGGCAAGTGCTGACTTGAGAAATTATCACCAATACTGTTCACAAAGATAGCAAACAGTAACGGAGCCAAGGTACTACCCTGTGGGACTCCACTCGGCACAAAGAAGCAATCAGACCAATAGCCATTATATTCAACGAACTGCTGACGAGTCGTTAAATATGACCCAAAAAATGCAATTAATTTCCTGCTGAAGCCAATGTCATTCATGCGTTGCTGCATCAAAGAATGATCGATCTTGTCGAAGGCTTTAGAAAAATCTGTGTAGATTGCGTCGACTTGAAAACCCCGACCAACAGCGGGATATACATCCTGTAAGAAAGTCACTAAATTGCTTACAGTGGATCCATGTTGTTGCCAGACCAACTTAGCCTTCACCTGGTTGAACAGCTTATTATGTAGTGCAATCTCAAACACTTCAGAGAAATTAGATAGGATAGAAATTGGCCGATAATTTACAATTCTATCAAGTTCGCCAGACTTATGTACAGGGCATACACGACCCATCTTCCAAGGGTCAGGAAATGTGTTAGATTGCAAAGAAAGGTTAAATATATATTGTAAAGGCTTGGCAAAGACGGTGGCACAATCCCTAATGATAAACGCAGGTATGTTGTCAACACCAGCGGTCATCTTCGGTCTCAGCCTCCTCAAAGCAACCAAAACATCATCAAAATCCAACAAGCCCACCGCGATCATATCATTATCATCATTAAACACGTCAACAACGGCATCTTCTACGGAGTCAACGTACACTCCGCGGAAAAAACTCGCAAACGCGGAAACAATACCCAATGGATCGGACAATGCAACCCCGCCATCATCGAACATCACACCCGGGTACGCGACCAAAGCTGTGTTGGATCGTCTTTGATTGAGTCCTGAATCCGGTTGACATAACTTCTATAGGTTTGGGAAATCCTTTGTTTAATCTGTGCTCTTAAAAATTGAAACCTATGTAAGTGACACGGTGTACCAGAAGATAGTAATTCAATCCATTCTAAATTTAGATTCTTTATCCTAGTTTGAATTACTTTCATTAGTATATAAAATTCTTTACTACCGTATGTGACCTTAGCTTAGTGCCCGAGGAAGCTACAGAACGCGGGAAATTTGAACCAAATGAAAGCAATTTTCAACAAACTAGAATTGGAAAAATTATATTACAAACTCTTGTTTGTTATAGAAATAAAAAAACAACAGATTTCTCTGTATTAACACTTCACTTTTTTTAATCTCGAGGGACGTTCAGCATTCTCAGGTAAGTAAGGTGCCTTTCAATTATTACTCAACGCCAAATGTAAAATTCTATAATGACTATATTAAGAGAAGAACACTTTGCTTGTTTTATTGAACAGCACAAGAATTACTTGATTTTGCTATATTAAAAACAAAATTTTGATTGAAACTATTTTTTGCTTAGTTGCAAATCGATGAGTCTCTTGTTAGAAATGTTGGCTTATGCCTATTCGCCTCGCTAGGTTATAAAGCCAAAACTTCTGGTATTTACATCATCTAGCCAACCTGAAGATCATTGGCTCAAATACATTGATTTTTGATTCCTTGTCCTTTGATAATACAGAGTTTTAGACTTTTAAGACTATAAAGAAAAACTCGATTTATTATTGAATATTGTAGCGCACATTACCTTAATATTGTTGATTAGTAATTCCTTAACTCTAAATTTAAAAATGCCTACAAAAGCGGCAATATAGCTTGCGAAAGCATTTGTGATATGATTTTTCTTTATAGTAATAAAATTTTAAAAACATTTTGTATTATATTAGTTCAAATGTTATCAAATGGAATTACCAACCTGAGTTTTTCTGTTGAAAGTAACATTTATAAAACATATTTTTTTCCTTAATAAACATAACAATTCTATTCAAACTAGGTAGTATTTTTCCTTTAAAATTTTCAGTTTTTGATTTATTACTTAGAAATAAAAGATGAATTAATAGTCAGGTTGTATGTTATTTATTTAAAAAATATGTTCAACAAAATTTAATGCGCCGCTACAGCACTGCTTTGTTTAGGTTTTTTCTTATCAGATACTCCTTTTTTAGGAGCTTCTGGGCTTGAATCCCCTTCTGTAAGCCATAATTCTATATGACATGGTGATGACATATATGGATTGATTCTACCGTGGGCACGGTATGTTCTTCTTCGTAAGCATGCTGCTCTGTTTACCTAAAACAAGAAGAATTATCCATTAGATACTATTCTGTAATTCATGAAAACAATAATCATAATTTTTCATATCTTCCAATTACATTCCTATAATTATCCGAAAAAACTATACACATCGCCATCTAGCGGGCATTGTAACCAACGTAAACAGCTAATCGAACTGTCAGCGTGTAGATTGAAGTCTTAGATGATTCAAGAACTAGTTATCACACGGTAGTTTTAAAAGAAACAGAGAACAATCCAGAGGATCCTCTTCCCGAGGTCTTAGAGACATTTCTCGATAGGAATCAATAATTGGGAAACGGTTATTGTAAACTTTGAACTACTCCTATACAGAAATCAAAAATTGATCTAGAAAAGCTGCTAGTGCTGCTACTCGCAATGCGGCAATCGATCCACTCGCAATGAGGCCATCTATTGTACCAGCTTGTCACTCAAAACGCCTCACTCATTGCTCAACGAGAGCCGAAGAATCACAGTAAGATAAATTCAATCGGAGACAAACACAAGAAAAAACCTTTAAATGATTAACTGTCAATATTAATGTTTGTATTATTTTTTTCATGTGACTTTGATACAGAGGAATCTACATTCCCTTCATTTTACAGACAATTGTACAATGTTCCATTCATACGCATAATTAAGGCAATGTTTGAATTCAATGTGACACTGCGCTGTGCTGCCGTAACATGTCTCATTTCATAATAATACCAGTTTGTAAGAGATAATCTAGGCAAAAGCTCTATACTTAGTCCATTACCTCCCTAGCACCAAAGGAACATTTAATTTTTTAAATAAAAAGTTTTGCTCCATTGCTCTCTAATATTCGAAAGCTGGGAGTACATATTTGTAAACTGCATAATCACTTCTTTTAATAACATTAAAGTTGAAACTAAACTTCGAAAGCTCCGAACTAATTATAATAATAATAATAATAATAATATTTATTTACAAATAGCAAAATAAATCACAATTGTTGATATAATTATTAATTAACATTGTAAATAAACAAAAACATAGAGTTAAGTATTATAACTTGTACTCTGAAATAGATAAAGTTACTAATTTTTTCCCTTGGTTATCCAATTTTCCACCTGATATACATATCTAATAGTAGGTGCCCCGGAGCCATCGCGCGGCAACAACAATATCACATGCGAAGCACAGCTTGTTTAAGCACACCAGACATCGTCGCACCCGCACAAAAATCCCAGGACCACCACAAAGTTTCTTTTTTTTTTTTTTTCCTTCAAGCTACATAACAAATGACAACTCAAAACAAAACAAATAATTTTTAAATTATTGGAATTAGCAGGCCATGAACATATTCTCTTCCTTTTGAAAGTATCCATCTTTTTAATTTAGATTTATACATATTCAGCGAATTGATTCTTTTGAGCTCGTTAGGTAAGCAATTGTACAACTTAGGCCCCAAGTAAATAAAGCTTCGCTGGGTAAGGGATTTATCGATTTTGGGCAGTCTCAAATTTTCGCGACTCCTTGTTTGATAGTGATGCGAAACCATGGATGAAGCATCCCTCATCCTATATTGTCTGACAAGTATTGTATAGGAAAATAACTGTCTCACATCCAGTAGTTTGGCTTCACTGTATAATATGTCCGTAGGGTATGTAAATTCTTTTTGAAATATTCTCCTAATTATCCATTTTTGTAATTTTTTAAGATGGTACAAATGATTATCAGTTGTACCTCCCCATGCTATTATTCCGTAAGTCAAGTGAGGCTCTACAAGTGCATGATATAATATTTTTAGGTGATTTAGATTTAAAAGAGTAGACAAATACTTGAACTTATATAGAAGAACGCGCAGTTTTTTAACTGTTTGATCAGCATGCATATTAATTATGTATTTGGATATAAAATTATTTGAATAAAATACAACTTTTTGTACAAAGGATACATTAGATATATAAACCGATAAAACGGTGTGCAAAAGTATTCATTAAAGATTTATTTAGTGGGATAAAAATGTGCCAAAAGTATATTTCCAAATAGTTCTGCCAACACAAGCCCAGATTTTTATGTAACTCTCAACGGAACACAGTTTTAGTTATTCCTATTTCTTAGCAAATTATTTCAACTAAAATTGTTATTCATTTATTCAATACAAACATATAACGTTGTTTTTAACACTTGCCGTATAAAAATAGTTGTAATTGTATTACTGATGGTAAACTATTGCAAGGTCGAAACGCCCCTATGTGAATACGTGTACCTATAAAACAAGACACTACTTTGAAATATGATACAATAGCCCTATCGATGAACCCTACTAGCAAATAGCAAAGGAAGAGTGCATATCAGAAATCATCATGTAAGATGAAGTCTTTAAGTATAACTCTGGCGACATTAAATGTAAATAAACAAAATTATAATCAACATACTTCAGTTTTTGTATAGTATAGTATTGTTGCCACGGTCTCAATAAAAACAAATATCCGTGTTTTAGAAAATATCAATACTTGTAAACAGACTGTAAACTTACTTGAATGTGATCTACAACTAGTCTGTCCACATCAAGACCACTGTAATCTGCATTGCTTTCAGCATTTCTTAATAGCTGTAGTAGGAATTCAGCTGATTTCTTTGGCCATCTACCTTGAGTTGTTCCAAATTGTTTAGCTTGGGCACATCTACCTACTCCACCATTGAATCGCCTAAATGGAATACATTCCTTTTGGTCAATTACATTTTTTAAATATGCTACTGCCCTTTTAAGTGGCATTTTCCTAATAGCATTTGCGGTTTCACATGTGTTCTAAAACAAAACAATCCATGATTTCGATATCCTACTAAAATTGCACTATGTATATACATTATATTGGATTTTGTATTAAACTTACTTTGAAATGAACCCTCAAGTTAGAGCCGCGTGCTTTGCATGATTTAGCAGCATTATCAGGTTCTCTTGCGTACCGACCCATGATAAATTAAAACTGAAAAAAATAAAAGAATAACCTATATTAATCACTAACCACAAATTTTACAATTCTCACAATATTATTAAAATAACTTAAATATCATAAATTATAAATGAAATAGGCTTTAATTTTATTAAATTATATAAAGGATGCACTAGAATATTTAAGATATTTAAAGATATTTTTTTATAAACACATATCCAATAACATACCTAACTCAAAAGTTTATAGAAAAAGAGAACTTTTCTCTCATGTGTCAAACAAACTGTTCGTTCTTCTATACTCAGTGCTGCCAACTAAATTGTAAATTGACTTTGACTGGTGCCACCAAAATTCCCCCAGAAGAATACAACGTTGTCATATATCAAATTAGAGATTCTCATGAATCGATATTTTTCAAATAGATCGACACTTTAAATCTCTCATAAAAAACGATTATACTAATTTATAATCTAATCTGTAATAAAATGTGTTGGTTTAATGCTCATTTTTAACCATCAGATTGAGAGCCGGTTGTATAATATGTGGATAATATGAAACGTGTATACCTAGCTACCAAGTGCGTCTTTATATTATATGGAATATAGTACCACTAAAATATTTCAAATTTTGATTAGCGTTGAAGCAAAAAAATAATAACTTTATATGCTTTAAATGTTTCTGAAAACCAAAAAAAAGAAGTTGAACTAATTTTTAGGTGCCAAATATCACCAAAGTTCACTCCCGGCTTTAATCGCACGATCCTTTTAGAAATCTGATTGTCAATCAGATTGACAAATGACTTAGAATAAATACTAAGACAAATGCGAAATTTAAATATTCAAAATGCTAACCAAGTGAAACTGGCTAAATACCCATTGGTGAAGGCCCTTAACGAACAACAACTAACCAAGTACCAAGATTAAATCTACAAAGTACAACCTGTGGTCACGAGCACAAATCAAGTCTATAGTATACCCAACTAGGTATACGTAATAATGATTACCTATTTCAACAGCCCAAACAAAGTTGTAAAGCTTTTGACGAACCAATAGTTGTGGGCTTTACAATGATGGAAAACAGAAAAGAAAATGTTAGCAACCTTTAGTTCAGTACAGTCCACTAAAAGAGCTATATAAGTGGATATAAACTTATGTAGCTGCTGAACTCCAAAATTGATTGAAGTGCAAAATTGAAGAAATAATATTCGAATAGCGTTCATAAGACAGGCTGTCCAGACGTGCAGAAAACTTGTTCTGTGAAGTCTTTAATTACCTAAGCATATTTAAGGAATCTTAGTGAACATTAACAAAACCTTTGTCATTTTTGAATTTTATTAAAACTTGTACATTAAAATCCTAGCCTATGTAAGCAATTTTTAAACAATAATTGCACTAATTAACTACATATATAGAAATTTACTTTACTCTCTACTCTCTAAGGTAATTAATACATATCTGGATAGAATAATTAATTGATTGTATACATACATACTTAATAAATATAATATGCAGTGTATGAAGAGATCAAATACCAAGCAAACATTTCCATAAATACATACATGCTTTTGTCGATCTTTATATTGGTACCAGAACTTAATAGACTTCATAAAATAAAATTGTTCGTATCAGACAGACTCGAATATTTCTGTGAATCGTTTCTGTCCCAGACGAACATCATCCACAATGTTTTTTCGATTTTAGAATGAGTTCTGGAGTAGCCATTTCAATAGACGCGGGAATTGGGGCGTCGTCCTCATGTGCTTCAAGACTTGTGCAAAAATACCCATAAACCGAAGAGATTGGGTTGTTCACTTGGTATATATACTAAAAAATAACTTCCGCATTTTCGTACACACGAAAAATAAAAATGTCTTGTTTTTGTTCAACAAAAAATCAGAGCACATATAGTTTGATACTTTGCATGTCCTTTTATCATTGGAATAATCAAGTTGGCAACCCTAATTGAAAATGTCATATAAATAGTAATTAGGGAACATTAGTATAATATATGACACAATAAAAACATATCTGCTTGCACATTTGTGTATAAAAACTATAAATAATAAAAGTACATCAATACAACTATGTGTTTGTAACAAAAGATACATAACAAAAAACTGAATTGGGTTTTGGAGAAGAGTTTGTTAAACACAAAAAGTATGTTGTTAACCCTTCTTCGCTGGTGGTTTTATTTCCATAGTATTACATACCCATTCTGCTACATTAACATCTTCTGAATCAGACTTTTTGATCCAAGGATGGTTCATTAAAGTTTTAAGGTCAGCCCTTTCATCCGGATTCTTTCTTAAACATCTATCAACGAAATCCTTAAAATCATCAGAAAATATGCCGGAAGGTAGTTTTGGTGGTGGTTCATTTACAATGTAATCCAGCAATTCAAAAATTGCCATTGGACGAGGTGCTTTGGAATGTTCAGGTGATTCACTATCATCTCTAGGTCCAAATATAGCTGCCAACGTTTTAGCGTCTGGTGGTGGGATTGGATACATGCCAATAGCCATTTCCACTAAAGAAAGTCCTAGAGACCATATATCGCTTTGAACAGAGTAATGTGTTCCTTGCAATCTCTCAGGCTGAAAAAAAAAGTTAATTATCAATGCACCGACGCTCGATGTTTCTAGATATTTTGTATTCATAGAATATCTATTAATGGATGAATATATGCTATTACTTAACATCAAGTCCTCAAAATAGGCTAATTTTAATTGGAAAATAATATTTAGTGTAGTTTTAACCTAAAATCAATTTTCTGTCTTGGTGAAAGAAATTCGTAGTTCTTTAATGTCAATCTCAAACAAAAATGTGAATATTATTTAAGGTAGTATTACCTAAACCCATCAGATTCTTTACCCTTTAATTTTTACTGAAATTATAGATGAAGGGTTGAATAATAATTATTTGAACTCAATAAGACCACTTTTTCACAAAGCTGACACAACTGCTTAACTCTCAAAATTAGAAATTACGTAAGTAATCAAAATCAATATTTTGTTGAATTTTTATTTTTTAATTTTTGACAATAATCTACTGTTCGGACAAACAAAGCTAAAGTCTTGAATACATTTTTATGGAAACCTACAATAAGAGGAAAACTCCATCTAGCAACAATAAACTCAAGGCAATCTATAAAATACCGAGACTGTTGCTGTAAAACATATTTTATCACGTTTAATATACAAACCACCCCTTTGCCTACACGCTCAATGCGAAACACTGCGAGAAGCCTTCCTTAGTGAACTCCTGTCGCTTCGATATAGCTTCAACGGATTTTCTGTGAAATTAAGCCCTTCCAATGCATATATGTAAGTGAAAATCCAAGGTTTTTGATGTGGAAGAGGTAACCAGGCGTGAGTAATTTTCAACGTGTTCTCGTCGATCTTGGAAATGTCTAAACGACTCTAGAATTTGCGGACATTCATTGCTATACGCTGGTGTTAATAAAAAGTAAATTATGGAACTTTTTCCAAGTTTAATTTCAAATTTTAGGACAATTCTATGATATCCTAGAGAAAAAACCTTCACAGCTAGACTGAATTATTTACAGAATAGCTCCTGTAGTGATCAGTCTCGTTATTTTATAAACTTACCTCGTAAACGTTCTCGCAGCCACGGACAGAGCCACCATTTTATAGCAGATTAGTTGAGTTTATTTTAAAAGAAAAAAAAAACATAATTTTGCAGAACATGATTAACATAATTTTTTAACTTACCGACATGTAACTCCTTGTACCAACAAACGAATTAGCCATCGAATCAATGAGCTGCCCAGAGACTCCAAAGTCACAAATCTTAATTTCTCCACTACTGTTAACCAAAATATTACTAGGTTTTACATCTCTATGCATAATAGCATGTTTCTCCCTTAAATAACTTAAACCTTTCAACACAGCTGACGTAATTTTGCCTAAAATCTTTTCAGGTATCCTTCCAGCTTTCTTCAATATAAGATCCAAAGATCCAGCATCCATATACTCCATACAAATACTGATTTCACCACCACTATAAAAATTACCATAAAATCCGACAATATTTGTAAAATTGCATTCATGGAGCACTTTCAATTCTCGAATAATCTGCTTTTTAATCGCTGGCTTCACTTCTAAATGAATCAATTTTCTCGCCATTATTAAACCACTTTTATGCCGTACTTTTGTTACTACACCTCCATTACCTGAACCCAATTCACCCAGCTTTTCAAAATCATCATCAGATAAATCAGCACCGATTTTTGCTTTTTGACACAGGAAAAATTCTATTTTCTTTTTCTCGGTATCGTCCATATCAAGTTCTTCTAAACGTGCTTCTAAATGATCTATGGTATTGCCACCCACTAACGGAGGCCTAAAACGTAAAAATACAACAAAAACTTGACGCCTGTTGCACCTTAACTGAGGTCTCTGATAGAATGAGAGTTCTATTTTAAAACAACGCAGGTATACATATATTCAAATATGTGGGGTTGCGAATTTTTTACAAATAAATTTAATTTCTTTTATAGAAAGCATATTGCATGAACAAATAGCAAATTAGTATAAATAACGAAATACAGCCCCATGTTTTCAAACGAATCTCTCCCAATTTTGCCTAAGGGCCTTCGACAAATGAGTTCAGTCAGACAAAGAAGGGAAGAATCTGTATTTGAAATATATAAAGTTTAATGTGATATCATGCAGTAAAAATGAGTGAACATATAAATAATACGTTTAAATTAAACAAAATGATTAAATTACCTACCGGTTGAAAAGTGGATGTAAATTTGTGGAATATTGTATAATTTTTCATGAATAACATCAATTTTATACAAGCTACTTACTGTGCACATTTCTCCTGAAACGTTGCTGTAGGTGTTGAATTTGGGGTTTGATCTATAGATCCAGGAGGTAAAGTAAGATTTAATTTATTCTTGGACATCTTTTCATTGACTATACAATATACACATTATTTATAATAAGTGATTATAACATTATAAAGTATTAATAAACGTTTAATTATAAAAATAATCTAAATGGGAATAATAAGCTTTAATAACCAATAATAAATATCAGCTGGTTGATGCTGTCAAAGTCAAATGACCAGCAGTGTCGCCTGTAGTCATGCTAAAGATAATCATCTATGGATATTCGAGAAAGGTAAAAAGACAATGGTATAAGTTTTCTCTGTCTCTCTCTCATACAGGTACATATTATCTGTGATATTAGTGTCGACTGAGTATTATTCTGATGTAGTGATGATGATTCGCGTGATTTGTTTGACCAAGGATCTTTAGATATTCATAGAAAAAGAAACTAATAAAGACAATGCTAAATGTTAAATTTTGTCAGATAAATATATCGATATATCTCTTGAAATATCGATGTCGTTTTTATTGATCACTTGACAATTTGACATTTGACCTTAGTTTATAGAATCTCAGAATTTGACATATTAGAACGATCGCGAATATTCGATACTTTGACAAGCAAGATTCGGTATAATTCGTGAACTTTCTTTTTTATTTTACGATTCTAGCGACGTTGTTCAGGTTCTCAAAAATGCAGACGCCAGACCGCAGGCCGAGTGAATTTGTCTAGAACAAATACAATACATAATTTTAAATAGCTAGATATTAAGGGATGCAAGTTTTGTGCCATTAATAAATTATATTAGGATAACCACTTCTCTAATCTGGGATAGACTACAGTAACTGTCACAATATCGATCAATATTTTTATGAAAATTGAATAGGTAAATTAGTTGAACTTCTTAATAAAAACCACAGAAACATTTTAAAATAATCAACAAATTTAATAAAATAAATACTACTGTAAACATGATGCAGTTATCTCAAAAATGATAACAGCTTTTTGGATACGTCAATGATTATGAAGAAAATAGGTACTTATAATATCTATCGCTAGCTCTTTGTCAAAGATTATACACTATTCTAGTGTATTCTGGTGTATTCTATCTTTGAGTACCTACCTAGGTACCTATTAAATATAAGTAGATACGTGTATTATTGTTTCAATACGAGGCAATAAGTACATATACTATATAATTATTAATATAATTTTATGTAGGTTGTCACAATATGACCTGTTTTACATTAAATATATAAAGATATTAATTTATTATACATTTATTACGTAGGTACCTACCTAATTTTTAATGTGTCCTCGTTTATCTTATTGCAAATAAAGTTATTACGTATAGGATTCTGTACATGGTCATAAAACTTGGGTCCTACCTCATACTTACTTATAGAAATCAAAAATATTTTTATTTATATAGGTACATCCAAACTTAATTTTTAATGGGGTGTAGTAATTGGACAATTATGATTACCCTCTTATTATAATATAATAAGTAATACAGAAAAAAAGCTTATTAATTCTAGAATTTAAATTACGCGCTTGAAATGTCAAGAGATGAAAGAAATGAAGTTTCTTCATTGGAGGCGGTAGAAGGTAGCATTATTTATATTTTATTCATGAATTTAATCTATTTGTATTGATTTATTATCTTTTATACATTCGTAGGATGTTTTTTTTTTCTATTCTAAATGTGCTAGATATTTTAAATAACTTGTAATTAACCAAAAATGTATTAAATATGTTTTAATGTTCTTGGCCAATAGCATGTTACGGCAATGTGTTTCCAGTAAATTCCAGAATGTTCATGACTGTTCGTGAATATAACCTTTAAATATATAAGGTAAAGTTGGGGCCGCGAACGGGAGTGTTAAACTTACAACGAAATCGATAAGACGTGTTATACGTGTGTTATAATAATCGTATTTTAAGTAGAAGTTATAATAGAAAGTTTTAAGTGTTGTTTAGTAATAATAACGATTAACAATGGGAAAGGATTACTATAAAATCCTCGGTATTGCTAAAGGTGCAAGTGATGACGACATAAAGAAGGCGTATAGAAAGTTGGCATTAAAGTACCATCCTGACAAAAACAAAGCAGCTGGAGCTGAAGAAAAGTTTAAAGAAGTCGCGGAAGCTTACGAAGTGTTATCAGACAAAAAGAAACGTGATATTTATGATTCATATGGTGAAGAAGGACTTAAAGGAGGTATTCCAGGAGGTAATACAGGTGGTGGCGCTCCTGGAAACTATTCATACACCTATCATGGCGATCCACGAGCCACATTCGCTCAATTCTTTGGAAATTCAAGCCCATTCTCATCATTCTTTGACTTCGGTAATAATAGAATGTTCAACATGCATGAGGAAGAAATGGATGTGGACGATCCGTTTTCGCTAGGTGGTGGAGGAGGCCCACAAAGACCAGGCGGGCCTGGAGGTGCATTCCGTAGCCACTCCTTTAATTTCCAGAATCCTAATAGAGGTAAAGACAAAATGCAAGACCCACCTATAGAACATGATCTCTATGTATCATTGGAAGATATCACAAATGGTTGTACAAAAAAGATGAAGATTAGCAGAAAAGTGCTACAGGCAGATGGTACTTTAAAGAAAGAAGACAAAGTATTGACTATTAACGTAAAGCCAGGTTGGAAAGCAGGAACAAAAATTACATTCCAAAGAGAAGGTGATCAAGGAAGAAATAAAATTCCGGCAGATATTGTATTTATCATCAGGGATAAGCCTCATCCTCTATTCAAGCGTGAAGGTAGCGACATCAAATACACGGCAAAAATATCTCTCAAACAGGTAGGTTGTTAATAATTAATTGTATGCTTTATCTAAAAATTTTGCACACAGTTTCGATTAAATTTAGAATTTCAATATTGGTCTATATTTAGACAGGCTTACTTGACCTACTCTGACGTGAGTTTCCAAAAATAAGGCGGGATCTATTTTAAGAAAAAGGATTTTTGATGTTTTATTTAATTTAACAAAATTTCGTGATAAAAACTAAGTAATAGGTATTCTTGCAATTATTTAAATTCAAGGTCTTTTATAAATTAATGTCATTATAACCTTACGTTATTAGTTAACTAAAATAGGAATTTTAAATGAATGCAAGAAACACAGCTGTTGTTAGTCCTATGAGTTACGAAAGGATCAAACATTTTTTAGGTTGTATTATATAGTACCAAGTATGATAAAATTACTAAGCCATGCTTGGAACATTTTATTTTGGTCAGTAAGTCGTCTGAAGCTTAGGATATATTTCTAAATATCTGTGTTATTTACAGGCATTATGTGGATGTACAGTAGAAGTCCCAACAATGTCCGAAAAGACAATTCCGTTACACTACACAAATGAGATCATAAAACCAAACACAGTAAAGAGGATTGACGGCTATGGACTGCCATTACCAAAAGAACCATCACGTCGTGGTCATCTGATCGTTAATTTCGACATCAAATTTCCAGATAATCTTTCACAGTCAGTAAAAGACATTTTATATGATACTTTACCTAATTAATATGTTCGATGCCTATAAATATATTTTTTTTTTTGTAATTTAATAATTTATATAAAAGTAAGAAATTCATCTTAAGTATTCGTGAAAGTTGTACGTTTTAGTACACGAAATGTGTGAGAATTTTTTTTATCTGAGGATTTGCTTAATATATTAACTTGTAACTGTGTAGGTACAATGATGGGAATATTTTTTGAAGAAATGGTTGTTTGGGAACTCTCTTTCAAATAGTATAGAAATAATGTTATTTATTATATTACTTCATTCATTTTTGTCTGATATCTCGACATATATTTTGACCGCGTTGATTTTTTTTTCATTTATGTTTAAATTATGGAATTTGGCATACCTAGTATGCAGTTATTATTTCTATACTTTAACAGTTTAAGTTGTTTGTAACCTTCTGATTAGCCATTTTTCCAGACACCATATCAGAAAAAAATGCCCACAGTGTATATAAATAATTCACCACGGCGCCGTTAGATTTATTATTACTAGGTTAAAGAATTAATGTGTTTATTATTAATGAAGTGGACAATTGATTGCGGTTTTGTCTATTTCATAGATTTTTTTTATTTCATTCTAGGAGTTTAATTTGATTTAAAAATATGTAAAAATAATTGTTTTTATTAACGTGTTAATAAATTATTTTTTTTAACTGACACTCCCTTTTGTTTTCATTTTGTAATTAGCAAAAAAATTGTCATATGGGATTATTTTGCAAGCACCCTGATGACAGGAAATTTATCTATATATCTATCTACTAACCCAGACATTCTTGTACATAAATTAAATAAAAATAATTAAAAAAAAAACAACTTTAACTGTTCGTTTCCTTTTTGAATCCAATGCCAGTTACCATTTGCGGAATTTTTATTTAGTACAATCTGTTAAGGTCAAACGTCACCAATGTTGTAGGTTTTAATTATGTATGATGTAAAATGTGCTTAATCGTTTTTACAAAATTTTATCCCTGACTACTATAAAAGTCTTTATTATAACGCTCTTCACTGCTTTTTTATTGCTTTATTATTTATCTCAAGGAAATTGTAACAGAAAATTTAAATAATATGCGATGAAAACTTCTTTGTCAATTAGAGTATATATATTAAAGAAGAAAATGTTGGTCAGTTTTGTTATAATTTTTGATAAACTAAACTGCTTATTTCATTTGATCATTGGTGGCTATTAAATTCAATAAAAAACATTATGGATATGTTAAAAGGATTTCATGTCCGTAAATATAATAAATGCAAAATAATTTAATGGCAAAGCGGACTAAAATGCTGGTTTTACCTACACAAGGAATTTTGTTGTTAGATGATACGTGTTTACATGTGTCTACTGTTGTGTATCCGATTGTGTTTAAATGCAGGCCGATATTTGTAGATGGGCAACGACTATGGTACTCTAACGAGCTCATAACAAGAGCGAAACGAATTCGTCAGTATCTGTCATTTTATTGAAAAAATACATATTATTTTCTAGATCAAATAATTGATTTTTAACCAACTAATAGTAAAATAGAACATTTCTAAAACTCAACATCTGGCTTCTGGTCAAATAGTATGATATTTTGTTAATTTGCAGATAGGCGCTGCCATAAAATATTTTATAGGATTAGTCTTATTGGGAGGACGGAATATAGCACGGCTACAGAGTTTCAGAAATCTCACATGATACACCATTTAATAATTGCTTTAGCTGTTTCTATTTGCGATCTTCAAAACTGAGAAAACCCAAACTTTTAACCGTTACTATCTAACACACGCGGATTTTTTTAACAAAGCTCTTGGATTGATGAATTTTTATAGAGTGACTCCAGTTCAAACGGGAGCTCCGACAGAATGTAGTTGCAACTTGCGATGCACTCTAAATTTGTCTAAAATATCTTAATTCATACGAACCTTAGCAATTGTTGAAAGTCTCTATTATCGTCAAGCTTACATAGTTGTTGACATATCATTAGTTGGCCTATCGGTTTTCAGGAAGGAAGAAAAACAGCAAAAAATTAATAGAGGTGTGTCACTGACCCCATAATGCAAAATTACCAACACAGATTTGCAGATACTCCCTCTAGCGGGGCGCCTATATTTGAAATGGGGTTGTTTAACGAAACAGGACTTAATTCCGAGGATTTGTCTGTCAACCGCTATACTTTCACCAGACGGCCGTGTTACCAGCAGAAACTAGATGTCGCCAAACACATTCATTTTGTTGTTGTTGTTACAAGCCCATTTAAAAAAATTAATAGTTCGTATAACGGTAAGTCCCAATAATTATAGTTTATGGATAATAACAAGCAGATTAAACTTGCAAATGAACAACTGATCTGAAGCGTGAAATTCCCATTAAGTAGATATCGGCACACTAAATAATAAATCAACTAATTAGTACACAAAATTACTTTTATTCACAGATGATCCGAAGGAAAAAAAGTCATATTAAGCTAATTACTACCTAATGCTTAAAACGATTCATTTTGTAATAATCATAATATATACAATATTTATGGATAAATATAAAAAATAAAAAGATTGCCTGTCCAAAAACATTTATTATTATTATTATTTTAAAAAAATATCTAACTCACTACTAGGTACATAATAAAGGCAACCAATTTTCTTTTCCATCTAAATAAAAGATAATTTATAAATCACATATGTGTTGTTATACTCTTTGCCTCACTAATATTCTACTTAATCACTAACTATCCTGTTCTGTGTAACATTTATTTAAAGTAATCATTATTATTGTGATATAAATAAATTTCCTTAATTGTATTTATAATTACTTACAATGAACCTAATAATATTTAGTAGTTATATATACAATTTAAATGGTTTAAAATTTTTTGTTTTCTTGATTAATAATCATAGAGCATAGAAGTAGGCAAAAAAAATCAAAATAATAATCATACTACCGGGCCCGCCAGTGAAGTGGAAAATTCTAAAAGTGAATACTCATGAGGTAACTTTGTTACTTGAAAGCCACTGACAAACTTAAACAGGCGTTCAGCAGCAGCAGTTTCAATATTCCACGCCATGCATTTGTGTAACTGGCACAAAAATTTTCAGAAACTGGCTTCCACATTAACCTTGATGCATAAAAGATCAACAAGGTATATAAGGATGTAGTAAAACATTAAAAGTATAATTGTTTTCTTGAAAAATTGGATTATTTTAATTTCCCCATCCTACAGGCGGACCCTGCATAAAGCTAGGAAATTTACGATGTAAATAATACTCTTTTAAAAAGATCTTAGGTGTATAAATCTTCCAAAAACCACAACTTTTTCGTTATTAAAACGTGAAAGAAGAAACGACACATTCTCTTGTATCGTCTTGAGTTGATTGCGTAATATTGCAGTACACCCTTAACGACATTACTGATTTCGCAAACTAAAATTGGTCCTAGTTGTACAAAGATCAAGAGTAGTTAACAACCTTACTTATTCAACAGTTATTGAGTCGAAATATAATCGATATATGCTTTAAAATAAAACCCCGAACAAAATGTAGCTAAAATAATGATTCTTTAGCAAATATATATAGAAAAGTAATTCTTACAAATTGAACACATATTCATACTCCACTGGGAATCCAAACCCAGGACCTTCAATTTATTGGCTGGACTCTGACCAACTAAACTAAAAGTCTTTTGAAAATATCATAAAATCATTGTGTAGTAAAATAAAGATAAACATATTTCCATATTCCAAACAACTCCACTATGCAAAGGAATATTCATTCAAATACATTATTATTAATCAGTCTAGAAACCGTAGAACCAATTATTATCAGTTCAAAGCTCCGAATTCGGCGATATCAAGAAATTACAATCCTTACTGGAAGTCGCACTATGCAATTGGGTACATAATATGGCTGGTTTAAATTGTTGCAATAAATAAATATGCGTCCTGAACAAATCCGTCTTGAGACAAATTTGCTTCATGTGGCAATTCACGTGATAATTTGATATAACTGAAAGTGATAGATATAATAGTACCAGTAAGTGTGCTACAGCTTGTATGCATCAATATCCATCTCATTTTAAACACTGGCATTTTGAGGAAACATTCCACTAACAGTGGCGTAGAAAGTCATTTTTTTGATCCAATTTTACCAGATGAAACAGTCTTCTAGTTATGTGTAAACTACTTTCTATTTAAGTAACCTTATCAGTAATGTGTTAAAGGAGAAGGGCGAAAAACTACTATATAAAATTTATCCAGAAACAATATATTAAAAAAAGAAAACATAAAAATAAAAAGAAATCAAAAAATACATTCATAACGGTAAAATATTTGCGAAAACATTATAATAGCTAAATGGATTTGAACTACTAATCATTAGTAAAAATCAAAACAAATCGTATATATTACATGTCACCGTGCATGCTAGAAACAAAATTGACATGCACGATGGGGCATAATTTTTTGTATGGTATAAAGTGGCGCAATAATACAGTATACAGGGGATGTTGCTACGAATAGAAAACTTTAGTAATAATATACAGGAAGAAATCAAAAGTACAATTAATATATTATAAAGATATGTAGTTAATAAAAATATTTTTAAATAAAATCACAGACTATAATTTTTCTTCTCTCACGAAACCAACTATGCTTTTTATGATTGAAACTTTTCCGTACATCCAAAGTTGTGATTTCCTGTCTAACGTGCCATCATCAAGTTTGACTTGATCTGTAAATTAAAGGGGCTTTAAGAAAGACGTCGCCTGTGGGAAGAGGTTACTACTATTGCAGGCTGGCACAGATCTCCATAATTGATAAATTATATGTACAAACCACCCTCGATGAGTCCATCACAGTTCAATCCGAACATGCATCAATATCAATAGTAAGCAAAATCCTCTTGTTGGGCTTTGTCTTCCGATAATTATTATCACTTTTAGAATTTTATTTTCTATACAAATTTTACATAACTACTATTAAATTTTCATAACAAATAATTGTAATGTTGACTTCATCCTGTGCATAGAACATATATCACAAAAATAAACCGTGTTATATTACATTAATTACATAATATACTTTCGTTACCTGTCCATTTTCATACTAACATAGTGTTCAATGAACGCGGCTTTTCCCTTACACTAGGAAATATTATCACGTGAAGTGCTCGGTTGTGTCGAATCAGGTGATCGGGGACTACTTGAACGACTATTATTCTGCGACGCGTTCACATTGCCAAAAGTCGTGGTTCTCGAACAACTCATGCATATGTAGTCTTCATCTTCATTGATATCTTCAGCGGATAATCCGACACAAACCATATGGAACCATTGCTCACAGCCACCGTCACATTGAACCCAATCCACGTTTTGGCCAGTTGGTTTTTGACAACCCTTTGCAGCGCAGTCTTCATCTTCACTGTCGCTATTGTCAGACGCAGTAGACTGGAATCGCCTGGAGCGTTTTCCTCTTTGTTTCTTTTGGTTAGATTCTTTATTTACGTTATTGATAGGCTGTTTGCGAGCACGAACCTTCTTTTCGATATCTGCTTTCACGCCCTTTGCTATTTTCTTCGTAGAATCAACTACATCGTCTGAATTACGTTTCCGACCACGTTTCTTTGGCACCACTTTCAAATGTGCCTAAAAAAGAAAGCAACCTTGCTGTAGTTTATTATATATTAACGTCGAAAGGCTAGATAATAGTTTAGAGCCAAATAACTTTAGTAATTTTTCGAACTTTATAACGAAGATATAGTGATTTTTGCTTTAATACCTTGAGAACTTGCAACTTTAGGAGGAAATAGCCTAAGTACCTTTTCAAAAGCCACTACAATCCCCATAAATGTCTTTTAGCAAGAATAAACCCTACGGATTACCGAGACGAAGGAGTCATTTGGTATGATTCCCTATTCGCTTGTCTAGCTAAGCGCGAATTTATATTTTAATTACATATCTTTAATATACTTACATCACAATCCATTAGCATAATGTCCCGTTCAGGATCCCTTGAAGCCAAAATGAGTTTCCATAAAGCAAACGTCTCATCCAAGTAAACTTCCAACAAATCACCTTCTGTAAGTAGATCTTCAATCTGTTTCTTCACATCTGGAGGAATACGCAGAACATAATCTTCTCCATCGTCTTTTGGAAGATGTAGTGAATAAGCATGTTCACCCATTCGATCATCAGAATCCATCGAACAATCATCTGAATCATGATTTCCGGTGTTACTAGTAACACCATCTTCATTCACACCACTGAAGGGTGTAATTTCTTGTACTCTTTGGTGCAGTTCTGGATTTTTCGAAGCACGTTTTAATTCTGTTGAAATAATTTTTTCTGTTTTCTGACGGGCGGCAGCCTCGTTATATCTTTGGCTAATACTGTTTAATTTACTTTTGCATCTCTCGACTTCCGAATGTTGAAGCAACTGCCTGGCGCGGTCCTGCCAATTCATGGCGCGTTCAGTGAGGCACTGCAATGCTTCACCTTCTGGAACTCGTACATAAAGTTTCTGGAGTGACATTAAGAGGTTTAAAATGACATCCAGTCTAGGACGTTTAGTTCTTTGACAGTTAGGGCATAAATATTTGCAGTCTTTAAAACCTAAACCAATAGCGACGTTAGTGAAGTTTGTTTTAAACTTCGTACTAGCTATTTTTGGTAACTGTGTGCATGATAAATGGAACCAGTCGTGACATAGTTCGCATTTCATCATCACGCCGAATAATCCTCTGCCGCAGACGCAATAGTTGAAGTTATCATTTGGATCTAAAGATTTTTGTCTATTCGTCATTCGCAACCTTTTGATCATCAACATTTCCGATTCTTCAGCTTCCTTAAACAAAGCTACGACAGTTGCTGGATCCATAGTGTTTGTCAGGGAAATCGAATTTGTCTCCTCCTCTGAATTTTTTGACTTTTTGGAGTTTTTCATGTTAGGAAATGTGATTCTTGGTGATAAAGCTTCCATCAAAGTACATGACGAATTTTTCCGTAAAAATGATTTACTAGTTTTATCTTTCCAACTATTAGCTAAAATTAAGTATTCGTTCATTCGATCAACTTCAACTAAATGTAACGTTAAATTTCGACCCTTTCTGATAAGTTCTTCCATTGCACTGTAGTAGGGGTAGTACTCGGCTGAATTCATTTCTTCCAACTGTCTTAACCAGTCTCTTGCTTTCTTCATAGCTTCATATAATTGACTTTCCGTTGGCAAGTGACAGGAAATTTTTGAAGCATCTTTCAGCAGTTTATCAACTTGAATTAGAATATTTGCATCTGTACATTTCAATACCTCAGTCGCCCGCTCTTCCCATTCCTGGCTTTGTTTCAAGAGCAGTTGCAGATTTGAGAGTTCCTCCTCCATCTCAGGATGCGGTGGAACCTGACATCCACTTTCAATAAGACTTCTAATATTATCTAAACCCATGACATCTGATTTATTCCTATAACTATCTAATTCCTTCAGCCATTGAACTTGCTTGATTCGCGTTTGAATTAATTTTAAACCAGGTACTTCAATGCATAGTCCATTTCCATGTGTAAGGCATGCTTCTAACTCACTTAAAACATTTTCGCTCAAGGATTGATTCAATAAATCTTTACTTGTTTGTTCGAAATTTTGTGTTTCTTGAAGCAACATCCTGATGCTTTTAGCTTCGTCTAGGATACAAGCTAAACTATCAATCTCTTCGCAGAATAATGTTAATTCATCAACTGTAAGTTTATACTTAGCTTCATTAGAATTCCTAGTTCTAGTTCTCACTTTGTTCAAATCTAGTTGATGAATAACGCTCGCGCATTTTTCTGCATCTATCACAGCAGTTGTCAATCTTTGCAATAACTCACATTTAGGGAACTTTTTACCATCAGCCTCATTTAATAACTCTTTTAGATCAGATAAATTTAATGTTTTTGGAGTCGTTGGATCCAATGCATCTTTAACTTTCGCTACCCAATGATCGAAAGATTCTGCTTTCAATTTTAAAGATTTTAACATAACCGGTAGTTCATCTAAAGTGTAACGATAACGTAGTGTACGACTAGCTGGAGGACACTCGCATAAATTCTTGTAATGCCGGAGGCAGACCAAAGTATTTGGTGAACACGAACAAGTCATCGCTGACAGGAAACACGTAGTTTTACACACTTCGCATTGTCTTTCATCGTCGGGAAGTAGCTCGAAAGCTTCACGTTCTGCATTGGTAACGCCCTGTAACAAAAAGAAAACACCCATTCATAGATTATGAAATTTTTGGAGATCGAGAAATGGTTTGACAATAAGAAGAAGAAAACAGAGTCGTTAATTATTTTGGTATGTCCCCGATGAGTGGATACAGTTCCTACCAACCCTCACAGTGTAATGAATGCCGCCCCTGCCTCCGGAGAGAACGCTTATGTTACTCCCGTCTGAGTAACATAAGCGTTCTCTCCGCTCTGGTTCTTTTAAGATGTGTGGTCTAGAATGAGCCCTTCCTTTACCTCCCCGGACATTCTTACGATTTCACCTTGAAGGTACAGTGGTCCCTCTGTTTTCTTCCTCCTGGTGAAAGCGATTGTTGCTGGCTTGGGCTCATTCTTAGTCCCTGTTCGAAAGTCCAGTTTGTTGCTATTTCAAGGGCCCGTACTATGCTATTATGGCTTCAACTTTATCGAAGCTAATCAAAAAAACTTGAATAGTGACTAAACTTACCCAATCTAAAAGAGTTTTCCTCAATTTCTTTTCGGTGTCAACCATAACAAGCATATCTTGATAGGTAGCTGCAGCAATGGTAATATCCAATTTATCATTGTCTAATGCCATTTTACAGACCAATTCGTCGTGAGAAAATACACAGAATCTACGTAAATGGGAATAATGAAGAACGCACTCACGACCCATACGCAACCAATCAGCAGGTGCAAAATTAACAGCTTCCGCAAAATTATATCTGGAAAGAAATCAGAGTAAAGTATAAAAAAGAAGTTCTCAAACAAAATTAGATGTGTAATATTGAATAGAAAAATAAATACCCCTGATTAAATCCAGCATGATATGCTCTTGGAAACGTAACAACGAATTCTCCAGCATGTTGATCGGTTCTATAAACTGGAACACCAGCATTCATGAGAATATTTGGATTCATAATTGTCACTAATTGATGTAAAAGATCTGGTTGCGAGTGGAACAGTTCTGGAGCAGCTGACTTCATAGTTTCTTCAAATGCTTCGGCTTTACTACCTGGTACACCATACCAAGTTTTCGCTTCACCCCAATGCAGGTAATTGATTGAATAGCTCCAGTGGTCTTCGTTGTGCCAACAGAAAGTTGCAAAGCACATACCAACATACATCCATGGGACCTAGAAAAATATTTATATACCTTCCAACTTTGGGATTTTCGGTAAAATACTGACCTTCATGCCAGATATGTCAGCATTGATATATCCCAAAACAGATCCTTCCAGCACTGGTAAATTATTCAAATTCCAACTGGATTCCGCATATTCTTTATCACCCTGTAATAGATTTGATGAAGACTTTGTTGGAAAGCCTGAACCATGATCCATCGTGTGAAGATCTGCGCCATATTCCACGGTAACGTCTTCATCTATTGAAGAGACAATTCGCCAAAATTCTCTTTCAACTACGTTTGTTGGTACCATCTGAAAAGTTAATTCATCACTATTTAGGTCAAAAAAGTACAGATACAGCTTTACGTAAATCAGTAGATAAAAAGAAACCCTAGCTGCAGACGATATCTCAAGAGTGACGGGGAAGTCTATTGACAGTTCCTTCGTTTGTACTCGTATGAAAACAGACTTACATGTACTGGCATATTGAAATAATCCGACTTAAACTGATCAGCCATTTCACCAAACTGTTGTAACGTATATTCGCGTTGGGCTTGCTCAAAACCGAAGGCTTCAGTTGGTTTGGAAACTTCTTCAGCTACACACTTAGGACAGCGCCAATCTCCTTTCGGAATTTCTGATAAAGGTGGCATTAAACAGAACGTATGATAACTGTCATCGCATCCGTCACACAAAAGCATGTATTCTTCCGAATCGCCTCGATTACAGTTGTGGCAAACATACTTAGCAAGCTGAAATAGAAAATTTACTATTACATATCTACATATTAGTAAAATCCCCAATATAAACTAATTGGTTCGAAATAGCTTCAAATTAAATTAATGTTTCGACTAAGTTTTCCATCCTCAAAGCAATCAACTACTTATTTATGTTAAATTCACTATTGCGATTACTTACGGGATCAAAATCGTATTTAATTGATTTACTTCTGGGTTTAGCCTCTTTTCTTTCATCATATCCAGCCATTTTTGGTCCAGCTCCGTAAAATTGAAGCCTTTTTAGTTCCTTATTACCTGCATCATCACAATCATCAGACTTTTCTTCTTTTATCTTAAGTTCAATCTGCAAAACAAACAAATAAATGTTTTTAATCCACAAACAATTATATGTTGTCTTTCGGGGTAATTCTAATTCAAATTTTTAGTGCATTGAATTTATTTTCAGTCGTTGCCGCTGAATACACTATTCACTGACTTGAGGATGATTTGAAAAATCGAAACATCAACTTATAATTTTAAGTATTTCCTTTTAATGAACCAACTACAATTTTCGATTTTACAATAGAATCATCAAATTGATAAACCCAAAGTATTGTCAATTACAAAATAAAAAAGTTGTCAGAAGTGGGATTATTAAAAAAAAGTGCGAGTTAGACTCGGTTCCGTCGCATTACCACACATTTCACTAGAACAAAAACAAAAAATGTACTGAACGACAACGGCGCGTCGCATGTATTCAATATTTTTCTTGGAACACCTGGTATATGTGATTATTGAAATTGACAAATAGAGATGTATAACATAACGCCCTCTGGTTGCTGATTGAATTCTGCCTTTTTGATGAGCCTATGCTACGAGGCATGTTTTTAAATTAAGTACCGTTTTGGAACTCCCCCGTTATAGCGCTGCGGTCGGCAATTGGCGCATGCACACTTTGTACCGGTATCTGTCGGCAAGCCACAGCCGTCATTACGAACCCATTCGACAGTCTTAAAGGTTGTTTACGAGTGATGGGATGGTAAGGAAACCGGTGAGAACCTTTAAAGATGGCCGGACGAATGTGGATGACGAGGCACGACACAGAGGATTTACGATATCAGCGTTATCTTGTCAGTTTCCTAAAGTGTCAAGAAGTGTGATTTACGAAATTGTGTCAGAACGTTTGAAGTACGCACGCTCGGTTCCGAAAATGCTGACGGAAGTCACGAAAACAAACGTGTAGCCAGTTCTCTCACATTCCTACTAGAGCGGTAAAACCGAGAAGGTGACGAGTGTCACTGGCCTTCGTCACGCCAGAATCCAAACAACAATCCATGGAATGGTGCCGTTCAACATTACCTTCAAAAGTGAAGTTGAAGGTCAAACAATAAATGCTGTATCTTATTGTGAGACGTCAAGAAATTTGCGCCGAGCAATCCAAAACAAAAGGCGTGGCATGCTGAGCATGGGTATCGTTTTGCTTCATGACAATGCCAGGCCTCACACAGCAAATCAAACTCAAAGACTGATCCGATCATTTGGCTGGGACCAAGTTGATCATCAAACATAAAGCACTGATCTTGCGCCACGTGATTTCCATTTATACTTAAATTTGAAGAACCATCTGGGAGGAAAAAGCCACGATGACGCGAACGCTGTCAAAACGACGGTGCTGCAATGGTTATCCAGTCAGGTGGCAGATTTCTTCGAGAAAGGATTGCAAAAGCTGGTTGTACGGTATGACAAGGGTCTCTATATTCACGGAAAAATAGTTTTTAACCCAAACAAAAATCAATATTGTGTATATTAATAATCGTAAAATTAAACTTACATCAGTCTTATCCGTTTTTTCATGAATAAGCTCAACACGTTTTGATCGCCGTGCATTCTTGTCAGATGGAGGTTTAACAGCCATCCTACCAATAATCCCGTGGGGTTTATAATCTTTGTCATCCGCTTTCTCACAGTTTTCAGGCGTATCCTCAATTTTCTATGCAGTAAAAATAATTAAAAAAGATGCCAATATATCAAAATTAATATTATAAAATAACTTACAATATCAACTTTCTTCCCTTCCTTAAAAACATCATAAGGATAAAGAAGTCTCTCGTAATGTTGCTTAAGTATACCCCCTACGCTTTTCCCAACTTGATAACCCATTCGTAATGAAACTTTGGACCATTTTCGATTTTTTGAAACATCATCGAAACCACCTGAAAAATATTGCATTATACTAACGAACTGATCATCTATTAAGATAAGTCTCACTTACCTTCTAACATAACAACTCTATGCAACGTATATAAATCTAAAACTCGGCGTTCCACCATGGGTATTTTAAGTGACGAACCCTGCAGTTCCCAAAATTTTGCAATCTGGTCGAGAAAATTTAATTTGACACGCGTTTTCGCCTGAAAATCATTCAAGTTTATTTATATAAATCATTCACTATAGACATTAAGTTTACATACCTCTAACTCATTTAATCGTTGAATTCTTGGAGTAAACCTTAGTTTGTCGACGTCCACTGCAAACGGGGGCTGCCATCTCTAAGAAAAAAAATCATATTTTTTAAAATTGGGTTCCGATTTTACATTTATTTCGTTTTAATGTATAAAATGATGGAATCAATTAAATTTAAATCAAAATTATTATCATAGACTTTCTGAAATTCAATAACTCCTTAAAAGACTTTTAAATAAATAAATAAAGCAGAGTTTTTATAAATTTTTCAGGCCACCATTTTGAAATTACCTAATAGTTGAACCTCGTTACGAAATGTAAGCCCTGTCATAAAATTTGGGGGTGTTTGCAAAACGTGGTGTAAAATGTTCACAAAATAATCAACGGCAGGAATAGTTTCTCTATTAGCAAAAGGTTGCCTTAATTCTCTCGGTTGTTCTTCGACCGCTTATTGATATTCATAATATACTCGATAACTTTAGCTTAGATTTAGAATAGACACACAGAGCGAATAAATTACCGCCTACTAAAATAACTTCATGAATGATGCAACTCAATAACGTTTACAAACGTTTATAATTAAAACATTATGGGTGTGTGCACGGCTTTAGATTTAATCTAATAAAATATACCTGCGGATTTCAGTCCTAACAAGAATACCTGCTTTTTTTAACTTAAGGTCTATTTTAATATCGAAAACCAAATGTATCGCTGAAAAATGTTGAAGATTTAATTACTTAGGTACTACAATTAACGACTGAAATCAATAATACCATCAGATTTCATAACACATAAATTACAGAAAGTCAAATGAAAATATAAACACACATAAAAATTTTATGAAACACAATATCTATTTCCGAAAATATATTATAAATATTCGTTTTATAATTTAAGAAATACCTACTTAATTTAAATTTAATGTTACAATCCTTCCTAGACGATATTATTCGTTTTGTTAATAAAAGTTTCGATTACACCTAAGTATTACAATTTCAATATGTCTGCTTTGCATGGCAAGTTGATAAATAAAAAATATCAAAGTTAATATTACGAGGAATTTACAGGTGGAATGATAAAATACGGTGAATTATTTGATAACAGTTTGAAATTATGCTTACCCCCGGTGGCTTAATTTTACATATTCCGGAGTTTTCCGCAATAGGTCTAATTTTGGCGATGTATGCCAGAGGATCCAAAAATTCTTCTTCATTTGGGTAAAATACTGGAGCTTCACTAGGCACCTCAAACTCAAATGCCTCTTCCTTACACTGATTGTAATGTTCACTACATTTTACTGGTGAATTTTTCGAACTTCCAGGTCCAGGATGACATTTGTTTTGAATGATCCCGTTCATCAAAAACTGTTTGTCTTTTGTATTATTCATTTTGTGATTTTACATCATAAAAAAACTATAATGTAAATATAACCGATATATAGTTTAGGCAGAACACTTTTCTATTCATCCTGAAACGAATTCATTTTTACGGAAGTAGTTAAAAGTAACAAAATGTCACAAAAAAAAAGTTCGATCGCACACAGTGCAAGTACTTTTGCGTTTTGTAACTACGTAGGTGCAATTAAAAACCGAAAGCCGCAATGGACACACTATTATCGGAAAGTTTCTGTTGCCGTCATTAGATTTAGATCGAATTCACGTATATTAACAAAACTTGGATAAATCGAATATTTTGGCACTTAATATTTATTCACAATACCTTACAGTAAGTTTTGTAAACCCAGACTGGTCTTACATTTTACATTTACCTATTTCCCCCACCAATTATCGATTCAGAGATTATTAACACAACAAAGTCTTCAGGATGCACTCTTAGAATAAATAAAATTAAATGAGTTGATTAAAATAATTACCGCTATTGTGTTCATTAAAAAAAAATAGTAATTTATTTATCACTAAAAACACTACATTAGTAAATATGGAACCTTTTGTTTGGTTTAAAATTTAACTTCACATACATTTATCTAGGAGGTGACCAGTTTTAGAAATATGAAGTTTGCGTCACGTAGGCGCTAGTGTCGATCTGCTCAGAGCTGGCAACAAAAAATAGATAAACCGCACCAAAACTCAAAATATTTGAGATCCTCAGAATCTACAGTTTAAGCTCTTCCTTGAGTACATATATAAATTTTGATGACTAAAATATACCTGTTATTAATTCAGGAACCATGTTTAGTAAAAAAATAAGCAGTAGAAAAAACATTTAACGCATAATATATAACAAAAGATTAAATTTTCAGGTGCTTAATATCTATGACCAAATCGGAGCAGGTTGCCGCAACTTACTTGGAGAGAGTGTTGTAATTTTAATTTGTAATAAATTACGTCAATAAAGACGCTGTATTTAGGACTCTTTTCCCTAGTAAAATTAACAGCATATTTTTTCCCTATAATATAAAAATTCTCAAAACATAACTTATTTTAAATGCCAATTACTAAGTTATAATAAACCTCAAAAATGGCTCTTTATGTATTATTTATATTATGTAAGTTTTTGTTTGTAAATATCAATACGAAAGGATATACTATAAATACACCCCTTTGCAAGCTGTAATAACATAAATATGATATAAATAAAAGAGAGAATAATATAAATTTAATTTGTGCGCCTTTTAAAGATACCTTAAAAGAATGCAATGGACAAATTCATGCCCCCGCTAGTAGATGACGCTGACGGCAATATCCATTGTTTTGAGAAAGAGAGTGGAGTCAATAAGAATAAGTCTTTTAATGGGTTATGCAACACAAAATACATTGTCTCCATTCGTGCATTTACATTTTGAAATTTAATATTTTATCTAGAAGTGGTTTCCATTTTAGTTATTCATTGTTTTCGTTAAATATTTTGATACAAACAATATTCAAATTGTAAGTGAATAGAGCGTGTCTATTGGTTCATGTGTCACCAATTATATGTTCCCAACAAACTGACATAATAAATTGTGATTGGATACAATATAAAAACAGAGACAAACATATTTGACAGATCAGTCGTTGAATATTTTGCGAGGTTGCCGATTAGTTTTGTCTAATAATTACAATACCATAACATAAAGTTTATCTATATGTTTAGTCTGTATTTATATACAGATCACAAATTTTCTGATTGTAAGTTAAAGTCATTGTACAAAATTGTGACGATAGAGCACACTCATACAGATAAGTCGATTTCTGGCTAAGATTTAAAAACTACATATTTGATTTATACTTGGCAATGTTGGAGATCTATTACTATGTGACTATCGACTATCTACCATCAGTAATCTCTAATATACGTCAAAATATTGAAATTTGTCAAGAGTAAAAGTGGGGTTAAGTAGTGGGTACTTTAAAAATACTTGTTTTTAATTAAAGAGGTTTTGGCTGTTTTCTGAATTAATGAGGGAACTCTGTTTATAGGAACTTATTTTTAAGATTAATATTTAAGTATAAAGATTTGTGGTGATTTAGAAAAATAAGTGAAAATGGTCAGTCGACATTTATGTACTATATTAGTTTTATTATGTTTTACTTACAGTGAGTCTGCTGTTAATAGTAAAGAAGATGTAGTTAAGAAACAAAAACATAGCACACATTTACCTCCTTGTAAAGCGTGTAAAGTATTCGTTGATTCATTTCAAAAAGTGAGTTCGCTTGTATAAATATAGTCATGAATTTGTCTAAGGTTTTATTTTCTTTAGGGCCTCGATAGGACTGCTAAATTTAAGTTCGAAGGCGGTGACACAGCATGGGAAGAAGAAAAATTAGGAAGTTATGCATCAAGCGAAGTACGTTTTGTCGAAATCCATGAAAAACTTTGTTCTGAAGTACAAACAGGTAAAGATCAATGCTATATTCTTCTAGAAGAATACGATGAATTATTAGAGAAATGGTGGTTCAAAAAACAAAAACAAGAACCGGATCTTCATAAATACTTATGCATTGATAACTACAAAGTGTGTTGTCCAGAACAACATTATGGTGAGAATTGTTCACCGTGTCATGGTTATCCTGACAATATTTGTAATAAAAATGGAAAATGTAAGGGCGCTGGTACGAGAAAAGGTGATGGAAAATGCCATTGTGACATAGGCTATGGTGGTGATTATTGTGATCAATGTGCACAAAACTTTTATGAATCCTACAAGGATGAGAAGAAGCTGCTATGCTCACCGTGTCACATCTCTTGTGAAGGCTCGTGCACAAAGGCTGGGCCTTCAGGTGGGTTAAAACTTGATTTTATTAAAGAAAGTATATGTAACAATGTCTATTCTCTGTTTAGGATGTACCAAATGCAAAGCTGGTTGGATAAATGACACTGAGAAGAGCTGTGTCGATTTAAATGAATGCGCCTCTACCAAATCTCCCTGTACCCCATTACAGTTCTGTGTCAACTCCGAGGGGAGTTACAGATGTCTAGATTGTGACAGATCCTGTGCTGGATGTACTGGGGATGGTCCTGACATGTGTATCAACTGTGCTTCAGGTTACGTTAGAAGAGACAACATGTGCATTGGTAATAATAGATCGTTAATTTGAAATGGCAATTCGCTATTTTATGTATGTTTTAGATTCTGATCAAGAAAAAAGGAAGCAAAACGTATATTTCACGCGGTATTTGACTTATTTGGGGCTCTGCATTTGTACCTGTATAGTATTGAACAAGAACACGTATTTAGCGGCAATAATAGGACTTTGTGTAGCTGCTTACATTACAGTGTCTGAGTATATGTTAAATAGTCCCCCTAAAAATGATGTAAAAGAACAGATAGCTGAACAAGTTATGAAATCATTTCAATAACGTGCGTTTTATTAGTTTAGTAGTTAATTTTTAAACGACAGAATTAAATTCTAAGTAGAATTTGAATTATTGAGAGTATATAAATATAGTACCTATGTCATGTGTTATGTAAATAAGTAATTGTGTAATTTATTGATTTGTGATATTTTCCAAAGTGACAGTATGTAGGTAATTTTAAGTTATTTGTGTCCGATATGCTGCAACATTATTTCTACTTTAATGTTATTTTTTAATAAACTTTATACCACAATTTACGGTCTAATTTTGCATTGTGTGTGAGACTTGTAATTACTTATTATGTATATTAATTTAAATAAATTGATACACACTATTTTTTGGATACTTTTTCATCACGAATGGCTAATTTTATTAACGATGTAATATTTACCATTTATAATTGGTTTTCCGCTTGAATTTCACTGAATAAATTTGTGTCTGTCAGTTGATCATGGTACAATAAAACAGCTGGGGGGCTACTCTTGACAACTGCATTTTATGTTAGTGAATCGAGGCATGATCACTGGCCACTCAAATCACTTTCATTTTTATTGGAAAAGGAACACAAACGTATGATCTATTTTTACATTTTGTTTAATACAAACAGTGATTCTTCCCATTAATCATATAAGAAAATTATGTTCAGAGCATCGCTTTATATGCCAATACATTGGCGTTATGGCGTCCTATGTCAATTCAACGTTAATGAAAACAAACATAACCGGTTGACCACTAGAAATTGATGCAGTATCAAGTATCAACCACATGTCAAGTGTCAACTGTCCTGATTTTGTTTATACAATTTTCAAATTAATAATAAAAACATTTAAAGTTTAAACTGAAATAGTAATTCCAGCTAAAGTAATGCTTTTTGATTGAATAAAGTATATAACCACTATGTTAAGTAATTTGAAAATGCAATCAACGTTAAAAACAATTAAACTATCTCATAAGGTTACCACTAAATCTTTCGTCACAATACCATTATCGTTTCCTAATCAAGCTCGAGTGGTGATAGCTGGGGCCGGTGTTGTTGCGAATTCCGTAGCCTACCATTTAGTTAAAAATGGATGGAACGATATTATTGTTGTCGAACAAGGAAAAATTGGAAGTGGCACGTCGCACTTTGGATCCGGTACTCTGGGTTTATTTAAACCAATTGCACATAGGAATCTTATATCGTATAGTCTTAAATTATACAAAGAATTGCAAAGTATGGGGTATGACTTGCAGCTGAGACAATGTGGTAGTATAAATTTGGCTCAAACTAGAGATCGATTAATAGCACTGAAAAGGAGGATGGCGTATAATATACCCACAGGTTACTACTTACGAACTAAAATAATTGTTCTTTTAAAATGTAGTGTTTTTATTTTAGGTCTACATTGCGAACTAGTGAGTGGAAAGGAACTACAAGATTTACATCCTTATATAAATGTCGAAGATCTGCAGGGAGCAATATGGGTTCCCGAAGATGCCGTGGTCAATCCGAAATCTATTTGTGATGTTTTAGCAATGCTAGCACAAGAAGGCGGTGTTACTTATATAGAAAATACTGAAATTCTTAAAGTACTTACGAAAAACAATGCAGTTTACGCCGTTGAAACGGATAAAGGAAATATACACTGCCAGTATTTCATTAATTGTGCAGGAATGTGGGCCAGAGATCTCGGTGTTAAATGTACACCAAAAGTTAAGATTCCTGCCTATCCTGCAGAACACTTTTACGCAACTACTGGAACATTGATGCAAGGTTTGGGTTTATATTAGCATATTCTATAGTATTAGGTAACGCAAAAAGTGTATTTCAGGTATCGAAAATTCCACTCCAATTGTAAGAGATTTTGATAGTTATACTTACGCTAGAGAATATCATGGCGGTTTTATGGTTGGCTGGTTTGAAAAGGAAGCAAAACCAGCATTTGATAAAGCCCAAGTACCGAAAGACTGGCAAAAACATATGAAAAAAGACTTCGATCATTTCAGTAAGATACAGTTTCTACTCTAAATTATAAAATGCATTAAAATCAATATTTAGGACCACTTTGGGCGAAAGCTACTCATCGAATACCGGCTTTAAACACATGTAAAGCCCCTGAACTCGTTAATTCACCAGATAATTTTACACCCGATGGAAGATGGATTTTAGGGGAAGTCCCAGAAGTTAAAAATTATTTTGTGGCCTGTGGAATGAATGGCAATTCGTTACAAGTAAGAATTTTGAAGCTGCATAACTTTGTTTTATATTCAACATTAAATTTACTTTTCTTTCCTCAGTTTTGGAGAGGAAATCGTAATTTCCACTATTTATGTGTGATTTTTTATGATTAGAAACGTAAAGTTATATTTTTAGTTGACAAAAATGCAAATTGTGTTAGGGAGCTGGCGGTATAGGAAAGGCAGTAGCAGACTGGATAATTGAAGGAAATCCAAAACAAGATTTATTACCATTTAATGTACAGAGATTTTTGGATGTTCACAGTAATATCCATTACTTGAGACAAAGGACTAAGGAAATTGTGGGAAGGTATTATTTTATCCTTATTATTACTACTTAGTCTTTCCCTATTTGTGTTATTGTTCTTTAGACATTACGCTATCCTATATCCACACCAATGTGAATATAAATATGCTCGAAATCTGAGATGTTCGCCATTGTATAGTGTACTGGAAACTCGTGGGGCCGTCTTTGGTATTAAAATGGCATACGAACGAGCATTATATTTCGACTCAACATATAAAAGTACGTAAAAATCGCGACACAAGTTATAATTTATTAATTAAACATATCATTTAGAGGGTATGCCTAAACCAGAAATGCCAGAAGGTACATTCTTTAAACCACGTTTCTTTGAATTTATGAATGAAGAATATTTAGCATGTCGGGAAGGTGTTGGTATTATTGATATGTCGTCTTTTTCCAAAATTGAAGTTCAGGTATTATTTAAAACTAATTACTACGTATGCAAAATAGTTTTAAAATATTTTTTAGTCAGCAAATGATGATGTAGTACATTATCTGCAAAAACTATGTTCTAACGATGTAAATATTCCTGTGGGAGCTATCGTGCATACAGGAATGCAAAATGAACGAGGCGGTTATGAAAATGACTGTATGATTGTCAGGCAGTCCCCAAATAGGTAAGATATTGATTTTTTTTTTAATTTGCGTTCCTGATTTGATGATTTTGTGCCGTGTAAAATTTTTACAGATGTTTGAACTGTTATAGTTTGAAGAATGAGTGATAAAGAATGATTTTTATAGCTCTTATCCGTGATTGACAGAGCGGCAATGTTCTCTCAGTGATTCAAGCATGCACAACCAATCTTTCTATGCTCGCTGAGCTCCGGTATTCCTCAAGGATTCTTGTTTTAGATTAGATTCTTGTACGGGTTCTTGCATGCTGCGATAGACTGTTCATTTCTCCTGGGTTCAATAAGATTCATCGCACCTAAATAATCCTCAAATATTGTAACATTTCAGTTATTATATTGTGTCTCCAACAAGTCAACAAACGAGAATTTACGAATGGATGTCAAGAAATTTGCCCCAAAACACTAGTGTGACATTAAATGATGTTACGTCTATGTATACAGTCATAAATGTAGTTGGACCAAAAGCTCCAGAATTACTTAGCGAGTTATCTAATAGTAATTTAAACGTACCACCATTTTCGTATATGAAAGTGAACGTTGGTTATGCATCAGATGTCATGGTGATGTCGTTTACACATACTGGAGAGCCTGGATATTGTTTGCATGTACCGTCGGAATATGGACTTCATGTTTATGACCGGCTTATGTCTGTAAGTAGATTTTACTCTATTTTTTTGTTTGCTACAGCAATTTTTATTAATCGCTTTGTGCATATATTATAGAGTAGCCATAAATAACATTTAAATGCATTTGTACCCTCGCGGCGTTAAAACTTAGTCATTGTAAAATGTGTACAGCTTCAATTATCCGAACATCGAGGTTTTCCGGATTGGGAGTAGATTTTTTTATTGAGGAAAAAATAGAAATGGTACAAATCACAGAAAATATTTTCACTGCTTTTTAATTTAATTTACTAGAACCCTCGCATTGATAATGATGTCATAATTGGAGCATTCATTTTAATTTGTTCCCCTGTCACTTATGGCTTCGTCATTTTACATTTTGATGAACTTTTCTTCAAGAATTTGGAAGGTCATCTTCATCATTTTAAAACCAACCAACACTACATAACCACCTGTTATAGTTACGCAACTGAGGCAAAGACTTGCATATTTAGATGTAGCACCCGACTCATACGACCAGTTTTGAACCACAACTGTCATTCGGACCACTACTACAAGGGTTTAAATATTTTCTTATGAAATTTTTTGTAGGTCGGTAGAGACTATGGTGTTAGAAACGTTGGTGTCTTAACTCAAAGGTTCATGCGAATAGAAAGGTTCATACCATTTTGGGCAGAAGAATTATCAAGTATTACTACACCATTTGAAGCTGGATATTACTATACTGTAAAACTTGACAAGGTAATATTAAATATATAGATAGATTAAGCTTGAAATATATATTTAAAGTATATCGTAGAAAGAGAATTTCATTGGTAAAGCCGCTCTACAAAAACAGAAAGAAATTGGTGTGAACAAACAGATAGTGTTTTTCTATTTGAACGACATTGATCCTGATGTGGATATATGGCCTTGGGGTGGAGAACCACTCTATAGAAATAATGAATTTGTTGGTACTGTTACATCAGCAGGGTACGTATTAGACGGCAACCTTAGTTATTCACTTTATTGTAATACTATGTGTTATTTTTAGTTACGGCTTTACAGCAGGAAAATTAGTGTGTGTCGGTTTCATTAGAAAACCAAAAAAGTCACAAAATAAAATTGTAACGGCGGACTATATTCTAGCAAAAGATGCTGTTTATCAAATCGATATTGCAGGGCATCGATTTACAGCAACTCCGTATTTGCACGCACCAACTTTTGTTAATTTATCACAAGGCAAGAAAAAATACAGACCGACACCGATTAAATACAAAAGCGACATTTCAACTTAAAATTGTCTGAAGTTTTTTCAAGCAGAATTGCTCTTGAAACTATTTATTGAATTTCAGTTATTGAAAAATGGGACTAAAAGAGAATCTCGGCATATTTTTGCCAGTTTTATAGAAAACATAGATTAGCTTGTGCCATTAAAGCAATGTTTGACGTGTGATATTTAAGAATTTAGTGTTAGAATCATAACTTAACTACATATTTAAAACTTTCCTTCTAGTCAAAAGATATCGTGTTCATGACAAATAAAAAATATATTTGAAGCAAACTGTCATTATTCTTTTTTCTTTAAATATTTCTTGGCAGGTAAAATTGTAGGCCAGGTCGAACATTATTTGCAGAATCGCGTCTAAGAACCCCTAGCTACCTCGCAGCAGCTGTCCCAAACAATAACATTTTGAGAAATTGCAGAATAGACGAGACCATTTGGGTTTCGAATCAATGTTTATACATAGCAGTCCAGCTGATTCAAAAGCCCACAGAACCACCATATCTATTTTATGTTTCAGTTTATCAGGATCTTCGTCATATTTTATATGAACAAGTCCTGCTCAAGGATTGGTCGTTCCTTAAGGATATAGAGGACGTCAATATTGCTGTTGCTCAATTCTACCATCATCTTAAACATATTTTAGACATGTGTGTTCCGGTTTTTAAATCCCATTCAAAAAAATATAATTACCCTAGCTGGTATACACGCGATATAATATGTGACATACGCAACAAGGCAAGAAATTGGCGTAAATGGAAAACTTGCAAATCATTGACGCATTTTAACATTTTTAAAAATCTTCGAGCTACTATAAAGCAGAAGACCGATATCGCATATAGAAATTATGTTGCGGGCATTGAAAGCACGGTGAAAAGCGATCCACAGAATTTGTGGAGATTTGTTTAGAGCAGAAGGAGTTGTTCGGTTGGTGTACCGTTTGATTCATCAATTTCGGTTGGCATTGTCGATCTTCAGGATGTAATTTCCGCACTGAAAAAACTTAAACCTAAAATGACGTCAGCCCCTGATAATATACCATCATTCTTTTTAAGAGACTGTGCTCATGCCTTCGCTGAGCCACTGCACATTTTGATTAACAAGTCCCTACAGACTTGCACATTCCCGACTGCTTGGAAGATCTCTCGTATTTGTCCGGTCTATAAATCTGGTGCTAAAGATCATGTTGAGAATTATCGGCCAATTTCAATTTTGTCTAACTTCTCGAAGATTTTTGAGATGGTCGTGTATGTATACTTTCACATACACGACCATCTCAAAAATCTTCGAGAAGTTAGACAAAATTGAAATTGGCCGATAATTCTCCCAATATCAGCATGGATTTTTTACTGTTCGCTCACCTGTTCCCAACCTAACCTGCTTTACTCAGGATATATGCTCAGCTCTCAATAATGGCTTACAAGTTGATGCGATATACACTGACTTCTCGACTAAGCTGGATATCATGGGCTTTCAACACCGTACTGTTCAATTTTTCAATTCTTTTCTATCTGACCGCGAGCAATTTGTCGAATTCAGGGATTTTCGATCTTCATCTTTTACTCCTACCAGTGGTGCACCTCAGGGAAGCAATCTAGCTCCACTCTTATTTGCCATCTATGTAAACGACATTGCTGCTGAAGTCTCTAGCGACTATCTTTTGTTCGCCGATGATTTGAAATTGTATAGACCAATTGCTACCGAGAACGACTGCATATGCTTGCAACGCGATCTCGGTGAACTTGAGGAATGGTGCATTAGGAACAGGCTTCCGCTCAACGTCAGTAAGTGCAAACTCATGTCATTTACCAGAAGACAGAGTGTAATTAGTTTCAATTATACGCTGAATGGTGTTGTTCTTGAATCTTGTGAGTCAATAAGGGACTTGGGAGTGATCATGGATAGTGAAATGACGTTTGATACTCATATTGACTCTATTTCACAAAGCGCGATCCGAATGATGGGTTTTATTCTCCGCTCAACTAATGATTTTCAGGATATTGACTTTCTGCTTCTGCTGTACGTAAGTTTTGTCCGCTCTAGATTGGAATATGCCTCTTTTGTATGGTCTCCTTTATACCAGGTACACATCAATAAATTGGAGCGTATTCAAAGAAATTTTTTAAAAATTTTAGCTTTTAAGATCGATGGATGTTTCCCAGTCAGGGGCATTGACCATAATATATTGTTAAACAGATTTAATGTTAATTCATTGGTTTTTCGTAGAGATTCGAGTGGTCAAATATTCCTGTTTAAGCTTATAAATGGCATAATTGACTCCCCTCGCCTTCTGGAACAACTGCCCTTTAATTTACCGCAATTCTTTTCTCGAACGATGAATTTATTTAGAGTGCCGCGTTTCAACACCAATTATGCATCGAGATCACCTCTTTACCGAGCATGCCGAACCTGCGATCGTCTTAATATACATCGATCCGTACATTACTTTGACGGGTCACTGTGGTCTTTTTGCGCTGGTTTGTATCGGTACTTGAGCACCCTGGACATGTAGAGCGTATGGTGAGTTTGTCGTATGGTGATTTTGTTAACTTTATATTGCTTTATGGTGTATTTTTCTGAGCTTATGCTTTTTCGATAATTTTTATCAATTATTTAGTTTACTATTGAGATAATATCCATTGTCTAGTACTTAGAATTGTCTTGTTATTGGGTCTTGACCTGTTAGACAATAAAGTATGTATTTATTATTTATTTATTCAAATTGCGAAGTCTGCAGGTCTCCGTCGACAAACCAGTGCTGACAATCACTCATCATTTCGGCATTCATTCACAAAGCCAACAATCCTTGCAAACACTATTGATTGATATAGCATTCAACAAGGATATCCGTCTATAATTCTCGAAATCATCGGTGTTACCCTTTTAGGAATAGGAATTACAATAGCCTGTTTGAATTTTGATTGAAATGGTCCACTCTGAACTGAAAAGTTTACAAATCTCCACAAAATTGGAGCAAAAACACCCATACATACATCAAAGGAAAGAGTAGTATTATTAAAAACATTTTATTTTGTGTAAAAAATAATAAAACAATCTATTATTATTAGGTACATTTTGAATGTAAATATATACAGTAAAAAAAAGAAATTCCTGGAATCTTAAATCTATTTTATAAGGCAGATCACTTCAATAAGGCATCTTTTCTTTCTGATTTGTTTTGTAACACGCAGCATTCGAATAATTTATATAAAAATTAATTAAGTTTGCATGTATTCTGGTAAAAAGGTACTTAAAATTAAAATAATATAAAAAAATGCTAGAAAAAATAAACATATAACAAAAGTAACACTCCAAACATAATACTAAATGTAAAATCTCGATTGGACGGAATTATTATTGATAATATACATTTAAAAAAAATAAGTTATTGTGTGCTAACACATACAGTATTCGATATCTAATTAATAAACTACATACCTACTAGAATATTCTACAAAAAAACGTACAAACTATTGATATGATTACCAAACCCATGAAATTGGATCTAACAGTATTTGAAGAACTTCGGAAGTAGTCGGGATTACCTACGGCACATAAGAGTTAGTTATAAATAATATGTTATCAATTATATACTAATCATTTTATACAATGTCATCATGAGAATCAATTTTGAAACTTTTCTGAAAGAAGTGATATCAATTCAAATAAATTATAGAGAAAATTAACCATTTACGATGATAAATTATTCTAAAAAGCGGAAATATTAAAGAAGCAGAATTATCTAACCTAAAGAGCTCACATAGTAAGTACGATATTAAAAGTTAGTTAAAATGACCCACCCATTTGGAAAACCAACTCCGGCGAACTCATTCTACCATCTCCACCATTAGAATATGCTAAAACTCGAAGTCTATAAGTTTTTCCAGGGGACAGGTTATAGACGTGGCCTTCCAATCTTCCTGTCATCGGAATTAGCGTATCGTTCGCAGTACTCAAATCTTGATCAAACTCCCAAACCCGAATCTGGATAATAAAAATTAAACTTCATTATACCCAATATATATATATATAATATACAACCAGCTGACGGCCGGGTGTCGCCTTTGATATACACATAGTTGCAGTAAGAATAGCATACCAGACTTTATTTTTTGATGATTATTGATCTTACCTTAAATCCTTGCAATGGTTCTTCTTCTATAGAAGGTTGTACGTATCTCCATACCACTCTTATTGTTGAAGGATCCATTCCATATATTCTTACTGATGATGGAGGTTTTTGAGGTGCTTTCTTAAACGTTCGTTCTGTAATAAAAGTTATCAAATAGTAGTCTCGTTCTTGCCATGATATTTTTGTAAACTCACCGTAGTATCGTTCACTTTCAGGGCCTTCTCCAGCTGAATTGTACGCCATTACTTTAACCATATAAAATGTATCTGGTTGTAAACCCACAATAATAGCCCAGGGTCTGGTTGTTCTTGACAAATAGTATACGCTGTTTAGTTCATCGGTTCCATTTTTCCAGTATTTTATCTATTTACAAAACAATGCATGAATATTTGGAAATCTACACATTACCTCGAAATTTTGTTTTATATTCGCCACAGAAACTATTCGTTTATGGGTATTTTCCGAGAATCCAAAAGGGTGTCGAGTGGAACCTTGTAGAGCTTTGAACTTGAGGGTGACGGGATTTCCAAAATCATTACTGTCAATGGAAAACGCCATTGTCACCTCGTCCAAAAAGCCCTTCAAGTGAGGAACATCATTAAGACGATGCTCATGCAAATTTAGGCTGAGAAACCTGATAACCGATGAAGTTAATTTTCATTTGTGCAGTTCTGATAACAGTCCTGGAGGACATAGATTCATATGAAGTTTGCTTTCTTAAAATTGCCCGAAGAATCGTATTTTAGAAACACCCTGTATAGATTTGGAAAAGAACTTGGTATATCTGTATCTCACCCTGTATCCTATCAGTTTTCCTCGAACTTTCTCCCTGGTTTCTTCAACTGGCTCCCAACTAACGTTCAAAGCAGTTGAATTATGCTGTACGGCAACAACTAATTGTGGAGCTACTTGAGGCATGTTTTCCGCTGAGTAAATAATAGCCTCATTACTAATTGGCCCAGGTCCTACATCGTTGAACGCCTGAACTTTCACGACATACTTAGTGTAATAGAATTTATCTTCAACATGTACTACAGCCATATTAGTATTTCCAAATTCCTTTAATTTCAACGACTGGAATTCGACATCTTCGTTTAATCGCTTCCAGAACACCATGTAATAAATTCCAGGAGCATTTTGTTCTTCCGGTTTTAACGGTGTCCATGTTATTGTGAGATCTCCGATTTTTCCACCTCCACCGCCAACATTTCTAGGGGCAATTCTTGGTCTATCAGGTGGGGTTGAATGCCTAGGACTTGGTGCTGAATTTGGACCCATGCCAAGATCATTCCATGCTGCTACTCGGAACTCGTAAACTGACCATGGTGTTAGTATATTGTTGTTCTCGATTCTAGCTTCTTTTCTCCCTGGAATCAAATGAAATCATGATAATCGATAAGTGGAAATTCGGTCGATTGTACAAACATAAAGCTGGAATAGGAAGTTTTATTTTTGAGGGTTTAGTGATCAATCTAACCGCGAGGGATCTGTCTTCAGATTCGATTATAGTTGCTCTGCCTTTACGGCTACTGATCAGGGTCAATAAAGACCCACCCACCCTAAAAATTATGTTGTTATGACCACAGATCTAGAAAAGGGAGTTTCTAGATCTGTGGTTATGACTATAGGCGTACCGGGTAGCTTACCTTCGTGTAAAACGGTTTAAATTATTAAATAATCATCAAAAAAATATATAGTAATGACATTTTTAAAAAATTTTGATGAATCTCACGATTCACATGGAGATTATAGTTTTCACAATTAAATACCTGTATATCTATCGATTTCAGTGGGTCTAACGTCATGAGTAATATTCATCCATGTTGCATTCCAATTTGTCCGTCCACTGATAGTATATCGAGTTATTGGCAACCCATGATCAGCACCATCCGTCCATTGCAAAGTAAAACTTTCTTTTCTGATATTATTGACTTGTACACCGCCTGGTGGGCCAGGAGGACCTTTAATTGTGACGAAAGTTTTTGATAGGATTTTTCCCACAGCAGACATTACAATACATTCATATTCCCCTGCATCCGAGAATGTTGTGTTGATTATACGAAGGTAACCGCCGTCAACTATCTGTAAACGTAAATTTTCACAGAATGTTTAAAAACATAAACAACCAATTCAGTCTTACTTACCAATCGATTATTTGAGTTCTTAATATCATAGTCACGAATTCGAAGACCGTTATGTGTCCAAATATATGCAATATCGAGCATTTCATCAGTCACTGCATAACACTGTAAATCGATGTTGCTACCCACTACTTTTACAATGTCTTGGTTTAAATTTTCAACCAAACGCGGACCACCTAAAAATTATAAAAAAAAAGTATTTGTTAATAAATATTTACGACGAGTTTGCCCAACCCTAACTTACGTAAAACGATAAGTCGTCCTTTAGATTCATCCAAGCCTAACTCATTACTTGCTGTGCAAGTATAAATGCCTTCATCATCTCTTGAAACAGGACTAATAAATAAATTCCCGTTATCAAATATCTTTCTATGACCTCCAGAGCCCAATACATTCCCATCTTTTTTCCAAACAAATTTTGGTTTTGGCGCTGCTTCTGGGTTACATTTAATTGTTACGTTACTGCCCTCCGCTGCATATGCCTCCGGCTCCAAGGGATGTTTTTTGAAAGACGGTTTAAACGCTGGAAAATTCAGTTTTTATTTTAAATAATAAATAAATTTATTTTGGATGACTTAAACTTACCTAAAACTCTTAACTGTGCAGATGAATATCGTGTTTTTAAAGTGTTCGATGCTCGGCACTGATACATTCCTGGATCACGATCATCGTCTAAATACGCTATTGTTAAGACATTGTCTTGAATCTTGATTCTACCCTTGTCTTCCTGCTCTAAATTAATCATCTCTGCAAAATCAATATAAAAGCAAATTCTTAGTTAAACAAACATTATTTAGATATTTACCAATTTGTTTTCCATTTCGCCACCAAGTGTAATTTACATCTGGAATTCCAAAAGCCTCACATGTCCAGACTAATTCTCCTTTACTATCAACGTGCTTGTCCGAAAGTGGTATAGTAAAATTTGGTTCAGCTGTAAATAAAAATGATTTCATTTTGTGGAGTAGACTGATAATGCATAAGTTGAATTCTATTAGCGTCAAGAGCCCTAAGGCAAGGACCATACACGGAATCACCATAATTGAAGTGCGATAACACGAAGGAATCACAAAACATCTCCCCCAATCCGTCATTCAATAAGTGACGACAAAACGTAAATCGGTGTCAAGAATGACACCAAGATTTTTAGTCTGTTTTACAAAAGCATCCCCCATAGTAATTTTGAGTTCGTTCTCGAGCATCTCCCTCTGTTGCGGCTTACAAAACAACATTGCATGCGATTTATTGCAAAAGAAACTCGATGCAATCTATCCAAATCATAGATTTACGTCGGCCACGTCGGACGTATCAAGACAGAACTGTGTGTCATCTGCATAAAAATGAACTGTCCATACTTCACGCATGTTTATCAACTGAGAAGTATACAATGAAAAGATAGGGCCAAGAATAGATCCCTGAGATACACCAACCGTGATCTCAACCGGCCCAGAAAATGTATTACTACTTATTGGTCTATAATTTATTATCTAATTTCCATTGCCATTCTTAAATATGGGGGTAATAATGGAACTTTTTAGTTTACCTGGAAAGGTGTTATTTATACAAATATTAAAAATAGCTAAAATTAAAAGGATTTCATGTCCGTAAATATAATAAATGAAAATAATTTCGTGGCAAAGCGGACTAAAATGTTGGTTTTACCTACACAAGAAATTTTGTTTAATTTAGCAGGGCCCCAGTCTAATTCAATAGAACCAGACCGAGGCATGGGTCGACAGAGACTGACGAATTCGTTTCGCTCTTGTTATGAGCTCGTCAGAGTACCATAGTCGTTGCCCATCTACAAATATCGGCCTGTATTTAAGCACAATAGGATACACAACAGCAGACATATGTAAACACGTATCATCTACATGTACACAGTAATGCATATCCTATACCATGCAGAGACCGAACAAACTCAATGTATAGGTAAAACCAGTCGTATACGTACTTTTTTTGTTTTGTTTTAAACACTTCAAATCAAGATTACCTTCCGCTACATGAGGAATACACCAGTAAATGTCTAGATTATCATGTTAAATAATTTACCTTGTATACTTAAAATGACACTGTTCTCAATGCTAGCCCTATCATTATACGCTCGGCAAACGTACTCTCCTTCATCTTCTAATCGAGCTTTTTGAATAATCAATACTCGATTATGGCTGGTCAGATACGAATTTCTTGGTAAACTGCTACCCTTTCTGGTCCAGTTGTAGCTTGGCACAGGACTAAAATGAATTAAAATTAGTTTATTCGTTATTATATCCGATCTGATAGCATTATATAATTTTTACTTACTATCCATAAGAGACACACTCCAAGCGAACGTCTTTGTCTGCTATCGGTGCTTGAGGGAATGCTTTTGGGAAATTGTTAGCAAATTTGAGTTGTTGATAATTTGCTAAAAAAAAAACAATTCCTATTAAGTTACTCTATTCCCAAGTAGTGTCAAACAATTACTTACAATGAGGGTTTACTCGCAATGGGAAGAACGGTCCATTTCTTCCAGATGCTGAAAACTCTGACTGCACATTACAACTGTAATTTGCTCGATCGATAGTTTCCAAAGCCGAGAAATATAGAGCCCCGTCGTGAGATACAAATACTCGTTTGTCTTCTTCTACAAAGTTCGGAAAGTAATCACGCGACCATTGATACGTAACACTGGGAAAATGTTTCGGGGGGTCACAGAATATTGATTTGCCCCAGTTTTGTTCTCCACTCTCCGGCGATCGTTTCCAAACGAATTCCAAAATATATCCAAAATTTAATTGTGCACTTTCTGATATCACGGTACCAAATTTGTTCGATGCTTTGCAATGATAAGTAGCGTGATCTAGTTTTTCTTGCGGCTCATGAATTATTAATGTCCCACCACTAATTGTATAACGGGGATCGCTGAGCGGATCAATTTCTCGAGCAACTAAACGATCGTTTTCGTAACTTTCTCTGAACCATTTATAAGTTGGGTTTGGGTAGCCAGCAGCCAAGCAACTAAAAAAATGATATAGAAATAGCAAAATTTACACTCTTAGTACTCAGTAGACCTACCTCATTTCTATGAACATCTTATTCCTCGATGTGTCGTATATCGCGTCAATAGGCTCTTTAACAAAATACGGTCCTCTTGGTATCCTTTCGGGATCAGTAATATCGATACCATAAGTATATGTCCTTTCATCACCAATTAATCTTTGAACACTAACTATATTAGCCTCGCAAATAAACAACAGTGATTCATCACCATGAACAGGTTGAAATCCCCAATGCATTGAATGTTTTGAAAAGTTGTATGCCAAATAATCACGACCATAGGAATCGTTTTCCAAAAATGCACTATCCATATTGGTGAAAAGTGAGCCATCAGGATTTGTGTATGTACTTGAAGACTGTTTATTAGCACCGATATACCATCTCCTATGTTGTGGATCAATCTGGTTTAGTTGATGGATTAAAAATCCATGTTCCTCTGAACTACTTATTGACACTAGATCTGATCCGCACCTGTCCCGTTCCGGGCAATCAGTATAAGTCTGCAATATTTTATAATGTTATTTGTAAGACTATGACTAATAATAATAATTAGCTTACCTGGCAAATTCTCTTAGCGTCGATATACGGTCGCAAAGGTGATTTAACAAATTTATAACACGACTGTTGAAAATTGACCCAATATTCCGGACATTTCAAACTTTCGGGGCTATATCCAGAGAAACCAGTATTAGGATTAAAATTTAGGTTTTGATTATAATTGATATTATAATTTTGATTATTATAGTTTCTATCAAATCCAAAATCATTTGTTGAGGCTGGGTTGTTATAAATATCTTGGCACAAAACATTTACAGCAAAACACAGTTGCAGTAAATGTATTACCCAAAACATTTTCAGTGTTTTATTATTTTAACCTAAAAGTATAAACAAATAATGTACATTATTTTTATGTGATAAAAATACACTTACCAAGATGGTCAATAACAAAACAAAATTAAATAATAAGGAAATCTAACTTTAAAGGAATTATTTCATGACTAATACATTAATATATCAATCTTAGGTGTGGCAGAAAATAGCCATAAGCATAACAATTGTTTGTGTTTGATGTGTTGACTTTTGACTGACTTAATAAAATAAATAACCAAATTACCTTTATTGTTGACATTTATGACACGCCTAGCGTCAGGTGCAATTCTTTAATAGGTTGTTGCCAGATTGTAAATGGGCCCCATCAAAATTTAATTCACATATTAGTATTCTTTTTTTTTTTCGAACCAAACTTCTATATTTATTTAAAGACCAAATTTGGTCGCTCAAATTCATACCCAATTCGTGATTCCGGTTAAACAAAGAGTCAACTTCCATTCAATGCGAATTGTATAACTGGTTGCCTATAATTCTCCTTAACCCCCTGAACTTTGACTAGAGATTACGCTTCTCTTCCCTAGTTCAAGGGAAAACGCCATTAATGGCCAATTGTACCGACTTTAACTATAAGTAAACTTAACTAAGGCCGACTTATATTTTAAGTCTGTTTTTAAGTTTGTAGTCTTGCACCGCACTCCACTTAGTTAAGTTTGAAATAATCTTGGCAGCATTGCAAATCTGTCAAAATTTCTAACCTCATTGCAGTCACATTTTTTTGAACAAAAACAAAGTAGAAATAAAAGTATCGTTTTTGTAAATTGAAATATAGAAACATGGACGTAAACCAAAATAATATAACTAATGGACACCGAAGTTCAAACTTTACAGAATGGAAACAAATTTGCTTTTTAGCCTAGTTTTTAAATATAAAAATGGTATTGAAAAAGAAGACCGTTGGTACTACCAGAGAATAAATAGATTTACCTATTCTCTGGTACTACCATACATGAGAAACCAGAAACTTGGGAGAAAATTCGAAGAGAATTTGATAGTGTATCTTCGATCTCCGGGATTGACTCCTCGGTCATCCGATTCGCTAAAAAAATTCTATGATAACAGAAAAAAAGAGCTTCGGAAAGTAGATTGATCCAACAGTACGGTGTTGTTTTATGAGGAAATTGACAACTTTTATTGAAAATGGTTTACAAAACTGCATTTATTTTGCAAGACATATTGTGTAATAATAACTTCAACAGAGCACTGTAGAAAAAAGAAGTTATTATACCTATACGATACTTTTTACATAGGTAGGTATATTGGGAAAAAGTAAATTTAAAATTGTAAGTAGAAATGTATTATAAAAAAATCCATATATTGTAAAAAATAAATAAAAAATCTTAGCAACTAATAATATACAGCCAAATCTATTTAATTACTAATCTTATTCCCTATTTATAAAATATTTACAAAAACACAACAAAAATATAATTAAAAAGGCTGTGACAGAACTCAAAAATTATAATAGCGAATTGAAGAAGTGTTCTGTAACTTAGCTGATCCAATCACGACTCTAAAAGGATGAAGGTCAATTACTAGTGGTAATATAGTTCTTTTAGTATCAATATTGACAGATTATAAATAAAATGATATTACGCACCAATCACAAAATAAGACTTAACTAACTCTCTCTAACGACAAACGCATCTTTGACAATTCTAACAGATGTATCGCCATTCACTGAAGCATTAGTTAAATCACATTCACTAAGTTTAAGTTCTGTTTCAGATTGGTTGATATGTCTGTGTTGATTCTGTTGGTGAACGACAACTTTACTTCTTTGCATGTATTTCTCCATATAACTAGGTAATTTCACATCTGGGTTTTGATACACTATATTTTTACCTGTTGACTTGGAAATTACAGCAGGTATAGTTCCAGTGCTTGTGGTAGGTCGTATCGGGGTTTCGCCTGTATTTTTAAATAACATGTTTGGTAACTGGCGATGATGTGGTGTTAGTTTTCGTGATATAACTGGGACTGGACTATTTATGTACATCGCGACAGGACTTACAATGTTTTTCAAATGTGGAGATCTCTTCTGTGGTGTAATTTTCAATTTTACTGGATGAGTCGGTAGTTTAAACAAGTTGTTTCCAGCCGGTTTATCCATTCTTTTGATTTCCTTCGCTGGAGCTGGTTTGTTTTGTAATTTGTCTATATTTTTCTCACAACTCAAAAATGAACCAGATATGATTTTTACTGGACTTCTTCCTAGATTAATACTGTCGAAACTATTTTTTCTTTCTGGTGAGTCGTAATCTGGGCCTTGTTCTAAGAATCTGTTCATTTCTTCTAAAGTATCATCAAATTCTTGAGTGTCATTGCTGCTAGGTTCAAATATATTTTCCTTGTCGTCTTCTTGTAGTTGAACATTTGGGTTGACTTCGTAATCAAAACTATTTTCATGAATGCTAGCGTGTTTTAAGAATTTGTTAATTTCTTTAATTCTTTGTAAATATCCAGGATCATATGAGTCATCCAAATTTGATATCTGTTTGAAACTATTAGCTTTATCATCTGATGATGTCTCAGTAGAGCTTTCACGGGAGTCGGTGGTGCTTAGACAATTGATTCCTGATTCGCATAAATTCGTCACACCAAACATTTCGCTTTCACTCAGTATGCCAATAGATTCTTCATTCACAGAAGGAAGGTTTTTCTTGAAATAATCACATTTACTAGAAGCAGTATCTTCGCTTTTACGTATCCTTTGTAGAAATGACACATCATCGTTACTCATCATGCCTATAGAAGAACTTTCTGAAGACTGACTTAGTTCTGTAGAATCATTTTGTTCTACATCAAAAGGCTTGGTGGTGGTATTTACGGTTTCTGAAGCTGTACAATAGTCAGTTGTATTACTCTGAGCGTTGGAACCAGCTGTAGAATATTCACTACTTATATTCTGGGACATATTGCTGCTTTCCAATGATCTGCAGAGATCCTGAGTATACCTTTCTGTGAATAATGCGCTATAACAAAAATAATACAACAATTATTGAGGAATAACGTTTTAATAATAATAAAAAACAGATAAGACAGTTTAAGAGAAAGGTATATCCTTTTAATTTTAAAACCATTTCTTGGTAATTGTAATAAACGTTTATTTGGTGCAAATTATCGAACGACCTGCCCCTGAAATAAAACCTTATATATGGGGTATGGGGAGAAAATAAACCGCCTCTTCAGGTGATTTGTTTCTTATTCTACACCCCTAGTTGTGTACCAAAATCATAATGCTCTGGTGAGTTTCATACTTTCTAAACTTGACATGGCTAGTCAATCCTGCAGTTCATGTTTTTAATTATTTAACAAACTTAACCCAAAAATCTATCTTAAAATTCTATTAAAACAATAATTGTAGCGAATTAAATTATGCCAGATTTAAAAAAAAACCTACCTATAACTTCTACATCTACAAATAATAATAACATAAGAAACTTACTCGCAAGTTTGTCGTGATTTGTATATTTCTGTGGAGCCCCAACTCACTTCCTCATCGCTAAAACTGTTATTCATTTCTAATCCACCGATTTGGTTGCAAAAATAGTAAAATTCTGGACTTTAACTTAAAAATTCGGCAAATATGAGAGATCAGGGGATTTTAATAAATAGTTTTTTTTATAACTTTCTTTTTTAACGAACTTTAATGTCAATGTCACTCAGGCGCAATTGCATGTGCTTTATGTTGTTCAGTGTTGCCGTGCTGTTATATACTGATTTATTGAAAATGTTGAAACTTTCAAATTTAATTTCATAGTAACGTATATCTTCATCTTGCTGATAACTTGTAAGTATACAGGACACTTGTTGATAACAAGATAGGTCGTGAATCCCCGAAACGGCTGTCTCTGGTGCATATCCACTGTTAAAATACATTATATAATTTTTCTTGCTTGTGATAAATAAGAAAAAATAATTAATTTGAATCAAAAATATTCTCTGGAATCCGTGATTTGCTTTGGATTCCCGTTTATATTATATACCGCTTTGCCAATGTCGTTAAAAAATGTAACTATGACTAGCGGAATTACGTTACCAACGGCATCACTGCTCATTCTTTTTTTCTGTGTGATATTTCGTCGTCTTTCCTATAGGTCTATATGAACAATTAGAGGGTTGGAGCAATATATATTTTGGTTTTTATGTGTATTATTTATTATGCTAATATGAAAAAAACACTATCGTTTGTATGTGTGTGTCTTTCCGATTAAAAGTTATTAATAAGCAAATACTGCAAGATTTTTAGTTGTTTGTTAAATAATATGCCAGTGATTTGGGAGGTTCCATCTATTGATAACGCTTTGCAATTAAGTCAGTAGTAGAAACCTATTGAAGTTGAAATATATACCAAACAGATATCAATACCATTGTGTTTATTATCTAGTGTGTCAGCGCTTGGTTAGTACCTGTCAACTAACAACAGATGGCGTTATTATTATATACCAGAAATTTATTAATGAACGGCTGAAGTTGATAACGCCGTCTGTTGTTTGATGATGATACTAACCAAGCGCTGACACACTATCAATACTGTATTATTGACAATTGACCTAACCGATCGTTACTTTCGCAGTAACAAACGTCAACAAAAAAGGTTTCTTCCTTAACTATAAAGTAATGACATATGCAACCATCAAAAACAAATAAAGTACAAGGTGGAACTTAAAACTAAATTTTATTTTTAATTAAAAATACAATTAACAAACAACTATTAAATAACAGTCCGATATGTAATAATTATAATACGTATAAAATATTTAACTACTAATTAATTATATAATAAGTTTAGACATTGTATTTATAAAAACAATGGTTTGGACAAAATATTGTAAGTACCCATTAAATTTAGTCGGTAACAATTAATATCTTACTGTTTAGAGAAGAACATTTTATTTTTCATAATAGCTAATGTGTAGGTACGAAAACAGTATCATATCCAGATATTTAACATACAAAAAAGATACGACACAGGAGAAAAAGAGCCTTCCTAAGCACACTAGAACTCATACTTCCGCATTGAAACGTGTTTAAACGAAAATTTAGTAGTTCCAGTTGTTCTATTAGGTATTCAGCACTATAATATGTGTGTTGTTTATGTTTGGACTAGGATGTTAGCACAGAATAACCATTTGATTATATCTAAAACTTTTTGAAGTTCAGAAAAATAGAATTGTTTCATGTCCTGTCCGGATTTTTGGAGTCCCCCTCGAAAACGGTGTTGGGTTTTGCAGACAAATGCATTTGTAGTGAACATACATTGGAAATAAACTACAGGCGTGCCTTCCACATCTGAACAGTAAGTATAAGATAATAAAAGTAAATAATAGCTTAGCGGTATTGATATTATGCATTTCGTTTATCGATCAACAGTTCTTAGCTGTTTGTAGAGGTTCCAATCCTCTCTTCACTGTATGCTCATAAAGCATAATAAAAAACCAGATCAATGATAGAATGAGGAAACTGTAGACAAAAGTATAGGCAACCCATTCTCGAAGAGGTTTGCCACGGTAGAGCTTGGTGTTGCAGATCAATCGTATTTTGTACCAACATGTTAGACGCCACGGTCTTTCATTTGATGGATTATCAACTTCAACTCGTTCTGCATCTCTCTGGAAAAATAAAATTTTTAAGACAATTAGTGATTATCTATACATCTTTCACTATTAAAATGTGCAACAAAATATTTACTTAGCCCAAGAATTTTGTCCCAGATTGGGGGGTAAATCAACACAAATTTAGCATACAGTGTGTCCTAGATTTGGCTTACTGTATACTTTACTCAGTGGCAACAGAATTAAGGAATAATTTTTTGATATTGATTTTTTGGCAGCAGTACAATTATATTTAATGCATGCTATAATAATTATGGCAATGTTTTAATCTTGTCTTGGTAGATTGTATGGTATGGTGAAAGGGTAGGACGAGACTATTTATTACTATTACGTAAAAGTAAAGCGGGGTTCTTTCAAAGTATTCTTTTCTAAGGGAGAGATCTGCTAGATCTTGCTGCAGCCATTTATCTATGGGATTCATCAGATGAAAATCTGTCACTTTATTTATTTTTTTGCCTAACAGGCTTACGCCCAATTACAAAACAAGACTATATACAGGGTGTCCCGAAATTAACTTACAATAATTTAAGAGGACATTCTACAAGCGAAAATAATATTTTTTTTTCATATGAACATACAGAGTGTCCTGAAATAACTTAAAACAATTTAAGGGGACATTCTACAAGTGAAAATAAGATTTCTTTTTTCACATGAACATACAGGGTGTCCCGAAATAACTTAAAGCAATTTAAGGGGCCATTCTACAAGTGAAAATAACATTTTTTTTCATACGAACATACAGGGTGTCCGGAAATTAACTTAAAACAATTTAAGGGGACATTCTAAAGCGAAAATAATATTTTTTTTCCATATGAATATACAGGGTGTCCTGAAATTAACTTAAAACAATTAAGGGGACATTCTACAAGCGAAAATAAGATTTTTTTTTCTTCATATGAACATACAGGGTGTCCTGAAATGACTTAAAACAATGTAAGGGGACATTCTACAAGCGAAAATAAGATTTTTTTTTCATATGAACATACGGGGTGTCCCGAAATGACTTAAAACAATATAAGGAGACATTCTACAAGCGAAAATAAGATTTTTTTTCATATGAACATACAGGGTGTCCCGAAATTAACTTAAAACAATTTAAGGGGACATTCTAAAGCAAAAATAATATTTTTTTTCCATATGAATATACAGAGTGTCCTGAAATTAACTTAAAACAATTTAAGGGGACATTCTACAAGCTAAAATAACATTTTTTTTTTTCATACGAACATACAGGGTGTCCCGAAATTAACTTAAAACAATTTAAGGGGACATTCTAAAGCGAAAATAATATTTTTTTTCCATATGAACATACAGGGTGTCCCGAAATTAACTTAAAACAATTTAAGGGGATATTCTACAAGCGAAAATAAGATTTTTTTTTCATATGAACATACAGGGTGACCCGAAATGACTTAAAACAATTTAAGGGGACATTCTACAAGCGAAAATAAGATTTTTTTTTCATATGAACATACAGGGTGTCCCGAAATGACTTAAAACAATTTAAGGGGACATTCTACAAGCGAAAATAAGATTTTTTTCATATGAGCATACAGGGTGTCCGGAAATGACTTAAAACAATTTAAGGGGACATTCTACAAGCGAAAATAAAAATTTTTTGTCATATGAACATACAGGGTGTACCGAAATAACTTAAAACAATTTAAGGGGACATTCTACAAGCGAAAATAAGATTTTTTTTTATATGAACATACAGGGTGTCCCGAAATGACTTAAAACAATTTAAGGGGATATTCTACAAGCGAAAATAAGATTTTTTTTTTCATATGAACATACAGGGTGTCCCGAAATAACTTAAAACAATATAAGGGGACATTCTACAAGTGAAAATAAGATTTTTTTTTCCATATGAACATACAGGGTGTCCCGAAATGACTTAAAACAATTTAAGGGGACATTCTACAAGCGAAAATAAGATTTTTTTCATATGAGCATACAGGGTGTCCGGAAATGACTTAAAACAATTTAAGGGGACATTCTACAAGCGAAAATAAAATTTTTTTGTCATATGAACATACAGGGTGTACCGAAATAACTTAAAACAATTTAAGGGGACATTCTACAAGCGAAAATAAGATTTTTTTTCATATGAACATACAGGGTGTCCCGAAATGACTTAAAACAATTTAAGGGGATATTCTACAAGCGAAAATAAGATTTTTTTTCATATTAACATACAGGGTGTCCCGAAATAACTTAAAACAATTTAGGGGGACATTCTACAAGCGAAAATATTTTTTTTTTCATATGAACATACAGGGTGTCCAGAAATAACTTAAAACAATTTAGGGGGACATTCTACAAGCGAAAATATTTTTTTTTTCATATGAACATACAGGGTGTTCCGCATTAACTTAAAACAATTTAAGGCGACATGCTACAAGCGAAAATAAGATTTTTTTTTTCATATGAACATACAGGGTGGCCCGAAATGACTTAAAACAATTTAAGGGGACATTCTACAAGCGAAAATAATATATTTTTTCATATGAACATACAGGGTGTCCCGAAATGACTTAAAACAATTTAAGGGGACATTCTACAAGCGAAAATATATTTTTTTTTCATACGAACATACAGGGTGTTCCGAAATTAACTGAAAAAAATTTAAGGGGACATTCTACAAGCGAAAATAAGATTTTTTTTCCATATGAACATATATCGAAAAATGCTTAGTTTTTCATATACAGGGTGTTCTTTGTAAATTCCTGACGATGTGTTTTTAGTAATATTTCTGAAACGCGTTTCGATATCAAAATGAAATGTGGCACACTTACGTCTCGTTGTAGGAAAGGGAGAAGTTATTTTGTCAACCCTTAAGACGCATTTCCACCCTGTTTTTTGAATTATCGTAGCCGTATAATAATATTGGTGACGTAGCATAGAAATTTTCAAAATCTTGAAAACGGCTTCTTTTAGCGTTATGAAGCAAGTGAACATTTTATATGTACAAAAGTCTCAAAGTAAAAAAAGCGCACAAAAAAAAAGTTGGGACAAAATTTGTTCTGAGCCCCCACAGCCTAACTCACCCCTGACACTTTCATATTTTTTAATAATCCTACAAAGATATGTAAGTGTGCGAAATTAAATCATATTTTCACTTGTAGAATGTCCCGTTAAATTGTTAAGTTAATTTCGGGACACCCTGTATATCTATATGTATCATATACAGGGTGTTTCTATATTCGAACGAGAACGCTCTACCATAGATAGCTCTCGCTAATTCATGTATTTTGATATAGAGACATATACCCTTAAAGGACGTAGTTGTCTAGATACAGGGTGTGAAAAGTTCAAATTTAAAATCGAAAATTTGCCATAATTCAAAAACTCGTTAAATATTTTTTTCAAATTTAGTGACCGATATGTTCTTTAAAAAAGTCATATTTTGAGATAAACAATATTTTTAAAAAATTAACCAGTGGCATGCTATAGGGGCTAGTGACCCTTTTTATCCCCCTATTTTTATGCCACTGGAATAAATAGATCTTTTTAATTTTTTTTTGATTTTCTGTTCATTTTTAAACAAAAGTCTGCAAGTAAAGTTGAAAGTAGGAACTTTTTTATCTATACGCACCCTTTAGTTTACAGGTAAATTCCTGCAAAACCGTTCACTTTAGACCCATTGTATTTTCTAAAGTTTGGCCTGTGTGAACACTTTGCCATATGGTACTTCGGCCTGAGCGTATCGAAAGACGTGATTTTGTGGTATTTTAGAGGGACGTACATATTTTATTTTCGGCATAAAAAAACGTTCCAGGCCGGGTGTATCGTTTACGATACACCCCCAAAAAACACAAAAGGACATCAATCAAAAATAACGCTTTGGCATGAACCGGTTAAAATCGAAAATCAGCTTGGCATGCAATGTATTAAGGGTATATGGCCCCATATCAAAATGCATGAAGAGATTATACAATTCTGACATTACGACATATCTCCAAATTAAGTGATCTTAAATGTTCTTTTAGCTTGAACTTAAGAGAATCCAAACCCTCAACAAAATAATTCACAGAGCAATAACACAGTGTGCAAGCCCTCGTCAGCGTCGCTTTACATTCATAACTGTGATGAACCCAGGGAGCTCGAAACAGATATACCTAGATTACGGGAATGGTATTGAGGCGCGATAAAATTCAATTGGGAAAGGAGCCGTGGGGAGTCTATCAGGGAATTTATAAGCTAAACAGAAATAGTTGATAATTATAGAGACCCTTTATTTTTTATGAACAAATACATTTTAGGTGTTGAAATTTATAATAATTAAAAAAAAATCATTGATTTTAACTCTCCAGCCTGTTCTTAAATGTTGGTTCCCTAAGACACTTGTCGAAACGATATCAAATAGGAATTCTGTCGAATTCAGTTTAGAAATTAATAGAAATTATAGGGATTTCTTTATAAACTACTTATCACCTGCATAGAATTACTTTCCAGAAGTATATTTATGTGTCCGACCATGTCATTAATTATTTCAAACACCATCATTAAACATTAAAAATTAGCAAACAAAATTCCTTACCATCTCCTCAATTTGCTCACGAATTGCATTTGCAGTTTCGTCAGTAGAGAATAGAAGAACATTATTAAGTTCTTCATTGAAAGACACAGTTTTTTTACTTCTCATAATAAAATTATGAATTTTCAAGATTTTTTTTTTAACACTTGTTGACTGTTAAATCGCCGATATTGAATTGAATGGCAGTGATTACCGCATTGGTTTATTATTTGTATTTATATCACGTGGTCGTTTGATAAGCCCAATTTTAGGAACTTTAGTTCTTAGATACGTGCAAGGTTAAGGTGTTGAGCTTCAATGGTAGCTTTAGGTAGTGGGGCACCCATGAACTTTGAGTTTTACCTGTTATAAATGCAATTTATATTTTTGTTTATACAGGGTCCGGTTTTTAGCTTAAAGTTTTTAGTCCGTTCATGATAACAAATTTCAGAAATTTATTATGCACAGGTGGATTAAGCCAGGTACACGAAATTAAAGAGAGATAGACACCCACCCATTAAATTATTTTTCAATTATCAGGTACGGATCTAAAATTGATTTGGGTTTATCCCATTTTCGATTTCGAGGGAGTATACAGTGTTATAGAAATTTATTTGAGTTTGATATATAATATAATGTACAGTGAGCTACTTTTTTTGAATGTACAGTGTTTTTGGGGCGTTGGTGTGGTATAGGACGCTATCACATAATCAAGACCTAAGAAATTATCCTTAATGACCGTTTAGGCGTATGTCGTTTGGCATAAAAATATCCCTTCATAATATCATTGTCCTGTCTAAAATTCACAACCCTTCAGGCAAGGAAAAAATTTCAATTTTTTGATGGTTTTGCTCGGTATTTGACTATAGAACGCTATCATTCAAGCCCTAAGAAACTATCCTTAATGACACTGACTGCGCATGTCGTTTGGCATGCAAATAGCCCTTCATAATATCATTGTCCTGTCTAAATTTCCCAACCCTTCAGGCAAGGAAAAAATTTCAATTTTTTGATGCTTTTGCTAGGTATAGGACTATAGAACGCTATCATTCAAGCCCTAAGAAACTATCCTTAATGACACTGCCTCCGCATGTCGTTTGGCATGTAGATAGCCCTTCATAATATCATTGTCCTGCGTAAATATCACGACCCCCATAATAGCATTGCCCTGCGTAAATATCACGGCCCCATTATTAGGGAACCAGATTTAATTTTTTTCGGGCTTTGGTTAGGTGACTCTCACATTCGCATCCTCGAAATCGACAAAAGAGGTTTATATTTTCACGATATTCATTCAACTAAACTGAAAAGAACGATGAATTCTATGTAAAGTGTCCATATAGACGATTCTTGTCGGATTGGCGAAAAACTACAAAAACACTTGAGAATTTGACTCCTCCTCAAAAATTGCCCTTATTTTTTGAAACCCTTTAAATTTAAAGTTTCAGGTTTTTTTGGTATTCTTATACAAAATGTTCTGTTCGTTTAATTTTTCAATTTTCAGCTAGGGCTAATGGTTATTACCTACCATCGTGCTTTTTAACTATTTGCGTATAGGTACTTTCAAGTAAAAAGTTTTATGGGGAAACAGGTAGCTCAACTACCTATTTCATGGTAATTTAAGACTTGCATCTAAACTGATATTGAGATTTTTCTGTAAATTTAAAATTATAAAAATGTAAATCAATTTTGAATTTTAGTTTTATTACAAATAAATTTGAAATAATGTTCGCTCAAAAGAATTTTTAAAAGAATATGATCTAAGAGAAACAAGAAATCGCTTGAATAATAATAAGGTACTTGGATATTTATGAAAAAGTAGGGAAAACCGTTGCAAAGATTTTACATGCATTTACAAAATATTTCTGCTAGAGCTTTCAATTCAGGACAAAATCAAATCAAAGGGAAAAATGCGACTGTTGATGAATCCTTAAAGCGACTAATCCGTGGTTCAAAAACAAAGTCGAAACTCGTGATTGAATTTTAAACCTGGACTATCTCTGGATAGATTTGATGGACAATTACATTATTTTTTTTTGGAGTCGACTTAGTCGAAAGTTACATTTCGCTTGTCTATCTTAATATGAAAATCTACGACAATGGTTTATCGTTGTCTTCAGGCTTTCTATCTCGCTTTTGTTTTTTTACAGTTCGTCGAAACGTCGTAGATTTTCATAATAAAGATATACAAGCGAAATATAACTTCGCTAAAAATAAAAAAAATTGTTTTCAAGAATTTGAAACGGAAAGAAAAAAAAAATAAAAAAAAATTCTTTGTTTTCAAACTTGTTCACTTTATTAGATTCTGGGAATAAAAAATGCAATTAATACAGGGTGGTCTATTAAAATGATGGAGGCAATTACGTTGTTTCGTTGTGTTTTGACCTGTCTAGGGCCTTTGATACTGTCGATGGAGATTTTCTGAGGAGCAAATTGTCCGATATGGGAATTCGTGGTGCGGTCAATGGCTGGATTGCGTCATACTTGTCTGATCGGAAGATTAGTGTCAGGGTTGATTCGTCGGTCTCGGAATCTAAAAGTATTAATGTGGGGGCTATTTTTACTTTACGTAAACGATCTGCCCCTGCACGTTCCATCTGCAAGGGCTTTTATGTATGCCGATGATACATCTCTGGTAGTCCACGACAAGTACTGCGGATAAAAATTCTATCCGTTATGCATATATTTAATTCCTGGTGCACTCAAAACAAACTGATGATCAATCATGATAAGACTGTCGTTCTGCAGGTTAGTAGGTATCGTACAGTGTTGAATTACGACATGGTGTTTGAGGGCCATCGGCTGGAGTGGGCTACGTCTTCGAGGATTTTGGGAGTGACCTTCGACCGGCGGCTGCAGTGGGCTGATCATTTGGAGTCCGTCAGTCCTAAACTGAACAGCCAGGCTTACGTGATTTACACTCTCAGAAGTCACATGAATACTGGCGCTCTACTTAATATTTATTACTCTTTCGTGTATGCTACTATTGCCTACAACATTATCGTCTGGGGACATATCCAGGGTGTTCATCATCCAAAAAAGAATTTTACGCACTATGTTTCGCCTGGCCTACAATTTCTCGTGTAGGGAGACATTTAGACGATGGGGTTTACTCACGGTTGCTTGTATATACTTGCTTAAAATCCTGACGTATATTTTTAAAAACATCTGCAGGTTTCGGCGTAATGGCTCCTTGCACGACTATGCGACTAGGGGCAGAGAGAGGATGCTTTTATCTAGTCCTCGACATGAGTTTTTTAAAAAGTCACCAGATTACTCTGAACTACTTTATTTTAATATGTTGCCTGAATCTATTAGGAATTCGAGAAATATTCATCAATTTAGTAGAAATTTAAAGGAATTCCTTATACTACACTCTTTTTACAGTCTGAGCTAATGATCCTTCTTTATTGTGTTTTTGTTTGACTGTCTTATTCTGACGTTGTATGTTTGTGGTTTAATGTACATATACAGGTATTGTTGTGTATAAGTTTTAGCTATATATTGATACCATTGAATTTGTGTTTAGATTTTGTATTGTTTATTTACTTGACATGCCTATGTACTATTAGATTTTTGTACTAACTCAAGGATAATAAAGTTATTATTATTAAAAAAAAGTTGAATATTCCATATTTCTTGTAGTTTATACAATTTTTTCCAACTTGAGGGCTGAATATTTTGTAAAGGCTTACGTGCGAAAAATTGCTAACAGTAAATTTTATAATGAGGATGCATTATTTTATATTATAATTAGTTCGTAATAATCAAAATTGGAGTAATAAAATTAGCAATAAAAAATGTATTGTTTGGGACATTAAAACTGCAATTATTATTATTATTGACGATATAGTTCTTTATTTAACACATTTATAAACAAATTCTTTTCTACACACTTACACTTAGGTATACTTAGTTAGATTTTTATCGTCTGATTTATGTACAAATTATTCATTGCGTTTAAACATCACATTATAAAATATTAGTAGGTATAAGGGGTAGTTTAAAAGTTTATGAATAAATATTTTTGATAAATAACTGATTGAACAGAAATTAGTTGGTTTAGTTTTTGACTTATTCATATTAATTTTTTTAATCCTCCACAGTCAATCAAGCTAAAACGTTATTTTCTTATTTTGCTGGATTTCTAGAAAACCCATTTTGATTAAGCTAAAGCTACCATCACAAAGAGCGCTAGTTTATTAATTTTTAGTCTCTGTTTTTACTGCTCAAGTTTTTATGATCCTCATCTCTCAACTCACTGGGCATGTTCTTTGCTTGGCTGGCTTATTCATATTTATCCAAAAACTTTTAGACTATTCCTCGTTTGGACAAATAAAACAATAATTTGGTATGACAAAAGTATTATCTTAACATTGTTATTTAATAAATATTAAGTATATTATTATTAATTTAAGCATTTTAATTAAAACTATTGTCTATGCCTTATTTTACTTTTATTTATAGAAACATATATTACGTTTAATATTACCATCTATATAATAATTTTCATCATGAATTCCACCTATCTAATTAAGTCTTTTATAATATTTTACAGTGTTGTTAATCTTTTTTTATTTTTTAAGTAGCTATAAGTATATTCTGTACATTCATTTAGGGTAGTTCGTTAGTAAGTTGGGTGCTAATTAGCGGAAGTATTAATTAAAAACTGTTTTATTTCAAATTGTGCCTAATGAATATAAAAGAGCTTTTTTATGAATTGAAAGCCCATGTACTTACGTCGCCTAACTTTCAAGCTTGGTATTTTTGGAACCAGACCAAATATCGACCTCCGGTTTTCACGGGCTAGCAGCTTGCCTTTTTGTGCTACTTTAAAAAATTTGCAACTGTCAAATTCTTTTTTATACAAGGTGTTAAGAAAGTCCATGATTTTTAAACCGATTTTGAATGTGTGTAACTTTCAGAATGAAGTTTTTTAATTTTATATCTATGCGCCTTTTTAATCAATCTTAGTTTGAAAAATATGTATTTTGAAGAAGAAGAAAATTTTAATATTTTACACTAATTTGGACGTTTTTATTAAAACCGTGTTGAAGATTGTATAGAAAATGGTCTTAAAATATTTTATAAAAATATCACCGATAATAAAAATATGTTTTAAGTGCAATGATATAATTTTATACAATATTGTTTCTAGCATTGTCGTCTGCTGATTTGAACCGCACTGTATAAAATTATGCGTTAAGAACTTTTTGTGTTCGGACATATCACAAAAAATTTCAACAGCAAGCGTGGATTTTATGTCACCTGTTATATGTACTGCCACAGTAAATAGAATTCTATTTGCTTAAATGGATTTTTTTTCTGTTTTGGTAAATTATTTTCGTGAAATTTGATTCATACTGTTTTTATCGCCCACATACACGAACTTTTACAGGTAGAACATAAAGCTAAATAAGCTGTACAGGGATAACGCAATTCTGATAGTCAATATTTTTTTGGTTGATTATTAATTTGCATATTTGTAATATACAGTGTGGCCGAAATAAGGAGGGCTAGTACAACGATCTCGGAACAAGTTAATAAAAATAATATTGTATTTTTATTTTCTACCCTTATCCCATATTCCACGGAATTAAACACCCCTCGTACCTATTTCTGTATTATATTTTCCTCTGTTTATAGTATATCACGTAATATTTATTTTATTTTAAACAACATTATGTGGGTAAAATCGATCTGCATCAGCGTTACAAATTCTGACACACTCAAGAAAATTGGAGAGTTTCCGCACATTATAGCAATACTATTTATATGTTTAGATTCTACACACAAATTATATGCATAGAGGCTTACATAATATAGTTGAGGGGTTCTTAACCATTTCATTATAAGGGACCATGTGGGTCTTGTTATTATTTGCATAAAAAAACTCAAATTCAACACAAACATAAACATAGAAACTTCTTCTTGATCTATATACATATGTTGAATATTTTATTTAATTAAATGTACAAACTTGAGGTAACAAAACTGATCAAATATCTATTTCTTATCCTTTTGGTTCGTACATTATAAAGCGGAAGTCTATCATATTCCAAACTTAACTCCAAACTCTCTACTCTTGCTCGTTAAGGAGTTGTGGATCAGCCCTAGCGGCCCCGGGGATCATAGTTGTCCGCTCACCACAGGTTAAGAACCACTGCATTAGTAACAATACACCATTAAAGAATTTGTAAAGGAGGGAATATCCCTTCATAATATCATTGTTCTGCGTAAATTGAACGACCCCATTATTAGGGAACCAGATTTCAATTTTTTGGAGCCTTGGTTTGGTATAGGACGCTATCATACAGGACCTAATCAAGGCCTAAGAAACCATTTTTAATGACCGCTTAGGCGCATGTCGTTTGACATGCAAATATCCCTTCATAATATCATTGTCCTGCGTAAATTAAACAATCCCATTATTAGGGAACCAGATTTCAATTTTTGGGAGCCTTGGTTTGGTATAGGACGCTATCACACAGGACCTAATGAAGACCTAAGAAAACATCCTTTATGATCGTTTAGGCGCATGTCGTTTGGCATGCAAAATCAGTCCTAGCGGCCCCAGGGATCATTAGTGGTTCGCTCACCACAGGTTAAGAACCACTGCACTAGTAACCATTAAAGAATTTGTAAGGGAGGGAACCTACTCACGCGATGTTAAAGACACCACCGTGTATACATAACTCGTTCTAAATTGTCATTGTTATTGCACCCTACACGCATGTGTTTGGTTAGGATCCTCACTATAATATCGATATAATGCGAGATTAATTAATTTATCAAGTCACACAACGCTCCTTATTAAAGGGAAGATAAGGTTAGATTTTCGTCTACTACGAGATCGCTTATATTATTTTATTAGTATGTAGACGATGTTATATAGAGTACACACACAACAATGTTGGTTTATCTATGGCATAATATTTAATTAGGTTTTTTTCTCCTACCGATTCTGTCGAGGATCGGAATCCTTTTATATTCTTTATTAATAGACAAAAAGTAATGTGCATATAGAATATAATTCAATGTTATGCTGGTTTTAATGTTTTCAAATTAAATATACCATTTTTCACTGACATATACATTTATTTGATTTATATGGAAAACTGTATCAAATCAATACTATATTAAAATTTTAAGCAAACATGTAACATTGGATATATAGGACATATGAATTTGGGAATACTTTTTTGTACATTTCAACATTTTTTTGCTATTTCAAACCCAGACTCACCTGTTTTCTTTTTGGCTATCAGTAAATGGTGTATCACTCTCAATGAACCACAAGGACTACAGAACACCCTGGGGTATATCGACGAACGCACTGTGACGAAAGCCAATTTAGAATACAAATATTGGTGAAGACATTGGTGATCATCTTCGCCCTATTCGACTTAGGTAAGATATCGGGTCTGCCCTCTAACGTTTTTTTTCAACTAGTGCTTATTTCGTGAATATGGTTGTGTATACGCTTGAACAACGCTGGGAAATATTGCGACATTACTTTGAAAATCATGGTAATGTTGCAGAATGTGTGCGAAAATTGCATACGGATTTTGGAAGAAGAGAAGCACCGTCAGCTCCGTATGTTCGTTATCTCATGAAAAAAGTGAAAGAAACTGGCATCCTCATCGATAAACCAAAGCGTGAAAAGCCAAAAACAGTGCGTACACCCGAGAATATTGCTGCTGTGGCAGAAAGTGTGCGTGAGGCGCCATCAACATCAATTCACCGGCGGTCTCAACAATTGAACATTTCGGAGACATCATTGAGACGAATTTTGCATAAAGACCTTGGTATGACGCCATACAAAGTCCAATTGGTTCAGGAGTTGAAGCCAACTGACCATCCAATGCGTTTTCGCTTCGCTCAGTGGGCCTGCGATCGACTTACAGAAGATGCCGATTTTGCCAAAAAAATCATCTTTTCAGATGAAGCTCATTTTGATCTTGGCGGGTATGTAAACAAGCAAAATTGTCGCATTTGGGGCACAGAAAACCCGCACGCATACATTGAAAAGCCGATGCACCCAAAACGAGTCACTGTTTGGTGCGGATTTTGGTCCGGAGGCATAATTGGGCCATTTTTCTTCGAAAATGAGCAAGGAGTGGCCGTTACAGTCAATGGCGATCGTTATCGGGCCATGTTGAACGAATTTTTGTTCACAAAAATTGAAGAGGAGGATATTGGCAACATTTGGTTTCAACAGGACGGCGGCGCTACGTGCCACACAGCTGAAGCTACACTCGATGTTTTGCGCCCTGTTTTTGAAGATCGCATTATCAGCCGCAGAGCTGATGTCGTTTGGCCACCTCGGAGCTGCGATTTGACACCGTTGGACTATTATTTGTGGGGTGCCGTCAAAGATAAGTGTTACGCCGACAAGCCAGAGACAATTGACGCTTTAAAGGACAATATTCGTGAAGCCATTGGTGAAATACAGCTGCACATAATCGATAATGTGCTTAAAAATTGGACCGATCGTGTAGGCTACTGCATGGCCAGCCGAGGCAGCCATTTGAATGAAATTATTTGTCATTATTAACCGGAAGGATTGTACTTTCAAATAAAAAAAGAAATTTGAGAAAATATTCAGCAGTTTTTCTTTTATAGCATTTTCAAAAAAAAAAAAGTTATCTGGCAGACCCAATATATTATAAAATTAAATACCAGTAGTTCTTTAATTTTGTGTTTTTAATCATCAGATTAAGCTTTTTTGCATTGCATTAAATTCATTATAATTATTAAATACAAAATTTCTTTTCGATACCCAGAATTTGCTGTTTGTAAAAAAACGGGCGGTGTTTTTACTACAATTTCAATTAATACCTGACGACTTTAGTAAAATTAAGCAGCTATTTCGTGATGTGTCTAAAGTAAGAGACAAAAGGCATTTACTTGCGTTATCTCGAGACCAATATTATTAGCTCTAATTTACCTATTATATTTACCAAGTTTCTCATTAAATTTATCGGAGCAGTTTCAGAGATACAGATCGTGTACGTTGTAGGTAAGCTTTCTCCTAATACAATAAACTGTGTCTTGCGATTTTGCTCTTATTATTAGATCTCAAAGGTATAGATCAAAAACAATAAGAACAATAGCGTAGCATGAAATCTCTTTTGGGTTTGTTCGCATTTATTTTTTTGTGAAAACGTCGGTTCCAGAGAAGTGATGCAGGACAGTATTTGGGACTGTTGTCTATATTAAGGTACTACAAAAAATTGTCTGTTATTTTTGGTATTACCAATTAGATTTCCAGAAGTATGTATTTCAATAGAATTTGTGAAAAAATAAGTTTCTTCCCACGACTTTAAAACTATGATTGTTAATCATTTTTGAAGCTAAAATGTGTATAGGAACATAGATTTTTCTCAAATCAAAAAGAATATTTAGAACAACAAGAATACGAACGTCAAAAACGTTCTGAGTACGTATAACCTCAAAAATGTCCAACTTTACGATAGAGCTGTCAGTTGCCAGATTGTAACACCAGGGTTGCCAAATCTCGAAATCTAAAAGGCAACTCTCATATTCATACAATACGTACAATTTTTGTATGCAAAGAATGTAATTATTATTTTTGTAAGACTCGTGGCCCGCAGAGCTGTAATATATATATATATATATATATATATATATATATACTTCAATATCAGTTGGCGTCTATATCTAGTAGTAAAAATGAACGTTAAGCCCTAATTTGTACAAACTACGTAAACTTTGCATCAACTTCTATTCCTAAAATGGCAGCTGAAATCAAAAGTATGATGATTTGGGTATATTTGGTCAAATTCAAAAATTAGAAATAATTGGGGTTCAGAAAAATAATAAACAGAAAATTATAACATGAATTTGCTGCTGTGCTTAAATGCAGGCCGATATTGTAGATGGGCAACGACTATGGTACTCTGACGAGCTCATAATAATAGCGAAACGAATTCGTCAGTAACTGTCTGGTTGTATTGAATTAGACAGCGATTTAGGATAGGAGTAAAAGTTGAAACACAGTTCTAAATGACACATGACTAATCATATGACATTATTTTGACAAAATTATACTTTAAAGTGAATTAAATTAGATTTTAAAGAGAGTTCTACGTCCGTACGGTATATACAATACAATAAACTTAATTGTACCAACAGATGTATCTTTTATGTATTTATAATTAAATCACTGATTGTTAAACAGTCTCACGTATAGAAAAATGTTACCATTTGTAAAAATTGTATCCTTCACCGTAAAAATGCGAAACAAACCATCATAATCAAAATGAAAAACTGCATTTGCATGATGCAGCTACCGTTGCTGTGTTGCATGGCTGCCGGTGTTTCACCTTGCAATACATGCACCAACACACTGGCAGCATCCGAGCTGCTCGGCGAACACGTGTAGTTGCCACTGTCTTCCGGTGTTGCCCTTGATATCAACAAACGGCTGGTTCGTGTTTGTTTCTCAGTCACCACGCTAATGCCACCTCTTTGGGAATAATTGATGACATTTGCACCTCTGTACCTGCAAAATGTAACGACACAAATCATGTTCCCACCTACAGAAGGCACTCATTAAATATTAATTTAAAATGATAATAATAGTTAAATGACGTGCATAAATCAATATATTTCCAAGGTTATTTGGCACTACTCAAGATTTAACAGCCAGAACGAATTTAACCACTAAGTTTGTCTTCGCGATCCGATCGTCTGAAGATGCCGACGACTCGCGTTGGCAAAACATTGGGATAAACTCGGATAAGTTATTTATTTACGAATTGCTTGTTATATTTGGTCACATAGATGTCGCCAAAAACATCTTGTTGTCAGTCATCTCTCGTGCTAGTATAAGTTCTTCGTAAATTTGGGTCACACTGCCTGCCGATCACCACCAATGGTTGTGGATCAACGAAACGGTCTCATATATTTTAATGTAAGTAATATTATTCGTATTCTGTTATTTTAACTCTATAGTCTCTAATTTAAGTTTCATCATTTGGAAATTCTTGTCAACTTTAACTGTTAATAAACTTAGTCTATTTAAACTTGGTATTCGGTGTTTCAATTGTTTAGAGAAGGTCATTATTTTCAAAGCCGTAGTACACGTTAAACCTAAACGCGGCAATATTTAAGGCACCCTGTATAATTCGAATGCAACTTAGTGTCACTTTACAAATCTATTTGGAAAACATTTCGTTACAATTTATATAGCGGTTCAGTTTTACAACACCATTTCATTCGTTTTCGTTTCCTCTAATGGTTCAGACGTAAAATTCTGTGTGTAATATTTTTTAGGTAAAGTCTCCAGTTTGACCATGGTGGTTCACATGCCCTTGATAAATTTTATGCTAAAAAATTAGAATGGGACATTCTTATAGATAAACTTGAAAAGCAGCATTACTGCAACAAAATTGTGGAAGTTTTTAATGAGTTTTCCGATGCGATAACAGAAACAACCATTTTTGTTTGTGTACGTGCTGAATACTCATTTATCTTACCAATATATAAAACTGGGTGGATCCGGAGTTTGAAGAACTACGCATGTTAGGTTTATGTCGCTTCCGCTCTTGATATGTAGCTCTGGATTGCCGATTATCTTTGCTTTGGACACTGAAACAATTATAAAAAGTGATTTCATTTTGCTTTTAAATTTTATAAATATCTACTACTTTTACTAACCGACTCTAGGGTTTTCTAGTGGCCAACGGGTCATAAGGGAGTCGGAATAGGAAACTTTCATAGAATACCTTTCTATAGCAAAATAGGGTCTTGTCTCGTAAATCGAGAGCGAAACCGACATATTCTGGTTGTTAAATTTTTATTAAATCTACTACTTCTACTAAAACCAAAAGGACTACTCAAAAATGTTAACTAGAATATCTAGAAGGAGAATTAATACACTCAGACGTTAGATTATGATAAACGATTTCCTTTAACATTACATGATACCTGTATCTGATTTGATTTATTCTACAAGATTTAAAACAACAAGTGCAATTACACTTGTATACATTGTATTGCTTACTGCCTGCAATTTCATGCTTGCTCTTCCTCTACAAATGACTAGAATGAGGAAAGGCAACAGCCTGTCAGATTTTGAGTGAAGATGACCGAAGATTTACTAAGTAGGTTAGGACATCCATTTTACTTAAACTAAATATTCTTGATTAGGAATTTGCGCAATGCGATGTAATATAATAATGCAATGTAATATAGCAGGCAATCAGTATGATATATAATTTTTTGATGAAATCATTGAGTTTAGTTTCTCTTGAAGGGTGAAATGTATTACATCGCTAATTGCATACCTTCGAGGTTTATTTAGCGTATTTCATGTACATACACAGTAGGTTTTTAACTTTGCTGTAATTGAACTCACATGTGGTAAAACATAATTTGCCCTCTAGCTAATTTCTAAAACAATAACCACATATTTAAGCACTAATTGAACTACTGGAAGGTCATTCGATAATATACAACAGTGTCGGTGACAAAATAAAGACCCCTGTTGTGATCCGTTGCTCACGATTCGCAATTTAGAGCAAGTATTCAAATAGTATTCAATTTTTACTACTTTGCTTAAATTAAAGGAAATTATCAACGGTTTCGGATATTTTTTTTAAAGAGAACATTTTTTCCCAACACAATGAATCATTTAAATTGTTAGAGATTATAATTCTATATGTAATATTAACATATATCTTCCGCATGGGTTGCTTTCAGGTATAGAGATAAGCAATAATTTCCCTCTATGTGAGACCTTAGCGGCAATTAATTATGGCACTAATGTACATTTTAATTAAATAAAAGACCGAAGGACAAAAATCCATTATCGTCTGCTACCTATTTATTAGAGCAGAAATTAATTGATACTGAATTATGATTAATTTTTCTAACGTAGCCAATTCCTATCGAAAATTAATAAGGTTAGAGCTTCAAAGAGTCTAATTCTGTGTTGCTGTTACCATTAAATTTATAGATTGTTGTTTTGTTACTATAGTTTGCCAATTTCATATAGCGAATTAAATATTATTACCTTTAAAGAAGGTTGTTAGCTCACAAAGGATATTAACAAAAATACTGCTCTACTCTGTTTTAGACAGGAAACTTCCACAGGCAATGCTTCGGGATAAATCCTGCATCAAGCCAACGCTACTTACCTTAACAATCAACAAGCATAAATTTCATTCTTTTTTTTTATCGCCGAGTGCAACATTTTCAAAAAATTATAAATTTATTCTGACCCGTTGAAACAAAGCACGATAGGTATGTAATAATTAATAATCGACGTAAAATTTGAATGAGAGTCGTAAGATATATAATCACTTACCACCAACTTTAATGAATTATAAACATGTTAGAGGGTCTGTTATAAAGCTCCTCCTGGTGAAGACGTATTATTCCCTGGAGGATTACCTTGTAGACGCCTGGTTAGGTATATGGCATTGCTTCTATTCGTCCACTTGTCAAGTGTGTATATATATATATTTTTCGCTATATATTCTATTTTAAATCCGTTTCGTGTCATATTATTTTGGAAGACAACACATTTTCTCTTTGTCTATAAGAAATTGTAAAATTATGCCATGTTGAAGTTTGCAATTTTTAAAAATCTATTTTGGACACCCTGTATGTTATATTCTGGAAAACTGGCAATTAATCGAAAGAACAATCCTTACATAATAATTTGTACAAAAATGAAGTTAAAATATTAATAAATTAATGAGTATTAAAATTTTAACGCGTTGTATGAAAATTACAATTTTTGGGCAAATACGAAAATATCTCAAGAACAATTAATTTTATGATATGAAGCTGCCTATGGAAAATACTTGAAATAACACCCCAAAAACCACATTTTTTATAATGTTTGGGTATCGTTATTGGGTTTTAGGTTTGTATTAACAACAAAAATGAAATCAAAGTTTTTTTCTGGAAGAAGTTCAGGATTTTTTTTATATTATATATATTTATCATTATTTTTTAAAACAGTTGTAAAAATATGCATACCTTCCAAGATCTCATCAATTTTTTAGAATTTTCCAGTCACTACCTTCTCGCAAATCAGGTTCCTACTGTAGCTTTTATTTTTTATGATTTTACCATTTATAAATATTGAGATGTTAAGCTTTTGGCTGATAATCGAGTGAAACTATTAGATGTCCTTTTTCTTAATTAAATGTTAGTAGTTAATGAACAAATAAATAAAAATAAAAGTTAATAAAATATAAATAATAGTGCACCCATGAGGGTAAAGATAAACAATTTAATGCGGAACACACTATATATGAACTTTACGATACAATGATAAAATATCGTACGTTACCTGAATCTTGTTATACGTATAGAAGCGAGCTTGACACCATTAGGAACAAATAAAAACTGATAATTGGCATAAATCTGCAGACAGACGTCGAAAAATAAATTTTGTTAGAAATAAAGTTCACAAAACCCTTACCACTTAACCCGTTTGGAACGTACTGATTTGAAGTTTTAACGAGGCTCAAACTCACAGGTTAGGTTCAAATTTAGTCTAGTGCCGGCCCACTCTTTTATCCTCTTCCGGGACAAGCACGTCTCGGAATTTTCGGAAACACCTTCAGAATTTGATATGTTTGTGATGGTAAGTATATTTATTTTTTCACATCACATCCATTGGTATTAAAACACCCTGATAAAGTTGCATACGAAGTAATTTATAATGCGGTCCTCTAAACTGCATTTTTTAAAGTGGCCCTTGGGCTAGATTGAATTATCTTTATGTAAATATTTTTGGTACAAGGTTTTTTATTTGTCTAATTCTACAATAATTGAAAATTGAAATATAGATTACGATACTTTTTGAACTTTATTTTTATACTAACAGACATTTCAACATAGGATTAAACGAATATAAACAGATCCTTACCAAAGAAGAAAATATCTCGCGAATCTATTCCTTCCAGAAACTCTTGCGATTTAGAGAAACATATTTTCCTAGTTAACTATAGTTTTCTTTGAACACGCATTGTTTAATAAAGCGGCTAAAAAATGTTATTCTCAATTTAATTAAAACTTCTAAGATGTTATTTGTAAGACCAATAAAAACCCCGAATTTTCTTTTGCTACGTTTATAAAAGGACATATTAAACCTTTAGTCGAATATCAAGCTAATAGTGAGTTTAATTTAAATCTAAAGCTTTGCCAATTGGACTGGAAAAAATTCGATGAGAGCTTTCACTAAAGCAGCAACGACCACAACAAAAACTCTTATTGAAAATAAAATGCGTTTCTAAACGTGCTCTTTAAAGCCAAAGACAGTCATTTATGAGTTGGTGTTTTAACATTCTATTAAAATTAGTCAGAAAATAAAAGCTAGGAAAAGATAGGAATTCCTTGATAACCTGGTATAGAGCAAACCTTATTTAAGCACAAAAAAAATGAGTCGATATTTTACTGTTTGGTATAAAATAACTTAAACTATTTCAAATTCAACTCGTCTAAAACATTTTACTTTCATGTAAAATATATTAAATCTCTCCCAACATTTTTGTGAAACGTGCGGATAAGGGAAACTAGCGAAAATCTCAGTCGATTCAGTAAATTACGTATATAAACTGTTAATGAAAAAAAAAAGTTTAAACCGATGCAATGGTAGGAAATATATTTTTTTTTTGAAATCATACAAAATATTGACATTTTAGGAGCGTTTTCACGTGACAAAACATGGAAACACTCCGAGCCGGCAAAATTATTCCCGTATGTGAATCAGCAAATTTTGTCTATTTCGTAGATACAATACCGATGAATTTTTGTGAACTTTTATCAACTTAACTATAAATTATTGATCAGCGAAAATACTTAGTTCGACCGGATGCAATATTTTGACAAATTTAATAACAAAGAATCGGTATTGTGTAATATGATTGTGTTTTGTACATTGTAGATACCTGTAGAAAGCAAAATGTAAAAAAAACTGCAGAAACGTACGTCGTATTAAAAAAAATAGTACAAAAGAAATGACAAATATTTGAAAATACATAAAATGTACAAATTATAGTATAATTTTTGAGCCCAAAACCGAAAGAAAATAAATTAATTTTTAAAAATTAATTAATTAAATTTTTCACTTTTCGTTTTAAAAATCATATTAGCTACTTCAATTTTATTATTAACAGATTCTTCATCGTATCCCTCGATTTCCATCCCCCGTGCCTCTTAAACTAGTCAAGTCCCGGATGAATTCCTAACATTTGTTTGCAGCCTTTTCCGTTTTTGTATTTAAATTTACATTGATTATAAAAAAGGACAGCAATTATACACAATACATCTCAAATTTAATTAACTGTTCGGTATGTAGTAAGTTATTTTTGACCTGATTGTGTGCATATTATACGTTGAAAACAAGTTAGTGTTCAATAAATCACTTGGCGGAATTATGCCGCATTATTTTGTCGGGGATTTACACCCTGTATTTTAGTTGCTAAATTACACTAAAGGTCATATGATAATTTGTTGTGTGTAACATCAGTTGAAATACACTTTAAATTTACATTTACATACGCTTTTTGGCTATTTTTCTCTTTTAACAAATGTGCAATTTGTTTCAGGAATGGACTAAATGCTCTAGATTTAGGAAATTACATGCTCCAGTCCGGAAAAATACAGGTTTAAATAATAATCTTGAATAAAGTAGTAGGCTAGGGGTGGTTTATGCAGAACGCCTAAAGCAGCGGGTAGTATTTTAGAAAGTTATAATTCAACAATAAATTAAATTCTACAAATTTCTGAGGGTGGTGATCGTAACTAATTAAATCTCTGGTACTCAAGAAAAGAGATGTTAATCGTTTGCTTGAAAACTTTGGAAAAAAATGTTACTGAAACCTATCTTCGTATCCTATAAGCGATTTACGAGTTCCAAGATAATTTACAGATGATCTGGTTCGGTTTGTTTATTTTATATAAAGAAAATGTGTGCAAAATTCCCGATTGAGCGAAAACAAGCTCGAGAAAATGTGTATAAGTTTTCAGCCATAAGGGCCTAACTTCAACTTAGAAAAGCTTGAATGAGCTGATCACAAGACTCTCAATTTCTTGGAGAATTTAAACGTGGACGTTCAGCAAGTCAAATAAAAATATTTTCCGCATTTATAGACGGAAGAACAGAAAGAAGTTTAAATTCCTAGATCGCCTAAAGGCAGGGAACTCTAAAAACGTGTATAGCATTGTCATTGGTGATGCATCATTGACAAAAGTAATATCTTCTCGAAGTGACATGGTTGCAGATCAGCATTATAATGTAAGTTCTCACAGAATTCGCAAGACAATTGAGTTTTAAAGCAAAACACGACAACGGACTGAGTGGTCAAAAGTTTCATTCGCCAGAAGATGCAGAAGACACCTTCAAAAACTGCTTTCACAGCTGAAAATTGGAATAAATACAATTGGGAAAGTTCTATCTACTGTTTTATTGCAGCCTCTATGTAAGAGAAAGTATTCCAGAACACCACATGAAACATTTAAATTTAAACGAACGATCTCGCTGTATAATTGAATTATTCATGTTTCTTTAGAGCGGGGAAAAAATATTTTTAAATTGCTCAGTATAGTGTACATTTCCAATTTTGCAGTATCATCTGTTCTTACATTTTCTAAATCAATGAATCAAAAGCCAGAAAGGTTTTCAATAGAATAGAGAAAATTTGACAATACCAATATGACAAAATACGATGGACATTTAGAGGTTTGATACTAACGTAGAAGGTAGAAGAAATGGTATAGCTACGTAGAATTTATTTTTATAGCGAAATTCTATTTTAATGGAATTGAGTTTGGAAATAAATAATGTGACTATCTTTAAGATATTTTTCGTTACATTCACTTTTAGGTACGTAAAATGCAACCAATTTAGTTAAGTAAATTCAATATAAGTTAAAAAGTAATAGTATCTAGAACAACATGCTCTATTTCTTGCTGTTAGACTCAATGTCAATTATTCATTACCATTAGTGAAGTAATATCAGTATTGGTGGATTTTTTTTATGAAAAAGTAGTAGTTCTTCATTATACAGGGTATCTCTAAAAGCTCTGTACAAAATCATACCACAGATTTGTGGGGTCAAAATAAGCTGAATAAACCTATTTTGTATTCTGCCCAACAGTTCTTCTTCACTATCGATTTGTCTGGAGTATATCATCGTTTTAAAGATCCCCATAGAAGATAATCCAACGGAGTCATATCTGGTGCGCGTGACGGCTAGTTTACATGAGCGTCATTGCCTCTACCAATACATCTGTCTGGTTACTGTTCATGTAAATAATTTCGAACATTTAAAATAAAATGTGGTGGAACACCGTCATGCATAAACCACATATCCTGCCGGAGTTGTAATAGCAAATCGTCTAACAAACCTGGCAACGTATTTTGTAAATGTTCCAAATAATCAACGCCATTTAGTCTTGGCGGAAAAACAATAGGGCCGATAATAGAATTGTCAATTATTCCTGCCAATACGTGAATCCTAAACTCATGTTGATAAAGAGTTACTTTGGTAGCATTTGGATTTTCATCAGCATAGACGTGTCGTTGTGCAAGTTTGTTATACCACTTCTCGTAAAACATGCTTCATCAGTTAATAAAAATATAAGAAACATTAACAGCTCAGCTCCACCTAGTCACCCTTATCCCACGAGACTAGTTCAGCGGGTGCACTGGCCTATACCGAGGTCTGCCTTGGTAAAGAAATCACTCCTTTATGACAGTCGCCGAATGTAAAATTATTTGCCGCCAAACTTGACGGCTGTAAAAAATCCCAAGCAATTTAGGGAGGCTGTTCTTCTTGAGAAGGCCTATTACTCACTGGAGGACTACTTTGCTGATGCGTGGTAGTGTTTGTTTTGATTTTGTTGTGTTGGTCCGCTTTTGGCTTGGTTTGATGATTTTGATGTATTATATTTTTTCTGTTCTGCTACTTGCATTTATATATATTTATGTTGTGTTGTTATTTACATATTTTACTTCATGAATGGGGGATTTGAGATTTTACTCTTGCCTTCCTACTAACACTGACAACATAATGTAGTAGGTTTACGTATGTTTTTAAAATATTTTTGTTATATTGTGTTTCAAACGATTAATTACATTAATCTTTTGTATTTGTATACGTCTTTGTTATATATTATTTTAAGTATGACTTTGTCTACAAGAACTTTTCTGATTCTTTTATGACAATAAAGTTAAAGTTATTATTATTATGTCCGCCGTGGGTTAGGCTGGGGGGTCAGAACAAATTTTGTCCCAAATTTTTACTTTTTCTAAAAAGAATAATAAATTTGAGACTTTTATGCATACAAAATGTTCACTAGTCTCATAACGCTAGAAATAAAATTTTCTTAGCAAAATTCATATTATGTTTTCGTTGCGCAGTAATGAATCCACAGAAGGCTAACCTTTGGTATTTGATACTAATAATCATATTTATAGGAAAAGGAATTTAAATAAACAAAACATTGTAAATTTAAAACACATATGTAAAGGGAAAATATGATTTTCTTCTTGCAATATTTCGATTATTATTCTTACTATAGATCTGATCTCATATACAAATATTCTAGCATAAAATAAACTGTATGGTGAGCCTTGGGAAAACACGTATATAATATTATTTATTTCTGGATATAAGACGAATATGTCAACCTAAGAATAAATGTATAACAATATGATATCTGAATTTGTGTATGTATAGTATATATCTTAAAAATTACGAAAATAAAATAATAAATCATACTCTTCACACAGTGGCAGTGCGATGTATGGATATTTGAGAGAATATATGAAATTGTGAAAACCGCTAGATCTTGGCATATTGAATAATAGATTATGGTTTCACGTTGAAAATACCTGGGGAATATCAAAAGTGGTAGAATGTAATATTAAAAATTAATTTTTAACATATTTGGATACATTTGTGTTTGAATATGAATATAAATAATACTACCATTCAGATAGAACTGATATAACGGGTTTTCAGTTGTAATGCCGCAAAATTTATATTTTTTTTGCCACAGGGTATCAAGAATCTAATTTTTTCTGATTTAAAGCTTTATTGTACATTCTGTGTTATATCTTTGTATTTTAACCACCTTGGTGGTTTGATATACAAAAATGTTTCTGCTCTAAAAATAAATCCTTGTTGCAAGTTTTGTTTTATACGCCAGTTGCATCCCAGCTATATAAACTGCATTTTGAGGTGTTAATAAATAAATACGTTTCACTTAGAATTAGTATATATATAGATATATATATAGTACAGTTGCCAAAATCATAATGTAATAGTACAGTGTTGTATATTAGCATCTCAAGGGATCATGTCAATCGCTTGCTAAAGTATTTCTCGACGATATTGCATTGCAAATTTCCTTTAGATTGGATTAGAAATACCACAGCTTTACTTCATTTCACTATGTACCCGCTTCCTGTAGATAAAGTATTGTAATGTTTTCAAATATGTAGTTCGGATAAGAAAAACATTGAAGGTTAAAGGGATACTAGAAGATAAACTAGATTAGTTTATTTACATAACCAGTACCCTACCTGTCGATATTCTTTTTTATAAAATATATTGGATTATGAATCATATTCGTGAGAAGGATTTTAGTCGAGTCTACTTTTGCACTTATCAAGAAGATTACAATTCAACAGTTTAACCTCGTTGTAACGCCATGTCAGCTAAAAGTTTTAAATATTACACCCAGAAAACGTCAGGCAAGAACTTAATAAAGAAACTTTTAAGTCATATTAGTACATAGGATTTATTAAATATTAAATTATAAAGAAGAATGTGTTATACCTATCTGTTATTAGATTTACAAAACTATGTAAATTAAATTAGTCTAGAGATTTCTGGTCTATTGTAGTTTCATCCCTTAATTTGTATAATAACAACACATAATATTCGTGGTTGTTCCCAGACCATATAGCATAACCAATTTAAGCAAGGTAACTTTAATAACCCACATCTTGACAGAGTTTAATGACTTACATTTAAACTATTATAATATATGGCTGTACTTTACTGAATTTAGGAAACTTAACAATATCATCAGAGATATTGCCAACTTTGAGATATGGTTATAAATTAGTTCATAATTGCAATGAGCAATGATTTACACACAAAACCAAAACTTCTGAAAATGAACTAGATGTGGACGTATAGATTGAATTAATAAGGTAAAAATCGCAAGTCTTAACTTAACTTAATTTAACAGATTCGGAGAACAAGTTAACGATGTCTAAAATACAGAATTTCCTACCTTCAGGACAGATATAATTTACTACTATTATTGTAAATCAACAACAACACAGTTTTTGATATTTAGAGCAAAATTATTAATTTTTTTTGATCAAATTTTCGTTGTAAAACTGCCCTTATTATATTAAATAAAAATAGGACAAACAAAATGATAATGGATATAAATTTAATATTTAATATAAATAAATAGTTCTTTAGTTCTTTATTTCCAATATGGTACAACCCCAATTACAGGAAACATAATCACATTATATCCGTGTTCATATAAAGAACAAAAAAAAATATCTTTTCATACAAAAAATGAATGAATGAAAATTAAAAAAAGAGAACAGAAAAAACAGAATAAACCATCAAAACATAATTCAATATAATAACAGAAACTACAAATAAGTAGGTATCTACTATAATTCACCAAAACAAGCCCGACATTGTGGCAACAATATTCGCGAGCTGTGGTTGATATCAAGCAAGTGCAATACTCTGTTAAAACCGTCACAAATATAGTGTACAGGAGACTGAAGCATTATGTTGGTACGACAAGGATCCTCGTAAAATGTGAACCTAAGCCTGCCAGCCTGTCGTGGTATTAGAAAATTCAGTTTAGACAATAAATACTCACAGTCTGTTGAGCCATGCAATAGACTGTGCAAAAACTTAACGGCTAGCAGTCTTCGACGGCTTTCCAGTGAGGTCTCCCCGCACTCGTATAATAAAATCTGATACTCGGCTCCCCTCTGCGGATAAACACCATAATCCCTAAATATCAAATATTTCAGAAATCTTCGATGCACCGCGTTTAGATTCTCAGCATGTCTATCATAGATAGGGTGCCATACAATTTGGCAATATTCCAGTCTGGATCTTATAAAAGCACTAAATAAAATTTTAAAAGTTTTGGCGTTGTTAAAATATTTACAATTTCTTAGGATAAAACCAAGCAGCTTAGTGCAATGTCGCGAGACGTGCTCCACATGAGCCACAAAGGAGAAACGCTCATCAAAATAAACACCCAAGTCCCTGAGAACCGTCTCTCGATTCAAGACAGAACCGTCAATGTAATAATTAAAAGTAATTCTATTGTCTTTTCTCGTATAGGTCACCACATTACACTTGTCTATATTCAGATGCAACTTGTTTCTATCACACCAGTCTGCAAGAAAATGCAAGCATCTTTGAAGATACAAACAGTCGTCGTGGCTACGAATTTCATGAAAAAGTTTTAAGTCGTCGGCAAACAGTAGCCCATTGCATAACACACAATCGAAAATGTCGTTAATAAAAATAATAAACAGCAATGGACCTAAGTTGGATCTCTGTGGTACGCCTGATGTAGGTACAAACTTGAATGACTCATACCCTTCATATTTCACAAACTGGCGACGGTCCAATAGATAAGATTTAAGTAGGCCGACCAACCCCGACGAAAAACCAAAATTTTCAAGCTTTCTCAATAGAACATAGTGGTCGATCTGATCAAAGGCTTTTCTGAAATCTGTATACACTACATCAATTTGACCACGCGTGTCCAAGACTTCACAAACATGCTGTGAAAAGCAAGCCAAATTTGTCGCGCATGATCTGCCTGAGAAAAAGCCATGTTGTTTGGTTGTAATAGAATTTTTAACAGTGGAGAATATATATTGATACAACACTATTTCAAACAATTTAGAAAAATTACACAAAATTGAAATAGGTCTATAATTAGTAATGATACTAGGGTCTCCCTTCTTCAGAATTGGAATTACTCTTGCAGTTTTCCACAAGTCCGGAAATGTGCTAGTTCGTAGAATTAAATTAAAAATATGACACAAGGGATTAGATAAAGGATAAATACAGTCCTTTACAACAAAACTGGGCACACCGTCCGCTCCAGACGTAGGTTTAGGCTTCAGTTTTTTACTTGCATTGATAATGTCCTCAGCCGTCACTCGATGAATACACCCCGGATCACAATTACTGCGAATGGCATCCGGCAAAGTCTCACTATGCTGAGGGTTTGATTCCACATAAACACTCTGAAAGTAATTAGCAAAAGCGTCAACAATTTGCCGCGGATCATCATACTCTGAAGCGTCATCCCTGATTACACCTGGAATTCTGGAATTACCACGTTTGTTATTTATATAAGACCAAAATCCAGCCGGATCGTGTTGCAAATCTCTCTCGATAGTTGACAGATATGTGCTAAAATCAGTCGTTATCTGAGACTTGATCAAGCGCCTCAACTCAACGTATTTAGACCTGTAATAATCATATCCAAGCTTTCTATAGTTTCTATAAGTGTTTTCTTTGTTAAAAATATTCACAATTAACTCAGCAGAGTACCAGACTGGAAATCGCCCATGCCGTTCGGATTTATAAGGAACGCACTGTTCAAAAATATAAAACTTTATAGGTGCAATTATTTTCTAAGCTACTAATTCAACCATAGTTTTTTGTTAGACATTTAAAGGGTATATTTTTTGCAATAGCAGCTTGCCGAGTTAAACATTGCCTTTGAGCTGACTACGTTGCTAGAATTTTAAATAAACTAATTCACTTGTATTACATCCACCTCAATACTATACGTGTAAATGGTAGAGGTAGCTTGTGTTCCTGCAGTCTTTAAATTTTTTAAATAATGGCATTTTTCGGCACTATAGCAGAAAGACTGGAGTTGAATAAATATTTTTAACTTGTAGTGATTGGCACTTAGATAAACATTACTTACTGCTACAGTAGCAGGGAAAGTTACGCAATCTTTTTATATTCGGGTCATTCTCACCAGAAGGTGCTTTATGTTTCCATTTTTTTTTTCAAAAGTTAAGTTACTTAAAAGCATTTTTTTATTCAGAATTTTACCGAAAAATTTTACAGTGAAATATTTTGCCAAATAAAATGTACTTAATTTAATTGAAACAATTGAAATATAAGAAAAAATATATTGCTCTGAAAATCTTCTATGGAGATATTCTAGAGAATCAGATAGAAAACGTATTTGTTTTATTTTTTGTTACGCAGTCTTTTCTCCGGGACAAAGTTTCCTAGAATTTTCAAGAAATGCTGCAACTTTTTTCTTTATGTATGAATAAGACCTTATATGTTGATTTTTATTAAAGGAAGAAGTGATTTTCTTGAGATGCCATTGTTTTGTAATATATCTTGAGATGTATTTCCAGAATTTCCATTTTTTTGTAACTTTCTGCCAATTGTTTGGATATTACCTCAGAATGTTAATTCGTTTGTTAGATCGCGGCTGGAGTACGCCTCAGTGGTGTGGAATCTGGGTTACACAGTTCATTCGAATAGTTTAGAGAAGATCCAACGTAGATTTGCGAAGTACTTGTGGTTTAAATGTGACGCGGTATACCCATTCATTGGATTTCCTCATGACCTCTTGTTAAATCGTTGTAATTTGAAGCCTCTTGACAGACGCAGAGAGTATGCCTCATACGTATTTATTTTCAAACTTTTAAATGGAATGATTGACTGCTCAGAGTTACTTTCTCTAATACCTTTTCGTATACCAAGCTCACGAACAAGAACTGTCGGATCAAACATCTATTTGCCGGCCGCCCGCATGAATTTGTTGCTATTCTCGTCGGTATTTGAGATGTGTCGTGTTTGTGATTCGGTCTCAGGTGAGATTGACATGTTTTGTACAAATATTTCTCAGATAAAGAGAGTGTTTTTTGAACAATGATATTTGGTATCTTTCGGAAACGTTTGAGTACGTATATTAATATTGTATTATTTTATTATTAAAATTTAATACTATGTTTATTCTCTAATCTATTGTTATTTGTATGTATTGTGATATGTGTTCTATTTCATGTTATATCTTAACATTTTATTTATGTATTATGTATAGTGTGTAATTTCAATATTTGTTATTGTTTCTGTACCTGCCCTTTAATTGGATATATTCTGTCAGGGTAGTTGTATCTTAAATAAATAAATAAAAACTAGCTTTTTCTTCACCCATAGAGAAATTTAATGTTTTTTCTTTCAAAATTAGCTTGTTAACATTTCCTCGAGGTGAATTTCTCTTTGGAGTGCGATTTAATCTTTTAAGCCTCATTTTGTACTTATTCTTTTTCTTCAAGCTTTGCTCTTAATCCCTTGATTTCGTTGGTAAGTCTCTTCAAATTTTTTTTCTTACGTAATACGCATCTTTTGCCTCTGCCATCATTTTTATTGGACGGACCAGAAACCGAGCTTAACGAATTAAGAAGCTGATCAGCAGGGTCTAATTGATTTTCTACAATTTGGTACGTCTTTTTCTTTTCGTAATACGTTTCTCTTGGTTTTCTCCGAACTTTCCATCTTGCTTTCTTCTGTGATATCGATCACGGGCCTTTTGTTTTTCTTTCTCATAGTTTATGGGATCATTTTTTCTAGCAGCTCTAAGTTTTTGCTTTGCCTCTCTTTGTCGTTCCTGCATTACTTTTTCTTTTAGCAGGAGCCATATGTATGTATTTTCTATATTGTTATAATTACTAGGTGTTAAATAGAAATATTCAATGAACAAAGAGCACCTTTTGCGGGCCAAATGTGGCAGTTTTTACACTATAATACTGCCCCAAAAAATAAAAGCTTTGACGTCTCTACGTACAACTGTAACTTTTCTCAAAGGTCACCCTTTTTACATTGAATATCGGCCATGTCTTTTCTAAAGTTGTGATAAGTTTTAATAAACTTTTCTCTTACTTCATTATATTAAAAGATTTACAACATACTTTACAACCTTGTTAAAATATAAAACTATTTTATAATAAAAACATCACAGGAAAATAAGTTATTTAACTTGTGTGCTTCAATATAATCCCACTGACTTATTTTATGACTTGTAAACTGTGTATAAAGCATCACATAACAAGCACTTGTAAATGCAATATATGCTATTCTCCCCATGCGTGTAAAATAGCGAACTTTATACGTGTACTTTACAAAGCAAAGCCTTACTTTAAAATGGTATAAAGCTTTAGTGATGGTAGTAGTAATTTTCATTACACACCTTCAGCTAAAAATACCTGCATAAAATTTTGGCACTGTTTACTGCCCGACCCTTATTACCTTTTTGTATTTCCCTTGCCAACTTTTTAAATGAGCTTTCACTTGGTGGTAGCCTTGGTACCTACCTAACAGTAATTTGAAAGCGACATCTATTTATATGTAAAAAGGCTTTTAAGATGCTTTTAGGAATTTGCGTTTCTTCAGTGCTGGAAAATGCAATTTCTTTAACTCCCATTCGAGCTGCAGCTGTTAAAAATAGTTAACGGCCCGATTAAACGCAAACAAGAATTGAGAATTGTTTGAACATTTCTATGCTTTCTAACTTTAGATTTAAAGCTTTACAGGGTTTGCAATTTAGAAAATTAATACTACTAAAAAATTTATTTTATTATTTAAGTACAATTTTAATATCTATTTATTTCATTATATTGTAGTTTTATTTTCAACAGTTTTTAGTATTTAATAATATTTTCATGAGGTGTATAACCAAATATTATTCATATAAATTTATTTTATTTAATTTTTATGTCAATAATGCAATGTTGATATACAGGGTGTTGAAAAACGTTGCTGCAATATTTTATGAAAAACGCCCTGATAAACAAACATAGATCAGAAAATCTGACCAGGGTGTTATCTATTTTTATTTACAAATATTCCAAATATCTTTCGGTCGTTTTTTTTTTAATTTGCTATAGCGTTACTTTTAGTAATAAGGGGTTAATTTGCTCCTAACTATATTATAAGAAAAACGTGCTACTGACTTTTGTCTATATAGTTGAAATATTTTAAAGCAATTATTAAAAATGTCGTTTATTGAGTACAAGTTTTACTCTGTGCATATTGAAACAATTCTAAATTGAAAACATCAATAAAACCGAAGCTTTATCAGCTTCATCGATAAAATGAGCCCACAGAAATTTCCATTCAAGGTAGATTTATTTTAAATCGAGTTGTTTTGTATACCTAAAAAAACTAATTACTATTTATACTCTCAATATCAAAATCGTATGCTATGATTGTTGGAAATTGTTAACGATGTGGTCACACATATAAAACTTGATGCAACTTACCAACAACACTCAGCTTAAATGCCTGACTTATTTTAGGTTCAGTGCTGACTTGACATTCGTAAATTCCAGTATCTCTTGTTTGTGGGGATGTTACTTTCAAGGTCCATTCATCGGAACCATCAGTGTGAAGAGACTGGAAGCGTTGATCATTGGTATATGTGAGAATCCCCACAGTTAATATGTGTAAATCCCGTTTCCTTATCCAAGACACCTGGAACAAAATTAGTTACTTGTTACTTGTATATGTTTGAAGATTTGAAGATTTTGAGAATTCGACTTATTCAAGAACATTTGCGTTAACAAATTTTGAAGAATTCATTCTAGACGTACAGTTGCTACATGACCAGTTTGTTTGTTTTGAACTGCTTCGATCGCGAACTACTTTTCTTGGATTAGGCTCCTCTTGACACATAGACAGTCGACTGCTGTTTTCGTTGTTACAATCCACCACCACCTGACTATACTATGACACGCCACTAATGCCGATAAATGTGAATGTTTAGCAAACACAGCAATGCTTTGTCATGGTTGACTAAACAAACTCCAGCTTTTTAAACAAATTCAAATAAAATCGCTTTGATGTGCAGTTCACTGTAAAACCAAACTCGAAATAAAATATTTATTATGAATTTTATGAAATTTATATTCGAGTTTTGTGCTTCCTACCTACCGTTCAAAAATAAAAAAAATTATTGCATCTTTGCTAATCACAAGTCGAGTTACATTTGATTAATATTGTTTCAGCGGAAATTTTAGTTCGATACAAATATTGAATTAGAAAATTTGGATTTCTTCCAGGGTCGAATTTTTGGCATTTTTGATGAACTGCCAAATATTCTGTCATGCGGTTTTAAGTCTTTTGAAACTTTAGTCTTCTGGCTTTTTGTTGAGGTCGACACAAATTGTAACAATAATTCATCTAATGACTTATACAGGGTGGAATATTACAGCTAATTTTATCTGTTAGGAAATAGAATCATTTGCAAGCTTTGTTGCATTAGGCCACTTAAGAATGATACAAATAGAGATGTTATTTGACAATCACATATTAAAAATATTTACGATAAATTAAAAATATCCCTGCATCGTTTAAACGAATTTAGCAAATAAAACCAACAATGGTTCGGACGTTCTCCTTCAAAAACAAAATCGATGTGCCGAGATGACGAATTATTCTCGGTGGTAAATTATAAAATGAAAGCACTGTATAATACATAATGTAAAAGTATGTTGGTATTTCTTGATTTGTATAAAAGCCCTACCAACGCTTCGGACACGTATAAAAAATAACAACAAAGAGTTACAGCTATAAATACATGAACGCTTTTGTACAGATGAAATATCAAACAATGCATTAGTGAATAGATCATTTCTGTGAAATATGAAAATAAATCATCGAGATTAAAGTCAGTGGTTGTACGGATATCCCACAATACACTTTTTGCTTGTTCATGAATAATAAACATTGTTATCGATTAGGGGATGCTGTCTATTTGGTACTGGAACTGATCTTTAAACCCAAGACTCAAGGATTTTGTTCTTTGTCTCTCCAAGAAAAGATAATTGTGATATCTGCAAAGTTAAAGGTTCAGGCTACTAATATTTTTTTTATTATTATTATACAGGGTGTTAAAAATGTAAGCTTGAAGGTCTAGAACATAGTCCACCCCTGGTCAACTAAGAAAGCTAGATTAGTTTCAAGAACATGGGCGTAAAATATACGAACTTGTTATATATTTTCTATTGCATCCGTGAGATTTCCCACATTTTCCGGGACACCCTGTATAGAACTATATATTATCAAACGATTAGTTGTCTGTTTCATCTGCGATACCTAATACCTGTTAAGGGAACATGTGGAGTGGTTAATTTCAATAATTTGCAGATATTGCAAAATAAAATTTTAAAAGTATTGTTTGAATATAATATTCTTACTCACGCAGAAGACCTTTATAGGGAGTTGGGTGTCTGCAGGTTGCGCACAATAATGGAATTTGAGCAGTGCAAATTAGTACATAGGATCATAAACGGAAAACAAAAATCAAACTTAAAGTTAGTATTCTCGAATAGCATTCACTTGTATGATACTAGAACATCTCATAATGTTTATCAGCATAATGTACGAACAAATAAAGGATTGTTTAATCCAATTTGTCAGGGAATAAGTGCATACAATGGGATCCCACAAGAAATTGAAAAATGAGAGAAAATTTATAAAACATTTAAAGATTTTTTCATATGCGCATGTAAAATTAATTATTATTTTGTTTGTTACTTAATTTAAGATCACTGTTGATGATTAACCTAGATTATGTAGGGTAAGGATTTATTGTTGTTAAGTTTATTCTTGTTGCAGTTGTTTGTTGTCAAATATTTATTAGGTTAATATCTTCAAGACCAGTGTTACATACACTGATTAGAAGATCAAGTTATTGTTAATAATGTGTATTATTGTCTGAATAAAGTTTATTTTCAAAAAAAAATTATTGTTCTAAATTATATCGGAAGAAAAGAGACAAGTAAAATTTTAACCCACTATATAAAATAAAACTCTAAAAACTAGTCAGTTGTTTACATTTTTTTTTTCGTTTTTACGCGTTTTTTTTTCTGGCTTCTTATCTCTAATATTTTAAGATATTATTCTACAACTACAATGGAATTAAGTATGAACTTTTTATATTTTTTGTACCCAGCGATATAGGTATCGATTTTTCGTATTATACTGAAATAAATACGTTTTACAATTATTTTTAAAATATTATTGTATTCACTACACTATCTTTCCGCGAATTGTATAGATGTGTTATAGACGGTGGAAGATATTTTTGCTATTTTACCACAAAGAATGTCTTAAATTATGATCGCGAAATACATTATTATATTAAGTGGTTTTAATTATTTTGCATTATAATATATTTAATAAATTTTCAATCATCCGGGTCCGTCGCGTAATAGTGATGTGTCTACTAAAAAAATTTCGGTTTCTAATATTGTCGGGCTCCTCAGTTTTTAAACACAGTGAATAGTGAAAAATTTAGTGTTTGGAATTATGTAAAGCTTGGTTATTGTTCATGATGGTATGGTATCCAGGAGGTTAAACAACTGAAGGAGTATCAGGTGTAAGTGATTTTAATTTTTTAGATTCTAAGATCAAAATGTCCAATAGTTCCATTTCAGTATATGAAACGCGTTTTGGTTCTTATTCTTGGATAAGTATTTGCCAAATAGAATTAATGAGTTTTTTTGGATTTCTTTTCCATGTGATTAATAATTAGCCTATTTTGAATAAAATTAGGTACGAATGGAGACAAATTTATATTTTTTTAATCCTTAAAATACATTAAGTATGATTTTTAATATCTGCCATACAGAAAGCATTTAAGCAAGCTGTACATTTCCAAAGCAAAAACCAATATTTGAAGGCTTGTAAACCATAAATTCAATCCTAGAACTTAGCTATTATACCTTGTAAAATCAAATCTAAGAAAAAATATTGCTTCTGGAATTTATGAGTAGGTAGGGAAAACATAACTTGAAAATAAACACGAGCAAAATAACCTTTACATATAAAGTAAAATAAAAAAAGTTTCTTCTGATTCCGGATTTTTCATACTTCAATAAATATACGTTCAGGTCTGAATAGATATATTTATATTCAATAGTTCATCTATAACCATAAAAAACGATATGATTGTACGTATATAGGTACAGGTAGCAAAAAGATTTACAATTTATGTATACGGTGGAATAGATTTCTTATTTTGAACTTTCTCTAGGCAAATATAAAAGCCAAGTCTAAAAATTTTCATTTCGTAAACCTTTTTGAGTTTATATAAGCACATGGAATACATGCAATTTCTATTTTTTGTGTTGTTATATTACGAAAGTTATACTCGTATAATAAATAGTACCTATAGAGCAGCTTGCTTCAACAAAATAATGATGTTTTGCTGAATATATCAGAAAATATGTAAATACTT